>RCWM02000316.1:0-1312224 GCA_003667255.2 Euschistus heros
AAATCACCTTCTTGTTCAAAAAATTTCGAAAACTGCTGCTCTCTTCCTATACACATATATGCTAGTTCCAACTGCCAACAAGTTCTTTTAGTCTAGAACCAAGCAATTCAGCTTTTCCTTTTGTTAACCCAAGATCCCTAACAAAGTCGTTAAGCTCAATCTGAGTAAACAGTTTAGGCTCTATATTAGCTGTAGCACATTGGAACTCATCATCTTGCTCATCTATATCTATATCTGTTTCGGCAGTGCTGCCAACTCTTCTACATCCAGCACAAATTATTTTACAATTTTATTTGTAGTATATAAAAGCTGTTAAATTCTGTAATATATCAAAACATTTAATATATTGATGTGCAAATGGGAAAACATGGTAGGTGATACGGCTTAATAAGTGTCATATTTGGATTTAGCACCCTAAAAAACAGAATAATAAGGTGTTTTAAGTAAAAAAGTTTTTTCATCGTTGGCTTGTGTATTTCTTGCGAGGGAACAGAAAAAAAGATATTGAAAAATTAAAATTAAAATTATCTGAATAAAAGTGAAAACATTATCATAAGATGATAATTGAAACAGGCTAAAGTTTTATGTCTCATTATCTAGGACGAATTTCATTATAAAGCATTTATATAGTTAGATAGCATCTTTCCGGAGAACGATAAGATGTGTTTTAAAGTTCCGAGGGAAGATGCATTAGGAATAGGAGGAATAGAATTCTAAAGAATAGGGGAGGGGGCAAGAAAGGAACGTTGGAAAGCTGTTCTGTAGGATGGAGTGTTGAGATCGGAGAGACGGGATCTTATATGTAGTGATTGTATTGAGGACTTGGATTGTAGGATATTGTGAATAAATGAAGGGTGACGTGTTTTAATAACTTTGATTTGTGAAATATGGGATTTCCAGGAAAGGGTTTGATCAATGGATAAACCTAAGTTTTTAACAGAGGAGTGGAAATGGAAAGCTGTAGGGTGACCATTTAGGAATAAAGTAAGGAAGTTGGTATCGATCGAAAGAGGGAATGGGATTCTATTGCAATGGCTTGAGTTTTAGCTGCGATCAACGTTAATTTATTTAGGCTTGCACAGGCACAGATTTCATCTAGGTCTTCATGAATTTTGGATAATGCTGTTGATAACTCAGATGGAGGAAAGGGGAAGTAAATTTGGGAATCATCGGCGTAGAAGTGGTAGGAACAATTGTGAACGGAGTTTGGAAGATCATTAATATAGGAATTAAAAAGGAGAGAGAAAATGCTCGATCCATGAGCCACACCTGATCGGAAAGTAAGGATGAACCTTGCTTGGGAATGATAACTGATTGTGAACGGAGGGAAAGGCATGTAGCTTTGAATTGAAATATTTGGATAACAACAAATATTGTTGAGATGATTTTTCTTAACTTTAAATAAGCTATTGAAGCTCTTCAAGATTAAAAAAAAAAAAAAAAATCTGAAGATATAATCGTTACAAGAAACTATGGTAATGACAAGGAAAAAGCTTCTCACCAGTTTCACAAAATTTACCACTGAATGCACACTTGATATTGACTTGGACCTTCTGGAAACTTTTAGATCTTAGGTAAGCAGGGTTATCAGCTTGCTTGGGAGAAAACAGTAGTCCCGTATCACTTATTTGCTTTGGTGAAAAATTCCTCGTTCTCTTTGGTATGGTAATTACAATATTTCTAGAAAAAAAAAGTAAACCATGTTTATATTGTTACTGGCCATCAAAAGATGAGAATTTTTTCTGACCAATAAAATCATTCTCTTGGTAGTTCCACAAATTTTGGGTTCCAAGCCCCGTGTCATGATGCTGAAGGATACTTTTATATTGGCAAATCATGTTTTGGGGCAGCCACGGTAATTACAAATATATACTTTGTTTGGATAAAAACAATATTTTTACTTTAATTATACCCAATCATTCAATGGGTTCTTGTAGATTAGCCATTCACTCGAACAAATAAAAAGAACTGGGTAAGTTATGGTTAGTGGTTAGCGAAGAATTTGAACACAATATTGCCCTATAGTTAGAGAATCACCCAGGAGGTGGGAAATACAGACTTTTGGAGGGAAAAATTATATATGAAGAGGAGAACCGGTAGGATTTTAGGAAGGCATAATTTTATCAATTTGACAGGAATACCATCTAATCCAGTTGAATTAGTATGGGATTTCATTATGGAGGAAATGAGATCAGTGGGAGAGATGTAAGAAAAATAAAAATAATTATCATTAAATGCAGGTGGTAAAAAAAATAACTGAGAGGATAGAGTAGGAATGGATGTAGATATAGAGGCGAAATAGGAATTCAACTCATCAGGTATGACAGGAAAGACTCCTGAAGGAAAGGAATTTGGTGTATTTTGAACAAGAGAAAGTTTGCGGAGGAGCTTCCATTTGGATTTAGAATCGCGGGCGGATGAGAGGGCTTCGTGGAAAAAAATTGGATTTCATTCACCGGATGGTAGCTTGAGTTGCGGAGAACCTTAAAAGCTTGGTAGTCATCATCAAGCCTGGTGCTTCTGAAGCAGGTCTTCCGGCAACATCACTTCTTCTTTGCTAGTTTTTTATTTCTAGATTCATCCACGGAGCAGGGTAGTGGCGAGGAAAGGTACAGGTTTTAAGAGGAATATGGATATCAAGATTGGAAAGGATATTGATTGTAAGTAATTCAACCATAGAGTCAATTGAGGAACTAGAGTAAATTGGATTCCAATCTAGGATTTCGAGATCAGGTAAAATCTTATCTCGGGTGAGGGATACTATGTTGCGGTATGGGTTTATTAATTATTAATTATGCTGCAATTAACTTTAAATAAATAAAATTTACTAGTTGGGGAAACCCATATAATATTAACACAAATTACAAATATTTACAATTTTACTATTTAGAATTTAACTAGCTAATTTGTATACGTACTATTTAAGTAATTAAATTAGGTACCATACTATCCTGTGGACAGGCTAAATAATAAATACAAAGTCATTACAATACAAGATTTTTAAGAAATCTTCTAGGTTGCTAATGTAAGGTAATAGTCATAATTCTGGAGTGGACCATGTGGTCGGGAAGGTTACACATGATCAATGCTGCCACAGCGGAAAGCAATTGTTTTAGTGAGGAACGATGGGATTGGGATACCGTATATTTGTATTAGGTCGTGAGAGGACGTACGTAACAGGCCACTGACATGAGGAAAGAAGGTTTTTTGGTGAGTCTATGACATGCAAGTCCAACCAAGCGCTGGACCCTCGGGAGTGATGGGTGGGGTTAAATGGAACAATGAAGAGGTGAAGGGGGGGAAAAAAAAAAAGGTTTTCTAGATACATTTTGCCGTGCGAGTCAGAAAAGAGATTGGTATTCAGGTCACCAGAAATGATTATATTGGAGTTGAGAGGAACATGATTGTAGAGCTTTCAATTCAAAGGATTGGTTAGAAGGAACATTCGGGGAACGATAAGCCATTACATACAGGAGAGAATGGACATTAATGGATGTTTCAGAAACTCAATATTTGGGAGATTTGAGGGGGTTGGAAGATGAAGAACACAATACTTCAGGTTATCATGACTATATGTTCATGATAGCCTGAAGTATCGTGTTCTATCCCACCGCCGGTCCGGTCGTGGCGGACGATGGAGTAATTAGGGAGGAAAACCGAGGAAGAGGGAATGTAGATTTTAATCCAGGTTTCAAAAACTGCAATGGTATGGTGAAAAACTCTAGAAATTCATCATAGTGGGCAGGTAGGGATTGAGAGTTTATGTTTAGGATTATTAGTCATATTGGCAACGAGTTAGAGGAATATAGAACAGTAAGTAAAAGGATAACGCTATATATGAGATGGAGTTGTATATGTCATGAGAAAGATAAACATATTAATAATAATAGGTGAATATGATAACGTAAGATAGGAATATAAATACCTAAATACATATAATAATGTAATTTTATGTTATATCTATTTATTAAAATTTACAACTGTACAAAATATACATCAAATAAATGTGTTGATAACGATAAAAATAACATGTCGAAACCTGAAAAGAACTACTCATCAGTAACTCTTCAATAAAAATTCTACACTAGAAGATCTCTAGGCCATCTTCTTTTCAGACACCTCGGAGGATTATCGGGAATGGAGTGGGAAGCAAGTTGAGAAACTAGTGGATTTGAGTGGTTATGGAGCTTACTATTGTTACGGGCCACTGAGGGTATGACTAATCGAACTACAATTAAATACAAAATATTAATTTATTTACAACTTAATAAATACAAATAGGCTCTTAATCTAATAACAATTATACTTAGGTCTAACTTCTATCTAATTACACTATTATTTATATACCAACAATACTTATCCTCAATATCTTAATACTAGGTTTCACAATTGAACATAAGATTCTATTACACTGACACACAGAGACTGTTACTACTTTCACTGATACTGATAATCACTGGCACTAACTCACTGACTGACACTTGACTACTTGATCGTTCACTGATCACTGACACATGAATACTGACAAGGATGTCACTGACTCCTGACTGACACTTGCCCGACCGATCACTCACTGATCACTGTCACCTCAATACTGACTCAATAGGCTAGCGACTAGCCTATTTAAACCTACGTCAAACCTTCCAGACTGTTCTGGCCAGGTACAAGTCTAGGCCCTTCCAGGCCATCCGCCGCGACCCTTCCAGGCCACTCGCCGGCCTTTTCGGCTACCTGCCCGCCCGGGGCATCCACGGCACTGCCATCCTCCTCTGACCGTAACACTGCCCCCACCTTAAAAGTGCTCTGCCCCAGAGCACGGTTTGGAAAAATTAGCTGCGATGAGCTTCTTCCGAAGTAGTCGTCTTTTGCTCTCCACGTGTTGAACGTGCTCACCAATATGACTATTCCAGAGTTGGCAAATGTCTCTTCAAGCATATGTCTTACGATCATATGTCTTTCTCAGATCTTCGAGGACGCAATGGGCCAATGCATAGTCCACTGGGTAGCGAGAAGATGTCTCTGTAGATTGTTTGATTCACTCCACGAGCAGCACCCAAGCTTTGGGACGCGCAACTGAGTCGTTCGTTCTCACGTTAGAGATATCTCTCTTGCAGTTCTTTTGCTCGGCCATGGTCGCCTTTTCTTCCAAAGCAATAATCGTTTCCTCTCCTTTTAAATTTTTAGTATCACTGCTCTTTCCGAAACGACCACCATCTTCCCTTCTCCTGCCGTACCTATCGTCATCTCTCCTAGAGCCTAATCTATCATCCTCTCCTTTCCGCCTCCAAGCAGGAGCAGCTGGGAGATTTGATTCATTTTCCTTTTGTATTATGATCGCTTCTTCACGTTTCCTCTGGATCTCAGCCTTTCTCTTCACAGCTTCCTTACGTTTCCTCTGTTCTTCAAGTCTCCTAATTCTCTCTGTCCCTGCCTTTACTTTACGAAGAAAGAACTCTCTATTTCCTAGTGTCACTACACCTCTCGACATATCAAGGTTAAGCTCGTATTTGACCATCAGGTCCGTGCCCAGTACGACGTCTTCATCTACTTCGGCCATGAGAGCGCGGTGCTTCATAAATTGGCTTCCGACGAGGAAGGTGGCAACCTGACCTTAACACTATGAAAGGACAGGCATCTGGTTTGGGCTAACTCAGCAACATATGAAACATTAAAATCTTTATGGATAAGTTTATTGGTGACAAAGTAAGGAGCATTTAGGATTTTTCGAAGGATTTTGTGGAGCCCCAAAGCTCAACGTCCAAATAGGTCTAATCAGAGTAATGTAATAAGTCTTTTGTAATTAATTGGGAGCTTTGAACGTTTGCCTAGTAAGTGTTGAAGTAGTCTGTAACGACGGGCAGTTTCTTGCCGTTTTAGTCTTTTATGCGGATTCCAAGTAAGACTTTTCTGCAAGTGGAGTCCTAGGTAGCGGATCTGTCCAACAGGGATTAGTGGGATATCATTAAAGGATACTGTAGGACAGGAAGTCATAGGTTTACGACGAAGGGTAAAGATTATTTGGTGAGATTTGTTTGGATTCATTTTGGATCTCCATTTTTGACGTTGTTCTTGAATGTTTAGGATATGGGGTACAAGAGTTTGGGAGGCAATGGGGACATGTGTCATCAGCATAAGTGGTGAGGACAGTGGTAGGATGAGTTGGGATGTCAGCAGTATACACTGGAGAGGATGTGGCCTAGGATACTACCTTGAGGAATACTGGCAGATTGGGTAGAGAGGGAAGAATAGGAAAATTGATGGTGTACTTTGAAAGATATATCCCTGAGATAGGAACGGATAATTAGGAAGTATGTTGAAGGAAGGAGTTTGATGTAAAATTAAAATATAAATGAGACATTTATAGAAAAAAATTCAACAACAAAAAAGCATAAAAGACTGAGGAGGCTCAGATAGGAGATAGGAAATGAGTACCGAAATGGTCAGCCGAAGAAATCCAGGTCTAGATGCTGGTCTATGTTGATCACGGGTTGGCAATCATCCTTCCGGCACGAACTCGTGCTGCCGCGAACCACACGTATTGCAGTTTGCCGGCAGATCTCTTCTGACGGGCGAGCCAATACAGATGCCTATTATACAGGGTCATCTCATCGCTTAGATATATCCGGTGGGAGTCGTTCTCCATCCGGCCAATATCGCGCGTAGAGAAGTCCCTCTTGACTTTTTTTTTCTGTATTAGGTCGTTCCTCAGATATTGCCGGAAGAAGCCCGCTATCACGGGCGGAGGTCGTGGGTCATCAAAGTTTTCGACATTGAGCTTAATACCAAGACCGGCACCTATACATGTCACCAGTACCGCGGGGGTCTCCCCCGAGCGTACTGGGTGCTGTGAATTTCGAAAGATCTATTTAACAGACCCTGCTCTGCTTTGTTTATTCTGACCTCAAGCTGGCCTACTTGTACATAGAAGGCTGTGGATTTTAGTGCCGTTGTCTTTTGTGTTATTGAATCCAGTTTTTAGTGTTTTGTTTATTTCGGTTCGTTATTTTATTTCAATTCATTGTTTGTTGTTATTGTTTAAAGTTTCAATAACATTAAGACATATTTTTTTTTTGTTTTAAACGAATTTTAGTGAAATTATTTCCGTTAGGGTTACGTTATGCAAGATTTGAGGTTTGCAGATATTCGCCTTTCAGAATTTCAGAAAATGGGGGAGGAACCTCCTGGAAGATCATCCCTTAAGGACCCAAGCCTGTCCGCAAAAATACGTAGGAATGGGTTTGATATTGAAGACGAAAATTAAGAAATCTATAGTGATAGCTGTTTAAATGAAACAAAGGAAATTCAAGAAAACTTACGTAAATTAATTCAAAATTTGATAAAAAGATGGACACCGTAACTAGGAAACATATCAATGAAACAATTGATCGTTTAATTGGTGTATTGGAAACCTTAAACTTCAAAGTAAAACAGTGTTAAGACAAGAACAAAGGAGATACAGTGCTTGTCCAAAGAGTGATGAAGGAAACATTGGAGTCTCCTATGGTAGTTGATACTATAATAAGTAAAATCATGGAAAGGTCACATCCAGAGTTATTCAAATCCATTCAGGGTTAAACATGTCAACCTCCTGCCCACAACTTACGTAGGCCGAATTCTCTGATGATAAGTAACTAATGAAGATACTAATCTAAAGGAAGCTGGAACTTTTGAGATTTACAAAAGCAAAAGAAATAGGAGAAAGGCGAAATCGCAGGAAAAGAAAATTAATAAAGACCGGAGCGAAATTGAGGTAGCACTGAGGAAAAAACTTAAGCTTGAGGTGAGGAGTGTGCCGAACGCATGGGACTCAGGAGACCTAGTGAGCTTTTTGTGGCAAAAAATACCCAAAAATTCAGTACCGACTCTCCTGGTTATTGAAGATCTCTCTCCACTATTCTCTTCAGTCGCCAGGAACGGCTTAACTAACTATTGGGTATTGGAAGTGCAGCCGATGATCCGTTTTCAGCTGTTGGAAATAGGAAGTCTAGATGGAGGATGGTGGTCGATGACATTTAAAGACGATTCGCCGATGAAGATTGGGAAATGGCGGAATCGGAAAGTTCCGATGACCTGGTCTACAGAGTCTCTAAAATAACCAATGTCAATCAGAGTGCTCTTACGAAAGCAGATGTCCTGGGATAAATTCTCATTGTCGAAGAGTCAAAGAAGAACCCATGGGGTATTCCGTACAGAGTTGCTCGGATAAAGCTGACTCTTATGCAAACGCTTGCAGCCCTCAAGCATGTAGATGTTCAAGCAACTACCCTCGAAGAAGCAGCGATCATTTTCATTGAGGTGACATATCCTAGAGATGATCTGTCCGATGATGATGAAGAGGAAGAATTAGTAAAACGCAAAACGACATACACACCTGGTACAGACTTCTGCCCTCCATGGGAAATTCACGAACTTCTTATTGCTCTTGATAAGCAGAAAACTCCCTATATTGAAGATACATTATTGGGAATTTTCAATAGGGGATAGGGGGCATTTTCCGAGAAGCTGGAAGATAGCAAATTTGAGACTCCTCTACAAGGGTGGGGGCAAGGAAAAGCAGCTTCCTAAGTCGCTTAGACCAATTATTTGGATATTGGGTGGCTACACTACTGCAACGTCCCTGATGTGTTTGGTTGTTGTTGTTAGTCATGATGTAGGATGTGGCTGGTGCTGAATAAAGGTGATCGTTGTATGAGCTTAGCATTTAATTATTCCTAACAAAACATGGCGCAGTCATTTTAAGTGAGTTAAGTGAGTCTAAAGTTGTCGATGTCAGTTTATGTTTGAATGTGTCGATGGAATATATATATATATATATATATATATATATATATCATATATATATATATATATATATATAAATAATCATACAAAGGAATATATATTAATAATTTAAGATGGAGTTTAACAAGCCACGAGTGTTAAACCTCTCTTCTGGAAATATCTCAGCAAATTTCCATATTTTTAAAGAAGAAGTAAAGATCTATTTGTTAGCAACGGAAACAGCCAATAAACCAAGAGAGGTCCAAGTTGCCAGACTTAAAAAATAAACTTAGATCCTGGTAGGCACTATTTTTGTTATATTACGTTCTACAACTAACTACGTTCCCTTTTATGCTAATGTCATTATTTCTGGGGACCTGAATTCTAATTTCCTTTTTGACTCATATGATAAATTGTTCCTAGAAAACCTCTTTTTTTCCCTACATCTCTTCGTCGTTCCGTTCTCTCCTACCCACCATACTTCCTCCTCCGATACTTGGCTTGACCTATTTATCATTGATTCGGCAAAAAACCTCCTCTCTTCTTCCCAGTTACCTGTTCCTTTCCTCTCGTCTCATGATCTGATTCAAATATCATACAATACTCTAGCACCTCCATTCCTTCCAAAAACTATTTCATACCGCAATATAGAATCCATAACCCGTGAGAATATCCTTCCAGACCTTGAAGCATAGAACTGGGCTGAAATTTACTCCTCCTCCTCGATTGATTCCATGGTAAACATCCTCACCACTAACCTCCTAAATATCCTTGATATCCACGCACCCCTCAAATCCTTCTCAGTTCGTCGTCGCCCTGCTCCTTGGATAACTTCGGAAATAAAGCAGCTCCAAAGAAACCGAGAAGCAGCCCGAAGACGCTTCAGACGCACGAGGATGACAGATGACTACCAAAGGTTCAAGATACTTCGCAACTTAACACAAGCCTCGATTCGTCGAGCAAAATCTAATTATTACCATGAAGCCCTCTCCTCTGCCCCTGATCCCAAATCGAAATGGCATATCCTCCGTAAACTTTCACTCTGTGATTCCCTTGTATCCTATCTACCTACCCTGTATCTCCCGATGAATTAAATTCATATTTTGTTTCCACCTTTTCTTCTGATTCTCTTCATCCTTCCTCCTATTTTACCCCAGCTCCTACATTCAGTGATTCTAATTTTTATTTTTCCGATATCTCCCCCTCTGAACTTATTTCCTCCATAATGAATTCCCATTCCAATTCTACGGGCGCAGATGATATTCCCACCAAACTAATAAAACTATGTTTACCTGAAATCATACCAGTCCTCCTATTCATTTATAACTTTTCCCTCCAAAATTCAGTTTTCCCAACCTCATGGAAAAAAGCATTAATTCATCCTATAAATAAAACATTAAACCCCATGTCTCCAAATGACTATCGCCCTATCTCCATCTTGTCTAATCTTTCTAAGCCCTTGGAAAGATTAGTTCAATCTCAAATTTCCAAATTCCTTGAAGAATCTAACCTCCTCGACCCCCTTCAATCTGGTTTTCGTTCCGGCTACTCCACCCAGTCTGCTCTCCTAAAAATCACTAATGACATATTTACCGCAATAGATGACAAAAAATTAACCGTCCTGTTACTCCTTGACTTTTCTAAAGCCTTCGATTCCCTTGATCACTTTATCCTATTCTCCAAATTAAAATCATTAAACTTTTCCTACAGTTCCATCCGCTGGTTTCAATCTTTCCTTTCTCACCGTTCCCAAGCAGTTAAAATACCAAACCAACCCCTATCTTCTTTTCTCACTCTTACCTCAGGTATTGCTCAGGGATCCAGTATTTCTCCTCTCCTATTCAATTCCTACATTAATGATCTTCCTAATTCAATCTATCACTGTTCCTACCACCTCTATGCAGATGATTCCCAAGTCTATCTCTCCTTCTCCCCTTCAGAGCTATCCACTGCTTTCGCTAAAGTTCAGGAAGATCTGGACAGAATTAGTGCCTGGGCGACTTTAAATAAATTACAACTTAACGAAAAGAAAACTCAGGCCATTCTAATAGGCTCTAGCTCCCGCCTTAATTCCTACTCACAATACCCTCCTTTAACCTTAAATAATCATCCTATCTCTTTCTACTCCTCTGTAAAAAATCTCGGGATTGTTTTTGATCAAACCCTCTCTTGGAAACCTCAGATTGCCCAAATTTCCCGCCGTTCCATAGGCCTTCTCAAATTATTCCACCGAAAAACCGTTACCTTCTTCCCCTGTCAACCCGCAAGCTTTTAGTCTCTTCCTTATTATTCCCTTACATTGACTATGGTTGTCTGGTTTACGGTGGCCTCTCGACGGTTCTCGAAGACAGACTGAAGCGAATCATGAACTGCTTCGTCAGGTTTGTCTTCGGTAGTCCGAGGCGTTCCCATGTTTCCCACCTCTATTCCCAACTAAACTGGCTCTATCCCACTTTCCGTAAACAATATTTTCATGGAACATTCCTATACCAAATTATCAATACCCTCCAACCTTCTTATATTTACAATAAGCTCCAATTCAGATCTGCAGTCAATCCAATTCATACGAGATCCCGTCTTTCTGATCTGTATACCCCGTCCCACAGAACTTCAATATTCCAACGCTCCTTCCTTTTCCGCTCAACAATCCTCTGGAATTCCATCCCTCCTCACATCAGACAAGCTAAATCCCTGAAAACATTCAAATATTTATATTTCCAATACCTCCTTCTCATCCAGACTGACGCTTGATAACTATCTAACTACTTAGTCAAAAATTATTATCGCATTGCTGGATTCAGTTCTGGAATAATTGAGATTCCTTTTAATAAAAATTTAACTTTCCAAGAATATAACATTGGGTACTTCTATTGTACATACAAATCATATCATTGTACCATAAGATTTTTCTATATCATTTTATTTATTTTTTTTTTTTTCTTATTTAATTCTATCTCCTCTAATCTGTAAAATGTTATCTTCTGTTCTTTTCTTTTTATTTAAATATCATCTATGTACATAGTGTCATTAATGTTTTATTGTTTTTTCTTTTTTGTAGCTCATTATGTCTCTAACCAGATTTAATTTAGTTATACCTGCAATTATCTGTTATTCTTAAGGGACTTTGTCCCAGAATAAAATTATTTTTCTATTCTATTCTATTCTATTACACAGAGAAAGAGTTGGTTTTGGAATTTAAACAAAATAAAAAAGAATTAAATGTGCTTACAATCATATTGAAACAGTCTGTAGATAGAATAATTATTATATAAAAAAACAATGTCAATGAATAGAGTTATTGTAAAGTAACCTTAACAAAAACAAAGTTCAAGTTTAACAGATGTAGAGCCACTGCCACTTCAGTCTTACCTAAATACCAATTAAACTATTAAGCAAACTTGTTGTTTGTTAAAAGTCTTAATAAATATTCTTTTGATAAAAAATAATTTTATTTTTATTTTTGCAGAAGTTACATGTGGAAATAAGCGAATCAAATGGAATCTAGTTATCAATCAAAAATTAAAATTCTCTTAATTTCGTTTATTTTAAAAATATTTATTAAATAATTTTAACTAATAATCATTAATGAACTAGTATAGAATCTTTTGAAATCATACAATATACCAAAAGTTTTCAGTGAATAATAGTTGTTGGCTAACCTGCTAGGAAGTTTCATGACAGCCAAAGCTTCATTTTAAAATTTTATGTTATTTTTCACAGTTAGCTGAGGAAAAAAACGGTAGATTTTTCTGTCTTATTGTCATCTCAAAAGTAATATTAGTGTTAGTTAAAATCTTAATGTAATTTTTCATTGTTATTTTATCTGTTTGCTAATTCTAATTGATCTGATTAGGTATTTTGTGTAAATGTCTTTCTATTATCAATGTAAGTTCTTGTTCTTTATTTTATAATAGTATAAAGACATTAAAATAAGTATTATAAGAATAAAAATATTAGAAAAGTTAAAAAAAAAAAAAAAAAAAAAAAAAAAATGGAATGAGTAAATTTTTTCAAAACAAACTCAGAGCTTAAGATTTTTATTTTTCATAAGTGAATATTTCAATCAATGATTCGTAATTTGATACATTTTTATGTTCTTACTAAGGCATACTTATATCCTATCTAGACTTATTCTCTAAACATTTTACCTAGATAAAACAGAGAGAACAAAATGATTATTTGTGACTTGAATCAATACTGTCTAGTCTTAAATTGATTTAAAGTGTATTGGATCAAGAGGTGAATGGAAGGTAGTAATGATGTGGTATGTCTGTAGGTTCAAATCAAGTAATATATTATTTTCTTTGACAAAATCAGCCAAATGAAAATAAATTTGTTTTTCCATGCCAATATAAAATTGTTATGGTCATCGTCAGGGCAAATATTAAATTGTTAATATAAAGGATGTGGCCAAAGGTATGCTAAGGGGAGTATATTTATGTACTGTCCTCACCTTCCCTTGGAAAAAAAAAATCATTAGGAATTAATTAAGTGCCCCGATGATTGTCATTAATGTCTTGATTGAAATAATATATTTGCAGGCAGAAAATGCTAAAATGCATACATTTTTTTTTTTTTTTTTATTAGACTAATCCCTGAAACAAAAGAATCTTGTAAGTGAAAAATGCTTATTAATACAAATGGTGTGTGTATACATACATATTTTCAATAGCTTAATATAATTTAAATTATCTTTAAATATTCTTATGTTTTTCCTCTTTGAAATAACTCATTCAGCTAAAAACTACACACACACACACACACACACACACACACACACACATATATATATATATATATATATATATATATATATATATATATATATATATATATATATATATATATATAACAATTTATTAACAATTTAATATTTAGTCATTTATTTCTCTTAAAAGGTTCTGTCACTTCTTCCAGTCTTACCTGTTTTCTTCTCCAAGGTCTGGCATACCTTCCTCCAAATTCTGCAATCATTTATTTTTGAGTCTTCCTTTTTTATGTCTTTCTGTTGGGTGTTAGTGTAAGATTAGATTGGCCACCTCTACTACCCTGACGTAATTTTTAAATGGCCATATCATTTTAACCTTTTTGTATCTACTCTAGAGAAGGTAATCATAATTATTATTATTATTTTTGTTTGTTTGCTGTAAGTGCATCAAATAAAATGTAAGGAACATTTTGAGATCTCTGAAAAGGACAAATACACATCCAGAAGTCCATCTTCTGTACTAATGACTTTCTTATTATTTTTTTTTATAATCACTCTATTTCCTGATGCTTATAGGCTAACACTTCCTACTAAGGATATGTTTTATGAATAAATTTTTATCGAAGGATATAGGTTTTAGTATTTAACCAAATCTATTTCCTATTAAAATGGTGTTTTAAATGATAAATTGCATTATATGCAAAGTTAATTTTTATATTTTTAAAGTATTTCTACTTTATTTGTTGTTTTAGAAACATGAGGCACAAAATTCAGCTAAAAAACATGAATAAAAGACGCGTCGAACCCACCAGGCCTTATCATGTGGAGGTTTGTAATTTTATTAATAATCTTATTTTGAAAAATGTGAATTATGATGCAACTTTCATAATGAATTATTAATAAGGTTTTAAATTTATTTTATTGAAATGTACTAAAACATTTATTGAAGAGGTAGATTTCTTGATTGTAAGTGAACATGTTCAGTAGATTTATGAGTCAAAATGAAAAACTTTAAATCCAGTTCCCTTCTTGACAGTTACTTAAATTTTTAGACAGCAGAGGAGGCATTGGGAGAATTTAAACCTGTGAGAAATGATCAATGTGAGGAGGCTATAAAAATAAAAAATGAAGCCAGACTAAAACTTCTGCAAAGGAATACAAGACAGAATTGTGATGACTATCGCACTAAGACAAGAGAAGCAAAGAGTGTGTAGAGTGGAAAAGAAGAAGATGATTGATAAGGGGTTGGAATACATGGAGAACTTGAATGAAGGAAAGATAATAGAGACTTCTGTAGGGAGATAAACTGGTTTAGAAAGGACTACCTACTTGAAGGGCTAATTGATCGAATGCAGAAGTAAAATGGGTGAGATTCTCGAGGGTGAAGAGGCGGTAATGAACAAAAGGACTGAACACTTCTCGGAGCTACTAAATGTGAATCTGGATAGGAGGGAGGACAACACTGAGGAAGAAAGCTTCTTTGTTACCCCCAACCATTGGTGGATGAACCGGATGGAAATGATGTTGAATTTGCTATTAAGTAGCTGAAAAATAATAAAGCCTCTGGAGACCACAGAATATTTGCAGAACTGATTAAGAGTAGCAGTGAAAAAATGAGAAGTCTGATATTTGAACTGATAAAGGAGATATGACAGAATGAGATAATGCCAAACGACTGGAAAATAGGACTATTGTGTCCAATTTTTAAGAAAGGCAGTAACAGTGCGCTAATTATAAAGGGATAACACTACTTGGAATTTTATATAAATAATTATCGAATATAATTGCAAGAAGGCTTAGGAAATCCTAGGAGACTATCCATGCGGTTTTAGATGTGGGAGAGGTACCACAGATCAAATGTATTAAATGTTATGAATACGATGTTGATTTAAACCTCTTATTCATAGATTATAAGCAGGTGTTTGATAGAGAAAAGTTGTTTATTATCCTAGAGAAAAGCGGTATTCCAATAAAACTTATAAAACTAATTAGAATGACAATGCAGAATGCCACATCAAAAGTTATTATTGGAAATAAAGATGAAGAATACTTTGAAGTGCGGACTGGAGAGCGTCAAAGTGATGCGCTATCCGCAATTTTATTTAATATAGCTTTACATGATTCAGTAAAATAAAAGACATGGTTAAAGGTGGTACCATTGCAGAGAAAATGTGGCAAATATGTGCCTACGCTGATGACATTTTCATTGTTGCGAGAAGTAAAGCAGCACTTAAAGAAGCCTTTGAAATAATTTATAATAATGGTTCAAAAGTTGGGCTAATTATAAATGAAGAGAAAACTAATTCCTTGAAAATGTCTTCTGCAGCAAATAGAAGAACCGTGCACTACATTGAAATCCTCGACTTCCAGTTTGAAAATGTTCCTAGCTTCGTCTACTTTGGCTCTACATTCTATAATGAAAATAAGATCAGCAGTGAAATTGATATGAGAATTATAGAGGAAACCAAGCCTACTAAGTGAATTACTGTTGTCTAGAAAAAAAACTAAACTAAAACTATACAAGTCATTAATAAGACCTGTAGTTACATACAAATGACCTCCAGAATCTGAAAGTTTTTCAAGGAAAGGTAATAAGACAAATATGCGGCGCAACACAAGTAGGCGGAATATGGAAAATGAAAACGAATGAAGAAATAGACAACATTTTAAAAAGGGAAAATATTTTAAACTTCATTAAAGTAAAGAGATTATCGTGGGCTGGCCATCTCAATAGAATGATAGCAGATAGAATGCCAAAGAAACTGCTAGATATGATGAGAAAGGCTGGAAAGGGAAAAAAGGGGAAGACTGCGAAGCAGATGGGATGATGAAGTAGCAAAAGATGCCGCAAAATTAAGAATAAGAAATTGGAGAATGGAATTGGAGGACAGAGATAGATGGAGAAGAAAAATCCAGGAGGCCTAGGGTCAACCAGATCATATTATGCCGAGGAGTAAGTAGGTAATACCGAAATACTAAATTATGAAAACAAAACACATAAGAGAAAAATTTTAGAATCAATGTATATTAATAAAACAATAGGTAAAGCTATTAATTTTAAAACAGATTTAGAGAAAATTGGAACCAATTATGCAAACATAATTGATAAATTAAAAATATAAGTAAGTAAAGTTAATTTAAAAGTTATTTAAAAAAAAAAATAGTGAAAATAAAAATAAAATATATTAAATTAAATTATTTAAATAATTAAATCATTAGGTGTTAAATCAGTCCAAGTTGGTAATTTATGTGTAACAAACTATGTAAACAAGAATTGGACGTTGTAACCATCAGATTTTGTATTAAGAAGTACATTTTAATTGTTGACTGTGAAATACCACCGTAATAAAGGCAAATTTTAATTTTTTTATTTACATTGTTTGAAATTGTTAGTTAATATGTGGTTTGACTAAGGTACTGTTGAAGGCAATTCAGGTTATAATACGATACCATAAAACATTTGTCAGGAACTTATCAAGGAAATCTTACAAATTTAAAATGAGTGAGAAAGATAATGTTGGTAATGATAGTTATCTACTGGCATGTGAGCCAATAATAATATGAAAGATGTATAGTGAGAATCTGTATGTAATATGCTAATATGCAAAGCCGTATTAGAACCAAATGATCCAGCACTTTCTTGATATCAAATAATATTATCCCTTTGTGCTACATTTTGTTGAACGATTTTTTGATATATAGAAACATTTTTACTGTCTTGTTTCCTGGGTAGTTGTGGCTGTGTTCGAAACTTTTTAAAAATTAGAACGGCTAAACTAAATGATGTTCATATCAACTGATCCTCCTTTATAGACTACACTAAATTTTCATACAGAATTTAATATTTACCTTTGTATTAATATTCAAATCTTAACTTTATAGTTTACTAACTGCAAGTTATATAATTTTTTTATTTCTGTTTTTAGTGTGATACCGATGAAGATATGACGGTAGAGGTGGTAAGTTTCTCAAAATATTATTAAGCTCAAGTTAGCTCATTAGGGTACTGGAATTACAATAGTTTTTAATATGCTCAGAAGAAAATCTTTTTATTTTTTTATTTAACTACTATAAAAGTTTGGTTCTCAATTCATCAACATATCAACTTTTAGCAGCTAATAAATATATTTCTTTTATTTTTTTTTTTTTTTTTTTTTTTTAGTATCAGGAAGTAGAGATTGAGACAACAGAATACGAAGTGAGTGTGTTATAATATTACTTTATTAGCTAAAGTGATTTCTATTGTAATTTTCCTATGGATAATATAAGATATGTGTAATTTCTTTTCTCACCCCGGCCTTCACATTCCTGCCCTAGTTGGAGTACATAAGAATGTTGAGCCCTAATAATAATAAAAAAATTCTATTCCCTGTAATGTATACATTGCATAGGTTCATTCATTGAATTGTATTACTTTATAGTACAAAACATCAATTGAATATTAATTATCATACTTTAAAATTTTCTCAATATAATTTAAAATGTTTATCAGTTCTTGAATTTATAATTATGCTGTTCATACTTTTTGTCCATTAATTACAATTAGTAAAAGATATGTTGAGGAACTTAATTGTACCACATTATTAAAACAGGAGATTTGCCATAATTTATTACAGTATATTTACAATATGTTATTGTATAGTAAAAAAGTGATAATGTCCGATGCGACAAACTCGCCTCGGCCTCTAGAAAATGGACTGTATGGGAAAATATGAAATCGAGGTTTTGCACCCTTGGGGAGATTTTATTTAGAAGGTAGCATAAACAAATAATACAGAAGAAATTTCTTACCTTATTACTGCCGCCGACGGTCTGTCCGGGGGCCCCTGGAATCTTTACGGCCTGGCAAATGCTTCTCCTAAGCTGCAATATTTGTCTAAGCTCGCCTCCTCTTAGGTCACCACTCATTAGGGGGAGAACTGGGTTATAAAACCGATGGAAGACCATGAGGTCTTGGGCAATTGGTAGTAGGTGCGTACTTGAGCACAGATGAAAGAAGAAAGAGAGATATTCATGTGGGGATTAACGCAGATAAGGGCTAGTTGCCCAGAGATCCATAGAGTGCGTCAATATACGGTAATTAAAGTTTTTCTCTTTTCCCCCCTTCACAAAAGCGCCGATTGGCGCGAACAGTTATCTTCCTATTCATAACTGTTCAAATGAATAAAAAAATTTAAATCAATCTTCTAAGATTTTTTAATTCTTTATTTTATCTATGGAGAAGAAGATGATCAGGGATGCAGTCAAAGAGGAACACCACGTCTTAGAAGAAAAAAATTTTTATTTTATTTTATTTTTTTATTTATTTTTCCCTTATCATTCCTGTCTTGTCCTTAATCTTACCTTGCTGCTTTCTATGATTACTGATTTATGCATCTGATCTTTTCTGTGTGGTTTTTTGTATATTGTTTTTTTATCCATGCCATTCTGTATTTTCATTTGTCATCTGTTTATCGGTATGTTATTTTTGTCACATCTAGTATTTTGTTCATTATAGCCTTGAAGAAGACCTGCAAGGCAGGTTGAAACGTTGGCACGTATAAAAGAATTTCTTCTAAGACGTGGTGTTCCTCTTTGACTGCATCCGTGATCATCTTCTCCTTTCATCATAACAGTCAACTATACTTTTAATACTTAATTTAAGAGTCTCACCCCAGAGTGGGAACACTATATTTTGAATTTATTTAATGCTGTTCTTGATCAAGAAAAATTACCTACCCAGTGGTCTAAATCAAAACTCTACTTACTTTTTAAAAAAGGCAATAGAGGGGATGTTGATAATTACAGAGGTATATCCCTACTTAATACGATGGCTAAATTATTTACCAGCATCATCGCGAGGAGAATAATGCTATGGGCGGGCTCTCAGAATCTAATGCCCGAAGAGCAAGCAGGATTCAGGAACGGAAGAGGCTGCATTGATCATGTCTTCACTCTTTCGGCACTAATCGGAATAACGTTCAAAACTGAAGGAAGATATCTATATGCCACGTTCATTGACCTCAAAAAAGCATTCGATTCAATTAATTACGGACTCCTTTGGCGAAAGCTTATTACCCTAGGAATCGGAGGAAAAATTGTCAAAATTATTAAAATGCTGTACGACAATGCATCAACCCAAATTTCAGTTAATGGACAACTTTCGGATGATATTGACATCACCTTAGGACTTTTACAGGGCGAAAGTCTGAGCCCAACCTTGTTCTTGCTATTTATCTCCGACATAGTACAATTCTTCCATGACAAAGGAGCAGCAGGTGTAAGCATAGATACATTACATGAGGTGACTATGCTCATATTAGCTGATGATATCATCTTATTGAGTAATAGTTGGCATGGGGCACAGAAGAACATAAAAATATTTCAGGAGTATTGCAGTAACAATTCTCTTACATTAAATGTAAATAAATCCAAAACTCTCGTCTTTCATAAATCTCCAAGGCTTAAACAGCTCAAACCGTTATACTGGCATGATAAGAAATTAGAGTATATAAAAAGGTATACTTATTTGGGAGTTCCCTTCACATCATCCGGAAAATTTAAGCAAGCATGTGAACACTTTATGCAGAAGTCATTAGTTGCATCCGCAGGAGTCATAGACATACTGAAAAAAGGAAAAAGTGACTCTTGGGAAACAAAAAAAGCTTTATTTGACTCAATGGTTTCATCAATATTGCTTTACGCTTCTGAAGTATGGAGCCCCAATTATCTTGAGGCAATCGAAGCGGTCCAAATTAAATTTTTAAAGTGCCTATTTGGATGGCCAAGGAATACCCCACCCAAACTATATAGTCCGTCTCGAAACAGGAAGAGAACCATTAGGCATGAAAGTGGTAAAAAAGATGACAAACCTATGGAACAAGCTCGAGTTTATGCCAGAAGAGCGACTCCCAAAACTCTGTTTTAATAGACTAAAATCACTAGACAAGGATAAGCCTGACATGGACTTTAACTGGGTGTCCCAATTTAGAGCAATAGCCGAGCTAAATGCCTTTGCAGAAGAGCTTTCTGTTCACAATACAAACGGACTTCTTCGATACAAAGGCGTCATACTGGAAAAAGCACATAACCAATATTTCTCAGCCGACATTCAGAGAACTTTAAATTCAATTAACTACCCTTTATATAGAAGTTTATGCAGTTACAATACTCCCAATCCCGAAAAGTACCTTACATTTAAAGTTCATATAAAGAAATTGAAATGTGTCAGCTGATTAAGAGTTGCTAATTCAGAGCATATCATAATTAATGGAAAAAACACAACTCTTTTGTTCAAGTCACAAGAAATCTGTATATCTTGCAATCAATTTATCAACAATAGTCTACACCACATTCTCCTTCACTGCCCAGCACACAATGAACATAGACAACAATTTATTCAACAGTTCATCTTAGAATCTTCTGATAACCAAAGTATCCAAGCTATACTTGATATTGACAGTGTAGAGAAATTACATAAAGTTTACTATTACATTATGGGACTCCAAAATGTGCTAAATCGTTTGTCATAGACCATTTTCTATTAAGTGTCTGTTTTTTAGTTTATCTTTAAAGTGAAATTTTTGTTAATTTATTTTTATTGTTTCTATCATAACACCAATTTATTCTCCATTCTATTATGTTTTGAAAACCAGAATGTATTAGTGAATCGAATTTTATTTATTTTATTAATTATGAAAAGATATGTACATTAATTGTAATTTATAGCCAAGCTAGGCTCTATTTGTATGGGGAAGCCCCCAAAGACAAATAAAAATATCTATCTATCTATCTATCTATCTACTTAATTTTATCTATGTTTTCAGTCATATAATAGCCATGAAGACAAGGAAGGAACTGTCTTTATTAGTATTCTAAAGCTTAATAGAACAAATGCGCCCATCTAGGGACCAGCTACAGATTAATATTTAATAAATAAATTACTTTGATAATAAATTTTTATACTTTAAAATTCTTCCATTATAATGTTGATAAATATTAAAATATAAATGTTAATCATCTCTTGAATAATTAAATACTTTGCATCTGTTTTTAGAACGATTCATCAAATTTCTTAGAGCTGGAGGACATTGTGGTGAGTATCTTTAATATACAATTAACTATTGTTATATAAACACATTTGAATCACATTAATGAATTAAAATCATTCTTCTCAGGTTATTCATGCTTACTTTTTTGTTTTTCAGGCTCAAGATTTGACTTCGACCTACGAACAAATATTTGGAGTGAGTAATCTAGACATTTGTTGGTCAACCTGGTTCTTCTGATGATCATATGCTAATGAATTGAATTAATTAATAATATATTACCATTCTTTAAATATCTTTAGAAACAATTATAAATGGTTATCATATTTACAATAGATTATCATCCTTTTCAGACCTGTTAAAACATACCAATAAATTTAAACCATTTTCTCCCAGAGATCAGAGTTAAAGGCAGCTTTCAAATCAATAATTGATAAATATAAATATTTAGTCCCTAAGGTGAAAATGTGATCCTCGATTTGCCTGCTTAGTCTAAAAGCTAACTGCTATTTCTCGAGGTTTTCTTCAACCATTTCTCTTGATCTTCCCTTGAGGATACAGGTATATACCTTAGTAATTAGAGGACAAACATATCGGCCAGTACTTCTTGCAAAGTGTTGGGTCCCTTCTTCTTATGAATGAATATAATAATATAATCTTTCTATTCCTTGGGTATTCTCTTTTCTATCCAAATTTTTTGAAACAGGCTTTGTAGGATTTTAATAAAATCATTGAATCCATCTTTTCTTCTTTCTTTCATTGAAAAATTTTCCTTAAAATATTTATTAGCCAATGTTGGCTAATAAATATGTTTGTTGTTATCAAATATTGCCTTTATTTTTCTACTGATCTCAACTACATCCTATATATCTATTTTGAGCAGTCGCTTATCCAAGTGCTAACCATGCTCTTCTGTTTGGTAACTTTAGGTAGCTATTATACGTGATTTAGCTTGTTCAGCTATGCTGACCCCACCATACATGTGTATATGTATATATTGAAAATTTTAGGACTCATATATTTAGAGTTTTATAATATCAGACAATGTAAATAAAAATGGTGAAGTAAATAAAATTATGTAATTGCCAACACTTGGGCATTTTCAAAATCACTCAATTTCAAGTTTATAAAACAGAAAATAATTTCTTTGTCAAATAAAGGCTAGGTTTTTCTGAACACAAGTGATTGCTTAAAAAAAGAAGTATATAAATAGTAGTTAATTGAAAATGTTTGAGCATTAGCTTGATAAAAATAAAATCAGCTCAAAGGCACATCAATGTAGCTCTTCAAAATAGATGACCGTCCTTCAAGAAAAGCCGTGTTGGTCTGTGTATTTCAGGCAACTCCATTGCCCCTCAGGTGGGATCCATAAGCTTACTGGTAGTAACTTACATAGGAATGATGATCTTACCATGTGTGGTTTTCTTAATGAAGTGGTTTTCAATGATGTAAGCCTCCTGGATTCAGTCCATAGATCGTCTGTTTCGGGGAAAGATCTATAGATCCAAGTGGGCTTGCTGATCCTGATCAATCAGGATAAATCCTGTTAAATCAATCTAGATCCATAGATTATGGTTGCATAATCTATGGATCTAGACTGATTTGTCACTATCTGAACCCAAGTGTTTGAACCTATGTCAGAAAGAAGGAAGGGTATTGACAAATTGGCCCCGATGGGACAGGCGATCAAGCTATCATAATTACATGAGACTGATTACCCCCTCCTGGCTGCCTAAGCTCATGAAAGTATTGAATGTCTGTAGAAAAACCGTTTCATGCAGCCAAAGATCTTCAAGGTCTGTAGTGTAAAAAAAAAAAAAAAAAAAAAAAAAAAAAAAAAAAAAAAAAAAAAAAAAAAAAAAAAAAAAAAAATGGATCAGCTACCTATGGAAATAGATTTTAATATATTGACATAAGATTATCATACTTTTAGACTCACCATATGTAATATTTGATATATATTATTTCTTTTCAGATAGAAGATGCTTTTTTTAAAAATTTTTTTTTTTCTAGGAAATGGCTTAACAATTGCAAGAATGAATGAATATTTTATAATTATAAATCTTTTTTAATAATGTCTGTTTCATAAATTTTACTTCTTCTCTTTTTTAATGTTTCAGAGTACACAAGAAGCTGATAATTGTTCACTTGAATGTGATGTGAGTATCAAAAATATAAATATATCAGCTAAATATCAGATTGATTTTAATCTATTGAATTTGGTTTGCAAATTTTTAAACTCATTAAATATAATATATGAAATTTATATATGTAAGGTAAGGCAAATGCATCAAAGGGATAAACCGTAACCTTAACATTATAATGCTAGCATGAAAAAAATTCTATCAGAAATTGAATATGTTGAGTAATTGCTTGGTGATAATTTCAGTTATTGCAGACAAAAAAATAGTTCACATTAGTTACACAGTTAAGTTTGAGAAGGTTGCATTTATTTTTGTTTAAATAATCAAACTCAGCAAAGTTAAGTTGTTTCTGTTCATTAACCCTTGATAGATTGTTTGAAGAGGCCCCATCATTCAAAAACATTAATTTTTTTTTTTTTTTTAGGTCAGTTTTGACATTGATTGGATTGAGGAGTTAGTAAGTTTCTAAAAGTTTACTTAGCACCTCTAGCTCTATTAGGCTTTTAATTGCAATAATTTTTACTATGGCCAAAATAAGATTTATTTTTACATCTAATAAAGTTTAGTGCTTAATGTAACCATTCCCTATTAAATATTAAATTTAAATTGATAGTATCATTTTTTTTTTTCAGTTTACATCGATTGAGAATAATAACGATTTTAACAAAGTGAGTATCTTAAAATTCAGCTAAACATTTTCCATGTAGAACATTATTCATAAATTATAACGTATAATACAGAGTATTATGTTTTTGTAATATGAGATTTCAAATATTTACTGTTTCTTATGTATATATACATATTATGTTTTTAGAGCATAAGTATGGAAAGTGCCTCACCAGTGGACAATAGCGTAAGTATCATAAATATTAAATATAACTACCACTAGGAAACTATGATTTTAAATGTTTACCATTTCTTATTTATATATGCTTGTACTGTTTCTAGTTGCAGAGTGAACATACTGAGACTTCAGCAATAGAGGATAATGTGAGTATCGTAAACATTAAATATAGTCAATGCTAGGCAACACCATGAATTATTCCATTATAGTGACTATATATTTTCATCTTCTTTATGATTTTTAAATACATAAATAACTAATAGCATTCCTTTATAAATTATGAGATTTCTTTTTTTTTCCTTCCAGCATTGTCATTTATCCAATGACCACACAGAAGTTGACAAAGTGAGTATTTATTGATCAACTTTTCTTATCATATGCCATGAATTTGAAATATTAATAATATATTTTCATAATATGATTTTAAATGTTTACCATTTCTTATTTATATATGCTTGTACTGTTTTCTAGTTGCAGAGTGAACATACTGAGACTTCAGCAATAGAGGATAATGTGAGTATCGTAAACATTTAATATAGTACCACTAGGAAACATCATTAATTATTTCAATATAGTAACAATATATTTTCATCCTATTTACAATTTTTAAATACATAAATAACTAATAGCATTCTTCTATGAATTATCAGATTTTTTTTTTGTCCTCAGCATTGTCATATATCCAATGACCACACAGAAGTTGACAAAGTGAGTTTTTATTGATCAACTTTTCTTATCATATGCCATGAATTTAAAATATTAATATGATGTTTTCCTAAATGATTATAATTGTTCATCAGTTCTTATTTATATGTGTGTGTACTATTTCTAGTTGCAGGATCACCATATGAAGACTTCATCACTAATGGTCAACGTTGTGAGTATCATTAACAGTTAATATAGATACCACTTGATAATGCCATGAATTATTAGAGTATAGTTACTATGTATTTGTTCTTTTTCCTCAGCATTGCCATAAATCCAAAGACCCTACAGAAGTCAACAAAGTAAGTATTAATTGATCAACTATTCTTATCATATGCCATGAATTTAAGATATTAATAATATGTTTCCATAATATGATTTTAAATGTTTACCATTTCTTATTTATATATGCTTGTACTGTTTCTAGTTGCAGAGTGAACATACTGAGACTTCAGCAATAGAGGATAATGTGAGTATCGTAAACATTAAATATAGTCAATGCTAGGCAACACCATGAATTATTCCATTACAGTGACTATATATTTTCATCTTCTTTATGATTTTTAAATACATAAATAACTAATAGCATTTTTCTATGAATTATCAGATATTTTTTTTTGTCCTCAGCATTGTCATATATCCAATGACCACACAGAAGTTGACAATGTGAGTATTTATTGATCAACTTTTCTTATCATATGCCATGAATTTGAAATATTAATAATATATTTTCATAATATGATTTTAAATGTTTACCATTTCTTATTTATATATGCTTGTACTGTTTCTAGTTGCAGAGTGAACATACTGAGACTTCAGCAATAGAGGATAATGTGAGTATCGTAAACATTTAATATAGTACCACTAGGAAACATCATTAATTATTTCAATATAGTAACAATATATTTTCATCCTATTTACAATTTTTAAATACATAAATAACTAATAGCATTCCTCTATGAATTATCAGATTTTTTTTTTGTCCTCAGCATTGTCATATATCCAATGACCACACAAAAGTTGACAAAGTGAGTATTTATTGATCAACTTTTTTCATCATATGCCATGAATTTAGAACACTGATAATATGTTTTTATGATTTGATTTTAAATGTTTACCATTTCTTATTTATATATGCGAATACTGTTATTAGTTGCTGGGTGACGGTTTGGAGACTTCATCACTAGTGGACAAAGTTGTGAGTATCATATACAGTTAAAATAGCTACTACTAGGAAACGCCATAAATTATTAGAGTATAGTGACAACACTATTCAATTACTTAACTAACTATTATATTCTTATTAATATTTATAAATATATTGTAATATAAAGTTTTATAATTTTATGTGTTTACCGTTTCTTATGTATATGAACATATATATCTTCTTTTTTTTTTAGATTGAGTCATCAGATGAAGTAATTTTAGTTGAGGAGGATATCGTGAGTACCATAAATATTTACTATATTTACTGCTAGGCAATGTAGTGAATTATTGTAGTATAGTAACAATACATTTTCATTATATTGACACTTTTCAATTACTTTAAAGTATTCCTCTAAGCATTATGTTTTTTTCTTCAGACATCCTGTGGTTCCGAGGACCTAATATTCATCAACACTGTAAGTATCCTAGAGATTTATTGATCAGCTGATCTCATCGTCTACTGTGATTCGTAATATAAATAATATGTTTTTGTAATATGATTACATATACTTACCATTTTTTATGTATATAAACATATTCTTTTTCTGATTTTAGGCTGAACCAATTGAGAGTTCCTCAGTAGGGGATAACATTGTGAGTATCATAAACCCTCTTATGAGTATAAACATTTTATTAATATCAAATGTCAGTTATATGTTTTTATAATTTGAAACACATTATAATTGTAAATGTTTACCACTTCTAATGTATATAAATATATATATACACACACACTAAAAATATATATATAAAATATATATATATATATTTTAGGTTGTCTCTTCAGATGAAGTAATTTTAGTTGAGGAGGATACGGTGAGTACCATAAATATTTACTATATTTACTGCTAGGTATTGTAGTGAACTATTATAGTACAATAACAATATATTTTCATTCTGTAGACACTTTTCAATTACTTTAATAACTTTAAAGCATTCCTCTGAGTATTATGTTTTTTTTGTTTTCTTCAGACTTCTTGTGATTCTGAGGACCTAATATTTGTCAAAACTGTGAGTATCCTATAATTATATGTTATAATTAAAGTATTGATAATATGTTTTCATAATATTATTTAATATATTTACCATTTCTTATTTATATATACATGTACTGTTTCTAGTTGCAAGGTGGATGTATGGATACATCATCAGTAGTGGGCCATGAGGTGAGTATCGTAAACATTTAATATAGCTACCACTAGGAAATGCCATGAATTATTACAGTATAGTGACAGTATATTTTCATTCTATTAACACTTTTTGAATAGATAAATAACTAAAAGCATTCATCTAAGAATTATCATGTGTTTTGTTTTTTTTTCTTCAGCTTCATAGTGAATCCCAGGGCCACACAGAAGTTATCAATGTGAGTATCTTCGAGATTTATTGATCAAATAGTTTCATCATATTTATGCCATGAATTTAAAATATTAATATATGATTTTATGTATATATATATTATTTTTCTGATTTTAGGGTGAATCAGTGGACAATCCCTTAATCTTGGACAATATTGTGAGTATCATAAACAATTAATATGCTATAAATTTAAAATGTCAGCTGTATGTTTTTATAAGTTGAAGCAATATAATATCAAATTTTTCCCATTGCTTATGTATATAAACAGAAATATCTTTTTTTTTTAGAGTGTATCATCTGATGATGTACTTTTAGTGGAGGAAACTGTGAGTATCATAAACATTTAATATATTTACCACTAGGGAATGCCATGAATTATTACAGTATAGCGACTTCATCATTTTGATTTTCAATACAAAATATGTCACTTCAAGAGTGCATTTGTTGTTGTTCAATCGTTGTTTGATGGGTGAAGGAGTCATGATGATGATGATTGTGAAGGAGTTAATGTATTTCACAGAAGATTATAAGAAGGGGGGGGTACGGTTGTTTTATTTAAAAGGAATATTTCACTTATAATTCATTTGAGGAAATCAGGAGTGATGTACAGTGTTCTAAGGCTAACCAAATGATGTAACAATGAGTGTTCTAGACAAATTATTCAATGAACAGAACCATCTTGATTTTATAGCTAGTGCTGGGAAGTATAGTGTAGGTATAACTATAATATATATCAATCAATCAAAACGGCGCTACAACTCATAGTGAGTCAAGGCCTCCAGTAGCATCAACCACCAGTCATCATTGTGTCTTGCTGCTGCTCTCCTGCTCCTCACTCCCAAGATGGACAACGCATCCTCTGCCACTCCATCGACCCATCTCAGTTTTGGTCTGGCGAATCTTCTCTTGGTAAATATTTTTTCCTCTAATAGTTTTTTATATTATATTCCTCATCTGGAACTATAATATATAGGAATATTGTAAATTGATGAAGGGGAAGAGCCAATGTAATTCTATGTAATGAAACATGTGAGCACCACAAGAAAAGGACAAATCGTACAGAGCTGTTCATAATTTGTTTCATTCAGTTCACAAGTACCATTGAGTAGCTGCCATATACTACAAATAAATAGTAAAAGGGATGGAATGAAGAAGGGGATTAGAACTTTACATGTAGACAGGGTAAGGAGAAGGAAGGGGATTGATTGTCTGAATAGCGGGTCTTTCAGGAAAGAATGGTTTCAACAGTAATGCCCATGTTTTTAACAGAGGAACAGTAAAGGATCGGAAGATCATTTAGATATAAGGAGGAAAGTTGGTTTTACCTCTGAGTAAGAAACTGTAGTAAGAACCTATAGTAATAAACTTAGATATTTTACATTTAATCTAGAAGAATCAATCTCAGTCTTCCTGCATTTTGACAAATGAATTTTAAATACAGTCAATTCAGAAAGGGTAAATTATAAACGAATTTGTGGCGTTGGCATAGAGGTGATTATTAAGTCAGGAAGATCATTGATATAAGAATTGAAAATGAGAGGAGAATCCTTGTGTTTCAGCTTAAGGTAGATGAGGAAGGAGGATAAAGATTGATTTGGAAAAGCAACTGCCTGAGTACAGGGAAGCGGAATTATTGAAACCAATGAATAGAGCTATTGGAAAAGGTTAGAGATTCAATTAGGAAAAAAGGGTGGAGTGGTCCAGGGAATCAAAAGCATCAGTATGGTAAAGTTTAGGAGTATAAGTGGGGTTAGTAGATTTTACAGATATAGCAGTATGTATATCATTGATTTTGACCAGAGTGGATTAGGTGGATTATATGTAGTAAAATGTGATGAGTTAAATTAAATGAATTACAATTATACTCATAGGTTCCTTTGCCTCTTGATGTGGGATTTTCTAATAAATAAGTTCCATACTGGCTTTATAAATATAAGAAAAAATTAAAATCATAGGTATTTATAAATAGTCGGATTGTTGAGTGAGTTTGCCTTAATCAACCTGTTCTATGGCAGTCATTGATTAAGGTTACTATGGATTATTGACACCATCATCTCCTGCATATTTTTCAGATTCCTTCACATATTTCTGTCAATTGGGTAACAGCATTAACTTTTCTTCTTACAATCATGATTTACTTAATATTTTTTGCATTTGCAAGACGTTGTGAGAAATTTATTTTGTTTTTCTTAAATATACAACATGAGGTTAATTTGATGTTATAAATATATCAACAACATATTATTAAAAAAGGTGTGTGCCTGGATTATCTCCAAGTGTGGAACGTTATTACCTTCAATTTTACTCTTTAATTTCTGTGAGATGGATTGAAACTCTTCATTTTTATTTTCAAGAACACTGAAAACTCCTTGTATGTATGTATGTATTTACTTTATTTCTATATCAGGAGGTGTAGTAGTTAAATAAAATGGATGCTCTTATTAATAAACCTGGCTGTTAAGGGTAATTCCTGCAAACTTTTCTTCTTTCCCAGCTGTTGGCATGGACAATACACCCTTACTAAAGTACTAAAACAAAAACCTTTCATATGTTGTAGTGGTAGTAGGTTCCTTTTTTATTTTTTTTTTAGTTTCTAAGTCAGCGACAATGCTTTGTAGCTTCTCCTTCTCTATTGTGGTTCCATTCACATGAAGTTGTACTTCCCAGCACCAGCTGTAAAATCAAAATGGTACTGTTCATTGAATTATTTGTCCAGAACACTCATTGTTACATCATTTGGTTAGCCTTAGAACACTGAACACCACTCCTGATTTCCTCAAATGAACTACAAGTGAAATATTCCTTTCAAATAAAACAACCTTACCCCCCCCCCCCCACCTTCTTATAATCTTCTTTGAAATACTTTATCTCCTTCACATCATCATTGTAGACCCATCAAACAACGATTGAACAACAACAAACAACAACAAATGCACTCTTGAAGTGATATATTTTGTATTAAAAATCAAAATGATAAAGACACTATATTATAACAATTTTTGAGATTTCCTTATTTTCCTTTAGTAATTAAACTGTAAGTGTGCTTTATTTTATTTTAACTGTATAATTTTAATAATAAACTGTATATCACAGACTGAAAAAAAAAAAGAGCAGTCTATAACAGCCAATACCAAGCAGTTCCAGAAAGTATGATTCAAAAATATTTCATCGGTTTTTTTTTTTGAGCAAATGCTATCTTAGTATTGAAAATTATTATTAATTTTTTATTTTTACCATTTATTCATTTCATTTCTCCACTGAATAATACAGTGATATTTAATTTAATAAACTTGCTAAATTACTGCTTATCAAAAATTATTTTGATATTAGTTGTATTCAAATTGATTACATTCATTAGAAAAATTTAGCATTTACATAAATTACATAAATTGATCAATTCATCCCTAATAACATTTGTAAATAATATCTAATCAAATATCAAGTAATTATAAGGTTTTAAATAATAACCAATTGAAAATGGCATGAACAATCCACATCTGTTCACCAGCCACTATATACAATTACACACATTTAACTTCAACACGCACTAGCCCAAAAACGGTTTGCATGCTAAGTAAGTAGTTTATCTTCTTGTAAAATCCTATATTTATACGCATTAATTAATTTTTTTTTTTTTTTTTTAATTTGAATAAAAAAAAAATAAATGATTTCACCGCTTGTACTTGATGGCAAAGTTAAAATTCAGCTTTAACAAACCAACACCATAAAAATTAATTAAAATTTCTATATTTATTCCATAAGTCATTTAATTTTGGACTCTAGCATTTGGGATAGACTAGGAAAGGATTTTAAAATATTTTCAGCCTCTTGGGTCCCTCCTTGTTCAACATCAAGCTGTGGATGGTTGGACATGGTTTTTGGTAATTTGTTTAAGTAACATGCTTGAATTTAATTTTGTTAACTTTATCCTCTATTTTTTGCACCTCAATTCAATATGGAAAAGTTCAATTTGATTGGAAAACACTTCAGCAGCTGGATGAAATGTTAGCAGGTGTTTCCAAGAAGTTGGCAGAAGTAATAAGAATATCAGTGGGCTTTAGTTTTGCTGTTTTTTTTTTTCTTCATAACTCCTCCAGACTTGCACCATAATAAGTGGTCAAAATGATAAATATATACATTTTGAAAATGGAATTAATGTTTTTCTAGTTTAAATGTCTAGAAGTTTGTGTTATTAGTAAAAGTATTGGGCAGATATATAAAAAAACATCTGGTTTGGAAAAGGCTATATTAGATTTGGAATTTTAGAATTAAATGGTAAGGAACAACCAGTAATTTCATCAGAATCCTAGTCATCATCCTTTATTAAAATCCATATCCAGTTTCATTTAATCTGTATAATTCTTGGAGAATAAAATAAGGTCTACAGATATGGTATTCTAGCTCTGCCTCCAATAGCTTTCAATACAAGCTAAGAGTCCCTTTTAGCTCTCCATGAGTGAAAGAAAAAGCTTGGTTCAGTATAAACTATATATATGATGTAGGAGACAAGATATAGACAAAAACTGAGCAATTTTATCTCCTATATCTGAAAGTTTATTAAAAACTTAGTGATATTTCATGGCTTTGCTACATCAATAAGCCCAGTTTCGATATCAATACTTAAGTACTTTTAACTATTATTCATTAAAAAAAAATTGTCATTCATTTGAAAATTATAAGAAATAGCAGAAAGTTATAAAAGGACTTCCTAGTTTATAACTACTTCTAAACTCAAAAGTTTTTTTTTTTTTAATGAACAAAAGCTAAAAGTATCTATGTATTGATATTAAAACAGGGCTTGGTAATATGGAAAAGCCTTGAAAGCTCACCTAACTTTGAATAAGTTTTTAAATATAGAAGATATTTTTTTCTTTTTCGTCTATAAAAAGGTTTGCGGTGGCTGGATGTAAATTTTGTTCATAATTATGGATTTAATATATTTTATATTTTGGGTATTTATTTATCTAGCTATTATTTTTTTATATATCTTTTTTCATATGTATCATGTACGGAAAAACTTATTACAATTTTTGTTCTGAAATGTCACAGTTGACAATGAAGGGCAGTTAAAAATGGAAATGGAAAATGGGAAATATTAATAAAATATTTACTGTTACACCATCAAATTTACTATCAAGTGGTTGACAATAACATCTTTGAAAAATTTAGTCTGTTTTCTATGTTCATAAATGCTGAAAATTTTGCTTTCATCATTTCTCTATATATATTTTTATAGATTTATAGAATATGGAATAATTTTTGTTGAAATATTTGAGAAACATTTTCATCACTTTGAAACCTATTAAGCCCATGATGTGATGAATTTTAAGATTTAAGGAAAATTAAATAATCAATTACAACAGGGTATAATAGTTAAAATTATAAAAAGTTGAAGAGTAAATGATACATAAAAAAAAAGAATATTAAAAACGTACCATAATTGATTCTGGTTATATACAAAGGTATTATGACCAAATAAACTTCAAACACCAACAAACTTTATATATTTAAGTATGCTATTTCATACTTTGAAATGAAATGAAATGAAAAAAAATCTTTATTCTGGGACATATTGTCCCCTAAGAATAACAGACATGTATAATAAGTTGTACAATAGTCTGGCTATCTTAATTTCAAATGGACAATAATAAGTATAAAAGGTAATATATGAATATACCATTGAAAATAGAACTTTGTGATAAATATATACATGAGAAAAGAAAAAAAAAAAAAAAAAAAAAAAAAAAAAAAAAGTAGGACAAAAAAAAAATAATAACAATATGCTAATATAATAATTACAATGCGTTCAGAAATAAAAAGAAATATAAAAAAAAAAAAAAAAAGTAAATAAATAAAATAAAATAAAATAAATATAGTGAAAAGAAAGGAAAATATATATAGAGAAGAAAAATAATAAGACCTATTTGAATGATAATATGACAAAATATTTAAAAATATCTAAAAGGTAATATATATACAATTGATAATAGCACTTTATCAGTTAGAAGAAAAAGGAAAGAAATAATAACAATAATTTATATGAGAAAAAAACAAAACAGAAACAATTGCTGGAGAAACAAATTTAAATTTATATAATGATATACTCAATGAAGCAAACTCATCGGGATCGGATATGCTTAATTTGATTAACTGACTTTCAATAATCACTCATATTGGCAGACTGTAACTGGGATTTAAGGAGATATCGGAATAGAAGAGTTTTAAATGAGTTTAAGGAAGAAGCATGTGTAATTTCAGGAGGGATCGAGTTCCAGAGAGTAGTGGATCGAGCTTGGAAGGAGTGTTGGTATAATGCTGTTCGGTGGAAAGGAGTATATAGGTCAGAGGAACGTGATCTTGTTGTGAGTTGGGAGTGGATGGAAGACTTGAATATCAATAGGTTACAGATGTAGGGTGGGCAATGGTTATTAATGGCATGGTACAGGAAGGTGCCCAGGAAATATTGTCTACGGGAGGATGGATTGAGCCACTCCAGGGCAGTGTAGAGGTGAGATACATGGGAACACCTCGGGGCTCCGAATATAAATCTGATAAAACTGTTCATGATACGTTGTAATCTGTCCCGGAGCCCCATCGAGAGGCCCCCATACACCACACACCCGTAGTCAAACTGAGGAAAAATGAATGAGGAAACTAGGAGTTTTCGTGTGGATTGAGGAAGAGAATGGCGGGAACGATGAAATAATTTGAGGATTCCTATTGATTTACGGGCTATTTGGGCGATTTAGTTAGTGTCATAGAAGTGTCATAGTGTCATAGAAGATTGTTCAGCTTCTTGGGAAGTTATATGTGTTATTATATATATATATAGTATAGTAGTATAGTATATATAGTATAGTATATTAGTATATATAATAGTATATAATATTTTCTTTTTTTATAGGATTTGAATCAACCATCAACAAGCCTGAATATTGCTCATAACATTGAAAAATCTCAAAGAGAGTGGATAAAGTCTAAAAGTGTAAGTAGGATTAAACGAGCACTTCAAAAAAAGAATTCTACGAATCAGTTGGCCATCAACCAGATATCTAATGTAGTTGATGCATTTTCAAGACATTTGGTTGAAGCAAATGAAGCAATGTTACATGTGAAGGAAAGACTTCATTCAATCAATAAGGGAGAAAGACAAAATCGCCGGGAAAATATTGAGGCAGCTTTCGTGAAAATCTCTTCAGTACTAAAGAGGTTCGAGGAGCTGTCTAATAATATTACCAAGGAGATTAAATTGTACTTCTTAGAATGGGTCCAAGCCCTAATCAGTGGTGAAAGCAAAATTTCTAAAAAGTAGATATTGGACTCATATATAAATATGCTTAATATTTAAATTTATTTATACCCTTAATTGAAAATGTTTGCACCACTAATTGCAAGTTAATTGATTTAAAGAACCCACTCAGTCATGTGATTACCCTACCTTGAAAAAAAAACAAAAAAAAAACTGAAACAAAATGAAAAAAACAACAGAAAATATCAAAAGAAAGAAAATTTTTTTTAAATGGTTATTGCCAAGTTTCCAAATATTCACTTATTTTTTTAACACTGGTTTTATTTTGTTTATTTGATATTTAAAAAAAAAAAAAAAAAAATCTAATATAGATTTAATCCCTTATGAAAAAAAAAAAAAAAAAAAAAAAAAAAAAAAAAAATTCAAATAAGTAATAATATCTCAGTCAAATATCAAAGAATAATGTTAAAACATTCTCCAGTCAGTTCCAAAATTTTATGTCTTCTACATTTTTTTTTTTTATTGATTTTTTTTTTGTTTATTTATATTTACAACCATAATCATTGTTATTAAATTCATTTTACTTAAGAGGATAAATATTGACACAGAATTTAAACACTGTCAAAGATTATTTGCAAGTTCAAGAATATGAAGAACCCTTTAACGATTGTTTAAGAAAAAATGCCAATAAAATGGAGAACCAGCCTTATTTGTTCTATTGATGAAAACGGTAATAAACTTCAGTGTGGTAATTATGGAATATCACTGTTTGCTGTTGCTTTTGCTTTACCTGAAAATATAATAAATGACTTTCAGTGAAAAAGAGGCACTATGAGCAAATATTTTTAATGAAGCAGCTGCCTGAGAAATGCTTGGATAATATATTTGACCAACCTTTTTATTGACTACTGACAAACATTTAATAATTTCAATTGAGAATCCCACATAAATTAATAAGAAGACTAGTTGACATGAAAGTAAGAGATAGTGATGGTAAAGTTACTCTTGGTGGAAATATAAGTTTAGAATTTCCTATTTTAACTGGCATAATTCAAGATGAGGCTTACTTTGCCGCTTTCTTCAATAAGACCTTACATTGATTTATATATAACTAAAGAATACTGGAAACACCTTCCATTAATGTAATCAGCTATGATCATATGCAGAAGATATCTGCTTTATTTCAAGAAATTGCCATTTACTATTCTGAATCATTAATGTAAAACGGTGGGCTTCAGTATAAAAGAAAACAAAACTAAATATACGCATTCAGCTCAGGAAGTAGAAATGTTACTGTGGACATTGATGAATATTCCTTTGAGAGAGCCAGTTGCTTCATATATTTAGTTTTTAGTTAATATAGAATGTTTTTGACAGTTCAGTAGAGGCATTGAAGCTTAATTCAAATACTGAACAGTATTTTTTATATGGAAATATCTATATAGTTCAGTTTATTAAAGCACAATGGATAGAGTGGTTGGTGCATGTAATCAAAATGTTTGATAGCAGAATACTGAAGAAAAAGGTAAAAGAAGAGTTGGCCGACTATACTGTTGGTGGATATAGTATGTTGAAGAGGATATCAATGAGTGGAATCAGAGAGAACTACTAGAGCATCAGTGTAAGGGAAGCCTAGGCCATTACAGGCTGTTGAACTAAATAGTAAAGTAAAATAATATGATCTACCCCTTGATGATTCTTTAGAAGCAGAACACAATGAAGAACTGAAAGATGATTTAAAAGTACATAATTTTGAAGAACCCTTTCATGATTTTTTTGTTGCAAGGGACAACAAAGAACATTTTCAAGATACTTTAGAAGTACAAAACTAAGATAAATCCAGTAATAGACATTTACAATCCGGAAATAATGGTATTATATTATATAGAGACAGTAAAAGATAAAGAGTTGTAGCACATTGAGAAGAATGTAGAAGAGGAACTCTTTGTTTAACCTAAGCGTAATTCCATCTCTCACTTCAACAGGCCTTCCTAGGAGCCATGTTTTACCTAGATCCAGTGTATTAAACAAATAGTCTACCTGAAAGAACTGCTTGACCTTGTGAATTTTATCAAGTAGGTTGTCTAGAAGTCAATCCAGCTTCAGTTACATGAAACATCAAAAGTATAACAGGTGAAGTCATCCAAGAGGTAGAATATGCTACTAAAAAGTAATGGTACTTGGTTTATATTGTTTTGTTAAGGCCATGGGATACAGTCTGTAGATCATATCTACGTTGGATCAATAATTGCACGTGGTAGAGGTTGGGGTGTTGTTGATTTAGATAATTTACACTTAATTTTATACTTTATCTAACAATAAGCTACTCAATTCCCTAATCTCAGCTATCCAATATGTTCCATTAACTATGGGGTGACAAGTAAACTGGTGGAGGAAAATCATAGTTGCTAATGGATGTTACCATTGGTACAGTTGTTCCAGATTGTATGTAGGAGGTAATGAATAACCACAGAAAAATGATTTGCATGAATAAAAAACTCTAAAATTATTTTATAAAAATAGGATATACGGATATCATATGTAAGATTGTTAGAGATTTGCATTGCAGCAAGTCAAGCATAATGTAAAGGAAAAATTCTCAGCATTTCTTACCTTCTAAAAAAATGTAAACTGCAATAAAATGCTTCTTCCTGATCTTATTTTTATTTATAAACCCTTACCTGCTCCTTTTAAATTCCTAATAAACTTTTGTTGAGTTTTGATTGTATGAAACCATTATGCTTGTCATCTCAATAAAAATATGTTCAATGAAAACTTTCATCCTTAATGTATGTATTTGTTTCTTCCTTATTCAATTAAATTTTAGTTTGCATTAGATATTTGTTTAATGTTTTATATATCTATGATAACAAACTAGTTAGTTGAGTTAAAAAACAGCATCCAAGTCCAGAAAACTGATAAGTTTTTGAATAATCATAATATTGTGTTTGTTTGTTTATTGGAGTTTTAAGGCTTGAAACATCAAGGGTCATCAATGCCTAAAATTCGTTTGTAGTTTTTATCAAGATTTAAGACACTCTTACTAAGACAAAAAATAGTACATACTTAATACCTCCTTATAAATCACACACACACACAGAGGCACAGGCACACGCGCGCACACACACACACACACACACACACACACACACACACACACACACACACACACACTAACGTATATAAATATGTAATATATACTTACATAAACTATATATAAAATCAGTACAGGAAATAATATTATAAATAAAGTAGATTGAACGATAAATTTATGATGTTACACATAGTAAAGTAGGAAGATGAATAATATCGCAGGCCAACAAAAAAATGTTCTTGAAAACTTTTTTTACTTTAATAGCTGATTTTTATAGATTTTTGTGTGCTGACCAAATCTGGTCTTAGTTTTTTGTATCACCCATAGCTTTTGAGAAATTTGTTTTTTTTAATATAATTTAAAAAAGCATATATACCTGTTTCATATAAATATAAAGTAATATATAATTGTTTCATGAGGCCTAACTTTATATGTAAAGGTGGTAAGAGAATGTTTCTAGGAGATACAAGGTTTTTGCGGAGAATGTTTTTCTCCCCGGGTTTTAAAGACTCCCTCACAGGCCAGTTATTTCTGCACCAATGTTGATCCCTTGTTCTACTGTCCCATTCACACAAAAAAAACATGGAAATTTGGTAAAACCGCCTTGCTGACCAAGAAGCATGCATGTTACTTTCAAGTCACCACTTATCATCCAACCAGGAGCCGAATAGCCAATTTTATGCAACACTATTTCTAGGTTTTCATAGCTCTCTTTCATATGTGCAGAATGGCCAACAGGTATAGATGCATAAGTGTTACTATTGTGTAATAAAACAGCTTTTAAACTAGTTTTGGAAGAATCAATAAACAGCCTCCAGTCTTCTTTTTTGTATTCATTACCAAACTCTTTGATCAGACCTGGAATGTCTGAGCAGTACAAATCACCTTCTTGTTCAAAAAATTTCGAAAACTGCTGCTCTCTTCCTATACACATATATGCTAGTTCCAACTGCCAACAAGTTCTTTTAGTCTAGAACCAAGCAATTCAGCTTTTCCTTTTGTTAACCCAAGATCCCTAACAAAGTTGTTAAGCTCAATCTGAGTAAACAGTTTAGGCTCAATATTAGCTGTAGCACATTGAAACTCATCATCTTGCTCATCTATATCTATATCTGTTTCGGCAGTGCTGCCAACTCTTCTACATCCAGCACAAATTATTTTACAATTTTATTTGTAGTATATAAAAGCTGTTAAATTCTGTAATATATCAAAACATTTAATATATTGATGTGAAAATGGGAAAACATGGTAGGTGATACGGCTTAATAAGTGTCATATTTGGATTTAGCACCCTAAAAAACAGAATAATAAGGTGTTTTAAGTAAAAAAGTTTTTTCATCGTTGGCTTGTGTATTTATTTCTCGTTACTTATTATTATTTCCTCCCCTTAACACTGAGTGAGACTAATGAGATATTTCCACATGGTTATCAAAAACTAACTCCAAGAGAAGCCGCTCCTTAGAGACAATCAAAATGAGTCCACCAGCAAAGCAAAATTCACGTAGGTCTAATAAGAGGAATATTCCGCCCATCACACCGCCCTCTATAGAACCTCAGCCAGGAACTTCAACACAAGGGATGACAGAAGAGTCCCCCTTCTTCACTCCAAATCCTTATCAAATATTAACCAATACAGCCGTAGAAACCATGGAATCGAATCCTACAACCCAACCTGCACGACCTCCTCCTATTTTCGTCAGAAATGTAGGAAACTTCTCATTATTATGCAGCCAACTAAATAATATAATCGGCACCGGAAAATATTCCTGTGTAAGTAGAACCAAGGACACTAAAATCATGCCGGATTCCCCTGACTCTTACCGCCGTATAGTAAAATACTTATCGGGAACGAAAGCGGATTTTCACACCTACCAGCTTAGGGAAGAGCGATCGCTGAGAATAGTTATTAGAAACCTCCATCCCACAACACCTACAGAGATTATTAAAGAAGAATTGACAGCCATGGGATATAAAGTTCGGCAGGTTACTAATGTTGTTAAAGATAACAGGGTACATCCCGGGGCTAGCGGCAAAACTACACTACCCTTATTTTTTGTGGATCTAGAACCAACACCAGGAGTTGAACAGATTTATGAAGTCTCTGATATCTACTACACGAGAGTCCAAATAGAAAAACCTTACCCCAAACGGGATATCGTCCAATGCCACAATTGTCAGGCATACGGCCATACAAAAACGTATTGCCATCACATACCGAGATGTGTAAAATGTGGGCAAATGCATAAATCAAACGAATGCACCAAATCTCGAGAGGTCCCAGCAGTCTGCGCCCTCTGCCAACAAGGACACCCGGCCAACTACAAAGGTTGCCAAAACATATAAAAACCTTCGGAACAGGTTTCAACCAAATCGACCACAGACCGAAGAAACCTCGCAGAACAGAGGAAGACAGCCTTCGAAAATTGCTTCCTCATCTGTATCGTTTGCTGAAATGCTGGGCGGAAAAAGATACCAGAATGAAAATGGGGCCATGCCGCTTCCTCCTCAACAGACTCAATTTCATGAACCCCAACATCAACAACCACAGTACCAACAGACCACTCAACATATCCCAGTACCACAAACCCAACCTAATCCTCACATCCTTCATCAGATCCCACATATATTCCTCCTCCCCCAACTACCTTAGATCTCACATCCTTATTTACCTCATTCCTGTCAGAGTTGAAAACTCTTATTAATCCACTTATATCACTCCTAACAAATGTTATCCCTCTTCTAATCCCTCTTCAAAAAAATCCTTAAATGCCTTCCACAAAACCCTTATCCATTCTCCTTTGGAATGCGAATGGTATTCGAAACCACACTAACGAACTAACATCTGCTAGACAAAGAAGTTGATGTAGCACTAATCACAGAAACCCGAATGACCAGTAAACAACAATTCAGTATATCACAATACCAAACTTACCGAACAGACCACCCTGACGGTAGAGCCCATGCCGGAACAGCTGTCATCATTCACCATTCCCTCTCTCACCACGTACTCATACATAATTTGCCTTCAAATGAATTCCTACAATCCACAGCAGTTGTTATCAAAACCTTTTCCTTTCCTGTTTCGATTGAAGCAGCTTACTGCCCCCCAAATAAACCAATTTCCACATCCCAGTTCAACTCATTTTTTAATTCCTTAGGTCACCGATTTCTCCTAGGTGCTGATTTCAATGCTAAGCACCAGCAATGGGGTTCAAGAACCACCAACTCCCGTGGGCGAGCATTGCAGTCTGCACTTAGTTCCCAAAGATCCTTTATTTCTCCCGGTATTCCTACCTATTGGCCCTCAGATCCTAACCGAAACCCCGACCTTCTTGACTTCTTCATTCATTCAGGCTTAGGACCTCTCCATTACTCCATAGAACGCCTGAATGAACTTTCCTCCGATCATAGTCCTTTAATTCTTACCCTTTCCGTTACCCCAATTCCGAAACCTCCTCCCCCATCATTTATAAGAGGGCCTGTAGACTGGAACCTCTTCCGTCAATTTATATCCAACTCTATAGACCTCAGGGTATCCCTAAAAACCCCCAAAGACCTTGACAATGCTACCAATTCCTTCACAAACATAATCCAACAAGCAGCCTGGGCTGCATCCTTACCTCGTTCCCCTCCCAAATGTCGAAAGAAATATCCTTTATCCCAAAATCTACTGGACCTTATCCAATCCAAACGCCATGCTAGAGCCATTTGGCAAAGAACCAGGCATCCAGATGATCGAAAATCCTATAATTACCTTACCAAACTCCTTAAAAAAAAATGGCTACCTACAGATCTGAATCCTACAATTCCTATCTTTCATCGCTCTCTTCCTCAGATAACTCCCTCTGGACCACCACTAAAAAACTCCTAAAATATCAACCCACCTCCCATCCCCTCCGACGTGAAGATGGATCCTGGGCGGCTTCTGACGAGAACAGATCCGAAGAATTTGCCCAGCACCTTTCCAGCATATTTGTTCCTCATCCTGAATCTAACTCCACCCACACATCAACGGTCCATGAATTCCTTGATTCACCAATTCCTCTATCCTTTCCTCCTAAAGCAATTAACCCCTCTGAGGTAAAATTCCATATAAAAAAATTAAAACTCCGTAAATCCCCTGGATACGATCTCCTTAGCTCACAGATCCTCGAGCAACTTCCTCATAAAGCAATCATATTCCTCACCTACCTATACAATTGCATCCTCCGGACAACCCATTTCCCTTTGCTATGGAAGCACTCCATTATTATCCTTTTCCTAAAACCGGGCAAACCTCCCAACAACCCTTCATCTTATAGACCAATTAGCCTTCTCCCAATCCTATCAAAAATTTTTGAAAGGCTCCTTCTTAAACGTATCCTACCCATCCTCGAATCGCAAAATATTCCCTCTCACCAGTTTGGATTCCGCACTAGCCACTCTACAGTCCAACAAGGCCTTAGAGTTGTTGACCACATATCCTCCACACTTGAAAGCAAACAATATTGCTCCGGCGCATTTCTGGACATAGCGCAAGCTTTTGACCGGGTATGGCATGCCGGTTTGCTCTTCAAACTTAAAACCCATTTACCTCAATCACTATTCCTAGTTCTCCGGTCCTACCTCTCTAACCGTTCCTTTCGAGTTCGCTGCGGAACGGAGTACTCTAACTGCTACACAATAGAGGCTGGTGTTCCACAGAGTAGCGTGCTCGGTCCAGTCCTATATATCCTCTATGCTGCAGATATCCCTACTACTCCTGATACTTTCCTAGCAACATTCGCTGATGACACTGCTATCCTATCATCCCATCCAGATCCCTTAATAGCATCCCATAATCTCCAAACCCACTAATCCCTGATTGAAGACTGGTGCAATGACTGGCGTATCAGAGTAAATGAATCCAAATGCACCGACATAACCTTTACCCTCCGCCGTAAATCCAGTCCTCCTATCTACTTCAATTGTATTCCGCTACCTAAAGCTGACATAGTTCGGTATCTTGGTTTCTACTTAGACAAAAGACTTACATGGAACCCACACACTCGACTCAAAAGGCAAGAACTTAACAGACGCTTTAGCCAATTGTACAGACTACTAAATAGGACATCACATCTTTCCATTGAAAATAAACTTCTCATATACAAAACCATCATCAAACCTATTTGGACTTATGGACTTGAACTGTGGGGGACAGCAAAAAAGTCGAATATCAAACGCATTCAATCCTTCCAATCCAAAATCCTCCGAAATATTGTAAATGCTCCTTATTATGTCTCCAACAAAACCCTACATAATGATCTCAATATACCATATGTCCTCGACCTCATACCGCTTAAATTTTCGAAATTCCATAGTAATCTTTCCTTTCATCCTAACCCTCTGGCTCAATCATTATCCGCTTCCATACATCCTGATAACCCCCCTCGCAGACTAAAACGGCAGTGGCCCCGAGATCTTTTGTAAAATTTATTTATGTTGGAGTTCTGGCAATGGCCAGCTTCTCCACTCATGCCCTGAGTGAATGTATATAGCGCTCTCACTCAGCCTCCACTGGGTTTTTTACTTCAGTGGTGCGGCTGAGAGAGAAGAGCTGGGAATTCTCTGTACCTGGCTTGTCCTTCCATAAGTGGAGGGACGGGTCTGGTCGGGGGATCTCTAGAATGAATGTAAATTGTAAATAAAGTATAATTGTATTTTTAACCTTTAATTTAATTTTGTCTTATTTTCATTTACTGTTATTTAATTTTATTTGATTTTTTTTTAAATTTATATATTTCACCCAGATGTATATTTTATATTATTTATGTATAGCATAGTTTTTTTTAATTATTTTTTTTTTTTTATTAATTTATTTTATTATTATATTTTTTTTTATTATTTCTATTATTATTATTATTTTTTTTTTATTTTTTAGTATATATCTTTTTTTTTTTTCTCTTTTTACTGTAAATAATGTGTGAATGTAACCATTAAGCCATCTATATTACTTACTGCCCACATTTGTGGCAGATTGTAATAATTACTCAATAAAATAATTAAAAAAAAAAAAAAAAAAAAAAAAAAGAAGATCTCTAGGCCATCTTCTTTTCAGACACCTCGGAGGATTATCGGGAATGGAGTGGGAAGCAAATTGAGAAACTAGTGGATTTGAGTGGTTATGGAGCTTACTATTGTTACGGGCCACTGAGAGTATGACTAATCGAACTACAATTAAATACAAAATATTAATTTATTTACAACTTAAAAAATACAAATAGGCTCTTAATCTAATAACAATTATACTTAGGTGTAACTTCTATCTAATTACACTATTATTTATATACTATACAATACTTATCCTCAATATCTTAATACTAGGTTTCACAATTGTACATGAGATTCTATTACACTGACACACAGAGACTGTTACTACTTTCACTGATACTGATAATCACTGGCACTAACTCACTGACTGACACTTGACTTCTTGATCGTTCACTGGTCACTGACACATGAATACTGACAAGGATGTCACTGACTCCTGACTGACACTTGCCCGACCGATCACTCACTGATCACTGTCACCTCAATACTGACTCAATAGGCTAGCGACTCGCCTATTTAAACCTACGTCAAACCTTCCAGACTGTTCTGGCCAGGTACAAGTCTAGGCCCTTCCAGGCCATCCGCCGCGACCCTTCCAGGCCACTCGCCGGCCTTTTCGGCTACCTGCCCGCCCGGGGCATCCACGGCACTGCCATCCTCCTCTGACCGTAACACTGCCCCCACCTTAAAAGTGCTCTGCCCCAGAGCACGGTTTGGAAAAATTAGCTGCGATGAGCTTCTTCCGAAGTAGTCGTCTTTTGCTCTCCACGTGTTGAACGTGCTCACCAATATGACTATTCCAGAGTTGGCAAATGTCTCTTCAAGCATATGTCTTACGATCTTCCATTCCAGGCCGTCATACCTAAAGCAAAACTTGGGAAGGGCGAGCTTAGTGACATACAGTCTTAGAAGCATGCTGCGCAGGTCGTTGATGCTTGACTTTTGATGGGAGGAACGCTTGGTAACCAAGTAAAACAGATGCTGGCCTCCCTGGGTTTGGTGAAGTGCCGTTCCGACACTGGGTCCTTGGTGTTCTAATTCTTCAGTTACGGTAAACTTCTACCTGAAAACAGTTGCGATCCGTCGAGAGTTTCTCAGATCTTCGAGGACGCAATGGGCCAATGCATAGTCCACTGGTAGCGAGAAGATGTCTCTGTAGATTGTTTGATTCACTCCACGAGCACCCAGAGCTTTGGGACGCGCAACTGAGTCGTTCGTTCTCACGCTAGAGATATCTCTCTTGCAGTTCTTTTGCTCGGCCATGGTCGCCTTTTCTTCCAAAGCGATAATCGTTTCCTCTCCTTTTAAAATTATTATTATCACTGCTCTTTCCGAAACGACCACCATCTTCCCTTCTCCTGCCGTACCTATCGTCATCTCTCCTAGAGCCTAATCTATCATCCTCTCCTTTCCGCCTCCAAGCAGGAGCAGCTGGGAGATTTGATTCATTTTCCTTTTGTATTATGATCGCTTCTTCACGTTTCCTCTGGATCTCAGCCTTTCTCTTCACAGCTTCCTTACGTTTCCTCTGTTCTTCAAGTCTCCTAATTCTCTCTGTCCCTGCCTTTACTTTACGAAGAAAGAACTCTCTATTTCCTAGCGTCACTACACCTCTCGACATATCAAGGTTAAGCTCGTCTTTGACCATCAGGTCCGTGCCCAGTACGATGTCTTCATCTACTTCGGCCATGAGAGCGCGGTGCTTCATAAATTGGCCTCCGACGAGGAAGGTGGCAACCTGACCTTAACACTATGAAAGGACAGGTATCTGGTTTGGGCTAACTCAGCAACATATGAAACATTAAAATCATTATGGATAAGTTTATTGGTGACAAAGTAAGGAGCATTTAGGATTTTTCGAAGGATTTTGTGGAGCCCCAAAGCTCAACTCCGTACGTCCAAATAGGTCTAATCAGAGTAATGTAATAAGTCTTTTGTAATTAATTGGGAGCTTTGAACGTTTGCCTAGTAAGTGTTGAAGTAGTCTGTAACGACGTGCAGTTTCTTGCCGTTTTAGTCTTTTATGCGGATTCCAATTAAGACTTTTGTGCAAGTGGAGTCCTAGGTAGCGGATCTGTCCAACAGGGATTAGTGGGATATCATTAAAGGATACTGTAGGACAGGAAGTCATAGGTTTACGACGAAGGGTAAAGATTATTTGGTGAGATTTGTTTGGATTTATTTTGGATCTCCATTTTTGACGTTGTTCTTGAATGTTTAGGATATGGGGTACAAGAGTTTGGGAGGCAATGGGGACATGTGTCATCAGCATAAGTGGTGAGGACAGTGGTAGGATGAGTTGGGATGTCAGCAGTATACACTGGAGAGGATGTGGCCTAGGATACTACCTTGAGGAATACCGGCAGATTGGGTAGAGAGGGAAGAATAGGAAAATTGATGGTGTACTTTGAAAGATATATCCCTGAGATAGGAACGGATAATTAGGAAGTATGTTGAAGGAAGGAGTTTGATGTAAAATTAAAATATAAATGAGACATTTATAGAAAAAAATTCAACAACAAAAAAGCATAAAAGACTGAGGAGGCTCAGATAGGAGATAGGAAATGAGTACCGAAATGGTCAGCCGAAGAAATCCAGGTCTAGATGCTGGTCTACCATATGTTGATCACGGGTTGGCAATCATCCTTCCGGCACGAACTCGTGCTGCCGCGAACCACACGTATTTCAGTTTGCCGGCAGATCTCTTCTGACGGGCGAGCCAATACAGATGCCTATTATACAGGGTCATCTCATCGCTTAGATATATCCGGTGGGAGTCGTTCTCCATCCGGCCAATATCGCGCGTAGAGAAGTCCCTCTTGACTTTTTTTTTTCTGTATTAGGTCGTCCCTCAGATATTGCCGGAAGAAGCCCGCTATCACGGGCGGAGGTCGTGGGTCATCAAAGTTTTCGACATTGAGCTTAATACCAAGACCGGCACCTATACATGTCACCAGTACCGCGGGGGTCTCCCCCGAGCGTACTGGGTGCTGTGAATTTCGAAAGATCTATTTAACAGACCCTGCTCTGCTTTGTTTATTCTGACCTCAAGCTGGCCTACTTGTACATAGAAGGCTGTGGATTTTAGTGCCGTTGTCTTTTGTGTTATTGAATCCAGTTTTTAGTGTTTTGTTTATTTCGGTTCGTTATTTTATTTCAATTCATTGTTTGTTGTTATTGTTTAAAGTTTCAATAACATTAAGACATATTTTTTTTTGTTTTAAGTGAAATTAGAACCGTTAGGGTTACGTTATGCAAGATTTGAGGTTTGCAGATATTCGCCTTTCAGAATTTCAGAAAATGGGGGAGGAGCCTCCTGGAAGATCATCCCTTAAGGACCCAAGCCTGTCCGCAAAAATACGTAGCAATAGGTTTGATATTGAAGAAGAAAATTAAGAAATCTATAGTGATAGCTGTTTAAATGAAACAAAGGAAATTCAAGAAAACTTACGTAAATTAATTCAAAATTTGATAAAAAGATGGACACCGTAACTACGAAACATATCAATGAAACAATTGATCGTTTAATTGGTGTATTGGAAACCTTAAACTTCAAAGTAAAACAGTGTTAAGACAAGAACAAAGGAGATACAGTGCTTGTCCAAAGAGTGATGAAGGAAACATTGGAGTCTCCTATGGTAGTTGATACTGTAATAAGTAAAATCATGGAAAGGTCACATCCAAGAGTTATTAAAATCCATTCAGGGTTAAACATGTCAACCTCCTGCCCACAACTTACGAAGGCCGAATTCTCTGATGAGAAGTAACTAATGAAGATACTAATCTAAAGGAAGCTGGAACGTTTGAGATTTATGAAAGCAAAAGAAATAGGAGAAAGGCGAAATCGCAGGAAAAGAAAATTAATAAAGACCGGAGCGAAATTGAGGTAGCACTGAGGAAAAAACTTAAGCTTGAGGTGAGGAGTGTGCCGAACGCATGGGACTCAGGAGACCTAGTGAGCTTTCTGTGGCAAAAAATACCCAAACATTCAGTACCGACTCTCCTGGTTATTGAAGATCTCTCTCCACTATTCTCTTCAGTCGCCAGGAACGGCTTAACTAACTATTGGGTATTGGAAGTGCAGCCGATGATCCGTTTTCAGCTGTTGGAAATAGGAAGTCTAGATGGAGGATGGTGTCGATGACATTTAAAGACGATTCGCCGATGAAGATTGGGAAATGGCGGAATCGGAAAGTTCCGATGACCTGGTCTACAGAGTCTCTAAAATAACCAATGTCAATCAGAGTGCTTTTACGAAAGCAGATGTCCTGGGATAAATTCTCATTGTCGAAGAGTCAAAGAAGAACCCATGGGGTATTCCGTACAGAGTTGCTCGGAGAAAGCTGACTCTTATGCAAACGCTTGCAGCTCTCAAGCATGTAGATGTTCAAGCATCTACCCTCGAAGAAGCAGCGATCATTTTCATTGAGGTGACATATCCTAGAGATGATCTGTCCGATGATAATGAAGAGGAAGAATTAGTAAAACGCAAAACGACATACACACCTGGTACAGACTTCTGCCCTCCATGGGAAATTCACGAACTTCTTATTGCTCTTGATAAGCAGAAAACTCCCTATATTGAAGATACATTATTGGGAATTTTTAATAGGGGATAGGGGGCATTTTCCGAGAAGCTGGAAGATAGCAAATTTGAGACTCCTCTACAAGGGTGGGGGGGGGGGGCAAGGAAAAGCAGCTTCCTAAGTCGCTTAGACCAATTATTTGGATATTGGGTGGCTACACTACTGCAACGTCCCTGATGTTTTGGTTGTTGTTGTTAGTCATGATGTAGGATGTGGCTGGTGCTGAATAAAGGTGATCGTTGTATGAGCTTAGCATTTAATTATTCCTAACAAAACATGGCGCAGTCATTTTAAGTGTGTTAAGTGAGTCTAAAGTTGTCGATGTCAGTTTATGTTTGAATGTGTCGATGGAATATATATATAAATAATTCATACAAAGGAATATATATTAATAATTTAAGATGGATTTTAACAAGCCACGAGTGTTAAACCTCTCTTCTGGAAATATCTCAGCAAATTTCCATATTTTTAAAGAAGAAGTAAAGATCTATTTGTTAGCAACGGAAACAGCCAATAAACCAAGAGAGGTCCAAGTTGCCAGACTTAAAAATTTCATGGGTGCTGATACTTTGAAAATTTATATGTCAATAACCACGATTACAAGTGACAAAGAGACTGTAGAATCTATATTGGCAGTTCTTGAAGAATATTGTATACTAAAGAAAATCATAACCATGAAGGTTTTTATATATATATAGCTAAATAAAAGGTTCGCGGGACTGAGTTTTTAAAAAGAGAGTTTTTATTGACAGACATACATTATACAAGAAAAAGCACAATTTACAGCCTAATACAAGAACTGCGTGCTGAACATCTGAGTCCTACGAGTGACTATATCAGAGTGTCAGCCGGGCACAGGTGGGGGTGGCCTTTTATACAGTTATCTAGGAGAGGGGATAGTGTACATTTATTTATTATCTCTAATACCATTGGGTTTCTATAACTTCTCCCCCCCCCAAGTTCCGAGGTCTCCGATGGAACAAATATCTTAGTGTAAATAGGTAAGATTCTATACAATAAAAATAAAAGGTTTGGACCTTATACATTTCTCAATACCTTTTACACTAAGTCATAACATTGCAATAGATAACATTCTATAAACAAAAAGGGATTGGACCTTATTCTCTAAGTTTATACAAGCATAGAAGGATTAGACCTTGTTTACTAAATTAGAATTTGAACATTTGAAAACAAAAAGTTACAATTATCAACTTCCTATAAACAAAAGGATTATACTTTGAACTTCCTGTTTACTAAGTCAGGATCTGTACACTTGCAAAATAAAAGGATTAAACCTTGCCCATCTCTTAATATTAACAATAAGCTTAAACTATAAAATGTTTATACATTACAAAATTCCTTACATGCTAAAGTACAATTTTCCTTATAACTAAAAGATAACGGGATATTTCTTAATACTAAATAATTCATATCTATACATTATTTAAACAAAAGGGCAAATAAAATAAGAGTCTTTGAATTAGTTTCCTCTATTACAAATAATACTTTTAGCTTCAAAATTACTCAATTAAAATAATAATATTTTAAATCAAAATAATAATTCAAACACTCCTTTACAATAATTACAATTAATAATAATCTCAAAATAAAATACATACTTTTTCAATGATCAATCAAAATAATATTTCAAGACAAAATAATAGTATCCTAATTTTTATGATAGTGACTTCAAAATATTAATTACAAAATAAATCGGACAGAATATTATTGTGAAATAAAATAATAATTTGAATGATCTTTTACATTATTAACATTGAATATAATATTTTACAACAAAATACAAAAGTCCGACTTTATTAAAATAACTACAGCATTGTCAGTTTAATACAGATAATTCCTTCAATATAACATAAATATTACTCCTAATACCATTGCATTTATTATATTTAAAATAAAAGATTTTTAAAACATTTTAATATTGTTAAAATAAAATTAAATATTTTTAATCAGAACCACTGTCTGAATCGTAATTATCCGAAATGTTTACACGAAGAGATTCGCTATCGTTGTCTGAAATAGATTGTTTCTTTTCTTTTTCCGTTTTTTCCTAGTGGGCCTTCTAATATTGTCAATATGAGTTTTAATTGGTCTTTTGTCTTTTACTAATACATTTACTTTTTTAAATTTGTCTCTACTTTTTATTTTCGCTTGGGTATTTTTCAAATATTCTGTATCTCCTAATTGGCTCTGAATATCTAAAGGGTCTTCTCTATTTTTATTTAATTTTTCAGTCCTTGTTTCTTTTTCGTCATTTATTTTCGATCTAATTAATTTATGTAATAATTGTTGGTCCTTATGATATTTTAATACATATTGTTCTGTCAGGTCGATGTTTTCGTTCGATTCTAATCTGGAGGTTCCGAATGTAATTTCATTAGGCGTTAATTTTAATTTATTGTTCAAGGTATTATTATACGCTATTACCGCTAATCTTAATTTCTGTTGCATTGAACATTTATCTTTTTCTTTTCCTATTATTCTCAATAATTCGTTTAGGGTAGAGTGGACTCTGTTCAATAATCCCAAAGTGTTTGAGTGGCTGGCTGAGGTATAATGTAAGATAATATTATTTTCTTCACAAAACTGTTTTACTAAATTATTTTTCATTTCCGTCCCTTGGTCTAATGATATTTGTAGAGGTGTGGGAAAGTATGTCATATAGTTAGTCAGTGCTTTACAAATATTAATTGCGTTCTTTGATTGTAGGGTTTGAGCAAATAAATGTTTCGAAAATGTGTCTACTGCTGTGAAAATTATGGCATTGTTAAAATTAAAAATGTCAATCATTAATTCCTGAAACGGTCTTTCTGGTGTAGGTGTAATTTGAAATTTGGTCTTTATAGGTTTTCGGTCATATTTCGTAACTTTACAAGTTTCACATTTATTAATATACTCCGCTATTTTATTTTGCATCCCTGGAAAATAATCTTTTTTAAGTTTTTCGAATGTTTCGTTTATACCCCTATGCTTTGTTTTGCCTAAATGATAATTATCTATAATTTCTATTTGTTCATTAGGATTTTCGACGTCATTTACAATTTGTTTGTATTTTTTCAATTTAACCGATGGATATTCCGTTTCTATTATTTGTTGTATTGTTCTAAAATAATCGTCATATAAATTTTCGGTTATTTCGTTAGGTGATTTACAAATTATCCCGTATGTTTTATTAGGTTCGAGTATTTGTTCTAATAATGAAGCGATATCTGATTTAGCATAAATGTTTAATTCGTATCGGCGTTTTCCAAATGGTTTAGTGAAATTAATTTTTGTATTTCCCCTTTTTATAATTATTTGATTTTTTTCTATGTTTATAAATTTTTTTTGGTACAATCCAAAGTGGGAAATTATTTTTTGATTTATTTGGTCTGTTTATAACATTTAACAATTTGTGTAACTCTTCATGAACCGTTATCTCGCCTAAAGGAACATTTAGTTGAGGTTTAAAATTTTTTAACTTATTGCCGCAGTGATCCAGCCTACTTTTTATGGAAATAGAAGCTATTATTTCTTTTAATGTCTTTCGGTTCAATTTATTAACCTTTGTTACTTTATTATTTAATTTTTCAACAGCTATTTTCAAATTATTTTTCGAAGCTTTTAAATTGTTTGTTTCTTTCACTAAATTTGAATTTAAATCCTCCGTTTCTTTGATTTTACTAATTATATTTTTTTCTTTTCATTCCCGTGACTTATTAACGGTTTTTAATGTTTTATTTAAATTACGATATTCATTTTGGACTGTTTCTTTATTTTTATTAAGTTCTTCAAGTTTTTGGTATTTTAAATTTTCGTCGTCTTCCATATTCTTAAATTTGTTTACAGAATTTTCTGCACTTTCTTTTATTGCAGGTTTTAAATTAAACGCTTCTTCTACACTCTTAATATTGTTTACAGAATTTTCTACAGTTTCATTTATTTCCGGTTTTATATGTTCTTCGCGAATTAAGTTTTTAACACTTTCTTTTATTTCCGATTTTATATGTTCGTCGCGGATTAATTGTTTTTTTTTTTTTTTTTTTTTTTCATTTTTTTCGTCGATTTGCTTTGGTAAGTCGTTGTTTAAGTTCAAGTCATGAATTTCTATTCGTTTATCCTGGTTATCTGTTTGTTTATCTGGTTTAGAATTTAAATTGTTTATATCCGGTCCGGAGGTCTGCTTGTGCTCGGGCCTAATTCTAAAAAATGATCCTGTCTTTTTTCCAAAGATTCAATACGCTCTAACAATAATTTAATTTTTTCGTCTTTTTCTTCTTCAATTGTATGTACCCTATTAGAAACAGTTCTCATCGAAACGGTGTTAGAATCTATTTGCGGTTGTTAGAAATTTTGCCTAATATTTCTGGAGGGTGGTTTGTTAAAAAATTTATGTTGCGACTGGGGGTCCCACGGTTGATTATAAATCGGAGTCGTATATTCAATAGCTCGTTGTTGTGGCCGGAAGTTATGTTGGTTGTTATTGTTATAAGAATTAGAGGTTGGACCTTGCTCATACTGATAATGTTGCTGTCGGTAATGTTGGGGATTATTATACGACGTATATTGCTGGTGATACTGGTGGGGTCGGTAATTTTGATAATCATGGTGGTTGTTAAAATTTGGTCGGTACTCTTTATTTTTGTAATTATTTTCAAAATTTTTCTTTTTGTAATTATTTTGAACTGGGTTTTTTTTGATGTTTTTTATCGCCATAAATTCTATGTACGATATGAGCCGCGCTGTTCCTTAGTATTTCTTCTAGGTCTTCTAATGAGTCAAATTTTATATGGTAAATGAAGTCCGTTAGTGCTGGGTGTAAACTATGTACTGCGTGGTGGGATATCTGTTTGTCATACCTATACATTTCGTCCTGTTTATCTAATATCTCATTGTCGGAGTAAATTCGCGCATATAAATCGCATCTTTTTTGGCCCAGTCGTTCTAAGAAATCGAGTATTTAAAATTTCCGAGATTAATTGTTCCCTAGTTCTCGTGTCTTGGTACTTTTTCTTTAAGAATTTTATTATTTCTTTTACTGTATTGAATTCCTTATCGTATACGGCGACTTTAACTTTTCCAGTTAGTTTATTTAAGATTGTTAAAACAAGTTTAGCTTGATTTGTATTTTTATGGGTATTATCATCTTTACAATATAAATTATATAAAAATTCGCTATTTCTAATAAAATCAACTAGTTGTAACGGATTTCCGCCATATTCCGGGATTAATGCTAAATCATGATTTTTAATTTCTAGAGCCATATTATTTTCTTTTTTAATTAACGTTGAACCTGTTATTTTTAAGTTACTTAATTTTTCTTCCAAACCATTCATAAAGATAAATGCTAAATTAATATTTTAAATTATTATACTTATTACTAACTTATATTTAAATTACAAAATTACTTAAAAATAAAAATAAAAATAAAATTAATTATACTTTTTCTTGATACAACGTTGTCTTCGATGTCTTCTTGATGACGCTCCCTTTAGCTCCTTCCCGTCGATTCTTTAGCAAGAGGTTGAAGGTCCTTTTGGTCAAGGTATCGGAATACCAAAGCGCTCCCAAAGACTTGAAGATCTGCTGATGTACTAATACTCAGCTACCAATCTTCTCATGCCAGTGGAAAGAGGTTTCGCTGTTCTGTACCTGAAATAAGATAGAACTGCCGCGAAGTTACGTTAACGCTTCCAAATGTTCCTGTTCGGGCGCCAGCTAAATAAAAGGTTCGCGGGACTGAGTTTTTAAAAAGAGCGTTTTTATTGACAGACATACATTATACAAGAAAAAGCACAATGTACAGCCTAATACAAGAACTGCGTGCTGAACATCTGAGTCCTACGAGTGACTATATCAGAGTGTCAGCCGGGCACAGGTGGGGGTGGCCTTTTATACAGTTATCTAGGAGAGGGGATAGTGTACATTTATTTATTATCTCTAATACCATTGGGTTTCTATAACTATATATATATATATATATATATATATATATATATATATATATTTTTTTTTTTTTTTTATTCTTTTATTAATAGAAATTTACAACTGTATTAAAAAAATACATCCAGTAAATATGCGGTATATATGAGATATAATGACATGAATAAAACTTGTAGAGGACCTACCCATTGGTAGTACTCTAATGAATATTTACAACAGAAGATCACGAGGCCATCTTTTCAGACACCTCGGAGGATTTCCAGGAATGGAATGGGAAGCAAGTTGTGCAACAAGTGGATTAGGATGAGCAGTGAGTTTATTATGAAAGGAAAGGTATCTGGTTCGTGCCAAATCAGTAACATATGGGATATTAAGGTCATTGTGGATCAATTCATTTGTGACAATCTAGGATTTTACAAGTTTTACATTGTAATTTTTTATATATATATATATATATATATATATATATATATATATATATATATATTTATTTATTTATCGCGATATAGGCCAACGGTGGACCACTCGTATATCATTTTCAGGTTTTCTTCCTCTCTGCCCAAATTCTTTTCATTTTTTCGCCCATTTCCCTCTTTCTCTCCTCCGTCCATTTCTTACTTTCATGCTTCTTCTTCTCCGCTACAAAAACCTTTATATTTTTAACCATTTTTCCGAATTTATCCTTATCTTTATAGTCTCCCTCCGTGATACCCAATTTTTTAACTTCCTCTTTCATTTGCTCTGGGTAACCCTTTATATATTTCAATTTCATCACTTTATCAAATATTTGTTTGTTTAATCTATTGCTATTCATTCTTTTATGTGTCCGAAAAAAATTAATCTCCTTTTCCTCATCGATGATTCTAAGTTTTCCAATTGTTCGTAAAGGTCATCGTTCTTTTTTAATCGATATTCTTCCCCCACTTTTCTCGGTCCGTATATCATTCTCAATATCTTTCTTTCCGTCCTTAACAAGGTTTCCATATTGGTAAATCCCATAGTCTCTACCCCGTAGAGGATCACAGGTTTTATGACTGTTTCATAGTGTCTAATTTTGGCTTTTATGGAAAGATTTTTTTTATTATAAAAACTCCTGACTGAGAACTTTAATCTATCCAATTTTACCTCTCTACTATGCGTTGCTTGCAAGTCTCCCCCATTGTAGTTCACAAATTCCCCCAAGTATTTAAATTGATTCATCAACTTGATTTTACCATATTTAGTCTCGATTTTTCCATTTTTTTCCTTGTCATTCGTCATTATTTCGGTTTTTTTTTTTTTCGAATGATATTTTTAACCCGGCTCTTTCTGCTATTTCTTTCAGTTCATTTATCTGATTTGCTGCCTCTTCTTCACTTTCCGCCAAAAGTGCCAGATCATCCGCGAAAGCCAAACACCTTATTTTCACACCTTCTTTCTTACCTCCTATCCTTACACCAGATTTATTGGTTTCCCAAAACGTCTTCATAATTTTTTCTAAAACAATATTAAATAAAATAGGTGATAAGCCATCCCCTTGTCTTAACCCTGTTTTAATTTCGAACGGTTTACTAATTTCCCCCCTGAATTTAATTTTAGAGTAGGTCCCAGTTAAAGTTTGTTTAATTATACTAATTGTTTTCTGACCTACTCCGTATTCTTTAAGTATCCGCACAAGTGTTTCTCTATCCACCGAATCGTAGGCTTTCTGAAAATCCACAAAGCAGACATAAATTTTCTTCGATCTGATCATGTGGTATCTCAGGATTAATTTTAAACTCAGTATTTGTTCCGGACATGATCTTCCTTTTCTAAATCCATTTTGGTATTCTCCTATCTGATGATCGATTTGCGGTTCTAGTCTATTCAACAGAGCTCTCGACAAAATGTTGTACGTCACCGGAAGTAGCGAAATCCCCCTATAGTTATTTGTATCTGTCTTCGCCCCTTTTTTATGTAGTGGGTGTATAAGTGCCGTTTTCCATTCTTCTGGTATTTCTTCTTTCTCCCAAATTTCTTGCATTAATTCTGTCATTTTAGCAATATATCCTTCCTCCGCAGACTTCCACATTTCGGCTATTATCCCGTCTTCCCCGGCCGCTTTATTATCCTTCAATGAGAATACGATTTCTTTAATTTCCTCAATTGTCGGTGGTAAACTATTCGGGTTTTGTGGATTGTTTGAATTCGTTTCTAGTTTGGTTGTAGGTTCTTCGCAGTTTAGTAAGTTTTCAAAGTATTCTGCCAGTATTTCGCAATATATATATATATATATATATATATATATATATATATATATATATATATATATATATATATATATATATATTTTTTTTTTTTCTCTTTTCCTCTTATGGTATAAGAGGAGAATTTATTTAGTGTATTTACATGCGCCATGCCTGTTTTTAGGCATACTACACGTATTACCAAGTTCATTGGTTTACATTTTTATTAATTCAATTTGATCTTATTGTCTCTTGTGTACAATCAGATAAACAAAATTAAAAAAAAAAAAAAAAAAAAAAAAAAAAAAAAAAAAAAAAAAAAAAAAAAAAAAAAAAAAAAAAAAAAAAAAATTATTATTAATTTACAATTAAATAATAAGAAACCTAAAGAAAGTAACGTTAATACAATTTTCTACAAAATAATAATTCCATAAATAATAAAAATAAATAAAAAATAAACTAAAGATTCTGCCTACTAAAGCATCATTATACTGCCTTCCTACATTCATCAGTCACTTTGTTAAAGTCTATTTGTTTAATAAATTGTACAAAATCAGATTTAAATTTGGTCATAAGTCTCTGTTCTGTTTCTGGCCAATTTCCGTGTTTTAGTATAATGTTCTGTATCAGTCCTGCCCTAATGTTGTCAAGTCCTTTACAGTCATATATTAAATGTCGGAAATTATGAACCTGCCCATCATGAGGACACCTGTCATTGTTTAGTATGTTGAAGCGTTTCAAGTATTGTTTGGTTTGTCCGTGTTCTGAAAGTATTTGGGTCAGCTTGTAGTCGGTGCTTAGTATACTTAATTTTGCGGTGTGATATTGGGAACGAATCGATGAAGGCTAGGAGATTTTTCAGAAGCGGTCCACTTATTGTTCCATTTAATTATAGAGTCCTTTCTTATATCTCCTTTTATAAAAGAGATAGGGACCTTATCAAATGATACTGGAAGGTCACTGTAAGCCGCTAACTTTGCCAAAGCGTCAGCTCTCTCGTTGCCTTCTACTCCTGAATGACCCTTAATCCAAACAACATTGATTATTTTCTTGTGTTGGCTATAGAGTTTAGTCAAGTTTATTCTAGTTTCCTCAGTAAGTCTGTCACGAATATTTGAGTTTTGAATTGAGTGTATTACGTTCATATTGTCCGTATAAATAGTTATGTGTGTGTTGGTATGTGTTAAGTTCTCAAATAAGTATTCGGTGGCCTTAAGTACTGCTAACTTCTCCGCTTGGTTATTAGAACACTCCTTTCCTAACCTGTATTGAGACTCTATGAGCCTATCATGTATATCTTCAAGTAACCAAGCGCACCCCACGTTCTCGTCATTCTTGCTGCCATCTGTAAATAAAACTGTCCGAGTTTGACTATCTGTTTGTTTGTTTGCCAACATTTGTGCTTGTATTGCTGGATGAATCCAATATTTACAATTGTATGGGAGGTCAATTCTTTCTTGAATAATGTTATTATAGTCAGTAAGTCGTTTTTTTATGTTAAATAGTTCTGTTGCTTCATGTATTTTTAAGTCAATTGGAAAAATACCTGCTAAGACGCAAGCAGCTTCATAAGATATTGTATGGAATGCTTTCGAGATTTTTATTGCTATGAGCCTTTGAATTCTACGGAGTTTTGCAAGATTCGATTTCAGTCGAACGCCCTTATGCCAAACGTGTGCCGCGTAAAGAAGTTTAGGCAAAATAGCTCCGTGATATATCGTCTAGTGGTTTGCAAAGCCTGGTTGTAAACATTGTCTATGTCCAGTTCATTTTTCGATCGTACAGTACTCCTAAATATTTTAATGTGTCACGTTGGTTTATTTGTAATGAATTTAATCTTATATTTAGTTTTGGTATTGTCCGTTTTCGAGAGAATATTATATATTCTGTCTTTTGTGAGTTAAAGTTCAGTTTATTAAGAGAAGCCCACCTTGTTAGTCTAGATAAAACAAGATTAGTAGAAGCTTCGAGTTCGTCTATGTTCCGACGTTTTACTAGTACTAGGACGTCATCGGCATAATCGATTAATTTAGTGTCGATTGGCAATTCAATTAGAAAAATTGTATTAATTAATATATTCCACAGGATTGGTGATAAACTAGATCCTTGAGGGGTCCCCATACTCAACCTTTTATCAATGGTAAATGAATTAGTTTGTATAACCAATCGCCTTTTTTCAAAATAATTTTGTATGGTCAGATAAAGATTTTTTGGACAATTGTATGTCTTAAGATTTGTTAAAATCGCTGTCCACCAAGCGTTGTCGAATGCACCTTTAATATCCAAACTTACAACTAGCAAATGTCTTTTTTGGTATTTCGTTTGTCGATAAAAAGTGCATTAATCGATTTTTAACAATTCTTTCCAATATTTTTCCCAACGCAGGTAACATACTTAGTGGTCTTATTGAGCCAGGATCTTTTTTGGGAATAATTACCAGTTTAGCCATTTTACAAATTAGTGGGAATTCTCTCCTACTGAAAAAACTTTTATATATTTCACAAATAAAACGAGGGAAAATTTCAGTTATTTTTTGGACTATAACTGGAGAAATCTTATCCAAACCTGGTGATTTATGTGGAGGTATGTTTTTGATAATATCTAGTATTTATCCGTCTTCAAGTGGTAAATCATCATTTGTGTCAGGAGGGGTGACTATATTATGCCTCATACATTTTTGTTCTACTGTGTCACTGTCAGTATTATCGTCTTGAATTACTTTATTGAGTATGTAAGTAAGTGTTTCTTTTGAATTGTTTGTATATTCACCATTGTCAGCTAAAATTGTTTGTATTGTCGTCCTATTTTTTAATTTTTTTGAAGCCCATTTGTAAGGCCAATTCCAGGCTGATGAATTTGCAGCGAATGATTTCCACGAATCCACCTTTGATTTTTTTTGTAAGTGAAGGTAAACGCGTTTTGAATCTAAATAATCAATTTTTCTTATGTCCCTTAACTGTATGTCATTAGCTGTTCGCTGATATAATCTCCGGAGTCTGTTTGTCTTTTTGCGCAATTTGGTTAATTCATCGTTCCACCAGGGGACTGTCTTATGCGATGTGTTAAAATGTCGTTTTCCACGAGTTTTTTTAAAAGTCATATTGCTGGCTCTTAAAGCGGTTTTTAATTTGTTGGCAATGGTTTCTGTTTGTATTTCCGGTAAGAGTGTTATTATTTTTTATTCTAACTCTTCTGATTCTAACTCCTCTTCATTAAACATTAAAAATTGTTTTCGTAATTGGACACATAAGTTAATTTTAAATTTATCCCAATCTGCTTTGTCAGTGATATAAAGGGAGTGGACCGATTGGTTATTCAACACCTGGCTACTGCTATTTATTAGTATTTCGTAAGTTATACAATTATGGTCCGAAAAGTTGGTTTCATTGGAAATTTTCCAATTGTTTATTTTAAAACTTCTCAACATATTAGTATTGGCAAGAGTTAGATCAATATTGCTTTCTCCCATGTTATTTTCGAAGGTAGTCAAATCTGATTCCAGATTTAATAGAATAAGGTCTTTAGAAAAAATATAAGCCTCTAAAAGTTTTCCCCTTTCATTCGTTCGTTTGTCAAACCAAAATTTTGACCGACTATTCGAATCCATTCCAATAATAATTTTTTCCCCATTAAATTTTAACAAAATATTTTCCAATTGTTGCAAATCAATATTTATGTCTCGATTTAGGTCTAAATAAGTACTAATTATCAAGCATTTTAATGTACCATATGATATTTCAACAACTACCAGGTCAGCGTTTGAATATTGTGTAATTAAACAGCCTTCTAAATCTTTGTTTAAAATTACAACACCAGCTCTAGGTTTTCGATCATATGTTTGATAGATGCGATAATTATTATAACCTACAATTCTTTTATCACATGTGTATGTTTCTTGTATTAAAATAATATCAATATTTATCTTAGATGTATAAAACTGTATAAAGTCTGTTGTGTATTTCGAATGACGAGCATTGATCTGTAATAATTTCAACTGTCTCATTCAAATGTCAAAAATAAATGTTTTAAAAGAGTAAAAGAAATAAAAATTATGTTGTATGTCAGTAAATATATAATGAAAAACATTAAATGTACTCACGCTAATGGTATAGTGAAGTCAGTATTTGATACCAGTTTTTGCACTTCAGTAATGTAGGAAGGGCAGTTTCTATCATACACAGAGTGGTCTGTTCTTCTTAGCATTTTCATTCGCGGATTCTTGTTATAATTTTCACAATTTATGCACTTGAGATGTTCTGAGGTGCAGTCACTTGATGGATGTTTATCCCCACATCTTGAGCATGCTGCTTCTCCCCGGCAGTCTCTTGCGTTGTGGTGGAACTTCAAACATTTGCTGCATCTCCTCACCCTGAAATAGTCTTCTACGTGGACCTTTTGATAACCCAAACTAATTCGGTTGTATAGAAGAAGTTCCCCGGTCGCTCCATCTACCTCTAGGATGGCATGCCTTGAGTCATTTCTTTTCGAGGTCAATATTAATACCGGGCGAACTTGCTCTCTATTTATTCCTACATTTTGGGCCACCAAATAATCCACTATATTGAATAGGGTTATTTCTGGTTCGATTTCTTTTATTATAACTCTCGGTTTTCTTTTAGTTATTTTTTTAAAAGAAATCTTTTCAGAGTTTTTCACAGCTCTTTCTATAGTTTCTAGAGCGCATGAGGTGTCTGTTTGTAATATAAGAGAACCTGTTATGGTTGTGTTTAGCTTTTTCAACGGTAAACCTAATTCTCTTGGATTAACGATTTTTTTGAATTCTGATAATATTTCCGATTTGTCAGTGGATTCTTTTGGGATAATTAGCGCTTTATAACCTGGGTTTTTTTTATTTTTGTGCACTGAATTTCTAGTAATGTCAGAAAATGTGGGTCTGTTAGAGAGCTTAGGTTGACCACGAGGCCTGTCTGTATTTATTTCTTGATTAATATTAGGTACATTACTCACATATTCTTCCATGGATGCGATTGCAGTAACAGTCCTATTCTTCAAATCTTTCCTTAATGTCGGGAACAATAGCATATCTCTTAAAAGATCCAGCACTGATAACAACGTATCCACCTGCTCGGCCGCGCGACGGGAGAATGTCCCTGAGGCCAGGTGGAGGTGGCCTTTTATAGGGTTATTTAGGAGAGGGGATATCATACATTTGTTTATTATCCTTAATACCATTGAGCTTCACATAACTCCTCCCCCCCGAGTTCCGAGGTCTCCGATGGAACAAATATCTTAAGTGTAAATAGGTTAGATTCTATACAATAAAATAAAAGGTTTGAACCTTATACATTTCTTAATACCTTTTACACTAAGTCATAACATTCTATGAACAAAAGGGATTGGACCTTATAACCTAAGTTTATATAAAAATAAAAGGATTACATCTTGTAAAGGGATTGGACCTTATAACCTAAGTTTATATAAAAATAAAAGGATTATATCTTGTGTACCAAGTTTAGGATTTGTACTATCTATAGTTTTACATATATAAAAATATTAAACTTTGTATATCTAACACTAGAATAGGATTTTATACAATTGTCAAAAACAAAGAATTAAACCTTGTACATCTCTTGATGCTCTAGGGCTTTATAAAAACAAAAGAATTAGACTTTGAATTTCCTGTTTACTAACTTAGGATTTATGGCTTTGAAAAATAAAAAGATTAAACCTTGTGCGTCTAACACTAAAATAGGATTTATATAATTGTCAATATCCCATAAACAAAAGGATTAGACCTTGTTCATTTCTTAATTTTAACAATAAGCTTAGACTATTTACAAAAATAAAATGTTTATACATTACAGAATTCCTTACATGCTAAAGTACAAAAAGATAAAATGATATTTCTTAATACTAAACAATACATTATTTAAACAAAAGGAAAAATAAAATAAGAGTCTTTGAATTAGTTTCTTCTATTACAAATAATACTTTTAGATTCAAAATTACTCAATTAAAATAATAACATTTTAAATCAAAATAATAATTCAAACACTCTTTTACAATAATTACAATAATTACAATTAATAATAATTTCAAAATAAAATACATACTTTTTCAATGATCAATCAAAATAATATTTCAAGACAAAATAATAGTATCCTGATATTTATTATAGTGACTACAAAATATTAATAAATCAAACAGAATATTACCGTGAAATAAAATAATAATTTGAATGATCTTTTACATTGTTAACATTGAATATAATATTTTACAGCAAAATACAAAAGTCCGACTTTATTAAAACGACTATAGCATTGTCAATTTAATATAAATACAGATAATTCTTTTAATATAACATAAACATTACTCCTAATACCATTGCATTTATTATATTTAAAATAAAAGATTTTCAAGACATTTTAATGTTGTTTAAATAAAATTAAGTGTTTTTAATCATAACCATTATCTGAATCATTTGAGTCATAATTATCCGAAACATCCGACATATTCACGCGAATGGATTCATTATCATCGTCTGAAATAGATTGTTTCCTTTTTCTTTTTTTCCTAGTGGGCCTTTTAATATTGTCAATATGAGTTTTAATTGGTCTTTTATCTTTCACTTGTACATTTACCTTTTTTAAATTTGTCCCTACTTTTTATTTTTGCTTGAGTATTTTTCAAATATTCTATATCTCCTAATTGGTTTTGAATATCTAAAGGGTCTTCTCTATTTGTATTTAATTTTTCAGCCCTTGTTTCTTTTTCGTCATTTATTTTAGATCTAATTAATTTATGTAATAGTTGTTACGTATTGTTCTGTCAGGTCGATGTTTTCGTTTGATTCTAATCTGGAGGTTCCGAAAGTAATTTCATTGGGTGTTAATATTAATTTATTGTTTAAGGTGTTATTGTACACTATTATTGCTAATCTCAATTTTTGCTGCATCAAACATTTATCTCTCTCTTGCCCTATTATTCTTAATACTTCGTTAAAGGTAGAATGGACTCTGTTCAATAATCCCAAAGAGTTTGAGTGACTAGCTGAAGTATAATGCAAAATAATATTATTTTCTTCACAAAACTGTTTTACCAAATTATTTTTCATTTCTGTCCCTTGGTATAAGGATATTTTTAGAGGTGTGGGAAAGTACGTCATGTGGTTGGTTAGTGCATTACAAATATTGTAACGTTTGGGCAAATAAATGTTTTAAAAAGGTGTCCACCGCTGTGAAAATTATCGCATTGTTAAAATTAAAAATGTCAATCATTAATTCCTGGAACGGTCTTTCTGGCGTAGGTGTAATTTGAAATTTGGTTTTTATAGGTTTACGGTCGTATTTTGTAACTTTACAAGTTTCACATTTATTAATATATTCCGCTATTTTATTTTGCATACCTGGAAAATAGTATTCTTTTTTTAAGTTTTTTAAACGTACCTGTTCATTACTTGATTCTTGCAAGTGAATTGTCTCTAAATCTTCCTCTGATGGTGCTTGTAGATCTTCCATTATTGCCTCGTATTCTGAATTGTTTTCGCCAGCAATATCTTGGTTTAGCAATTCTTCGTCATCACTGGTATGATTTATTTCGCCAATTCCTCTAGAAAGTGCGTCAGCTACTAGTTTTACCTTGGATATGCTTAACGTCGAATTCGAATTCTTGGAGCTTCTATATCCATTTCATTATACGTGTGTTAGCATTTTTCATTGAGAAGATCCACGTTAAGGGTTTGTGATCAGTACATAAAAGAAATCTTGTGCCATACAAATAAAGTTTAAAATGTTGTGCCGCCCATACAACTGCTAAGAGTTCTTTATCTATCGCACTATATTTTATTTCGGCATTTTGTAAAACTCTAGAAGCAAATGCTACAGGGTGTTCTATTTCGTTCTCATCTTTTTGTGACAACACAGCTCCGATGGCTTTATTACTAGCGTCAGTGGTTAGTATAAATGGTTTTTCCCAATCTGAGTATTTTAAAATTGGTGTATTGCTTATCATTTCTGTTAAGGTTTGACATGCCTCTTTTGTTTCTTTTGTGCCATATATTTTATTCTTTAGGGATTTGAAATTGGTTTGGTTATTTTTGCATAGTTTTTGATAAATTTCCTATAATACCCGGTCATGCCGAGGAATTGTCTCGTCGTCTTTTCATTATGCGGAATAGGAAATTTTAAAATGGCTTCAATTTTTCTCATATCTGTTTTTAATCCATCTGGGGTTACGACGTAGCCTAAAAAATTTAATTCGGTTTTAAAGAATTTGGTTTTATCCAACTGTATTGAGAGATTATGTTGTTTTAGGGCTTCAAATACTCTTTTTAAGTCTTTTAAATGCTATTCTTCATTTTTTGAATAAACTGTTATATCGTCGATATAAATCATAGAGTTAGGAATATTCTGTATCATCATAGTCATCGCTCTTTGAAAGGTTGGGGGTGCATTACACAGGCCAAAAGGCATAAGCAAAAACTCAAAGTGCCCATTTTCAGTGGAGAACGCGGTTTTAGCTATTGATTGTTCGTCCATTTCAATTTGATGAACCCTGACGCGAGGTCTATTGTGGAAAATATTTTTGATCCCTTTAATCTATTTAATAAGTCCTCAATGTTCGGTAGGGGAAATTTTTCTTTTATGGTTGCCTGATTTAGTTTCCTATAGTCTATGACCATCCTAATTTTTTTCTGTATCGACGCGTCTGATTTTTTGGTACGATCCAAAGCGGAGAAATATACGGCGATTTGCTAGGTCTTATTATTTTATTTTTTAATAATGTTTGCACTTCGTCATTAATTTGTTTTTTAAATTGTTCCGAGTGTAAGGGCTTTTCAGATAGCTTGACTAAAAGAAATAAATGTTATATTGAGCAAATGTGGACTGTATAATTAGAAAAAAAAAGAATGAAATTTTAAACTGGTTTGTGGCATAAGAAGATGAGTAAAATTCCACTCACCGGACTTCGTGTCTTCTCTAGGAGAATTTAGCCGCTTCCTGGTTACAAAATCGCGGCGACGAGATCTCTGACGCCGCGAAATGTTAACGACTGACGTCGGACCAAATTTCAAATGTTTAAACCACTTAACTGATAGAAAAACCGAAACTTTACTCATATACTATTAACTAGGAGACAATAGCGTGGTGGAGACAAGTTCACTAGTGAGAGTATATACAAAAAAAACAGATGTTACAAAAACAAATGACTAAGTACCTGATTACAAAAAAAAGGTTAAAAAAATAGATAATGAGAAATAAGGAAAATGCTTATAATTGCCTTAACACCGAGTAACGGTAATTTCGCGTATATATGGGGTTTGCATTTGTAGTTATTATTTTATGCTTAATTTTTTTAATTAAGTCGATTTTAGATTTTCATTATCTCTTTTTAATACTTCGCCATGTTGGCTTATAATTTCAATTAATTCTTCTTTTCTTCCCGGTTTTATGTGCTCATGTCGGATTAAGTTTTTTATTTCATTTTTATCGTCGATGAAAAATATATTGTTTTCTAATTTAAATATTCTTTTATTATATTTCAATTCATTTTTTTCCAAATTGATTATTAATTTTAATTTTCTCATTGTTTCATAACCTAACAAAAATTAGAATCTATTGCTAAACGGAAATATTAAAAATTTGACTTTTTGATTAATTCCTATCAGGGGCTTTAGGTTGATTATCACGCTTTGTGACCCTTCCGCCCTTCCTGTAGGGATTTTTATCGCAAAATCCTCAGTAATTATTTCCGAATAACGTGGAAAGTGATCGGGTTGTATGTAATTTTTTGTTGCACCCGTATCAATTAACCATTTGTTCCCTAATTTGTCGGTTAGATTGGGTAAATCATATATTTAAATATTTAAATATTAAATATATGATGATTAAATATTAAATATTAAATATATTTAAATTTAAATCATGTAACTCTATATTACGCGTAGATTTTTTTGTATCTTTTTCGGCGATTTGTTTATTATTAAAATTTAACTGATTGTTTATATCTGGTCTAAATCCGGAGGTCTGCTCGTGCTCGGGCCTGATCCTAAAAAATGGTTCTGTTTCTGTTCTAGTAATTCAATTTTTTCTTGTAATAGTTTTATTTGTTTATCTTTTTCCTCCTCTATCGCGTGCACTCTATTAGAAACCATTCTCATTGAAACTGTATTTGAGTCTACTTGGGGTTGCTGATAATTTTGTCTAAAATTTCTAAAGGGTGGTTTATTAAAAAATATATATTGTGACTGAGGGTCCCATTGTTGGTTATAAATCGGTGTTTGATATTCGATAGCTCGCTGTTGTGGCCGGAAGTTATGCTGATTATTATTATTAAAGGTACTAAGGGTTGGACCTTGCTCATACTGATACTGTTGCGGTCGGTAGTGTTGCGGATTATTATAAGACGCATATTGCTCGCGGTGGTACTGATGGGGTCGGTAATTTTGGTAATCTTGGTGGTTATTAAAATTCGGTCTATATTCTTTATTTTTATAATTATTTTCGAAAATTTTCTTTTTATAATTATTTTGAACTGGACTTTTTTGGTGTTTTTTATCGCCATAAATTCTATGCACGACATGTGCCGCGCTATTTCTTAATATTTCTTCGAGCTGTCGAATTTAATATGGTAAATAAAGTCAGTTAATGCTGGGTGTAGACTATGGACCGAGTGATGTGATATTTGTTTGTCATATCTGTACATTTCGTCTTGTTTGTCTAGTATTTCATTATCTGAATAAATTCGTGCATATAAACCGCATCTTTTCTGGCCCAGTCGTTCTAAGAAATCGAGTGGGTTCTCGATTATGATATGTACGCGTATTTAAAATTTCTGAAATTAGTTGTTCCTAAAATAGTAGTTGATATTTTTTCTTTAAAAATTTTATTATTGCTTTAACTGTACTAAATTCTTTGTCATATACGGCGACTTTAGCTTTTCCTGTTAGTTTATTTAAAATTGTTAAAATTAATTTAGCCTGATTAGTATTTTTATGCGTATTATCATCTTTGCAATATAAATTGTATAAAAATTCGCTATTTCTAATAAAATCTACCAAAGTGTTAGGTCGTGATTTTTAATTTCTGGAGCCATATTATTTTCTTTTTTAATTAACGTGGAACCTGTTATTTTTAAGTTACTTAATTTTTCTTCCAAACCATTCATAAAGATAAATGCTAAATAATATTTTAAATTATTATACTTATCACTAACTTATATTTAAATTACAAAAATTACTTAAAATAAAAATAAAAATAAAATTAATTATACTTTTTCTTGATACAACGTTGTCTTCGATGTCTTCTTGATGACGCTCCCTTTAGCTCCTTCCCGTCGATTCTTTAGCAAGAGGTTGTAGGTCCTTTTGGTCAAGGTATTGGAATACCAAAGCGCTCCCAAAGACTTGAAGATCTGCTGATGTATTCTCCTAATTACTCAGCTCCCAATCTTCTCATGCCAGTGGAAAGAGGTCTCGCTGTTCTGTACCTAAAATAAGATAGAACTGCCGCGAAGTTACGCTTCCAAAAGTCCCTCCGTTCGGGCGCCAGCTAAATAAAAGGATCGCGGTTTGGAGTTTTTAAAACGAGGCTTTATTCTGAAGTACATACATTGATACAAGATACAAGCACAATTTTATAACCTAGTACAAAACTTCGTGCATAACATCTGCACGTCTCTACGCGCGACGGGAGAATGTCCCTGAGGCCAGGTGGAGGTGGCCTATTATGGGTTTATTTAGGAAAGGGGATATCATACATTTGTTTATTATCCTTAATACCATTGAGCTTCACATAACTATATATATATATATATATATATATATATATATATATATATATATATATAAGTTACACTATATAATTTTCCTAAGCTTTGACTCCTAACTATTGTAATCTATTTTTTAAAAACCCCTCGTGGGAACTTGCTCTCCTGTGAACTGTAATGTTAGCATAAAGCTTCCTAGAAGAAGCCATTGTAACCTCAAGAAATTTTGTAATACTCTCTCAGTACATCCAGAGCCGTCTCCACGTCACTCTTCTTTCTGATATTGTAACTTTTATTGAATAAATTTCTTTTTTAAAAAAGTTTTTACTTTTAAATTGAAGATAACTGGCTCTGTCGGTAGGAAATCGTCAAACTTGAGGGCATATCAAGGATCAGTATCAACTCTTTGCTGACGAGTCCATTCAGAGGAAGACGAGACGTTAAACTGGCATGAATCTGACTATCGAAGTCATCTTATTGTAAGTGATTTTTATTTAAGAGATATTATTTCAATATTAAACATTTTTTTTTCAATTTAATAATTTTAAATAAAATTTATTCTATTTTTAAAGAAAAAGGTTATGATTTCATTACTATAACTATAAAGAAATATTTTGTTACTTGAAAAAAAATATCATTGCTTATTTTTATTGATTACTAAGCTATATAAAATTACTTTATACTAAGGATACATTTAATTTTCATTTCATATTATTTTAATTTTATTGCATACTATCTCATTTCATTTTTTTTTTTTTTTTTGTAATATTAAATATTTTATAAAAATGGCACCTCCCACATTAAAGGAAGAGTATCTAGAGATGATGCCTGGTTTCCACGGTGATCCTATGTCACTAACGCGATTTTTAGAAATTTTAGATAAATTAATAAACAAATTTTATAATCACGAAAATACTGCCGATTTCCAAAACGAATATTTAATAGGATCAATTCGTGCTTAAATCAAAGGAGCTGCCGCCGACATGGTTAATAGTAAATATATCAATACCTGAGACGATATTAAAAGTGTATTAAAACAAGGGTACGCCGACAAACGCGACGCGTACACTCTAAATATTGAAATAGCGGGAATGAAACAAGGCAACGAAACCCCTTTCGAATTTTATAATAAAATACAAAAAATTTTACAATTGCAAATTAGTTATTTAAGGAGCGAAATGCCGATGGAGGCGTTAGTCCTCACGAAATATATCGAAAAGTTAGCACTAAGAGTTTTGTTAAAAGGACTGAAAGAACCACTTCGCTCTTTCATGAGAATCAAAAATCCGGTAGACCTAAATCAGGCAATAAACATGCTGACGAACGATTTCCAATTTGTCATCGACACTTACCGCCCACACCAAAATCATAACAAACTAATACATAAAAATCGCCAACAATTTATAAACTACTAGCTGAAATAACCCTGCTCCGCAACGGTTTAATATCATACTTTAATATCACAAACTTAAATTAGTAAAAGTTAAGCTTAACTTTGATAATTATTATTACTTAAATAAACCTAAAGAATTCCATTTTTAGAATAATTTCAATAAGTAAATTTGTAAATTCTATATTATTTTGATAGTCCTCCAGTGAAGCTTCGAGGTAGCACCATCTTACCCAGCTCTGATACCAGACCATCAGTTTTTCTTATGGCATACTTTAAGTGAATATAGTCTCAACTTCTCAACTTTTTTTATTTTTTCGAATAAAGTTTAGTCTTTCTGTTTGTATTTTTGCGTACATATCGAGCATAAATTGGTTGAGGAGATTACGAAATTAAAGTAAATAAGGTTCACCTCCTGGCTCCATCAACATTGAGGCGAAAAATCAGCTCTCTTAAGTGGTGTATTGGTGTTTGGGTCCCACCGAGGGATGTTAATACTGTACCAATCTTCTCTATGGTAGAACATGAGACGATACTGAAGAGAATCGTACACTTCATAGAACTCACTGATTTTTATCAGTTTTTTGTCCCTGCTGTGGAGAACAATGTCTCGCTTTTCAAACACCTGGCCAACAATCAAAACAGCAACTTCGTTAGCGGTAGGAGTATTGTAACGTTCTCAGTGAGCATTTGAAGGCTTTTTGTCAGCACTGATAACTACCTGGAAATCTTGTAGATCTTTGGGAACAGACTCAACAGCAGCTCTGAAGTCCTTGATAAACTCGTTATGTTCATGAAGAATTTTCTGGAGTTGGCTTACAAATGCAGGCTTGACATTTTGAAAGTGACCACAGCGAATGCCTCTTTCATCGTTGTCAGCACCAACAAAATTTTCTGAATAAAAGACGTGTGCTGTTGTATTCCAGGCATCTAACTCCCTATTCTGTGATATATACCTGTCCTCGCACCTGAAATGTTGGCATTCTATCTCCCTATTGTATCTATTTTGCTCCAAATGACGTCATTTGGAAACAACCGTTCTATTTCCAAATATTATTTAGAAAATGCTCACCCTCAGGATGTTCGTAAGTAAGGATGCTGTGCAAGTGTTCAGAATATTCTTGAATAGGAGGAAGTTGGACTTTCCCATTACTGCAGCACATGGCAGGACTCTCGTCCTTCTATTTTACTGCATAACACCAATTTCAAGTAGACCGTTGTCCAATATCGTCTGTTTTGTCTTTTGCATATTCAGTTTTTGGGTCATACTGGCTGTAACCTTTCCATTGAATATCTTTCGTAGTGTTTTGTTACAGCTACACGTTTAACTTGAGGATTATTTTCTAATAATTTTTTTTAAAAGACTTTCTATGGATTTAAGGAAGGGTTTTCTTATATTATACTTCTGTACAGTCCCTGTAAAGTACAGTTGGGTGATTCTTAGGATATGTGTATACAGCATATCCTTTAACTTCGGGTTGGCTTTCTTTATGTTTGTTAACCACTTTTCTGCTAATTTCGGGATGATTTGTCATGTATTTCTTAACAGCGTCCCTGTTGACCTCTAAATGTGCTTGAATATATTTGGCAGCCGAGTGCCTTAGTTGTTTGTAGCGAACTGAATCTGTGGATCATTTCCTACGTTGTTTACTTTTATATTGATGGGTTTACTTCAATGTTGCAATAGACTCATCTAAACTGAGAAAAAGGTATATTCTAGGTTCAAGGAATGAAATTCAGAAATGCTAGGTACAACTTGTAAAATACAACCTGGGCCTGGTTGAGAAAAGCCGATTATCTTGTGCCCGGTAAACTGAAGGAAGAGTAGTTGGGGACGAAGCTACTGGTGAAGCAATGTTGGTGGGTTGCTCGTAAGGAATATGTACATCAAACTAGCCTTACATGTTATCATCAGAGAACATAAGTCTTTTAACCTCCTTTTTTAACATAAGTCTTTTAATAGCTTCTCGTCACGAAACAACTCAAACTTGTAAGGGTACACCTCTGCAGCCACCATGAATTCACAGAAAGTACCATATTATAAGGTTTCGACATCGATCGTATTTTTGTTTGTTTACAACTGTAAGGAACTTAATTTGAGGACAAAGTGTGCGGCTTAAACATCTAACCTATTTCTTAACTTAGGTTATCTCCATATACCATATTACAATTAATCTATTATTATTCAACCAATAAAAATTGTAATCGCATTTTTCGCGAATTAGCCGCGATCCAGGCCGATTTTTTAAAATTCCTTTCTAAGCGAGCACCTACGGCCCTAGAAGAAGCTACATATCGAATTTCATTCCAATCCGTTCGCTGGTTTCTGAGATTTCGTGTTAAGTGAGTGAGTGGTATTTGACAAATATATAGTAGATTTCCCAGTAAACCAGTACAAATCAACTCAACCTGCTAAAAATGTAAACTCAAATCAATATAGACCCCAACAACCTAATCAGTCAACCCCTATGAGTATCAATAGTAATTATAGAAGTAATTCCCGATATCAGAGACAACCTGATCAAAGTGTAAAATTTAAATCTTTTCTCAATACCCCAGTTCGGAAAAACCCAAATCGAGAAATTGAAGAACTTCATAATCTAAACTCGGAACAATCCGTAAGTGAATTCCAAATTTCCGAACTACCAAATGCTCAACCACCCAACTATCCCGCTGTATCATTTCCAGACGATCATCAAGAAAATCAACAAAACACTGATCAAAATAATCTCAATAGTGATCAAAGTAATTTTTTAGATCCCAGCCTAGCACAACAACCATGGACGTAATAGACCTACTTAATTTAACCCGTTTTAGTGCTCTTCCATATATAATTCCACCAAATTCAAAGTTAAAAATTCTAATAAACACCGCGTGCACAAAATCGCTTGTATCCGTCCTTGTAGCAAATAAATATTTTTTTAAATAACATTACTCACGAACCATTTAAACTTACTAGCGCGCACGGTTCTTCTATACAAAATTTTAATGCTAATGTAGATTCATAAAAATTATTTCCCAACACCAAAACTCTCCTGAAATTTGGCATTTTTGATTTCCATCCTAAATTCGATTTATTTTTTGGAACAGACAGTCTTAAATTATTAGGTGCGAAAATTGATTTAGTAAATGATATATTAATCACACCTTTTGGCAATATAACAATTCATTACGACAATAGACCCCCTCAATCTGAATACACTCACATCTTAAACAACGATTCTGAAACCGTAATCAAAATTCCAATCAAAAATATCTCAAATGGAGAAGGAATCATTCCTCATACTGATTTCAACGATTGTCTTAAAATTCGTGAAGGTTTAATTTTAATTAAAAATAACGAAGCTATATGTACGGTAATGAGGTATATAAGAGTGGTATATGAGAGTGATTAACAACATACTCATGGGCGTTCCAAATTGCGTTGCCTATTTAGATGATATAATAATTTACAGTACGTCCCCTCAGGAACATTTATCAATTTTAAAGCAAGTTTTTAAAAAACTAAGAGAATCTAACTTAAAAATTCAGCCCGAAAAACCGAATTTCTAAAAAAGGAGATAGAATATTTAGGAAATCTCGTCACATCAAACGGAGTAAAACCAAACCCTAATCAAATTCTTGCTATAAAAAATTATCCCATACCGAAGACTACTAAACAAATTAAAGCTTTCCTTGGACTATTAGGATATTATCGCCGTTTTATTCCAAATTTCGCACACCTCACAAAACCTTTGACCCAATGTTTAAAAAAAGGATCGAAAATTAACATCGCGGATAAAAATTATTTAGATAGTTTTGAAACCAGTAAAAATATTTTAATTAATAATCCCATCCTGCAATATCCGTACTTCAATAAAACATTTTGTTTAACGACAGATGCATCAAACGTAGCCTTGGGCGCTGTATTGTCACAGACGCACGGAGGACGAGATCTTCCGATAGCTTACGCGAGCCGTACTCTAAACGAAAGTGAAACAAAATTATCCACCATTGAACGCGAACTTTTAGCTATTGTTTGGGCTACCAAATATTTTCGACCCTATCCTAATGGTAGAAAATTTATTATTCAAACCGATCAAAACCACTTCAATGGTTACAATCATTAAAAGATCCTAACTCAAAATTATAACGTTGGAAACTAAAACTCGAAGAATTTAATTTCGAAATAAAATATAAGAAAAGTCATGAAAACAAAGTCGCTGACGCACTATCGCGAGTAGAAATTAATTTAACAGAATCTGAAGACCCCGATATAATCATTAATGATTTAATAGAACAATTTTACCGCGAGAATGAAAATGCATCCCTTATCGTAAATTTTGATGAAAATGAAAATTTAGATAATATAACAGAAGAATCTGAAACAAATTCCGTTCACTCTAATACTTTAGGAAATACAATAACCGAAATACCAATAGCAGACTCTCCAGTTAATTTAGGAAAAAATCAAATTATTTTAAATTTAGTTGATATTAATCCCGCGAAACCCAAAATCGAAAAACTTTTTAATAATACTAAAAACAGAATTATTGCTCAAATATCAAAGGAAAATTTCGAACAAGACATAATAAAATTAATTAAAGAATTCGTTGAACCAAAAGTTAAATATTATTTATTCTTTGAAACTGATTTTTATACCCAATTTTATGAAATCATGGTAAAATATTTTAAACATTCGGAATTAAATTTTGTAAAAACTACAAGTAGATTAATCGATATTCAAGATCCTGAAGAACAAAATAGTTTAATAAATGATTACCATATTGGCAAAACAAACCACCGCGGTTCGAAAGGAAACATTTAATCGAATAAAAAGATTGTATTATTGGTCTAATATGAAAAATTTAATTCAAATTCAAATTAATAATTGCGAAATTAGAACGGTATCAAAATGACCGACCCCTTTTCAAAATTTGCACAAGTTTATAAATTAAAAAATGGTCAAGCAACTGAAGTCGTAAATAAATTAATTTCTCATTTTTCTCATCACGGGTAACCGAAACAAATAATAACAGATAACAGTTTAGAATTTAGAAACTCATTAATATCCGATTTATTAAAATTACACAAAATCCAACTACATTATACGGCTACTCAATCACCTCAATCAAACGGACCCATTGAAAGGTTTCATAGCACATTAATAGAACATTTACGGTTATTAAATAATAGAGACGAATTCAAAAAAGACACAATTGAAAAAAAAAAATTAAATATGCCTATTTAACACTATTCACTCCATCACACAACTAAAGCCAATCGAAATAATATCTGGACATTTAGATATAGACTCGCCGTTGCAATAGACCTCAATAATCAAATCATAAATGATTATGTTGCAAAACATAAAAAAAGAGTAAAAATTTTGCATGGACAAATAAATCATAGGAATTGTAAGGTTAAACCAAAACCAACTTCCAGTCTCAATTACACATTTCTTTATTTGTACAATTCTGCTTGTTACACTCAAACTCACTCTAGTATTAAGGAGGTTCCACACTGTTACTACCAGTGTTACAATTACAACAAATTAATAACATACATATGAGATATAAAATAATAAAAAATAGACAAATAAAATATACTCTTAAATAACAGTTTAAAAAAAAAAAGAAAAAAGTTCTTTATTTATTCTGGGACCTTAAGTCCCTTAAGAATAAAAAATAATGTACAATCAGGGGGCCTACAGAGCCTCAAGATGGTTATGAAATATTATTAAATATAATAAAATGGTAATTAATAATTATAACAAATAAAAATTAAGCTTAAAAATATTGACAAAAGGAAAGTAGTTTTTACAAAATTTAATTCCGAATGTTTAAAATATTTTACCATGATTTCATAAAATTGGGTATAAAAATCAGTTTCAAAGAATAAATAATATTTAACTTTTGGTTCAACGAATTCTTTAATTAATTTTATTATGTCTTGTTCGAAATTTTCCTTTGATATTTGAGCAATAATTCTGTTTTTAGTATTATTAAAAAGTTTTTCGATTTTGGGTTTCGCGGGATTAATATCAACTAAATTTAAAATAATTTGATTTTTTCCTAAATTAACTGGAGAGTCTGCTATTGGTATTTCGGTTATTGTATTTCCTAAAGTATTAGAGTGAACGGAATTTGTTTCAGATTCTTCTGTTATATTATCTAAATTTTCATTTTCATCAAAATTTACGATAAGGGATGCATTTTCATTCTCGCGGTAAAATTGTTCTATTAAATCATTAATGATTATATCGGGGTCTTCAGATTCTGTTAAATTAATTTCTACTCGCGATAGTGCGTCAGCGACTTTGTTTTCATGACTTTTCTTATATTTTATTTCGAAATTAAATTCTTCGAGTTTTAGTTTCCAACGTTATAATTTTGAGTTAGGATCTTTTAATGATTGTAACCATTGAAGTGGTTTTGATCGGTTTGAATAATAAATTTTCTACCATTAGGATAGGGTCGAAAATATTTGGTAGCCCAAACAATAGCTAAAAGTTCGCGTTCAATGGTGGATAATTTTGTTTCACTTTCGTTTAGAGTACGGCTCGCGTAAGCTATCGGAAGATCTCGTCCTCCGTGCGTCTGTGACAATACAGCGCCCAAGGCTACGTTTGATGCATCTGTCGTTAAACAAAATGTTTTATTGAAGTACGGATATTGCAGGATGGGATTATTAATTAAAATATTTTTACTGGTTTCAAAACTATCTAAATAATTTTTATCCGTGATGTTAATTTTCGATCCTTTTTTTAAACATTGGGTCAAAGGTTTTGTGAGGTGTGCGAAATTTGGAATAAAACGGCGATAATATCCTAATAGTCCAAGGAAAGCTTTAATTTGTTTAGTAGTCTTCGGTATGGGATAATTTTTTTATAGCAAGAATTTGATTAGGGTTTGGTTTTACTCCGTTTGATGTGACGAGATTTCCTAAATATTCTATCTCCTTTTTTAGAAATTCGGTTTTTCGGGCTGAATTTTTAAGTTAGATTCTCTTAGTTTTTTAAAAACTTGCTTTAAAATTGATAAATGTTCCTGAGGGGACGTACTGTAAATTATTATATCATCTAAATAGGCAACGCAATTTGGAACGCCCATGAGTATGTTGTTAATCACTCTCATATACCACTCTTATATACCTCATTACCGTACATATAGCTTCGTTATTTTTAATTAAAATTAAACCTTCACGAATTTTAAGACAATCGTTGAAATCAGTATGAGGAATGATTCCTTCTCCATTTGAGATATTTTTGATTGGAATTTTGATTACGGTTTCAGAATCGTTGTTTAAGATGTGAGTGTATTCAGATTGAGGGGGTCTATTGTCGTAATGAATTGTTATATTGCCAAAAGGTGTGATTAATATATCATTTACTAAATCAATTTTCGCACCTAATAATTTAAGACTGTCTGTTCCAAAAAAAAAATCGAATTTAGGATGGAAATCAAAAATGCCAAATTTCAGGAGAGTTTTGGTGTTGGGAAATAATTTTTATGAATCTACATTAGCATTAAAATTTTGTATAGAAGAACCGTGCGCGCTAGTAAGTTTAAATGGTTCGTGAGTAATGTTATTTAAAAAAATATTTATTTGCTACAAGGACGGATACAAGCGATTTTGTGCACGCGGTGTTTATTAGAATTTTTAACTTTGAATTTGGTGGAATTATATATGGAAGAGCACTAAAACGGGTTAAATTAAGTAGGTCTATTACGTCCATGGTTGTTGTGCTAGGCTGGGATCTAAAAAATTACTTTGATCACTATTGAGATTATTTTGATCAGTGTTTTGTTGATTTTCTTGATGATCGTCTGGAAATGATACAGCGGGATAGTTGGGTGGTTGAGCATTTGGTAGTTCGGAAATTTGGAATTCACTTACGGATTGTTCCGAGTTTAGATTATGAAGTTCTTCAATTTCTCGATTTGGGTTTTTCCGAACTGGGGTATTGAGAAAAGATTTAAATTTTACACTTTGATCAGGTTGTCTCTGATATCGGGAATTACTTCTATAATTACTATTGATACTCATAGGGGTTGACTGATTAGGTTGTTGGGGTCTATATTGATTTGAGTTTACATTTTTTAGCAGGTTGAGTTGATTTGTACTGGTTTACTGGGAAATCTACTATATATTTGTCAAATACCACTCACTCACTTAACACGAAATCTCAGAAACCAGCGAACGGATTGGAATGAAATTCGATATGTAATTATTAAAGAAGAATTAATAGTTATGGAATAAAGTTTGACAGGTAACCAATGTTCTGAAAGACAATTGGTCACTTCCCGGAGCTAGCGGCAAAACTCCATTACCTTTATCCTTTGTAGATCTTAAACCAACCCCTGAAGTAGAACAGATTTATGAGGTCTCATCCATATATTATATAAGAGTAAAAATAGTAATACCATACCCCAAACGTGATATCGTTCAATGTCACTACTGCCAGGCGTACGGCCTTACAAAACCAATTGCCATCACATACCGAGATGTGCATAATGTGGGCAAATGCATAAATCCAACTAATACAAAAAAAATTTCGAGAAGTTCCAGCAGTCCGTGCCCTCTGCTACAAGCACACCCAACCAACTACAAAGGCTGTCAAACTTACAAAAACCTACGTAACAGGTTCCCACCTAATCGACAGTATGCCGAAGAAACACCACAGACCAGAGGAAGACAGCCTTCGAAACATGCCATCTGTATCTTTTGCAGGAATGCTGAAAAAGATATCAAAAAGAAAAGAGGCCATGCCACTTCCTCCTTAACAGCCTTAATTTATTGACCATCAACCTCAACAACCACTGTCTCAGTCACAGTATGAACAGATCATACAACACACTCCAGCACCACTAACCCAACCTAATCCTCACAACCTTTATCAGATCACCTATATTCCTCCTCCCCTAACTACCTCAGATCTCACATCCTTACTTAAGTTCTTCCTATCAGAGTTGAAAACTCATTTCACCCCACTTATACCATTCCTTACAAATGTTATCCCTCTTCTAATTCCTCTTAAAAAGAATCCGTAAATGCCTTCCACATAACCCTTATCCATTCTCCTTTGGAATGCGAACAGTATTCGACACCACATTGACGAACTAACATCCTTACTACATAACAAAAAAATCGATGTAGCATTGATCACAGAAACCAGACTGACTTCTAAACAACATCTCAACATATTACAGCACCACACTTATATACTTATACTTGTATAAGCCACCCAGACGAAAGAGCTCATGCCGGAACTGCTGACATTATCCATCAGTCCCTTTCTCACCACCAACTTCCTTTACCTGTAAATGAATTCCTACAATTCGCAGCAGTCGAATTCAAGTCCTTCAATAAACTTCAAGCCCCCTAATAAACCAATCTCTATTTCCCAGTTCAACACCTTCGTCAACTCCTTAGGTCACCGAAGTCTTTTGTGTGCAGACTTAAATGCTAAGCACCAACAATGAGGTTCAAGGAATGCTAACTCTCGTGGACGTGCATTACAGTCTACTCTTAATTCCCGAACTTCCCTTTTCATTTCTCCAGGTTCTCCTACTTACTGTGCGACAGATCCAAACCGAAACCCCGACCAGCTAGATTTCTTCATTCGCTCAGGATTAGGACCTCTCCACTCTGGATGAACTTTCTCCGATCACAGTCCTCTAATTCTAACACTTTCCGTCACTCCGATTCCAAAACTTTCTCTCCCATCATTTATAAGGAGACCAATAGACTGGAACCTCTTTCTTTAAATAATATCCGAAACCATAGACCTCAGAGTATTCCTAAAAAACCCTCTAGACCTCGACGATGCCACGAATTCGTTTAGTAACACAATCCAACAAGCAGCCTGGGTTGCATCCTCACCTCGTCCTGTTCTCAAAACTAGCAAGGAAAATCCCTTACCCCAAGATATTTTAGACCTAATCCGATCCAAACGCCATTACGAAGCCATATGACAAAGAACTAGGCACTCTGGCGGAAATACTTTAATTTCCTTACCAAACTCTTTAAAAAGAACTTGGCTACTTTCAGATCCAAATCCTACAATTCCTATCTTTCCACACGTTTGCTTCAGACAACTCCCTATGGATCACTACCAAAGAAATCCTAGAATACCCATTTCCCATTTCCTCCGCCGTGAAAATTGCTCATGGCCTGCTTCTGATGAGACCAAAGCCGAAGAATTTGCCAATTACCTTTCCAGTATATCTGCTCCCCATCCTGAATCCAATACCACACACAGAGCAACAGTCGATGAATTTCTTGACTCGTCTATTTCTCCCTCATTTCTTCTTAACGCAATAAACCCCTCTGACGTCAAAAAAAAAAAAAAAAAAAAAAAAAAAAAAAAAAAAAAAAAAATTAAAATCCCGGAAATTTTCAGGTTATGATCTCCATGGCTCACAAATTCTCAGACAACTTCCTAAAGAGACAAAACCTCAAAAAGCTATAATATTCCTAAACTACTTATACAATAGCATCCTTCGAACTACCCATTTTCCTTTACTTTTTTTTTTTTTTTTTTTTTTTTTTTTTTTCTTTCCTTTTTTCTCCTTTCTAGCCTTTTCAGGCATACGGGGTTACCCATTTTCCTTTACTATAGAAACATTCCACTACTATCCTTTTCTTATAGCCGGGTAAACCTCCCAACGTCTCTTCATCATATCGACCGATTAGCCTTCTCCCAGTCCTTTCAATTTTTTTTGAAAAACTCCTATCCATCCCCGAATCCCAAAAAATTACATCACATCAATTTAAATTCCGTTCTAGCCACTCCACTGTTCAATAAAAATATATATAAAATAACCTGAATAAAAAGAGAACAGAAGATAACTTGCCGACATCTTCGTCTTGGTCTACCCCTCGGTCGTTTACCCGACGACTCATAACTGATTACTTTTTTCGGGATTCGATCATTATTAAACCCAACGACTTTACAAGCCCATTTTAAGCGTCACGCTGCTATTACTTGAACTATATTTACCGGATATAATTCGCGCAGTTCTTTATTTTCGAAAATTTTAAGGCGTTGTTCCTCCCCTAACGTCAGCGGCCATGTTTCACATCCGTAGAGAACTGTTGGTAGTATAATAGTTTTGTATATCCTAATTTTTTAATTTTTGGAGAGTAAGTGCGAACTGAGTAATTTTGTGACCGAGAAATAACAAGCATTACCGGCTATTAACCTAGTCTTTATTTCTTTTTGAATTTCCACTTGGAGAGGGACAAGACAGGCACAGAGAGGTCCCAGCTGTTCTCTCTCAGCTGCGTCACTGGTGTAAAAAATCCAGTAGAGGCTGAGTGAGAGCGCTATAGTACATTTTATAGGTCTTAAAAAGGAAAACTAAATTTGTGAATCATCGCATATAGGTGGGAGGAACAATTGTGATTGAAATTTGGAAGGTGATTTATATAGGAATTAAAAAGGAGATGGGAGATGTTGGATCCTTGAGCTTCGCCTGATCGTAAACAAAGGAAAGAGGATAAACCTTGGTTGGGATGGTAACTGATTAAGAGCGGTGGGAATGGAATGAATGAAACAAGAAGAGAGCACTGGAGAAGTTTAGAGATCTCAGTTTGGAAAAGAGGATGGTGCAGTCGAATGGAATTGAAGGCTTTAAAAAAGTACTAGTATCAAGGAGTATCAGGATGGGTTAATTCTTTTTTATCCACCGCAGCCTGGATGTTATTGATAATTTTGGTGAGAGTGGACTGAGTGGAGTAACCGGGGTGGAATCCAGATTGGAACGGGTAAAGTAAATTGGAATCTTCGATGTAATTAGATACTTAGAGATCAGGTAAAATCTTATCTCGGGTGAGGAATTCTAAGTTGCGGCAAGTAATTGTCTTAGGGAGGTACGATGGGATTGCGTTATCGCATAATATTTGTATTAGGTTGTGGTAGAACAGGAACGTAACAGGCTGCTGATATGAGGAAGGTGAGTCTATGACATGCAGGTCCAACCAAGTTTCGGACCAACGGGGTGATGGGTGGGGTTAAATGGGACAATGAAGAGGTGAAGGAAAAAAAAGAGGTTTTCTAGATACATTTTTTCGTAGATATCAGAAAGGAGATTGGTATTCAGGTAATCAGAAATGATTATATTAACCCTAATATAAGAGAGGAACATAATTGTAGAGGTTTAACTCTTATGATTGCTCAAAAGGAGCAAGTGGGGGACGATAAGCCACTACATACAGGAGAGAGTGGAAATTAATGGATATTTCAACAAATAGAAACTTAATGTTTGGGAGATTTGAGGAGGGGGTGAAAGATAAAGGACACGGGACTTCAGGCTATCATGAACAAATAGCGCTATCCCGCCGCCGGTCCGGTTAATTTGCTCGTGACAGATGATAGAGTAGTTAGGCAGGGAAACCGAGGAAGAGGGAATGTAAGGTTTAAGTCAGATTTCAGAAACCGCAATGATGTGGTAAAAAAGTTGAGTAAAAACTCTAAGAAATCATCAAAGTGGGCTGGGAGGGATTGAGAATTTATGTGACTGGCGGGTAGGATATTAGTCATATGGGTAAGGAGTCAGGGAAGTAAAGGACAGTAAGTAAAAGAATGACGCTGTTGTAAAGTTGTAGATGCCATGAGAAACCCCCCCTCCCCCGCCCCAAAAAAAACCGTATCAATAACAACAGATGAACTAAATATGATAATATAAGACAGAAATATAAATACCTAAATACATTCAATAATGTAAAATTGAAATATAAATAGTAATTCGTAAATGAATAATGATAATTGAAAATAAGAAAATTATAAATAGGTAAATAAGTGGTATAGGAAAATAAACAAATAAAGAAAAGAAAAATAAGGAAAGCCAAACAATTAACAATAAAACAATAGTTATAACATTGGATAAAAATATGAAAGCTATCTTCAAAATGAGACATGATAGAGAAAAACAAAAAATACATTGAATTAAAAAACAAAGAGCATAAACGACTGAGGAGGCGCAAACAGGAAATCAGTACCGAGAGGTCAGCAGAAGACACCCAGGTACAGAGGCTGGTTTATGAAGATCACGGGCTGGTCATCATCCTTCCGACAGCAAACATGTCTCCCCCGGGCGTACTGGGATGCCGCGAATTTCATATGATTTATTTAATAGACCCTGCTCTGCTATTTTTATTCTTACCTCAACCTGGCCTACTTTTGCTTTTATAGTTTTATTTTCATTGATTAGGTTTTCTATGTATTTATTTTGTCCCTCTTGGTTCTCGATTTTAGTCAATCTTTCACATCACTCTAAACTGAGGTCCCTGCATGTATCTAGTAAGGTTTTTAGTGATTTTATTTCTTAGTTCATGGTGACACCCTGGCGAATAACAGCCGCAAGAATTTGATATCCCGACGGCTCGGGAAATTTTTGATTGCCTTGATTATTATTTTTTGAAATATCACCATTGTGATATATCCATGATTTATTCGTTTTCTTTAATGCTTTGACTTCCTTTTCCTGCATGTTAAAGCACCGGCCGTGAAAACTTATTTTATATTTATAACATTTAATGTTATTTCTATCATCCCTGGTAATAGGGTTTTCACAGTTTGGGCACTGAACCATTTAATGTAAACAGAATCTTAATGCCGTGAGGATTTCTCTTCGTATAAGCTGCGTGTGACCTTCAGATCTTTATCGATTGTTTTAAGAGTTTTCACAAAAGGTTTAACTACGAAACTTATCTAATTATACGGTTTTAATGAGTAGATCGAAAAAAATCCCGAGATAATTAAAGAAAAAATACGAATATTAGAAGAAAAATAATGGGGTGTTGTTCACTGCTTGCGGTCTCTGGCCAGACTGTGAGACCCTTTGATTTCTACCTTATATGACAAGCAATCATATTCAGGCTCCCTTTTTAGGCCTAATAATTGGACTATGGTGTCTTCCATCTTTTGAGGAATTTGTGGACAGTTGCTGCTCAACTTTTTTAGTTCGACCCCTCATTTCTTTAATTAGATTTATTTGATTCCGTTTTAAAATTAAAGTTTCTAAAATCGTGTCCATACCATGTGTTATAATAGGGTCGTGAAGCTTCGGGGCAAGCTTTTCCATCTTCCAGCACAAGCAGTTTAATTACACGAGCTAACCAAAGGATATCCCAAACGGTAACCTATCAAATTCATACTCTGTTAAGGGATCGGTAGCTTGTAATCGATAGAAGAAATGCTGGAAATCACGGTCTTCTATGTCCAATTTTTTGACTTGCCAGATACTTTTGGCAGATACCTGCTGATATGGCAATGGGGAGTGTACTAAAGCCAAGCATGACACCCTTTACGTCACTTTGTAATATTTGGTCGGTGAGTAAGTGATAATTTTTAGGATTTCTTACTAGATCCAGTGAATGCATCAAACACGATAATTAGCTTTGTAGACGAGCTGTTTTTTAAAATCGCTTGGTGCATAGATATAGATAGCATTTTACTGTTCCCATTGCACTTGATATATATAACCATTTTATAAATGCTCCTGCATCACCGTGGAGTAGCCAAGCTGCAGTGCGGAATCTATCTCATTCCACATTCTTTAGTAATAAAAGACATTCTTTAGAAATGTCTTGAATGGATTGAGATTGATACAGGTTATTTTTTACAGATAAAAAAATATCATAAAATAACCTAAAATGAGGATCTGGAAGGAGAACTTCTGGACAAAGTTTCAATTGTATAAACATTTTTATTATTTAATTAATCAATTTACTGTTGAAAATTCAATTAATGATTTTTATAGATAACATATGAGAGATATGATCTAAAAAAAAAAAAGTTGAATTGTTCTTAAAAGGTATATGTAAGCCAGACAAGAGTTTGCTGACAAACTCCAGAATCTACCTCTGTTCTATAGGGAAATTAAAGAGAAACTCAGGAAGGCTTACGAGAGAAGCAGAGACAACTACAACCTTCGGCGAAAACATTAAGAATTTAAAGTAGACGATACTGTTTGGAAGAAGAACCAGGTGTTGTCGGATACGTTGATGTATGTTAGCGGGAAACTAGCACCATCCTTCGTAAAAAATAGAATAAAATAACCTAAAATGAGGATTTGGAAGGAGAACTTCTGGACAAAGTTTCAATTGTATAAACATATTTATTATTAACTTAATCAACTAACTGTTGAAAATTCAATTAATGATTTTTATGTATACATATGAGAGATATGATCTAAAAAAATAAAAAAAGTTAAATTGTTCTTAAAAGGTATTTTCTGTTATAAAGTATACAAAGTGAACGCTACAAGGGTAAGTTCTCTTTTTTGAATCCTGATTAAGAGTTTTCGCTTTTTTCTTTAAAAAAAAAAAAATAGCGTGGCGTCCGAGACTGTTATTCATTATTATACGTCGAACCTAACCGTCTCCAGGGGGCTTAAGGCAGCAGTGTGCGGTGGAAATTTAACCGTAACATTTTGGTGCCCGAACAGAGACTTTAAAAGTAGAAAGAAATTAAAAATAAATCAAAATGAATTTGAACTTTCTCATCAAAGAGGAGCTAGAATGTGAATTAAAGATTCGCGGAGTTGTTGGGCTACCTACAGCAGACGAGATGTGAAAAAAATTTCGCACTCTTCTGAAGTTGGAGAGTGCAGGAAAATACGTCCCTCCTGCAGTCGATCTACCGGCTGCATCAGAACTAGAAGTGTACGATCAAAAGCTGGCTAAAATAGAAAAACAAAATCTTCCTTAACATCCTTTAGCACTGCTGGAGATATGGAAAAGATTGACACAGTACTACAGTATTTGATTAACCGATTAAACCGGATCACGGCCAAGGATGCTGCTGAAACTGTAGAAAAATCTAAGCCTATGTCACAGTGTCCGGAGTTGATTGATAAATTTGGAGAGTTGAAGTTAAGGTTAAATAAGCCAATGGTTGGCGTACAAAATCCTGGAAATTCACAACAAAGTGATGGAAAAGAGTGGAGGGGAATCCACAGAAAATACTCAACTAGAAAATACTCCAGTCATTCAACGGCCAATCAGCATGGAGTAGGTGCGAGTGCAACTACCTTCGTGGTTCGGAAGAACAAATTCCTGTAAAGGATTGAGGTGTATACTTCCCTGAAGATGGCGAGGGCCTAAGTGTACATGCCTTCTTGGAGACGATCTGAGCCTGGCCAAGAGCTCGACTCAAAAAGATCTTTTCGATGGCATACGATTTCTTTAGAGGGCCTGCATTAGTATGGTTTATGTCGGTTAGAAGAGATGTTATATCTTGGTCTGAACTTGTCACTGAGTTGAAGGTCGAATACGCACCATTAAACTACAAGGATCGATTATGGGAGCAGATACGACGAAGAACCCAAGGGCATACAAAGTCGATCGGTACCAACGTAGCAAGTCCCAAAAACTGCCAAAAATTTTTACAGTAGACGGTATTGAGCAGACCATTTCTAGCTCAATATTATACCTAGGCGTCAGCCTCGATAGGCACCTCACCTTTTCGACCCATGTCAAAAGCAGGATCAAGCTGGCCCGGGCGTGGACATACCGCCTCCATCACCTCCTAACCTCTGCTCAGATATCCCTCAGACTAAAACTACATATCTATAAATCCATTATCCGACCCACCCACAAGTACACTTCGCGCCCTCCAGACTTTCCAGAACTCCGTCCTTCGGCGAATCGTCCGCGGCACCCGCCTAGAGAGGGCCAAAAATACCCCATCCTCGAGGAGCTGAGGATGCCTACGATCCCGGCTTTCATCGGTCGCCGGCACGTCAAGTCCTTTGACGGGCTGAGCTACTGCGCCAACCCTCTCTTCAGGGACATAGCCCCCCCTCCCAGGCCTGGGAGTTGGCAAGGCACAATCCCCTTAGCGGATGTACTCGCCGAGGGAAGGGGTTCAGACCTTACGGACTGACCCGATGACCACCATAGCCGGCAGAGTGTTTCCTCCACACTCAACACGTAGAGGGAGTACCTTCAGTGGACCAAGGGCCCTCCAGAGATGGCAGAGTAGAAGTACGTCTTAAAATGCTGAAAGCCAAGAAAAGATCATCATTTCTCCTAATATTTCCTTGTATGAATAAAATAATAAATAAAATCGGAGGCTTAAAAAAAAAAAAAAAAAAAAAAAAAAAAAAAAAAAAGTAGCGATGATGAAAAATTATTTCAACAGGCTATCAGCTGTTTCTTCGGAGGATGAAATGCTTAGACTGATCAAGAAGAATATTGACCCTTACTATATACAGGGTGTTCGGAAGATCGTTGGCCAAAAAATTATCTCGGGTAGGGAGGTTCATTTTGAACCTATTTAAGGTCACTTACCTAAAGTCTTACGTGTTTTTTTTTTTTTATGAATTTTTTTTTTGTAAAAATGGCCAAATCCAAACATTTATGCCTTACAACTCCGTTGTTTACTGATATATCAACGCCATTTTTTTCCCTGTAATTACTAATACATTGCCCATGTAAAATAAAAAAGATATGATGCAAAAAAACAAATACCAGAAAAACGGGAGATCGTTAAATCTTGTCAAAGGCAAAAATAAAAATTCTTCCTTCATTATGGTAAACGCGACATTGATTTTTTAAATATGTTCTTGTTTTGAAAAAGCCCACTACAACTAACCTGTAAGAGAATGTTTAAAGAATTGTTTCCCACAATCCTGGATAGGAAGACGGGGTCCAATTGAGTGGCCAGCACGGTCTCCAGACCTGACGCCGCTCGATTATTATGCCTGGGACCGTGTCAAAGATGTGGTTTATAATGAAGAATTGTTTTCAAGACAACTTATTCAAAAAATCAATGCCGCATTCACCATAATGAAGGAAGAATTTGTTTTAAGAACAACCACCACAGAAATAATAAAAAGATATCGTGCTTGTTTTACAAATAGTGGAGATCATTTTGAGCAATACCTGTGATACTCTACAAATTAAATTTATGAATAATTTAAAATTAGTTTAATTTTGTTCCTGATTATTGTTTACAAAAATGTAGATAAAGTTTACTCTGATAAAATCGAAATTCCGAGAACGAAAGAGAAAATATGCAGTTTAACCTATGCTATAAAGAAACACAACTATTTGTTACGTTTTTCATAAAAAATATGATTCGATTCATTATTATTGTCAGTGTGCGCTGTTGGCACCCCTTTGTTGCTTTATAAAAAATAAAAAAAACTAGATGTGCTGCGTCCCTGCAAATGGTATTTTTTTTATAGAGTATTAAATAGAGAAGTTTTTTAAACAATTTGGATTTGGCTGTTGCGCTTACTTGTTTTTTTATTGAACCTAAACCTAAACAAGATTTAACGATCTCCCGTTTTTTTGGTATTTGTTTTTTGCACCATATCTTTTTTATTTTACATGGACAATGTATTAGTAATTACACGAAAACAATGGAGTTGATATATCAGTAAACAACGGAGTTATAAGGCATAAATGTTTGGATTTGGCCATTTTTACAAAAAAATTCATAAAAAAAAAAAAAAAAAAACCGCAAGACTTTGTATATAGGTAAGTGACCTTAAATAGGTTCAAAATGAACCTCCCTACCCGAGATGATTTTTTGGCCAACGATCTTCCGAACACCCAGTATACTATAAACCGGCTAATGAGATAAACACCCTGGAAACATCAAAAGAACCTATCCAAGAAAATGGTAAGGCCACCCTGGAAACGCCACAAGAACCTATCCAAGGAAACGGTAAGACCAATAATTTGTTCCATTGTTGGAACTGTGGAGGAACGAACCATTCTTTTAAGAAGTGCCGTCAAATGAAAACCAAATTTTGTGAGGGTTGTGGGTTAAAAGGCGTGGAAAGACGAACGTGTGGGTGGTGTAACAAAACCAAAAAGGGAAACGAACAAGGAGGTCAGGCCTATGTGGATGGAGCCTAGACATAACCCTAAATCCACAACCAAAGCAGAGTGGGAAGAATGGTCGGGAATAGTTAAGGATGTTTATGAAGGGAAAAAGTGGAAAAGTCATAGACACCATGAAAACGACTTAGACCAACGGCCATATCTGAGAATAAACATTCTGGGGGGAAATCGAACTTGGTTTATTTGATTCTGGGGCTTCCAGATCTCTCATGAGTGGGAAAGATTCGCAGGACTTGGGGTCACCCTGCGAGATGAGTCAGATGTAAGAATAAGCGCAGCTGGAGGCAATGCGCTCAACATGGAAGGAAGTGTGAGATTACCAGTGGAATTAGAGGGTAGACCACGGGTGATTAATTTTTTGGTTGGACCATGCTTGGTTAATGGTTTCTTCGAAGATCCAAGTCATATTAGACAAGGAACTTGATGAAATGCTCAAGGATCAAATCGTGGTGCCATTGCAGAGCGCTTGGTCGTCAGCTGTTGTTCGTGTCCGGAAGCCGGATGAGTCATATAGATTCTGTGTGGATTACCGCCAATTGAATGCAGTGACTAAAAGGGATGCCTACCCACTCCCTTATATCTCCAACATTCTCTATAGACTACGTGATGCAAAGATTTTGTCTTCCATCGTCATTAAAAATGCATATTGGCAGATACCGATGGCAAAAGAGAGCAAAGAGAAAACTGCATTCACTGCCCCTAACAGTGGTCTTTTTCATTTCTGTAGAATGCCTTTCGGGCTACACAATCCCCTAGCGACCTGGCAAAGGCTCATTGATGATGTATTGAGAGCGGATTTGGAGCCGAATATTTTCGTCTATTTAGATGATATTGTTATAGTATCATCAGATTTCGAATCACATTTAGCTACTCTAGAGAAGGGTTTTGAACGGTTATACGCGACAAACTTAAACGTAAATAGGGATAAGAGCTAGTTTTGCAGAGAACTCAAATTCCTGGGATATGTGGTAAATGAGAACGGTCTACAAGTAGACTCTGGTAAAATAGAGGCCATACTCAACTACCCAGCGCCTAAGAATGTAAAACAGGTTTGACAATTTATAGGGCTTTCCTCCTGGTATCGCCGGTAAAACAGTTCAGGTTTAGCGTTAGTTGAGGGTAGTTCGCGACAGTCTGTTTCATTATCAGTTCTTTGTGTTCTTGTTATCAGTCCTTTGTTCGGTTTTTCTTTCTTCAAAGTTTTTCTTTGTGCGTATCTTTTGTTGTTCAATCTCTCTTTGTTCGAACATAGTGCAATACGTACCGTATTAATTGTGATTCTTAAATTAAATCGAACTTAAATCTAAACAATTAAAATGCCCGGAAATACAGAAGTTGAAACCACAGGAGCTAAAATCGTGACCAATGCAGCCCGAAGAGAAGCGGACCAGAAGACAGCACCCATCCCAACGGCGAATAAATTCGGAGTGCTCGCCGAAGAAGAACTTACAGATGCCCCCAGCACCCCAAAGATGTTGCCTCCGCTAATAGTCAGCCGACGCTATAAAAACCAGGTAGGACAATTTATGATTGACTTAAAAGTTTCTGAATACTATACCCTACTGACAAGAAATGACTTCCGCATTTTTCTCGAGTCCGAAAGAGACCTAGAGAAAGTTAAAAATGCCTTACAAAAGAACAACGCAGAATATCACTCTCACCCACCTCGTTCAGCAAAACAAAAACTTAATCGTTTTGTGATCAAAATGCTGCCCACTAACACCCCAATTGAAGAAATTCTAACAGCTTTCGAACCCGTGGGTATTTCCCACGCTCGCCGCTTTCAGAAGACAACACCTGACGGGAAAAAGACTCCTCTCATGCCAATCGTCATCACTGTAGCCCCTGATGTCAAAATGGAGGACATAAAAAATAAAATAAGGCATGTCAATAGAGCTCTGTTTCGAATCGAAACATACATAGAGCGAAAAGACCCCCTACCGCCACAGTGTTTCAAATGCCAGAAGTTTGGGCACACACAAAACTACTGCAACAGGAAAGAAAAATGTGTCCGATGTAGTGAGGCCTACCACATAGGAAAATGCCCCCGCACAAGCCCTCCATTGTGTTCAAACTGTGGAGGAGATTATGTTGCCTCCTACCGCCAGTGCCCATATCGGAAAAAGCTGGAAGAGGAGGTCGAGAAACGCCGGACAGCACTCAGAGAGAGCTCTACGTCCAATCAGGCGCCAGCCCAGCCCGCGTGGAGCTGGACCAATCAGGAGCCTCGACAGGGATCCCACTCAGATACCACCTTCGGCCCAAAATATGTTTGAACACTTCGGAAATCTAATATCACAATTGGTCACAGAGATCAAAAAAATTAAAACTGCAGTGGCACTGATCCAAACTCCATGAATGGTTTTTCAGTGCTACACCTCAATTGTAATGGTTTATCATCGAAATTCGATGAGATAGAAGCCTTATTGGCCACAACGCAGCCCACTGTAGCAGTTTTAACTGATACCAGGGTACTCAGGATCCCACCCCGCTTTAGAGTATATTCCAGTGTCATAGATAACGGTAATGACCCTCGTGGCGGCGTCCTTATTGCCATCCGACATGGAGTCACCTAGAAAAAGATGCCAGCCCCTATGAACGTCGCCGACAATTACATCAGTCATGTAACGGTACAAGTTAAGTTGAAACACCCAACATACATCACTGGTGTATATCGTCGTCCCCGAGGGTTACTGAGACCTCTACGACAATTAATAGAAGCCTGTGGGACTAAAACAAACCACTGGTTGGTCGGAGACTTCAACATGCCGACATACCTCGTGGCACAATGTTAAAAACACCCCGGCCGGAAGACTACTGCTGAAAACCCCCTTTACAGTTGTACACCCCTCGACTCATACATTTCGCAATTTCGCCACAGGGCACACCTCCACTATCGACCTACTACTCACTAGGCAACCCCACCGCATAACTGGTTGCTATATCATGGACATCGTTTCTTCAGATCATCGGGCGGTCATTTATAACATAGAAGGGAAGAGAGACCGCCCAAAAAAAACAAAATTTAAGTATCAGGAAGCCGATTGGAGTCGATACAGTCCGAGGTATGCCGATTACTGCCTGATAAGATGCCTCACCCCCAAACAATAGAAGATGTAAACAAAAATATAGTAGAGTTTACTACAATAGTGACAAAGGCCGCAAAATCGTCCATCCCCACCTTCCATCCCCACCTTCCATCCTCAACCCCCCCATCTCCAGCGCCCCCCACCCCACATCATGGCGCTGATAAAAAGCAGGCGGACATTGAAAAATCGCCATTCCAGAACTAGAGACCCGGCACTAAAGAGGGCACTGAATTCCATCACCACTCAGATCAAGAACCTCCTTCACCAATGGAAAACAGCAACTTGGAATGATAGACTACTGGCCACCCATGGGGACTACCGAAAATTATGGAAGTTGACAAAGTCAGCGACCAAAAAGAGCTTCTGTGTCAGACTACATTCTGGTGACAGACTCCTCTCCTCCTCAGAACAGGCTGGGCTGCTTGTTGACTACTACCAAGAGGAAATCGAAACAAGAACTATCGATGCAGCTCCACTCATGGCTAGGGAAAATAATTATATGTTCGTCAGCACGAAACGCCTCAAAGCCATCTTGAGACGATCTCATGGAAATCGGGCCCCCGGCCGCAACGGGGTGCAGACAGTCCTCTTAAAGCAGCTCCCTAGACGAGGCATTGCGCACCTCACGAACCTTTACAATTCGTGCTTGAGGTTGAGATACTTCCCCGACCAATGGAAACACGCCATCCTATTTCCACTACTCAAGCCGAATAAAACTGTAGACATACCTGCCCACTACAGACCCACCAGTTTACTGCCACATCTCGCAAAAGTGTATGAGAAAATTATGCTTAGTTATCTCAAAGACTTTTGCGAAGAACACTCTGCAGTCCCGTATGAACAGGCTGGATTTCAGGCCCACCTCAGCACTGAACATCATCTGATGAAGTTACAGACTGAGGTGAACAGAAACTTCAACATGAATACGGCGACTGCAATGATTTCAATAGACTGTACTAAGGCTTTCGATTCTGTGTCTCACGGCATACTATGTCGCCAGCTCAGAGACCTCGAATGTCCTGAACAGCTCTACAACATATTAGTTTCGTTTCTAAGTGGTAGGTATATTTCTGTGAAGGTTCGGGAGGACCACTCTCGCACCATACCTCTCACCTGTGGAGTCCCCCAAGGGGCCGTACTATCACCAGTTCTATTTTCAATTTATACTGGTGATGTGGTCGGCAAAAACTACATCAGGTCGACTGTAGCGGCCTTTGCCGATGACATCGCCATCTACAGTAATAGTTTAAATGCCAAGAAAGCACTACGCCAGGCCGAAGAAACTTGTGAAGAGATAGTTCAACAGCTGGATTTACTTAACATCAAAGTAAATCCGGAAAAAACGGACTGCGTAGTGTTTTCACACCAGGCAAAGAAAAAGACAACCCTACCAAAAGCACTCCATGTAGCTGGGATGGAACTAGTTCCCTCCAACTCCATTGTGTACCTGGGGATCAAACTCGACCGCCACTTAAATCTTTCTGCCCACTGCTACAGCAAGGCCAAAGTGGTTCGGAGAAAATCCTACAGGCTACACCACCTCCTAACATCACCAACACTATCACTCCGTTTAAAACTCTCAATATATAAAGCAATACTCAGACCAGCTTTATTATATGGCGCATCACTTTTCACCCATATATCCCCTGGAACGCAGCGCCGCCTATAGGGTGTGCAGAGTTATGTAAGGTGGATAAATAAATGCTTTTTAATAAAAAGCGTTTATTAAAATGTACAGAAGGGTTACATCGTATATGACTGAAATGGACGAAGAACAATCTGTAAGAGGTTACTAGACTATTTATACAATAAGAATTCGTCGTCAGCACTTCCTCATTAGGTCAGTGACTACAGATGGCCTTCCTGTTTAGATTTCATAAGTCGTTTGCATAACTCGCCCCTCCCTGAGATGAAGACGTCCTCGGCGTTGTAAGCGGGAGTCGATGGCGTGGTTTCTGGCTGTTTACATTTTAAAGTACAAAATGCTATAATGGTGAATCTATTATTGTACAATATATATATGTAATGAAGGCAACTATAACTATTAGCAATACTGAATAAATAATTGAAAAATGATCTACAATATTTTCGTCTATTATTTCTAATGGTTCTATATTAATATTGGCTTTATGAATTTCATCAAAAGAATAGTTAACATAATTTTAATTACATAATTAATCTGAGGGCAACAAAATTTTACATTGTAAAGGGGTACAACTTTTTTTTTTTTTTTTTTTCGAATATAATAATAAAGTTAACCTAGGGTGTACAATAAATGTTTATGTTTAAAATCCTAATACTGATACTGAATATTAAGAACTAATAACTATAGATTATACTTAAGAACTAGGGGTTTATATTTTACAAACTTCTAAAAGTTCATTTTTACATTTATTATCTATTCCAGAGTTATTTATACAATTATAATTGAATGAATGAATGAAAAATTACTGTTTTTAGAAAATACATTTTTCAATTACAGGGGGTTTTGGTCCTTAATAGAAATAATAGTTAGTAAACATAATAATTTAATTTAAACAAATTAAACATAATTAATAGTAAAACATAATTAATAGTAAAACATAATTAATAGTGTTTTGTTATCTTAATAAATATAATTAATAGTACTTTGTTAGGGTAAAAGAAAAACAAATAAAAATAAAACATTATTGACGTCTTTTTGACTATTTATGAATTTGCACTAAAAATATTATAAAGAAATTTATTAGAAATATGAATAAACATAAAGATATAAACATATGAATCGACACAAACAAACATTTTTACAACTACTAATATAAAAAAAAAGAAGCAAATAAAGAATAAACAGTGAGCGGTCAGTTACAAGCATTAATAGATCTGTTGCTTACATCCCGATTGTTTACTCATAGAGTATTTACTACAGCTGTCTTGTCACGAGAAGTCAGTGTCACTCTGTTCTCGCCTCTTGTAGGATGCTTCCACCTATTCTTCTGCCAAAAAATGTTTTCTCCATGTTCTTTCTTGTTGATGAGTTTTGAGGGAATGTCTTGCTTGTATAAGAAATGGAATGAGTGCTTTTCTTTTTATCTCTCATTGCCTTGCTGAAATCCTGAGAAATTTTTGTTGTGCTTCCTTTCAATAAGAAACTTGATTTCAGGATTTTCTGTTTGATTTTTAGAGTCTTAAATTTTACCAATATTGATTTGTTGTTTCTTAAAAATTATTGAAAATTAAGATGCAATCACCAGTGATCAACTCCTCATATCTTAATACCATGGTAGGAAATACAAGAGAGGTAACAAATTAATTAGCCTTTTGTACAGGATAAGATAAAAAAAAAGGTTTCATATGTGGGAGAGGATAAAGGAATTTGGACAAAATATGAAATAAAATGAAATAGTCTTTATGAAGGAAACAGTGTATTCTGCCTAATTGCCGTAAGACTTCTGTATGTTCGGATATTAGTTTAATATTAAGTTTAATATTAAAGATGACATGATCTTCGGAAAATGAGAAAATACTTGAGTGAATAATGTTGAGTTTACAGAATTCAAGGCTAGTGTCTATATCGTTAATTTTATTATACAGTAGCATAAGGTTCCTGAACAAAAATGAGTATTGTTGGTCTATTTCTACAGAATCGGAGTCTATTCTATTCAAGAGATTTTGGAAATATTGTTTCATTTTCTCATTATTAACTTGAATAATTCTTATATCATTATTAAATTTTTTATTTATTGATATTTGGTTATTTATGTGATGTTCTAAAGAAAGTTCATTCGATTGAACTTTGCTTAGAATTTCATCATATTTAGCCTTGTCATCAGCATCCATATTTCCAGTTAGCCAAGAAATAGCTGAGCCTAGGCCATTGATTAAACCTCTTTTCACTCGGAATTTGTTCAGGCTGAGATGTTCAAATTTCGACTGGGTGTATTTTAAGTGGGCTGTGATAACATTAAGGTGACTATTGTCAGGCCTCTTTAAAGATATTGCGTTATTTGTCTTTGCTATTGAATTTAGTTCGTTTTGAATTGATTTTATATTTAAATTATGCATATAGGTATAAAATTTAGAAATGACTAGGGAATCTTGTAATTTTACGGGAGTTATTCCAGAAGTCTTACTAAGGTCTGTTATCTTGCAGGATTCTACTGCAGTCAGTCACAATATTATGATGAGAAAGTATCTTATTTTGACCTGAAACAGATAAATTCTTAAATTTTCTTTTTTTTTTTCTTTCTTGGACCTTTCATAATGTTGGGATGGAATTTAAAATGTTTTTTTTTTTCTAGCGGTATAGTATTCAACAATTCGATAAGTGTTAAATGGGATCTCTTTCAAAAAGACCTTGTGAGTAAGAGTTATCATTTTCTTTATTAAAACGCGGTCTGAATCTGGGTCCATTTCGATCTGGACATCTTTTTGAAAACATTGGTAGTGGTAATATTGTGTATAAACGGGCAATTCGTCTTTTGTAATATTATATAATAATAAATTTATAATTTTATTAATAATATAATTTTTGTAATATAAAACTAATAATAATATTTTTATTTTTAAATAATATTAAATTTATAACTTTCTAATAAACATAATAATTTTATGTTATAATAAATTAGTACTACTTAGTATATGTTTATTTGTAGGGGCTTTTCAGATAGCTTGACTAAAAGAAATAAATATTATATTGAGCAAATGTGGACTGTATAATTAGAAAAAAAAGAATAAAACTTTAAACTGGTTTGTGGCATAAGAAGATGAGTAAAATTCCACTCACCGGACTTCGTGTCTTCTCTAGGAGAATTTAGCCGCTTCCTGGTTACAAAATCGCGGCGACGAGATCTCTGACGCCTCTCTGACTACTTTCCTCTTTCATTCACCTCCTTCAAATCTCCCAAACATTGAGTCCTTATTTGTTGAAATATCTATTAATGCCCATTCTCTCCTATACGTAGTGGTTTACCGTCCGCCACATGTTCCTTTTGACCAATCATTCGAATCTAACCTTTACCATTATGTTCCTCTCTACTCAAATATAATCATCTCCGGTGATCTGAATACCAATCTCCTATCTGACTCCTATGACATAATCTACCTTAAAAACCTTTTTTTTTCCCTTCACCTTTTTATTGTACCATTCAATACCACCCACCACTCCCGCGGGTCTGACACTTGGTTGGACCTGCATGTCATAGATTCTCCAAAAAACCTTCTTTCCTCAAGTCAACGACCTGTTTCATTCCTGTCCTCTCATGACTTGATTCAAATATCCTATGATATCCCAACACCTCGTTTCCTTCCTAAAACAATCTCCTTCCGTAACATAGACTCCCTCACCCGAGATAAGATTCTATCCGATCTCGAAACCATAGACTGGAATCCAATTTACTCCTGCTCCTCAATTGATACCATGGTTGAATTACTCACCACCAATCTCCTATCTATCCTTGATACCCATGCTCCCCTTAAAACCTCAACATTTCGCCGGTGTCGCCCTGCTCCTTGGATGAACCAAGACATTAAAGATTTGCAAAGAAGACGCGAGGCTGCCCGAAGACGCTACCGACGCACCAGGCTTGAAGAGGACTATCAAGCGTTTAAGTTTCTCAGAAATTTAACGCAATCCACGATCCGGCGAACAAAATCCAATTTCTTCCACGAAGCCGTTTCATCTGCACCCGATCCTAAATCCAAATGGCTGCTCCTCCGCAAACTTTCCTTGTGTGATCCTCCTAGTTCCTCTCCCTCGGGAGTCTTTCCTGTCACTTCGGACGAGTTAAACTCCTATTTCGTTTCTTCCACTTCATCTGCTCCTTCTCGACCCTCCCTGCCCTTACCTCCGCCTGCATATAACGATAATAATTTTTATTTTTCTTATATCACTCCCTCCGATCTAATTACCTCCATTATGAAGTCTCAATCCAACTCATCTGGTATAGAAGGCATTCCCGTTAAATTATTGAAATTATGCCTTCCTGAAATCCTTCCGGCTCTCCTCTTCATATATAATTTTTCCCTCCAAAACTCTGTATTTCCCACTTCCTGGAAAAAGGCCTTAATTCATCCCATTAACAAGAACCCAGACCCTATATCCCCAAAGGACTACCGCCCTATATCCGTACTTTCCAACCTTTCTAAGCACCTAGAAAGATTGGTGCAATCCCAAATTTCCAATTTCCTAGAAGATTCCAAGGTACTTGATCCCTTCCAATCTGGTTTCCGTCCCGGCTTCTCAACACAATCCGCACTCATTAAAATTATCACTGACATCCAAGCAGCGATGGACAAAAAAGAACTGACCATCCTGATCCTCCTTGATTTCTCTAAAGCATTCGATTCCTTAGACCATAATATCCTTTTTTCCAAATTGAAATCATTGAACTTTTCCCACAGCTCCCTCCTTTGGTTTCAATCTTTCCTTTCCCACCGCACCCAAGCAGTTGCCACTCCTAACCAAGGCCTATCCTCTTTCCTCACTCTACAGTCAGGAGTAGCTCAAGGTTCGAGCATTTCCCCTCTACTGTTTAATTCCTACATCAATGATCTTCCCCATTCAATTCACCATTGTTCCCACCATCTTTATGCCGATGACTTCCAAATTTACTTCTCCTTTCCTCCATCCGAAATGTCAGCTGCGTTTGCCAAAATTCAGGAAGACCTAGACGAAACCTGTGCCTGGGCAAATCTGAACAAATTAACATTAAACGCAGCTAAAACTCAAGCAATTGCCATAGGATCACATTCCCTTCTCCATTCAAATGCCAACTTTCCCACATTATTCCTTAATGGTCATCCAATTACTTTCCATTCCTCTGTTAAAAATTTAGGTTTAACCATTGATCAAACCCTCTCCTGGAAATCCCATATTGCACAAATCTCCCGAAGGTCAATCAGTATCCTAAAACTATTTCACCGATCCCGTCACCTCCTTCCCCTACCCACACGCAAACTTCTAGTATCCTCCCTTATCTTCCCCCAATTTGACTATGGTAGCGTGATATATGGCGGGCTCTCGACGGTTCTTGAAGACAGATTAAAACGCATCATGAATTGCTTCATCAGGTTTGTCTTCGGAACATCGAGACGTTCCCATGTTTCGCATCTCTACACCGATTTAAATTGGCTTTTTCCCTCCTTCCGCAGAAAGTACTTCCTAGGCTCCTACCTATTCCAAGTTATCAACACCCGTCACCCTCCCTTTATTTACAGTAACCTGAAATTCAAGTCTGCTATCAAATCACTGCATAATAGATCTCGTCTTTCCGATCTCTATACTCCATCCCACAGAAGTACTGCATTCCAACGTTCCTTCCTTGTCCGATCCTCTACTCTTTGGAATTCCCTCCCCCCCTGTATCCGCAATGCTTCTTCCCTTGGAACATTCAAAACATTACTCTTTCACCATCTTCTTTCCCTCCAACCCGACGCTCTCTAATTATAAGGATGTATGTACTATGTATGTAATCGTCTAATTTATTTACTAAGACCGTCAGACATAAAACATTAGCCAAAATTATAGTTTGACTATGATAATGTTTTGATTTCTTGTAATGCTAATTTTTGAGTTTCTATCTTTTATTTTTCTTTAAGTTTCTGTTTTTTTTTCTGTTCTGCATTTTTGTTTACAATATTAACTTCTTTATTTGTACATTTATTTTTTCACTCTCTTTTTATTAATAGTTTTTTATTTTTCTAGTTTTTCTCTGTATTTTTTTTTCATACATATTTGTATTTAATTTTACCTATGTTGTTTTATTTTTAACAGCCTCTCGGCCAGTTATGATCTTACTTTGTATTATTTAATGTTATTCTTAAGGGACTTTGTCCCAGAATAAAGTTTTCTTTCTATTCTATTCTATACTATTAACTAGGAGACAATAGCGTGGTGGAGACAAGTTCACTAGTGAGAGTATATAAAAAAAACAGATGTTACGAAAACAAATGACTAAGTATCTGATTACAAAAAAAAGGTTAAAAAAATAGATAATGAGAAATAAGGAAAATGCTTATAATTGCCTTAACATACCGCCCACCAAAATGGGGAGCTGTTTCCCATTTTCAAAGATAATCAAAGGGATAAGGGAGTTAAAAGAAGCAAGAAAAAGTAAAAAAAAAAAATAAATAAACAAAATGAACATACAATTGTACAATAATTATTCAGAGGGAGTCATTCCGGTAAGGGAATGACTTGGTTGACGGGTCGCGTAAAGACGCCGTCAGCAGTGCGGAGAGTCACCACCCGGATATTGCCATCAGAATCAGGATGCAAAGCGGGGATGCGAGCCGAAAATGGGAGTTCAGAGTTCTGAAGTCTGCCGCCCACCCTGAGAATGCCGACTTCGTCGAGGAAAGGAGACAAATGTCCTAAACAGGGAACGGGTTTATCCGACTGAATAAGTCGGATTTGTTCGGCGAAATGCGAACCCTGCACTAGACGCGCAATTACAAAAAGAGATCGTTCAATTTCGGAGGCAGTCATAGAACCTTGAAAACTCGGTTTCGCTTTCGAACGCGCGCGGCAATTCTGAGCGAAGCGCATCATCCAGGCTACCACACGCTGTAGACGTAAGAAAGATGAGAAACGGGTTATGATATATGGATCAGCAGGGACACTATTGGCAGCGAGTAGCACATGTGAATAGGACTTCGACTCAGGGATCGAAGTTGAGGGAGCAGATGGTGGGGCAAATGGTGGAGGCCAACTTGCTTGAAAGTCCGACATAAATGGAGGGCCATGTGACCAAAGTGACAACGCAATAGGCTCAGACAGTAAATTAGGGTTCAGCCCTCGAGTAGCCATATCGGCTGGGTTCAGAGCCGAACTGATATGAGACCAAACGGTGCAATCGGGTATGGTGTTGTTGACGTGGACTACACGGTTTGCGACGAATGTTTTCAATAAGTGGGGGGGGGGGGAGTTTTAAGCCAAGAAAGGACGATTTCGGAATCAGCAAACAATTGATATTCGGAAATATTTACCGGATATTGGATATCGCGAACAGAGCTGAGCAAGTCCGTTAGCAATACGCAAGCACACAACTCGAGCCTGGGAACCGATAATGTTTTTAGAGGAGCGACACGAGTTTTTGCTTTCCACAAAAAAGAGGATCGAGTCTGGTAAGAATCGAAACAAATGTATAAAGTAGCAGCATAGGCAACTTCAGAAGCGTCAGCAAAACCTACCAACCTGATAGAGTGGTAGCGATCAGGGAGTACACATCTTGGGAAAGATAGAGTGGAAACGCTAGGCAAGTGGTGCACAAGATCATCCCATTGTGCTTCAATTTCGCTTGGGACGTTCTGATCCCAGTCGAGCTTAGCCGTCCAAAGCCTTTGTATAATGATTTTGAAGCATACGGTGATAGGCGATAAATAGCCATTGGGGTCAAATATACGAGCCAAAAACGACAACATGTTGCGTTTGGTACATTTACATTTACAGCGTTGAAGGGTATCACTCTGTATACAAACAGATCTCTAGAAGGTTCCCAATTTAAGCCCAAAATTTTCAACGACTTGTCCTCGTCATTCAAAACCAAAGGGGATTCGCAATGTTCCTCGGGGAGATCCTCAAGAACTTGAGGGTGACTTGTGGACCATTTGCGGAGCTCAAATCCGCCTAAGCTTAGCAATTTGGTTAATTGTGACCGCAGGAAACTAGCAGACTGGACATCATTAGCACCAGTTATTATGTCATCGACATAAGTTTGATTCATTAAGGCTGCTGAAGCCAAGGGGAAAGCGGAACCTTCATCTTTTACAAGCACGCGCATGGCCAGGAATGCTGAAGGGGCCAAGCCGTATGTTATGGTATTCAGCTGCGCCTCTTCGACTCGCGAATTGTTGTCCGGGGTCCAAAAAATGTGGTGCAGGTGGCGGTCCTGTTCGTGAACGAGCACTTGACGATACATCTTTTGTATGTCACAGCACAAGGCAACTTTAGCGAACCGAAAATTTAACAGGACCACTGAAACGTCAGATTGTAACTTGGGCCCCTTCAACAAACGGTCGTTTAAAGAAACGCCAGAAGAATCAGGGCTTGAGGCATTAAACACCACACGCAATTTGCTACCCTGATTGGTAATTTTGGTTACCACATGATGCGGAATGATGTACGCAGAAGGCGTGGAAGCCTTGGACATGTGGTCGAGCTGGGCGTACTCCTGCATGAAACTATGGTATTCTGAAGCAAGCTCAGGGGTCTTAGCTAACCGTCTTTGCAAATTTAACAAGGAAGCGTATGATTTGGAAGAATTACTCTGAACCGGAGCAGCATCGGGCTTCATAGGCAGGGATACGGAGTACCGGCCATCTGGCTGTCGTTGGTGAGTATCCCGGAAGTGTTGCTCAGCTAGAGTGTCGAGGGGATCTTCAATTACAGGTGCATGAACATGCTCGATTTCCCAGAATTTCGAAAGCTGCTGAGAAAGTTCAGCAGCAGAAATGAGCGACGCGATGCTCGATGAGGGAGTCTAGGAGTTCATGGGACCAACAATTGTCCAACCAAATATAGTGCTCACAGCAACGGGACCATTCGGGTGCTTGATAATAGGTTCAGGGGACAATAACTGTGGGTACACGTCAGCACCTAGTAAAATTTCAACCTGGTCGGGTCGGTAGAAGGTAGGGTCAGCTAATTGGAGTTGAACGATTGAGGAATCGTAGGAGGCAGTTCAACAGTTGGCAAATGCCCGACGATATTGGGAATCACCGACAAATTTGCGCTAACGTGCTGGGTCGTGTATGGGGAGACTATGTTGCACGATACGGTGCCAGGTGAGGTGGACAGCGAACCGCCTATTCCACTTACCGAAATGGGAGCACGATTCACTTTAAGCCGAAGAGATCGAGCCAAACTTTGAGAAATAAATGATATTTGGGAGCCAGGGTCAATGACCCCTCGTATTGGTACATAACCAAGAGAGTTATTATGGATGCGAGCTCGAAAGGTACCTAGCATGTTAACAACAGAAGCTGGAGCTATTTTAGGAGTTGAAGAAGTGCGACTACAGGAAACAAGAGCATTAGCAGTAGTTGGCTCGGTCTTTTCATGTAATGAATTAGTGGGAACATTGGCATTAGGCTTAAGTGGAAGCGAGGAATCATTTGAGCGATCAGGATGTAACAGCGTGTAATGATTCCTGGATGAGCATCTACGGCATGATGCCGTCGAGGGGCAATCGGCTTTCAGGTGTGAACCAAAGCAATTGAAACACCTTCTATGGGTGCGGAGAAAGGAAATCTTTTCTTCCCTTGACACTGGAAAAAAGGTGGGACACGAAGATAAGGAGTGACCTTTATGACAAAATAAGCATTTGGAAAAGATTTGTGTGGAGGCTTTTTTTTCATTGTTGGCTACAATAAAGGATAGTTTAGAAGTACCATGTGATTGAGGTTTATTAGGAAATGAGGAGCTGCTGGCAGGGTTGTGGGTGGATGAAATTTCTATAGTTTTTATTTGATGCTCCACGAACTCTAACAGTTTATCATAAGATGGGATCGCTGTGTCGGCTTGCTTTTCTTCGAAAGCTCTTGCAGTTCTTGAATCTAAATTCCTGAGGGATAATGATAACAACAAAAAGTTTGCTAAATCGCCAACCTTCAAAGTTTTGATGGCTTCAATTGAGTTTTGATGGACTTGAATGAATGTTTTTAGAGCACTCAACGAGTGCGTGGTGGAGCACTTATAGTCCAAAATTTTATTCAAATATGTGGTGGCGATACGGCGAGTGCTTTGATATCGGTTTACAAGAGCTTGGTAAGCCAAGGGGTAATTTTCAGCTGTTAACTGAAAATTTTCAATAACAGCCAGAGCTTCATGGGAGACCGATGTACGTAAATAATGGAACTTCTGAATGTTTATCAATTGAGAATTCTCATGGACAAGAGAATTAAAAATTGAGAAAAATTCGCTCCACTTTTCAATATTGCCGGTAAATGTAGGAATGGTAATGGGAGGCATGTGCTGGGTAATTTTGGGTGGTTCATTATTAGTTGATTGTATGTTTTCATTTTTTATCAAGGGAGCAGGTTCTTGTTTTTTTAACTTATGGTATTTGGCTTGAATTTTGAATAGAATGGTTCGAAACGAGGACGAAACGTGTGTAGTTTCAACGGTATCATCGGGGTCAAGGTTGTAATTTAATTCAATAATTTCATCAGTTAGTGTTTGGAACTTCTTTTGGAGGAATAATGAATCATCATAATACGAGCGAACAAGATCTTTATCAGATACGGTCGAATTCTTTATCTCATCCCATGATTTGGTGATGTCGGCAAAAATGTTTTGACGTTTGGTTTCAGTGATTTTCAAAGCCTTTAGTATTTTTTCGCGAGTTTTTTGATCCATCGTTATAGTAAATAATTAAATATGGGGGCAGCTGAAATGTAATATGACAATTCAAATTAATTAAATCAGAAAGGTTATGATTCGAATTAAAATTGAAAACCGGTAACGAAAAGTGACAAATGTAATAAAATCAAAATAAATAAGTAAACAACAAGTGAAAAGGAAAATAAATATATTAAAACAAAGCCAAGGATAACTGTATTAATGGGATTCAAAAAGGATTCGATCCGAAAAGAAATCGAAAATCAAAAGCGTGAATAAAATTGTAAAATAGAAACAAATACAAACAAAAAGCAAAGTAAATCAGAATTTTCGATTGATAATATGATCAAAATAAAGAAAAATGCAAAGAACGTAAAATGAATAGGTTTGATAAGGTTACAATTTACAATGTATCTTTCTAAGGTTACAATAGACAATTTTAAGGTAGCAGTGGCTATACTATGTAAGGCTGTGGATTCTAACGAATGTTTCGTAAAATTAATCAAAATGGCTACCTAAAACCGACGCCGTTTGTGAATTTAAGAAAGAAAAATTAATAAATTTATTAATTAATTTTATTCGGGGGCAATAATTAACCCTATTGTTCAAGAAATACTCTAAACATACTTTGTGTGGTTTAAACATTCGAAAATTTATGTGGCCCAAGAGGACCAAAAATATGTAGGGGCTTTTCAGATAGCTTGACTAAAAGAAATAAATATTATATTGAGCAAATGTGGACTGTATAATTAGAAAAAAAAGAATGAAACTTTAAACTGGTTTGTGGCATAAGAAGATGAGTAAAATTCCACTCACCGGACTTCGTGTCTTCTCTAGGAGAATTTAGCCGCTTCCTGGTTACAAAATCGAGGCGACGAGATCTCTGACGCCGCGAAATGTTGACGACTGACGTCGGACCAAATTTCAAATGTTTAAACCACTTAACTGATAGAAAAACCGAAACTTTACTCATATACTATTAACTAGGAGACAATAGCGTGGTGGAGACAAGTTCACTAGTGAGAGTATATACAAAAAACAGATGTTACGAAAACAAATGACTAAGTACCTGATTACAAAAAAAAGGTTAAAAAAATAGATAATGAGAAATAAGGAAAATGCTTATAATTGCCTTAACATTATTATTTCAGGAAATAGCGAAAATATATTTATTATATTATTTTTTTCTGTTCCTAATTCATATGGCTAGTGCGTAATAAATTTTTTGGAATTTCCTTTACTATCTCGGCATAGTCACTGGGACAACAGGTCACTGGACTAGCTAAGTAGATGCATTTCCTTTACTATCTCGGCAGAGTCACTGGGACAAAAGGTCACTGGACTTGCTGAGTAGATAAATTCCACTTTATTTACGTCTATAAACTGAGGATGAATAGTCATCAGTTCTGTGGCGTAAGCTACACATCGAGCTTTATCATTTTCTATATCTACTAATTTTATTTTTATTTTTATATTATTATACTTTTATTTTTATTCATCAATAAAAATCTTATTTTCTATATTAAGGGGTTTTATTATTATTCCTGACCTGCTATTGGGAATCGACCTAATAGGGACAGGTTTAATATAATACCTTGGTTTTAAAGTTATCTTATTACTTGTTTCTAAATTTTTATTCCTCGTAATTAATAAATTCTTCTTATCATTAGTTTTTAAATTTTATTTTATTTTTCTTCTTTATTCATATGATCCGTTCTAATTAACTTATGAATATATCTCTTTATTGAACTGGTTTCCTCGGGATAACAGGTCACGATTCCACCTGGTTTAATAATTTCATCTATCTCTAATAGATAAACGATACTTGTACATTTATTATTATTTGTAATAATCAATCCCTTCTTTAATTCTTTATTTATCATTATCAAAACTATCACTTCAATATCTAATAAATAATATAAAATGTTTAAAACGTATTATACAGGACCATTATGTGTCTAAACTTAAAAAATGATAAACGTTTTTTAAATTTTCATTTTATCAACTTAATTCTTTTAATAAAATACCTTTTGATACAATATTAATAATCTTAAATTTATTTGATCCTTTCAATCATTTCTTTTTCAAATTTCACTAAATATTTTCAATTCTAATACATATTTCTAACTTATCTCTATTTCGTATTTACATATTTACTTTACTAGAATGGTTTTTTCTTCATTAAGATCATTATAACAATTTATATATTCTATTATATAATTATTTATATATAATAATGAGTCAAGTTATCAATTACCTTATTATCAACACAATCTTTAATTTAATTTAACCTTAACCGGTATCTTATTTAACTTGGAGAAATAGCTTGCCTGGGTGTTCAAAGCCCAATAAGTTATTTATAATTTATAGCTTGTTAATTAAAAACTATAAGAATGATATTAATATTTACACCTAGGATCATTATTATTAAAATCCCACACGCTTGGGGTTAATACAGAAGATCTCATGTCTTCTAAAAATAGAGGGTATCTTCCCTTATTCAAAAATAAACGATTATTTAAGTGATCCAATGGTTAGATGTTTTCTTGGGGATGTTTTTTTTTTTTTCCAAAAAGCAAGGTCAAATAATTATAAACATAATGGCATTCAATCAAATAAACAAAAATGCTTCTCACGCTGTTTTGTCTTTTTCTTTTCCCTTTTTTATTTTTTTAATTTATTTTTTTATTATTATTATTTCTTTCTTTTTTTTTTAATGAATTTTATATACTATCAGAAACTTTTGTGCGGTCTTTTCTTGTTCAAAATCTAGTTTGTAATTAAATTATTAAATTGAGGCTGTTCATTATATTGTTGTTGGTTTTCCTTATTGGGTTCTAAGTAAGTCACTTCGTAAGGAGGTTTTGAGTTGCATTGGCGTTCTGGTTGTATGCTTTTCATTGAGACAGTATTTTGTGAATTCCATTTTGGGGAATTTTGTTGAAAATGAGGTATCTGGTTAAATCTTGGTTGAAATTGGGGTCTATATTGATTAAAATTATTAAATGGTCTTGACTGAAACGCAGGATGCTGATTTCGAGGTGCTTGCTGTTGCTTATAATTAGGTTTAAAATTTGAAATTTGAAAATTGAGTTTGAATTTTGGTACATCAAGATTGTTCATGACCTCTATACTACTGGTATATTTTAATTGTTCCAAAATAATACTGCAATCATTAATTAATTTGGAACGTGCTTCATTCAAATTTCGGATTTGTAGTACCTGTAAGTGGGATCCTAAAGTAGGGTGAACACCGTGTATAAAAGTATGGACTAGGGTTGTGTCTAATTGAATTAATAATTGGTTTAAAAGATCAGCGTTAATTCCATCTAATTTATATCGAGTTACAATCATAGTTCGTTTTTTATCTAATTTATTTAAGAATTCGATAGGATGTTCGCGGCTTTGTGATTTCATGAGGTATAGGTTTGGAAATAGGCATTTTGGATAATAATAATTGGGAAGGTTTTAAATAAAATTTGGTATTAGATTTACGGAGTGTAATCACAGGAAATTGATCTCGTAGATTCTCCGGGTTCTCGTCCTGTATTCTGTCTTGGGGTCCAGCTTATCTTCTTCCGGTATTAGGGCTTCACCAGTAAAGGATGAAATCCAAAGTTCTTCAGGTGTGAGAGGGCACGAAAAAGTCAAATGGACTGATTCCTGGAGAACTTCTGATGATCCCTATTTCGAGCGCCAGTTATGTAAGGTGGATAAATAAATGCTTTTTAATAAAAAGCGTTTATTAAAATGTACAGAAGGGTTACATCGTATATGACTGAAATGGACGAAGAACAATCTGTAAGAGGTTACTAGACTATTTATACAATAAGAATTCGTCGTCAGCACTTCCTCATTAGGTCAGTGACTACAGATGGCCTTCCTGTTTAGATTTCATAAGTCGCTTGCATAACTCAGGACACTATGCTCAGAAAAATAGTCCGCACAACATCATTGAAAAAGAAAAAACCTCCAGAGCTCCACCAGATATTTAACCTCCCAACAGTCCCAGAATATATTTCAAGAAGACACATCAAATTTTCGATTCACTCAATTACATCACAAACCCGCTTTTCCAAACTTTATCTCCAGCACCCCCTCCCGTCCGATGGCAACAGACAGTTGGACGATAGTAACATGTATTTTTTTTCTAATGGATTTATTTTCTGTTCACAGATAAACAAACAAATCAAACAAAGATTTGCCCCAACATCTCTATAAATTAAGAAACATTACCTCTTTTCATATCAAACCAAACCTGCCTTATAGTCCAGTCAATAGGGAAAATTCTCTCCTAAAAATAAGGGCTGGTAGCAACCCGCACAGAGTTGTTGAGGGCGATTAAAGAAGTATTTCTGTCAAAAATGCCCCGAAGATTTGGTGAGTTTTTTAGAGTTAGGGGCACGAGAACATGGCCAAAAGCAGTTTTTTCAATTTATAAGCAAATATAACGCGGCTTTTCATAAAATGTTGTATATACAAGTTGTAGATAATAAAAATATCTACAATTTAAGCCATTGATCGTTCGATTCTGATGATTGGTTGTCGTAAAAAGTGCAAAAAAACCCTCTAAAATGTCCCTTTTTTGCATAAGAATTATTATAAACAAAAAGGCCTTTTCAATACTTTTTTTATTGATGAAAAAGGAAGCTCTTTAAACCCAAAGAAAAATAGGATTTACCCCGTCCTCCTATCTTTATTATTTACTGAGATATACCTTTTGTTTATCTCGATATCGATATTTTCAATGCAAAACAGGCCGTTCGTGATTCACATTTTGAACTTCGGATGACCGGGATATTATTCTTAAGGGCTTATATTTTCATTATGAATTGCTAAAAAATCGATTTCTTTGAAAAAACATGCAATAAAATCGAATTGAAAAAGCGCCCGTTTTACAGCTATAAACAATTGAAGCTGGAGCGTCCGGTATTGAACCGATTTTGTTATAAATATAATAAATTAAAAGCTTACCTCTCAACGATTGATTTGAGCTATTCAAAGTGTAGCTACCATAAATAACAGCCGAGCTACGATTTTTTTTTTAAAAAATCACTACGTCATTGTTATGGTTAATTAAAAAAAATCAATCTCCAAATAGTACAAAAGGGTGGATGGGCTTTCGGGAAACTTACTCGACAAGTTTTCAGTATCATGTGTCCAAAATTATTCCTTTAAAATTTGCGAATAATCCTCCTAGCCAGTACGATACAATTTTCACAGTGTTGATTGAAGCGTCAGCACGAGCCCGAGCTCTTAAACAATCTACTGCTTTCGTATCCTTTGATCAGCCTCTTTACTGGAAAGCACGTGAATTGATAGCGTCGATTGATCCATTGAATGATCCACACGGGCTTCAATCTGTAATTGTACGGTTAGGAGGATTTCACACTTTGATGTCATTTCTTTCTAGTATTTCATATTTGATGGATGGCAGTGGCTTAACAGAAGCTTTCACAACTATATTTGCAGCAAACTCTGTCGAAAAAATTCTTTCTGGCCATGCATTTTCACGTGCGATTCGAGGACATATTTTAAATTTTGTTGCTATATGCAAACGAATATTAGAAAAATGTTCTTTTACCGACGATGAACAAAGTTATCTGGATAATTTGATGAACTCCGATTAATTCAATGAAGAAGATATCAGTAACGATGTTAATTTCTTACAAATTTCTTCTAAATTTCAAAGTCAGTTTACAACATTCAAATCGAATGGACCTACTGCTCAGTTGTTTCTCCAGTATCTACATTGTATTTTCATTGTCTTAAATTTCTATCACGCGGAGAGATCTGGAGATTGCAAAAATAAATGACGTAGTGATTAAAAAAAAAAAAAATCGTAACTCGGCTGTTATTTATGGTAGCTACACTTTGAATAGCTCAAATCAATCGTTGAGAGGTAAGCTTTTAATTTATTATATTTATAACAAAATCGGTTCAATACCGGACGCTCTAGCTTCAATTGTTTATAGCTGTAAAACGGGCGCTTTTTCAAGTCGATTTTATTGCATGTTTTTTCAAAGAAATCGATTTTTTAGCAATTCATAATGAAAATATAAGCCCTTAAGAATAATATCCCGGTCATCCGAAGTTCAAAATGTGAATCACGAACGGCCCGTTTTGCATTGAAAATATCGATATCGAGAAAAACAAAAGGTATATCTCAGTAAATAATAAAGATAGGAGGACGGGGTAAATCCTATTTTTCTTTGGGTTTAAAGAGCTTCCTTTTTCATCAATAAAAAGTATTGAAAAGGCCCTTTTTGTTTATAATAATTCTTATGCAAAAAAGGGACATTTTAGAGGGTTTTTTGCACTTTTTACGACAACCAATCATCAGAATCGAACGATCAATGGCTTAAAATGTAGATATTTTTATTATCTACAACTTTTATATACAACATTTTATGAAAAGCCGCGTTATATTTGCTTATAAATTGAAAAAACTGTTTTTGGCCATGTTCTCGTGCCCCTAACTCTAAAAACCTCAACAAATCTTCCGGGCATTTTTGACAGAAATACTTCTTTAATCGCCCTCAACAACTCTGTGCGGGTTGCTACCAGCCCTTATTTTTAGTAAATTTAACATGGGAGTGATTCCCTATTGACTGGACTATTAGAGTGTAACCCAGTTACAGAAGAAGGCATCATTTCTTTCTCTCTGTATATATTTACATATATATATATATATAGAGTACAATACACAAAGATACCTTTCTCTCATATAGGGGTTATGAAAAAAAAAAAAAAAAAAAAAAGTATCGCCGGTTTGTTCCAAATTTATCCGCATTGACTGCACTCCTTTCAGATTTACTAAAGAAAAACAAGAAATGGGAATGGGGAGATGAACAAGAACAAGCGTTCAGCCTGTTGAAGGAAAACTGGTGACTGCACCTGTCTTAACATGCCAAGATTTTAGTAAACCGTTCATCCTTCAAATTGACGCCTCCAACACGGGATTAGGTGCAATTAATTTTCAGGAATACCCAGATGGAGATCGAGTGATCGCGTACGCTAGCCGAGGCATGACAGCTGCAGAGAGGAAGTACAACGTCACGGAGCAAGAGTGCTTAGCAGTCCTTTGGGCCGTTGAAAAATTCCGACCTTATTTGGAGGGAATGGAGTTCACCGTAATCACAGACCACATTGCGCTGAAGTGGCTGAACAGTCTCAAGGACCCTCAAGGTCGACTAGCTAGGTGGGCTTTAAAGCTGCAACAACACCAATACACAATCATGCACCGTCCGGGTAAACAGAACGCTGCAGCTAATGCTCTGTACCGAACCTACGAGTTACCTGTTTGTAGAATTGATGTCGGAGGAGAAATACTGGACACATGGTATATGAAAATGATACAGCGAGTAGAAGAGGATCCTGCAAAATACGCGGATTGGAGAGTAGAAAATCAATCGCTATGGAAATGTGTCCCTAATAAAAGGAAAATAGTAGGAAACGATAACCGATGGAAAGTGGTATTACCCAAAGATAAACATAAAGAAGCTTTCTGTGAATGTCATGAACAAGCAACAGCAGGGCATTTAGGTTGCTTTAAAACAATACAACGGTTGAGAGAGTACTATTATTGGCCCGGCATGGCCTCTGACTCGGCTAAATATGTGGCTAGATGCAAGACATGCTTAGCGTACAAGCCTCTGCAGGAATCACGGGAGAACAACGCGTCGTTTCAAAACCATGGCAAGTGGTTTCGGTTAATATAATCGGGCCATTACCATTATCGACGAACCAGAACCGATTTATTTTGGCGTTTTCGGATTACTTCACTAACTCACTAACTGTTCACTTCAGTAACTGGGAAAAAGGCTAGTTCCCTACTAGAAAAGGAAGTAATTCTCATGTTTGGATGCCCACAAACATTAATATGTAACAATGGACCTCAATTCAAGAGCCATGAATTTCAAACCAAAGTTGCTGAATACTCAATCAATCTCTTATACACCCCTTATTACCACCCTCAGTCTAATTCGATGGAACGGCCCAACCGTGAATTTAAGACCTTGATTGCGTCATATGTGAAAGAAAATCACCGTCATTGGGACAAACATATTTATAAACTGGCCATTTCATATAAACTGGCGTTTGCCATGAAAACGGCTGTACACGAAGTCACGGATTTCACACCAGCTTACTTGAACTTCGGAAGGGAACTCCCCAGAAATGGCACAGATTACTACAGTGTATCGTATATGGAAGACAGAGAAGAGTTTGCTGACAAACTCCAGAATCTACCTCTGTTCTATAGGGAAATTAAAGAGAAACTCAGGAAGGCTTACGAGAGAAGCAGAGACGACTACAACCTTCGGCGAAAACATCAAGAATTTAAAGTAGACGATACTGTTTGGAAGAAGAACCAGGTGTTGTCGGATACGTTGAGGTACGTTAGCGGGAAACTAGCACCATCCTTCGTAAAAAATAGAATAAAATAACCTAAAATGAGGATTTAGAAGGAGAACTTCTGGACAAAGTTTCAATTGTATAAACATATTTATTATTAACTTAATCAACTAACTGTTGAAAATTCAATTAATGATTTTTATGTATAACATATGAGAGATATGATCTAAAGAAATAAAAAAAGTTAAATTGTTCTTAAAAGGTATTTTCTGTTATGAAGTATACAAAGTGAACGCTACAAGGGTAAGTTCTCTTTTTTTGTATCCTGATTAAGAGTTTTCGCTATTTTTCCATTTAAAAAAAATAGCGTAGCATCCGAGATTGTTATTCATTATTATACGTCGAACCTAACCGTCTCCACTGGGCTTAAGGCAACAGAGTGCGGTGGATACTTTTATATAGTTGAAAAATTTAACCGTAACAAGTTTTTCATATTTAGAAACATTCAATTTTGGGTGATTCCCTTTGAACGGAAGTTTTACTGTAAATTGATTAGATTTGTCACGCGTGTCTGTAGCCATTCCCCAAGGAACTGGTGGATGATCCCCAACAGCCCCAACTCGTTTTCCTCGACCGAGTTGACTACATGCGCGCGGAACCACAAGTCCGCGACCACATTTTCTCTACCAGGCTTATACTTATACACTATCTCGATATTATAAAGGCTGAAGAACTCCTTCCACCTCGTTTCGGGGACAAATCGGTGCTAATAGTCAAGGAACCCAACCAGACGTCAGATAACTTTGACATTTCGCGGAGTCGCGATTCGCGCAATCGCGTTCACTTTGCCTTTATCCAGATACACTCCGTGTGAATAGTCTGTTTAATGGTGACTTTTCGCTGCAGACTTTTTTTTTAAAAATTGTAATAAATAAAAGTTCGCACACTGGATAAGTGAACTTAAACTCATTAATATTTTTTCACAGTTTTAATAACAAAAAAACAAAACAAACATCTATCATTAGATTAACGTAACTGGAGGTTATAATTGGTTTATATGCCACTCAGTGTTGCTAGGTTATTAAATGTTTTTACAGCACTCAGTTTTACCAGGTTCCCTTAACCTGGCACTTAACACACTTTCTACAACACTTAACACAACAGCATTAAACAGTTCCTTTCCGACAGACAAAGACGGGATGATAGGAGTGGCAGCGCAGTCGAAGGATTGGCGACGGACAATCATGCGGGAGTACAGAGAGGTTTTCTTCAGGGAAGGGGAACCTCTGAGTACAACATGAGAGACGGTGCATGAGATCCCGTTGAAACAGGAACGTGTGGTATATGTAAAAGGAATCAGGTACCCTATCCATCAGGCGTGCCACTGACAGGGAAGACTGGGGAAGAGCCGTTGAGCTGGCCAAGGACCGCTTCATGCGTCTGTTGCGCCGAGAATGAATGAATGAAAGAATGAATCTGGTACCCTCAAGCTCTTAGGCAACACATCTGCGAGGAACTAGATAACTTGAGAAAACAGGGATCATTGTGGATAGCACATCACCCTATAATAGTCCATTGTGGATAGTCAAAAAGAAGAGTGATGGGGGAATGGGATGAGAGAAATACAGAGTAGTGGTGGACTTAAGGAAACTAAATGACAATACGGTGGACGAGTAATACCCAATACCGAGACTTGACGATATACTAGACAGACTGGGGAGAGCAACCATATTCACTCTAGATCTTAAAGTAGGTTACCATCAAATTAGGATGCGCCCTAAGGATAGGCAGAAAACGGCGTTAACCTTAGAAAGGGGACACTTCGAATTCACGAGGATGCCTTTCGGGCTAAAAAACGCGCCGGTGACATTCCAGAGGATAATGGAAGAGTTCCTTAGAGGGAAGGAAGAGATTGTTTGTCAAGTGTACATGGACGACCTGTTGGTTTTTAGCAAAGACGAAACATAGCATATCGACGACTTACGGACCGTGTTTAACCGACTAAGGGAATTCGGCCTGAAACTATCACCGGAAAAATCCTAATTGGGGCTGGAAGAAATTACGTTTCTGAGGCACAAGATATAGCGGGAGGGTATACAACCGGACTGGGCCAAAGTTGAGGCTATTCAACAAATGGCAATTACCACAGACGCAAAGGGTATTCGTAGACTAATGGACACATTGAACTATTACACAAGGTTTATTCCGGAGATGGCGGAGTATGTAGTACCTCTGAATAATTTGCCAAAGAAAGAGAGAAAAATTGTCATAACGCCGGAGATCGAAGATAAGGTCCGCCAATGCAGGGAGCACCTTCAAGCCGATTTTAGTATTCCCAGACCTTACCAAACAGTTCCCTATCACAACATATGCAAGTGAATATGCATTAAGGGTGGTCCTGTCACAAGAAGGGGAAAGGGGTGAGCGATCGGTAGCATATGCCAGTAGACACCTTAACGAAGCAGAGGCGAGGTATAGTGCAGTGGAAATTAGGAGTAATAACTGGGCAGGAGCCGTCACACTTAGTTGCCGAAGGCTTTTCGCTTGAAACGGTGAACGAATTTGTATATCTTGGTTCACAAGTAAACTAAAACAACGAAATACAGGCTGAGATCTAACGAAGGATCATAACTTCAAACAAATGTTATTTTGGGCTACAAAACCATTTAAAAAGCAGGACAGTATCTCGGACCACAAAAGTGCAAATATATAAAACCTTGATAAGACCAGTGCTTACCTATGCTTCTGAATGTTGGACATTGACTGGTACACAGGAAGCACTCCTCCTAAGGTTCGAAAGAAGGATCCTGAGAAGAATTTACGGACCAATTTGCACCAATGGAACCTGGAGAATTCGCACTAATGCTGAAATTACGAGGCTCTACATGAATCCTGATATTGTAAGGATAATAAAGGCAGGACGTCTTTGATGGGCAGGGCATATAGTTAGAATGACCCCAGACCAGAGTCCTAGAAGAATCCTAGACGAAAAGGTTTATGCACGAGAAAGTATATGCACAGTGGGAAGACCTCGGCTATGATGGATTGATGGAGTGGCAGCGGACGCAAGGACCATCTTGGGGATCCGCGACTGGAGAGCGGTGGCAGCGAATAGAGACGACTGGTGGACTAAGGTGCATGAGGCCTTGACTCTTCAAAAGTTGTTGCGCCATTGATGAATGAATGAATGAATATGGGCAATAGAACATTTTAGGCCATACGTATTTGGACGTAAATTTACACAGACCGTTACTTTGTGGGTGGGAAAAATAAAGGAGTCCTCGACACGAGTCACCCGGAGGCAGTACAACATGGAGATCGCCTATAAACCCGGACGGGAGAATGTTGTAGCCGATTGGCTATCCCGAGCGATTTAGGTGAACGCGAATGAGAGAGAGAAAGGGCAATATTCAGGCGGTATTCGGGGATTCATCAGGGAATGGAAACCAGAGGGAGAAGGCTCACAGACAACACAGGATGAGGCTGAAGAATAGGACGATGCAGAGTCGAGTGCTTCAGAGAACAGACCGACAGACGTGGAAGAGAACGATACTATTATCAAAAGACGGCAAATAATTTGGAAGACGTCGACTCAAGGGTTGATGAAGATCGAGTATACTTGTTATGCCGGGTGTTCCATTACGACCATTTGGTCTCAACCAGGAGTTAGGGAGAAACAAATCATAAAGGCACTTAATGCTTCCTTGAAACCAGGGTAGAGCTACTCCTTGTACGTGGGGAATAATACGGTATGGGACAAAATCCGGCGGATGTGGTGGGAAGAAAAGATTGGGGTGGATCAAATCTTTACTAGATGCACCAGAATCGGAGAAACTGTCAGGGAACCAGAGAAGCAAAAAGAGGTCACGCTGGTAAACCACCAGGGAAAGACGAATCATAGGGGCATAAATGAAACGTTCCAGGCACTCCGACGAAGATATTACTGGAAAAAACATAAAGAAGACGATAGAGGCGGTATTAGCCGAATGCGAGGTTTGCCAGACCACGAAGTATGATAGGCATTCACCTACGGGATTGCGGGAAGAGACTAGGATTCCATCGGGATCACTGAGTGATGGACACATTCACCTGGAGAGGAGCAAAATGGGTGATAATGATTGACATTATTAGTAAGTAGTAGGAAGTAAGTAGGACGAGAATTTGATAATGGGAATCTGTGGGAAGAGCTAAAGCGGGTGGAATAGCATAAAATCACGCAGGCACACCCCAAAAGCTGTGGAGACGTGGAGAGGCTACACAGCACGCTTGGCGACCATCTGCGTATTTCTCATCTGGAAAAAGGGCTGGAGACCAATGAAGCAATGCCAAGAGCAATGGCGTACTGGATCCAAGAACGGTCGGGAGAAGAAATCGTGGAGGCAGCGCGCACGTGGTACCTATTTTATGGGGAACCCGACAGAATCTCTGGAGGGCGAGAATTTGATAATGGGAATCTGTGGGAAGAGCTAAAGCGGGTGGAATAGCATAAAATCACGCAGGGACACCGCAAAAGCTGTGGAGACGTGGAGAGACTACACAGCACGCTTGGCGACCATCTGCGTATTTTTCATCTGGAAAAAGGGCTGGAGACCAATGAAGCAATGCCAAGAGCAAACAACCATTCGGTGCACGCAGCGACGGGGTTCACACCGTTCGAGATACTCTTTGGACCGCGAGAAAGGCAGCGGGACGAGCGTATCACGGAAATAGCCCGGACATAGAGAACAGCATAGAGGCAAATCGGATCGCTGTAGGAAAAAATCGCAAGAAGGTAGAAACAAAAATAGTGGCGGATAAGAGTAGGAGGGTAGATCGGGAAAATTTAAAGGTGACAGACGGGATGGGGAAGATAAGGATTAAGAACAATAGTATACCGGAAAATCGTTTCGAATAGAGGAAAATAAATACAGCGTTATGAGGGGCCTTGCAAAGTGGTCACTATTCGGGAACATGATGTGGTTACGATAGAGGACGTACGTGACCCGAGAGTTATAAGATTATAAATATTACTCATAGTATTAATATAATCTTTAACATTCCTTTTATTATTGAGAAACCCTGACTAAGAGAAAGTATTCTTTTGACCTTCCAAGGGTAAAATATAACTTACATTTTAAAAAACACATGTTATAAAAATTGCAGTAAACTGCCTTGGGTCAAAGATCCCCTGTCATCCTAGGTCCTCTCTTATTACACCATATTACACCCTTTGTATATCACTGTGACATGAGACAATTGACGCCTACGCTGGACAACCCTTCCTCATGGTCCATTTGGTAAACATTTAGCCAGACACTTTCACCCTATTCCTCGATCCTATCCCCACTCCAAACCTATAGGTTTAAGTAGCTGGAAGTTTTCAGAGGAAGAACACTCGACATTTGACTTGTAACCATTATACTAGAAGTCTTATATGTAACTTTTTACTATAAAAATTACAATTTAATTAAATTTTTAAATGTCGTGAGACAGGAAATAAATAAAATATGTACTCAAAAAGAGCCACTTAAATATGTATTAAAGAATGTCTTAGCTCATGAAGCAGAACATATTATAGTAAAATATAAATTAAAATCTTTTAATGATTTGTTAAATTATTTAGATAATGTTTTTTATGACTGTAGGATCTAATAGAAAATTAGATTTATTTGATACCGAAAGAAATCAAAATGAAAGTCCGTTAGATTTTCTGTCACAGTTAGATAAAAAAAGATCCCCAATCATTTTTCGATATGATTTTGACGAACACGATGATGATAAAGAAATAAGAACAAATTGACTAGAACGCCGTTTAGTCTTTCATATCTATATGAATATCCCTGTAAACATTAGCATATTCTTAAGGCCAAATGAACCAAAAAATTTAGAGGAGATAAAGGTTTTGTAGGAAAATGAAAACCACTTATTCTTAAATGATCAAGATTCATCAGAATCTATAACTAGGACCGAAGAGAAATGTAATAGTGACTATTTTCCAAAGGAAACGTTTACTAAAAGAAAGTATCATAAAAAGAATAAAAATAACAAGATTTATAGAAACAATAAATCATCCTATAATAGAAGCTTTTGGATAAAGATCAAAATAATCATTTGAACCAATATCCATCCGTTAAGTATCAACAAAATACACTTTTTAAAATCCAATTTAACCAATTTGCTTCAAATCCTCATTTTACTCAAAATCGTCAGCCGACTCTTTCAACTAATTCTTGTTTAAAAGAAGATTATAAAGATCGAAGAATTCCCGAAACTTGAGGAATCGATAAAATGCCTTAAAAAACAATTTTCAGAAGACCAAAATGAAATGTTTGAACCACCTGACTATCCAATATTTCATGCACATGAAGAAATGGATAAAAATAAGTCAATAATTGATAATGCTGACTCTCCAATAAAAAATCTAACACCGGAAATATTAGGTGAGAAGAAAAAAGGTATTGAAACACAAAAGAATGAAGATTTCGATAATACCGGATTAATTGAAGAACCTATTTTTAAATTAGATGAATCAAAAAGCGATAATAATATTTAAAAAATCGAAAAAGCCTCTCTGAAAAAGTAGAAATTGGAATAATAGAAACAACTAACTGCCAAAAAAGTAATGTTTTAGAAAATGTTTCTCAAAACAATTCCAAGTTGCTTGAAAAGGAAAACGTATCGGTCGAAATGCCTTGTGAAAAAGCGAAACAGAGCCTTAACACTGATGAAAATACTATTGCAGTTTCTAGATGTGATGAAGTGGTTACTGGGACTGAAACACGACAGTGCATTGAAATACCAACAGTATTAATTTGAAATTCATTATTTAAGCTTCCCATTGAAAAAGAAGCGTGATTCATGATATAAATATAGCGAATAAACTAGATAATGAAGAATCAACAAAAGTTGTAGAAGTTATTAATAAAACGGTTATAGAGAATCCTGTTTCAGCGGATTTATTGCAAAATACAACACCTGTTTTAGTAGATTATACAGCCAAAGTAACAACTTTATATTCTGAACAAAATATAAATAATAGTACCGATTGTATTCAAGAATATAATAATTCAGAAGTTTTAACTCCTAGTTTGAATAAACCGGAAAATAAAAATTATTTTTTAGATGTGTTAAAAACTAATAGTTGTTTACACGATGAGCAAATAAACGAAAAATCGGTTCGAAAAATTGAAACCTTAATTTTATTCTCATCAAAAGAACCTAATAACCGTAAAGCTTTGGAAAACAGTTTAAGACGCAATATATTAAAAAATAATCTAAACAGTCCAAAACAGAATTCAAGTACTGAATCAACTAGACTATTAAACTTACAAAGACTAAAACTCAAATCAAAAGAGCCCTTGTTAACTAATAGTTTAAAGATGAAAAGGACACGATTTAGAAATTCAAACCCGTACATCAAGTATAGAAAAACAAAAGGAAAGGTAGCTTTCTTAGGAGACATATTAAAAAAATTAAACTCTCAAGTAAAAGAAGATATCGGACATGTGCATAAATGGCCAACTGGTAAAAATAAAATTCTCTTATGGATGTTGAAGCCTGATAAAAGGGGGACTACACAGTCTGTGAACCACAACATGAAGTACGAATTTATCAATCAACCATAATCAATAATAATTAAATTGTATTAACTACTTGACAAACGTTCAAATCTCCCGATACACTACAAAAAACTCATCTATATGACGATTATCAGACCTATTTGGACTTACGGTATAGAGTTATGGGGATTCACCAAACCATCGAATTCTTCCCGCATCCAATCACTCCAATCCAAAGTCCTTCGAAAAATCCTAGATGCTCCTTACTTTGTCACAAATGAATTGATCCACAACGACCTTAATATCCCATATGTTGCTGAATTGGCACGAACCAGATACCTTTCCTTTCATAATAAACTCACTGCTCATCCAAATCCACTTGTTGCACAACTTGCTTCCCATTCCATTCCTGGCAATCCTCCGAGGCGTCTGAAAAGAAGAGGCCCCGTGATCTTCTTTTGTAAATATTCATTAGAGTACTACCAATGGGTAGTTCCACTGCAAGTTTAATTCATGTCATTATGTCTCATATATACCGCATATTTACTTGATGTGTGTTTTAAATACAGTTGTAAATTTCTATTAATAAAAGAATTAAAAAAAAAAAAAAAAAAAAATTGTATTAATAAACCGGAAATAGTTAATACATATTTATAAAGTCAGTAAATATTTATAGAGTAAATCAGATCATGTTAAAACAGTTAATAATATCTTATTTTTAAATATCAAGAACTATCTTGTATTAAAAATGTCCAAATATCTCACGAAAACTCATTTTCTTCATTTAACCCTGGAGTAGTTGCGTGGTTGACAGTTTTCACCCACCTGCGATTATTTAAGGGTTATTCCCTTTTCATAACCCCCATCATTCCGTCCCTTCCAGCATGTTTCAAAAATACCCTATTGTTGAAATCTATATTGTTGTCGTTCAGTTTACCCTTTAACTAAGAAAAGTATTCCTCCTCAAACTAGTTTGGTTGACAAATGTCCCCCACGCGACCTTTTAAGTTATTTAACCGGTAAGTAATTTTTTCTTTAATAATTTATTTTATGAGATAGATATTTACCAATTTGTTATTTTTAATCTATTTTTATCCCCCCCCTTCCTACGTAAATTTTACAAATATTTACATAAACAATTTGATAAGTAGATGTTCACGGGATAGAGATGCCAGTACAACAGATGAAGTTGAGCTTCCAGCTTTATTTGGTCTATTATATTTGATAGGAAGTTACGGGATGTGCAGGACTAATGTTCAAAAATTATGGGACAATTCCAAGGGAAACGGCATGGATTCTGTTGTTATCTTTCAAAGAGTAGGCCAAGATTTGCTTTTCTACTGAGATGTTTTCGATTTGATAACATGCGTGATAGAGTTTCACGTAGAGAAATTGATAAATTTGCTCCAATCAGGGAGGTGTTTAAAATTGTAAATAATAACTTCCCCAAATTCCTCATTCCCAGTGAATATATCACCATGCCAACATATTTTTAGATATATGTTGCTACCCTCCGGAAAAACAAAACTGAAATCCCAAGGAATTTCAGCCAGACAAACACCGTTCTGCATTCTTGTCAATGTTTAGTTTTCAAGGAGATAGCACACTAGTTTTTACTGTCTAAAAAGGAATCGGACAGTTCTCCTAATCCCAACTCTATATTATGACAATTATATCAACGAAGAAACAAGTGAGTTGTCTAAGCCTAAAATCGTAACATCTTATAACATGCTCATTTAAAAAAAGTTTGCCAAAATTGTTTTTAAAATATTTGTATTTTTTAATAAATTTATGATATTTATGACAGTTATAGATGTGTTTGCTTTTATAATAGAATCTACTTACAGTAAATTTGTGACAATTATTTTTACTTAAAAATGCATTTGCTCGCTTTTACAATATATTTTTTAAGTTATTTTATGATTATTTTTATTTGTAAACCTTTTCTAACATTAAAGTAAGGCATAAAGATAAAGAATTAAGTAAGTAATTAAATTATAGGAAAACAAAAATAAAATCATTCTGTGGGTGGCACTGGTCGACCATGTGACCATTCATGTAACTGTTAGCCACGCCACTACTCTAGGGTTAAAATAAAAATACTTATTTTAGTCAATAAATACATACTTATATATAGTCATTTGTGATAAAAAATCAAAGGAATGATGACATATTTAAAAAATATTGCACTGTATATGTGACTAATTATTTTTATTACAATTGAGTTTGCTGTTCAACATTCAAACTGTTGAAAAAAAAAATGTTTAATCAATAACATAATAATAATAATGAAATAATTGTCATGGAAAACAATAAATTAAATATTATGATGCTATAAATGTTTATCTAAAGGAACAACATAGTGACTTTAAACCAGAATTATTAAATTAAGGAACTTTTAAATTATAATATGGAATATTATTGTACAAAAAAGGAAAATGTTAATTATAATTGTTTATTCGAATTAATTACTAATAGTAAGTTAAGTAATTGTAAATTGTTAAAAACTAAAACCGAACCTATTTTTATATATTAATGAAAAGGGCGATATTTAACACAATTAGAAATTAAAAAAAAAAAAAAAAAAAAAAAAAAGCATTGTTTATGTTTTATATACGTATTTTTTTTTTTTTAAATTTTAAAATATTATATTATAGATAGCAGTTTAATTTTATTAAGTAATGATATTTTTTATAACTAATTAACAATAACAATACTTTAACATAGGAATAAGTTTTGATGGATCTATATGTCAACAATTATTGTAATTTACATTTAGCTACCGCTATATTTTAAATGTTATAATTATGTGACAATATCGTAAACCAAACTTCCATCCTTTAGAACTTCCTACACCCGAACATCCACCCGAATTCGATGGTGGAGCTCAGGCACGGATTAATGAAATACAGAAGAAAAAAAAAAAGGGCATCCTATCTTAAATAAATTTTATGCTTCAGGGACATCACAATTAAAGGAGGAGGAGTTAAAAGGTTATAAATGTTACTCATAATATTAATGTAATCTTTAAGATTACTTTTACTATTGAGAAACCTTTTTGTGCCTGACTAAGAGAAAGTATCCTTTTGACCTTCCAAGGGTAAATAAAATATAACTTACATTTTGAAAAACACATGTCATAACAATTGCAGTAAACTGCCTTGGGTCAAAGATCCCCTGTCACCCTAGGTCCTCTCATATTACACCATATTACACCCTGTGTATATCACTGTGACATGAGAGAAACTTTCACCCTATTCTTCGCTGGACAACCCTTCCTCATGGTCCATTTGGTAAACATTTAGCCAGACACTTTCACCCTATTCCTCCATCCTATCTCCACTCCAAACATATAGGTTTAAGTAGCTGGAAGTTTTCAGAGGAAGAATACAATAATGACTAAGGCGATCTTATGACTAAGATGATAAGACAATCATGATGGCATTGGCATTATTTATTGTACTTATCTCTTTTTATTCTGTTTGTATTTATTTGTTATTTTCTTATCTCTTAGTCTCTCTGTTGTTCATTTTTCTTTTATCTTTTTGTAACATTTTCATTGTTTCATTTTCCTATTCTGTATCCATGTATCCAGCGCCTTTTCTCCCTTTTAATTACCCAGCTGTTCTTACCGTTTCACATCAGTCATCGTCCTTCTCCTCACAAGTGTGGTTCGGTGGGTAAGTGTTCTTTGATATTCTTTTCCTTTCCTTTTATCTTTCCACTTTTATTTTCCTTCACCTTCATCTTTTTATCCGTTTCTTTTCTTTTATCACCTTCTCATTATTTCCCTCATTCTTTCCCATATTTCCATATTTTTATTTTATTATTTATTTTATTTTTTTTATTATTTATATATATTATTTTTTATTATATTATATATATATATATATATATATATATATATATATATATATATATATATATATATATGTATATACTCGTGTGTATATATATATATATATATATATTTTTTTTTTTTTTAAATTTTATTTATTTATTTATTTTTTTTTTTCCTTTTTCATTCCTCTCTTGTCCTTATTCTTACCTTGCTGCTTTGTATTCTTAGTTATTTATGTATCCGATCTTTTCTATGCGGTTTCTGTATTGTTTTTTATCTATGCAATTCAGCATTCCATTTGTCATCTGTTTAACGGTCTGTTATTATTTTTTTGTGACATCTGGTATTTTGTTCATTATAGCCCTGAAGAAGACCTGCAACGCAGGTCGAAACGTTGGCACTTATTAAAAAATAAAAATTCCTTCTTTAACGTGGTGTTACTTTGACTGCATCCCTGACAATCTGCTTCTCCATATTATATATATATTCATTGCACTAATAAATTATAAATACTCTGTGTAAAAATGTGGAACGCTTCACGATTTTGCGTGGCATCCTTTCGGTTCTGCTAATTAATAAAGTTGATCTTTTCGTCTTGGCCGGCCGCATACGATCTGCTTGACGATTCGACGGTGGTATGACGATGACGGTCGTGGTCCAGGAGTCCCAGACGATGAAATAATAGTCCAAAGTTGATATTAAAAAAACAAAATAGTAGCAATACGGCCTCCCAATTGCCGATAACCGAAAGTTTGTTCTATCTTTCGGAACTTAATCACAATAATTACGATCAACGATTAAAAAAAAATATGAGAAATGTTTTTAACAGAAGACATAACGAACTCACAATTCACAAAAAAACATCATGCGTTTACCATGGCGCTAAGTGGCCAACAACAACCGGCCAACTGGGACTTGCCAACTTGTCCAGGTTTGAGCTAGAGTAAGGAGAGGATGATTGAAGGTTTTGAATTTTAAAAGTTTTTTGGTCGTGGTCCATAATGATTTGTTGGAAACAGATAGTTGTTTAGTTTGTTTCTGTAAATTTTCAAATGTTAGTTTTTTAAGTTTGTTAGTTAATTTGGTATAATTGGTCAGATGTGTATCGAGTTCTATGCCATTTGTCTCTAGCCCGACGTTTTTCTACAAGTAAAACCCGAATAATGCCTTCTGAATGTATTATTCTATTTTGTGAGGTATTTTCTATTATACTGGTTTGTATTGATTTAGTAAGATGTTCTATTGCCGCATCTATTTGTTGACATGTTTTTAGAGTTTTTAAGTCCATATAGTTTTCTAAAGCCGAACGGAATTTGTCCCAGTCTACTCATCCAGCTATCAAGGATGGAGGAGAAGGTTTGATAATAGGAGTAGAATGTAATATAGGCAAAACTGGGCTATGGTCAGAGGAAAGGTCATCTAAGGAATCTATTGTAGTTTGGGAAGTAGGTATTTGAGAGGTAACGAATATGTCCAGAATATCTGGGCGTTTTTTAGGGATGTAGGCCAGTAGGTAGGATTGTTAGGTGAAAGGATAGGTTTAAGGATGATAATTGTTTAAGGATGATACACGGGAAAGTACACTACCTCGGGAATTGGATGTTCTACAGCCCCATCCCTGGTGTTTAGCGTTGTAATCCCCACCTGCAATGAAGCGCCGACCAAAGGATTGGAATAAGGATTGCAGAATATTTTGGAAAAGACTATTTCCTGGAGGACAAAATACAGCTGAAAGGGTAAGGTTAAAAGGAAGGGAGGATAGAATTAGTGCGGAAGACTGAATGGTGTTAGTTGAAGAGGAAGGAATCAGGGTGTGGGTAAGTGATCTATGAATGAGGATACAAGTACCACCATGGGCTGTTTTGTCGGGGTGGTCAGATCTGTAAGTAATGTAGTCTTTGATGTGGAAATAAGAGGTAGGCGTCAGGTTGATCTCGGTAATTAAGGCAACGTGAATATTATTGTCGTGTAAGAATATGTCTAGTTCATTTCTGTGATTGAGCAAACCATTTGCGTTCCATAAAAGAACTGCCAAGGAGTTTCGGTTCATCGAGGAACAATAGGCGTGATTTCTGACAGGGCTCTTGTGAGAAGGATAATTAAAGGTCTGATCGTTTCTTGGAGCTCACGGATGAAGGAGGAGAGAATCGATGAGATATCACCAAAATCTTGGGAGGAAATAGGATAGGATTCTTACATTTGAGGCGGAAGGTTAAACTGTCTTGACGACGGTACTTGGAATGGAATTTGGCTAGGATTTTGTTGAGGTATGATTTGCTCATACATTTGTAGTGGAGTCTTGGTCTGTTGGTTTACTTGTTGTGGGGTCTGTTGGGTAGTTAATGGAGAAGAATGAATAATTTTGGGAGGTCGGGATGGAAGGGATGTTTGAGGCACCTGATTCTGTGGCCGTCGATTTCTTCGTTCAACAGTTGTGAATTCATTAGTTGGTTGATGAAGTTGAGATGACACCGCTGCTGAGGTTGATTGCTGGGATTCTGCAATTTGAACGGCTGAATCGATGAGTTGTTGATTCTGAGGTTGTTGAGCTTTTGATGTTGACGACAGTGGTGGAAAGTGTTTAGGAAAATTGTTGACTGAAATGTTCTGTTGATTCTGGAAGTAAGTAACTATTGTATCAGATGTTTCAGGAGCAGGATTTTTATTTGTAGCGGAGTTGGAGGCTCTTTGCTTTTGCCTATGTTTGTGTATCTGGCTACCCTTATAGTTAGCAGGATGACTCTCGCCACAGAGGACAAACAAAGCTGGCGTATCTCGTGTTTTTAAGCCAGTTGCTGTTAAATGCGGCCTTGCACATTTAACACATCTTGCCTGACGATTGTAATACGTTTTCGTGTGGCCTGGGTTTTGACATCTGGTACACTGTACAATTTCTTTTTTGACTCGAGGTATACCAATCTTTTGATGTTGAAAACCTCCACACAGTTATCAGCCGGCTCCAGATCAACAAAGAACAATGGGAGTGGGCGTTTTTCAGAGCGGTGGAGTACGTTGGAGACATGCCTGACGCTATGAATTTTCGATGCTAAAGTTTGTACTATGTCAGTGATACAAGTAAAATATAAACTATTATAGCAAAAAAAATGCACTTTGTAAGTAATAACCTAAAAATAAACGTTATTACATTGTTGCTGCATTTCAACTCAATAACTATTCATGATCGTGAACAGCAGTATACACGTTTGTGCACCTCAGCACGGTCCTGCCGTGGACCGGCGCACCGGTATCCACTACTCTTTCAGCGCTCCCTATGAAGTCATCGTTTTAATGTTATGCGTTATGAGACACATCATTTTAAAGATAATAATATTATCTATAAGTTTTGTTTAATACTTTTCTTCCCAAAACGTAATGATAAAAATCTATAATTTGTTGAAGTTACTTTTTGTTTTTTGTAATGGCAGTTTTATGTATATGATTAAGTATTACGGCGAAACTAAGCTATCTACATAAAAAGTATATATAACATAATTTGTTTGTAATATTATTAGGAGTAAAATAAAAAAAAGAACAATCCGATAGCATAATTAGGTTTCGAGCTGTCGGCATATAACCGTACTTGTAATGTTGCTGAAGGGGTGGGGGGAAAGCAAGAGGGGTCGGGGTCGGGACTTTTTTTAGTGTATACTTTATGTACTAACACCCTGCAAAAATTCAGCTTTCCCTTAATTAGTTGCGACAAAGGCTAATTTCTTTCCTTCATTGACTGGGCTAATAGAGGCAGGCCTATTTAAGTGATAGCCAGCCACAGCCGTCAGCAGGTCGCAACTCTACCTACGTCGGGCCCCACTATCCTGTCACACACTTAAAGTCCACCTTTATAAATTAGTTTCTAGGGACTCACCTAGCCGGAAAACTTCACTAATTGTTCAATTATGTATATACACAATATTTGTAAAGTTCAGAGCTGATACGCGCGATAATACCACTGGTATTACTTGAGTAAACAGGGAGCTGTTTTAGTTAGCTGCATAGCCGTAGTGGCCATGTTCCTCACTTCTGATGTAAATTGAAATTAAAAGTATTTATAATTAACATTTTCAACAGGTCAGGAAACAAACAGCCAAAATCATTCGGCAATCAAAGAGAAAGCACCTACATAGAGAATTAAAGAAACTGGAGAATGACTTCAGGAATTACAATGTAAAGGATTTCTATAGAACTTTTTCCAACAGAATCCGCAAATATACACCTCAAACCCTTTGTTTCAAGAAAAGGGATGGAATACTCGCACTGGCCAACCAGGAAAACTGTATAGAACTTGTACAATACTTCTCCGACCTTCTCAACCTACATAGAGGTTTCCTCCGCAACACCCCACTCATATTAACCCAAATTCTCCACCACCAACATACGGAGAAATCAGGGGATACATTGAACGCCTAAAGAACAACAGGGCAGCTGGCGAAGACAACATCGTATCAGAATTTTTATAGCACCTGGGGCCAAACTCCCTAAATAAACTGGTGCAAATCATAAAAGAAATATGGACATCAGAGAAACTGCCTGAAGACTGGAAATGTGCCCTCATCCACCCTCTATATAAAAAAGGCGATCGAACCGATGTTAATAACTACAGAGGAATTTCCCTTTTACCTGTAACGTACAAATTACTCTCCGTGGCCCTGTTACAAAGAACACAAGAGCAACTAGAGCACATGATCGGGGGATATCAGGCCAGTTTTCGACCTGGTCGTTCGTGTTCGGAACAAATTTTCAACTTGAAAACCTCGCTGAGATATTGATCTGTCCGGCACAAACCTACTATTTGCATTTTCGTAGACGTTAGGAAGGCCTACGACTCCATCGACCGTCAATCCCTCTTCAATGTTCTGTACGAATATGGTCTGGATCAGAAGACCCTCGCTCTAATCAAAGAAACGTTAACTAACACAAAATCCAAAGTAAAATTCATAGGGGTGGTCTCAGAACCTTTTGATTTTCGAACAAGGGTTAGACAAGGAGATGGTCTTTCGCCACTCCTCTTCAGTCTGGTTCTAGAGAAAGTCATAAGAGAATGGCGAGAAAATATTTTACAGAAAAGATTTTGGAAACCGATTAAAGTTGGAAGAAATGTGGAAATTAATTGCCTAGCTTTCGCTGATGACCTCGCAATATTATCTGAAACGGAATATAAAGCAATCACTTTGGTTGAAGCTCTAGTAGAATGTTCAAAAAAGGTGGGTCTTCAGATGTCTTTTGAGAAGACAGTGTTCTTTTGCACACAATTGGAAACCAAGATTCTGATCACAAAATACAGTGTCATTAAAAGAGTTCCACACTCAGCAGCAGGGAACCGAAGCTAAAGGAAGCCTATGGAAGAACTTATCAAATCTACAATAAAAAGTGCTTATCCATTCAAGCTAAGACCAGACACTACAACACTGTCATCAAACCGGCAGCCTTGAACGCAACTGAAATCCTGGTACTTAAAAGAAAACAAGCATTAGAAAACATCAAGAAGGCAGAACGAAAAATAATTAGTAAAATTGTTGGTCCATTAAAGACTGGAGATGGCTACAGACTCCAAAATAATAAAACCATAGAGAAACTTTCAAACATCGAGGCAGACATAAGGAAACGCAGACTGAAATTCTATGGACACATACGCAGACTACCCGAATACAGACTGACCCATCGGATCCTGAAAGCAACAATAAACCTTAAAACTATGGCATGGAGCACACAAGTGAAGAAAGACCTAAAAAGTACAAAAACAAACCCAGAAGAAGCTCTAGACAGAAATGCTTACGGGAGAAAGGTGAATGCGTGGAAAGTACGGCCGGAAGACGGAGTCAGGAGGACTGGGAGAACTTGTTCGGAGGACAGGAGGAGAGAACATGGGGAGAAAATGAAAATCATTTGGGCGCATCGTAAGGAGTGAGGAACCACAAGAGCTTCACGTGATCTATCTTAGTTCCAGATCGTGCCTAATAATAATAATAATAATTAGGCAATAAATACTTGGACCCTGCCTTCGTTAATGTATTCGTTCGGGATCATCAAATGGTCAGACACTACTCAACAAGACATTGATAGGTTTCTAATGACAGAAATGGTGAGAACAAGGAAACGACATCCCAAATCTTCAGTGAACAGACTGTACATACCAAGGAAACAAGGAGGAAGGGGACTTCTAAGCGCTCATTTAATGTGTAGGCGATTGGAAGCCAATCTGAAGCATTACTTTTGGAATAAGTAAAAAGAAAAGCTCCGAATCCTTTACTCTACGGATAACAATTTAACTGCTCTCAATCTTGCAGAAAGGCAAGACAATATGAAATCATCCTGCCAACAGTTGGTTGAGGAATAGAATACGAAGCTTCTACATTTTACTTTTCATTAAAAGAGGAGTCCATCGGCTTAGAAATGTCCACAAAATGGCTCGTACGTGGCCTTCTTTGTGCCGGAGACGGAAGGATTCGTGATGGCGATGCAGGACCAAACACTATCAACTAATGTATAACGGAGACGGATATGCGGGGAGGATATTAAGGAAGGAATAAAGGAAGCAGCAAAAGGACGAATAAAAAAACGGTCCATCATTTAATTAAGAATAAAAGTTAATTTTGTAAAGCAGGAATACTGTTCCAGTAATGCTGTAATAGATCAAGAATATTTTTCCAAAATCCTTCTTTAAGTGCCGAAATACCCGAGTTAGCTTAGTATTAGTTATGAACTAATAAGTAAAATAATCTACATACAATTTACAAGGCGCCGTCAAAAATTATTACAAAAACATGTAAAATAATTTAAATTAATTTTCATTTAATTTTCGTTGTATTTGCTCGATATGAAGAAAGGAACAGGCAAGATATTTGAAGTAGCTATACCTGCTGATGATAATGTCCAAAAGACAATAATAACAAAGATTTCCAGGTATCAGGATCTGGCAGCGGAGCTGAAGGCTATTTACAGGCTGGATGAAGTCAAAATTTGGCCGGTTGTAGTATCTTGTATGGACTAATTCCAAAAAATACAATAAATTCATTTAACGAAGAAAGAATATTAATAGGATAATTAGAAGAAGCATAAAAGCAGTACTTTTGGACAGAAGAGCAATAATCTGGAAAACACTAAACTTATAAACTTTTGGTTTGTGAAAGCCCCCGAAATAATATAATCACTACTTTATGAGTGAATAATAAAATAATAATTAAATAATGTCTTATTTACAGTACCTGTATTAAAAAGTATCTGATTTGTATGCCATAGTTTTTTCGAAAAAACGGTGAGCGTTGAGGTATTTTAAGACATTGCAACATTCCTAAATAAGGTGAAAATCAAGCTGCTTATTAGGTCTCAAGTTTGTAAAATTCAAGCTTACATGTACTCTGCTCTTAAAGGAAATTTAATGCTAAATTCGAAAATGTGGTAAAATTTTGAAAAATGCTTAAGCAAAGTCAAAATGTTTTTATAGCAAACATGTGGTTTCCTCAAAAAAATATTCGAATTATCATATCCATGCAACGGATTGGAATAGAAAGTTGAGGTCAGCGGAATTTTTCTTAATTTTCGATATAGTTTTAATCAGCTTTTTTCACGATAAGAGAGTATCACCCTGTATATATAGAGGAAAATGTGTAAAGACTGGCACAGATGGAAGTATGGTCACTCCTCCCTAGTGGTAATGGGAGGTACTGAAGACTATCGATGGAGCCATTTGCTAATATAAGATATAACAGAGAGCAATTGGAACCATCCTTTCAAGTAGAGTGGATGCAGCGTGAGTAACTGTGCCAATTGACGTTCATTCTAGAATGTAAATAGAGACTCCATTCGACATATCTCCAACATTAAAAAGAGAACCACAGACGCAAAGCAGCAAGGTCCAGCCTCTTCACCATACAAGTTAACCAAGTCTCTTTTCAAAAGTGCTTTCAAGGAGACGATTTTGAGTTTTCACGGGGTAAGAGACTGGCCAGAGGGAAGGGGTGGGAAAAAAAAGAAAATTCGTCCCGTGGAACGATACCATTCATCATTAGACTCATCAGACTGCAATGATCCACCTCTTGTGGACAGCGATAATAATAACAGTCTAGATATAAACGGTGGGGCTAAACCAGACCTCAAGCACTCTTGCAACTCTGAAGACACTCGGGGAGAGGTATAAGTGAAATGTGTTATGTGCCAAATGTGGGAACACTTAGATTGTGCCGGGTCTGAAAGAGCCAGTTAGGTTTGCGATTTGTGTAAATATTTTTTCTCCAGTATAAATAAACTCTCTACTGTTTTGTATTGTTTTATCCTGTGTTTGACTTTTTTGAAGGGGGGCCATGTTTACATCCCATTTTTTCTGGTGCTATTTTAAAAGCTTTATGGAAATCGTCGTTTTGGAAATCAAATATTTTTTTTGCCTTTTTGCATTTAAGAAACTTTTAATAGTTGTTAATAAAAGACAAAAATCTAGGCTTTTTCAAACGGAAAGTAACTTTAAATTAAAAACAAAATAATGTGGAAAGCACACCCTCGCTGACCCCGCGGTGCGGGTAGGCCTTGAGGATCACCAAACGGCTCAAGATCCAGAGGCTCAATTTTTTTCATTCATTGGACGACTTTTATTTTTTTTAAGGTCTTTCGTCCTCCCACCCCTTCCCGATGGTCGGTCTCTTACCCCTTGAAAACTCAAAAAAGTCTCCTTGAAAGCACTTTTGTCAAGTAACAACTGATTCTTGTAAGGATATCAAATTTTTTCATCTACGTAAATTATATAGATAAATAACGGCAGCTAATGGTAGTTCGTTTTCGTATATATATATATAAAGAATAAAGCTTCAATAAACTAGGGTCCAGGATTTTCTTATATGTATATGTATAGTTATAGGATGACACCGGATATACACAAATTCCGAACGATGTATGACCTATTATCCTTTAGCTCTCATAGAAAATGCAAAATCCATTTTTTTAAACGTTCCATGAGTAACTTTAAATCCTCAGAAGGGAGGAGTTATGGGATGACACCAGGAGACAAGTCAGATGCAACCTCAGGAGTGAGTCATTTCCTCCTAGATCCTAATATAAGCCTCTATTCCTATTGACTAGAGAGACCCCACCCAGAAGCTATGTCAGTCAGTAATTATTAGGCTTGTGACAGTTTAAATCTTGTACATTGTTTGTTCTTTCAATAAATCTCTTTTTAAAAAGACACCTGTTGCTTTGAAAAATCTATCTGGCGCCCAAATAGGGACTTAGCAGGCTTTGTATACTTCATAGAGGTAATTAAGAAAATTCTCTTTAGAATTGCCAAGCTAAGTCATAAGAATCAAGAAGAATATAGAACTTCATATTTATGAACTTCTCTTTACTCTAATTTCAATAAAGAACGTCACTCTGGACAACAGTCTAGAAACCGACTTTAGAAAGAGGCATTGATCATCGATCGATAAGGAAGCATAGGTCAAGAGAGGAAGACAACTTTGTATAAGGTACAAACATATTTTATTTTATATTATAAATTTATCTTTTGTCATATATTATATATTTTATTTATATTATAAATTTATTTTTATTTTTACATCATTGTATTTGTCTAATGTTACAAGTTATCATTAAGAGATGTACCATAGATTATTGGGGTATGTAGTCATTGATAGGCAGCAAGTAGCTATGGCTCCCTACCCCAACAATCTACATCTCTAATTACTTCCAGTCAACTAATACCCTATCAAATTATCATTACTTTAAATTAATACATGTCATATAATTTACAAGATAGACTTAATAGTTTAAGAAATTTTGACACAACAGGTCCAGAAATCATGGCATCAGACTCAATGAGGACATTCTCAAATCGGGTACATCATTTAGATGATGAAAAAGATTCTATAATTAAGCAATTAATAGAAAAAGTTAGAGCCTAAGCAAGAGCATTTTTGGATCTAACACCCAGTACGAATCAACCCCCGGGTTCAGTCTAAACGAAAATTATTACGAGAATGGTCTCCCAAGATTAGTAGATGACCTCGGCAGATAGATACCCGCGCTACGAAAAAAATTACATACATCCGGACATAGTCCCAAAGAATGTAGAATTAACTAAGGAAACTTTTTATATAAAAACGCCCACGGGTAATGCAGGAGGAACACAGTATTTTACTATCGTTTAAACCCTGTTTTGGTGTAAACGTTGTTTCCAAATTTTTAATATTCCCATTTTCTGCCCGATTCCACATGTTATTGGAATACGAGACAGTGAAGAATTTAGATGCTCACATTTATTGTAAAAAAAAAAAAAAACCAAAATGAGCGAAAATTATAAAAATTCCAATAGGGAATTTCCCATAGAGGAACCAGAAAGTAAAATAAATATAATGGAAAACGAAGAAGAGATCAGTAATGTCATAAGCAGAGCCCGGATTTTTATGCAGTAAAAAAGTGCAAAATATACCATATAATATGCAGTAAAAATCCTTAAATATGCAACAAAATATAGAAGCTTTGAGATAGAAAAAAGAAATTTTGGATCGAACAAATATTTGAGGAGTTAGAGCGACAAATGTGCCAAAAAACACTTGGATTTTACAACAGTACGTTTTTATTAGCGGGCTGGCATGTACATGTCACGGATTTTGATTAAAACTTCATTTATAGATTCTTAAAGTAAATTTAATCAGCTTTAAGATGAAAAAAAAGTAATGTTGTATCGGACAAATAGTTACAGAGTTATAGCCAAAAGAGTACGACAAACGTGTTTTCGCGGAGCTGTGGGACTGACGGCGTTGGCAATTTCTCCATTTTTTCCCAATTACGTAACCTCACGAAAAATATTCCGATTTCGGATTTTTTTTCATTATGTAGGTACTAGTTCCAGCTTCAATTAATATTTGAAAACTTTCTTCGAAAAAAGCTTCGTTATCGTGTTATAGATAAAATACCAAACAAAAATAACGGTTTTTTTTTTTTTTTTTTTTTTTACGTTTTTTTTTTGCGATTTTGAATATGAAGCCGATGGTTGACGTGGTAGCAAACTTCAGATTCGGATTCAGCATCCCAAAAAACATAAAGATCCGTTGAGAATAAAAGTTCCGCAGGTTTTTTCTTCGGCAAACCCTTATTTTATTGGACTATAATGACTGTGAAGCACAATACACGGGAAAACTGGACGATCGGTAAATCAAAGAGTAAAAGAACATATAAGAGCATACACTAATAATACCCAAAATTCCAACTTCGCTATCCATCTAAATGAAAATAACCACAAATTTAATACTCGGGAGTAAAGATCCGTTGAGAATAAAAGTTCCGCAGTTTTTTCTTGAAAATGGCCTTTTGGAGCCTTATTTTACTGGACTATTACATTTTAATTCGTATACACCGCTTTTTTGGAAAGGGTATATTTTGTCTTTCGATGAAGGGAAGTATGATGACAATGGTTTATCTATTTTAAATGCAGAGTTTAAACCTAATTTGTTTAATTCTTTCCCGACTTTAGTGGATATTGGGCCGTAGGTATCAAAATATATTTTTTAGCGATAGCTTTATCCTCTGGGGGTGTTATGTATATCATGCTATGAAATGCTGCGAGTTTGTGTGTTAGTGGTCTCCTGGCATTGTTGTCTATAACTACATCTGTAGTTATAGACTCATCATGTGTTATAGACTATCATGCGTACCTCAAGTGATTCTGAAATTATTTATTTCGTTTAAGAAACTATTGATTTGCAGTTCGTCCCAGAACATAGGCAAATTATGTCATTAACATACCAATACCAGTATATGAGATGTGTTGAACTAATTTTGAATGAAGGATTTTCCGTTCTAATTTGTCTATAAAAAGATCTGCTAGAAGGGGTGAAAGAAGGGACCCCATAGGTAACCCTTCTTCCTGTTTATAGAATGCATTGTTAAATTGAAAATAATTATGTTTTATACAAACTGTCATTAAATTGTAAAAGTCTAATTTTTCTAGTGGTTGAAGATTGGACCGGAAGATTAGTTCTGCTAAAATTTCTATTGTTTCTGAAGGTGGGATACTGGTAAACAGATTTGTGACATCGAATGATATTAACTTTGCATTGTCTGGAACTTTTACGTTTTTAATTTTTGTGACTAATTCTATTGAGTTTTTTATTGTATTTAGTGGGGAAAAAGAAATTTTTGTTTAGAAGATGTTTAAATAAAGAGCAAGTTTGTATATGGAGCTATTAATGTAGGTAACTACTGGTCTTATTGGAATGTCTGCTTTATGTATTTTGGGTAGGCCGTAGAGACGGGGCGGCAAAGGATTCATTTTTATCAGGTTGTATTTTATATTATCAGTTATTAAAATACTATTATTTATTAACTCCCGAACTTGACTGTTACATTTTTTAGCGGGTTTTTTTTATAGTGGGGAGCTGTTTTTTTTCGATTAAGTCATAGATTTTTTTTTTATATAACTCTTTTTCTATGATTACTGCGGTGTTCCCTTTGTCCGCTTTTATGATTATTAGATCGTTTTTTAATATTTTAGTTGATAAAGCGCGTGCTATCTTGTATTCGGATGATGTCTTTATCTTAAAATTCTGGGCTTTTTCTATTTCTGTTTTTAGTATGTTTGCGCATATTGATTTCGAAAGTGGGTTTTTGTTGTATTTTTCTAAACCGGATTCAATGCGGACAGCAAGGTTTTCGAATGTTTGTATGGTCACTGGTGAATTTATAGAATGTTTTAAGCCTTTGTTGAGCAAATTATTTTCATTTTTAGTTGATGTTATGTTGGTGAGGTTGAGGATACGTGGGGAAAATTGGTTATCGGATATGAGGTTTTTTGCACTGTTAGATGGGTGATTAACGGGGTTATTCTTGCTAGACCGCAAGTTATTAATTTTCTTTTCTAATGTTTTTTGTTTTTTGGTTACGAGATATTCAACTCGCGTCCGGATTTGATTGTCTAATGAGTCAAACTCAAGTGGATGGAGTACAGAAGTGAGTTTACTATAGAGGATATAAATATATAATTTTAAATTATCTCTCAGTACCAATAGTTAATTTCAAATCTTAAGCACTGACGTCAGGTGAGTGGCTTTCGACGCTGCTGTTGTTTGTGCTCCGCTTATTAGTTGCACGTATCTGGGAATGTGGTCTTCTCTTGAGCAAATCTGGTTAATACAAATATTTTCGTTAGCGATGGCGTATTTTAATCTGAGTTTGGAAAGCCAATAAGCTGCACCCTTCCGGCTTGCAGTCTTCAGTTCTGCAACAACGTTTTCTGATAATGTGCTGAATCTTGATGTGCTGAGATTTGATCGATTATACGTAGTAGTAGCCTGGCTGGCTTCAGAATCACTTGAGGTACGCATGATGAGTCTATTAAAACCGATCCAGATTTTTTTTGTTCAAGTGATCAGATTAACGTATCCACTAGCCGCATTGTAAATTTGTTTCTCATAGGAACGGAAAAATCCAATGAGTCATAAGGGAAACCCCATTGTAAATCAAAAATTTAACCTACCTGCTCCCTTTTACTTCTCACGAATTCAGTCAAAGTCCATTTCTGTTTTAGTTACCTCGAAGGTGAGTGCCCATGTTTAATTTCTTGTCTTACCTTTTTTAAAAAACTTTAGTATATATAATATATGTAACATAGTACTGATGTATTGAAAAAAAAAACAAAAATTGTATGTTTTATAACTGAAGATGAATGTTTAGCATTCGAAACTAGTTTTCTAATAAAATAATCTCAATAGAAGTGGCCATTAATTAATCAATCCTAATTTTAAAACTGTATTTTGAAAAATAAATTTCAACTTGTTTTATAGGTATAATAATTGTAAACCAAATTTTATTTTATTTTACCAAAATTTATTTTACAAACCACATTTTATTATTTACAATACACAATACTATTATATACAATACAATCAGGTACTAAAAAAAAAAGTATTTAACTTGGTGCACCTTTTCTTTTTTTTTTTTTAACAGTTATTGTACTGTATTATTGGCGTTAAAATTTATAATTACTTTTCAATTTACAATGCATTTTTAAGTTTTCTCCTTTAAAACTCAAGCATCTATCGTTTAAAATATTTTTATAATTTGAAAAAGATCCATCACATCTACAGAGGTAACTGGAGCAAATTTATATGAATTTATAATAACTGGATTGTTTTCAACGTCATTTAAAACAATTGAATCGTCCACATTTAAAATTTTGTTTACATGTTCTAGTTCTGCAAGGCCTGAATTTTTAGTAAACATTTTATTAATTCTGTCCTGTAAAACATTCCCTATATCGCCTGGGACTTTTGACACAATGTCTTTTACATCACTGACTATTTTGAAACTTTTGTCAAGCTGTTTTAGTTTTATTGGCAAAAAAGGCAAAAAGTTAGATTGTTGCTGAGGGCTGTTGAACTATTCATCATTAGATCATATCAGTTTTCTACACTTTGGGCCATATCCCCATCTATTTAATGTATTTCAAGAGGGAATGTTTTAAACATAACTAAATTCTCGGCATAAAACGAAGCTACTTCTATCCAGGTACTCCATCTCGTAATCACTGGTTGGGAAGGTAGTCGTTTCACATTCATAATTTCTTTATATTCATTCTGGAAGGAGCTTTTAAGAACTTTTTTCCCATTGCTAATTAACTTGTTAACATCAGGAAAAGGTGTCTGAACTTCAATACAATATCTGAACTGAAGTGACGTGAATAATGTTACCATAAAACAATTTGAGCAATCTAGCTACTTTAATCATGTAAGATGCTGTGTCAGTAACCAACAACAATACACGGCTTTCCATTCCAGCTTCATTTGATAATATTTTAACTCCATTATTCATATACCTACTTATTGCCTCATGATCTATTTGATCAAGCTGTTTACACGAAATCTGATATTTCGTCTTATTTTATCTAATACTCCAACCAGTAAATTTGCTAAATACAAACCTCGAAGGTCTGTTGTTTCGACAACTATTAAATATAAATAGTTGTCAGTAATTGCCAATTTTGCTTTGTCAATAACGTTTTTAAAGCAAGAATTTAAATAAGATTTTCGTAATGTGCTTTCGGAAGAAGCCCGGCGATTCCGATATATCCAAACAAATATCCAATATAAAACCGGACTTAAACCCATCTAAATACCATAATTCGAAAAGATATTTGGTCCACTGATTAATAAAAGGACGCAAAAAAAAAAAAAAAAAAAAAATGCAATTGCATAAAAATCCGGGCTCTGGCCACAAGGCATGAACATATAAATAATAAAATCTTCGATAAAATAGTAAAAATAATAAAAAGAAACGGTGAAATAATAAAAAGAGATGTTGAACAATTAAAAATCACACATTTACTTAAACATAAAATCGAGACTATAAGTGAAAACCCTATTTATACTGGAAATTATAGATACTCCAAACAGTTTAAAGAACAAATAAATATAGAAGTAAATAAACTATTGTGTGACGGATTAATACGCTCAAGCAATTCTCCATTATGGATAGTGCCAAAGAAATTGGATGCAATGACAGGAAAAAAGTCCGTATGATTATCAAATATAGAAAATTAAACCAAAACACCATTAAAGATAAATTTCCACCATCGTTTCATAGTTTAATTAAACTAATATCAAATACTCCAATTTTATCTTAACCTGATTGGAAGAAACAATTCATCCTAACAACAGATGCAAGCAATGGGCCATTAGGATCTGTCCTTTCTCAGAAAGATGACAATGGAACAGAACATCTGATTGCTTACGCTTCAAGAGTACTCTAGTCTAGTTCCTAATTTGGGCAACCCAACATTTTAAACCCTATTTATACGGTTTAAACTGTAACATTTATATTACAGTCAGACCATAAACCATTAGTTTGGATGTTTAACACGAAAAATGGAAACTCTCGAATTATGAAATGGGTTTGGATGTTACAAGAATTTGAGTTTGATATTGTACATATAAAGGGTAAAACGAATTTAGTGGCAGTTGCACTGTCGAGAAATTCAGGACAACACATTTAGCCCAGTCAATAAAGGTTTCGTGTCGAAACTAATAAGGGGAAAGCTGAATTTTTGCAGGGTGACAGTATATAAAGTAAACACTAAAAAAAAAGAAAAAAAAAAAAAAAAAAAAGAAAAGAAAACAAAGTCCCGCTCTCCACCCCTCTTGCTTTTCCTCTCACCCCCTCAGAAACATTACAAGAACAGAACTCTGGTTATATGCCGACAGCTCAAAAAGTAATGATGTTATTGGGATGTTATTATTATTTTTTTTTTTTTTATGTTACTCCTAACAATGTTACAAACAAATTATGTTATTTACACCTTTTATGTAGGTAGCTTAGATTCGCCGTAATACTTAATTATCTACAGAAAACTGTCACTACAAAAAACAAAAAGTAACTTCAACCAATTATAGATTTTTATCATTACGTCTTGGGAAGAAATGTGTTGAACAAAACTTATAGATGATTGACTTTAAAATGATGGGTCTCATAACGCTTACCGTTAAAATGATGGCTTCAAAGAGAGCGTTGAAAGAGTAGTGGACACCACGCCGCCGCAAAATGTGACAAAAACGCAAAAAAGTGTTTAAAATTCAATAACGCGTGGAAAAATATATATATATATATATATATATATATATATATATATATATATATATATATATATATATTTATTTATATGTAAGTTAAGGTGTATAGGGGATAATATACATCTTAATTCCTAGCTTAATCCCAACCAAACCACAGAATGTATATAAAGAGGATTGCTGAACAATAAAGCCAGTCTTTGTTCTGAAGTGTGTGCGTTATTTAGCTTCCTACTTTTCTTCTGGATGAACTTAACTGGTGCCGAAACCCGGGACGATTTGAGCAGATTCTTCTGGTGAGTTTTTTTTATTTTTCCCGCAGGAAATCTTTCGTAAAATTATTTATCATCCCGTTTTGATATTTTTCTGTTCTTTCGTGTTCATTGGACTAAGATTCTGAACAGTAGGAAATGGAAAGTAAGAACATTTTAAAACCTGCTACATTCGAAATCCAGCCAGAGTTGCAAGCGCTACCACCTGAGACCCTAGCGGCAGCACACGCGAACTTGGCAGCGGCGTAGGCGAATGCCCTGGAGTTGTTAAAAATAACTACCTACAAAACAGCTATGTCGCAGGACTTAAGGAGGGCGATTTCGGACATAGAAAAGTATGGAGGAGAAATTGGGGAGCTTAATCATTTCCTCAAGGGAGGTGATAGGGTAATGGCTCGGATAGAAGCCAAGATAGCTGAAAAACTGTTGGACCCGATAGACGCGTGTTCACTGAGAGCGGCTTTAGTATGTAGAGTCAAGCGGGGCATACTAAACCTGATTCAGGCAGATGAAGATACTCCATGGTCGGTGGTGAAGGACCGACTGAAGAAAGCTTTCGGAGGCGGCCGGTGGACACCGGAAGAAGACATTTTCCGAATGTTCAGGGAAATAAGAAGACCTCATCAATCTAGTGGTCAGCAGGAGCATTATTGGCCCACTATAACAAGATCACCGAAAAGATGAGGGAGACGACGGAAGCAGCAGAAGTGGAAGCGCGGATGGCCTTCATGTCAACGATCCTGAAGGTGCAGCTGGCAAAGGAGACGGGAAGGAAGGAAGGGTTACCGAGAGATAAAACCTTTGTCGAATGCGCTAGGGAACTAGTAGACTCTAGTGCGAGAGAAGAAGAGGTTCGGAAGGACGAAGGATGGAATAGAGTAACCTACAGGCGCGGCGAGGAGTACAGAAACAAACAGCCTCGAACGGAACCATGAAGGAGACGAGATGCAGAGGTCGGAGTGCGAGAGCGGACGTCACCTCGGGAGAAGAGGTATGGGGCTCAGAAGAGAAATTGGAGGAGAGAAGAGAGGAAGTGCCACGGCTGTGGGAAGGTGGGTCACTTGGTAGCACAGTGCTCCCGCACGAAATGCTTTGAATGTGGCACCGAAGGGCACATCGCTCGACAGTGCCCGTACATGAGTAGGCGCAGAGGAGCGAATCAGGGAGAACCTATGGAGGTGAACGCACAGCGTGTGTGGAGAAGAAGCAGACGACCGTCTGAATCGACGAGGGCTTCAGAGACATCAGAGACAGAAGAAGAAGGTGAGCCGGGAGAAGGCGCACGGGCGCAGGGAAGGAGTAGCCATAGGAGCGAGGAACGACGAGTGGCAGCGGAAAGGAGATCGCGAGACGAAGAATGAGGAGGGTGTAAGGGAAGGGGCAACCAAGGGGTAATAAATAGTGTTGAGTGTGGGAGTGAATGGTTGCCTATAATTAAGATCGCGGGAAGGGTGAGGTGTCTGGTTGACACTGTCAGTACTAATACGATAATGAGCTGGGGTACAATAGAAGCACTATGTAAAGGAGAGAGGATAACCCCAGGTGAGAGCGTGTGGGTGTAGGTTGATTACTCTTAGCGGTCCCTGTAAGGTGAAGGGGGAGGCGGAAATAAGGATAGACGGATGGGGGAGAAAGGGAGATAAGCTGAAAGTCCATGTTGTAGAAAACATGCCGCGAGAGTATGGAGGGATTATAGGGTGCGACCTATTGGGGAGATTTGGAACTCGGATAAAAAGTAGCGGTAAGCAATGGGTAGTCCGAATCGGCAAAAAGGAGTTTAGGTGTGAGAGGAATCAAAAGGGAAGATGTGCAATTGTAGGAGCGGTTAACCGAGAGAGGGATTGGCGACAAGCATTGAAGCAGGAGTACTCGGACGTTTTTTTTCAGGGAGGGAGAGATATTGAGCGTAACAGGGGAAACGGTCCACGAGATCCCGCTTAAACAAGAACGGGTGACGTACGTTAAAGAAAGACGGTATCCTCATGCGTTGCGGCAGCACATTAGGGAAGAGTTAGAGAGTTTAAAGGGGCAGGGGATTATCGTGGATAGCTCGTCGCCGTACAATAGCCCGTTAAGAAAAGGAGTGATGAGGGAGCGTCGCGGGAGAAATACAGGGTCGTGGTGGATTTTCGTAAATTGAATGAAAACACAGTGGACGAAAAGTACCCCATACCACGGTTCGAAGATATTCTAGACAGGTTGGGAGGCGCGACGGTGTTTAGTACACTGGACCTGAAGGCAGGGTATCATCAGATCCGTATGCACCCGAAGGACCAACACAAGACGGCGTTCACGTTCGAAAGGGGGCATTATGAATTTACAAGAATGCCGTTCGAGTTGAAGAACGCCCCTATCACGTTCCAACGACTGATGGACGAGTTCTTACGAGGGTTGGATGAAGCTTCATGCCAGGTATACATGGACGACCTACTGATATTTAGCAAGGACAAAACAGGACATATACAAGACTTGAGACGGGTATTCGGACGACTAAGACAGTTTGGGTCAAAGTTGTCAGGAGAGAAGTCGATCCTGGGACAAGATCGAATCAACTTCCTAGGGCACACCATTTCGAAAGAGGGGGTGAGACCTGACATACGGAAGGTGGAAGCGATAAATAGGATGGCTATACCCACGGACGTGAAGGGCATTCGCAGGCTATTAGGGACGCTTAATTATTACCGCAGGTTCGTCCCGGAAATGGCGAAATATTTGGTGCCGCTGAATGATTTACTGAAGAAAGGGCGAAGGATTGTGATTACCCCGGAAATTGAACAAAATATTCGAACATGTATGGGGAAACTTCAGCAGGAACCGGTACTCGCGTTCCCCGACTTCACTCGGACGTTCACGATAACCACGGATGCCAGCGAGTACGCATTGGGGGCCGTATTGTCCCAGGAAGGAGAAAAGGGGGACCAGCCCGTGGCATATGCCAGCAGACGGCTCACGGAAACGGAAGCCCGATACAGTGCGCGAGAAAGAGAGTTGCTAGGGGTAATATGGGCGATAGAGCACTTAACACCGTATGTGTTCGGACAGAGATTTAGGGTACTCACGGACCATCGTCCCTTAATGTGGGTGGGAAAGCTGAAGGAATCATCGGCGCGCATAACCCGCTGGAAAGAATTTCTTAGTCAATATAACGTAGAAGTGGTATACAAGCCCGGGAGGGAAAACGTCGTGGCCGACTGGCTATCGCGAGCCCTACAGGTTAACGCGATAGAGCAAGAAGCAGGGGAGTATTCGGGCGGTTTACAACGATTCATAAGGGAGTGGACGCCAGAGGGGGAAGGGGAACGCGAATCGGAAAAAGTAGAAGTCGGAAGCGAGGTGTCGAGGGAGGAGAGCTCGGAGGGCGAGAGGACGGTAGAAATGGAAGAAAGGGAAGAAATAATAAACGACAAGGACAGACAAATAATATGGAAGACGAAGACAACGGGACTGACTAGGGCGGAATACGCGACGTACGGGAAATACCATATTACCACCATATGGTCTCAACCAGGAGTGGGAGAGGTCATCAGCAAGGTGTTGAAGGATGAGTCTCGACCGGGAAAAATTTTTTATTTATACGTGGGGAATGCGGAAAAGATTAAGAGGTTGTGGCGGGCCGAAAAGATAGGGTTGGACCGGGCGTTTATTAGATGCAAATTGCAGGTGGAAACGGTGAGGGAGGTGGACCGGCAGAAGGAAGTCACAATCGCGTACCACCAGGGAAAAACGAATCATAGAGGGGTGCAGGAAACTTTAAAAGCGTTAAAGAGGAAGTATTTCTGGATGCACATGAGGAAGACGATAGAGGAGGTAATAGGAGCGTGCAAGATCTGCAATACCACGAAATGTGACAGACACCCCCCAACCGGGAAGCAGGAGGAGACAATGACACCAACCGTACCACTGACTGACTTACAGGTGGACACGTTTACCTGGAAAGGACTTAAGTGGCTTACAATTATAGACATTTTCAGCAAGATAGCCATGGCATACCCGATTGACGACAGGTCAGCCGAGTCAGTACTTATAGCCCTCCGTATTTAGTTTCAATTCTACGGGGTACCAGAGAGAATAACGTCAGATGGGGGGCGGGAATTTGATAACAGCCGTCTCAGGTCGGAGATGCGAGGATTAGGGGTAGAATGGCATTTAAATACGCCGGGACATCCTAAAGGCCGAGGAGCGGTCGAAAGATTGCATAGTACCCTGGGTGACCACCTTCGCGTCTTCTACGCAGAAAAGGGGTTGAAAGCGGACAAGGCAATGCCTAAGGCGATAATAGCATACAACCACTCAATTCACTCGGCAACGGGATATTCACCATTTGAAATGTTATTCGGACTCCGGGAGCGCAAGAGGGATAGCCGCGATGCAATAGTGGATGAGGAGTTTGCGGCGACTTTGGTGGCAAATAGAGTGGCGCTCGGGGAAAGATGGGAAAAGACGCGGAAGAAGCTCGCGGCTGAAAAAAGCAGGAGGGTAAACCGCGAAAATCTCAAGAGTCGGGATGGTATGGAAAAAATAGAAATAGGTTCTATTGTGTATCGAAGGGTGTCTTCGAATCGGACTAAAGAGGAAATACGATATGACGGACCCTTCAAGGTTGTTGCGATTAGGGAACATAATGTCGTTACCATCCAAAGTATTCAAGATCCCTGGACTGAAAATCCCGTTAAGTTAGCGTTATTCTAGTTTTTCTCGTTTTTCTCGTTTTTTCTCGTTTTTCTCGTTTCTCACGTTTTTCTCGTTCATTTCGTAGTTTGGTCGTTTCTCGTTGATTTTCTCGTGTTCCATTTTCCGAGGTTGTTGGTATCATTCATTGAGTTCGTTTTTATATTCTTGGGTACCCATTTTCGTTAGAAGGGTTTCGAGGGGTATCCTCTTTTCTATGCAAGAGAACTTGTGTAAATAGTAGATAAGGTGAAAAAGGAAACTTAGGAGAAGTGTAACAGTTTTTTTTTTGTTTGTTGTTGTATTTTAGTTTTGTACTGGAGGAGATATGTAAGGATCTGTCAAAGTATGGTGAATGTTTTAAGTTAAGAATTGTTTTTTTTTGTATTTATTGGTAACATTGATTTTTTTTTTTATTATTTAATTGTAGCATTGATTTTTGTATATGATTGGTTGTTTGGCCTATATATATATATATATAGTTATAGAAACCCAATGGTATTAGAGATAATAAATAAATGTACACTATCCCCTCTCCTAGATAACTGTATAAAAGGCCACCCCCACCTGTGCCCGGCGGACACTCTGCTCGTCTAAGCGTTGTGACGCCAGATGTTCAACACGAAGTCCTTGTATTAGGCTATGAATTGTGCTTTTTCTTGTATAATGTATGTCTGTTAATAAAAACGCTCTTTTTAAAAACTCAGTCCCGCGAACCTTTTATTTAGCTGGCGCCCGAACGGAGGGACATTTGGAAGCGTTAACGTAACTTCGCGGCAGTTCTATCTTATTTCAGGTACAGAACAGCGAGACCTCTTTCCATTGGCATGAGAAGATTGGGAGCTGAGTATTAGTACATCAGCAGATCTTCAAGTCTTTGGGAGCGCTTTGGTATTCCAATACCTTGACCAAAAGGACCTACAACCTCTTGCTAAAGAATCGACGGGAAGGAGCTAAAGGGAGCGTCATCAAGAAGACATCGAAGACAACGTTGTATCAAGAAAAAGTATAATTATTTTTTTTTTTTTTTTATTTTTAAGTAATTTTGTAATTTAAATATAAGTTAGTAATAAGTATAATAATTTAAAATATTAATTAAGCATTTTTATGAATATATTGGAAGAAAAATTAAGCAACTTAAAAATAACTGGTTCTACGTTAGTTGAAAAAGAAAATAATATGGCTCTTGAAATTAAAAATCACGATTTAGCATTAATCCCTGAATATGACGGAAATCCGTTACTAGTTGATTTTATTAGAAATAGCGAATTTTTATATAATTTATATTGTAAAGATGATAATACCCATAAAAATACAAATCAAGCTAAACTTGTTTTAACAATCTTAAATAAACTAACTGGAAAAGCTAAAGTCGCCGTATACGACAAGGAATTTAATACAGTAAAAGAAATAATAAAATTCTTAAAGAAAAAGTACCAGGACACGAGAACTAGGGAACAATTAATTTCGGAAATTTTAAATACGCGGACTTACCATAATGAAAACCCACTCGATTTCTTAGAACGACTGGGCCAAAAAAGATGCGATTTATACGCACGTATTTATTCAGACAATGAGATATTAGACAAACAGGACGAAATGTATAGGTATGACAAGCAGATATCCCACCACGCAGTACATACGCAGTCCCAGCACTAACGGACTTCATTTACCATATAAAATTCGATTCATTAGAAGACCTAGAAGAAATACTAAGAAACAGCGCGGCTCACATCGTACATAGAATTTATGGCGATAAAAAACACCAAAAAAACCCAGTTCAAAATAATTACAAAAAGAAAAATTTTGAAAATAATTATAAAAATAAAGAGTACCGACCAAATTTTAACAACCACTATGATTATCAAAATTACCGACCCCACCAGTACCACCGCGAGCAATATGCGTCGTATAATAATCCCCAACATTACCGACAGCAACAGTATCAGCATGAACAAGGTCCAACCTTTAATTCTTATAACAATAACAAACAGCATAACTTCTGGCCACAACAGCGAGCTATTGAATATACGACTCCGATTTATAATCAACCGTGGGACCCCCAATCACAACATTAATTTTTTAATAAACCACCCTCTAGAAATATTAGGCAAAATTACCAGCAACCTCAAATAGATTCTAACACCGTTTCGATGAGAACTGTTTCTAATAGGGTACATACAATTGAAGAAGAAAAAGACGAAAAAATTAAATTATTGTTAGAGCGGATTGAATCTTTGGAAAAAAGACAGGATCATTTTTTAGAATAAGGCCCGAGCACAAGCAGACCTCCGGACCGGATATAAACAATTTAAATTCTAAACCAGAAAAACAAATAGATAACCAGGATAAACAAATAGAAATTCATGACTTGAACCTAAACAACGACTTACCGAACTTAATTGACAGTATGGGAAATAAATGGCTAATTGATACGGGTGCCACAAAAAAAAAATTATATACACCCCGATCACATTCCACGTTTCTCGGAAATTTCTAAAGAGATTTTGCGATTCGAACACCTACGGGAACGGCGGAAGGATCACAAAGCGTGATAATTGACCTAATGCCCCTGATAGGAATTAATCAAAAAGTCAAATTTTTAATATTTCCGTTTAGCGAAAGGTTTAATATTTTATTGGGCTACGAGACAATGAAAAAATTAAAATTAAAAATCAATTTAGAAAAAAAATGAATTAAAATTTAAAAAGAAAAAATTCAAATTAGAGAATGACTTATTTTTTACTAATGATAAAAACGAAATTAAAAACTTAATTCGCCACGAACATATTAGTCCGGAAATAAAGGAAGAATTAATCGAAATTATTAGCCAACATGGCGAAGTATTAAAAAGGGACGACGAGAATTTAAAATCAACAGGGTTAATAAAACATAAAATAATAACAACGAACGAAAATCCAATTTATACGCGTAATTACCATTACCCGGAACAATTTAAAAAACAAATTAATGATGAAGTTCAAAAACTATTAAAAAGTAATATCATAAGACCTAGCAAATCGCCGTATAATTCTCCGCTTTGGATCGTACCGAAAAAATCAGACGCGTCGGGACAGAAAAAAATTAGAATGGTGATCGACTATAGGAAATTAAATCAGGCTACAGTAAAGGACAAATTTCCCCTACCGAATATCGAAGATTTATTAAATAGACTAAAGGGATCGAAAATATTTTCCACCATAGACCTCGCGTCGGGATTTCACCAAATTGAAATGGATAAAGATTCAATAGCTAAAACCGCGTTTTCCACCGAAAATGGACATTTTGAGTTTTTACGTATGCCTTTTGGCTTGTGTAATGCACCCCCAACCTTTCAGAGAGCGATGACGATGATGATACAAAATATCCCCAATTCTATGATTTACATCGACGATATAATAGTCTACTCAAAAAACGAAAAAGAACATTTAAAAGATTTAAAAAGAGTATTTGAAGCCCTAAAAGAACATAACCTATCAATACAATTAGATAAAACGGAATTTTTTAAAACAGAATTAAACTTTTTAGGCTACATCGTAACCCCAGACGGATTAAAAACAGACGAGAAAAAGATAGAAGCAATTTTAAATTTTCCCATTCCGCGTAATGAAAAGACGACGAGACAATTTTTGGGCATGACGGGATACTATAGAAAGTTTATTAAAAATTACGCAAAAATTACCAGACCGATTTCTAATTCATTAAAAACAAAAATTTATGGCACAAAGGAAATTAAAGAAGCATGTCGAACCCTAACGGAAATGATGAGTAACACACCAATTTTAAATTATCCGGATTGGGAACGACCATTTATATTAACTACAGACGCCAGTAATAAAGCCATCGGAGCCGTGCTCTCACAAAAAGACGAAAATGAAATAGAACACCCAGTAGCATTCGCGTCCCGAGTATTACAAAATGCGGAATTAAATTATAGTTCAATAGAGAAAGAATTACTAGCGGTAGTATGGGCAACCCAACACTTTAAGCCTTATTTATACGGTACAAAATTTCTTTTATGCACGGACCATAAACCTTTAACGTGGATTTTTTCAATGAAAAATGGTAACACGCGTATAATGAAGTGGGTTTGGAAATTACAAGAATTTGAATTCGAAGTTAAACACATTCAGGGAAAAACAAATTACGTGGCCGATGCACTTTCCAGGGGAAGCGACGAATTGAATCATAATAGCGACGTGGAGGAAATGGACGTCGAAGAATTATTAAATCAGGAAATAGCGGACGAAAACAATTCCGAGTATGACGCGATAATAGAGGACTTAGAAGTACCACCGGAAGATGATTTAGAGACAATCCATTCCCAGGAATCTAGTAACGAACAAGTACGAATTTGTGAACCCGAAAAATGTATAAACATAGAAAAAAATCAAATAATTATAAAAAGGGGAAATACAAAAATTAATTTCACTAAACCATTTGGAAAACGCCAATACGAATTAAACATTTATGCTAAATCAGATATCGCTTCATTATTAGAACAGATACTCGAACCTAATAAAACATACGGGATAATTTGTAAATCACCTAACGAAATAATCGAAAATTTATATGACGATTATTTTAGAACAATACAACAAATTACCGACAGCAACATTATCAGTATGAGCAAGGTCCAACCTCTAATTCTTATAACAATAACAACCAACATAACTTCCGGCCACAACAACGAGCTATTGAATATACGACTCCGATTTATAATCAACCGTGGGACCCCCAGTCGCAACATAAATTTTTTAACAAACCACCCTCCAGAAATATTAGGCAAAATTACTAACAACCGCAAATAGATTCTAACACCGTTTCGATGAGAACTGTTTCTAATAGGGTACATACAATTGAAGAAGAAAAAGACGAAAAAATTAAATTATTGTTAGAGCGTATTGAATCTTTGGAAAAAAGACAGGATCATTTTTTAGAATTAGGCCCGAGCACAAGCAGACCTCCGGACCGGATATAAACAATTTAAATTCTAAACCAGATAAACAAACAGATAACCAGGATAAACGAATAGAAATTCATGACTTGAACTTAAACAACGACTTACCAAAGCAAATCGACGAAAAAAAAAAAAAAAAACAATTAATCCGCGACGAACATATAAAATCGGAAATAAAAGAAAGTGTTAAAAACTTAATTCGCGAAGAACATATAAAACCGGAAATAAATGAAACTGTAGAAAATTCTGTAAACAATATTAAGAGTGTAGAAGAAGCGTTTAATTTAAAACCTGCAATAAAAGAAAGTGCAGAAAATTCTGTAAACAAATTTAAGAATATGGAAGACGACGAAAATTTAAAATACCAAAAACTTGAAGAACTTAATAAAAATAAAGAAACAGTCCAAAATGAATATCGTAATTTAAATAAAACATTAAAAACCGTTAATAAGTCACGGGAATGAAAAGAAAAAAAATATAATTAGTAAAATCAAAGAAACGGAGGATTTAAATTCAAATTTAGTGAAAGAAACAAACAATTTAAAAGCTTCGAAAAATAATTTGAAAATAGCTGTTGAAAAATTAAATAATAAAGTAACAAAGGTTAATAAATTGAACCGAAAGACATTAAAAGAAATAATAGCTTCTATTTCCATAAAAAGTAGGCTGGATCACTGCGGCAATAAGTTAAAAAATTTTAAACCTCAACTAAATGTTCCTTTAGGCGAGATAACGGTTCATGAAGAGTTACACAAATTGTTAAATGTTATAAACAGACCAAATAAATCAAAAAATAATTTCCCACTTTGGATTGTACCAAAAAAAATTTATAAACATAGAAAAAAATCAAATAATTATAAAAAGGGGAAATACAAAAATTAATTTCACTAAACCATTTGGAAAACGCCGATACGAATTAAACATTTATGCTAAATCAGATATCGCTTCATTATTAGAACAAATACTCGAACCTAATAAAACATACGGGATAATTTGTAAATCACCTAACGAAATAACCGAAAATTTATATGACGATTATTTTAGAACAATACAACAAATAATAGAAACGGAATATCCATCGGTTAAATTGAAAAAATACAAACAAATTGTAAATGACCTCGAAAATCCTAATGAACAAATAGAAATTATAGATAATTATCATTTAGGCAAAACAAAGCATAGGGGTATAAACGAAACATTCGAAAAACTTAAAAAGGAATATTATTTTCCAGGGATGCAAAATAAAATAGCGGAGTATATTAATAAATGTGAAACTTGTAAAGTTACGAAATATGACCGAAAACCTATAAAGACCAAATTTCAAATTACACCTACACCAGAAAGACCGTTTCAGGAATTAATGATTGACATTTTTTAATTTTAACAATGCCATAATTTTCACAGCAGTAGACACATTTTCGAAACATTTATTTGCTCAAACCCTACAATCAAAGAACGCAATTAATATTTGTAACGCACTGACTAACTATATGACATACTTTTCCCACACCTCTACAAATATCATTAGACCAAGGGACGGAAATGAAAAATAATTTGGTAAAACAGTTTTGTGAAGAAAATAATATTATTTTACATTATACCTCAGCCAGCCACTCAAACTCTTTGGGATTATTGAACAGAGTCCACTCTACCCTAAACGAATTATTAAGAATAATAGGAAAAGAAAAAGATAAATGTTCAATGCAACAGAAATTAAGATTAGCGGTAATAGCGTATAATAATACCTTGAACAATAAATTAAAATTAACGCCTAATGAAATTACTTTCGGAACCTCCAGATTAGAACCAAACGAAAACATCGACCTGACAGAACAATATGTATTAAAATATCATAAGGACCAACAATTATTACATAAACTAATTAGATCTAAAATAAATGACGAAAAAGAGACAAGGACCGAAAAATTAAATAAGAATAGAGAAGACCCTTTAGATATTTAGAAACAATTAGGGGATACAGAATATTTGAAAAATACCCAAGCGAAAATAAAAAGTAAAGACAATTAAAAAAAAGTAAATGTAGTAGTAAAAGACAAAAGACCAATTAAAACTCATATTGACAATATTAGAAGGCCCACTAGGAAAAAACGGAAAAAGAAACAATCTATTTCAGACAACGACAGCGAATCTCTTCGTGTAAACATTTCGGATAATTACGACTCAGACAGTGGTTCTGATTAAAAATATTTAATTTTATTTAAACGATATTAAAATGTTTTAAAAAAAATCTTTTATTTTAAAAAATAATAAATGCAATGGTATTAGGAGTAATATTTATGTTATATTGAAAGAATTATCTGTATTAAACTGACAATGCTGTAGTTATTTTAATAAAGTCGTACTTTTGTATTTGTTGTAAAATATTATATTCAATGTTAATAATGTAAAAGATCATTCAAATTATTATTTTATTTCACAGTAATATTCTGTCCGATTTATTTTGTAATTAATATTTTGAAGTCACTATCATAAATATTAGGATACTATTATTTTGTCTTGAAATATTATTTTGATTGATCATTGAAAAAGTATGTATTTTATTTTGAGATTATTATCAATTGTAATTATTGTAATTATTGTAAAGGAGTGTTTGAATTATTATTTTGATTTAAAATATTATTATTTTAATTTTGAAGCTAAAAGTATTATTTGTAATAGAGGAAACTAATTCAAAGACTCTTATTTTATTTGTCCTTTTGTTTAAATAATGTATAGATATGAATTGTTTAGTATTAAGAAATATCCCGTTATCTTTTAGTTATAAGGAAAATTGTACTTTAGCATGTAAGGAATTTTGTAATGTATAAACATTTTATAGTTTAAGCTTATTGTTAATATTAAGAGATGGGCAAGGTTTAATCCTTTTATTTTGCAAGTGTACAGATCCTGACTTAGTAAACAGGAAGTTCAAAGTATAATCCTTTTGTTTATAGGAAGTTGATAATTGTAACTTTTTGTTTTCAAATGTTCAAATTCTAATTTAGTAAACAAGGTCTAATCCTTCTATGCTTGTATAAACTTAGAATAAGGTCCAATCCCTTTTGTTTATAGAATGTTATCTATTGCAATGTTATGACTTAGTGTAAAAGGTATTGAGAAATGTATAAGGTCCAAACCTTTTATTTTTATTGTATAGAATCTTACCTATTTACACTAAGATATTTGTTCCATCGGAGACCTCGGAACTTGGGGGGGGGGGGGGGAGAAGTTATAGAAACCCAATGGTATTAGAGATAATGAATAAATGTACACTATCCCCTCTCCTAGATAACTGTATAAAAGGCCACCCCCACCTGTGCCCGGCGGACACTCTGCTCGTCTAAGCGTTGTGACGCCAGATGTTCAACACGAAGTCCTTGTATTAGGCTATGAATTGCGCTTTTTCTTGTATAATGTATGTCTGTCAATAAAAACGCTCTTTTTAAAAACTCAGTCCCGCGAACCTGTTATTTAGCTATATATATAAACTTGAAATTTTACAAACTCTTTAGTTTATTAAAGAGGCTTAATAGTCTCAAACCTCAAACCAATTAGATGGCATGAAAAAACTAAAAACAAATATTGTGAGAAAATGTATCGGTTTAAAAAAAATTTCATTTTCGTTGTTGATTTGCTTTTCTCAAAACCAAGTGGGCTTCTATAAGTAGTTTGTTACGTAGAATTTGAGGAGTCATCCATAAATTAGTTAGGTCTTTATATTTAGCCAGTACATGATAATTTATTTTCTAAATAGGATAAGACACGCTTATTTTTTTTCGTTATTCTGAGTTTGTTTGTAAAACTTTTTTACTAGTTTTTTAATACTACTCGAGAAAATTTTGGACCGTTATTTTGCACATTAATTATATTAATTATTCTGGGAATCATCACCAGTGATAATCCGAGATTAGTACACTTACATAAAAATGTTTACATATTACATATGTCTAGAAAATATTTAGTTTTGCATTGAAAAAGACACAGAGAGGAACAATATCAATAAAATTAGCAATTAATCATAAGGGTGATAATTCATATTTGACTTTTATTTCCCATTGATTCAAAATTTACAAAGGGAAAATATGGCCGTTCATCAGTATCACACAAGTAAATTAATGCCCAGGAATAGTCATAATTATTATTGGAACTAAGCCATCATAAGCTGCATAGTTTGTCTGGAATACGGTAGGATTCCACTTTCCTGACTTCTGAGAGTTGTAAAATATGGTTTAGCGAGCTCTGGCAGTGAAAGGTTGCAAGTGAACGCAGCTAATCAAAGCATAGTCTGTTTTTATACACCTCAAAGAAGTGTTTGACCTTGAAGTTGAAGAGACACAAACTTTGTAGGTGTGATAATCGGAAAATAAAAAAGTCAAAATTTGGTTTAGTTAATTTTCAAAATCATATCGGTTTGTACTCCACCAAGTTTAAAACAATAGGAAAACATATGTTAATACTGAAAATGAAATAAAATTATAATGATTTTTTAATGAAAAATCACTAAAAATAAATTTTCTGTTTTTCGCCATATTTTATTCTGAAGGCTCCCCATCGTTAAGCAATCAACAGAACTCCCTGAAACGTAAGCTTTATTTGCCTTAATCAATAGTAAACACATATTTATCACTAATTTAACGGAAGAAAAAACTTTTAAAAAATGTGTTTTAAACATTTCTTAGCTCATTTGGGAAAACACGGAAAAAACTCTAAAAACGACTTTATTATTTTTCTCCTGTTTGATGAGCTATTTTATTCATTATTAGTTGGTGCAAACATTTTCAGTTTGTTTTTTCAATTTCATTTTTATTTGCGACTCCCAAGCCTTCTAAAGTTGGGCAATATTACTCCACCCCAAAATGGCCTATTTTTATTAAGCTACCATTTAGGTCACTGTGGATTTATTTTTATAGATAAACCTATGAAACTTGATATATTTGTAGTTCAAACACTAAAGAATAATGAAAAAATATTAGATTGGTCCTATGTATGAAATATATTATCAAAAAACATACTAGAGCGAGAGGGAAAAAGTAACTAGAGTTTTTTAACATGAGTGGTTTTACGAAAAAAGCTCCTCTGAGCTCCGGTTAAAAATTACCATCACCATAAAGCTTATACCACTACTTAATATTTCTATAAATTTTAATGACAACTAATGACAACTGTGAAAAAAAACAACGATTGCTTACAAAGTTGAAATTAGCCTATTCGTGGCCCCTATGTTAGTTTATTAGTCATTAAATATTTATCTCTCTGCTTTTTTCTCAAAGAGTATGAACATGGATATTCTCATTATGGAGACTAATAAAAAAAATATTCCGATGTATTTGAAGTGATTTCTAGTAACGGATCATTATAAACTTGGGTTTTTATTACATTTATATACATCATACAAACCATTCTTTTGTGGCGGCACCACACACTGAAATGTGTTAAAATCTTTTTTGTTTGTTTAGTTAGAATAATTTTAAAAGTTAAATAAAATAGTTAATATAAAATGTTAAAAGTCAAAAATAATATTGTTGTATATAATATTTTTGTAAGAAGCTGGCAACACTGAGTGCCGTGATAACCTAATATAACCTCGATAGATGATGTAATGTGTTAATTAGATTAATAAAGATTATTTTTCGTTTTTTGTGAGTGAGTTTTTGGGGTTGGCAGCATTGTATTGTCTGACTCAACAGGAACACAGCTGTGTTTGCAGATCAATCATAACATCACTGAAAGTAACATTAGCACAGTTTGTTTGAGGTTAGTTTTATAGAGTTTGGCTATTTTATGAAAATTAATGTGAAAGAAGAGCAACGTGTTTGTGTGAAGTTTTGTGTGAAACTGAACAAAACGTTTTCGGAACTTTTTGATGTTACAAGAGGCTTTTGGTGAAGAATGTCTAAGCCGATCATGCTGCCATCAGTAGTTCAAGAGGTTTAAAGATGGCCGAACATCCACAGACGATGATGATCGTTCCGGACGCCCTTCAACGTCAATCAATGATGACAATGTTGCTAAAGTGAACGCTCTCGTACGATCAGACCGTCGACTAACAATCCGTGAAATGACAGAAGAGTGTAACATTTCATTTGGGTCATGTCAGGAAATTTTAACTGAAAAACTTCAAATGCGTCGTGTTGCACCAAAGTTTGTGCCAAAACTGTAGACTGAAGACCAAAAACAACACCGAACTCATGTTTCTAAGGAACTTCTTCAAAAGGCAAATGACGACGAAAGCTTCTTGAAACATGTCATTACGGGAGACGAGACATGGGTTTTTGGTTACGATGTGGAAACAAAAGCTCAATCATCACAATGGACATCAAAAGGTTCTCCAAGACCCAAGAAAGCACGCATGTTCATATTGAACATTACATTTAACTTTGGATCTATTGACAATCCGTCACCGTTATATATATATATATATATAATTTTTCTTGATAAAATTCAATATTATTAAATATATTATTTTATTTTTGAAGAGAAAAGATTTGACCCAGTCGGGATTCGAACCCGAGTTTCCACCTCTCTAGCGTGGCGCCTTATCCAACTAGGCCACCGGGGTCGTATCCGAACCAGGCAAATCTTCCCTCTTCAGTGATCCATAACCCCCGGGCACAATATGAACATTCATCCCCGGAATCACATCGCGATTTGCGAGTGCCCGGGGGTTATGGATCACTGAAGAGGGATGATTTGCCTGGTTCGGATACGACCCCGGTGGCCTAGTTGGATAAGGCGCCACGCTAGAGAGGTGGAAACTCGGGTTCGAATCCCGACTGGGTCAAATCTTTTCTCTTCAAAAATAAAATAATATATTTAATAATATTGAATTTTATCAAGAAAAATTACATATATATATATAACGGTGACGGATTGTCAATAGATCCAAAGTTAAATGTAATGTTCAATATGAACATTCATCCCCGGAATCACATCGCGATTTGCGAGTGCCCGGGGATTATGGATCACTGAAGAGGGAAGATTTGCCTGGTTCGGATACGACCCCGGTGGCCTAGTTGGATAAGGCGCCACGCTAGAGAGGTGGAAACTCGGGTTCGAATCCCGACTGGGTCAAATCTTTTCTCTTCAAAAATAAAATAATATATTTAATAATATTGAATTTTATCAAGAAAAATTACATATATATATAACGGTGACGGATTGTCAATAGATCCAAAGTTAAATGTAATGTTCAATATGAACATTCATCCCCGGAATCACATCGCGATTTGCGAGTGCCCGGGGGTTATGGATCACTGAAGAGGGAAGATTTGCCTGGTTCGGATACGACCCCGGTGGCCTAGTTGGATAAGGCGCCACGCTAGAGAGGTGGAAACTCGGGTTCGAATCCCGACTGGGTCAAATCTTTTCTCTTCAAAAATAAAATAATATATTTAATAATATTGAATTTTATCAAGAAAAATTACATATATATATATAACGGTGACGGATTGTCAATAGATCCAAAGTTAAATGTAATGTTCAATATGAACATTCATCCCCGGAATCACATCGCGATTTGCGAGTGCCCGGGGGTTATGGATCACTGAAGAGGGAAGATTTGCCTGGTTCGGATACGACCCCGGTGGCCTAGTTGGATAAGGCGCCACGCTAGAGAGGTGGAAACTCGGGTTTGAATCCCGACTGGGTCAAATCTTTTCTCTTCAAAAATAAAATATATATATATATATATATATATATATATTTTTTTTTTTTTTAATTTTTCGTACCTGCATCTTGGGAATACACCACCAGTCCTTTTAACTTAATTTTTCCTTGGGGACTCCGCCCTAATCCTGGAACTGTTTATCAAAAATTCCCCAGGTGAGTTGTGCACTAGAATTGTTAGAATTTAGTTGGTCAATACTATATCCACCAGTAACATTGTAAGTAGTTTCATACTGCTCTATATTCTGTAATTATATATATTTAATTATTCTAACACATGTTGGTATATACTTATATTGTAACTTACTTTATGTTTTGAAATATCTTGTATAACTAATATAATTTTTTTTGTAACCTGTTTTTTCACTGTAGGGCATGATTATAAGAACAATATAGTCTCGAAACGTCGCCAAAATAGTTGTTTTTATTTATTGACTGAACCTCAAGAACCTTACTAAACATATATATACCTACATACATCTGGATCCCTAATTTATCCCTCCACCTCTGAGGTCCTTAGCCTGACTGTAAATATTGTAAATGAGTATTAATATTTTATAATTTGTTTTTATATAAAGAGGATCGAAAATGCTGCAGATCTTCTAGACGTTGTTATCGTATTTTATTTATTTATATTTTAGGTACTAACTCCTTGCCTCTTTTTGTGGTAGACTGTAATATGTTTCAATAATTATTTTGTTTTTATAAGTGTTAGTGGATCTGAAATACAGCCTTGCAAACCATGACATTGTCTGAATCACCCACAGTTCAAATTGAACGGACTTTGGTGTAACATGGTTATGGTTAAGGAACCCCGACCTTTGTTCCATATAAACATTAAAATTTGTCTTAAAAAGAACTACAATTTACAGTATACTATACCATGAAAAGCATGATAATCTGTAAGATAATATTTTAAAAAAAATTATAATGATTAAATATTGAAGTATAAATACCTAAATAAAATTAAACAAAATTAATAGTATAATTCACTGTACAAATATTTTTTTTTATTTTATTATTTACATAATCTATTCCACATACAAAAGTTTTTTATTTATTTTTTATTTCATTTCAGTTATTATCATTAAAAATGCCTTTACAATTTTCAACACAAGTATTATGTGTTGATTGTGAGGTCGAATAGTCTGTGGGAGATAAAAACCTTTTTATAATTCAGTTTTATTGTAAAATAAGTCTTTCGGTACAATTCTACTTGTATTTGCTTAAGACTGAATCAATCTACTGAGACAGTTTCAATGGTCTCATTAATTTTCCGAGTCAGAGCACAAAATTTGACCATATTTTGCAACATGAAAATTTGTGAAATGAATTAGAAAAAGTTTTTTCGCGTTTTTATCAATTCACTTTGATAACAATAAGCAGAAAAAATATGGATTTGAATGAAAATTCAGGGTTTTATGATAATTATTTTAACAATTTTTCTTATTTCAAATAAACATTTTCCTTTTAGCTTGATTTTATTTTCAATATTTCAAAATGTACTAAAAAAATTTGTCAATCTAGAATAGAACTAAACGAAATACCTTCAAGAATAACAGTTATTATTATAAATTTATTTATTTTACTATATTTGCTACAATGTTAAAAAAGTAAAATTTTTAATTTACAAAAAAAAAAAAAAAAGTTAAATTCTGATCACCGATGAGAGGAATAATTTTAGGATCACTGAAAAAATCCGTATTTTTTTTTTTGTTTATAAAGATACCGATGCCGCTCGAACTCGATGTTTACAATTTATACTCATCTATAAATAATTATTATAATAATAACTGAATATCAATCAGTTTATTTCATTTAGTCCGTATTAAGCGGATATCGGGATAATTAATGATTAAGAGGCTCTACTATTTAATGTAATTATTAATTTTTAGTCTTTTACCTCGATATGTTGGAAAAAGGAATAAATTCAAAATGCTGATTAGTGATTCAAGTTTTTTGTCCGAATAAATAAAAGATTAATTTAAAAAATACTAGTGGCATCATAGGGTTGCGTTTTTATGGTTTAATAAGCTCATTTCAGCGGATAGTGAATACGATCTCCACCAGAATTCGCCATAAGCGTTGCGCAAAATCGGCGGGTAACACAATTGTCCTCGACCAAGAGCGACTTTAGCGGACGGCTGCTCTCAAAGCTAGGCAGGCAGGCGAAGAGAGAGGAGAGATATTGAGCGCTGTTCCGTTGGCTGCCCTGCCCCCTCAGCCAGGGAGAGGAGCTTGGGACAAGTTGCTGAGAGAGCTAGTAGCCTCAACAGGGCCCCTCTTGTACTGTTCTATTTCGAAAGTTTGGTTCTAATCTCTCTTTTCAAATGACACATTTTATCGTTAATCGTAAAAGCGATGGAGTGTCACAGTTGCAAATTTTGACATTTGTACAGGGCCCTTTAAAGAGTTCTGAAGCAGGTTGTGGACGTGTTTAGTGCTGTATAAATTAATTATTTAATAAGAGTGCTGGCTGAATAAATCAATTCTGAGTGACAATAAAGTCTTTGTGGATTGTTGGCTTCGTGCGGTGAACCCTGTCTTATTGTTGACATTGAACTGTCACAGCTTATTTGAGTGATAATGGTAGAATTAATCCAAGTTTTTCATGGTTCATTACTGTTTATGGTTGCTAGGCTTCTTGGTCTTCATTGAATTGAAATTGTCTCTCTTCTGGGGTAAGTTTCAGTTAGGAACCTTTATAGAAAATAAATAAAAAAATGTTGAAATATATTAAATACACATGTTTACATAACACGATAATGTCATTCCTTCACTCATTGTCCTGGTCATATTTCAGTACTAGTAAAAATGTTTACAAGTTTGACAAAACACTACAAACAAAATATTATATATTACATTTTTAGTATATAACACCACGTATATTTAAACCTAGTACGTGGACATCTGGCATGATTATTCATCTGTGTTATGTGTAGAAATTGTTATCATACTAAGATTGAAATAGCAAAGTAACGTTATTTGGTTTATTTAGAAATTTAAAATGTGATTTTGAAATATGGAATGGCTGTTATTTAGATTTTAAATTAATACACTTTATTAATGATGAATTGTGTACACAGTGAAAGGGATATGTTTGCACTGAAGATCATATACCTGTGACCTTCTTGGCGTTTACTGCACATGTTCATGTTTACATTTTTTAAGTTGTTTATAATCTTTTATTTTTAATGGTATTTTTAGATACACATATATTAGTTATTTAAACACAGTTTTAATCGATTTATTATTAAAATTTTTTGTCTTGTTTGTACAATATATACTTAGATAACATTATATACTTAGATAAGAAATGTTATCCTATTGTAAAAACAAAAATGTTATTTGTTTACTGAACCGATCTTATCAGCTATCAATGGAATAACAAAAGTGAAATTTTACCATTCACTTATGTTGTTACATGCTTAAAATATTTAGAATTATGACAAGCTCAGAAATGATTATGAAACTAAATGATGATTAAAGAATTTATAAACTGCAACAAATGATTTGTGATACTCCAACAAAATAAAGGAAAAAAAATCAACCTATTTTTTAATTCTGATATGATCTGAAAACGGTTCTAATTCAATATTAGTTTAGTTTATAAAGATAAGTTAGCCGGCTGAAAATATATCAAATCTTCCTATTTTATATTCATTCTAGTACGCTCATTCGTCCTAGGAAGATTAAAAAAGTCGAACCAAGAGTTTACTGATAAGGTAAAATGAGAAAATATTAATTTTTTTTTTTTTTTTTTTTGAAAAATGAAAAACTTATTTAAATTTTTTGTACATAATATCATATTATTTTTTTAAAAAGTAAAAATTACTTTTAAGTATTGTCTGCTTCCTTTTATTGAATTAATTATTTATGGCCTTTTGGTGCATAATTAAATTTTCTAAGAAGTAGTTCAGGGCCCTCTAATAAATCTATACTTTATTCTTAAAGAAATATTGTAAATTTCTATAGGAATTGATCTGTAAAATAACAATCAACAAAAAATAAACATATAAAATAAAATTGAAAATCGGGTGGAAGTTCGCTATGATTTCATCCCTGTAAATACAAAAGAGAAATATACGGCCAGATCTTATATATAGGATATAAAAATCGTAGAAAATAATTAAAAATAATAGATTCCATACTAGCTAAACATCCCATTCTAAGACTGGTTTAATGCTAGTTACTAAGACGTTACTAAAGTTCTAACTAGTGGGTATTTAGTTTAAAATTAAATAATATAATTATATCTTTACATCATAGTATCGTTGCTAAATACATACAGTAATCCAAATTGATGATAGAAACCGCTCTAGATTCTTAGTGAACTCATTTTTTTCATCTTCCCGATTGACAAGAAGAGGCCTATTGCATTGTTTGACAGAACTTTTTCTAATACAGGAAAACGAATTTTTTTTGTTTTATTTTGCCTAAAACAATATCACGGACGTCGTCATAAACAATTTTTTTTCTCTGCAATTTTATTGTTTAAAGGATAATGTCCAAAATAATTTGGACGGTTTGTGGACTTAGTTGATTCCAGAAATTATTAATTATCTCCCTCTGTTTTGTGCTACAAGAAGGTCATCGGTACTCAATCAACTCCATAATTTTTTCCCACTCCAGGATAAGGTCAGGCTATATTGTAGTAGGGTGTGTCCTAGTGCGGACTCCTAAACTAAAATTGACCCCTGGCTGCATGAACTGAAAATTACTTTTCTCCTGCAATAGTACACAAACCTGAGTCCAGGAGGTGAGTTTCCAGTGCTTACAGTCGGGACCATTCCAGATCAGATATATAAGAGGTATAGAGCAAGAAACTAAATGCGTTAAAATCAGGATTGACCGAAGAAGAATTGAAGAATATGTATTCAGGTATCTGGAAATGTCTCAAAAATAGAGTCGCATAGGTAGCAGGGAAGAGACTAAGGAGAAAACCTGGGAGAGAGGAGTGGAGGAAACCTTCGCTAGGCCTTATCTTAGATTGGACGAGGATCTACAATCTCTCTTCTCTCTCTTTCCTCTCTATCTCTCTCTCTCTCACATGTGAAACACGTGGTATGTAGATATTGCCTATTTCTCATGAACAGATGAAAAGAATGTTTTTTTGCGGAGCGAGGGTTTTCCAAATTCAGCAGAAACAAATATTCTAGATCTTCCATTTAGTTTTTCCTTTACTGAATGTATACATGGCTTTGTGTGTATATACGTGTGTTTGTTTATAGATTTTTTTTTCTTTAAATTATTTCATCATAAACTTGTAGTTATATTATCTTATTTCATTATTTTATTTAAAATATTTTGGCCAGATGTGATTTACTTTTTATAATTTATTTGTTGTTTTTCTTAAGGGACTTTGTCCCAGAATAAAATTTATTTTCTATCTATCTATCTATCTATCTATCAAATCCATTAGTTTCTCAACTTGCTTCCCACTCCATTCTCGATAATCCTCCAAGGTGTCTGAAAAGAAGATAGCCTAGAGATCTTATGGCGCAGAATATTTATTGAGTGCTACTGATGAATAGTTCTTTTAAAGTTTTGACATGCCATTGTAATCGTTATCAACTCATTTACTTGATGTATATATTGGTACAGTTGTAAATTTCAATAAATTAAATTAAATTGTGACAAATAACTAAATTCCCCAGCATCTCATCATCAGAAATAAACTAACGGATGCAAAATTCCATCAATTTGTTTGTTTTTTTTTGGGTTGCCCATATGCCCTTTAAATTCGCATCTATTTCAATGTAGATTTCTTTTTCCACTTTGTAAATAGCTAAAATCGGTGAGGAACATAAGTACTCCTTAATTAGTTTAAAACTAGTTTTGCATTCATCGATCCATATAATTCAACATTTTTTTTAATAGTCGAAGCTATTAAGCCACCGTTAGATGAAGCTATGCAAGGGACTTCAACCCTAGTAATGAATCAAGAGGCATCCTTCTTTACCCCAAATCCCTTCCAGGGATTTTTCTTTCTTTATTTTATTTTAATTTTATTTAAATTTCTGTAATTTTTCTTTATTCCCTTTATCTATCCATGTCATTGAATGAGATATTTCCATATGGTGTTGTCTTCAAAAACTAACAAATCCAAAAGAAGCCGGTCTCTAGAAACTGTATGTATGAGTCCCACCAACCCAAAAATGCGCCGTTCACGCCAAACTCCACCGAATTCACCACATCAGATGAAGCTATGCCAGGGACTTCAACCCTAGTAATGAATCAAGAGGCATCCTTCTTTACCCCAAATCCCTTCCAGGTGCTAAGTGCACGCCTGCTGAAACCACGGATGCTACTTCTGTACTCCAGCTTCCGAAACCTTCACCGATTTTTGTTCGTAACATCCAGAATTTTCCCTTAATGTGTAATCAGTTGAAAAAAATATCCGGCTTGGGAAAGTATACATGTGTAAGCCGAACGCATGACACTAAAATCGTGCCATATTCTTCAGACACATACCGTCTCATTGTAAAATACTTGACTGAAACCAAAGCTGATTTTCATAACTTTCAGCCCAAGGAAGAAAGGGTGTTCCTGAGAAACCTTCACCACACAACGCCAGTAGAAACTATCAAAGAAGAACTATCCATTGGCTTCAAAGTTAGGCAGGTTATAAATGTACAAAAAGACAAAAGAGGGCAGTTTGAAGCAAGCGGTAAAACCTGGAGTTGAAAAAATTTACGATATTACTTCTCTTTATTATACCAAAGTAATAATAGAGAAACCATTTACAAAAACGGAAATTGTACAGTGTCATAACTTTCAAGCATATGGCCTTCGAAAATTGCCACCTCATCTGTATCTTATGCAGAAATCCTGGGAGGAATAAGAATTAAAATGGGGTCATGCCGCTTCCTCAATTTCATGACTCTCAAACTCAGCAAATACTCCAGTACCACGAACTCAGCCTAATCCACACACCCTTCATCAGATCCCCCATATTCCTCCTCCCCCAATTACCTCAGATCCCACATCGTCATTAACTCCTTCCTATCAGATTTGAAAATTCTTGCCATTCCACACATATCACTCCTTACAAATTGTATCCCTCTTCAATAATATCCTTAAATGAATCCCACAAAACCCTTATCAATTCTCCATTGAAATGCGAATAATATTCGAAACCACACTAACGAACTAACATCCTTATTGCAAGAAAAAGAAGTTGACGTAGCATTAATCACAGATTCTCGACTTACCAGTAAACAACGTTTCAATACGACACCAAAATTATCGTACAGAGCTCCCTGAACCCTCGGGCAGACTTCATTTGCCCATTCTTTCACTGTGAAATACGAGGGGGTGGACTGCCCGTATACACAATCTAGGCGCTCTTTAATTTGCGCAGGAGTAAGACCCTCTTGGTTTCAGTAAAGTATTTTACAATGAGACGGTGTGTGTCTGAAGAATATGGCACGATTTTAGTGTCATGCGTTCGGCTTACACATGTATACTTTCCCAAGCCGGATATTTTTTTCAACTGATTACACATTAAGGGAAAATTCTGGATGTTACGAACAAAAATCGGTGAAGGTTTCGGAAGCTGGAGTACAGAAGTAGCCTCCGTGGTTTCAGCAGGCGTGCACTTAGCACCTGGAAGGGATTTGGGGTAAAGAAGGATGCCTCTTGATTCATTACTAGGGTTGAAGTCCCTGGCATAGCTTCATCTGATGTGGTGAATTCAGGTGGTGAATTCGGTGGAGTTTGGCGTGAACAGCGCATTTTTGGGTTGGTGGGACTCATACATACAGTTTCTAGAGACCGGCTTCTTTTGGATTTGTTAGTTTTTGAAGACAACACCATATGGAAAAATCTCATTCAATGAGATGGATAGATAAAGGGAATAAAGAAAAATTACAGAAATTTAAATAAAATTAAAATAAAATAAAGAAAGAAAAAATTGAAGCTAAGGAAAGCCTATGGAAGAACTTATGACATCTACAATAAAAAGTGCATCTCCATTCAAGCAAAGATCAGACACTACAACACTGTTATCAAACCAGCAGCCTTGTATGCAACTGAAACCCAGGTACTAAGCAGAAAACAAGCCCTGGAAAACGTCAAAACAGCAGAACGCAGGAAATTAGGAAAATTATTGGCCCATTGAAGACTGAAGATGGCAACATATTCTAACATAACAAAACCAGATACTTGGAAAACATATTGCAATAATGCGAAATCATGGGATTAGGCTTATAAATTGGCAGCTGGGAAAATTAGAAGCCCTTTGCACTTAAAAACTACTATAACAACCGATAACCAATACACGAATGATATACACGAAACATTGAAACATTTTATAAATGAGGATACTCGTGAATCAGACATTTACGAGCATAAAATAACAAGATCAAATGTTTTAAAACTTCCTGGTATACCTGTTGACTTACCAATAGAAAATCAAAAATTTGTACCGCATTAAAATTACTAAAAAACAAAAAATCTTCAGGTTATGATGGGATCACACCAACAATTTTTCTAAAAATTAACTTTTAACTTTTAAACATTTATAAATTATTTTATCGAAGAAAAGAAATTCCAGACAATCGGAAAATTGGACTCTTAGTCTTAATAACAAAACCATTAAGTGATAAGCTAAGACCTATCAGCATGCTTCCAATATGAGCAAAATTATGAATATTTAAAAAACAGACTCGTCCATTTTCTTCTCAAAAATAATATAACAAATAAGCAAAAATTTGCCATTTTACCAAGGACAGGTACACTAAATGCATTGCAATTCCTAAATTTGCATATTACTGATGCTTTAGACAGAAAAGATCAACTATTAGTTATTAGTCTGGATATCAAAGGAGCATTTGACAATGCTTGGTGGCCTGCTATCCTTTATAACTTGAAACAATATAACTTTCCTCAAGACCTATATTAATTAATTAAAAGTTTCCTCGATAACAGACGCTTACTACTAAAAACAAATACATTAACTTACTCAAAATCTTTGACAATAGGGACGCCTCAGGGATCAGGAATTTCACCCATTTTATGGAATATTGTAATAAATACAATTTTTGATCTAAATTTACTGAACGAAATTAAATTACTAAGTTATGCCGATGATATACTTCTTTTAATCAGAGGCGATGTTTTCAAAACTTACCAGAACCCGCAAATTCAGCACTACAAGAAATATCAGATTGGACAAAAAATAATAAATTGAATCTAAACAAATTGAAATGTAAATATATCATTTTTAGCAGAAAAAGAAATATACCGGACCTAAACCTGCATATAGACAAAGCGAGAATCGAAAGAACGGAAATACTGACCTTTTTGGGCGTGCTATTTGACAAAAAACTAAAATGGACGGATTTAAAAACTATCATCTCTCTCACCATTGCGGCACGTACAACTTGGGGCTTAAAAGCCGATTCTCTGAAAATTATCTATGAGACAGCATTGATTCCAAAGATATGACACCAATTTGGCATATAGCTATTCAGAAAAAATGTAATCTTCAAAAATTACAGAAGTTACAACGGCTCATAGGAATCAAGATAGTAAAAGGTTAAAAACAATATCATATGATGCAGCATGTGTTTTAGCCGGCATGATACCAATAAACTTAAAAAAAAAAAACGAAATTGTGCAATTCACATCTATAAAATTAGATAGTTGTGACTATGGAACTATTACAAAAGATTCAATAGATAACGAAACTAATCCTTCACGAGTTTGTGTTTAGGTTCGGTTGTGTGTAGAAGTATGGGTATATAGCTCCTGCGGATTAGCCGAGTATAACTACAGACTGATAAGTTTTGTTTTATATATATTTTATTTTTTAATTTTCCATTTATTTCGCCTCTTTTTTTCAACTCTATTTCATAAGTTTTCGTTTGTTTTGTTTTTTTTACTCTCTATCTATTATTTAATGTATATATATATATATATATATATATATATATATATATATATATATATATATATATATATATATATATATATATATTAAATTTAAAAGAAAATTTATTTTAGTTTTTTCTCTCACAAAATTGCATGATTCAGCTACAAAAATGGCTGAATCCCCACCGCTAAAATAGAAAAAAGGTAGATTTAAATTTACTACTGCAGGAAGTAGTGAACAAAAAAAAAAAACCAATTGTATCAATTAGGATTGATGAATTAAGTGAAGTCAAGCAATTGTATCAAGTTAAGTTTTAAAGATTTTTAAAAGGGTTTCACCTTTTTTTATAAATAAAAGTTTAAAAGCAATAATAGGTGAGGCTAAATTAATTAAAAAATTGAGAGATGGGACACTTTTAGTTGAAGTATTTTCTGATACTCAATCGGAAAAACTTTTTAAGTACAACAATTTGTGTAATAACTTTCCAATAAAAGTAGAGCCCCATGCTAGATTAAATTTAAATAACGTATTGTTTGGTACCCCGATCTGAATTATGTTGACATAGACGAAATAAAAGAGGAGCTAAAGCCCTAGAATGTTACTGACGTCAAAAGATTAACTTTTTTTAGGAATAATGAAAAACAAAATAGTCACAACTATTTAATAACATTCGACAACCCCTCTTTACCCTCTGATATTAAACTAGGATTCCATAATGTTGCCGTACGACAATTCATTTCAAACCCTATTCGGTGTTATGTCCGTCTAAAATTTGGTCATACAAAAATAAAAAAAACTGTAATAAAGAAGCACTATGTAAATTTTGTGAAAAAACAAAGCTTGAGGGGTCCGAGTGCAATAATCCGGTAACTTGTGTTAATTGTTCTAGTAATCACGATGCTTTTTCAAAAAACTGCCCAGTTTTTGTTAAAGAAAAGGAAATCAAACGAATTCAAGAGGCAGATAAAGTAACACATTGCTGCTAGAAAAAAAATACGATCTGTTGCACCCGATAACAACTCAAATATCCTTTGCTAATATTGTTAAGACTAAAAAATCAGTTTGTGTACATACGGAACAAATAATTGAAAATCAACTAACAATTAGAAAATCTGTAGTGACAGCTACGTCTAGTAAGACATCCACGCGGCAGCACCAGCAGTAGGGATGAGCCGGTACGTCTGGAACTGTGACTTGTCACCGAGTACGGGCTTGTCACTGGTCCACACTGTTCCAAAGCTAAATTGGAACTGGAACGGTTGTAGTAGTGACAGACAGTCCAACAAGTCAGGTCTACTGGAGTGCTAACTATTCCATGGTTCCAAAGTCCCAATTCAAATTTGATTGTGACTGTGACAAATAAATAACCAAAATATTTTTTTTTTTTTGTTAATTTTAATATTACCCAGGCAAGTATATTTGCTCCGGGGCCGGCCCTGCATGGTAAAGAAATGCCCTAAATATTGCATAGAACAATTATTGCCAAGTTGAATATTTACAATAAACAGAAGGAATAAATAACCAAACTATTTTATTTATTTTCTTTACTTTCCAAGCTGTAAATATTATTGTTATTGATATTTTGGCAATAATGATTTTTTTTTTTTAATATGTTGAAATCTTGAAAAGTTCTATTTTCTTAATTGGTCTATTATATTACAAAATAAAATTTAAGTAATTCAATAGCCTTCTTGATTTTAATGTATCATCAATAGTGGAGGAAAAATACAATTTCTTCATTTTTTTCATAAAATGATTGCAAGATTTATTTTTAAAAATATCAAGAGGGTCAACCGAATTGTAATTTAATTCCCAGCTTAACATGATATTTTTATTTTTATTTTATGTCATGTTATGTAAAAAATGAGAAATTAAAAATTTTGAATAAGTATATAAAAGATAATTGGATAAGTTTCTATTTAAAATACTTTTACTATCTTGATTTGGATTTTCCATGTTAATTATACATTAAAAATCACATAAGTATATTTTGAATAGGAAGGCCAAACACATTTTACAAAAAAAAAAAAAAAAAAAAAAAAAAAATTAATACATGTATTTCTTTTCTTTTTTTTCATATTTATATAAAACCAGAGATACAAATATTTTTCACTTATTATTTTTAAAATTTAAATTTTCTTTATATATTCTCCAATAATAAATTAATTTTATAAATAAATCAATGTTGCGAAAAATAATCGTATATCGGTACTTTCAACTTGCAATTGTGCGGGCGGAGCGGGCCGACAGTGACTGAGACAACGGTAGTATTGAGTCCAGCCTACAGTGACAGAGACTAGAGCCGTCCGCGGTTCCAACGGTGACAGTGTCACTGGCCCGGGTCGGTAGTAAGGCTGGAACCATAGAACTTAATAGTGACAGAGACTAGAGCCGATCCAACTGTTCCGCGGTTCCAACGGTGTCAGTGTCACTGGCCCGGGTCGGTAGTAAGGCTGGAACCATAGAACTTAATAGTGACAGAGACTAGAGCCGATCCAACTGTTCCGCGGTTCCAACGGTGTCAGTGTCACTGGCCCGGGTCGGTAGTAAGGCTGGAACCATAGAACTTAATAGTGACAGAGACTAGAGCCGATCCAACTGTTCCGCGGTTCCAACAGTGACAATGTCACTACTAACTTCTATCGTTCCAGTCTTACTACCGACCAGGGCCAGTGACACTGTCACCGTTGGAACCGCGGACGGCTCTAGTCTCTGTCACTGTAGGCTGGACTCAATACTACCATTGTCTCTGTCACTGTCGGCCCGCACAATTACAAGATGAGAATACTCCTTGCTCTCTCTAGGTCCATTTGAAGTGACAGGAGGGATGATAAATGTTCTCTTAACACTTAAATTACTTAATTTTACAAATAAATTAACATTAATTTTATGATTTGCCAGCACAAATGTAATTCAAGAACGGAAAAAATAATAAATATTTTAACTCTATATCGCCCATTCATTAATCAATGTTTTTAATATAATATTTTTTTCTCAACATTTTTTTATTTATAAAACGAATTTATTTATGTAAAAAATTACATTCATTTATTAGTATTTATTTTGGTTTTGTTTGTAATTATGTTTGTCTTGCCTATGGAAAATATACTTAGGCAACTTTTCATTTATTATTAACGTAGAAAATCTACATCAGGAATGTAAAAATGAGAAAAAAGTATTTTAAATAAAAAACTTACCCAATCAAAATTTGTAATATCTCATTTTTTACTGACCAATAAAAAAAATGTCATAAGCTGCAAATCACTGGTTTTGCTCATGTTGTTAAGATATTAAATTAAAATTGCATCTTTATAGCAAAGTCAGAATCTCGAATTTCACAGGACAACTAATTTTAAATTCAAATTCTGTAGCTCCACTTGATATTTAAAAAAATATATATACTTGCAATTGTTTTATAAAAAGAAAATAAATCAATTTTATTTTTCCTTCACTATTGATGAAAAATGAAAATCAAGTAAGTTATTAAAATATTGAAATTTTATTTTGTAATACAACAGAGTTCAAGATTTTTGACCATGATAAAAACTATGAATAATGATAATTATGATCAATAATGATTGCCAAACTATCAATGACAACAAAAATATTTATAGCTTTGAAAGTAAAAAAAAAAAAAATTAGTTTTGTTATTTATCCTTTTTCTTCTTACGAGTTCGGCCATCTGTGGACCACGCTCAACTCAAATTTCTTGCTCTTCCTCTCTCTCCAATATCTCTTCATCACCTCTGCCTAATGCTTTCTTCTTTCATCTGACCACCCTTCATTTATCCTTTTTATTAATTAGAAAATTTCCATTTGGCAATAACTATGCTATATAGTATCTAAGACATGTTTCCTTACCATATATCAGTACTTGGTGTTTAATTGATTTATTTCAGGAGTCCAAACATATTAAAGTAAATTATTAGCATTGTCAACAGAAACCACATAGTTTATTCCAAAGATTGCTTCCTGTTTTGTTTGATAAAAATTGTAAAATTCCAAAAATCTTACCAGGACATTAAACATGAAATATGTTTTAGAATGAAATTTTACTTAAAAGCTTATACCCATCATTGGAACAAGAAAGTACAAAATCTAACTACATTGGTGGCCGACAATTTGTTTCTTGCATCATTTGATATGGAGTTACCCTTTATAATTATTGATATGCAGTTAATTTATTTGGTGATGAGTAGTACACACATTTGTATAGTGAAGGTACATATATAAATAAATATTAATTTAAGTTTGTTTTGTTAAAAAAATGAATAAAAAGTAGTTTAGAGCTGAAAAAAAAAAAAAAAAAAAAAAAAAAAAAAAAATCAGTCATTAGATAAGGAAAGTTGTGGGGATGTTCAATGTGAATAAACAAAAACAGAGTTTTTCTGAATCCACATTCAGGTGTATTAATTCACAGACTAGATTTGTTAATTTCTGGTAATCATTTCCTGGACAAATGCCAGTTGATCGAAACGACATCACCTTGTCTAGCAGTCAATCAAAACTCACTTGAAATCCACATGAAGCTGCTAATCTTTCGTCAACCATTATTTTGTATTAAGAAGATAATTCCTCTTTATTGAAAATGCTAACCAGTAAAATAATGCAGCTTATTGTGGAGAGACAACTAAATTTTTGTCCCATAAAATAATAAATAAATAAAATTTCAAGATTTTATTTTTTTAAAAATTGTTGCCTGACACATTGAAATATGTCAAAATATTTTATATTTCTAAACATCAATCTTCACTTTCAGGAATTATTTTCTTACCTTTAGCGGATATGGGTATATGTGATAGGTAGTATAAAAAATGAGTTCAATCAATAAAATTATTTATTACTTTTAAATATTAAAGTCTTATGTTAACATACATTAGACTTAATACCCAATTATATAATCATTATATGCTAATGATGAAATACTAACAAATTTTTAAAGTTTTCCTTTCAAAATAAACTACTTTCATATATAATTGGGTATTAGGTTTGATGTTAACATACATTAGACCTAATACCGAATTATATAAGAGAGAGTAGTTTATTTTGAAATGAAAACTTCAAACATTTGTCAGTATTTCATCATTAGCATTAAAAAAAATCAACATTTGAGCTTTTTCAGGTGATAACTGACACCTCCTAATTGAAAGCAGCATCCCTGCTTTAGAAAATAATTGTTCACAGGGAACTGATGAGGCAACTGTACATAGTAGCTCTTCAGCAATTTGATATAAATTAGGAAATTTAAATCTATTCTTAAACAACCATTGCAGTGGATCTTCTTCGTTATTTATCACTTCCTGCTCCATATAGTGATCCAGCTCGATGATTGCTTTAGCCTCTGCACCGCCTGAATAAAAATAAATAATTTTTCTTTAAGTAATAATAAATAAGTTGGGTTAAATTGCAATAAAATAAAAAAAAAAACTTACGAGTTGGTTGCACTTTGGTTCTTGTAGTTTGCAGTAGTGAATGCCAAATTGATGTATCGAATTAATTAGTTTTTTTGGTATCTCTATACCTTCTTTCCTTTGGCATTCTCTAAGAATGCTCCAAGATTTTGTTGAACATCGAAAGTGATTGGTAATTTTTTTAACTTCTTCAATCAATTGTGAAATAGCTATTTCTGTGTCCAAGGCTTTTTCTACAATTAAATGTAGTTTATGAGCAGCACATCCTAAATGTTTATATTTCAAAATATTTTTGAGAGCATTGACAATATTGGGGGCATTGTCAGATACACAGAACGTTATTTTATTAGACAAACCCCAAAATTCAATAATTTCTTTTATGTTGTATGCCAACAGTTCACTGGTATGAGAACCTTCAATGGCACGACAGTCTAATGTGGGACTCAGTAATTTTCCCTCATACACAAAGTGGACTATGACTGCTAAATAACCTTCATTAGCTGTAGATGTCCAGCAGTCCGTAGTCAAACAAACAGAACGGATTTTATCATTATTGAGTATAGAAGCTAGTTTTAATTTAGCTTCTTCATATACTGCTGGTATCATGGTTTTTGATATTTTTTTGCGTGAGGGCAAATTATATGCAGGGTTTAATGATCTAATGAATGCTACAAAACCTTTGTTTTCAACCATCGAAAATGGTTGATAATCATGAATAAAAACCTTCATTAGGTCATGGTCTTTTTTTTTTCTTTCTCTCTCTGAGATTTTTTTAATTGTAAAAGAATGCAACCTTGATTGCACCTTACCTTTTGGTTTGTATGCCGCCGGTTGTTCCACACTAGCTGAAGATTGCATTTCCAGGTCTTCCTCCAGTGTTTCAAATGCTTCTTCTATCTGCGGTTCGATAGTTATTTGAGATGAAGGGCCAGCAACAGATGCAACTGATTTGGTCATGGTAAAGGTTTCTTTGGAGTCAGTGATGGTAACAAAAGGATGCCTTCGCAATAAATGCTTCTTTAAATTTGATGTAGAAGACTTATAACTAACTTTAACTTTACAAATGTTACACTTAGCAATCACACTGTTTATCTGCTCAAAATGCTCCCACATAAAACTTTTCTTCCCACGAACAGACATTGTCAATAACTGTTACTCACACAAAATATAGTAATAAAAAAAATAGTTATATTACGAATAATTAACCCAATGATAATTAATCAAAAACTACCTGAAAACAATTCAACAAACTACTTAATTTTAAAGATAAAATAATTAAAAATGTAAAGCAAACCTAAATTTAGAAAAGAATTTAAAACGCACTAAAACTACCTAATTCTATATATAAATTCAATATAAAAAAGATTAAATCTAAAAAAGCGAACCTAAAAGCACAAAATAATTTAAAACACCCTAAAACTACTTTATTATAAATTCAAAATAAAAATTATAATATACAAAAACGCGAAATCAAATTTACAACTAGAAATAATTAAAAAACTAAATGTAAAATTTAAGAAAACAGAATATTTAAACGTGGAGAAAGAAAGGTGTCGAGTGGTAACCGAACAATGAAGTGGAGTGTCCTTTAGATACCCTGATCTGCGATTTCCAAGAATTGACACAATAAGAGCACAAAAAAAAAAAAAGTCCTATTGGAGAAGATCGAATTTTATTGCATGGTTAGTACATTTGCCTTCTTGCTTCCTGTTGGGTTAACCCTTCTTCGGGCCCCCCTCAAAACCTTCTTCCGTCGGGGGCGCGGTGTGCCTGAGAGGCTCACTTTGAAGAACTTCCCATGAAGTCTTTCCTAAGCTATTTTATCTCACAAACTAAAATTTATCACCTTTTTTGAGATGTGTATAGTTATCTTCGCGCAAATTTTTTTTTTTTTGAAAGTTAGAGACCAATAGGATCGCCAAGATTCTAAGCAAATGGTTTTAAATGAGTATTGTCGAATTACTATCTGTTTTTTTTGTTCGTATCCTCAAAACCAATATTATGTTATATTTAACTGTAAGCATGTTGTTACCATTGGTGTGCGCCGCCCTTTTAATTAGGGGTGCTGGCTGGAGGATCCCCCCCCCCCCAAAAAAAAAAAAGAAAAATAAGCATACACTAAAATGAATAGCTAATTTAATTTATTTCAGAAAAGCTTGAATCTTTTAAATACTAGGGTTTAACCATAGATAGTACCGTGACACTATATGTTGAAAACATTATAAAAAAATAAAATTTTTATAGTATAAAACTATTACATTTACATTAACTACTACTATTTCATTTATATATTAGTTTAATTTATCCAGTTTAGGTTTATTCTATGCACTTTAGTTCATTTTAGATTTTAATCGTACATTTCAATTTAGATACGGGCACAAGGGGGTGCCTGTGTTTAATTCTTTTTTACCTCTGGAACCCCCTCGCGCACGCCTATGGTTATTACATAATCGGCAGTCAAATATATATAAACTTTGCCAAACCATTTACAAGCATAAAAATTAAAGAGTGAAAAGGTTTTCAACGTTGGTGGAAATTCAAACGATGTAGAGCATGTTGCAGTTTAATTCTGTTGTGAAAATATGTTTATTGATGACTAGAATTTGATTCATATTTTGTACTATAATATTATTATTAGTAGTAGAAGAGTCACCAAAATATATTCAAAACAATTTTACAGCATACTACATTTTTTACAAATTCAAAAAAAAAGTAATAATAATTATTAAATCCACTAGTAAAAGTGATACTGATTTAATAATACTGGGGCCCCAGAGGAGGTTGTCACTACATTGGAACTGTACCGATAATTTGGAACAGTGACAGGTCTGTCACTGGAACAGTTGGAACGGTGACAAGAAAATCCGGGAACGGCACATCCCTAACCAGCAGTAATGCTATCACTGATACCCCCACCCACGTCCCACCTCCCACACACCCTCACCTCCTCACCCAAATTTCTCTTTATTTTCTTTACATTCTGTATCAATAATCCCTACTTCCCAAAATTCCCAACCCTCTGGTGGGATATCCGAAAAAAATTCGGAAGCCCGTTCCACCAACTGCGAAGTCGTCCCTGAACCGAGGATTTTACCTTCGGCACAAAGGGCGTCTGATGAGCCTACCAACCCTTACCTTTCTTCTGATTGTCAACAGACCGAGGGGATAAAGGTTGAAGGAAGAAGAACTAGAAGTAAGATCAGAAAAAAATCACCAAAGCGTGAAAGAAGCAAAGAAAAAATTGAAACTAATATATAAGTTATTTTTAATTTTATTATTATGTTTTTCATTTGATTTTTGTTTACTAAATCTACATTAATTATTAATATTATTTATCTAAATTCCGACCTATTTACATTTTTTATTTTTATTTTTTTAATATGGCAACTTCAACCAATATAATACAATGGAACTGTAATGGTATAAAGGGAAAACATGAGGAACTTAAACTTATTATTAATAAATACCAACCGGTAGTTTTATGTTTACAAGAGAGTAAGTTACCCCTCAATAAAACTTTCACGCTGAAGGATTATATTATCTATAGAAACGATTTTGATTATAGCAGTAGAGCATGTGGCGGGGTTTTGATTGCCTTACATAAAAGGGTCGTTTCTGAGTTAATTCAGATAAATACCTCCCTTACAAGCAGTGGTAGTCAAGGTCTTTCTGCACATACCTATGTCATTTATAACGTTTATCTTCCCCCTGATAATTTTGATGAGGTAGATTTGGTTAATATTTTGAGTAATACCCGTTCTCCCTTTATTTTTATGAGCGATGTAAACGGTCATCATACCTCCTGGGGTTCATCTTACTGTTAATCTTACAACGCGCGGAAATACTATTAGGCGAATTATAGATGGCACTGACTCGGTAATACTAAATTCAGGACAGCTAACATATTTAAGTAAAGCATACCATTCATTCTCGTGCATTGACCTGACATGGTGTTCACCTAGCTTATATACTCATTTGGATTGGCAAGTTTCTCAAGATCAATATTCTAGCGATCATTTTCCCATAGTAATCAGTTTTCCAAACATTAATACCCGCATAACAAAACAAGCTAGATGGATAACGGAAAAAGCAGACTGGACAACATTTCAAAACAATTTACAGATAACAGCCTCTGATATAGCAACCACAAGTAATAGTGATGAAATCAATCATCAAATCACTCAATCTATATTAGCAGCAGCGGAACTTTCAATCCCAAAAAGCTCCACTAATGTCAAATCGAAGACTGTACCTTGGTTTGACAGTGAATGTAAACTAGCGATTAAGCTGTGTTTGTTTGGACTCCGAAGAGGAAGGATCTACCATAGCTCCGAGGGATAACAAACAGATAAGAAAACTATTCCTTTATATATATATATATATCATATTTCTTCTCTTTTTCTTCTTTTTCTCGTGTAAATCTTTGTGATATTTATATTTATATCTCTTTTTATTATTATTATTACAATTTTTTTTCCTCGAATTTTAAAAATTATTTAACTTTATATTTTTTCAAATTAAACAACCGATTATATCAGTATTCAAATTATGGAAGAACCTGACGACCCAATCAGTCCTCGGGCTAAAAGAAAACGTCCGAGGGGAAAAATGAAATCCCAACAAGACAGGTTAACCCCAGACGAAGGACAAAATATTAGTCCAACCTTCGTAATAATTAAAAGAGAGGGTGACGAGAGCTTTGTCAAGATCTTCCCTTTTTTCATAAATAAATTTATCACAGGCCTAGTTGGGGAGGTAAAAAATATTTAAAAAAATGAGAGACGGTTCATTATTGGTCAAAACCTTTAAGGGCACCCATCCGAAATACTGCTTTCCTGTAAAAATTTTGGAGGACAATTCCCAATACAGGTTACCCCCCATAATTCTCTCAATTATAGTAAGGGTATAAAGTATATGATTTTCAATACTTGGATATTGAAGAAATTAAAAAAGAATTAAATAAAAAAATAATCGATATCATCAGAATTAAAATTTAAAAAAATGGTTTCGAAATAGCTACCCACAATTATATAATCACATTTTCAACACCTATTGCCCCAAAAACATTTAAGGTAGGATACCAGACTGTTCCGGTCCAGCCATATATCCCTAATCCCCTTCGCTGCTTCAACTGTTTGGGTTTTAATCATCCAACTGCTCAATGTAAAAAAGAACCTGTATGTATACAGTGTGGAAAAGCAAAACATACTCAGGGAAACAAATGCGAAAGAGAACCTGAATGTATAAATTGCGATGGTTCTTGCCTTAGATCGCACCTGTCAAATATTCCAAATGCATAAAAAGATCAAGAGTATACAGATTAACAATAAAATATCACAAATTGAAGCCAAAAAAATATATAAAGAAAGATAACCTAATTCTTTTAATAAATCATTTGCACAAATATTAAAAGAAAAAGTAAATGAAACCGAAAGAAAAGAAATCGGCATCCAAACCGATATCCCATTCTTTTTTGGAGAAAATAAAAAACAAATAATAAATAAAGAACAACAAAAAATTAAAACACGCAGTAGTGATGTTTAACATTTATTATCAACCGATATGTCTAGTATGACTAGCATAAGCCCCGCCCTAGCCCCCCCTCTCCCACCCTCTCTCCCTCCTAGCTCCAACTCCACACTATCAAACTTTCCGCCACGCAGAGTAACTCGTTCCACAGCGGCTGGGACAGAAGTGCCAGCGGGCCCCCCACCCCTGCTCCCTCCCTCGCTCCTTCTCCCAGCCCCACTCCTACTGCTGGCATATCTTCAGATCCATCTGAAGAAGGGCATTCGATAGGTGATGCAATACCTATTGAAATTGATCCTCCCGATAGTGACAAAGGTTATACCGAAGTCACATATTTTATTTTTATTTTATTTATTTATCTTTTATTATTTGAAATTTACAACTGTATTACAAAATACATCTAGTAAATATGCGGTGTATATAAGATATAATAACATGAATAAAACTTGAAGAGGAACTACCCATTGGCTATCCAATGACTATCCCGAGGCCATCTTCTTTTCAGGCGCCTCAGAGGATTGCCAGGAATGGAATGGGAAGCAAGTTGTGCAACAAGTGGATTTGGATGAGGAGTGAGTTTATTATGAAAGGAAAGGTATCTGGTTCGTGCCAAATCAGCGACGTATGGGATATTAAGGTCTTTGTGGATGATTTCATTTGTGACAAAGTAAGGAGCATTAAGGATTTTTCTAAGGATTTTGGATTGGAGTGATTGGATGCGGGAAGAATTCGATGGTTTGGTGGATCCCCATAACTCTATACCGTAAGTCCAAATAGGTCTGATAATCGTCATATAGATGAGTTTTTTTTGTAGTGAATAGGGAGATTTGAACGTTTGTCAAGTAAGTGTTGTAACAGTCGAAATCGATGTGCAGCTTCTTGTCTTTTCAATCTTGTATGAGGGTTCCAGGTAAGTCTCTTGTCCAGATAAAATCCCAGGTATCGTATTTGTTCCACATTATTTAGCGGTACACCATTAAAGGATACAGGAGCACAGGATGAGGTAGGTTTTCGACGGAGAGTAAAGGTTATTTGCTGGGATTTGCTAGGATTTATCTTAACTCTCCAGTTATGACACCATTCTTCAAGCGAAGTGATATGTGACTGGAGTGTCTGGGATGCAGCAAATGAATCTTCATTGACTGATAACACGCTGGTGTCATCAGCATAGGTTGTGAGGATAGTATTAGGATGGGTTGGGATATCAGCTGTATACACTGTATAAAGGATGGGACCCAGGATACTACCTTGAGGAATACCAGCGGTCTGGGGAAAGAGATAGATGAGTATTTAGAATTGTGATTAACTTTAAATACTCTATCAGAAAGGTAGGAACGGAGGATGAGGAAATATGTAGATGGAAGGAATTGGCGAAGTTTATAAAGCAGTCCTGAATGCCATACCCGATCAAACGCCTGTTCAACATCTAGAAAGGCACCCGTGCAATACATCTTGCACTCCAATGCAGATGAGATAACATCCACCACACGATGGCACTGCTGGGTAGTGGAGTGAAACTGACGAAATCCAAACTGGTGATCAAGAATAATGTGATGGGAATCAAGGAAGGGATAAAGGCGTTTCAAAAGGAACTTTTCAAGGATTTTGCCCATGATAGGTAGGAGAGAAATAGGTCTGTATGAGGAAGGATTTTCTGGCGGTTTTTTAGGTTTTGGAATCATTTTAATAATTGATAATTTCCAGGAATTGGGAAAATATGTAGTACGGAGGATAGCGTTATAAATATAAGTTAGGAGTAGTACTGCTTTCTTTGGAAGACTTTTGAGGATTCTTGAGGTTATAAGGTCATGTCCAGGAGCTTTGTTGGAGGGCAATCTACGGATTATGGATATTATATCTGACGGGTGGAAGGCTTTAGGAGGAAGGGTCATTTGGAGAGAAATAGTAAGTTCTGCTTCAATATATTCTACATGGATAGGATTTAGGATGTCAGAATGAGGTTTAAAAGTATTATGTAATTGTTCACCAAATACTTGTGATTTTTCCGAATCAGATTTGGTCCAGGTTTGAGCTGGAGTAAGGAGAGGATAATTGAAGGTTTTGAACTTTAAAAGTTTTTTGGTCGTGGTCCATAATGATTTGTCGGAAATAGATAGTTGTTCAGTTTGTTTCTGTAAATTGTCAAATTGTAGTTTTTTAAGATCTGATTTAAGTTTGTTAGTTAATTTGGTATAATTGGTTTTGTCAGTTGGGTATCGAGTTCTATGCCATTTGGCTCTAGCTCGTCGTTTTTCTACCAGTAAAACCCGAATATATTGAGGTAAGACCATCCCTTCTGAATGTATTATTCTATTTTGTGAGGTATTTTCTGTTATGCTGGTTTGTATTGATTTAGTAAGATGTTCTATTGCCGCATCTATTTGTTGACATGTTTTTAGAGGAGTTTTTAAGTCTATATGGTTTTCTAAAGTCGAACGGAATTTGTCCCAGTCTACTCGTCCAGTTATCAAGGATGGAGGAGAAGGTTTGATAATAGGAGTAGAATTTAATGTAAGCAAAACTGGGCTATGGTCAGAGGAAAGGTCATCTAAGGAATCTATTGTAGTTTGGGAAGTAGGTATTTGAGAGGTAACGAATATGTCTAGAATATCTGGGCGTTTTTTTAGGCCAGTAGGTAGGATTGTTAGGTGAAAGTATACGGTAATTGTTTAAGGATGATACAAGGGAAAGTACACTACCTCGGGAATTGGATGTTCTACAGCCCCATCGCTGGTGTTTAGCGTTGTAATCCCCACCTGCAATGAAGCGCCGCCCAAAGGATTGGAATACGGATTGCAGAATATTTTGGGAAAGGCTTTTTGCTGGAGGACAATATACAGCTGAAAGAGTAAGGTTAAATGGGAGGGAGGATAGGATTAGTGCGGTAGACTGAATGGTGTCAGTTGGAGAGGAAGGAATCAGGGTGTGGGTTAGTGATCTATGTATAAGGATACAAGTACCACCATGGGCTGTTTTGTCGGGGTGGTCAGATCTGTATGTGATGTAGTCTTTGATGTGGAAAGAAGAAGTAGGCGTCAAGTGGGTCTCGGTAATTAGGGCAACGTGAATGCTATTGTCGTGTAAGAATATGTCTAGTTCATTTCTGTGATTGAGCAAACCATTTGCGTTCCATAAAAGAACTGCCAAGGAGTTTGGGATCATCGAGGAACAATAGACGTGATTTCTGTCAGGGCTCTTGTGAGAAGGGTAATTAAAGGTTTGATAGTATCTTGCAGTTCACGGAGGAAGGAGGAGAGAATTGATGAGATATCACCAAAACTTTGGGAGGAAACAGGATAGGATTGAGGCGGAAGGTTAAACTGTCTTGACGACGGTAACTGGAATGGGATTTGGCTTGGATTTTGTTGAGGTGTGATTTGCTCATAAATTTGTAGTGGAGTCTTGGTCTGTTGGTTTACTTGTTGTTGGGTCTGTTGGGTTGTTGTTGGAGTAGAATTGGTTATTTTAGGAGGTCGGGATGGAAGGGATGGTTGAGGCGCCTGATTCTGTGTCCTTCTGTTTCTTCGTTCAACCGTCGTGAACTCATTAGTTGTTTGATGAAGTTGAGATGCCACCGCTGCTGAGGTTGATGGCTGTGGTTCTGCAAGTTGAACGGCTGAAGTGATGGGTTGTTGAGCTTTTGATGTTGATGGCATTGGAGGAATGTGACTAGGAAAATTGTTGACTGAAATGGTCTGTTGATTCTGAAAGGAAGTTACTATTGCTTCGGATGTTTCAGGAACAGGATTTCTATTTGAAGGAGAGTTGGAGGCTCTTTGCTTCTGCCTGTATTTGTATACTTGGCAGCCCTTATAGTTAGCAGGGTGACTCTCACCACAGAGGACACACAAGGCTGGCGTATCTCTTGTTATTAAGCAAGTTGCAGTTAAATGTGGCCCTGCACATTTAACACATCTTGCCTGACGATTACAATACGTTTTCGTGTGGCCTAGGTTTTGACATCTAGTACATTGTACTATTTCTTTTTTAACTCGAGGTACTTCAAATTTGACCACCGAGTACACCAGTCTTTTGATGTTGAAAACTTCTACATTGTTATCTGCTGGCTCCAGATCCACAAAGAACAATGGGAGTGGTCGTTTTTCAGAGCGGTGGAGAACGTTGGATACATGCCTAACGCTATGGCCTAGCTGCTCCAGATCTCTTTTGATTGCATCGGGAGGCACTGATTGGTGAAGTCCCCGTAGTACTACTCTGTAGGCCTTGTCTTCTTTTAATTGATAGCAGTGGAACTGAATGTTTTGAGTTTTTAGGTGGGCTACCAATGATTTATAATGATCTTTTGTCTCTGTGTTTATTTTTATGTCGTGGTATCTGGATTGACATTGGAAATTTGTTTGTCCAATTAATTCTGAAATCTGTTGACAAAATTGAATGTAATTATCTACGCCGGTAACGTAGATAGGAGGTGGTTTTATATCTGTTTGAGGAGGTTTTGGTGGTTGTTGAACTGAGCTATCCGAAGGCATGTTAGTCAATGGTTGAAATCTGTTAGCTGTTTCGATGGGTGTAACTGCTGTGATGACAGCTTTACTGCGTGTTTGGGGTGGAGTGGGAGGTTGATTTAGTTTTTTTTCTTTTTGTTTCTTTTTCTTCTTCTTTTTGTCCGGAGAGTTCCCAGGGGGCTCAAGAGCAGTATTTCTTTGTCTTTTTGACAAAGTTCTACCCTTAAGGAACTTCGAGTCCGATTCGCTGAAGTCAGAACATGGCATTTCTTCATCGGAGTCAAAACAGGAAGATTTTTCACACTCCATATTAATAATTATTATTATTGCTAATTGATATTAATAATATTATTTAAAGTAGAGAGAAAAATAAAGAATAACAAATATATATATGTAAATAAAAACACATCTGTAAAATAATATTAAAAAAAAAAAAAAAAAAAAAAAATTCTCCATTCAATGAGCTCCGAACTCGGGTGCGTGAGAATAAGAGACGTGCGCTCTACTCACTACGTCACCTAGGATGATAGTGAGAGGCAGGCCTATGTAAGTGATAGCCAGCCACAGCCGTCAGCAGGTCGAAACTCTACCTACGTCGTGCCCAACTATCCCGTCATACACTTAAAGTCCACCTTTATAAATTAGTTTCTAGGGACTCACCTAGCCGGAAAACTTCACTAATTGTTCAATTATGTATACACACAATATTTGTAAAGTACCGAGCTGATGCGTGCGCTAATACCACTGGTATTACTTGAGTAAACAGGGAGCTGTTCTAGATAGCTGCATAGCAGTAGCGGCCATGTTCCTCAACGAAGTCACATATAAAAAAGGAAAAACAAAAAGAGAAAAAAAAAAAAAAAAAAAAAACAGGTAATATTAAAAATTCTGTAAATAAATAGACTGCGTATACATACTTATGTGTGTGTGTGTGTGTGTGTGTGTGTGTGTGTGTGTGTGTGTGTGTGTGTGTGTGTGTGTGTGTGTGTGTGTGTGTGTGTGTGTGTGTGTGTGTGTGTATGTGTGTGTGTGTGTATGTATGTGTGTATATGTGTGTGTATATATATATATATATATATATATATATATATATATATATATATATATATGTGTGTGTGTGTGTGTGTGTGTGTGTGTATTTGTGTATATACGTGTATATATATCTGTTTTAAATATGTATTATTTTCTATTATCATATATCGCTATTTTATTGCTCTATTGTTTTCCTGTTATTTTATTACATACAATTTATTTCTTAGGTCTTATTCGATGTAGATATTTACTAAAATATTATTTTATTATATATTGCATAACTACAATGACATTTCTTATTCCTAAATTATTGTTTTGCACAACTAATAATATACCCGTATGTCTTTACTTCAATGGAACTGCAACGGATTGAAGACACATTTTAACGATTTAAAAATATTGATAAGAAATGTAAACCCCTTTTGTATAGCTCTCCAGGAAACCAATCTTTTAAATAATGAAAGAGAACAATAAAAAATTTTAAAATTTATAGAAAAGATAGCCCTAATCCGAATCATGGCCACCATGGCGTTCTTCTTGCTGTTCAGGAATCAGTATATTCAGAACCGATTTCAATAAATACCCACCTCCAAGCTGTAGCTGCCAAAATACACTTAAATTTTACATTCTCCGTTTGGAATGTATACTTACCACTGGATCGTACTATAGAAACCCAGCATTTACTTGATATTTTCAACCAACTGCCACGTCCTGTACTTTTAGTCGGAGATCTAAATGGTCATAGTTCGTTGTGGGGATCCCGAGATTTAAACATACGTGGAAAAGTAATAGAAAATTTTATTGAATTTTCCGACTTACTTCTACTAAATACAACGCAACCTACTTTCCTCAGTTCTAGTTACGGGACATTTTCTGCCCTCGATCTATCTCTTTGCAGCCCTACGCTCTACAATAATCTAGACTGGACTGTACTTCCCGATCTACATAGTAGTGACCATTTCCCAATTCTTATAAAATTCCTTACTTTAAATCCAACATGCCAAGTAAAACCCAGATGGATCTTAGACAAAGCCGACTGGCTTGAATTTACGTCCTAGGTACCCCACCCGAAAACTCGCCATCTGATCTGAGTATCGAAGAAGGATGCCAAGCAATAAGTAACTCTATCATTCAAGCAGCACAAGCAGCAATACCGATGACGTCCGGTTTCCCAAAAAGACCTGCGGTCCCATGGTTCAATGAAGCCTGCAAACAAGCCCTTAAAAACCGTCGTTAGGCCTACAAAATATTCCTCAGATGCATGACCTCTGATAATTTAATTGAGTACAAAAAGCAAAAAGCCATCTGCCGTATGACCTTTGACCACCATAAAGCTGAATCCTGGAAGAAATTTGTAAATGGCATAAATTCCTCCACTAGCTCTAGTACGGTTTGGAACAATATTCGAAAAATCAACTCCAAAAGTTCTTTATCCCGCTTTACCATTTAATCAACCACCAACTATCCGACGACCCATTAAACGTATCAAATATCTTTGCCGACTACTACTCGCAAACATACAATTCCAGAGATAATAACTTAAATCTAAATTCTGAAAAAAATAAACACCAAAATAGTGCAGCCGATACAAATTACTATAACATAACTTTTACGATATGGGAACTGAATTATATACTAGACAATGTAAAAGGCAGCTCACCCGGCCCTGACAATATCCATTATGATATGATAATAAATCTACCAAAAAATACTAAACAGTGGTTACTGGACTACTATAACCACATTTGGCAGTCCGGCATATTACCTAAAGCCTGGAAGGATTCAATAGTTATTCCAATCTTTAAAACCGGAAAAGACAAACTCGTCCCATCCAGTTACCGCCCAATATTTCTCACAATTTGCCTCTGCAAAGTGATGGAGAGAATGATTAATAAAAGGTTAATGTGGGTTTTAGAAAAATACAATCTCATTCAATCATTTCAATCAGGATTCCGAAAAGGTCAATCAACAATAGATCATCTACTGACTTTAGACACAGATGCGCAATATGCATTTATAAGCGGTCAACAAATGATTGCAGTCTTCTTAGACATGCAAAAGGCCTTTGACAACATAAGCCATACAGTCATACTCCATAAATTAATATCGATAGGAATCCAGGGACAAATGTTTTCATTCATTAAACAATTCCTAAGCAATCCGTCAGAGTACGGATCGGATGCGAATACTCTCAATATCACCGGCAGAACAAAGGAGTTCCTCAAGGATGTGTGCTCAGCCCAACACTTTTTCTACTTGCTATTAACGATTTAGGGCTTAACCTGCCAAGAGGAGTTAAACCTCTTCTATTCGCTGATGATTTAGCAATATTCTACCGATCAAAATGTATTCAGGATATCCGATTCAAACTACAAGAGACACTGTTCCGAATCAAACACTGGGCAACTACAATTGGTATTCAATTTTCAAATGATAAAACAAAATGTATCCACTTCAGCCGAAAACGAAATACACCCCCATCACCCGAACTGTTTTTAGGAAACTCTCCGATACCATACACAAATCAACATAGATTTTTAGATCTTACTTTTGATAAAAGACTGAACTGGGAACACCATATATCTCGCCTAAAAACTATCGCCACTAAAAAACTTAATATTATCCGTGTTCTGAGCAATACCAAATGGGGTGCCGACAGAATGAGTTGCTTAAAATTTATCAAGCATTGGTTCATTCCAAAATTGACTACGGTTCCTTCATTTACAGTTCTGCCCGTTACCGTGTTCTTACTAAGCTAGATACTGTCCATCATGCCGGAATTCGAATCGCTACAGGGGCATTTCGTACAAGCCCAATTCTTAGCTTGTGTTCTGAATCGAGATTATCACCACTTCTATTTAGAAGATTAAAACTAGCTATAACCTACGCTTCAAAAATACACTCACAGACAGGACATCCGACTTACCAATACATTTTTAATTCCAAATATTCCAATTCCTTTAGACAGAAACAAAATTCAACTCTTCCGTTATCAGAAAGGATCTCCTCAGCTATCTCTTTCCTCAAAACTATCAAACTTAGCCTATCCGAAAATGATATTCCACCATGGACCCACCAGCGTCCTAATACAATTCTCGACCTTACTAAGTACTCAAAGAAAAATACTGAGCCATCCAAATTCAAAGACCTCTTTTCCCGCCTTCTTACTGACACACCGGAATCATTTATAATTTACACTGATGGTTCAAAATCTGACAAATCTGCATCTTCCTCTTTCGTTACTAAAGATTCAACCCACAAAATAAAACTACATAAATTATCCAATATTTACATGGCCGAACTAAACGCAATAGCAGCAGCACTCCATTTTTGCATGACCCTCGCTTACAATAGTATAATTATAGCCACTGATTCACTGAGTTCACTAAAAGGCCTAGATTGTATGTATCCGAAACATCCCAAAATCTCGGTTATACACTCCTACTTATCCACACTAAAAAGTTTAGGCAAAACAGTAAAGTTTATATGGATCCCGAGCCACGTGGGTATTGTGGGCAACGAGTTGGCCGATCTAGCTGCAAAGGAGGCTCTCGAACTACCGGGGCGAGGCAAGATCGCTCTAACTCCATCTGATCTACGAAAAGCCCTAGAAAAAGAAATCGATGATGGATGGCAGTCTATGTGGGACGAAAGCCCTCCAAATAAACTGAAAATGATTAAAAAAGATGTCAAACCCTGGAATACATCCAGCCGCCAGCCAAGTCGTAGAGAGGAAGTCGTACTGACGAGACTTAGGATAGGCCACACCAGATTAACACACTCCTATCTTTTCACAAGGGGGGTTCCACCCAAGTGCAAATACTGTAGTGGTATACTAACGGTGATACACATTTTTCAGGACTGCCCTTTTTTTACATCGCGCCTAAATAGCTTAGGACTAAATACAGACCTTCCAACAAAAAACAGAATTAGTATTCAAGTTTCTGAAATTAAGTGGTTTGTTAACAGAGGTTTAACATAAAAGATAAATAGGCAATAAAATATAATTACATATAAAATATATCAATAGAAATAAGAAAAAATATAGATGTGGAGAATAAAATAAAAAAGAAAATATGGCGTTAATAACCGATGCAGTTGTACGCCATGACACTAAACAAACAAACAAACTAGCGATTAAGAAGAGAAGAAAGGCTCTTAAAGTCTTCCAAAATTAAAGGTTTCCAATATATTATAAAATGAACCGCTCGCTGTCTCGCAGAATAATCAAGGAGAAAAAAAAAAGAATCATGGGAACAATTTTTGAACACCATTTCATCAAATACCCCACCCAGGATATTTTGGAAAAAGATAAAGAACATTATGGGAAAGTTCGTTGACTATCAGCCAACCCTTCTAATCAATGACCAAATAGAACAAAATCCCGAGATATTGACCGAGCATTTTGTTGAATATTATTCGAATATTTACTCCACCCAACCACAACCGATAATAGAAACCGAGACAGATAGCATTGACGATCAAAATGAAAACTCTTATAACTTACCATTTACCAAAGCAGAATTACTTTCCTTCGGCTTCTCATGCTGATCTGTAACTTTCTACGAAATCGGACCTTCCAAGTTAGAATAGGTAATTATCTGCCTTCGGTAAAAGAAATGTCCAACGGAATCCCACAAGGAAGTGTCTTAAGCTGCGCTCTATTTGCAATAGTTATAAACAAAGTAACAGAGATTATTCCTAAACAAATCAAAACCTTTCTATTTGTAGATGATCTAGCTCTTTTACTATCATTTAATAACGCAAATAGAATGCAAATATTACTACAAAATTGCTTAGCGAATTTGGAAGCATGGTCTATGAAATCCGGTCTAAACTTCTCCACCGAAAAACTAAATGTCTACTTTTTTAAAAACGCAGGACGCCTACTCCTTTTCCAACGTTAACCAACAGAGGCACGAACTTACATTGCGATACAAAAGTTAAATTTCTAGGGCTAACCCTTGATTGTAAACTTAACTGGAAAGAGCATATTAGATGTCTAAAAGAAGAAACACTTAAGAGAGTGAATATTTTAAACGTTCATGGGGAGCAGATAGATCAAGTATGCTTAAGTTATATACCAGTCTGATAAGATCAAAGCTTGTCTATGGTAGCTTTGTTTACTCTTCGTCGAATCAAAATCTGCTGTCGGCTCTTGATTCAGTCCACCATGCAGGCATCCGTCTTGCTACTGGAGCCTTCAGAACCAGTCCAGTATTTAGTTTATGTGTTGAAGCTGGTATAGCTCCTCTCGCTTTGAGTAGACATTAACTTGCCTGCGGATACATTGCAAGACTAAAAATCAATAATAACAACCCAGCATGGAAACCCATTTTTAAACCGAAGACTAGACGATTTCAAGAAAACCGAAGACTAGCTGCTCCATTGGGTATAAGGGCTGGTAGATATATAGAAGAAATTAACTGCTTGCAACCAACAACTAATGAAGTTGATTACCCACCTTGGACTATAAAACTACCTGCAATAGATTTAACACTTAGAAAATTCACTAAAAACACCACTACAAAACTTACATATTTAGCAGAATATCAAAAAATGAAGCAAAAATATAGTAATAGAAAACAATTTTATACTGACGGTTCCAAATTAAATGATAACGTTGGTTGCTCTTTTGTATCCGACTCCAGGATCACCAAGTATAAACTTCCTTCCCTGACCAGCAACTTCACTGCTGAATGCTATGCGATTTGTGCGGCACTCTATTCAATCATGCAGTGCGATGAAGAAAACTTCGTAATATACACGGACTCTCTATTTGCTCTAAAGGTCCTAAAAAACATCTATAGTAAAGACCAACTTGTAAGGAAAGCACAAGTTTATGCATCAATGGTAAAAGATCTGAATAAGAACATATCTCTAGTTTGGATTCCATCACAGGTGGGGATTAAAGGTAACGAAGCAGCAGATCTGGCTGCCAAGGAAGCAGCATTGTCATCGATTGATATTACAAGTATTTACACCTCATCCGACATTTGCCGCTTTCTAAAATATCAAGTTAAACTAGCCTGGGCCCAGCTCTGGGAAAACACTGAGGAACTAAATAAGTTGAAAGCTGTAAAAAAGGGATTAAAAAAATGGAAAAGTTCCAACCGTAAAGACAGAAGGGAAGAGGCAGTTGTAACTAGACTCAGAATAGGCCACACACGACTTACCCATGGTTACCTGATAACAAAGGACAGACCACCGAAGTGTACAACATGCAATAACAGACAATTAACAATTAGACACATACTGGAGGACTGCCCCCTATGGGATAGTTATTTTCAGGAAGCGCATTTGCAAAGATACCTCCCAACTATTCTTGTCGTTAATAATAAAAATATTGGCACAATCATCCAATTTCTCCAAAAATGTAATATTTTTAATAAAATTAAAAAAAACAAAAAAAAAAACTGTCAAAAATATAAAGAGATAATATAGATTGAACCACGGACACGCTCGATGTTGGGTGTCCATAAATAATTCAACCTAACCTAACTAACCCTTCATACTGGCTACACTCTGCGATACACGTGAAAATTAATATACAGTTAACACAAATTGCACAGACGCCAGCAGACGTTACTAATATATCCACAGACGGAAGTAAAGAAGGGGACAAAGCAGGCAGTGCTTGGTTACTTTAGGACATGAGAGAAAACATGATCAGTGCTAAATATAAGCTAGGTGCTACTTGTTCCAATAACCAAGCAAAAAAATATGCAGTCTTAAAAGCAACAAAATTCTTTCTTGATCTTTCTACTAACGTACACCACGACATTGTAATATTGACAGATAACATGACTCTAATGCAATCCATACTTAATGCCTGACATTCATGACCAACTTACTGAAATTATTAGACAAAATATATACAAACTTATTTTATCAATAACATATACAAAACATAGTATCAATCTGGAATGATGGCTGAATTGGTGTTTATTTTATTTTATTTGGTTGTTCTAATTATTTTTCCTCTAAAATTGCGAACCTTTTTTCCGAGTGATCCGATATGCAGACTCAATATATATATATTATATATATATATATATATATATATATATATATATATATATATATATATATATATATATATATATATATATGTTAAGGCATGAGAGACTTAAGCAATAAAAGTCTTACTCTGTCCTTAGTATGTGCGCCTGGTCGTTAATCAGTTAATTAAAAGCCAAATTGATTTTAAGGCTGCATAAGAAATGATAAAAGAAATATAAGAAAGAAAGAAACTCTTTGGAAGGTTGGACATAAAAAAATACTATTTATTAACATAAAAAGAAAATTAACAATATATACATATAAATCAGAAAAAAAAAACAAATACATTTCCCTCGCAGCTGCGGATAATATGGTGAAAAAATAGATTATTGATAAAGATAAAATGAATTAATTTCATTGCTAGCAATTATTAAACGTAATAATGTAGAATTAAAAAAAGGAAAATGAATAAATAAAATTTTGTTAAGGTCATAACTCTTTTGATGATTATCTTGATTGTCTATTGAATTAATGGTTATGTTGAAAGTCTATTGCTGACTGACCTGGTCAGTAGGGATACAGGGTACCTGTTGTTCCTGAATATTCACCTCTTCTGATACATCTTGGATGTATCCTGATGTGGTGGTGAGTTGAGAGAAGAAACTACGGCTGCGAAAATGTTCGCCAACTGTTGTCCGGGGCCGCTAACTTCCTTCTTCAACAGTCGAGACAGCACTGGCCTTATCTCGCGAGGGTCTTGGGCAGTAAACATTGTTGTCCCACACTTATTGTTTACACTGGTATATAAACTTCACATAACAATCACGGTCTCCTATTCCTTTTATTATTTGAAATAAAATTTTAAATCTAATTATACACAATTAAAAAAAAATTAAACCTTTACTTATATAATTATATTTACAAAAAAAAAAAAAAAAAAAAAAAAATAATAAAAACAAAGAAAAAAAATAATGAGTTACTTTAAATTTATTTAATTTAATTTAACTCTAAATCCCTAAAAACATAAATAATGTTGTTTCTGAAACATGCAGCCCACCAAAATTCTAACTGGAATTTTCAAGTATCCATGCTTTCAGATGAAGTTACGGGAGCAAGAGAGATAACTTTGGTTACGGGTCGCTTAAGAATAACGCCCGAAGCAAAACGAAGAGTTATCACGCGAACTACTCCATCTTCTCCAGGATGAATCTCGTGAACTCGGGCTAACGGCCAATAAAGCGGAGGGGAGTTGGCTTCGTTAACTACAACCAGATCTCCTACTTTAAGGTTGGGTTCATTCTTAATCCACTTGCTTCGCTGCTGCAATTGATGCAAATATTCTGTTCGCTACCTTCGCCAATAGTGTTCTGTTCTCTGTTGTACTAGTTGCCAACGATCGAGTCTGTTCTCTTAGGTGTCCCACAGGATTTCTTCGGGTCTGCCGGTTATTGGACAACCTATTAAAAAATGCCCTGGTGTTAAGCTTTCATTACTCTCCGGATGAGATTCGAGTGTTAAGAGAGGTCGGGAGTTTAAGATGGCTTCAATGCGAGCAAAAATCGTGGAAAGTTCCTCAAACGTGAAAGGAGTATCTCCCATTACCTTACGTAGGATCGTCTTAACGGATTTTATTCCTGCTTCCCATAACCCTCCGAAATGAGGTGCATGGGGGGGGGGGGGGGTTGAATGACCACTTGATTCCCTTTGAAGAATTGTGTTTCCCTCAAACGTTGCCATATGAGAAGCTCCTTTAGTTTGTTGCAATCAGCGGCCTTTGTTTTGCTTGATATGTGATACCAATCCTCTGTTCGAGTTTTTTCTGTAATTGCTACAATTCGATGAGCTACAAAGGTCTTCAAGTTGTATGTTGGCGTTTTAAACCACCCCAGGACAATCGTTGAATTGGTGAACCAGTAATGTTCTTTTATTGGTAGTCGCAGAAGAAATTCTTGGAGAGAAGTATATACTCTGGCGAGAAGTAGGGCTCCACACAGTTCTAACCTTGGGATGGTTAGTGGTTTAGTCGGTGCTAATTTTGTTTTCGATTTTATCAGATGCGAAGTGACCTTACCGTCATTAACAACTCGTAAATAAATGACTGCGCTGTAACCGCCCTCTGAGGCATCACTAAAACCGATAACATCACACTCAACCGCTCCGTGTGTCCAAATGTAACGGGGAATAGCTACATCACATAAAACCGGAAGCTGAGTAATGAAATTAGACCATGTCTGTTGTAAATGTAGAGGGAGTTTGTCGTCCCAATCCAATTTTTCCTTCCAAAGGTTTTGCAGTATATGCTTGGCATAAAATACAATCGGGGCAATGTAGCCTACCGGATCGTAGATCCTGACTATAATCGATAAGACGGTTCTCTTGGTAAATATGGTTGAAGAAATCGGCTTAATACGGTATGTGAAGATATCCCTTGATGGATCCCACTGGAATCCCAAGATTTTTAAACAGGTTTCGTGCGACGCTAGGTTCAGTGGTACCTGTTGCTGGCCATCAATGAGATTTGGGGCATTGCTTGCCCATTTGCTGAGCTCAAACCCTCCTTTGTGCAGTAAGTCGACTAATTCTTCTTTGAGCTTGTACGCTGAATTTATATCAGAAGAGCCAGTAACAATATCGTCCACGTAAATTTCTTCAGTTAGTGCCCTTGAGGCTAAAGGGTAGGCTTGGCCTTCGTCCTTGACTAACTGCTGGACAATTCTGAGAGCCAGAAACGGGGCGACTGACAGCCCATATGAGAGCGTATTCAAATTATATTCTTGAAGAGGTTTTGAGGGGTCTGATCTCCAAAATATATGTTGATATTTCCTGTCTTCGGGAGACAAGAGAATTTGGCGGTACATTTTCACGATGTCCGCTGTGAAGGCGATTTGATGGCATCTAAATTTGATTAAGATGTCTGTGATGTCCTTATGCAATTTAGGACCAGTGTGCAGAAAGTCATTGAGAGATCCGCTACAGGTTGAGGCAGAGACGTCAAATACCACACGAATTTTGAAGTTGTCACCATCTTCTTTAATTATACAATAATGCGGAATAAAGTACGATCCTGGTTCTGTAGCCAATTCCATGTGATTAAGGCTCAAATAATCACCCATAAAGTTAACGTATTCTTGAAGCAAAGTTTGATTTCTTGCTAGTTTTGATTCCAAGCTGTAGTGGGCATAGGATTCATGTGATGCTCATAAATCGCGTTAGCTCCATGGAAGTAACGTTTCACGGCTTGCAGCGTATTACGATCCTTTTCACTAATTTCAACTCCACCGGCAGCCGAAAGGTCTTCTAATGCATCCCAGGCGGCAATATACGAGTTGTAAATGTCTCTTAAGCTTTTGTACATCCCCTTAAACATGAAAAGATTGCTGGGTTCAGTTTCAATTTTACGCCCTAGTTCAACAACCGTTTTTATTTCCGGCCCAAGTTGATTAAGCTTTTTTCGAAGAGTTGCTTCAGACATCTTGAGAATTGATTAAGAAAAACAAAATATCAAAGTAAAATAACTTGGAAAAGCAAATGTGATAAAAAAACAAAAAAAAAACCCTTGTTAGATCAATAGCTAGAGATGAAGAAAAACAACCCAGAAATAGAATAATAAACAAAGATAAGATTATAAATCTTTGAATACTAAAATAGAGATAAAGAGAGTTCAATGTTTCACCAACAATATTCTAAGAAAAAAAATTTTTTTCTTATAAAAATAATTATAAATTATAAATATGTAAAAAGCTGAAATAAACAAAGTAATTCATTAGAACTTCCAGAAAATATTCCTTCTCTATTTTATTTTATTTATTTTTTTTTTAGAAATTAAGCACTAATTAACAGATCCGCGGCTCGGAGGACCATATGTTAAGGCATGAGAGACCTTAGCAATAAAAGTCTTACTCTGTCCTTAGTGTATGTGCGCCAGGTCGTTAAGCACTTAATTAAAAGCCAAATTATATATTACAATTATGCGTCGAAGGACATTAAGGTCATAACTTTTTTGATGATTATCTTGATTGTCTATTGAATTAATTGTTATGTTGAAAGTCTATTGCTGACTGACCTGGTCAGTAGGGATACAGGGTACCTGTTGTTCCTGAATATTCACATCTTCTGATACATCTTGGATGTATCCTGATGTGGTGGTGAGTTGAGAGAAGAAACTACGGCTGCGAAAATGTTCGCCAACTGTTGTCCGGGGCCGCTAACTTCCTTCCTCAACAGTCGAGACAGCACTGGCCTTATCTCGCGAGAGTCTTGGGCAGTAAACATTGTTGTCCCACACTTATTGTTTACACTGGTATATAAACTTCACATAACAATCACGGTCTCCTATTCCTTTTATTATTTGAAATAAAATTTTAAATCTAATTATACACAATTAAAAAAAAATTAAACCTTTACTTATATAATTATATTTACAAAAAAAAAAAAATAAAAAAAACAAAGAAAAAAAATAATGAGTTACTTTGATTAAATTAAATTTATTTAATTTAATTTAACTCTAAATCCAAAAAAAAAAAAAATAAAATAAAAATAATATTGTTTCTGAAATCATATGTTATTAAGATGGCTGACCAAGCGCAAGCTCTAAAATTAGCCCATTAAGTTTTGAAAGCTGTTGGATAATTTCCCACACTAAGGAAAGATCTAAAAGAAAAAGTCGTACAAACGATTGAAATATTAGAAAACTACGTAACTAGTAATATCAATTTTAATTCTAACTCCCCAGAAATAGACCGAACTTCATCTAACCTTATAATTAACCTTATAAGATTCCTTATAATGAAGTAGTTATAAATAAGATTAATAAATCAAAAAACAATTCCCGTTACAAGGCCATTATAAAACCAATCTAAGAAAATAGTAATATAGAAGAAACGGAAAAAAACATTTTAGACTTTAATTAACCCAAGAACATTAAAATTAACTCTTACCAAAACATCTAAAACCAAATCAGGTTCGATACTCCTTTATTCGGGCAATCGAGATAATTTTTAAAAAATTGACACACGGATCGAAACGGATATGATTTTTGGGATTTAATTAACACAAAATAATACACATCGGCGTGATATAAGTTTCAACATCGTAATCCATCGTCCTTCTAACTGTTGGCTATTTTTCCAATAAGTTTACTTTTGGTTTTTGAAGACTTATTTTTAATAAGTCTTAAAAAATGCGCTTTATTTTGAAATAATCGATCGTACATGACTTTGCTGTATTAATATACACAAACGGCTCATTTGTATCATATTATATTAACGAAATAGCACCATGAAATGAGGCTTTACAGCCATCTCATTTAACCGTACACCTTGGATTTTAGGTCGACAATTCAGTTATTTATTATGAACTCTTCCACTTTTATGAGATTTAAAAAAAATATTTTTCCTGTATATCGGACGTCATTTAAAACATATGTCTGCAATAAAATAATTTTGGCCGCCAAAATGGATTTTTTCCCCACTGTGCAACGTCACCAAAAGTAATGAGAATGTTTGGAAATAGTTTTCTACCGAAACGAGGTCCTCGTAAAGAGGAATTTCTTGAGAGCTTGACACGTGGTAGGCACAGCGTGCAAAGCGGAAAGGTGATAGTGTTTGCATATTAGCTCTGAGACATGAGCAGATTTTGGTAGCAAACTATAATTTAGACCGGCGTTTTTAAGTCTGACGCCCACCCTGAGGACTCCTAGAGTATCGATGAAGGGCGTTAGGCTGCAAAGTGGCTTGACCGGCTTATCAGCTCGGATTTTAGGCAGAAATTCATTCATTTAAAAGGGTTTTGCTTGAGAGCGTAAAATAATCGTGAGCAAGGCGTCTTGTAGTTCTGAAACGGCCAAAGGGTGTACTGAAAGTGGTTTAGATAGTTTACGCGATCGACAATTCGATGAGCGCAATTGGAGTAGCCTTTAGCTCCGGTAGTACCGTGGTGCTTAAATCGGTGTAACGATAAGGGGGGGGGGGTGGGTATTGTTCATCACAATCAGTCAAAAAGGAGGGACCTTGCGACAAAAAATATAAATTGTTGCTCTGAGCAAACTGCAAAGGAGAAAGGCCACGAGAGGCTATGTCGGCAGGATTTAACGAAGTAGGACAATGTGACCAGGTCAAATTGGACGGCGTATTGTTTTTAAATTGTTATAATTTCTCGTGCTGTGCAATCAAATTCTTCTAACTTTAAATGCATATTTTGTCAAAAGACACACTCTCTGCCTTCTTGTTCTGCGTTTTTTCATCTCCCTGTAGATCAAAAAATCGAAATTCTCAAGAAACACAAGCGTTGTTTCAATTGTTTTGGTCCTCACTTGAAAATCAATTGCAAATCCACGTTCACATGTCGTAAATGCAATTCCCACATCCCTCTCAAGTTGTAAATTCAAATGCACATTTGAACTCCGCGTCTAATAGCGCATAAGATCATGTGAATCATACATCCAGTAAACACTCATCCTCTTCCGCTGATCAATCACAAGTTGATTCCTCAATGTCTTTCAGTTGTATTATTTCAGGTAAACCCGTAACTTCGCTTCTAGGCACTTTTCGAGCGCGTATTTTTGATTCACAAATAGGTTATTTTCAGGTCCGAGGGATCATCGATCCTGGATCGCAACTTTCCTTTATCTCAAAGCGCCTTTTTGACCAGTTGAGTCAAAAAATGCGCGATCTACCCATTACCTTTCCAAGGATCGGTGGACGTGTTTCGATCTCTCTAGGCACTGTTTTGTGTGACATTTTCTCAGAGTCAATTCTAGACAACCCATCTGTGGTTCCTCATATTACTAATCATTTTTGGTTGGACAATCATAGGTCCTATCCAAACCCTATCTCGAAATCAGCCAGCCACTTCTTTAATTTCCGTTTTGTCAAATTTCCCAAGATCTCCACAAGTTTTAGGAAATTGAAAATATTGTTACTCCCACTCCTCAAGACCATGTTGACGATATTGCCGAGCACCAATTCATCGCCACTCATAAGCGAAATGATGGTGGCCGATATTCTGTTGCTCTTCCTGTTAAACCAGACGCGACTCCTTTAGCTAGCTAGCTACCAGAAAGTTGCCCACTACTCGCTTACTCAACTCATCAAACGTCTTGATAAGATTCCCTCGCTTAAATTGGAATACAACCGATTTCTTCTTAAGCATTTGAGCTTTTTAAATTCAGAGCAAGGTGAAAAGTACGAAGTCCGTTATTACTGTATTCTCTTATCATATGATCTTTTTTTAGGTACTGTTTGTCTATACCATTGAAGATATTGCGCGACTGGAAGATGTTAATTTATCCACATTATAGAAAAACACAATGTACTTTTGCTCGAAAATGAAAATACTGTAGCTAATACGATTTAAAAAAGCAGATTAAAGATCTCTCTCTCTCTCTACTGGTGCTATGGTCCATGAAGGACCTTGGCCTCCTCCACAACCTTCATCCATTCGGACCATTTTTTATCGTTTTCAAGATTAAAGATACAAAACATAAAATCGAAAAATGTGAAATTTTCAATATTTTGGGGCTTATGCGCGACCGGAAGATGTCAACTGATCTAAACCAAATTAAAACAGAGTGTACCTAGGCTCTATTTAAAGACGTTACAAACTATTACATTAAGAAACCATGTAATTCAAATATTAAAAAAACTATCGCAAAAATGAATTTTTTTCCATATTTTGTTAAACTTTGGGGCCTATGTGCGACCGGAAGATGTCAACCGATTTCGATAATTTTTTTCCCCTTTTTCTTGTATATATAATTCGCAAGTTTTCCGCGCTATTACAATTTCGAAATAAAAAAAAGTGTTTTTTCGGCCCACCCTAATTAGAGGAAAAATAATTAGAAGAAATCTAAACCAAATAAAATAAAATTGACTTACCAAGTTGAAGATCATAAAGTTGGGCCGTTAAACCCTCCCTGGGCTTCTAAATGCATTTGTCCGACCAGAGAAAGCTTGGGGTGTCTTTTGAGATGTTGTAAGAGAGCTTGTAAGAACATTTCAATATGATTTAAATGTTCCTCTAATGTTTTAGAAAATAAAAGGATGTTGATATAGTTAACACTGAAATCTTCAAGATTATAACGTCTAAACATGCTTGGTAATGTTCTTTGGAAAATAGCTGGATCGTTCTTTAAACCGAAAGGAAGAACATTGAACATGAATTTTCCAAATTTTGTAATGAAAGACGATTTATCGCGACATTTTTCTTTCAAAGGTATGCACCAGAAGGCAGAATTTATATCAATTACTGTAAAATATTTACAATTTGAAACTTTATCTATTATGCCATTTATAGTTGGGACTGGACAAAATTCAGGTACTAACTTAACTTATTAAGGTTTCTAGAATCTATAAAGTCTGGTTTTTTATCTTCTTTCAATAGTCTAGTAAAATAAGGCTCCAAAATTCCGTTTTCAAGAAAAAACTGCTGAACTTTTATTCTCAACGGATCATTATGTTTTTGGGGTGCTGAATCTGAATCTGAAGTTGTCTACTACGGCAGACGGCGTCATACCCTAAATCGCAAAATAACTCCCAAAATACCTGTTATTTTCGGTTTTTTATATATAGCACTAAAACCAAGCTTTTTTTTTTTTTGAAGAATGTGTAGAAATATGAATTGTAGCCAGAATTATTACCCACGAAATGAAAAAAAACTACTCCGAAATCGGACCATTTACCGCGAAGCTATCGTCTTGGGAAAAAGTGTATAAATGGGTCTACTGTATATACTATCCCACTTCCCCGCGAAAACATGTTTGTCGTACTTTTTTATCTATAACTCCGAAACTATTTGTCCGAGTCAAAATTACTTTTTTTCATCTTAAAGCTAATTTAAGTGACTATTAGACTCTATATATGAAGATTTAAGAAGTTAACACTCATTCCAGAATGCTAAATATCCCGTACTTTTATGAAATTCACGTTTTTTTTTGCATATTTTTCGCTATAAATTCGAAACCATTCCTCCGATTCAAAATTTCTTCCTTTATCTAAAAGATGGTCAATTCAACCACCCGACTATCCCACTATCTCAATTTTCATCTTAAAGCTAATTTAAGTGACTATTAGACTCTATATATGAAGATTTTAAGAAGTTAACACTCATTCCAGAACCATTTATGAAATTCACGCTATATTTTTTTTTTTGCATATTTTTCGCTATAAATTCGAAACCATTCCTCCGATTCAAAATTTCTTCCTTTATCTAAAAAGATGGTCAAATTGACCATATATATATATATATATATATATATATATATATATATATATATATATATATATATATATATATATATATATATATAAATATATAGGGGAAGGTGCTGTACCTGTGGACAATTTTAACATAAATTTTTCTAATTTTCTGTGCTTTATTTATCTGAGTAGTTATTGTATCATTAGATAAGAAATTTAAGGGGCTATCGAAAAAAAAAAACTGTGTTAATAATACTAAAAAACAGAATTATGCTCAGATATCAAAGGAGAAATTTCGAACAAGATATATATAAAATTAATTAAAGAATTCGTGTTGAACAAAAGTTAATATTATTTTATTCTTGGAAACTGATTTTTATACCCAATTTATGAAACCATGGAACAAGATTATTAAACATTCGGATTGAATTTTGTAAAACTACAAGTAGATTAATCGTATTCAGATCCTGATGAACAAAATAGTTTAATAAATGATTACCACATTGGCAAAACAAACCACCGCGGTTCGGAGGAAACATTTTAGATCGAATACAACTAAGATTGTATTATTTGGCCTAATATGGAAAAACTTCAATTCGAATTCAAATTAATAATTGCGAAATTTGTACGTACTCAAAATATGATCGGAATCCTTTACAAACCCACCCATATAACGTTTACTCAAACACCATCTAAACCATTTGAAATAGTCACATGGATACAATCACACTAGAAAACAAACAAATATTTAACTCTAATCGCTCCCTTTTCAAAATTTGCGCACCAGTTTATAAATCGCACAAAAAAATGGTCCAAGCAACTGAAGTCGTTAAGAAATTAATATTCTAGATTTTTCTCATCACGGGTGACCTAAAACACAAAATAATAACAGATAACGGTTTAGAATTTAGAAACTCATTATTATCCGATTTATTAAAATTTACACAGATCCAACTACAGTATACAGCGCTACTCAATCACCTCAATCAAACGGACCCATGAAAGATTTCATAGCACATTAATAGAACATTACGGTATTAAAAATAATAGAGACGAGATTCAAAAAAGACGCAATGGAAAAAAAAAAATAAAATTATGCCGTACTTAGCGTTTATAACAACATATTCTTCCATCACACAACTAAAGCATCGATAAATAATATCTGGACATTTAGATATCAGGACTCGCCCCGTTGCAATAGATCTCAATAATCAAATCATAAATGAATAGGGTTGCAAAACATAAAGAAAGAGTTAAAAAATTTTGCACGGATGAAACAAATAAATCATAGGAATCAGGTAGCAAGGAAAGAAATATAATAACCAGGATGAATAAAAAATCGCGAAAGAAATTGCCACATAGTAACGAAATCCGGAAACACAGTATTTGTAGCTAATAGGCAAAAAACAATCAAAATTAAAAAATAAATTTAAAAGGAACAAAGATTAAAAAAAATAATTAAACATAATAAAACCGATTTTAACAAAAAAAAAAATCGAGTAAAAAAACATTATAACACGCGAGAAAAAATTCATTTAAAAAATATAAAGAGATCCGCAGAAGAAAAGCCAAAACATACCATGCAGGGTAAGGCCTCCAGACTGATAGAGCTGACCGAGTCAGCATCTCTTAGAACTGAGATAAAGCAATCGCACCGGGGACACATCTTTCGCTTAAGACAAGCTATAAGTACAAAGCTATAATAATTATCGTTAGTTGAAAACTAATTTTTTAATATTAGTAAATAAATTTTTTTGCTTTAAAATAATTTTATTTTTTCTTTAAAAAAAAGCATAAGAAATAATTTAATCTAAATAACAATTTAATATACACAATAGGTCGCTCTGGATCCGACTTATATTGATTGTGAAAAGGATGGCAGATAAAATGCCCAAACTATATTATATATATATATATATATATATATATATATATATATATATATATATATATATATATATATATATAAATATATAGGGGAAGGTGCTGTACCTGTGGACAATTTTCGCTTATAAATTTTTCTAATTTTCTGTGCTTTATTTATCTGAGTAGTTATTGTATCATTAGATAAGAAATTTAAGGGGCTATCGAATGCTGTTGTCTTTATTTTGAAAAGTAATTTTATTTTTACAGAAAATAATGTTTTGTAACTTACTGATTAGTGTCCATAGGTACCTTCCCCCTTTGTACCTGTGGACACTAGTGGTTGTACCAATGGACATTCATTTCTTCATAGGTTTACAGGAATAATTGATATGATATTTAGAGAAACACATCAGCAATCATTTTTTATAAAATGTACTAATCAAAATAGATAATTTAAACAAGAAAAGTCAACTTGATTATTAAACTAGAAGGCCGACTAGAAAGGTAGCAACAATAAATTTAGCGTATGAAAGTAAATAGAAACTTAACTTATTTTTTTATGTACCTATAATTATTATTAACGAGTGTCACAGACTTTTTTTTATGGAAAAAATCGAATCATTAGAGATCGTATCCATGAAAAGATGTAGGAAAATGCTTTACAACACAAAACATAGCAATCAACATATATTTCTTCACCTTCAATTTCTTTACCTTGTTCATAATCATTCATCAATTCATCAAAAAAAAAACTACAATCTTCGCTTGATGGATCAGCCATGATCACATTTGTGAAATCACGATCTTCACTAGTTGAAAAGTTTGTTATAAATAGTGAGTGGCGAGTTTTATCCTCTTAAAAAAAAAAAGGTTATACGAATAGTAGGTATCCAAGTAGTAGGCATTTTATATTACGTGGAATGCCTATAAACATTTCCACAATATTTATAATTGGAATAATGAATTAAAAAACAAAGAGAAAAGTCTGTTTTACCTGTGGACACTTTAACTATCTGTCCACAGGCTCAGCTGGCAATGGTGTCCACAGGTACAACTAAACGCCAGGTTGTGCGAAAAGCTCTTTTTCACAAAACCCGTAAGTGATAACTGATATGAAAACATATGAAGTTATGATATATTTATCGGACAACCCAATGACATATTACTGCCTAGAAAATTTGTATGTGTAGGTCTTAAAAAATTTAAAACCAGTGGTTGGATTGTTGGAAGAAAAAACTTTAAGATAATAATTTCTACTAAACTGTTGATCTGACAATCTTGAAAACACACGTGCAACTGCAGGGAGATGCTTGCTGCACTACCAACCTAACAATTTCAATTTCCCTCCTCCCACTATCTCTTAATTAAGAATGTCCACTGGTACAACTGTGTTTTAGGTACAGCATCTTCCCCTATATATATATTTATATATATATATATATATATATATATATATATATATATATATATAATTTATATTCACGCTGGCATGCTGATTGTATATATGTTGGCAAAATATGACAATTCTGACGATTTTGGGTATGGAGCCGACGTCTGCCGTGGTAGCAAACTTTAGATTCGGATTCAGCACCCCAAAAAACATAAAGATCCGTTGAGAATAAAAGTTCGGCAGTTTTTTTCTTGAAAACGGACTTTTGGAGCCTTATTTTACTGAACTTTAATACCTATTGATGGTCTCTGCCAGTGGGCAAAATCAATACCCCAAACGTGATATCGTCCAATGTCACAACTTCAAGGCATACGGCCATACAACGACGTATTGCCATCACATAGAGATGTGTAAAATGTGGGCAAATGCATAAATCAAACGAATGAAGCAAATCCCGAGAGGTCCCAGCAGTTTGTGCCCTCTGCCAACAAGGACACCCAGCCAACTACAAAGGTTGTCAAACATAAAAAAACCTTCAGAACAGGTTTCAACCAAATCGACTACAGACCGAAGAAGCCTCGCAGAACAGAGGAAGACAGCCTTCGAAAATTGCTACCTCATCTGTATCGTTTGTTGAAATGCTGGGTGGAAAAAGAAGCCTGAATGAAAATGGGGCCATGCCGCTTCCTCCTCAACAGACTCAATTTCATGAACCCCAACCTCTACAACCACAGTACCAACAGACCACTCAAAATATTCCAGTACCACTAACCCAATCTAATCCTCACACCCCTCATCAGATCCTCCATATTCCTCACCCCCAAATACCTCAGATCTCACATCCTTATTTACCTCCTTCCAGTCAGAGTTGAAAACTCTTATTAATCCACTGATATCACTCCTAACAAATCCCTTGTTATATTATCCCTCTTCAAAAAAATGCATCCTACAAAATCCTTATCCATTCTCATTTGGAATGCGAATGGTATCCGAAACCACACTAACGAACTAACATCCTTACTGTAAGACAAAGAAGTTGACGTAGCATTAATCACAGAAACCCGACTGAACAGTAAAAAACGATTCAGTATATCACAATACCCAACTTACCGAACAGACCACCCTGACGGTTGTGCTCTACCAGAACTGCTGTCATCATTCACCATTCCCTCTCTCACCACGTATTCCTTTTGCCGGCAAATGAATACCTACACTCCACAGCAGTTGTTATCAAAACCTTTTTCTTTCCCGCCTCGATTGCAGCAGCTTACTGCCCCCCCCCCCCCCCACAAATAAACCAATTTTCACATCCCAGTTTAACTCATTTTTTAATTATTTAGGTCACCGATTTCTCTTAGGTGCTGACTTCAATGCTAAGCACCAGCATTGAGGTTCAAGAACCACCAACTCCCGTGGACGAGCATTGCAGTTTGCACTTAATTCCCAAAGATCCTTTTTTCTCCTGGCACTCCGAACTATTGGCCCACAGATCCTAACTGAAACCTCGACCTTCTTGACTTCTTCATTCATTCAGGTTTAGGACCTCTCCATTACTTCATACAACACCTGGATGAACCTTCCTCTGATCATAGTCCTTTAATTCTAACCCTTTCCGTCACCCCAATTCCGAAACCTCCTCACCCATCATTTATTAGAGCGCCTGTAGACTGGAACCTCTGCCATCAAATTATATCCGACTCTACAGACCTCAGAGTATCCCTAAAAACTCCCAAAGACCTTGACAATGCTACCAATACCTTCACAGACATAATCCAATGAGCAGCCTGGGCTGCATCCTCACCTCGTTCCCCTCCCAAAGTTCAAAAAAAAAATTCTTTATTTCAAGATCTACTGGACCTTATACAATCCAAACGCTGAGGTCAAATCACATAAAAAAAAAAAAATTAAAACCCCGTAAATCCCCTGGATACGATCTCCTTAGCTCACAGATCCTCAGGCAACTTCCCGATAAAGCAATCATATTCCTCACCTACCTATACAATTGCATCCTCCGGACAACCCATTTCCCTTTGCTAAGGAAGCACTCCATTATTATCCTTTTCCTAAAAGATGACAAACGTCCCTCATCTTATAGACCAATTAGCCTTCTCCTACTCCTTTCAAAAAATTTTAAAAAGCTCCTTTTTAAACGTATCCTATCCATCCTCGAATCGCAAAATATCCCCACTCACCAGTTTGGATTCTGCACTAGCCACTCCACAGTTCAACAAGGCCTTAGAGTTGTTGACCACATATCCTCTACACTTGAAAGCAAACAATATCCGGCGCATTTCTGGACATTTTTTATTTATTTATTGTTCGCCCTTCCTTGCCTTCAGGCAATACAGGTTTAGGCAATACTAACTTTTAATATTGCCAAAATATCAAAACATATCCATATAATTACAATGTAACATTATACACAATAACAATATATAAATACAACATATACACAATAACAATAACTACAATAACAATAACCACGATACCAAAAACTATAATAACAATAAACATAATAGCAATGAACACCATAACAATTTATCAAGGTAACTGAGAAATCTAATCTTAGGCTGCTCCAAGGCTGTCATCTTCTTCCTCAGCTCCTCCGCTGTCAGGCGGCCTCCCAGGAATATGTCCTCTTCTACTGAGATTGAAATGGGATGAGCCAATCGCAGTCTTCCACCCGTATACAAAAGCTTTGTAGTACGGGTAGTTTTCTTCTGTGATCAGCTGAGGGAAATCATTCTCCGAGAGAACATACAATCCGGTTTCCCTCAGTAGTTTGACCCTTAGAGCTTCAAAGGCTGTGCAATTCATAATGATGTGCTCAGCAGTTTCTGGAATTCCACATCTAGAACATAAGGGATCTATGTCTACACCAAGGCTATGGAGTTTAGCCCGGAAACCCCCATGTCCTGTGAGAAATTGCGATATCCAGTAATCCGGGATTACCCATGTTGCATGTAAACGTGCCTGAACGCTGGGAAAGTATTTTCTCAAGGTAGCACCTTTCGAAGTTGCCACCCACCGCCGATTCCACGTATCTATAGAATGATCTCGGATAATCTTTTTCCATTTTCTGGGTTCTTCCGTGATTCTCGCTCGTATGTTCTCCGGAAGACCAGCTGAGTCCCCTCTCTTGAACTTATCCTTCAACACTTCTTCTCGTAAGAAGAGGTCGATAGGTATTCCTCCAGCTAAAACTTGTGCCGCCTCGTGAGACACACTCCTGTAAGACTTGGTTACCCTGAGCAGAGCCGTTCGCTGGATGGTTGCCAATCTGCTCTTTTGCCGCTGTGAAAGGTTCTGGTACCAGGCGGGTGTTGCGTATCTTAGGATACCCAAAATCACTCCATTATATATCGTCATCGTAGCCGGGTATCTAAGGCCCCAAAATGCACCCCCGACGCGGCTAAGACCGTTTAAGGCTAGTGCCACCCTATTTCTTAAGTATTCCAAATGAGGGGGTCACATTAAATCCTCTTCCGATTCTTATTCCCAGATAGGTGACTTCCTCACTGGGACGGATTCTGATGCCTTCTATACATATGTTTATAGGATGTGCCCTATCCGTTTTTCCTCTAAGTAGAATAGCCTGTGTCTTTGAAACTGCCATTCTCAGCTTCTTACTTTTACACCATTGTCCTACCAGGGTGGCGCACCGTTGTGCCTCTTCTTTTATTCCAGACCTACTGTTGGAGGCCACTATAGCAGCTAAATCGTCGACGTAGGCCGTGGCAGAGAAATGCTGTTCCTCGAGCACACCCAGTATTTCATCAAAAACCAGCTTCCATAAAGCTGGGCCAAGAACTGATCCTTGTGGGCATCCCCTCTCTATAGAAGCTTCTTTCTCATAAGAACTTCCTCGGACCTTTACAGTCCTGTTCTGAAGGTAGCTGCTTATGAGAGTATATAAGTTACTGGGGGCTTCGTATTTCTGTAGTTGTTGGAGTACACGTGGCCACCAAACGCTGTCAAACGCAGAGGATATATCAAAGAGCAACAACATAACATACCGTTCATTCCTCTGTTCGACATCGGCGCGAATTCTGAGTATAGCATCTGTAGTTCCCTTACCTTTTGTAGAGCCAAATTGCCGTGGATGGCTTGCCTTTCTAAGTATCGGCTGTAGTCTTATCATAATAAGATTCTCCAGTACCTTACTCATCACGGAAAGAAGACATATAGGTCTATACGACTTAGGAAGCTGCTTATCCTTGTTTCCTCCCTTGTAGAGTAGTCTCAAATCTGCCACCTTCCAGCTTCTCGGAAAATACCCCCTATCTAGGCAGTCATTGAAAATTCCTAATAATATATCTTCCATATAGGGGATACTATTTTTTCAAGATCGCAGCGTCTATAGAATCGAGCCCCGGGGCACGACCGGTTTTCTGCCTATCAACAGCAATACGAAGATCGTAAATATCCCATGGAGGGCAGAAGTCTGTTCCAGGTGGGTAAGTAGTTGTGCGTCTAACTAATTCTTCCTCTTCATTATCTTCCGACGGATCATCTTTAGGATATGTAGCCTCAATAAAAATGGTCGCTGCTTCTTCGAGGGTAGTCGCCTGAACATCTACATGCTTGAGGGCTGCCAATGTTTGCAAAGGAGTTAGTTTTCCTAGAGCAACTCTGTATGGAATTCCCCATGGATTCTTCCTTGATTCTTCGACAATGAATTCATCCCAGGACCTCCGCTTTTGTAAACGCACTTCATTTCGATATTCTTTAGCTTTGGCCTTGTACTGATTACGAAGTGCAATACGCCTCTCTTCATATCTGCATCGCTGGTACAACCTTCGTGCCTTGTAGACTTCCCTCTTCATTGTAGTTAAGGCCGGTGTCCACCATGGAACTAGTCGAGCTCTGGCCTTTCGCCGTTGGAGAGAATTTTCAGCTGCGTCAAGAATTGTATTAGTTATTTTAGAGACTCTATAGTCCAGATCGTCAGCACATTCCGTTTCCACCGATTCCCATTCTTCGTCGGCAATTTCTCCCTCCAGCATGCATTTGAAGACGCTCCAGTCATTCCTTCGAGTTACGTAACCCTTGTCAATATCGTGAAAATCTGGCATATCCTGCACTAGACTGAATTCCAGGACTTTGTGGTCAGAACTAGTTTCAGATCGGAGGTTCCAGTCAACAATGTGTCGTACTAATGTCGTTGATGCCAATGTCACATCAATCGAACTTTCACCCATTGGCCCTGAGAAAGTGGGAGTGGAAGAGATGTTGTTGACTACTACTAACTGGCTCCTTGCTATAAAATCACCAAGCTTAGCCCCTCGTCGGTCTGTTCGATTGGAACCCCAAACCGTGTTCCAAGCGTTAGTATCCGAGCATAAGATCACATTCCTGCAACTAGATGTGATCGTTTCCATGACAGAAATACTTTCCTCTATATTACTTCCGTTAGGCAGGTGTGCCGAGATCATCGTAAAAGATAAACTGCCCCACTTTACGTAGCATGCGACACAATCAGCCGTAGAATATTGTCTAAGATACATCACGTCAAGATTTGGATTGTTGACCACTATAGCAGCCCTAGGCCTCCTCTCTCCACTGCTCAGAGCTATAACTCTTGACGTGAGACCAAACCCCGTGACCAAGTTCCTATGGCTGGTCGGTTCCTGAATTACCATCATGTCGTAGCGTCGAGAAAGAGCTCGCAACTCGTCTGCCACTACTCTTCGGCGACCCATGTTGAGCTGAAGGATGGTAATTCTATTCATAATAGGTACGTTTCGCTATTTCCTTGCACCATGTTAAGTGCACAGGGCACTCCCGACTGCCAGTCTTGTGCTTTGTTTTACTATGATCTGCATTCGCCCGTTTACAATTAATGCAGGTTGGGTCGGCCAATACTTTCTTCTTTGGACATTCTTTCATTAGATGGCCACTTCCTGCGCACCAAATGCAAACCACTGAGTTTGCAGTGCAAGTGGCCTTGGTGTGTTCATAGCCCTGGCACTTGGTGCAGCGAGGGGCATCCAGGTAATCCTTAAAAGTCATGGACCACCATCCTCCATCTAGACTTCCTATTTCCAACAGCTGAAAACGGATCATTGGGTGCACTTCCAATACCCAGTTCTTAGTTAAGCCGTTCCTGGCGACTGAAGTAAATAGTGGGCGAAGATCTTCAATAACAAGGAGAGTTGGAACCGATTTTTCAGGTATTCTTTGCCACAGAAACCTAACTAGGTCTGCTGAGTTCCATGCGTGAGGCACACCCCTCACTTCAAGTTTAGGTTTTTTCCTCAGTGCTAGCTCAGCATGTAGCTCATTTTGGCGCAGCTCCTGCCATCCAATGACTTTAGTTGCATGGGATTCTTCTTCTAACCGAACTAGAATCGAGCCCGCCTTGGTCGCTCTAACTATAGAAGCGTTTACACCTATATTTGTGGGCGACGGGAGCCCATTTATGATATCCACTGGGCTTTTTCCAGAGCCGCTGATTGTTAAGTATGCTGGTCTTGACGTCAGGGACGGCTTTAATGGCAGCGATTTAACAATATCTGCCAACGTCTTAGGTTTATTCTTTGGTGTAGATTTATCATTTGGAGAAATCTCAACAATTTTGTCCTCAGTTTCGCTCCGTTCTTCATTAGTTTTCTTTTCTTGCGATTTTGCCTTTCTCCTATTTCTTTTGCTCTTGTATATCTCAAAAGTTTCAGCTTCCTTTAAATTTGCATCTTCATTAGTCGACATTAGCTTCCCTTCAGAGGATTCGGCCTTGGCAAATTGAGGGCCGGAGGTTGCTGTGTTTACCCCTGAATGGCTGTGAATAACCTTTGGATGTGACCTTTCCATGATTTTGCTTATTATTGTATCGACTACTATGGGAGACTCCAATGTTTCCTTCACCACTCTTTGGACAAGCGACGAGACTGAATCTTCTTTCTTTTTGTCTTCACTTTGCTTGACCTTGGAGTTTAAGGTTTCCAATATACCGATTAATCGATCAATTTCTCCATTGATATGTTTTTCTAGTTACGTTGTTCATCTTTTTGTCAAAATCTCGAATGAATTTACGTAAGCTCTCCTGAATTTTCTTTGCTTCATTCAAACAGCCACCACTATAAATTTCTTCATTTTCTTCTTCAACATCAGACCCATTCCTAGGTCTTTTTGCGGATGGGCGTGGGTCCTTAAGGACTGTACATCCAGGAGGCTCCTCCTCCATTTTCTGAAAGGCTAATCTCTAGAAATCTCAAATCTAGTATAACCTAACCTTAACAGTTTGACCTACTTTCACTAATATTCGCTTAAAACAACAAAAATATGTTCTAAAGTTATTGAAACTTCAAACTTTGTTGTAAACAATAATAGCGAACAATGAATTAACATAAAATAAAAGAAACGAAATAAACAAAACACCAAAAACTAGATTCAATTGCACAAAACACAACAGCATGAAAATCCACAGCCTTCTCAATCCTCGCATTTCTGGACATAGCGCAAGCTTCCTACCGGATATGGCATTCCGGTTTTCTTTTAAAACTCAAAACCCATTTACCTCAGTCAATATTCCTAGTTCTCCTATCCTACCTCTCTAACCGTTCCTTTCTAGTTCGCTGCGGAACGGAGTACTCTAATTGCTATGCAGACATTTCTACTACTCCCGATACTTTCCTAGCAACATTCGCTGATGAGACTGCTATCCTTTCATCCCATCCAGATCCCTTAATAGCATCCTATAATCTCCAAACCCACTTATCACTGATTGAAGACTAGTGCAATGACTGGCGGATCAAAGTAAATGAATTTAAATGCACTAACGTAACCTTTATCCTTAGCCGTGAATCTAGTTCTCCTATCTATTTCAAAGGTATTCCGCTACCTAAAGCTGACACAGTTCGGTATCTTGGTTTCTACCTAAACAAAAGACTTACATGGAACCTTCATACTCGACTAAAATGCAAGAACTTAACAGACGCTTTAGCCAACTGTACAGACTACTAAATAGGACATCCCAGCTCTCCATTGAAAACAAACTCCTCATATACAAAACCATCATCAAACCACTTATGACTTGTTATGGACTTATGGTTTTGAATAGTGAGGGACAGCAAATCAATCGAATATCAAACGCATTCAATCCTTCCAATCTAAAGTCCTTCGTACTATCGTAAATGCTCCATATTATGTTTCCAACAACACCCTTCATGATGATCTGAATATACCATACGTTCTCGACCTCATACCTCTTAAATTTTCTAAATTCCATCGCAACCTTTCCTTTCATCCTAAAGGTGAGGCGTCATCAGGAACGGACTTGACTTAAGCATCCGAGCAGACCAACCCCCTTTTTTAGTATTGTCGAGAGAGAAGCCAATGTGGAAGCCCACCTATTGGACATTGATTCCGAATCCTCTGATTCCGATTATGAATATTTTATTACAAGTGCAGTAAATTATCAAATGAACTGCGTTTTCCAGCAATCTCTGCCCAAATCTTGGATTTCTGATGCATATGGCTGTACATCTTTAACGAGGTGTCGATCAATATCGGCTCCTCTCTCACGAGCTCAATTAACGTTTCTTCCAAATCCACGAACTTCACAGGGACACTGCCACAAGCCGTGCACCGCCAGACGAGGGTTTGTTTATGAAATAAGGGGAAGGAAGTAGGAGTGGGGGAACCGGAATCCTGTGCCGACCCAACCTAACCGGATCGCCAGCGGAGTCAGGAAGCGGGCTCAAGTCAAGTTCGGTCCCGGTGTCACCGTTCCCTATTAAAATCACACGGTTGGTCCAGTCTGGTACTTCAGTCAAGTCAAGCCATGTTTTGGTGGCGCTTCACCTTAACCCTCTGGCTCAATTACTATCCTGTTCCACTCATCCTGATAACCCTCCCCGCAGACTAAAACGGCAGTGGCCCGAGATCTTCTGTAAAATTTATTTATGTTGGAGTTCTGGCAATTCACCCAGATGTTTATTGTATATTTTATATTATTTATAAATAGTTTTTTTTTTTTTTTTTTTTTTAATATTATTTTTTTTTAATTATTATTTATTTATTTTAATTTTATTTTTTTTACTGTACATAATGTTTGAATATAATCATTAATATTACTTATTAATACCACCTATATTACTTATTCCCACATGTGTGGCAGATTGTAATAATTACTCAATAAAAATTTTTATTAAAAAAAAAAATTCGGAATAGAGAAAGTCGCAAAAATACCAAAGAACGAGTTTTAAAATATATTCGCGAGTTTCCAAACGAAACCTTCAGAGGTGTTGGAGACATTTTATATTGCGCTTACTGTGACAAGGCTTAGGAGGAATATTCAATACCTATCGATTACAAGTGACCCAGCACATTGGTACAGGATCTCATAAATCAAACAAAGAGAAAAAGTTAAAATTTTAGCAAAGTTTTATCTCACCATCAACCTCAAGCGGAGAAAGTAAGTCCACTTATTATACAGATTTGTGTCGAGCGTTTGTGCAGGCCGACATTACATTATGTAAAAATAAACAATCCCTCTCGCACGGTTTTTTAACGACTCTATAAGTCTTCTTTGTCCGAATGGTGTACTACACGAAAAAGTCTATTTGTTTTTTCTGATGCAGCTCCGTACATGATCAAAGCAGGAAAGCATATTCATACTTATTTTATTTTTATTTTTTTACATATTTGCTCTGAACTCAAAAAATACTCTAAAATAAATTTTTTTTTTTAAATTTTATGAATTTTATATACTATCAGAAACTTTTGTGCTGTCTTTTCTTGTTCAAAATCTAGTTTGTAATTAAATTATTAAATTTCATTTGACGGAAACAATATACTGCTAAGCTTTCACAATTATTGTTAAAAATTACTACCTCTGCCGGTCCTTCCGATAATTTATAACTATTTCCATCATATTTAGAAATATATTTCAATATTTCATAAAGTACAGGTTTGGAAACAGGCATTTTGGATGATAACTGGGAAGGTTTTAAAAATGTGGTATAAGATATACGGAGTATAATCACAGGAAATTGATCTGGTGGTTCCTACGGGTTCTCGTCCAATGAAGATGATAAATTTCTTCTCCTGAATACTGTTCTTCTTCCGGTACCAGGGCTTCACCAGTAAAGGATTGAATCCAAAGTTCTTCAGATGTGAAAGATCACGAAAACGTTAGATGGACTGATTCCTGGAGAACTTCTGGTGATCCCTATTTCGAGCGCCAGTTACATAAGGTGAATAAATAAATGCTTTTTAAAAAAAAGCGTTTATTAAAATGTACAGAATTACTGGGTTACATCGTATATGACTGAAATGGACGAAGAACACCTCGAAAGGGTTCACGAGTCTATTTATACAGAAAATAATACTGTTCCAACTCTTCCGGGCTGGTCAGTTATTGCTGATGGTCTTCCTGTTTAGATTTCATAATTCGTTTATATAACTTCAGAGTATTTCGTCCAAAAATGCTTCATGTTATATGTCTCGCTGACTTGTTTCATCGTGTAGCTGAATCAGTTCGGTATGCTTTTCCTGTGGCTGATTTGTTGATTTCATCAACCAAAAATATTTTTTTAAAAGCTTCAAGCCAATAGGAAATTTTAAAAGAAAATTATGTATCCTGAACTGCCTCTACCTCCGCGACCTGTAGTCACCAAATGGGGAACTTGGTTAGAGGCTTCATAAATTTTGAAAAATAAAGGACGTCATATCTAAATTGGATGGCGAATCAGCTTTAGCCATTTCGCAAGCTCAAACTTTGTTGGAAAATCCTAATTTGAAAACTAATCTAGCATTTATTTTATGTAATTATGCTTACATCGCTTCCACAATCACTCAGCTGGAATCACAGAAAGTGCTTTAATTGAAAAACATACAAATTGTCAATGAAGCGATTAGGAAAATAAAAGACGTCTCAGGAGAAATATGAAACCAGATCCAGATTAAATTGCAAGATGTCTTAAAAAAAAAAATCCGGGCTGGAAAGATATCCTGCTGAATGTAGATCATAAGTGAAAAAGAGTTAACAGCAACAACTTTCAGTTGAGTGGAATCTTTCTGAAATAACCAGTTTCCGAAACGCTCCAGTAACATCAGTTGACGTCGAGTGGTCAGTACATTCAAGTCTATACTAAGGCCCTATCGACGTAGTTTTACACATGAAAATGAATTTAATTTCAAACTGTTTTTCTCACAGTGAATAAAGTATTTTTTAATTTTTAATGTTTAAAATAAAAATTATCCAAAGTGAATAAAATAAATCCAAAGTGAATTTGGATGAGTATTAAATTTATTATGAAATGAAAGGTATCAGGTCCTAGCCAAATCAGCAACTCATGGGATATTAAGATCATTGTGGATTAGTTCATTTGTAACAAAGTTTTGTTACATTTTTGTTACATAACAAAATTTGTAACATAGTAAAGAATTTTGGATTGGAGTAATTGTATGTGGGAAGAATTTGATGGTTTGGTGGATTCTCAAAACTCTATACCGTAAGTCCAAATAGGTCTGATAATCGTCATATAGATTTTTTTTTTTTTTTTTAGTAAATAGGGAGATCTGAACGTTTGTCGAAAAGTTTATAGTATAGTACAAAAAAATGGGAGTATGGTATTTACTGTTTATATAGAATAAATATTTAATGTGTTCGAGTATATAGAAAGGTATTAAATGTTTACATCTTTTACTCATATGGCGTTTATCTTACATACAAGGGGACGTTTGGAGTTGTAACTCACAGATTTGAATGTCGATTTTTGTGTGAGTAGTAGGGACCTATAATACTGCAAAACTAGAGTTATAGCCGCCAATGGGCATTGGGAGCCGAGAAAAAAAAAAAATGAACATCACGTTTTATTTTTTGTCTCTTCTCTCAGTCAAGATAGTAAAATGATTCTTTCACGTTAAATTGTAGTTTTGTATGCATTTTGCCATAAAAATACTTTCGGTATGCTCAAAACACGACCTGACTTCAGTGTGCTCAACAACTCAAAAAAAAAAAAAAAAAAAAAAAAAAAAAAAAAAAAAAAAAAAAAAAAAAAAAAAAAAAAAAAAAAAAAAAAAAAAAAAAAAAAAAAAGACAAAATTCCAATCAAATCCACTGTAAATCAGTGGAAATTTTTTTTTATTGGAAAACTGACTCCAAATCTCGATTCAACGTACCAGAAAACCCGTATATGTAAAATTTTATGCATTCGTCTTTCTAGTTATAAGAAGAAGCGACCTCCGCATTTGGGCTAAACTATGCAGTATTACTGCTTCTAGAAGCCCTTAAAATTTGGTTTCAATCGGTGGCGAAATCTGTGCGATAGCGCAAATTATTTACGTTATTCGCCAAATTGACAGCCTTCTTGGTGGTAAAAAATTTTTAATTTTTGATTTCGACCAAATTTGGCTTCTACATGGTTTTTGGGATGAGCAATCCGAAAATGATATCAGTTTTAAGTTTAAAAACTTTTCTCACATATTTTTTTTTAAATTTCAGGAGTAAAAAACCTTTAATGTTTTATTTTGGCCTGATTCGCTATTTACATATTTCTTCAGATGAATAATCTAAAATAATAAAAAAAAAAATTAACCGATTGAAACCAAATTTTAAGGGCTTCTAGAAGCCGCAATACTGCATAGTTTAGCTCAAATGCACAGGTCGCAGGATTTCTTCTTATTGAGATATCTTACGTTATAGTTGACCACGGAATTTTTTTTTCTAATTAGATTTTGTCCACTAAAATCTGAACGAATGCACGCTGATTCTAGTGATGACATTATTATTTTAATCGGTTGAACACATAAAATGCAATGGCCGTTAGAAGTTGTTGATAAAATCTCAACTTTAAAAATATTAACGACCTCGAAAGAGTTAAATTTTTTTTTTTTTTGATTTTGTTAAAATTTTACATATAAGAGTTTTCTGGCGCGTTGAATCGAAATTTGAAGTCAGTTTTTCAATAAAAAATAAAATTTCAATAAAAATTGCAGATTATATTGGAATTTTGTCTTCTTTTTTTTTTTTGAGTTATTGAGCACCCTGAAGTCAGGTCGTGTTTTGAGCATAACAAAAGTATTTTTATGTCAAAATGCATACAAAACTACAATTTAACGTGAAAGAATCATTTCACTATCTTGACAGAGATGAGACAAAAAATAAAACGTGATTTTCATATATATTTTTTTTCTCGGCTCCCAATGCCCATTGGCGGCTATAACTCTAGTTTTGCAATATTACAGGTCCCTACTACCCACACAAAAATTGGCATTCAAATATGTGTTACAACTCCAGACGTCCCCATGATAGATACTTCCATATTTGTATTAAAATAAATACATATACAGAATAGAAGAGAATAGAAAAACAATTTTATTCTGGGACAAAGTCCCTTAAGAATAATAGTTACATAACAGACCGTAAGTTATATCTGGCCTAGAGATTATAAACTAGATAATAAAATAAGATCATTGAAAGTAAATACAATTTTACAATAAAATAAGTAATAAAATGAAAAAAAAAAAAAATCTATACGCTTATATAAAAACATACAAATTACATACATACATAAACTATATTTACAATCAGTAAAAGAAAAAAAATATTATATAACAAATTGACTAAATAATATATTTCTGATGTTAAATCGAGTAAAGGATGAAGAAAAAAAAATGATGATGAAAAATAAAAATGAAAATTATTTCAATGGTGGAGAAAACATTATCATATAAGGATTTTTTAAACAGGCTAAACTTTTATATATGATATGCTCGGGTGAAATTCATTAAAGCATATATATAATTAGATAGCATCCGACTGGAGGGAGGAAAAGTGGTGGAAGAGGAGTGTTTTAAAAGTTCCGAGGGAGGATGCATTACGAATAGAAGGAGGAAGAGAATTCTAAAGAATAGCGGAGCGGGCAAGAAAGGAACATTGGAAAGCAGTAGTTCTGTAGAATGGGGTGTAGGATAGAGATTGGAAAGACGGTACCTAGTATGCAATTTGAGGACTTGAAATGTAGGATATTGTGAATATACGGAGGGTGATTTGTGTTAATAAATTGGAATAGGAATGTACCAAGGAAGTAATCTCTACGGAAGGAAGGGGAAAGCCAATTTAACTCGGTGTAAAGATGGGACACATGGGAGCGTCTCGAGGTTCCAAAAACAAATCTTATGAAACAGTTCATGATACGCTTTAATCTATCTTCAAGAAACATCGGGAGCCCACCATAAATCACACATCCATAGTCCAATTAGGGGAATATGAGGGAGGATACTAAGAGTTTACGTGTGGATAGAGGAAGTAGGTGTCGGGAACGGTGGAATAATTTTAGGATGCCAATCGATCGTCGGGTGATTTGAGCAATGTGGGGTTTCGATTGTTAAACCTAGATTTTTAACAGAGGAGAGGAAAGCTATAGAGTGACCATTTAGGAATAAAGTAGGGAAGTTGGTATTCGATCAAAAGAGGGAATGGGATCCAATTGCAATTGATTGAGTTTTAGCTGCATTTAAAGTCAATTTATTCAGGAATGCCGAGGCACAGATTCCATCCAGGTCTTGCTGAATTTTGGAAAATGCAGTTGATAACTCAGCTGGAGGAAAGGAAAGATAAATTTGAGAATCATTGGCGTAGAGGTAGTAGGAACAATTATGAATGGAGTTAGGAAGATCATTTATATAGGAATTAAACAGGAGAGGAGAAATGCTAGATCCTTGAGCTACGCCTGATCGCAAAGTGAGGAAAGAGGATGAACCTTGGTTGGGAATGGTTACTGATTGGGAACGGTGGGAAAGGAAATCACATGAGAGTACTATTGGAAAAGTGTAGAGATTTCAGTTTGGAAAAGAGGATGGTGTGGTCTTAGGAATCGAAGGCTTTGGAAAAGTCAAGGAGTATGAGGATGGTTAATTCTTTTTTATCCATTGCCGCCTGAACGTCACTGATGATTTTGGTGAGAGCGGATTGAGTAGAGTGGCTGGGGCGGAAACCGGATTGGAACGGGTCAAGTAAATTGGAATCTTCGAGGTAATTGGAGATTTGGGATTGTAATATTCTTTCTAGGGGCTTAGAGAGGTTAGAAAGTATGGCGATCGGTCGGTAATCTTTTAGGGATGAAGGATTTGGGTTCTTGGCTATAGGGTGAATTAGGGCCTTTTTCCAGGAGGTGGGAAATACAGAATTCTGGAGGGAAAAATTATATAAGAAGAGGAGAACCGGTAGGATTTCAGGAAGACATAATTTTAACAATTTGACAGGAATACTGTCTAATCCAGTTGAATTGGTGTGGGATTTCATTATGGAGGAAATGAGGTCTGTGGGAGAGATGTAAGGAAAATAAAAATAATTTTCATTGAATGCAGAAGGTAAGAGAGGCAACTGAGAGGATGGAGATGGTGTAGATGTGGTGGTAGAGACGAAATAGCAATTTAATTCATTAGGTGGGACTGAAAAGACTTCCGAGGGAGAGGAACTAGGTGTATTTTGAACAAGAGAAAGTTTTCGGAGGAGGTGCCATTTGATTTGGGATCGGGGGCGCATGAGAAGGCTTCGTGGAAGTAATTGGATTTCGCTTGCCGGATGGTAGCTCGAGTTAAATTGCGGAGAACCTTAAAAGCATGGTAATCATCCTCAAGCCTAGTGCGTCTAAAACGTTTTCGGGCAGCCTCACGTCTTCTTTGCAGGTCTTTTATTTCTAGGTTTATCCACGGAGCAGGCCGGCGGCGACGAAAGGTACAGGTTTTGAGAGGAGTATGGATATCGAGGATGGAAATGAGATTGGCAGTTAGTAATTCGACCATGTTGTCAATAGAGGAACATGAGTAGATAGGATTCCAGTCTAGGATTTCGAGGTCAGGTAAAATCTTGCCTCGTGTGAGGGATTCTATGTTGCGGAAAGTAATTGTTTTAGGGAGGAACGATGGGATTGGGATATCGTAAGAAATTTGTATTAGGTCGTGAGACACAGGCTGCTGACATGAGGAAAGGGGTTTTGCTGGGGAGTCTATGACATGCAAGTCCAACTAGGTGTCGGACCAACGGGAGTGATAGGTGGGGTTAATCGTAACAATGAAGAGGTGAAGGGAAAAAAAAAGGTTTTCTAAATACTTTTTATCATAGGAGTCAGTAAGGAGATTGGTATTCAGATCACCAGAAATGATTATATTGGAATAGAGTGGAACATAATTGTAGAGGTTTGATTCAAAGCATTGGTCAAAAGGAGCATGAGGGGGAGAATAAGCCACCAAATACAGGAGAGAATGGAGATTAAAGGATATTTCAACAAATAGAAATTCAGTGTTTAAGAGATTTGAGGTGGTATACCTATATGTACCTATTTGGCATTTTTAATTACATGAAAATCCCTGGCCTACTGATCATACTCTCAGCAGTAGGCACTTTACTTTTTATTCATGATATTCTATTATTTTTAAAATTTTTATTTCATCTTTTACAAACGCTATTAAAGAAAAACTATTAATGGCATTTAAAACTACAAATTATCAAAACACAAGTGACAATTTTTATAATTTTTTTTTTATAATTATTCATTATTAAAGATTGTCATCAGGTAGGGAAAATATTTTGTTTTAATAAGGACCAAAATGAACGTTAAATATTTTATCTCTTTAATGAAAACTTTATGAAGAATGCCTTAACCTCGGTAATGATTAAATAAGGGGCTTTGCTTTATTAACTATTTAGAGTGAATCAACTAAATTATTTATTAAAAAGAGGTATTATACGAGATTTTTTATCTTTTATGGATATTAACTATATAATGAAAATGTAATAGCCTAATATGAAGTGTTAAAACATTAGGTTCGGAACGATCTGGCAAAAATAAAACATTATTTACCGGAATAATAAATTTCGAATAGTTGTATTATGATTTTTTATTCTAAATTTATTATTTATTCAAAATAAAAAAAAAATAAAAAGAAGTAATTCAAACTAGCATCAAAAACCAAAACAATCTCCCATAATGATTACATAAAGAAAAGAAAATGTTCAGTAAAATTATTATAACCTAAAATCTAATAGCGCCACAAAAAAACTATTTTTACAACCAGTAAGTCAAAAATAAATAAAAATTGCAATTTCCTTTTTTTCCTTTTTATGGTGTAATTAGTTAAAATTAATTAAAGAGAGTTAAAACACTTAAGTGTCCTTGGTGTAGATCTCCTTCATTCGGTGAGTCCCGCTTCTTCCATCTTCCAGGGGCAGGGGTGAAATAAAAAAACAGCCTGCCGGTGCGTCTCGATGTCAGAGGTGCGTCTGTCTCAGTGAGAGGTCGGTGAGTAACTTTGAATTCGTGAGTAACCTTTTTCTAGGGAGGTCTGGTTCAGACTGACCCTTGGTGTTTCTTATCTCTCGAGTAAAATAACTAGAATACGTAACTTGAGCCATAAAACATATGACTTAAACCAAAACATACTATCTATTTAAACTATTGGAAATTATTTATTATAAATTAAACGGAGTTTCCTTTTTCAATATAGGAGGTATAATTAGATATAAAAAAATAAGAAATTGAATTATCGTGCTTTAACATATATTTAAGGGGATTCTACAATAATATGTTATTGCATATGTCTCCTCTACTTTTTTTTTTTTTTTTGTTCCAGTTATTTTTATCGAAATAAAAAATCAGCTGAATAAGAAAATAAATTGTTCTCATAAAAACTAACAGAGAGATATATGCTTTATTGAGACAATAAACAATAAACATAGTGCTGCCCAACTTTATTGGGTTGCTATAAACACAGCATACTCATCTATCCAATTAAAGACAACAATATAATTTAAAATTTAGTTATAGTTCTATAATATAATACCTAATACTACATAATACTAGACAAACTAATAAAATTTGTTTTTTCCTCTTTTCCCCTTTTCCCTTCCTCTTCATTTTTTTATTTTATTTTATTTTAGTTATTCTTCTATTATCTTTTCCTCTCTTCCCCCCCCTTCTTTTCCTATTTCACTTCATTCTTTCATTTTATGTTATTTCCCCCCTAATATTCACATATCTACCACACATTCTATTGCTACATATTTAATAACTATAAATTGCAATGGGATATCCTATACACCATGTATGTGTGCATACAAATACATCCTTGTTTTTTGCGGGATGCCTCCGCGAGACCCAAACCATAATCCTTTCACGGAGAAATCTCTATTTTCGAATGTCTCGCGGAATTTCTCTTTAAGGAAAGGGATACATTTTTCATAAATATCCATTTTATCCCTTTCTACTTCACCTGATTGATCGAGGTTATTATTTTCATACCTTACAGTAGGATCCACTATCAGCTCTGTCCGTCAGTTCTTCGGAAACGCGACAATGTCCGCATACCTCGTGGATCCGTTGGTATCAATGCAGTATACCTCGTCAAAGCAGGTAAAGCCTTTATTCCTGAGGAGCCTTATCAATTCATTCTTGACCCTGTGGTGACGGGTTAACAAACATTAAACAATAAACTGTTGTTTAACTAAAAAGAATGTTTTTTGTTCGAAGGTACAAATCTTAACGGAGATACATGAATAATTTTAGTATAAATAATTTATAGGTTCACTGTACAAATTGTAGAAGAAAAAAAAAGTGTAACTGTATTTATGATGATAAACACGTCGTTTGAGATATTTTTCCGATGTACCCATATAAGAATTAGGTTATGGTGAATAATTTTTCTATAGTGGACGTATTTTTGAATGTGACAGTGTAGTCAGTTTTATGGTTAGTCTCAAAATGTCGCCAAAATAAGTTGTTATTTTATTGATTGATGCTCAAGAACCTTATTAAACACACACACACACACACACACATATATATATATATATAGGAGTATGTCCAAAACCGGACATAAAAAATTATGTTTTAAAAGCATATAATATTTACATTACATGTATGGTGTAATGTAACATCATTTAACTTTTAATTTTAGAAAAAATAATTAAAACTTAGAAGAAAAAAATTATTTTATAAAACCTTACACTTTCTCAATTTGTGATATAGTTGCCAAAGTCGGATACCTTGTAAAAATAATTATAATTTTAAAAATGGTATTAAATCAAAAACTATTTAATACAGTTTCATATTTAAGTATAATGTAACAATCATAATACAATACAATGAAGATTATATTTTCAAAAAATGATACAGAATGTATTTTAAACAGAAACATAATTTAATTTCTTATCGACAATAATCGCAGATGTCTGCAGACATCTTTTTCAGCTCCAGCATGGGTCCACAGTGACCACATAACGAAATGTACCATAGCAAGGCAATAGCGAACCAGATCATTACCCAAAAATGTAGGCCGGCCTAATTTTTTTTTTTTTTTAATGCTTCCTCAGGTGTACCATACTTCATGTTGGACAACCTCATGATCGTTGTTTTCGGAACATTACAATATATACTGGCTTTCTTCCACCCCAACCTCTTTTTCCGTAATACTTCAATTGCTTTCGTCGTTTAAGAAGGACTCCACTTTCTTTGTTCAGTTTTTCCCATTATCCTTTTGATATCTGAAACAAAATATCAAAATAATAAGAGTATATGCTGATTTAGGAAACTTTGAACATGAAAAATTATATATATATATATATATATATATATATATATATATATATATATATATATATATATATATATATATATATACTCGTATATATAAGTTATGATTAGACTGAACGCTAACACTAAAAAAAGGTGGGGGTTTGAGGTGACAGAGTGAACGGCACAAGTATAGAACAATAACTAACTTTACCATATTATAGCCTCTGAACAGATATATATACATTAGGTTTGTTTACAGAGATGGTATTACTTATCCTACTAAGGTTCTTATCCTATAAGTTATTATTTATGTCTTACACTCAGCTAACTCCCTCCCTCCAGTTCCTTTATAAAGAGGAACTATAATAAAATAAAATAAACATAAGATAACATATAACTTAAATGATCACTTCGCATATTCTATAACTAAAACACCTGACACTTCTTATCCTAATGCCAACAATAAAGAAAAGAAATACATATAGTTACTTAACCTAACGATAATATTATATACAAAATGGAAAAGATTTAAAAAAATACATGTAATGCATACATAAAAAAAAATTACTAACATAATTAATATTTAAACCTGTAAGAAAACAAAACAAAAATAATTTCTTGACTGATACTACGTATCATTCTGAGCGCTACCGCCCTGCTCGAGTTCTGACACTCTGTGGGGTACCCGGAGTTCCTCTAGATGGACCGTGCGGGAACGGAATGGATAATTTACATCTCTAATAGTAAACAAGTTATGTTCCCGAATTGTGGTGACTCTGTAAGGACCCCCATACCTGGCGGCCGTTTTATTTCTCGCTGTTCTTAATCGCCTATAGACGATGGTTCCTAGCGAAAGCGGTTCTTTCTTATAAACTCGAGACCGAAGATTTGTAATTTTTTATGGTTAATAATTTCGTCAATCTCGGGCAGTTCCGAGGGTCGTTCGGACGGAGTCGTGTTGCCCTCTGATTATATTAACTAGGGGCTATTAACTAGGGGGATGTCGGGTCCGCTCTCGGCCCACTCTCTTAAATATCTCAACGCGAAAGGTTCCGCGGGTGTTGTCTCTTCCTCGGTCGCGTTCACAACCAGATCCCTAGATAACCAATCGGCGACCGCGTTTTCGACCCCTTTTTTGTGAATCGTTTGGAAATTATAGGCTGCAAGCCGCTCCTTCCATCGTGACACTCTCGCGGATGATTCTTTTAATGTTCCCAGATGTGTCAACGGTTTATGATCCGTAAACAGTTCGAATTGCCTGCCGTAGATGTACGGGCGAAAATACTCGACTGCCCAGACTACTGCTAAGAGTTCCCTTTCAATCGCGCTGTACCTCCGTTCAGCGTCGTTTAGCTTCCTTCCCGCGTATGCTATTGGCTTTTCGCCTTCTTCGAAGTTTTGAGACAGAACAGCCCCAATAGCTACCTCGCTTGCATCTGTTGTTACCCTGAATGTTTTACGAAAATCAGGGAACGCTAGGAGTGGCTGGGTGGTAAAAACCTCTCGACATTTCCTAATACTCGACAGTTGATCGGGTCCTAGTTCGAACCGTTTTCCCTTTTTCAATATTTCGGTTAGAGGGTGCGTCATTTCCGCTATGTGAGGAATGAATTTCCGGTAATAATTCACCATGCCCAGAAATCTTCTAATTCCACGTGCGTTTTTAGGCATCGGGGCTTCTTGGATGGCTTTTACACGCTCCGTATCAGGTCGCACGCCTTCCCGTGATACTATATGACCCAAAAACCGAATTTCGCGCAGCCCGAACTTTGACTTCTCCCTAGATAATTTAAGTCCGAATTCACGTATCCTGTCCAGGACCCGTCTCAAATGTTGGATATGATCGTCCTCGTTCTTACTAAAAACTATTAAATCGTCCATGTATACTTGTGAAAATTCCTCGCCAAGTCCGCGTTGCAGTTCATCCATAAGGCGTTGGAACGTTAATGGAGCCCCTTTTAGACCGAAAGGCATTCAAACGAACTCGAAATGCCCCCTTTCCCATGAAAACGCGGTCTTCCCAATATCCTCTTCGGCCATTCTAACCTGATGATAACCGCTCTTCAGATCAAGAGTACTAAAGACAGTTGCTCCCGCGAGGCGATCTAGTATGTCCTCGACCCTGGGAAGTGGGTACCGCTCGTCCTTTGTTGCTTCGTTAAGCTTGCGATAGTCAACACACTACCCGATATTGCTTCGCGCCCTGTCCCTGTTTTTTCTCGACCACCCATAATGGGCTATTGAATGGGGAATTACTGGGTCTGATAATACCTTGTTTGAGAAGATCCCCTAATTGCTCTCTGATGATTTCCCTTATGGCTTGCGGGTATCTCCTATCTTTAACATAAATAGGAGTTTCGCCTTTTAAGTTTATTCTATGTACTGTTCTTCCCGTAGTCGGTAGAACCTCATTTTCCTTATAAAATAGTCCTTCATATTGTTCCACTAACCCTACTACTGTTTCTTTTCTACATTCGACTACCCCAATGTTAATACCCGCTCCGTTTTTACTCACCGTTGTAGCCTTATATATACGTTTCCCCATCCCACAACGCCAATTTTTCCGGTTGATTTTCATTCTCATGCCAACTCGCTGTAATATATCGCAGCCCACGATTAAATCATATCCGGCCGTCAACTTCTCTATTACATGGATTTTTATCCGCAAATCTCGCCCCGTTAGTTCGCGGAGGTTCAAAAATGTTTCCCCTAGAGTCTGACATTTACCGCTAACCGTCGACACTGCACATTCACATGGTTTATGGTTTATGCTCGCCCCAGATACCTAGTTTCTCCGCCCCTCCTCTACTTATTAGCGAGTTTGTGCTACCCGTGTCTATTAAGAACTTCACCCCCGATTCCCCTAATCTCGCCACGGGCAACCGAGCTTGCCTTCCCCTCTTCACACCGTTATTGATTAATAAATCCCCCGCTCGGTCACCCCGCCCCTTACCGTACCCTCAATCCGCACGTGAACGCCCCGGTGTTACCTCGGCCCCGGCAGGACCACCCCTCCAGGTATTCCCACCACTCACCTCGTGTCTCCTCGTAGTCGGGCCGCTACGCTCAGAACGGACGCTCTCCTCTTCCGAAGATTCCCCGCTGGTATAGTGCCTGCTGCTCCTCCTGCCAGGTTGTCTACCGCTCCAGTCCTGGTTGTTCACCTCCATCGGTTCGTCCCTTTGCCCGTTCCTAAGTGGTTGATTTCGGCGCCTTGGACATTCTCTCGCTATGTGTCCTCGCTTGTCGCATTCGAAGCATCTTGTGAGATTGCATTGGGCAGCGACGTGTCCTGTTCGGTTGCATTCGTAGCACCGCCGCTCTGGTCTCCGCCTGCTATCGTCAGAGTTTCTACTTGGTCGTTTTCCGAAGCTCCGATTATTAGAAGTTACTCGTGGTGGGCTCCTGTGTCTCCTCCTTGATGATTTGACTTCTATCCATTCTGCTTCCGGTTTGCCGAGGCGGGTTATGTTTCGTTCCTTCGCATCGATGAGGTCATGGGCACACTCGACGAAGTCACGGTCTCTCGGAAGCGAACCTGGGCGGTCTATGTAGTGATTCAATTGCACTTTTAGGACCCCTCGCAGAAATTCTAATTTATGAGCTCCTTCTGCTTGGCCAAACGACTCAACCATCTTCTCCGTCAGTCTGTTATACAGGACCATCAGCTTCTCCGCGAATTCTCCTTCTGATTGGTCGTGAATCCTTCGCTCTTTGAGCAGATAAAAGACATCTTCTTCCGGGGTCCATCTTCCCCCACCGTATAATTTTTTTAGCCTCACCTTCAGAGTATCCCAGGGATGCGTCAGATCTCCTTGAATGGCATTTAATACTCGCCGTGAAATGCGGCCGACCAGAGAAGCTTCCAGGAGTTTTACGTCGGAGTCTAACAGCGTACCATTTTCCTTGCGGGACATTATTAAACTCTGGATCTGGTCGCCTCCTTTAATGAAATGCTCAAGATCCCCTATCACACCTGAAAAAGGTTCTAATTGACTAATTACCTCGTGTATAAATGCCGAGTTCTGTGTCCTTATCTTCACGAGCTCCAACTGCTGTAACTCGGAAGCCTTCGACAGTTGTGTTTCTAGTTTTGCCCTTTCTACCGCCGCCTGGGCCAGCTGGTACTCGAATTTAGCTCTCTCGTCCGTGTCTACCATCGTATTTTTGAGTTACCCGTAAGTCGGTTACTTGGAAACTTGAAGTAACAAATTTCAGAAATTCTCCCGGGTTTCGGCACCAGTTATGATTAGACTGAACGCTAACACTAAAAAAAGGTGGGGGTTTGAGGTGACAGAGTGAACGGCACAAGTATAGAACAATAACTAACTTTATTATAGCCTCTGAACAGATATATATACATTAGGTTTGTTTACAGAGATGGTATTACTTATCCTACTAAGGTTCTTATCCTATAAGTTATTATTTATGTCTTACACTCAGCTAACTTATATATATATATATATATATAAGTTAGCTTAGTGTAAGAGATAAACAATAACTTATAGAATAAGAGCCTTAAGAGGATAACTAATACCACCTTTGTAAATAAACCTACTGTATATATATCTGTGCAGAGTTGATAATAAAGTTAGTTGTTGTTCTACACTTGTGCCGTTTACTCTGTAACCCCAAACCCCCACCTTTTTTTAGTGTTAGTATTCAGTCTAATCATAACTGGTGCCGAAACCCGGGAAGGATTTCTGAACATTGTTACTTCAAGTTTCCAAGTAACCATCGTACGGGTAGCTCAAAAATACAATGGTAGACACGGACGAGAGAGCTAAATTCGAGTACCAGCTGGCCCAGGCAGCGGTAGAAAGGGCGAAACTGGAAACGCAACTATCAAAGGCTTCTGAGATACAGCAGTTGGAGCTCGTGAAGATAAGGACACAAAACTCGGCATTTATACACGAGGTGATTAGCCAATTAGAACCTTTTTCAGGCGTGATGGGGGACCTCGAGCATTTCATTAAAGGAGGCGACCAGATCCAGAGTTTAATAATGTCCCGCAAGGAAAACGGTACGTTGTTAGACTCCGACGTAAAACTTCTAGAAGCTTCTCTGGTCGGCCGCATTTCACGGAGAGTTTTAAATGCCATTCAGGGTGACCTGACGCATCCATGGGATACTCTGAAGGTGAGGCTCAAAAAATTGTACGGCGGCGGAAGATGGACCCCTGAAGAAGACGTTTTTTATTTACTTAAGGAGCGAAGGGTTCACGGACAATCAGAGGGAGAATTCGCCGAGAAGCTAATGGTTCTATATAACAGACTGACTGAGAAGATGGTCGAGTCATTTGGACAAGCAGAAGGAGCCCATAAACTAGAATTCCTGCGAGGGGTCTTAAAGGTACAGTTGAATCACTACATAGACCGCCCAGGCTCGCTCCCAAGAGACCGCGACTTCGTCGAGTGCGCCCACGATCTCATTGATGCGAAGGAACGGAACATAACCCGCCTGGGCAAATCAGAACCGGAATGGATAGAAGTTAAATCATCAAGGAGGAGACACAGGAGCCCACCACGAGTAACTTCTAATAATCGGGGCTTCGGAAAACAACCGAGCAGAACCCCTGACGACAACAGGCGGAGACCGGAGCGGCGGTGCTACGAATGCAACCGAACAGGACACGTCGCGGCCCAATGCAATCTCACTAGATGCTTTGAATGCGACAAGCGAGGACACATAGCACGAGAATGTCCGAGGCGCAGGAACCAACCACTGAGGAGAGGACAAAGGGACGAACCGATGGAAGTGAACAATCAGGACTGGAGCAGCAGGCAACCTGGCAGGAGGAACATCAGGCACTATACCAGCGGGGAATCTTCGGAAGAGGAAGGTACCCGTTCTGAGCGTAGCGGCCCGACTACGAGGAGACACGAGGTGAGTGGTGGGAATGCCTGGAGGGGTGGTCCTGCCGGGGCCGAGGTGACACCGGGGCGTTCGCGTGCGGATTGAGGGTACGGTAAGGGGCGGGGTAACCGAGCGGGGGATTTATTAATCAATAACGGCGTGAAGAGGGGAAGACAAGCTCGGTTGCCCGTGGCGGGGTTGGAGGAATCGGGGGTGAAATTCTTAATAGACACAGGTAGCACAAACTCGCTAATAAGTAGAGGAGGGGCGGAGAAACTAGGCATTTGGGGCGTGTGCAAACCATGTGAGTGCGCAGTATCGACGGTTAGCGGTAAATGTCAGACCCTAGGGGAAACATTTTTGAATCTCTACGAATTAACAGGGCGAGATTCGCGGATAAAAATCCATGTAATAGAGAAGCTGACCGCCGGATATGATCTAATCGTGGGTTGCGATATATTACAGCGAGTCGGCATGCGGATGAAAATCAACCGGAAAAATTGGCGTTGTGGGATGGGGAAACGGAAGTATGAGGCTACAACGATGAATAAAAGCGGAGCAGGTATTAACATTGGGGTAGTCGAATGTAAAAAGGAAACGGTATTAAGGGTAGTGGAACAATATGATAGTTTATTTTATAAGGAAAATGAGGTTCTACCGACTACTGGGAGGACGGTTCACCGAATAAATTTAAAGGACGAAACCCCCATTTATGTTAAAGACAGGAGATACCCGCAAGCCATGAGGGACATCATCAGAGAACAATTAGGGGACCTTCTCAAACAGGGCATTATAAGACCTAGTAATTCCCCATTTAATAGCCCGCTGTGGGTAGTCGAGAAAAAGCAGGGACAGGGGGCGAAGCAATACCGCGTGGTAGTCGACTATCGCAAACTTAACGAGGCAACAAAGGACGAGCGGTACCCCCTTCCCAGGGTCGAGGACATCCTAGATCGTCTCGCGGGAGCAACTATTTTTAGTACTCTTGATCTAAAGAGCGGGTATCACCAAGTTAGAATGGCCGAGGAAGACATTGGGAAGACCGCGTTTTCATGGGAAAGGGGGCACTTCGAATTTGTGCGAATGCCTTTCGGTCTAAAAGGGGCTCCATTAACTTTCCAACGGCTTATGGATGAACTACAACGCGGACTAGGCGAGGAATTCTCACAAGTGTACATGGATGATTTAATAGTTTTTAGTAAGAACGCGGACGATCATATCTAACATTTGAGACAGGTCCTGGACAGGATACGGGAATTCGGGCTTAAATTGTCAAGGGAAAAGTCAAAGTTCGGACTACGCGAAATTCGGTTTTTAGGGCATATAGTATCACGGGAAGGAGTGCGACCTGACACGGAGCGTGTGAAGGCCATCCAAGAAGCCCCGATGCCTAAGAACGCACGTGGAATTAGGAGATTTCTGGGCATGGTGAACTATTATCGGAAATTCATTCCCAACATAGCGGAGATGACTCATCCTCTAACCGAAACCTTGAAAAAGGGAAAACGGTTTTCACTAGGTCCCGACCAACTGGCGAGTATCAAGAAATGTCGAGAGGTTTTGACCACGCAGCCACTGCTGGCGTTCCCCGATTTCCGTAAAACGTTCAGGGTAACAACCGATGCGAGCGAGGTAGCCGTTGGGGCAGTTCTGTCTCAGAACTTCGAAGAAGGGGAAAAGCCTATTGCATTCGCGGGACGGAAACTAAACGACGCCGAACGTAGGTACAGCGCGATCGAAAGGGAGCTTCTAGCGGTGGTCTGGGCAGTCGAGTATTTCCGCCCGTACATCTACGGCAGGCGATTTGAACTTTTTACAGATCATAAACCGTTGACATATCTGGGGACATTAAAAGAATCATCCGCGAGAGTGTCACGATGGAAGGAGCGGCTCGCGGCCTATAACTTTCAAACGATTCACAAAAAAGGAGTCGAAAACGCCGTCGCCGATTGGTTATCTAGGGATCTGGTAGTGAACGCGAACGAGGAAGAGACAACCCCCGCGGAACCCTTTGCGTTGAGATATTTAAGAGAATGGGCTGAGAGCGGACCCGACATCCCCTTAGTTAACAATGAACCAGAGGGCGACGTAACTCTGTCCGAGCGACCCTCGGAACTGCCCGAGATTGACGAAATTATTAACGACAAAAAATTGCAAATTATTTTTAAATCTAAGCAGGACCCGGGGATACGAACACAGTCGAGCATTTACGAGGGCCTGTTAACCATCGTGGTTCGTACACCCGCAGCGGTAAACGAGGAAGAACTCGAGAAAATTTTCTCAGAATTCAGTCACCCCACAAGAGCCTGTCACGTCTATATTGGAAATAGAATACTCGCCGACAAAGTAAAGAGGCTTTATAGGCAGGAAAAGATTGGAATAGGTTACCCCCTGACTCGGTGTTTGCGCCAGGTGGAAACTATTACAGACCCAGCGACACAACAAACAACCGTGTCCGAGCACCATACCGGCAAGACAAATCACAGGGGAATCGAAGAGACCTTGCGCGCGTTAAAATCTCTTTACTTTTGGAAATCCATGAGCCGTACGGTGCGCGACTGTATCGCTAATTGCGAGGTTTGCCAACAAGCAAAGTACGATCGCCAACCGTTAGTGGCAACACAAACTGCTACACCAACCGCGACGGAACCATTGAGGACCGTGCAGATTGACATATATTCGAATGAGGGGCAATCATGGCTGACAGCGGTAGATGCCTTTAGCAAACTTGCAATGGCCCACCCTATCGAAGCAAAGACGCCCGGGGCAGTATGGGAAGGCGTTCTGCAGTGGTGCGCCACGTATGGAGTACCGGACGAAATCGTTTCAGATTGCGGGCGCGAATTCGATAACGCTGTGATTCGCGAAGAGAGTAAACTATTGGGTTTTACTTGGCGATTAAACACTCCTCATCACATCAAGGGTAGGGGTGCCGTAGAACGCCTGCACAACACGCTGGGGGAACATTTGCGGCTACTCAAAATAGGTCGTAACCTCTCCACATACGACGCTATGCCACGAGCAATAATTGCATATAACAATACCATTCACGCAGCAACTGGACTATCTCCCGTGGAAATAGTTTTTGGGCAGAGACGAAGGGACAGAGGGGACCTCATCACAGCTAACAATAGTAGACTGAGGGCGGATTTATACCAAGAAAGGTCGCAACGACAACAGACGTGGTCGAAAATCCGGGAAAAGCTAATCCGGGAAAAGCAAACGCGAGTGAACAGGGAAAATCTTCGTTCTCGGGTCTATAAGAAAGAACCATTGTCGTTAGGAACAATCGTCTATAGGCGATTAAGAACAGCGAGGAATAAAACGGCTGCCAGGTATGAGGGCCCTTATAGAGTCATCACGGTTCGGGAACACAACCTGTTTACGATTAGAGACGTAAATTATCCATTTCGTTCCCGCACGGTTCACCTAGAGGAACTCCGGGTACCCCACAGGGTGTCAGAACTCGAGCAGGGTGGTAGCGCTCAGAATGGTACGTAGTATCAGTCAAGGAATTGTTTTTTTTTTTTTTGTTGTTTGCTTACAGGTTTAAATATTAAGTATGTCAGTAAAAATTTTTTTTTTTTTTTTTTTTTATATACATATCATATGTATTAGTGAATCGCTTTTCAATTTGTATATAATGTTATCGTTAGGTAAAATAATATTTCTTTTCTGTTTTGTTTACACTAGGATAAGAAGTGTCAGGTGTTTTTCAGTTATATGTATATTCTGTTTATTTTATTTGAGTTCCTCTTTATAAAGGAACTGGAGGGAGGGAGTTAGCTTAGTGTAAGAGATAAACAATAACTTATAGAATAAGAGCCTTAAGAGGATAACTAATACCACCTTTGTAAATAAACCTACTGTATATATATCTGTGCAGAGTTGATAATAAAGTTAGTTGTTGTTCTACACTTGTGCCGTTTACTCTGTAACCCCAAACCCCCACCTTTTTTTAGTGTTAGTATTCAGTCTAATCATAACTTATATATATATATATATATATATATATATATATATATATATATATATATATATATATATATATCAAAATTCTATTTAATCGACCTTTAGAAATTATTTCTACAACTATTTTATGTATAATCGGGTAATAGGCCCTATGTACACCTCATTTTAAACAACATTTGCTTTCTTAATTTTTGCATTATTTCGAACCCGTTACTCAAATGGGATCCTCTTCAGAATAAAATTGGCACCCCGAAACTCGAGAACAGTAGGCCCACCGCCTCGTGGAGCAACTGGTTGCCCCAGCTCAAACCCCAGGGCACTCAATGTATAATTTATTGATTATATATAAAAAAAAATATTTCTACAGGCTGTCCCAAGTTATAAGGACAAGGCTCTTTTTTCGAGAACAGAGCAAGGTAGAAAAAAAAGTTAAATGGTAACCCCCTTTTATTTTTTGTAAGGCATCTTTTGGTACAAAAAAAACATTTTTTTTTTTCATGTGCAAATACAAAATACTGAATTAAACCTTTTTTTTTTTCAAATGCAACTATATTGTTTTCTTAACATAATCTTAAAGCCAAACTTTTTAAATGAATTTTAAGACTTTTTTCAAGAAATCTGTCAAGAACTTTCCATGATACAATTTTTGAAATAATTGGGGACCGATAGTTAGATTTTCACTTTTCCCCTCCTCCTTTCTCAACCAAGCTTTGCAATGGTTGTCTGGAACTGACTTGTAAAACTTTGAAAAGGAAAACAGTAATAAAAACATTTACCGTAAACAGTTTAGAATTAAAGGAGTGGTTCCAGATGCTTTCCGTTTTCTTATCTTTATCTTTATAGTTTATTCATTTATTCCATTCATACGTTGCTGGAAATAAAATAAAGAACACTAATAAATTTATTTAGTTGTGTTTAAAAAAAGAAAAATTTAGGAAATAGGGAACCATTTTGTACGATTTTAATTCTGTACTGATAATGCCTATGTACATAACTTTTTGTTTAGCTAGGTATTTGAAAATAGGATTACTTATAGCATTAGGAAGATTAAAACTTGTTTATTTTACAATGGTCAATGGAGTATTAGTTAAAATAATTTCTCAGTTGTGTTCTTCGAATAAAATGCCTCAACAGTTATTCACCGTGCAAGAGAAAGCTGAGATAGTAGAAATTTTCCTGCAGTGTCGACAACAATATCGGCCAGCAGTAGCTCTCTATCGCCATCGATTACCAGAACGACGCCATCAAACTCTGATGAGATTTGTGATGCAGTTCAGGCAGACTGGTAGTGCTGTACGAGTTGGATGACTTAGGAGGGCTGTATCAGCCAATTTTGACATTGAGCTCGAAGTACTACAGTGGTTTGTGGAAAATCCCCGAAATTCGCTTCGTCAAGCCAGTAGGATCTTAGGGTTGAGTAAAAATGTGATTGTAAGAGTTCTTTATAAGCTCGGGTATTCACCCATACCGTGCTAATGCCGTTCAGGGGTTGCATGAAGGAGACGCTGAACGCCGCATTTTTAGTATCTGTAGATGTTTTACTGGCGAAAAACCTCAACTTTTATCCTCCTGTTTGTGGACTGATGAATCCAAGTTCACAAACATTGGGATGCTTAATAGGTGGAATCTTTGCACGTGGGCCCAAGAAAACCCACATGTAACCTTCGAGAGTCGCTACCGTACAGTTTTGCTTGTAAATGTATGGGTTGGGTTAGTAAGGAATTTACTCATTAGACCATACATTTACGAAGAAAATTTAAAGGGTGTATGACACCTCAATTTTTTGAGAGAAACGCTGCCTGAACTTTTGGAAGATATACCGCTAGCGACTCGCAGCGCTATGTGGTTCCAGCACGACGGCTGCCTCGCTCACAATTCTAATGCAGTAAGCCACTATTTGGATACCGTAAAACGGCGTGACTTTGCACCTGTGAGCTAATTTTGTACCAAGCTCACTAAAAAGATTAGGAAAAAGTGTTTTGCTGTTGTCTAAATGAGGGATATTTGATATTTCTTACTTACTTAAGACAACACTGGTTGGGTCTACTTACATCTCATGTTTTATATCAGTTAGTTGATTGTAGTGTTTCAAGTGTGATATTATTGATATAAACAGAAGGGCAGGATGTGCGGTGGAGGGTAGAAGTTACGTGGGTACATTTCGATTCAATAACTTCGATCCTCCAGTTGTTACACCAGTCTTCAATCAATAATAAGTTGGTTTGGAGATAATAGGAAGATATTAAGAGATCTGGATGGGATGAAAGAATAGCAGTGTCATCGGCAAATGTTGCTTGGAAACTATCAGGAGTAGTTGGGATATCTAGGATATATAGGACTGGACCAACTTTGTGGAACACCTGCCTCAATCGGGTAGCAGTGAGAGTATTCCATTCCGCAGCAAACTCGAAAGGAACAGTTAGTAAGGCAGGATAGAATGACTAGGAATAGTGATTGAGATAAAAAAATTTTGAGTTAGAAAATCAAACCCGCATGTCAGTCTGGCTCTAGCCTTTACCCAGTGCACATCTATATATTCTCGCTCCAAATTTATTTTTGTTTTTTTCATTATAAATCAATAGTTCGTCATCAGTTTCACCTAACTAGTTTATTTCTGCTATTAAACAAGGCATTAGTTAATGAAGATTGATAACAACTGGAATCAAGGCTCAGCAATAATTATTAATAGCTGTATTACAGGTAGGCTTGTAAGCTTATATTATCTGAATAGTCAGTACCTACCAAGATAAGATCTCTCCCCACTCTCACTTATCCCCTCCGCTGCCTTCAATTACTACCAATATCGTAAAATGACTCAGTGCCCGGTCTGCAATACCACTATCGCCAGGGATGATAAATTGGCAATTCCATGCACTACGTGCAAAATTATTTACCACGGCAAATGTGCCAATGTGACAGAGAGTCAAAAACAGAAAAAAAAATAGCAATGCCCATCATGCATGTCGACATCACTAAAACCAAATAGCCCTGTTTTAAAAGGCAAAGAAGTCTCCTCTGTGGGTCAAACCATGGAGGATAATATTTCCGCCATTTTAGCTAAAATGGAAAAAATTACGGAGGACATAGGGGATGTTAAGGGCACCCTAAATAAGCAGGGTGATTAGGCGTTTGAAAATAATGAGAGACTAAAGAAAATGGAAGAAATTGCCTTAAAACAGGAAAAAATAATAGAAGAATTACTCACTGAAAACATTTCCTTAAAAACCCAGGTATCAAATTTAGAAATAAAAAAAAAATTATCTAGAGCAAAATAATTTATCAAATTCAATTGAAATAAGGGGCATTCCAACTAAAACCGAAGAAACCACAGAGGGCATTATTTGTTCCATAGGAGCTGCTCTGGGCGTTAAGCTCGGAGTAGACGATATAAATTATGTGGAGCGAAAACGACCTAGAGGAGAAGACCCCAGGCCCCCGTCTATTATCGCACGTTTCGTCCGGAGGACTGTTCGTGATGAAGTCATCCGACTCCGAAAGGTGAAAAGAGATTTCTCCACGCGACACCTAGGATGGGACAGCGATGAGAAAATTTTTATAGGTGAGGAGATGACGCGCAATAATCGGCATCTCTACTGGCTGGCGAGACAAAAGAAGGCAACCGGCAAGGTTAAATACGTGTGGTTCGCAGGAGGGCGTGTGAGATATCGGCGCAATGATGGTCACCCGGTAGTCTTCATAAATGAAAAAAAGGACTTAGACATTTTTGACTGACCCTCCATTTACAGTTCTCACCCAATTTCATTTTTTTTTTTGCATTTATTTATATTTTATTTTTATTTTTTAGATTTTTTTTACTTTTACTTTTAATTTTCAGTTTCACATACTTTTTTATGGTTTATTAATTCTGTTATGGCTTTCAATGTTTAAATTCTTAAATTTATATTCTATTTTTATATTTTTATTTCTTTTTGAAGTAAAACCACGAAATGTTCCTCTTTCCTTAATTACTTTCCCAGTACATTATGTGATCATCAATAATTTACTTTCTTCCCTCTCCTCTCATGACTAATATCCTTTTAACCTGCCACGTTAATGCCCAATCCCTCATGGCTCACTATGATGAATTCCTTCACCACTTCCTTCATAATTCCTACCATATAATCGCCGTATCAGAAACCTGGCTCAAACCAAGTATCCCTTCTTCCTCTGTAAACATACCTGAATATACTCTCATTCATCATGACCGTGCGGACGGAAAAGGTGGAGGGGTCGGCTTGTACGTTCATAATAGCATGAGAGTTAAAATCCAATACAAATCACCCTCTCCTGATTCTCCACACATAGAATATATATTCACAGAAATCTCCTTTAACTCATCCTACTCCTTTACGTCGTAGTCTACCGCCCTCCTCAAGTTAAATTCGATCCAACATTTGAATCCTCTTTCCTGACATACGTATCATTGTACAATAACATAATCATAGCAGGTGACCTCAACACTAATCTGCTTTCTGACTCTCCTGACAGGACATACTTATTAGAATTGATTCACTCCCTTAACCTATTCATTGTTCCTTTTCAACCGACCCATCATACCCAGTTTACGGATACATTACTAGACCTCATAATCATAGACTCACCTAAGAATTTACTCTCGTCTTCCCAAAATCCAATGCCATTTCTGTCTTACCATGATCTCATTCAGATATCCTATAACATCCCCGCACCCATCTTTTTCCCTAAGCAAATTTCCTGGCGAAATATCGACTCATTAACTCCTGAAAGCATAGATCCTTTACTTGACAGGTTATCCCATTCCTTAGAGCCCGTATTTTCTTTCCACTCCATCGATGAGATGGTTGAATGCCTCTCTTCAAATCTCCTTTCACTCCTCAATCACCTAGCACCACTTAAGAAATCCATTTTCCGACGGTCCCCTGCTCCCTGGATTAGCCCAGAAATTAGAGGATTGATGAAGAGAAGAGACGCTGCTAGGAGGCGCTTCAAGCGAACTCGAATTCCAGAGGACTACTCCACTTTCAAACATCTCCGAAACCTTGCTCAGTCTTCATTGCGACGTGCCAAGGCACAGTATTTCAATAATATCCTATCCCAAGCTCCTGATCCTAAGTCTAAGTGGAAAATCCTAAGAAAATTTTCTATTGCCGGCTCCACTCCCTGTACCAACTTCCCTATTTCTCCTGATGAACTTAACTATTTTTTCGATAACCCCCTTCCTAACGAGCCACAAATTAATCCCTTCCCCCCAACACACCCCATTCCTCAAACCCCATTCAATCCCGATAACTTCTATTTTCTTCACATTCTTCCCAATGACCTAATCACTTCCGTACTCAAATCCCGAACCAATGATTGTGGTGTTGATCAAATCCCGGTAAAAATTATTAAACTCAGTCTTCCTGCCACTCTTCCCGCCCTTCTACACATATACAACTTTTCCCTACAAAACTCCACTTTTCCCTCTGCCTGGAAAAATGTCCTTGTGCGCCCGCTTAATAAAAACCCCTCCCCCTGCTTAGCTTCCCATTTTAGGCCTATTTCCCTTCTGTCAAACCTATCAAAACCACTGGAAAGATTAGTCCATTTACAACTCTCTACCTATCTTGAGTACAAAGATCTCCTCACTCCTCTCTAATCAGGCTTCCGTTCAGGATACTCCACTCAATCTGCCCTATTAAAGATAACCCAAGACCTCCATTCCTCCATGGACCAACAGCAAATAGCAATCCTTGTCCTGTTCGATTTTTCAAAAGCGTTTGATTGCGTTGATCATGCAATTCTTCTCTCTAAATTACATAACCTTTCCCTATCCAACAATGCTTTAAGCTGGTTTCGCTCCTTCTTGTCTCACCGGTCCCAAACAGTTATCATTCCCAACAAACCTCCCTCATCCTCACTACCTTTAGAAAGAGGTGTTCCTCAAGGATCCTCCCTGTCACCTATCCTCTTCTCTGCTTATATTAATGACTTGCCCCAAGTTATACGCCACTCCCAGTATCATTTGTATGCCGACGACCTCCAAATCTACCTATCCTTCCATCATTCAGATATGTTAGAAGCATCTCGTAAGATTCAGGATGATATTGAGAACATCTGCAAATGGGCAGTGAAAAATAAGCTACGCCTGAATCCAGATAAAAGCAAGGCTATTCTTATCGGTTCAAAACCTATCCTTAATTCCCTCCCTTACTATCCATTACTTTACCTCAACAACCGTACAATTCAATTTCAAACTTCCATCAAAAACCTCGGAATCTCCTTTGATCAACACTTATCTTGGAATAACCACATTTCCCAAATAACTAGAAAATCAATCATGATCCTCAAACAGCTCCAAAGACATCGTGACTCCTTTCCCCGAAGTACCCGCCAACTTCTGGTATCCTCTCTCATTTTTCCCCACTTTGATTACGGGTGCTTGGTGTCCGGGGGACTGTCTGTTGAGCTAGAGATGCGACTGAGGAGACTAATGAATTGTTTCATAAGATTTATCTTTGGGGGCAGTCAGCAGACGGTCTCACGTATCTAACCGGTACAAAGAGCTAGGGTGACTTTTCCCCCATTTTCGACGGCAATACTTCCTCGGCACTTTCTTATTCCAGTCATTAAAATCCAATAAACCTTCCTATGTCCTAGGCCTACTTACTCTGCGTTCCTCCATTCACCACCTGAATACAAGATCCCAACCTTCCAACCTATATACCCCCTCACATAGAACTTCCTCCTTTGAAAAATCCTTTGTTATCCGTGCTACCTCTTTTTGGAATTCCTTACCTATCCATATTCGCAAAGCCTCATCCTTAACTTCCTTTAAACATCTTTTATTTATCCATCTCCTCGATTTTCAGTCTTCCACAAAATTGTAAATAAGTGTTCTAAAATGTTTACAGTTGATTATTTTTATTAATTTTATTTTTTATTTTCTATCTATTTATGTATTTTTAATTTTTTCTTTTTTTATCAACTTTAATTTTAATTTTAATTTTTTATTTTTTTTATTTCTCATTTCTACTTTTTCCTCCTAAGTTAGTTATACTACTGATGTGCTGAATTAACTTATCTCAGCCAGACAATTGTACCTTTTATTGTGCACTTTAATTATTCTTAGGGGACAGTCTGTCCCAGAATAAAGTTTATTTTTCATTTCATTTCATTTCATACCCGGTCAAAAGCTTATGCTATGTCCAGAAATGCGCCGGAGCAGTTTTCTTTGCTTTCAAGTGCACTGGATATATGGTCTAGAACTCTAAGGCCTTGTTGGACAGTGGAATGCTTAGAGCGAAATACAAACTGTTGTGAGGGAATATTTTAGGATTCAAGGATGGGTAGAATGCGTTTAAGAAGGGGTTTTTCAAAATTTTGAAAGGATTGGAAGAAGAATTGGAAGAAGGCTGGAAAACAGTTTATCATTATCCTTTTCCTGAACCCAGGCAAACCTTCCGGGTGGAAGGTTTGCCCGGGTTCAGGAAAAGGATAATGATAAACTGTTTTCATTGTAAAGGGAAATAGGTTGTTCGGAGGATGCAATGATATAGGTAGGTAAGAAATATGACTGCTTTATGGGGAAGTTGCCTGAGACTCTGTTAGGCGAGGAGATCATATCCGGGGGATTTACGGGATTTTAATTTTTTTAAAAGCAATTTGACCTCAGCGTTTGGATTGGATAAGGTCCAGTAGATCTTGGTATAAAGAATTTTTCTTTTGAACTTTGGGAGGGGAACGAGGTGAGGATGCAGCCCAGGCTGCTCGTTGGATTATGTTTGTGATTGTATTGGTAGCATTGTCAAGGTCTTTGGGAGTTTTTAGGGATACTCTGAGGTCTGTAGAGTCGGATATAATTTGATGGCAGAGGTTCCAGTCTACAGGCGCTCTAATAAATGATGGGTGAGGAGGTTTCGGAATAGAGGTGACGGAAAGGGTTAGAATTAAAAGACTATGATCGGAGGAAGGTTCATCCAGGTGTTGTATGGAGTAATGGAGAGGTCCTAAGCCTGAATGAATGAAGAAGTCAAGAAGGTCGGGGTTTCAGTTAGGATCTGTGAGGCGAGGAGATCATATCCGGGGGATTTAAGGGATTTTAATTTTTTTAAAAGCAATTTGACCTCAGCGTTTGGATTGGATGAGGTCCAGTAGATCTTGGTATAAAGAATTTTTCTTTTGAACTTTGGGAGGGGAACGAGGTGAGGATGCAGCCCAGGCTGCTCGTTGGATTATGTTTGTGAAGGTATTGGTAGCATTGTCAAGGTCTTTGGGAGTTTACCTTAGGAGGTAAGGATAGATGAATCGGTGAATCAAGGGATTCATGGACCGTTTTAGTGTGGGTGGGATTAGAATCAGGATGAGGGACAAATATGCTGGATAGGTGCTGGGCAAATTCTTCGGCTCTGTTCTCGTCGGAAGCTCCCCATGAACCATGGGGATGGGAGATGGGTTGGTATTTACGAATTTTTTTTAGTAGTAATCCGGAGGGAGCTATCTGAAGCAGAGGGTGAGGAAAGATAGGAGTTATAGGATTGGGATCTGAAGGTAGCTATGTTTTTTTTGAGACGTTTTGTAAAATAATTGTAAGATTTCCGATCGTCACGATGTCTGGTTCTTTACCAAATAGCTCTGGCGTGGCTTTGAGATCAGATAAGGTCTCCTAGGTCTTGGGATAGAGGATTCTTCTTTCTAGCCTTGGAAGGAGGACGAGGTGAGGATGCCACCCAGGCTGCTTGCTGGAATATGTTTGTAAAGGAATTAGTTGCATCGTCAAGGTCTTGGGACGTTTTTAAGGATACAGTGTCGGAGATTATTTGCCGGAAGTGGTTCCAATCTACTGGCCCTCTTATAAATGGTAGGGGAGGAGGTTTTGGAATCGGAGTGACGGACAGGGTTAAAATTAAAGAACTATGATCGGAGGAAAATTCATCCAGGCGTTCTATGGAGTAATGGAGGGATCCCAAGAATGAATGTATGAAGAAATCAAGAAGATTGGGGTTTCGGTAAGGATCTGTTGGCCAATAGTTAGGAGTGCCGGGAGAAATAAAGGATCTTTGGGAACCAAGTGCAGACTGCAATGCTTGATGCAAAGTATGTGGTAATATTATAGAAAAGTTTATAATAATATAAAAAAGTATGTGCAAAGTATAAGAATGCAAAGTTAATGGTTATTGAATCCTATTGCTGGTGCTTAGCATTGAAGTCAGCACCAAGGAGAAAGCGTTGACCTGGAATTAAGAAATGAGTTGAACTGGGATGTGGAAATTGGTTTATTTGGGGGGGGGCAGTAGGCCGCTGCAATCTTGAAGGGAAACAAGAAGGTTTTGATAACAACTGATGTGGGTTGTAGGAATTCATTTGTAGGTAAAGAGGATACGTGGTGAGAGAGGGAGTGGTGAACGATGACAGCAGTTCCGGCATGGGCTCTACCATCAGGGTGATCATTTCGGTATGTATTGCGGTACAGTGTTGTTTACATGTCAGTCTGGTTTCTGTGATTAAGGCTACATCGACTTCTTTGTCTTGCATCAGGGATGTCAGTTCGTCAGTGTGATCGATTTATGATGTCAGTGGTTTTCGAATATACCATTCGCATTCCAAAGGAGAATGGATAGGGGTTATGTGTTGGAACTAATTAACTAATTAGGTTGGTTTAATGGTAATGGAGTATTTTGAATGGTTTGTTGATATTGAGATTGAGGCAGAGGTTGCTGAGATTGGGGGTTATGAAATTGAGGTTGTTGAGGAGGGGGCGGCATGGTCCCATTTTCGTTTTGATATCCGTTTTTTTTTTTTTTCCCAGCATTTGAGCGATAGAGACTGATAAGTTGGCTATTTTGGAGGGCTGTCTTCCTTTCGTTGGTAGAACTTCATGGTTCATTCTGAAACTTACTAAAAACCTATTACGTAGGTTTTTGTACGTTTGGCACTCTTTATAGTTAACTGGGTGCCCTTGCTGGGAAAGAGTGCATACTGCAGGTACCTCTCGGGTTTTTGTGCATTATTCAGAGTTGTGCATTTGCCCACACTTAACACATCTAGGAATATGATGGCAGTGTTTTCGTATGGCCATATACCTGGCAGTTATGGCATTGTACAATGTCACGTTTACAGTATGGTTTTTCAATTTGAACTCTGGATAGTAAATTGAAGTGGCATCGTAAATCTTTTCTATTCCAGATGCAGGTTCTAAGTCAACGAAGAATAGTGGCAATGATATTTTACCGCTTTTTCCTGGGTGTTCCCGGCTGTCTTTTTGTACATTGGTAACTTGCCTTACTTTAATGCCCATGGACAATAATTCTTCTTTGATTATATCAGCAGGAGTTGTAGGATGAAGGTTTCTTAGGACCACCCTAAGCGATCTCTCTTCTGAGTTGGTACGTATGGAAATTAGCTTTAGTTTCTGTCAGATATTTTACGATGTTGTGGTATATTTCAGGTAATCAAGCATACGTTTGGTGTTTGTGCGGCTAACATATGAATACTTTCCATGGCCGACAATTTTATTTAAGTGGTTACACAGTAATGAAAAATTTCCTATATTACGGAGAAGGTTTAGAGGGCTGCGGTGCCGAAAACGACTCCATAGTTTCAGCAGTTGTGCTACTAAGTGCCTGAAAGGGATTAGGAGTAAAAAAAAAGGAGATTCTTCGTTAACTTCTTGGGTTAAAGTCCCTGGCATAGATTCATTCATTGGTGATTACCTCGGAGGAGTTTTAACCTTTGATCGCTTCGATTTTTGCTTGGCTGGGCTCATTCTTACCGTTTCTAGTGATCTACTTCTTTTAGTCTAGTTAGTTTTTGATGGCATTACCATACGGAAACATCTCATCGGATATGATTGAGTAGTAGAGGAAAAGAAAAGAGAAGAGAAAAAAAATATAAAAAAAAGAAATAAAAAGATCGCAGAGTATGCGAGTTAAAGAGCCATGCATAACCTCTTCGTACAAAAGGCAGGTTCTTAACGAAAAACTGGGAAATACATTAGTAAAAAGGATAATTATCAGAGAACGATATGAACATAGAACTAGCTAGCACAGTTGGCTCATGCGCAAACACTGCTGAATGAAAATAAATAAACACAGAAGAACGCATTTATGAAAACTTGGCCTTTAATAACCCGTAAATCATAAAACCCTGAGGATCGTCCGACGGCAAATTTGCGAAATTCAGTGTTTTTAATTCCTTTTTTTACCAGAACGATAAGTATGTAATTCAACTTTAATAAATGAAAAGTGCGAGGAGGCGTGAAACAGATAATTCCGTTTTTACACCATCGGTTGACTTCACAAACACGTTGGAAAATAATAGTTTATTTTTTTCTTATTGCTTTGAAACAATGATAATGTATTTAATTAACAGTGAATATACTTTATTTATTTATTTTATTTTTTTATATCTATTTATTGATACGACGAGCAGTTTCCTGACGTTTTAGTCTTGTATGTAGATTCCAAGTTAAGCGTTTGTCCAGTTGGAGCCCTAGATAGCGGATCTGTTTAACAGGGATCAGTGGAATATTAATATAAATTTATAAAAAGCGATAATATTGTAAAAGGTTTAAACAAATACCAACGGAAATTGTTCTAGAAAACACTAATAAGGAAATTTAATAATAAATAAGTACCGATATTATTTAAATAACGAATTTTATTTATTTATTTAGTTAAGAAGCAGTAAAAATATCTTAAGCGATCACTACGAGATTATTAATGCCATGTTCAAAAATTTTTCATCATTAATCCTTCATTACTTTCTAACCTTGCACTGTAATTGTAATGGCATTACAAGATATAGTGCTAGGTCGAAAAAGTAATGAATTATGAAACATTTTGAATAATGACATTACAGGATAAGAAATATCACTTGTAGCGTCATTCCTGAGTGGTATAAGTTTCGCTTTGTAGATGAAATATAGAATTGTACTTAAAAAAGTATCGAACACAATTTTTTTTTTCCATTTATTGATATTTACAACTGTACAAAATAATATACAACAAGTAAATGTTTTGACAGTGAATAAAATGGCATATAAATAACTTGTGAAGAACTACTCACTAGTAGCACTTCAATAACATCTACACTAAAAGGTCTCAAGGCCATCTTCTTTTCAGACGCCTCGGAGGATTATCAGGGATGGAGGAGGAAGCAAGTTGGGAGAGTAGTGGATTGGAGTGGTTATGGAGCTTACTATGGAAGGATAGAACACAAATTTAATCTACAAAAAAAAAAAAGTTAGAATTAATATAAATTTACAACTGTAAATATATCTATCTATATATCTATCTAAAATACCACTTTTTGAGGTGTATTTTATGAACAGATGTGCCTGTTTTTACATGGAAAGGCATTTCCATTTATCCATGTGGGTGGTATCGTTGGTTTATTCATTTTTGTACTCCTGTCGAATAGTGTTGGAAAATTATAGTTTACTCAACAGATTGAATGGTGAGAACTATTAGTATTTGTTACAAAATATTCTACCATAATTTCATCACGATATTCCACCTGAAGTTTGGCAAAATGTGATTTTCCAACAACATGGTGCTCCACATTATTCGAAAGCAGTAAAAAAACTAAAAGTATTTACTTATTTCATTTATCGCCTATACTTGTATTCACTTTATTTATTCTAGTTCTAAAATGTTCATAACAACATTTCCATTGTGTATAAAGAAACTATCCATAGATAGCACTTCATAATAGTTCTATATGAAAAGGTAGTAAGGCATATTCTTTTCAGACACCTCTGAGGGTAACCGGAAATAGAACGGGAAATTTGAGTTATGGAGTTTAGTAATAAAAAATTGGTATCTGGTTTGGGCTGTATCAGCAACATATGGAACTTTAAAATCTTTGTAGATAAGTTAGATAATGAAACATAAACTTTATTTTGGGACAGACTGTCCCCTAAGAATAACTAAAGTGCACAATAAAAGGTACAATTGTCTGGCTGAGATTAGTTAAATCAGCACATCAGTAGTATAACTAAATTAGGAGGAAAACGTAGAAATGAGAAATAAAAAATAAAAAATAAATTAATATTAAAAATGGGTTAGCCAAGATGGCCGCATCTATATTGCACGCCGATTAAGCGCTCTGTAATTGTGACTTTTTCTGTAGTGAAATAGCTAAAGTTTTGTTCGGCATTTTTACCATATAGTGACAGTATAAACTATAGAATATTTTTCAGTTGCTGACAGTGAGGTGAGTGGAAACATTGATTAACAGTGAACAATAAACATTAGGTGAAGCAGTTCAGCTGCCTAGTCGTAATCCTAACGGCTAGCTGGTATACACATCGCTTATCTATCACGGTCAAGGTTGGTTAATTGTTTTCCTCTCGTTCAAACCTAGACAATTTTTTTTTTTTTTCCCCTTCTTATATATTATGTTTTTTTTCAACAGTAAAAAATGTTAATAATTATTTAAATAACTTATTTATATAAGTAATCATTTTTCATTGTGTTATTATTTTTGTAGTTACTATTTTTATTTTAATTGAAGTTTTATAGTTTTTTTTTTTTTTTTTTGTTTTTTTTAATACAATTATGATGGACGTTGTCACATCAGGGGACGAATCAGAGGAAGATGCCCCCTATTCGGAAATCAGTGAAACTGATTCCCAGTCAAAAAGAACATTACAAAAACGACAAAGAAACACCGCCCCAGGATCAGCAGGCAATTCTCCAAATAAAAAAAAAAAAAAATAAAACAGCTAAATTTAAAAAACCACTCACCAATGAAACACATCAAACTCGCAGTAAAACTACTGCAGCTAAAACAATTCAGCCAATTCAACCAGCTAACTCAACCATCAATACCTCTACACCCTCAACCAGCGCAAACAATAATTTGAATCCTCAGCAGACTTCTGAATTAGACCCGCCACCAATTTATGTTAATAAGATCGACAATTTTATTTCATTTTGCACTGAGATTTCAGATTTGATTGGAGAAACTAACTTCCAATGTTTTTCCCGAATCAAGGATATCAAAATTAAAACAACGTCGAAAGACAGTTATAAAAAGATGATAAATCACTTAAGCAGTAAAAATTATGATTTTCACTGCTACCAGCTTAAAGAAGACAAATCGTATAGAGTAGTATTGCGGGGTCTCCACTCTACAACTCCAACCAACGCTATAAAAGACGGCTTAGAAGCAATTGGCCATAATGTCAGGCATATATCTAATGTGCTTCACCCTACTGAAAAATATCCGTTGCCACTGTTCTTTGTGGATTTGGAGCCAGCTAGCAACAATAAAGACATTTTCGAGGTCACTAGACTTGTATATTCTTGCATCAAATTTGAAGAACCGAAAAGGAAAACAACAATAGTCCAGTGCACAAGGTGTCAAGGATTAGGGCACACTAAAACTTACTGCCACCACCAGGCAAGATGTGTGAAATGTGCTGGATCACATGCAACTGAAACTTGCCAGCAATCACGTGATACACCTGCTAAATGCGTACTTTGTGGAGAGGGTCATCCTGCAAACTACAGAGGCTGCATAGTTTACAAAAGTATGCAAAATCAAAGAAGATCAAACATATCCTCAGTTAAACCAAATCCAAACATCCAAGCACCTGATTTTGATAACACTGCAGTATTTCCAGAAATACCAGAAAATCAGGATCGAAGAACAGAGCAACAGCCATTAACCTCAGCACCACCTTCTCATCCACCACGACAACAAGCTGCTTATTCATACAAGATGAAACAACAACCTAGAAGTCAGGCGCCTCAAACTTCTCAATCCCAGCATCAGACATCCAATTCTCATCCTCAACCCTCTCAACAGAATATCCCTCCACATAATTTACCTTTGAAGGTAAAATTACCACCTCAAAAACAACATCCAATTCCTACTCCTGTCCATATCAACCCTTCACTCCAAGTTGATTCCTTTCCACGTACTCAACAAAGAGTACTACTCCCAAATAATTCACCTTCTGAGACCAACAATGTATCCCAAGCATCCAATTCATGTATCCCTCCCTACCAAAATCCTACCGATATCAACGCTATCCTTTCCTTATTCCTCTCAGAACTAAGAGATACCATAAAACCGCTCATTACCCTCCTCACAAGAGTCCTTTCAGAAATCCCGTTAAACGTCGCAAGATGAGTGTTAAGCCTCTTGCTATCGTTTTATGGAACGCAAACGGACTGAAAAACCACCGAGACGAACTCGACATATTTCTCCACGACAATAAAATAGATATTGCCCTACTGACTGAAACACACTTTACCCAACAGATGCATTTTTACATACGTGACTACATAACTTACAGATCTGATCACCCAGACAACACCTCCCATGGCGGATCTTGTATCCTTATTCATAGATCTATACCCCATTCTCTTGTCCCATCTACTCCAACTGACACCATTCAATCCACCTCAGTAATAATTTCCACCCGTCCTTTCCATATAACATTTTCAGCTGTATACTGCCCTCCTGGTAATTCTCTTTCTCATAACCTCCTTGATTCCTTATTCCGATCCCTCGGACCGCGTTTTATTGCTGGAGGAGACTACAATGCCAAACACCAGCGGTGGGGTTGTCGAACATCCAACTCCCGTGGCAGCATCTTATCCCGCATTACAACATCCAACTGTTATTCTGTCCTCTCACCCTTAAATCCTACTTATTGGCCTACATCCCTCAAAAAACGTCCCGATATCCTCGATATCTTCATTTCTTCCCAAATTTCCACCTCTCAGACCATCATCAAATCTCTGGACGACCTTTCCTCAGATCACAGCCCTGTTCTGCTTCTCTTGCATTCAAATCCCGTTCCTAAACCCTCCCTTCCTAGACTGATTACAGGACGTGTAGATTGGGACAAAGTTCGAACTGATCTTGAAAATAAACTGGACCTGAAAATTCCCCTTAAAACAAAACAAGACATCAACTTTGCAATTGACAAACTAACATCATCAATACAAACTAGTATTACTAAAAATACAGCATCCCGAAAAATTCATGATACTCAACAGAATAACTTGCCACAGAATATTCGGTCCTTATTAATTGAAAAACGCAGAGCAAGAGCAAAGTGGCACCGGACTAGATACCCGTCAGATAAAAACAATTACAACAACTTAACTAACAAACTTAAGACCGAAATAAGAAAATTCAAAATTCAAAGCCTACATGACAATACCAAAAGTCTAAATACTTCTGACCAGTGTTGGGCATATTTATATTCCTAAATACGAATACGAATATATTCACACAGAGTATACCTATGAATATGAATACAAATATATTCGTATTCACATCTGTGAATATAAATAATTGTATTCATACGTATAAACTGTGAATACGGTTGTATTTACACGTTATGAGTATGAATACAATTGTATTACACGTCTTGAGTGTGAATACAGATATATTTACACGTCTCTAGTGTGAATACGGATGTATTTACACATCTCGAGTGTGAATACAGTTTTATTTACACATCTCGAGTGTGAATACAGTTTTATTTACACGCCTCGAGTGTGAATACAGTAGTATTTACACATAATAATGCTGATAATAGTTTAATTTAAAGTATAAATTGCTAATTCAGATGTATTCACTTGTATAAAGTGTGAGTACAGTAGTATTTATAGGAGCAAATTCTGATAACAGTTGTATTTTCATGTAGAAATTGAGAATTCATTTGTATTCACTCGTAAAAAGTATGAATACAGTAGTATTTATAAGTAATAATTTTGATAAAAATTGTATTTTTATATAGAAATTGCGATTTCAGTTGTATTCATTTGTAAAAACTGTGAATACAATAGTATTTATATGTATTAATGCTGATACCAGTTGTATTTTTATGTATAAATTGCGAATTCAGTTGTATTCACTCGAAAAAAAACGGTGAATACAGTAGTATTTATATGTATTAATGCTGATACCAGTTGTATTTTCATGTATGAATTGCGATTTCGGTTGTATTCATTTGTAAAAACTGTGAATACAATAGTATTTATATGTATTAATGCTGATACCAGTTGTATTTTCATGTAGCAATTGCGAATTCAGTTGTATTCACTTGTAAAAAGTGTGAATACAGTAGCATTTATATGTAATAATTTTAATAACAGTTGTATTTTCATGTAGAAATTGCGAATTCAGTTGTATTCATTCGTAAAAAACTGTAAATACAGTAATATTTATATGTAATAATGCTGATAACAGTTTATTTTCATATAGAAATTGCAAATTCAGTTGTATTCACTCGTAAAAACTGTGAATACAATAGTATTTATATGTATTAATGCTGGTACCAGTTGTATTTTCATGTATAAATTGCGAATTCTGTTGTATTCGCTCGTAAAAAGTGTGAATACAGTAGTATTTAAATGTAATAATTTTGATAAAAATTGTATTTTTATGTAGCAATTGCGAATTCAGTTGTATTCACTTGTATAAAGTGTGAATACAGTAGTATTTATATGTAATAATTTTGATAACAGTTGTATTTTCATGTAGAAATTGCGAATTCAGTCGTATTCACTCGTAAAAAGTGTGAATACAGTAGTATTTATATGTAATAATTTTGATAACAATTGTATTTTCATGTAGAAATTGCGAATTCAGTTGTATTCACTCGTAAAAAGTGTGAATACAGTAGTATTTATATGTAATAATTTAAACTGAATTCGCAATTTCTACATGAAAATACAATTGTTATCAAAATTATTACATATAAATACTACTGTATTCACACTTTTTACGAGTGAATACAACTGAATTTGCAATTTCTACATGAAAATACAACTGTTATCAGAATTTGCTCCTATAAATACTACTGTATTCACACTTTATACAAGTAAATACAACTGAATTCGCAATTTCTACATGAAAATACAATTGTTATCAGAATTTGCTCCTATAAATACTACTGTATTCACACTTTATACAATTAAATACAACTGAATTCGCAATTTCTACATGAAAATACAATTGTTATCAAAATTATTACATATAAATACTACTGTATTCACACTTTTTACGAGTGAATACAACTGAATTCGCAATTTCTACATGAAAATACAACTGTTATCAAAATTATTACATATAAATACTACTGTATTCACACTTTATACAAGTGAATACAACTGAATTCGCAATTGCTACATAAAAATACAATTGTTATCAAAATTATTACATTTAAATACTACTGTATTCACACTTTTTACGAGCGAATACAACTGAATTCGCAATTTGTACATGAAAATACAACTGGTATCAGCATTAATACATATAAAGACTATTGTATTCACAGTTTTTACGAGTGAATACAACTGAATTTGCAATTTCTATATGAAAATAAACTGTTATCAGCATTATTACATATAAATATTACTGTATTCACAGTTTTTACGAATGAATACAACTGAATTCGCAATTTCTACATGAAAATACAACTGTTATTAAAATTATTACATATAAATGCTACTGTATTCACACTTTTTACAAGTGAATACAACTGAATTCGCAATTGCTACATGAAAATACAATTGTTATCAGAATTTGCTCCTATAAAGACTACTGTATTCAAACTTTTTACGAGTGAATACAACTGAATTCGCAATTTATACATGAAAATACAACTGGTATCAGCATTAATACATATAAATACTATTGTATTCACAGTTTTTACAAATGAATACAACTGAAATCGCAATTCATACATGAAAATACAACTGTTATTAAAATTATTACATATAAATGCTACTGTATTCACACTTTTTACAAGTGAATACAACTGAATTCGCAATTGCTACATGAAAATACAATTGTTATCAGAATTTGCTCCTATAAATACTACTGTATTCAAACTTTTTACGAGTGAATACAACTGAATTCGCAATTTATACATGAAAATACAACTGGTATCAGCATTAATACATATAAATACTATTGTATTCACAGTTTTTTACAAATGAATACAACTGAAATCGCAATTCATACATGAAAATACAACTGGTATCAGCATTAATACATATAAATACTACTGTATTCACCGTTTTTTGCGAGTGAATACAACTGAATTCGCAATTTATACATAAAAATACAACTGGTATCAGCATTAATACATATAAATACTATTGTATTCACAGTTTTTACAAATGAATACAACTGAAATCGCAATTTCTATATAAAAATACAATTGTTATCAAAATTATTACTTATAAATACTACTGTATTCATACTTTTTACGAGTGAATACAAATGAATTCGCAATTTATACTTTAAATTAAACTATTATCTGCATTATTATGTGTAAATACTACTGTATTCACACTCGAGGCGTGTAAATAAAACTGTATTCACCCTCGAGATGTGTAAATAAAACTGTATTCACACTCGAGATGTGTAAATACATCCGTATTCACACTAGAGACGTGTAAATACATCTGTATTCACACTCAAGACGTGTAAATACAATTGTATTCATACTCATAACGTGTAAATACAACCGTATTCACAGTTTATACGTATGAATACAATTATTTATATTCACAGATGTGAATACGAATATATTTATATTCATACATGTGAATACGAATATATTTGTATTCATATTCATAGGTATACTCTGTGTGAATATATTCGTATTCGTATTTACGAATATAAATATGCCCAACACTGCTCTACACGGTCTATACAGCTGACATCCAAACTCATCCTACCACTGCCCTCACCACTTAACCTGAAGACAGATGTGTATTATCAGTAAACAATGATCCCTCCATTGCCTCCCAAACACTCCAATCCCTTATCCTAAACATTCAAGAATGGTGTCAAAAATGGAGAATCAAAATAAATCGGAACGCACGCACGCACTCACACACTCACACACACACACACACACACACACACACACACACACACACACACACACACACACACACACACACACACGCACGCACGCACGCACGCAGCCACGCACGCACGCACACACACATCTCCGTGCACTTACAACAATACACAATACACCTGTGCATAATATTAAGTAAACACAATATATAAGTAAATGCAATATATTAAAAAAAACATTAAATATAAATATAAACATACTCAAGGCATATATCCATGTTATTACTAGCATAATTACAACAACCTTATTTTGATTTTAATAGATATCAGTTTATAAATTTTTACACACACACACACGCACGAACGCACGCACGCAGCCACGCACGCACGCACACACACATCTCCGTGCACTTACAACAATACACAATACACCTGTGCATAATATTAAGTAAACACAATATATAAGTAAATGCAATATATTAAAAAAACATTAAATATAAATATAAACATACTCAAGGCATATATCCATGTTATTACTTGCATAATTACAACAACCTTATTTTGATTTTAATAGATATCAGTTTATAAATTTTTTAATTATTTATTGATTACATAAAGACATTAGCACCTTTTATACATTTATCATGAAGAAATATACTTAAGTTAATTTTTCTACTCCGTCAGTATTTAATATGGCTTCAATATGTTATGTTTAATTTAACTTCCTTACTATTGAAAAGAGTATAATCATGTAACCGCGAAGGTAAAGAAATACTGTTATCAACTACCTAAGTCTCTACAAAGCACAGTATATAGTAGACATCGTATTATTGATTGTATTACATTCTTTGTTTGTAAATTTAAATAAATTTTTGAAACCATTTATGTTGCAAAATAATACATAGTCTTTTTATATGTTAATTTTTTGTTGTAGAAAGTTTGATTGAGTCCTTTCCATAAATCTAAAAACGATAGTTGATTGGAGGAGGACGAATTGTTCTGTCGAGATGGCCTCTTATCTACTGATGTAGTTGAAAAACCTCTAGGTCGAAACTTGTACTTATCAAATCTATCTTCTGCCTTCTTTTCTTTTTAGGTTGTTCTTCGTTAGTTAGTTTATACAATTTGGTTAGTTATAAATACATTTGGTCCGTTTTTTGTTTTGTTTCAGAAACATAAGGATCATTTCCTTTTATTCACAGCTCTACTTCGTACATTCTATAGTATGACCCTCTTATTTTGGTCAATATCTTTTAACTTTATTAGGTACGAATAAATTTTGTTGCCTTCTTCCCGTTCCTCCAATGATTTATCATGGCTAATTGATATTTGCTTGTTTCATAGTAACATTCTCTAATTCAAAGAAACGATTATTGGGCCTTTTCCTAATCGATAGCATTTGTTTATGCTATAATCGGGAAGGTTAACATTGGCTTCACTGCAGACGCCCTTGACTATTTCTAAAATATTCTCATTTTCAGATTATGAAAATTATTTTTTCAAGAATTTTACTTCGTTTTCTAACATGTTTGTTTTCTCTTCTAAAGAAGTGCAGGGTTATTATTTTTTTTTTTTACGGATTCTAATTCTTTAATTAGATCCTTATTTATTTCAATGTTTATTAAAGATTTCTATTAATTTCTTTAATTAGTTCCATCAGATCTTCGTTTGTGGCAGGCATCTCAAACGACAAATGTTACGTAATCTCTTTGCTAAATATACAAATATAAACTCTTTGACAGCGCGGGTGATATTAATATATTTATTTATCATCGAAAGGAGGTAGGGGAAATGATCATACGCACTAGGACATAATGGCTACTTATCTACTCACCTTTCGTGTAATTCCTTTACCAAACTTTTCTAATGTTCTGCTGAAATCCTTATTACACTTAATATATTACTTAATACAGTATCCTTATATAACTTAATATAATAACTCACTGGTCACTAAAACATTAATTATAATGTTATGATAATAATATCACTCTCAGTTGCCGATAAACCAGTTAAAATATTAATTATTTGATAGACATGTAGTAGCGATGTTACACCTATGAATGGAAACACTGGACTCATTTATTCATATAATTATTGGAATAATTCATTGGTATTGGATATGCTCAGATTGACTAACTTGATTTTTAATCATTACACATAATGGAATTTAAGGTGATATTGGAATAGGAGATTTTTGAATGAGTTTAAGGAAGGAGCATCTCTAATTTCAGGAGGTATAGAATTCCAGAGAGTAGTGGATCGAGCTTGGAAGGAGTGTTGATATAATGCTGTTCGGTGGAAGGGAATATATAGGTCAGAGGAGGAAGACGTGTGTTGTGGAGCTGCTGAGGATTAACTCGAACAACTACTCAGATAAGAGCTAAACTTTTACTTTTTTCTTTATTTTCCAGCATCTTCCTTTCCCGCCTTTTCATCTCCCGTTTCCTTACATTACACCTCATCTGCACAAACCCTCCCCCCCAGGTGAGGTGGTCCCCATATCCCAAACCCTTAACGATCCTCCCCCTATTGATACTATCATTGCCTCTGATTTTACACAAAATCAACATGGCGAATGGACAGAAGTTAAACAAAGATGAACCAGAAGTAAAACTAGAAGCACTTCAAAGACTAAAGAAAAAATGGAAATTAATTGATGTATTCATCATCATACATTTTAATTCATATTTACTATTTCAGTTTTAGTTTTTCTTTATTTTGTCTATTGCTCTGTCGTCTTTATGTTTTGTTTTTTTCTCTCATTTGATCTCTTCAACTCGCTCACTCCCCAATGTCACTACCTCAAACTATTATTCAGTGGAATTGTAACGGGCTTTTGAGTAAATATGAAGAACTAAAATTGATAATTAACAAATATCAACCAGTAGCCATATGTATACAAGAAAGTAAACTTTTACCAAATAAGGAATTTAAATTTAAAAAATACACAATTTACAGAAACGACTACTTAGACGGAAATAGAGCGTGTGGTGGCGTGTTGGTTGCAGTACTTAATAGTAGTACTTAATTAGTGTCTGAGATATTAACTATCAATATACCCTTGCAAGCTATTGTTGCCAAACTCTACCTAAATTTCCCCGTATATCTATTAAATTTATACTTACCACCCGAAAATTTTGTTGAAACTGATCTCATGAATCTTCTGAATAACCTGCCATCTCCTCATATCGTTACGAGCGACGTTAATGGCCATCACACTTTCTGGGTCTCTTCGACTAATTCTACGAGAGGAACTGCTATTAGAAAACTCATTGACAGCCAACATACTTGAGCCCAGCCTATCACTCTTTCTTCTGCATAGATCTGACTTGGTGTACTTCAAGCATTTATACAAATCTCAACTGGAAAGTCAGCGAGGATCAATACTCTAGCGACCATTTCCCCTTGATTATTGATTTCGCAAAGCTTCATGTAATTCGGTAGGAGAAAAGGATAAATATATTTGAGATTCGTCTGCATAAAGATGATGGGAACAATGTAAAATTGATTGGGGAAGATCATTAATGTTGGAGTTGAAGAAGAGGGGTGAAATGCTGGAACCTTGGGCTAATTCCGAAGACAGAGGTAGGAAGTCGGATAAGGGTTGATTAGGGATAGATACGGCTTGAGTGCGGTCGGAGAGGAAGGAGTGGAACCAATGGATTGAACTATTGGAAAATTTTAAAGCCCTTAATTTGGAAAAAAGGATACAATGGTCAATGGAATCAAATGCTTAAGAGAAATCTGGCATTATCAAGATGGTAAGTTTTTTTTTAACTATTGCAGCTTGGATATCGGTTATGATTTTGGTTAGTGCAGATTGTGTGGAATAACTAGGACTGAAACCGGATTGGAAAGGATCGAGTAGATGGGAATCTTCCAGGAAATGGGAAATTTGGGATTGCACCAATCGTTCTAGGGGTTTTGAGAGATTTGAAAGGATGATCGGGCGATAATCTGCAGGACAGTAAAAATTAGGAGACCGTGAGTCTCATTCGCCTGAATCGTCTTCGTGCAGCCTCGCGCTTTCTCTAATAATAATAATAATAATAATAAAGCTTTATTGACATCATATTTATGACAAAAGCTTCTCCCTTTAGAGGTAAAATGGAGTTCAGCTCCAAAATAATTTTACTTGATAGAAACTGAGTTGTAACAATATAAAATAAAATATACAACATTCATTATAAACCACAAAAAAAAGAAAACTACAATAACAAAACAAAACTTTTTTTTTCTTTTTGTAAATTATTTACAATTTTGAACGAACAGTCTCTGTCCCTGGCCACTTCCATCCAGTTGGTTCCCACTCTTAGGGTAATTTCATCCCTCTACTTCATGTCTTCCCCTGCTTCTCACTTAGTTGATCGGTGTCCACACGGTGCTGCTTTTCGATCACATTTCGTCCTTGACTCTGACTACGTGTCCAGCCCACCTCCATTTCAGTTTTTGGGTCTCCTTGTTGAGACTTTTAACTTTTACACGAGTTAGGATAACTCGGTTCTTAATTTTCTCACTTCTTGGGATTTCCACCATACTCCTTAAAAGTTTCATTTGGATGGTGTCTAGTTTCGCCAGTTCCTTTTTTGTTATTACCCATGTCTGAGCGCCATACAGGATTTAGGGGTAAATACAAGACTGTAGAACTTTTGCTTTTAGTTCTATAGTGAAATTACCCTTAAAGATTTTTTTAAGGACCAGTATTTATGCCATTCTATTTTTATCCTTCTGTCCAGTTCTTTACTATATTTTTTTTCTAAAGAAATTTCCTGTTCTACAGATATGAATTGATTTGAGTATTCTGTTATATGTTCTCCTATTGTTATATGCTGTTCTTTTGTATTTATTAGTTTCGATTTTTGGTAATTTTTTTGTAAACCATATTTTCTACTCTTATCAATCAGACCATTGACCATTTTTAAGCAAATTAGTTTTGCTAGGAGCTAATAAACAAATGTCGTCTGCATACCTTAAATTATTTAAGGGCATCCTTGTTTCACTCTTCTTTTAATGCTGAACTTCTTGCCTTCTCTATCAACAGCTACAGAAGCCTTCCCCTTTCTGTATATTTCTATATATAAGAAATCTATTCCTGCTACTGCTAGAGAGCTTCCCACATATACTGTTGATTGACAGAGTCGAATGCTTTCTTGAAATCGACAAAGTAAATATACAAGCGGTATTCAGTAGATTTTTCAATAATTTTATTGATACATTGTAGGTTGTCTATTGCGCTGATTGATTGTCTATGTCATGTTGTCAATGATCTTCATAAATGTTATTAATGATCCTCTTTTTTATGGTGCTACAGAATATTTTATATATGGTTTGTGTCAATGGGATTGGTCGGTAGTTTTCTATTTTATCCTTCGCTCCTTTTTTTATGTAAAATTATTTATTTATTTATTTATTTATCCAACGCCTGTCTATGGCAGTTTAGCCATCTGACGACGAGTAAAATTATATAAAATTATGATTTTATTTCTTTCCATTCCTTCGGTACTTTCATCTTATACCAAACTGAATACTTTACATAGAGGTTTCATGATTATTTATTTTGCTTCAATGATGTGTTAATTTGAAAAACCACCACTTCCTGGGCCCTTCTTCCTTTTTCATATATTATCTCATTATTTACTTCTGCTTCCATAATGTTTAAATCAGAGAAGTAGGTTTCATTTTCTTTATTAGTATTTTCCATATGTGCTGTTTCGTTACGGTCATACAGCGTTTCGTAATATTTATAAATTTCTTCAATTATTTTCTACCTATCGGTTGTTGTGACGAGTGGAGTTGTCAGTTTATTCATATTTTTTTTCTTAAAATAATTGGTTTCTTTTCGAATTTCTTTTATTGATCCTGTTTGAGATATGCATTCATTAATAATACCTTCTTCATAGTTGCGTATGTCTTGTTTCATTCTCTTCCGGGCCAGTTTTCTAATATCTGCATGAGCGGACTTTTGATCAGCTGTTTTATTTGTAATACAATTTAGTCCCTCTCTCTTTTCTATAAATTCTCTGGTTTCTATGATCAGTTTTTTACTTCTGAAGTATTCCTTCCTTTTCTAAAATTAACGCTTTCTCTGCTTATCTTTAATTTCTTTGACATCCATGATGCAGGCCATTGAGGAAAGGTAGAGGTTTTAAGAGGAGCGTAGGTATCGAGGATACTGAGGAGATTGGTTGTAAGCATTTCAACCGTGGAGTCAATGGAGGAGGTGGAGTAGATTTTACTTCAATCTAAGGTTTCAGGTGAGGTAGGATAATATCGCGGCTAAGGGCTTTAAGGTTGCAGTAGGTTATGGGTTTTGTAGAAAGCGGTTAAGTTTGGAAATCATAGAATATTTGGATCAGGTCATGGGAAGATAAGAATGAAAAGGGGCATTGTGAAGAGAAAAGGAGATTTTTTTGAGAATCTATAATATATAGGTCTAACCATGTGTCGGACCAGCGGGAATGTTGAGTAGGAGCGAAAGGTACGATAAAAAATCGGAGGGAATAGAACAGGTTATCTTAGTAACGTTTAACATTGTAATTAGCAAGAAAAATTGTATTGAGGTCTCCGGAGATAATAATATTGGAATAGAGAGGAACAAGGTTAAATAAGGGAAATTCGAAGGACGGGTCGAACGGAACAAGAGGGGGACGATATATCACAGCATATGTAGGTGATGATTGCCAGCAGAAATGTTTAAGATAAGGTATTCAACTTGAGGATGTACGGATGAGGGACAGAAATCGAGGATTCTTGTTTTCAGGCTATCGTGTACATATATGCCAACACCACCGCCAGTCCGGCCAAACAACATATAAAACTATACTGGGACCAATCTATTTTGACCGTTCATACTATTGCTCACAACAGACCCGATATTTTACTTATAAACAAAGAAATGAAATCAGCAGCTATAATCGAAATAGAATTACCAATGGATGATAATTTACATCGCACGGCTGCTCAGAAAATGAAGAAATATTTGGATCTTGGCGAAGGGCTAAAACACCTGTATCATCAATGTGAAGGTGTTTCTATTGACCATTTCTAGAAATGACTTGATCCCAAAGATTACGGTGAACTCAATTAAAGGACTGGATCTTGAAAAAAAGTTCTCCAAGAATCACAAAAGGCAGTCCTTCTAGGAACAGCCATTATAATCAGAAAATTTTTAAACATCAAAAAATAAATTCTGTACCTAACCCTTGATTTCGATAGGGGAATGTATTATTTTTCCGGTTAAAACCGGGAATAAGAGAGGGATAATAATAATAATAATATATAGTTATTAATAATTATATTTATATTATATCACATTAGACTCTAGTATGACCTTGAAGGGGAAATGTAATATTAAAAATATTAACATTAATTAATAATACAGTCTGGCTCTAGCCTTTACCCAGTGCACATCTATATATTCTCGCTCCCAATTTGTTTTTGTTTTTTTCATTACAAATAATAGTTCGTCATCAGTTTCACCTAACTAGTTTATTTCTGCTATTAAACGAGGCATTAGTTAGTGAAGATTGATAACAACTGGAATCAAGGCTCAGCAATAATTATTAATAGTTGTATTACAGGTAGGCTTGTAAGCTTATATTATCTGAATAGTCAGTACCAACCAAGATAAGACCTCTCCCCACTCTCACTCATCCCCTCCGCTGCCTTCAAGTACTACCAATATCGTAAAATGACTCAGTGCCCGGTCTGCAATACCACTGTCGCCAGGGATGACAAATTGGCAATTGCATGTACTACGTGTAAAATTATTTACCACGGCAAATGTGCCAATGTGACAGAGAGTCAAAAACAGAAAAAAATGGCAATGCCCATCATGCATGTCAACATCACTAAAACCATATAGCCCTGTTTTAAAAGGCAAAGAAGTCTCCTCTGTGGGTCAAACCATGGAGGATAATATTTCCGCCATTTTAGCTAAAATGGAAAAAATTACGGAGGACATAGGGGAGGTTAAGGGCACCCTAAATAAGCAGGGTGATTTGGCGTTTGAAAATAGTGAGAGACTAAAGAAAATGGAAGAAATTGCCTTGAAGCAGGAAAAAATAATAGAAGAATTACTCACTGAAAACATTTCCTTAAAAACCCAGGTATCAAATTTAGAAATGAAAATAAATTATGTAGAGCAAAATAATTTATCAAATTCAATTGATATAAGGGGCATTCCAACTAAAACCTGAGAAACCACAGAGGGCATTATTTGTTCCATAGGAGCTGCTCTGGGCGTTAAGCTCGGAGTAGACGATATAGATTATGTGGAGCGTAAACGACCTAGACGAGAAGACCCCAGGCCCCCGTCTATTATCGCACGTTTCGTCCGGAGGACTGTTCGTGATGAAGTCATCCGACTCCGAAAGGTGAAGAGAGATTTCTCCACGCGACACCTAGGATGGGACAGCGATGAGAAAATTGTTATAGGTGAGGAGATGACGCGCAATAATCGACATCTCTACTGGCTGGCGAGACAAAAGAAGGCAACCGGCAAGGTTAAATACGTGTGGTTCGCAGGAGGGCGTGTGAGATGTCGGCGCAATGATGGTCACCCGGTAGTCTTCATAAATGAAAAAAAGGACTTAGACATTTTTGACTGACCCTCAATTTACAGTTCTCACCCAATTTCATTTTTTATACATTTATATATATTTTATTTTTATTTTTTAGATTTTTTTTACTTTTACCACAGAGTAATGTTTTTATTTATTTTCAATTCAGGAATTTATATTTTTTATTTTTACCATAGAATGTTTTTATTTATTTTTAATTTAGGAATTTATATTTTTTATTTCTACTGCAGAAGAATGTTTTTCTTTATTTTTAATTCAGGAATTTATATATCTAATTTTCAGTTTCACATACTTTTTTATGGTTTATTAATTCTGTTATGGCTTTCAATGTTTAAATTCTTAAATTTATATTCTATTTTTATATTTTTATTTCTTTTTGAAGTAAAACCACGAAATGTTCCTCTTTCCTTAATTACTTTCCCAGTACATCATGTGCTCTCCAATAATTTACTTTCTTCCCTCTCCTCTCATAACTAATATCCTTTTAACCTGCCACGTTAATTCCCAATCCCTCATGGCTCACTATGATGAATTCCTTCACCACTTCCTTCATAATTCCTACCATATAATCGCCGTATCAGAAACCTGGCTCAAACCAAGTATCCCTTCTTCCTCTGCAAACATACCTGAATATACTCTCATTCGTCATGACCGTGCGGACCGAAAAGGTGGAGGGGTCGGCTTGTACGTTCATAATAGCATGAGAGTTAAAATCCAATACAAATCACCCTCTCCTGATTCTCCACACATAGAATATATATTCCCAGAAATCTCCTTTAACTCATCCTTACTCCTTTACGTCGTAGTCTACCGCCCTCCTCAAGTTAAATTCGATCCAACATTTGAATCCTCTTTCCTGACATACGTACCATTGTACAATAACATAATCATAGCAGGTGACCTCAACACTAATCCGCTTTCTGACTCTCCTGACAGGAAATACTTACTAGAATTGATTTACTCCCTTAACCTATTCATTGTTCCTTTTCAACCGACCCATCATACCTAGTTTACGGATACATTACTAGACCTCATAATCATAAACTCACCTAAGAATTTACTCTCGTCTTCCCAAAATCCAATGCCATTTCTGTCTTACCATGATCTCATTCAGATATCCTATAATATCCTCACACCCATCATTTTCCCTAAGCAAATTTCCTGGCGAAATCTCGACTCATTAACTCCTGAAAGCATAGATCCTTTACTTGACACGTTATCCCATTCCTTAGAGCCCGTATTTTCTTCCCACTCCATCGATGAGATGGTTGAATGCCTCTCTTCAAATCTCCTTTCACTCCTCAATCACCTAGCACCACTTAAGACATCCATTTTCCGACGGTCCCCTGCTCCCTGGATTAGCCCAGAAATTAGAGGATTGATGAAGAGAAGAGACGCTGCTAGGAGGCGCTTCAAGCGAACTCGAATTCCAGAGGACTACTCCACTTTCAAACATCTCCGAAACCTTGCTCAGTCTTCATTGCGACGTGCCAAGGCACAGTATTTCAATAATATCCTATCCCAAGCTCCTGATCCTAAGTCTAAGTGGAAAATCCTAAGAAAATTTTCTATTGCCGGCTCCACTCCCTGTACCAACTTCCCTATTTCTCCTTATGAACATAACTATTTTTTCGATAACCCCCTTCCTAACGAGCCACAAATTAATCCCTTTCCCCCAACACACCCCATTACTCAAACCCCATTCAATCCCGATAACTTCTATTTTCTTCACATTCTTCCCAATGACCTAATCACTTCCGTACTCAAATCCCGAACCAATGATTGTGGTGTTGATCAAATTCCGATAAAAAGTATTAAACTCAGTCTTCCTGCCATTCTTCCCGCCCTTCTACACATTTACAACTTTTCCATACAAAACTCCACTTTTCCCTCTGCCTGGAAAAATGTCCTTGTGCGCCTGCTTAATAAAAACCCCTCCTCCTCCTTAGCTTCCCATTTTAGGCCTATTTCCCTTCTGTCAAACCTATCTAACACTGGAGATATTAGTCCATTCACAACTCTCAACCTATCTTGAGCACAAAGATCTCCTCACTCCTCTCCAATCAGGCTTCCGTTCAGGATACTCCACTCAATCTGCCCTATTAAAGATAACCCAAGACCTCCATTCCTCCATGGACCAACAGCAAATAGCAATCCTTGTCCTGTTCGATTTTTCAAAAGCGTTTGATTGCGTTGATCATGCAATTCTTCTCTCTAAATTACATAACCTTTCCCTATCCAACAATGCTTTAAGCTGGTTTCGCTCCTTCTTGTCTCACCGGTCCCAAACAGTTATCATTCCCAACAAACCTCCCTCATCCTCACTACCTTTAGAAAGAGGTGTTCCTCAAGGATCCTCCCTGTCACCTATCCTCTTCTCTGCTTTTATTAATGACCTACCCCAAGTTATACACCACTCCCAGTATCATTTGTATGCCGACGACCTCCAAATCTACCTATCCTTCCATCATTCAGATATGTTAGAAGCATCTCGTAAAATTCAGGATGATATTGAGAACATCTGCAAATGGGCAGTGAAAAATAATACTCTGATAAAAATAAATACTCTGCGTTCCTCCATTCACCACCTGAATACAAGATCCCAACCTTCCAACCTATATACCCCCTCACATAGAACTGCTTCCTTTGAAAAATCCTTTGTTATCCGTGCTACCTCTTTTTGGAATTCCTTACCTATCCATATTCGCAAAGCCTCATCCTTAACTTCCTTTAAACATCTTTTATTTATCCATCTCCTCGATTTTCAGTCTTCCACAAAATTGTAAATAATATGTAAATGTACATAAGTGTTCTAAAATGTTTACAGATGATTGTTTTTATTAATTTTATTTTTTTATTTTCTATCTATATATGTATTTTTAATATTTTTTTTTTTTTTTTTTTTTTTTTTTTTTATATCTATTTATTGAAATTTACAACTGTACATAAAAACATACATCCAGTAAATGTGATAATGACAAAAATAATAAAATGACAATGCTTGTGAAGCAACTACCCATTGGTAGCACTTCAATAAAAGTTCTATTTGAGAAGGTCCCGGGGCCATCTTCTTTTCAGACGCCTCGGAGGGTTGTCAGGAATAGAATGGGAAGCAAGTTGAGAGACTAGTGGATTTGAATGGTTACGGAGTTTACTATGAAAGGATAGGTATCTGGTTTGGGCTAAATCAGCAACATATGGAACATTGAGGTCTCTATGGATAAGTTTATTTGTGACAAAGTAGGGAGCATTAAGGATTTTTCGCAGGATTTTGGATTGCAAGGATTGGATACGAGATGAGTTAGTTGGTTTGGTGGAGCCCCAAAGCTCAATTCCATATGTCCAAATAGGTCTGATAACTGTCATGTAAATGAGTCTTTTGTAGAATATCGGAAGTTTTGAACGTTTGTCTAGTAAATGTTGAAGAAGTCGAAAACGACGAGCAGTTTCCTGTCTTTTTAGTCTTGTGTGTGGATTCCAAGTTAAACGTTTGTCTAGTTGGAGCCCTAGGTAGCGGATCTGTTCAACAGGGATCAGTGGAATGTTATTAAAGGATACTGTTGGACAGGAAGTCGTTGGTTTACGACGAAGGGTAAAGGTTATTTGGTGAGATTTATTTGGATTTATTTTAATTCTCCAATTCTGACACCATTCTTGAAGGTTTATAATATGAGATTGGAGTGTTTGGGATGCTATGAAGGGATCATTATTTATTGATAACACACATGTGTCATCAGCATACGTAGTGAGGACAGTACTAGGATGTGTAGGGATGTCAGCTGTATAGACCGTGTAGAGGATAGGACCTAGGATACTTCCTTGAGGAACACCGGCAGATTGGATAAATAGGGAAGAATAGGATAAATTATGATTGACTTTAAAGGTTCTATTACTGAGATAGGAGCGGATGATAAGGAAGTACGTAGGAGGCAGGAATACTCGAAGTTTGTAAAGCAGTCCCTGGTGCCAGACTCGGTCAAAAGCTTGTTCTACGTCGAGAAAGGCTCCAGTGCAGTACATTCCGCGCTCCAATGCTGATGAGACTACGTCCACCACACGATGGCATTGCTGGATAGTGGAGTGTGACGTTCGGAAACCAAACTGGTGATCCGGGATGATATGATTGGATTCTAGGAAAGGATACAGGCGTTTCAGGATGAGTTTTTCCAGGATTTTGCCCATAATGGGCAAGAGTGATATTGGACGATATGAGTATGGAAGCTCAGGTTGTTTTTTTGGGCTTAGGTATCATCTTTACTATTGAGAATTTCCAAGGATCAGGGAAATATGTGGTGCGGAGGACAGCATTATAAATATAGGTTAGGAGTAGAATCGCTTTCCGAGGAAGAAGTTTTAGGATGTGGGCTGTAATTATGTCATTTCCAGGGGCTTTGTTTGAAGGTAATCTGTGGATTAGGTTTGATACTTCGGAAGGATGAAATGCTTTAGGAGGTGGAGACATTTGGAGTGGAATATTTAATTCTGCTTCAATACATTCAAGGTGGGTCGGGTTGATGATGTCAGGATGAGGATTAAATGATTTAAAGAGGTGTAGACCGAAGATTTGGGATTTTTCTTCGTCAGATCTTGTCCAGGTTTGAGAATCTGTAAGAAGAGGGTGATTAAAGTTTTTATAATTAAGGAGTTTTTTTGTAGTCATCCATAATGACTTGTCAGAAGCAGTGTTGGGCATATTTATATTCGTAAATACGAATACGAATATATTCACACAGAGTATACCTATGAATATGAATACAAATATATTCGTATTCACATGTATGAATATAAATATATTCGTATTCACATCTGTGAATATAAATAATTGTATTCATACGTATAAACTGTGAATACGGTTGTATTTACACGTTATGAGTATGAATACAATTGTATTTACACGTCTTGAGTGTGAATACAGATGTATTTACACGTCTCTAGTGTGAATACGGATGTATTTACACATCTCGAGTGTGAATACAGTTTTATTTACACATCTCGAGGGTGAATACAGTTTTATTTACACGCCTCGAGTGTGAATACAGTAGTATTTACACATAATAATGCAGATAATAGTTTAATTTAAAGTATAAATTGCGAATTCATTTGTATTCACTCGTAAAAAGTATGAATACAGTAGTATTTATAAGTAATAATTTTGATAACAATTGTATTTTTATATAGAAATTGCGATTTCAGTTGTATTCATTTGTAAAAACTGTGAATACAATAGTATTTATATGTATTAATGCTGATACCAGTTGTATTTTTATGTATAAATTGCGAATTCAGTTGTATGCATTCGCAAAAACGGTGAATACAGTAGTATTTATATGTATTAATGCTGCTACCAGTTGTATTTTCATGTATGAATTGCGATTTCAGTTGTATTCATTTGTAAAAACTGTGAATACAATAGTATTTATATGTATTAATGCTGATACCAGTTGTATTTTCATGTATAAATTGCGAATTCAGTTGTATTCACTCGTAAAAAGTTTGAATACAGTAGTATTTATAGGAGCAAATTCTGATAACAATTGTATTTTCATGTAGCAATTGCGAATTCAGTTGTATTCACTTGTAAAAAGTGTGAATACAGTAGCATTTATATGTAATAATTTTAATAACAGTTGTATTTTCATGTATGAATTGCGATTTCAGTTGTATTCATTTTGTAAAAACTGTGAATACAATAGTATTTATATGTATTAATGCTGATACCAGTTGTATTTTCATGTATAAATTGCAAATTCAGTTGTATTCACTCGTAAAAAGTTTGAATACAGTAGTATTTATAGGAGCAAATTCTGATAACAATTGTATTTTCATGTAGCAATTGCGAATTCAGTTGTATTCACTTGTAAAAAGTGTGAATACAGTAGCATTTATATGTAATAATTTTAATAACAGTTGTATTTTCATGTAGAAATTGCGAATTCAGTTGTATTCATTCGTAAAACTGTGAATACAGTAATATTTATATGTAATAATGCTGATAACAGTTTATTTTCATATAGAAATTGCAAATTCAGTTGTATTCACTCGTAAAAACTGTGAATACAATAGTCTTTATATGTATTAATGCTGATACCAGTTGTATTTTCATGTACAAATTGCGAATTCAGTTGTATTCGCTCGTAAAAAGTGTGAATACAGTAGTATTTAAATGTAATAATTTTGATAACAATTGTATTTTTATGTAGCGATTGCGAATTCAGTTGTATTCACTTGTATAAAGTGTGAATACAGTAGTATTTATATGTAATAATTTTGATAACAGTTGTATTTTCATGTAGAAATTGCGAATTCAGTTGTATTCACTCGTAAAAAGTGTGAATACAGTAGTATTTATATGTAATAATTTTGATAACAATTGTATTTTCATGTAGAAATTGCGAATTCAGTTGTATTTAATTGTATAAAGTGTGAATACAGTAGTATTTATAGGAGCAAATTCTGATAACAATTGTATTTTCATGTAGAAATTGCGAATTCAGTTGTATTTACTTGTATAAAGTGTGAATACAGTAGTATTTATAGGAGCAAATTCTGATAACAGTTGTATTTTCATGTAGAAATTGCAAATTCAGTTGTATTCACTCGTAAAAAGTGTGAATACAGTAGTATTTATATGTAATAATTTTGATAACAATTGTATTTTCATGTAGAAATTGCGAATTCAGTTTAAATTATTACATATAAATACTACTGTATTCACACTTTTTTACGAGTGAATACAACTGAATTCGCAATTTCTACATGAAAATACAATTGTTATCGAAATTATTACATATAAATACTACTGTATTCACACTTTTTACGAGTGAATACGACTGAATTCGCAATTTCTACATGAAAATACAACTGTTATCAAAATTATTACATATAAATACTACTGTATTCACACTTTATACAAGTGAATACAACTGAATTCGCAATTGCTACATAAAAATACAATTTTTATCAAAATTATTACATTTAAATACTACTGTATTCACACTTTTTACGAGCGAATACAACAGAATTCGCAATTTATACATGAAAATACAACTGGTACCAGCATTAATACATATAAATACTATTGTATTCACAGTTTTTTACGAGTGAATACAACTGAATTTGCAATTTCTATATGAAAATAAACTGTTATCAGCATTATTACATATAAATATTACTGTATTCACAGTTTTTTACGAATGAATACAACTGAATTCGCAATTTCTACATGAAAATACAACTGTTATTAAAATTATTACATATAAATGCTACTGTATTCACACTTTTTACAAGTGAATACAACTGAATTCGCAATTGCTACATGAAAATACAACTGGTATCAGCATTAATACATATAAATACTATTGTATTCACAGTTTTTACAAATGAATACAACCGAAATCGCAATTCATACATGAAAATACAACTGGTATCAGCATTAATACATATAAATACTACTGTATTCACCGTTTTTGCGAGTGAATACAACTGAATTCGCAATTTATACATAAAAATACAACTGGTATCAGCATTAATACATATAAATACTATTGTATTCACAGTTTTTTTACAAATGAATACAACTGAAATCGCAATTTCTATATAAAAATACAATTTTTATCAAAATTATTACTTATAAATACTACTGTATTCATACTTTTTACGAGTGAATACAAATGAATTCTCAATTTCTACATGAAAATACAACTGTTATCAGAATTTGCTCCTATAAATACTACTGTACTCACACTTTATACAAGTGAATACATCTGAATTAGCAATTTATACTTTAAATTAAACTATTATCAGCATTATTATGTGTAAATACTACTGTATTCACACTCGAGGCGTGTAAATAAAACTGTATTCACACTCGAGATGTGTAAATAAAACTGTATTCACACTCGAGATGTGTAAATACATCCGTATTCACACTAGAGACGTGTAAATATACTGTATTCACACTCAAGACGTGTAAATACAATTGTATTCATACTCATAACGTGTAAATACAACCGTATTCACAGTTTATACGTATGAATACAATTATTTATATTCACAGATGTGAATACGAATATATTTGTATTCATATTCATAGGTATACTCTGTGTGAATATATTCGTATTCGTATTTAGGAATATAAATATGCCCAACACTGGTGTAGAGGATGGGACCTAGGATACTACATATTACAGCCTATGTCCTAAAATTCCTTTCTCGGAAAGCTGTACTATTTCTTACATACATATATGTATAATGCGGTACTTCGCACCACATATTTCCCTGATCCTTGGAAAACATCGATAGTAAAGATAATTCCTAAGCCAAAAAAAAAACCTGAACTCCCATTCTCATATCGTACAATATCATTTTTGCCTATTATGGGCAAAATTATTGAAAAACTCATCCTGGAACGCCTGTATCCTATCCTGGACTACAATCATATCCCAGATCACCAGTTTGGTCTATGTTACGTAATGTCATGGTGCGTGGTGGACGTGGTCGTGGTCTCCTCAGCGTTAGAGCACGGAATGTACTGCACCGGAGCATTTCTTGACGTAGAACAAGCTTTTGATCCACTTGGGATGATGGCACCCACGACTGCTTTACAAGCTCCGCAAAGTCCGTCCCTCTACATACTTCCTTATTATCCGTTCCTATCACAGAGATAGAACGTTTAAAGTAAACCATAAATTATGTTATACTTCTGTCTTCATTCAATCTGCCGGTGATCCTCAAGGTAGTATCCTAGGCCCCATCCTCTACACGGTCTATACAGCTGACATCCCAACTCATCCTACCACTGTCCTCACCACTTACGCTGATGACACATGTATATTATCAGTAAAAAATGATCCCTTCATTGCCTCCCAAATACTCCCATCCCATACCCTGATCATTCAAGAATGGTGTAAAAAATGGAGAATCAAAATAAATCCGAACAAATCTCACCAAATAACCTTTACCCTTCGTCGTAAACCTACGATCTCCTGTCCTACAGTACTTTCCTTTAATATAATTAATATTCCACTAATCCCAATTGAACAGATCCGCTACCTAGGACTCGACTTGGACAAACGTCTTACTTGGAATCTATATACAAGACTAAAACGACAGGTCGTCGTTACAGACTACTTCAACATTTACTAGACAAACGTTCAAAGCTCCGAATTAATTACAAAAGACTCATTTACATGACAGTGATTAGACCAATATGGACTTACGGAGTTGAGGTTTGTGGCTCTACTAAACCATCCAATTTATCCCGAATCCAAACCTTAAAATCCAAAATCCTTCAAAAAATCATCAATGCTCCTTAATTTGTCACCAATAAACTTATCCATAAAGATCTTTCTGATCCATATGTTGCTGATTTACCCAAACCAGATACCAATCCTTTCATAGTAAGCTCCATAACTACTTAAATCCACTAGTTTATCAACTTGCTTCCCACTCAATTCCCGATAATCCTCCGCGGCGCCTGAAAAGAAGATGGCGTAGAGATCTTCTTGTGTAGATTTTTATTAAAGTGCTACTGATGAGTGATTATTTTCAAGTAAGCGTTTTTAACACATTTACTTAATGTATATTTGTAATGTTGAAAATTTCAATAAATTATAAATAAAAAAAATTAAAAAGCTAAGATAGCCAGACTACTATACAACCTTATTATACATGTTTGTTATTATTAGAGGACAGTTTTTGATAATCAATCCATGATATTGATATATCACGATGTCTTTTTTTTTCATTTGTAAAGCTATGAAACTGTCTATGAGATGTAGTTCTTTACATCCCCTAGAATTTTCTCTAGTCCCTAACTGTTCGTCAGCTATTAATTTATGAAGGTTGATATGCTCTTTCAGTTTCTGATTTATCACTGATGTCAATAGCTTGTACACACCATTTAGACATACTATTGGTCTGCAATCTTTTGGCTGTAGTTGATCCTGGTCTCCTTTTGGAATAAAGATAAGTAATACCAGTACAAAACTCTTTTGGAAGGTCAATATTATCTCCTAAAAACGTCTGGTAACAGCATGCTAGTGGCCGATGAGCGCTGTTACAGTTCTTTAGCCAGTAGTTATGTAACTTGTCAGAGCTTGTTGCCTTCCAATTTCTCATATTTCTGATACCTTGGATTATATCATTTCCTACCTCCTGGAAAAAAGCCATTGTTCATCCCCCCGGGCACTCGCAGTTGCGATGTACACATCGGGGACTAATGTTCATTGTACATTACTGTTAACTGGATCTTGTTGACATACGTCATATATATTACAAATTATGAAATAATTATTAGTTGATAAATATATTATTAATATTTTTTTTTTTATTTTGAAGAAAAAAGATTTACTCGGTTGGGATTCGAACCCAAGTCTCCACTTTTCTAGCGTGGTGCCTTATCCACTAGGCCACCGAGCTCGTATCCGAACCAGGGAAATCTTTTCTCTTCACTGATCCATACCCCCGGGTACTCGCAGTTGCGATGTACACATCGGGGACGAATGTTCATTGCACATTACTGTTAACTGGATCTTGTTGACATACATCATATATATTACAAATTATGAAATAATTATTAGTTGATAAATATATTATTAATATATTTTTTTTTATTTATTTTTTTTATTTTGAAGAGAAAAGATTTACTCGGTTGGAATTCGAACCCAAGTCTCCACTTTTCTCGCGTGGTGCCTTATCCACTAGGCCACCGAGCTCGTATCCGAACCAGGGAAATCTTTTCTCTTCACTGATCCATACCCCCGGGCACTCGCAGTTGCGATATACACATCGGGGACGAATGTTCATTGTACATTACTGTTAACTGGATGAAAAAAATAAAAATAATAAAAAATAAAAAATAAAAAAATAAAAAAAAAAAAAATAAAAATAAAAAAAAAAAATAAAAAAAAAATAAAATAAATTAATAATATATTTATCAACTAATAATTATTTCATAATTTGTAATATATATGACGTATGTCAACAAGATCCAGTTAACAGTAATGTTCAATGAACATTCATTCCCGATTTGGACATCGCAACTGCGAGTGCCCGGGGGTATGGATCAGTGAAGAGAAAAGATTTCCCTGGTTCGGATACGAGCTCTGTGGCCTAGTAGATAAGGCACCACGCTAGGAAAGTGGAGACTCGGGTTCGAATCACAACCTAGCAATACTTTTGTCTTCAAAATAAAAAATATAAAAAAAAAATATATATATATATATATATATATATATATATATATATATATATATATTTTTTTTTTTTTTTTTTTATTTTTTATATATATATATATATATATATATATATATATATATATATATATATATATATTAATAATATATTTATCAACTAATAATTATTTCATAATTTTTAAAATCTTTAAACTTTTCTAACAGGTGTATCCAGTGGTTCTATTATTTCCTCTCCAACCGTACCCAAGCAGTATCAATCCCTAACCAACCCTTGTCAGACTTCCTACCTCTTTCCTCTGGAGTAGCCCAGGGCTCCAGCGTATCACCTCTCCTCTTTAATTCCTACATTAACGATCTGCCTCAGTCAATTCTACACTGTTACCATCACCTTTATGCAGATGACTGTCAAATATATTCATCCTTTTAAGGATAATAGGTTTTTCTGAGAATCAACAATCATAAGGTCAATTAACGTTTCTGTGAACTGGGTGTGATGGGTGGGTTGGAAAGGTACTGCAAAAAGATGTAGAGAATACACCAAGTCGATAAGATACATTTTATCAGAAGAATCCGAGAGGAGGTTATTATTAAAGTCACCAGCTTTGATGACATTATTATACAGAGGAACATAAGTAAAAAGAGATGATTTGAATGATGGTTCGAATTTGTACCTGAGGAGGGCGGTAAACTATGAAGTAAAGGAGGGAAAATGATTCCGAGGAGATTCAGTGAACATGTATTCAAGATGTGGAAAATCAGGAGAACTGGATTTTAGAAGAATTTTTGCTCTTAGGTTATTGCGAACATATAAACACACACCTCCACCAGTTCGGTCCGTCCGATCATGGCGAATAAGGGTGTAATCAGGAATAGATATGGAAGAGGAGGGAATATATGGTTTTAACCAAGTTTCAGAAACTGCAATGATAAGGTAGGTGTTATGGATTGTTAAGGCAATTATAAGCATTTTCCTTATTTCTCATTATCTATTTTTTTAACCTTTTTTTTGTAATCAGGTACTTAGTCATTTGTTTTCGTAACATCTGTTTTTTGTATATACTCTCACTAGTGAACTTGTCTCCACCACGCTATTGTCTCCTAGTTAATAGTATATGAGTAAAGTTTCGGTTTTCTCTCAGTTAAGTGGTTTAAACATTTAAAATTTGGTCCGACGTCAGTCGTCAACATTTCGCGGCGTCAGAGATCTCGTCGCCGCGATTTTGTAACCAGGAAGCGGCTAAATACTCCTAGAGAAGACACGAAGTCCGGTGAGTGGAATTTTACTCATCTTCTTATGCCACAAACCAGTTTAAAGTTTCATTATTTTTTTTCTAATTATACAGTCCACATTTACGCAATATAATATTTATTTCTTTTAGTCAAGCTATCTGAAAGCCCCTACATGGATAAAGTAGTCATGAAATTCATCGAAGTGCGCTAGGAGAGATTGGGAGTTAACGTGACAGGTCAGTAGTATATTAGACATAGGAAAGAGGGAGGACAATGTTACTTCGAAAAATAAAGGAAATTTTGAATTGGAGTTCATAGGTGCAATAACTATCTCAGAACCAATGGAAGTAAGAACAGCGGGAAAACATAAATGCGTCTAACATTAGGAAATTTGAAACATATAAATAAGAAAAATAAAAAAAAAGAATATTACATTGTATAGAGATCTAGATATGTACTAATTAACGAAAAAATTATGGTTTGTCAAATTATTACTAAAACTTAGACAAATATTTACATAAACTAGTAGAAAAAATAAATTTTTTCTGAAAAAAAAATAAATAAATCGATTGCGATGTAGACAATTGTAAAGATGAATCCATGGAACAAAAATACAAATAAAAATTAGAAAAATGAAAAATACAAGAAAGATATGTGGTATATATTAAATATAATAAATTGTAAGACTAATACCAATACAAAAGCCGATGAAACATGAAGATCAGAGAGAATGCGGAATCCGTGAGATAGACTGGATGGTACTTGCAATCCTGGTAGTCATCCGAGAACATCAAGGTCCTGAGCTCTTTTGCCGGTCAAGCCAGTATAGGTGCCTGTTCGCTGGTGTCATTACTTCGGCGAGATATATCCGGTGGGAATCATTTTTCTGCCAACCTATATCTTGGGTCGAGAAGTCTCGCTTAATCTTTCTTTTTTCCACCTGATCGTCACTCACTGACTGCCTCATGAAGCGCGCGATGATGGGCTGTGGTCGCGGGTCATCTTTTCTTGACCTTCGGCGTTCAACCATATCTATGTCCTCAATGTTTAACTTGAGACCAAGGCGAGCTCCCACACTTGTTACCAGGCCTGAGGGAATTTATCATTATTCTACAGAGCATAAAAATAAAAGTAAGTGGGAATGAAAAATTCACTTAATCATATATCGTAACATTTCCGTCTTCATTCCCTCCCGAAATCTTAAGAATAGGGTACCAAAATATTAAAGTCCAAAAGTGCATTTCTTATCCTATGAGATGCTTTAGGCGTTTGGGTTTCTCTCATCCCACTCTAAAATTTAAAAATCCAAAAACTATTTGTTCTCAGTGTGGTGAGGAAAAACATGCATAAAGTGTCAATAGTAGCGGTGAACTCATAAAGTTCAGGTGGATCATTGTGTCTGGGTCACTGATGTGAATTTGACTGATATAGATGGCATCTTAGGCATGGATGTATAGAAGAAAATGAGTGCACTCGTGGACACAAGAGCTGGCCAAGTGACGGTGGGTCTTGTGGAGAGAGATAATGATAACTTAGCCGAAGGGATTGGTGACTACGTGTGCCTAACTGAAACCCTAATTGGTGGAATTCCCTTTCGAGCAGGTGATCGGGTGACTTTCACTTCGGAAGGAGACTCATGTGGGACTGTGTGGGGTGCCCGCGGGAAGGAGCACAGAATTGAGGGCCAGTGTTCGGAATGTCGGGGAGGTGAAGGTCTGTAAGGGAGTCTCCATTCCACTTTGGAGCGAATCGCTGATACCCTGTCGGATAAATGTAGTTGGAAGAGAAGAACTTCTCGTTGAGCCAGTCGAGGTCCGTAACGATGGGGTTAGGGTAGCCAGGACGGTAACCACGAACCGTAATAGAAACGTATGGGTTAAAGCAGTTAATATGAGTAGCTCTACTGCCTTCTAAAGCAAACAACGTTAGTCGGTCAGGCTTACAGGCATTATGAATTAGCTCATCCGAATTCCAAGAGCTTTGTGAACAAAGAGGGAAGTAAAGAAAACCTAATCGGAAATATCGAGGTTAAGCTCAGTCATTTACCCATAAACGTATAGAGCAAGGTCGCGGACCTTTTGGAAGTACGATAGGCTGATGAGGGTCACAAAGGACGGGGGGCTTCTTTGAGCGGGGGAAGTCGAACATGCCATCCCTACAGGAACCGCAAATCCAATTGCGAAACGCCCTTACCGGGCACCATGTCATCTACGAGGGAAAGTAAAGAAACAGATCGAAGAGATGCTGAAAAAAGGAGTGATCATCCTCATCCTCATCATGGGCAGCTCCGGTGGTACTGGTCAAGAAGAAATCGTCTCCAGGCGACCCTCCCAAGTACAGATTCTGTAACGGTTTCAGAGCCCTCAACTCTATCACGAGAGCCGACAGTTACCCCTTGCCAAACATAACTGAGACGGTGGACAGGCTTGGACAGTTTAAGTGGTTCACGACTCTAGACCTGGAGAGCGGATACCATTAAATACCTATAAAGAAATAGGATCGCGAAAAAACGGCAATCACTACACCCGATGGACACTATGAGTATGTCAGAATGGCGTTCGGGTTATGCGGAGCCCCAGCAACGTTCCAAAGGTTTATGGACAGAGTACTGGCGGGAATTATCGGCACCCTTTGCTTCGTATACTTAAATGATGTGGTAATCTTTGGGGAAAGCCTCGAACAACATTTAGCTCGACTGGAGGATGATGTACTTCGGAGATTACTAGAAGCAGGGATAAAAATAAATCTTGGGAAATGCACTTTCCTGAGGGAAGAAGTAATTTATCTGGGATACCTTGTTAAGCGTTCAGGAGTTTGTTTGTTTGTTTGTTTGTTTGTTTAAGTTTTGTGGCGTACAACTACACCGGTTATCAACGCTAATTTTTCCATTTAGTTTGTTTTTGTACCGAAATATTCCGTTATTTGATTTAATTTACATATTTTATATAGACTTTTGTTCTATAACATACTTAAAATTTGTGCTAAATTTCTGTAAATAAATCGTATAATTTTAGGAATTTGAGCACTAATTTTGTTGATTCACTGTCATCTCCCAAGACTGAAGGTCAGTACTCAGTCCCAAGTTATTCAGGCGCGACGAAAAAAAAGGGCATTCTTGAAACATATGTGTTACCGTGAGTATATTATTGCAGCATTGGCACTTTGGTGGAGCTTCTTTAGTGAATAGGTAGGAGTGTGTCAGTCTGGTGTGGCCTATCCTGAGTCTCGTCAGTACCACCTCCTCCCTACGACATTGGCGGCTGGATGTATTCCAGGGTTTGACATTCTTTTTTCTTGTTCTTAGTTTATTCGGTGGGCTTTCATCTCACATAGACAACCATCCATCATTGATTTCTTTCTCTAGGACTTTTTGTAGATCAGATGGAGTTAGTGAAATCTTACCCCGTCCCGCCAGTTTGAGAGATTCCCTTGCAGCTAGATCGGCCAGCTCGTTTCCCACGTGGCTTGCCATATAAACTTTACTGCTTTGCCTAAACTTTTTAGTGTGGATAAGTAGGAGTGTATAACTGGGATTTTGGGATGTTTCGGATACATACAATCTAGGCCTTTTAGAGAACTCAACGAATCAGTGACTATCACTATACTATTGTGAGTAATGCAAAAGTAGAGAGCTGCTACTATTGCGTTAAGTTCGGCGGTGTAAATATTCGATAATTTGTGAAGCTTTATTTTGTGAGTGGAATCTTTTGTAACAAAAGAGGAAGATGCTGATTGATCAGATTTTGAACCATCTGTGTAGATTATAAATGATTCTGGCATGCTATTAAGAAGGCGGGAAAAGAGGTCTTTGAATTTAGATCGTTCGGTATTTTTTTTTGAGTATTTTGTCAGGTCAAGCATTGTTTGAGGACGCTGGTGGGTCCAGGGTGGGATATCATTTACAGATGGGGTAATTTTTGTCGTTTTAAGGAAAGAGATAGCTGAGGAGATTCTTTCTGATAACGGGAGAGTTGAATTTTGTTTTTGTCTAGAAGAGTTAGAAAATTTAGAGTTAAAAGTATATTTGTAAGTCGGATGTCCTGTCTGTGGACATCATGGAAAAATGTATTTTTAAAACATAAGTTATTGCCAATTTTAGTCTTTTAAGTAAAAGTGGTGATAGTCCGGATTCGGAACACAAGCTAAGAATTGGACTTGTTCGAAATGCTCCTGTAGCGATTCAAATTCCGGCGTGGTGAACGGTATCGAGTTTGGAAAGAACACGGGAACGAGCAGAGCTGTAAACGAAGGAACAGTAGTCCATTTTGGAACAAATTAATGCTTGATATATTCTGAGTAGGCTCACTCTATCGGCACCCCATTTTGTATTGCTCAGAACACGAATAATATTTAGATTTTTGATTGCAATTTTTGGGGAGGATATATGATATTCTCAATTTAGTCTTTTGTCAAAATTAAGACCCAAAATCTGTGATGATTAGTATATGTTATCGGATAGTTTCCTAAAAACAGTTCTGGTGAGGGAGGTGTATTGAGTTTTCGGCTGAAATGGATACATTTTGTTTTCTCTGTTGAGAATTGGATACCTACAGTAGTCGACCAATGATGGAATCGTTTCAGTGCCTCTTACAATTTTAGTCGAATATCCAGAATGCTTTCTGATCGGTAAAATATTGCGAAGTCGTCGGCGAATAGAAGAGGCTTAACTCCTCTAGGTAGGTTGAGCCCTAAATCATTAGCAGTCAGTGAAAAATGTGTTGGGCTGAGCACACACCCTTGAGGAACTCCTTTGTTCTGTCTACGATCTCGTGAATATTGGCATCCGATCCGTACCCTAAAATGTCGATTTCTTAGAAATTGTCTAATAAATGAATACATTTGTCCCCGGATTCCTATCGATGATAATTTTTGTAGTATGACAGCATGATTTATGCTGTCGAACGCGTTTACCATGTCGAAGAAGACAGCGATCATTTGTTGACCCTTTACAAATGCGTATTGTGCTTCCGTATCTTTTTTTTTTTTTTTTTTTTTTAGAACTTTTATTGAGTAAATATTACAATCTGCCACAAATGTGGGCAATAAGTAATATAGATGGCATGTGATTACATTCATACATTATGTACAAAAAGAGAGAGAAAAAAAATTATTTATACAAAATAAAATAAATATAAAGATAACAGAAAGAACTTCCTATACATGAACAATATACAAATAAATAAAATGAAATACTAAAATAAGAAAAAAATAAAATATTGAGTAAGTAAAAATAAATAAATAGTAGTAATAAAAAATAAAACAAAATTAAATTATAAGTTAAAAACACAATCGTACTTTATTTACAATACACACTCATCCTAGGGACCCCCAGCCAGACCCCTCCCTCCAATTATGGAGGGACAAGCCAGGCATAGAGAGGTCCCAGCTCTTCTCTCTCAGCTGCGTCACTGGTGTAAAAAACCCAGTGGAGGCTGAGTGAGAGCGCTATAGTACATTCACGCCGGACATGAGTAGAGAAGCTGGCCATTGCCAGAACTCCATAATAAATAAATTTTACAAAAGATCTCGGGGCCACTGCCGTTTTAGTCTGCGAGGTGGATTATCAGGATGGGTGGAGCTGGATAAAGATTGAGCCAGAGGGTTAGGATGAAATGAAAAGTTGCGATGGAATTTCGAAAATTTAAGAGGTATGAGGTCGAGGACGTGTGGTATATTGAGAGCGTTATGTAGGGTTTTGTTGGAAACATAGTAAGGAGTATTTACTATAGTTCGGAGGATTTTGGATTGGAAGAATTGAATGCGATTGATATTCGACTATTTTGCTGTCCCCCACAGTTCAAGTCCATAAGTCCAAATAGGTTTAATGATGGTTTGGTATAGGAGAAGTTTATTTTTAATGGAAAGGTGGGATGTCCTATTTAGTAGTCTATACAATTGACTAAAGCGTCTGTTAAGTTCTTGCCTTTTGAGTCGAGTATGTGGGTTCCATGTAAGTCTTTTGTCTAGGTAGAAACCAAGATACCGAACTGTATCAGCTTTAGGTAGTGGAATACCATTGAAATAGATAAGAGGACTGGGTTTGCGGCGAAGGGTAAAGACAACGTTGGTGCATTTAGATTTATTTACTTTGATCCGCCAGTCATCGCACCAGTCTTCAATCAGGGATAAGTGGGATTGGAGATTATAGGATGCTATTAAGGGATCTGGATGGGATGAAAGGATTGCAGTGTCATCAGCGAATGTTGCTAGGAAAGTATCAGGAGTAGTTGGGATATCTGCAGCATAGAGGATATATAGAACTGGACCGAGAACGCTACCTTGTGGAACACCAGCTTCTATTGAGTAGCAGTTTGAGTATTCCATTCCGCAGCGAACTCGAAAGGAACGGTTAGAGAGGTAGAGGTAGGATTGAAGAACTAGGAATAGTGATTGAGGTAAACGGGTTTTGAGTTTGAAAAGCAAACCGTCATGCCATACCCGGTCAAAGGCTTGTGCTATGTCCAGAAATGCGCCGGAGCAATATTGTTTGCTTTCAAGTGCTGGTCAACGACTCTGAGGCCTTGTTGGACAGTGGAATGACTAGTACGGAATCCAAACTGGTGAGAAGGAATATTTTGTGATTCAAGGATGGGTAGGATACGTTTTAGAAGGAGCTTTTCTAAAATTTTTGAAAGGATTGGAAGAAGGCTAATTGGTCTATATGATGAAGGGTTGTTGAGAGGTTTGCCCGGCTTTAAGAAAAGGATAATAATGGAGTGTTTCCATAGCAAAGGGAAATAGGTTGTCCGGAGGATACAGTTGTATAGGTAGGTAAGGAACCTGATTGCTTTATAAGGAAGTTGCCGAAGGATCTTTGAGCTGAGGAGATCATATCCAGGGGATTTACAGGGTTTTAATTATTTTAGAAGGAATTCGACCTCAGAGAGGTTAATTGCTTTAGGAGGTAAGAAGAGAGGAATCGGAGAATCAAGAAATTCATGAACCATTGTTGTGTGAGTGGGGTTAGATTCAGGATGGGGGACAAATATGCTGGAAAGGTGCTGGGAAAATTCTTCGGATCTGTTCTCGTCAGAAGCTGCCCATGCACCATCTTCACGTCGGAGAGGATGGAAGGTAGGTTGGTATTTTAGGATTTTTTTAGTGGTAGACCAGAGGGAATTGTCAGAGGCAGAGAGTGAAGAAACATAGGAATTATAGGATTCAGATCTGAAGGTAGCCATGTCTTTTTTAAGGAGTTTAGTAAGGTAATTATAGGATTTCCGATCGTCTGGATGCCTGGATCTTTGCCAAATGGCTCTGGCACGGCGTTTAGATTGGATAAGGTCCAGTAGATCTTGGGATAAAGGATTTTTCTTTCGACCTTTGGGAGGGGAACGAGGTGAGGATGCAGCCCAGGCTGCTTGTTGGATTATATTTGTGAAGGTATTTGTGGAATTGTCAAGGTCATGGGGAGTTTTTAGGGATATTCTGAGGTCTATGGAGTCGGAAATAGTTTGACGGAAGAGGTTACAGTCAACAGGCCCTCTTATAAATGATGAGGGAGGAGGTTTCGGGATTGGAGTGACTGAGAGGGTTAAGATTAAAGGGCTGTGATCGGAGGAAAGTTCATCCAGGCGTTCTATAGAGTAATGAAGAGGTCCTATGCCTGAATGTATAAAGAAGTCAAGGCCAATAGGTAGGAGTTCCGGAAGAAATAAAGGATCTTTGGGAACTAAGTGATGACTGCAATGCTCGCCCACGGGAGTTAGTGGTTCTTGAACCCCATTGCTGATGCTTAGCATTGAAGTCACCGCCTAAGAGAAAGTGGTGGCCTAGGGAATTAAAAAAGGAGTTAAACTGGGATGTGGAAATTGGTTTATTTGGGGGGCAGTAGGCCGCTGCAATCGCGACGGGAAAGGAGAGGGTTTTGATGACAACTGCTGTGGATTGTAGGGATTCATTTGCTGGTAAAGGAAATTCATGGTGAGAGAGGGAATGGTGAATGACAATAGCAGTTCCGGCATGAGCTCTACCGTCAGGGTGGTCTGTTCGGTATGTTCGGTATTGTGGTACATTGAAGCGTTGTCTACTGGTCAATCGGGTTTCTGTGATTAATGCTAGGTCAACTTCTTTGTCTTGCAGTAAGGATGTTAGTTCGTTAATGTGGTTACGAATATCATTTGCATTCCAAAGGAGAATGGATAAGGGTTTTGTGGAAGACATTTAAAGATTTTTTTTAAGAGGAATTAGAAGAAGGATAACATTTGTAAGGAGTGATATAAGTGGGGTGATAACAATTTTTAACTCTGATAGGAAGGAATTAAATAAGGATGTGAGATCTGACGTAGTTGGGGGAGGAGGAATATGGGGGATCTGATGAAGGGTGTGTGGATTAGGCTGGATTGATGGTGCTGGGGTATGTTGAGTGGTCTGTTGGAACTGTGATTGAGGCAATGGTTGCTGAGGTTGAGGGTCATACAATTGAGGCTGTTGGGGAGGAAGCGGCATGGCCCCATTTTTATTTTGGCATCTTTTTCCGCCCAGCATTTCAGCAAAAGAAACAGATGAGGTGGCAATTTTTGAGGGCTGTCTTCCTCTGGTCCGTAAAGTTTCTTCGGCATTTGGGCGGTTTGGCTGGAACCTGTTACGTAGGTTTTTGTACGTCTGACAGCTTTTGTAGTTGGCTGGGTGACCTTACTGACAGAGGGCACAGACTGCTGGGACATCTCGAGATTTCGTGCATTCGTTTGACTTATGCATTTGCCCGCATTTACGCATCTCGGTATGTGGTGGCAATAGGTTTTTGTATGGCCAAACGCCTGGCAGTTGTGACACTGGACGATATCACATTTGGGGTACGGTTTTTCTACTTTTACTCTTGTATAGTAGATTGATGATACCTCGTAAATCTGTTCAACTCCAGGGGTTGATTCTAGGTCCACGAAGAATAAGGATAATGGGGTTTTGCCGCTAGCCCCGGGATGTGTCCTGTTATCTTTCAGAACATTAGTCACCTGCCGAACTTTATAGCCCATGGCTATTAATTCTTCTTTAATGGCCTCGGTTGGTGTTGTTGGGTGGAGGTTCCTTATGACGACTCTCAGTGATCTCTCTTCCTTAAGCTGATAAGTGTGAAAATCAGCTTTCGTTTCCGATAGGTGTTTAACTATACGGCGGTAGGTATCAGGGGAATCCGGCATGATTTTTGTGTCTTTGGTTCTGTTTACACATGAGTATTTTCCGGTGCCGATTATGTTATTTAGTTGGCTGCACAGTAATGCGAAATTTCCTACGTTTCTGACAAAGATAGGAGGAGGCCGTGGAGGTTGAGATGCAGTATTTGACTCCATGGTTTCGACATCTGTATTAGTAAGCACCTGATACGGATTAGGGGTGAAGAAGGGAGACTCTTCTGTCATCTCTTGAGCTGACGTCCCTGGTTGAGGATTTATAGATGGCGGAGAAGGGGGTGGCGTATTTCTCTTCGATTTCCTCGGCTTTTGCTTCGCGGGGCTCATTCTAATAGTTTCTAGTGAACGGCTTCTCTTGCTATTTTTTGATGACATCACCATGTGGAAATATCTCATTTAGCGCTCACAGTATTGAGGTAGAAATAAAAAAAAAAATAATAAAAAAAAATAAATAAGATAAAAATAAAATTTAAAAGATTAAAAAGGTCGTAGCGTGTTTTGTCTACGGGGCGTGAGCCCAACCTCTTGTGTTGAGGGCTATCGCCAAACTAAACTTGGCCGTGAAGAGTAAGAAAGGAATTATCCCCACCGTCCTATTCCTTATCTCTAGAGCACATATCTCTTCATAACTAATAAGTTAAATAGATTCAATAAGTCATTATTGTACTCACTGTTAATAATTACTCACTGGCCACTGCTGTTAATAATTAGTTCTGTACACTTTTGAAGTGAAAAAACTAAAGAAAACTCACTAAATAATAGAATTTATAACAGAGCGATGTGAATACGATCTATCTAAAGATGGCGCAAGCGCATAACTGCTTCCGTATCTAAAATCAATACTTGATCAATTGTTGATCGGCCTTTTCGGAAACCTGATTGAAACGATTGAATAAAATTATTCTTCTCCAGGATCCACATCAATCTTTTATTTACCATTCGTTCCATTACTTTGCAGAGGCAACTTGTCAGGAATATTGGACGGTAACTGGATGGAATGAGCTTGTCTTTTCCAGTTTTGAGGATTGGAATAATTATGGAGTCTCGCCAGGTATTTGGTATTATACCGGAATGCCAAATGTGATTATAATAGTCCAGTAACCATTGTTTAGTATTGTTAGAAACTTTAATTATGAATGAATGAATGAATGCTCTTTATTTGTTAAAGACAGAGTCTTGTACAAACAATAATATTATTAATAATATACAATAGATCCATAGCACGAGTCTAGTGCTCTTAAACAAATCCTTACATAACAATATTTTGTTTACATTATACAAATGAATATTTATTGGAACAAAAATATATGATCTAAATTCTTTATCTTTATAATAGATATCAACGTTTTAAATAATAGACATTTACATATGCACTTATCATCTACACATAGATCAATCACCTCTACTCATTAATTAATATTAATAATTAATACATAATTAAATAAATAAATATATACACATACACACACACACACACACACACACACACACACACATACATATTTATGCATACACCTATATAAACGCAATGTATAAATAAAGGCAATATATAAAATACCATCAAATATAAACAATATAAATTATAAACATACTCAATACATATATTCATGTTATCACCAACATAATTTAAACAACAACCTTAAATCGATTCTAATAAATATCAGTTTATTCATTTTCATTTCAGTCAATGACCACATAAAGACATTAGCACCTTATATACATTCATCATGAAGAAATATACTTTATTTAATTTTTTCTACACCGTCAATATTTAATATTGCCTCAATATTGTGGTTATCAGAGGACATTGTGATGTATGGCTGAAGAAACTGTTGTCTATATTCCTTGAACGTTGGGCAATAGAGAAGGATGTGGTACAAGCTATTGGAGATATATTGGCTGCATGATATACAAGTTTCCTGTGATTTGAATAAAAAGGTTTTGTTCTTAGTATATAATTTAATTTGTTCTTGGTTAGCAACTCTTAATTGACTGACACACCTCAACTTTTTTATGTGTACTTTGTATGTTTGGTACGTTTCGGGATTTGAGACATTGTAGTTACAGAGTAATCGGTATAATGAGAAGTTGGTTGACCTGAGAACTCTTTGAATGTCCATTGAAATATAGAAGTTCTGTGCTTTTTCTAAGATGACATCTTTGTATCTGACAAGGCCGTTGGAAGGATGGGCAGAGAGCTCCTCTGTGAAGTGATTAAGCTCAGCTATCGCCTTAACTTGAGATACCCAATTATACTCCACATCAGGGTTATCACTGTCTAGTGCTTTCAGTCTATTAAAGCACAGTTTTGGCAGTCTCTCGTCAGGCATCAGTGAAAGTTTCGTCCATAAGTTTATCAACTTTTTGATAACCATCAGGCTCAGTGAGGTTCTCCCAGTCTCGAGGCGAACTATATAGTTTGGAGTGTTCCTGGGCCAACCAAAAAGATATTTTATGAATTTCAACTGCGCTATCTCGATCGCTTCGAGATACTTGAGACTCCATATTTCAGAAGCAAATAGTAAGGTTGAGGAGACCATGGAGTCAAATAACGCTTTTTTTGTTTCCCAGGAATCGCTTTTGCCTTTTTTCAGAATGTCTATTACTCTTGCAGATGCTACTGATGATCTCTGGATGAAGTGCTGCGATGCTTTTTTAAATTTGCCTGATTTTGTGAGAGTAATCCTAAATAAGTGTAGTTTTTAACGTACTCCAATTTTTCATTGTGCCAGTACAGTGATTTAAGTTTTTTAGTTCGTGGGGATTTGTGAAAAACTAAGACTTTTGATTTATTAACGTTTAGGGTAAGATAATTGTCACTACAATAATCCTGTAATATTCTGAGGTTCTTCTGCGCACCATACCAACTGTTGCTTAGGAGGATGATGTCGTCTGCCAGCAGGAGAATCGTTACCTCATGTGAACTGTCGATGCTTACACCTGTTGCTCCTGTATTATGGAAATACTGGACTATATCGGAGATAAATAGCAAAAATAATGTAGGGCTTAGACTTTCCCCTTGTAACAGACCTAAAGAGATGTTAATTTCTTCAGAGAGTTGTCCATTGACAGAAATTTGAGTTGAGGCATTATCATATAGCATTTTTATTATTCTAACAAGTTTACCACCAGTTCCCAGGATAAGAAGCTTTTCCCAGAGAAGACTGTGGTTAATGGAATCGAAGGCTTTTTTAAAATCAATGAATACTGCGTATAGGTATCTTCCTTCTGTTCTAAACGTGATTCCAATAAGTGACGTAAGGGTGAAGATATGGTCGATGCATCCTCTTCCGCTTCTAAAGCCAGCCTGTTCCTCTGGGATGAGGCTCTCGGAATCCGCCCATATCATCAACCTCCTCGCGATAATGCTGGTAAATAATTTAGTCAAAGTATTCAACAGAGAAATACCTCTGTAATTATCTGTGTCCCTTCTATCGCCTTTTTTGAATAATAAATGCAGTTTAGATTTGGACCACTGAAAAGGTAGTTTTTCTTTTTCTATAACTGTATTGAATAAGTTTAAAATGTAGTGTTCCCATTCAGGTGTAAGGTTCTTAAATACTTCATAAGGTATGTAGTCCGGACCTGGAGATTTGTTATTTTTAGATAGATGTATGGATAGTTGTAACTCCTCTAATGATATGTCGGTTTCAAGAAATAGGTTGGTTGCTGAAGTGATTTTTAAGTCTTGGATACGCTTCAGACTATAATGTTCTATATAGAACCTGTTCCATTCTTCTATGTCTATTTCATTGCTACCTGATTTGTATGGTTTTAGGGAATTGACGGTAGTCCAAAACTGCTTACTATTTCTTGTATCTTGTAGCTTCTTTGTAATGGTTAATCTTAGTTCTGTTTTTTTTTCCTTTGTCAACTTTCTGTAAGAATTCCTTGTTTGAATGTATTTCTCTAACTGTTGTATTGAAAAGTTGGATTTAATGAAACTTAAAAATAAAAGAAAATATAAGAAAGAAGGTGTAAATCTAAATATCCCAAAAATATAGACGAGAAAAAAAAGAAAAAGAGAATAAAGAAGATATATATAAAGAAATAGTTTCTCTTATCTGTTTGTTGTACCTCGGAGCTCTAGTAGATCCTTCCTCTTCGGAGTCCAAACAAACACTGCGTTCAGGAGTAAAACCAGATCCTCAAAAGATTTTAGCGATAAGAGATTATCCCATTCCAAAGAATGTGAAAGAAATCCGTGCGTTTTTTGGGTTAGCCGTTTACTACCTATCGTATATTTATCAGAAATTTTGCAGGTGTCGCAAAACCCCTAACAGAACTTACAAAGAGTGAAGTGCATTTTGAATGGACCCCTGCTCGGCGAGAAGCATTTCAGAAACTTACTATGGCGCTAGAAAATGAGCCAGTGTTAGTATATCCTAACTTCCATGAGACATTTATTCTTACGACGGATGCTTCGGGCGTTGCTTTGGGGGCCGTACTCTCCAAAGTACTTAATGGCCAAGAGCATCCAGTAGCCTTCGCCTCCAGATAGCTTACGGAGGCTGAAACTCGGTACTCGACTGTAGAAACGGAGCTTCTAGCCGTCGTATGGGCAACAGGGTACTTTCGATGTTACCTACATGGTAGGCCCTTCAGAGTGATAACTGATCATGCGCCATTAAAATGGTCACTTGATGTAAAGGACCCGTCCTCAAGAGTCGCGCGTTGGCAGGTGAAACTGGCTGAGTTTTCCTATACCGTCGAGTACAAACCGGGTAAGTCGAACTTGAAGGCTGATGCCCTCAGTCGTGCCCTACGATGTGTCGATCAGAACCGAATATGCGTAGATCTCACAAATGAAGACGATTTTCTCATGAAGTTGAAAATTACTAACCCTGATGAGTATAAGGAAAATGCGGATGGATTGATGTATAAAGTGGCGTTTGGTTGTGCCACAAGAACTTGTAGCACGGGTGCTGAGGAGAGTACACGACCATCCATTTGCTGGCCAATGCGGAATAAACCGAAGTATTTGTAGGGCAGAGGAGAAATTTTACTGGAAAACGTTACGAGAAGATGTCACGAAAAATGTGCGACATTGTCTGAAGTTTGCGACATTGAAAAACCCAGTAAAAGCGCCAATTGAGGAGCCATATTTATCATCAAGACCTGGTGAAATAGTAGCCATGGATGCAGTCAGTCTCTTGCCCTTAACTCGATGTGGAAAACGATATATTCTTAGTTTTGTGGACCATTTTACTCAGTACGCGGAAGCTGAGGGTATCAGCGAAATTTTGAGCAAGACTATAGCTAAGATTTTTACAGAGTGCTACATAACTCGTCATGGTGCCCCAGAAATACTCCTGACGGATAGAGGAACTAATTTTGTATCTGCTATGTTTTTACATATCTACAAACGATTGGGTATCCACAAAATACAAACCACAGCATCTAGACCACAAGCCAACGGGAGGATTGAGGGACTGCACAAAACATTAATTGCGAATATGACTCAATACGTCAATAAAGCTGGCTCTAATAGGGACCAGATGTTACCTTTTGCTTTGGCAGCTTACAGATCGGCAGAGCACACAGCAACGGAATTCTCTCCAAATTTCATGACCTTCGGACGAAACGTAGAGATCCCATTTGATTTTATCTCCAGTCTACGTCACGAGGAATCGAACACGGGGGGTACTTATCTGGAGAGCCTATTATGTAAGCTGAAGGAAGTACACGGCATGCATTCGTATTCTAATATACAAAACCTAGAGGCTATAGCAGTAGAAATCGAACATGATAGATATCCAATGACAATAGTTTCATGTTACAAACCACCACACAAGAAATTAAAATTAAGAAACCTGAACAATATTTTTTTTTAAATAGCAGATTAGTTGTCATGGGGGATTTTAATTCAAAATATTTTGCATGGAATTGTTTTAATAATAATCGCGATGGCACAAAATTACTAGGCTATTGCCTTCGACATAAAATAAAAATAAATGCACCGGATAAACCAACTTATTATCCCACTGATAACTCCAGGAAACCAAGTACTATAGACTTATTCTGAACAAAAAATATAACGACAACAAATAAAATTCACTCAGTGGCGGAACTAACCTCGGATCACAACCCACTAGCGTATCAGATCAAATTCCAATTTAAGCATCACAATAATAATAAACAATTCAACGCACAAATAAATTAGAAACAATATAAAGAAATAATAAATAAAAAACTTGAAAACGATTTTTAATTAGTAACAAAAGCTGATTTTGAAAAAGCAGTGGAACATTTTCAAAAGAGTATACTATCATCTATAGCTGAATCAACACAGTAAACATTTAACCAATTAAATTTTAAAAGAAACAGCATTAATAAAAATCCATATATTGATTTTTTGATCAAACTAAAGAATATGTTCAGGCGTAAACACCAACAATACCTAATCAAAACATTCAAAATAATAGACATATTCTTGTCTAAACTAATAAACAAACTAATATTTAAACAGACAAATAAACAATGGAACGAAAATCTCAGTAAAGTCAAAACAACCGATAAACTCTGGTCAATACATCGAATTTAAAAAAAAAAGCAAAACATACCATTACCCACCTCATACCTACTCAAATATAACCGAATTTTCTCCTTCTGGCAAAGCCAATCTGATAGCGGACCATTTAGTAAAAATAAGCAATCAAAATAATAACTTAGGAACCAATAGTCACACCACAAGAATAAACAGAGCAGTGAAAAGAAAATTAAACGGAAATATAGCTACTCCCCAAAATGCACAGTGTAATTACTCAGAAATGTTTAAAATTCTGAAAAAAACTAATACAAAATAACCCCTGATTATGACGCAATATTCCCGATATATTTAAAAAAATTACCACCCTCAGGAATTACACGATTAGTACAACTGATAAATACTATGCTAAAACTGAAATACTACCCACAACTATGGAAAATGGCTGTAATTAAAGCGATTCTAAAACCGAATAAAGATACAAAAAACTTGTAGAAAACTACAGACCCATAAGCTTATTGTGTGTTATAGGCAAAATAGCTGAAAAAATAATATTTAAAAGATTAAATTCACATATTAAAAATAACAAATTATTTATAAATGAACAATTCGGTTTCAGACATCAGCATTCTGCTATAGCCCAATTAGGCACGTTGACCGACCACATCACCGAGGGATTTAATAATAAACAACACACAGGTATGGTATTACTCGACGTGCAAAGAGCTTTTGACAGTATCTGGCATAATGGGCTAATATTCAAACTGATACTTTACAATTTTCCACCATATTTAATAGCACTAATAAAATCATATTTAGCAAACCGCACGATAAAAGTATCTATAGACGGCCACTACTCCACAGTACGTACACTTTCCGCCGGTCTCCTTCAGGGCGGGCTTATATCTCCAACGCTCTATAGTATTTACATCAACGACATACCCAACTCATTCAATGTTCAAAGATCTGTGTTTGCCGATGATACGGCTTTTTATACTTCAAGTTATAGACCAGATACAATTACCAATAGACTGACTACGGCACTAAAAAAAATAGAGCGATTTTACAATAAATGGAAAAAAAAAAAAAAAAAAATAGGAAAAAACACAAGCTATACTATTTACAAAGAGACGGCCAAACAATATCCCCCAACTGACTGTAAACCACTCAGATTAAATATTTAGGACTTAAGATGGATAAAGGACTGACGTTTACTGCACACACTGATTATGTGTGTAATAAAGCAAATAGGGCTCTGTGTACTATATACCCATACTTTAATAGAAATTCTAGGCTAAGCATAGATAATAAACTATTACTATATAAAGCCTGCTTAAGACCTATAATTACGTATGCAAGCCCTATATTCAGGTTTATTTCAAAAACTAACTACAGAAAATGACAAATACTCCAAAACAAATGTCTAATAAAATTATGCATAAAGAATTGTGTATACCTTACATTAATGAATTAATTGAGAAAATATGCAAACAATTTTTCAATAAGTGTATTGTTTTTACACCCACTTATAAAAAATATTGGTGACTACAATAAAAATAGTACAAAACGGTATGTACATTAAAGAACTAGACATTTATTATTGAAGTATAATAATCAGTTATATTTTAAATATATGTATTTAGATGTGTGTGTATGTAAGTATGTATAAGTATGTATGTTTGTATATAAAAATATAAACATATTTAAGAATGTCTAGTTACAATTTTGTTTATTTTATTACTTGGATGTTATACTTTTTTTTTTTTTTTTTTTTCTTTGAAAGTTTTTTTGTATGTTTTTCTTTCTTTATAAATTATGATTATATCAGCATATACTTAAGTTAATTAATAGTATTTTATATAAGTTTGAGACTAGTTTATATTTTTGGTACAGCATTTAAAATTATGAATCGTAAAAAAAAATGTATATAAGAAATAAATAAAAAAAAAAATAAAATAAATAAATAAATTGTTTAGTTTTCTTTACTTCTTTATATTGATATTTCACGTTTAAATTTCATTTTTAGCTTCTTATATATCACACAAATTCGGTTAGCCGGACGCCATTGAGGTAGCAGCACACCGATAACGAGCTCTGTCTAACTGTGTACTATATTGTGGTTTAAAGTGAGTTTTTTCTAAAGCAAAAGTTCGAAACCGGTTTATAAAGTGTTAAAGTGCTTAAAGGAAGTATTTTAGCCACAGTAATATCTACATATTATAGTCAATAGTCATCTTAAAGAAGTATATCACTTTTAGTGACGTCACAACTGCACCTTGGACATAGATCAAACCCAGCCTTCAAAAGGAATAAAAAAAAAAAAAAGGTAAAAATGGAATCAAAAACCTCGAGCAATATGAGCTTAGATGAGAAATTGGACCTCCTCATTAATTCTAGTGCTGGTATCCATTCAGAAATAGCTTCAATTAAAAGTTCTTTAAGTCAATATAATGCAACTATTTCAAACATACAGGAAACTCAAAATTATTTAAAAACTCAATTTGAGAATATGTTTTCCGATTTAGAAAATATAAAAAAGAAAAGAAATATCGAAGTTTTTTTTTTTTTTTTTTTTTTTTTTTTTTTTTTTTTTTTTTTTTTTTTATTGATTGAAATTTACAACTGTATAAAATATATACAACAAGTAAATGTGTTGAAAGTAAATACAATGGCATGTAAATAACATGTGAAGAACTATTCACTAGTAGCACTTCAATAAATTCTACACTAAAAGGTCTCTAGGCCATCTTCTTTTCAGACGCCTCGGAGGATTATCAGGAATGGAATAGGAAGCAAGTTGGGAGACTAGTGGATTGGAGTGGTTATGGAGCTTACTATGGAAGGATAGGTATCTGGTTTGGGCTAAATCAGCAACATATGGGACATTAAGATCTTTATGAATAAGTTTATTTGTAACAAAGTAAGGAGCATTAAGGATTTTTCGAAGGATTTTGGATTGTAAGGATTGGATACGAGAAGAATTAGAAGGTTTAGTTGAGCCCCAGAGCTCAACTCCGTATGTCCAAATAGGTCTGATAACTGTCATGTAAATGAGTCTTTTGTAGAAAATCGGGAGTTTTGAACGTCTGTCTAGTAAATGTTGAAGAAGTCGAAAACGACGAGCAGTTTCCTGTCGTTTAAGTCTTGTATGAGGATTCCAAGTTAAACGTTTGTCCAGTTGAAGTCCTAGATAGCGGATCTGTTCAACAGGGATCAGTGGAATATTGTTGAAGGATACTGGAGGACAGGAAGTCGTAGGTTTACGACGAAGGGTAAAGGTTATTTGGTGAGATTTGACTGGATTTATTTTAATTCTCCAATTTCGACACCATTCCTGAAGGTTTATCACATGAGATTGGAGTGTTTGGGAGGCAATGAAGGGATCATTGTTCACTGATAACACACATGTGTCATCAGCATACGTCGTGAGGATGGTGCTAGGATGGGTCGGGATATCAGCTGTATACACCGTGTAAAGGATGGGACCTAGGATACTACCTTGAGGAACGCCAGCATTTTGGACAAACAGGGAAGAATAGGAAAAGTTATGATTAATTTTGAAGTTTCTATCACTGAGATAGGAGCGGATGATAAGGAAGTAGGTTGGAGGGAGGAATTTACGGAGTTTGTAAAGCAGGCCCTGGTGCCAGACTCGGTCAAAAGCTTGTTCTACATCGAGAAAGGCTCCCGTGCAGTACATTCCGCGCTCCAGTGCTGAGGAGACCACGTCCACCACACGATGGCATTGCTGGATAGTGGAGTGAGACATTCGAAAACCAAACTGGTGATCTGGGATGATGTGATTGGAATGTAGGATGGGATACAATCGTTTCAGAATGAGTTTTTCCAGGATTTTGCCCATAATAGGCAAGAGTGATATTGGACGATATGAGGATGGGAGTTCAGGAGGCTTTTTGGTCTTAGGTATCATCTTTACTATGGATAATTTCCAAGGATCGGGGAAATATGTGGTGCGGAGTACAGAATTATATATAAATGTAAGAAATAGGATTGCTTTTCGAGGAAGGAGTTTTAGGATATGGGCTGTAATCAGGTCATGTCCAGGGGCTTTGTTGAAGGGTAATCTGAGGATTATATTTGATACTTCGGAAGGATGGAATGCATTAGGAGGAGGAGACATTTGGAGTGGAATATTTAGTTCTGCTTCAATACATTCAAAGTGAGCAGGATTGAAGACATCAGGATGGGGGTTGAAGGTTTTAAAGAGATGAAGACCAAAGAATTGGGATTTTGAGACTGCCAGGAGGGCAGTATACAGCTGAAAAATTTATGTTAAAAGGACGAGTAGAAATGTTTACAGAGACGGATTGAATGGTGTCAGTTGGAGTAGAAGGAATCAGAGAATGGGATACTGATTTGTGGATAAGGATGCAAGATCCGCCATGAGAGGTATTATCTGGGTGGTCTGATCTGTAAGTAGTGTAGTCGCGTATGTAAAAATACGAACGTTGAGTAAAGTGAGTCTCAGTCAGTAGGGCAATATCTATTTTATTGTCATGGAGAAAAATGTCGAGTTCGTCTCGGTGATTTTGTAGTCCGTTGGCATTCCATAAAATGATAGCTAGAGGCTTAGCGTTCATCTTGCAACATTAAACGGAATTTCTGTAAGTGCTCTGGTAAGTAGGGTTATGAGTGGTCTGATGGTGTCTTGTAGTTCTCGAAGGAATGAGGAGAGGATGGCGGAGATATCGGTAGGATTTTGGTTGGGAAGCGGATATGATTCCATGGTATGGGTTGGATTGGTTGTTTCAACTGGAGTGTTAGTTGGGGGCTGCACTATTCGTGAGATACGAGGTGCAGTTTCTACTGTTGTTGCTACTTGAGATGAAGGATAGGAGTGAATATGATGTTGGATAGGAAGCGGTTGTATCTTCTCTGGTGGTAGATTGACTTTTAGAGGTAAATGATGAAGAGGAATTTTCTGTTGTGGGGGTTGAGATTGAAATTGAGCGGTCTGGGGCTGGGGTTGGGAGATTTGAGGCGCCTGAGGTCTAGGTTGATATCTAATCTTCTCAGCGTAAGATGCTTGTTGTCGTGGTGGATGATTTCGTGCTGTGCTGGATTATTGATGTCCTGTTCTGTGCGATTGAGCTTCTTGCGTTCCTGGAGGTACTTCTTGATTACGGATGTCTGATGATTGGTTCCTATGATTTTGTTTGGGGGCTGAATTTAAATTTCTCTGATTTTGAGCAGTTTTGTATACTGTACATCCTCTGTAACTTGCGGGGTGATCATTTCCACATAGAGCGCATATCGCTGGCGTATCTCTTGTTTTCTGGCATGTTTCCGTAGCGTGTGGGCCAGCACATTTTACGCACCTTTCCTCGTGGTGGCAGTAAGTCTTGGTATGCCCTAGACTTTGGCACCGAGTACATTGGACTATTGTTGCCCTTCTTCGTGGTTCTTCAAACCGTATGCATGAGTAGACCAGTCTTGTTACTTCAAATATTTCCTCATTGTTACGAGCTGGCTCTAAGTCTACGAAGAATAGTGGTAGAGGGTATTTTTCTTTTGGGTGAAGGACACACGAAACTTGCCTCACGTTGTGGCCAATAGCCTCTAAGTCGTGTTTGATGGCGCTGGTTGGGGTAGAAGAATGGAGACCCCGCAATACCACTCTATATGCTTTCTCTTCTTTTAGTTGATAACAATGAAAATCGTAATTGTGGCTGGCTAAGTGATTTGTCAGTTTTTTTTAATTTTCTTTGGTTGATGTTTTTATTTTTACGTCTTTGACGCGGGAAAAACAATTGAAATTGGTCTCTCTAATTAATGCTGAAATTTCTTGGCAGAATGACATGAAGTTTTCTATTTTAGTGACATAGATAGGTGGCGGGTCTGGGTCAGTAGTATGCTGTGGATTTGTGTTTATATTGTTATTATTAATATTACTGGTTGAAGGGGTGGACTCATTGACAGTTGAGTTGGTTGGTAAAGTTGGTTGAAATGTTCTGGCTGCAGAGGTTTTACTGCGGGTTTGATGGTTAGAATTATTGAGTGGCTTTTTTGGTTTGGATGTTTTATTTTTTTTTTTATTAGGCGAATTGCCCGCTGATCCTGGGGCGGAGTTTCTGAGGCGTTTTTGAAGCGTTCTTCTTGATTGGGAATCGGTCTCGCTTATTTCTGAATAAGGGGCCTCTTCCTCCGATTCGTCACCAGATGTGGGAACGATTTCCATTATAATATTAAACACAAATAAACTAAAGTAATAAAACTGAATTTGATCAAAAATAAAAACTAAAAATTAATTCTTAAATATCTAAACTAGATACAATATTTAAATCAAGGGTAGACATTATTTAAAAATAAAAATAAAAATTATGAAGAAGAAAAAAATAATAAAAATTGTTCTAGGAAAAAAAAAAAAATAATAATAACTCTAGCTATGTACGTTACAGAGGCTTGAGAAACAAATAAAGCCAGCCTTGACCGTGGAGATAACGGCTGTATTTAGTTAGCTAGCACTGGATTATAATACGGCGGGCCTGTATTATTTCACTGTTTATTTAATTTAATATTGTTTCCACTTACCTCACTTAAATTAAATGTCAGAGTATTTGAATATCAATAATGTCACTCACTATTAACTAACTATGAAAGAGATAATTCAGTTAATGTGCGATAGAGAAAGACAGAAAGACAGAGCGTAACTAGACGTGTAGTGTAGTTGCGGCCATCTTGCCTGGACTCAAATATCGAAGTTTAAAGCAGGATTTAGTTCGAATAGAAATGGATACTAAATTTATTCTAACCCAGCATGCAAATAAAAAAAGTGAAATAATAGGAATACCGTTTCATGAAGGAGAAAACCTAAATAAATTAATCCAACAAGTGTTAGATCTACTAAAATGTGAAATAAATATTAGAGATCTAGACAATTATTACCGTATTAGAAGAAGAAATGGTTCTTTTACAGACATCTAAATCTTAAAGTACTAAACTTAGAGTACCTAAAGAAGCGTGATTCGAATAGGATTTATATAAACGAGGCGCTGACTAAGTATAATAGACAATTATTCTCTAAAGTGAAATCACTTCAGAGAGAAGGGCTTTATAAATATGCATGGCACAAAAATGGGGATATATATATATATATATATATATATATATATATATATATATATATATATATATATATATATATATATAAGAAAAGCAGAGGGGACAACACGATTACAGATTCATACAGGAGAAGATGTATTATTATTAAAAAATCTATCTGATCCTAATTACGAAACGGATTCGAATGAATTTAGCCCAGACGAAGATTATAATAATAAAAAAACGGACTTACCCCTCAGATGCCAGTCCAGGAGGAATTTCAAAAAAAAGTTTGCCAAGTAAGAAACAAAAAGACACCGGACTAACTCAGTGACACATTTTCTCGCACCAACCGGATAGTAAATTTGTAACTGGAAAAAACAATAATCTTGACAATGAACTTGAAAGTACGGATCCCCCACTCATGGTTAACAACACGAAGAGCAACTGTTTACAACATTTAAAACCCCGACCTCTAGATACACCAACCTACCAATATCAATATTGTCAACCGGCAGGATTAGCCAAACACCCAGGTGAGCTAGAAAACATCACTAATAACAGTACTAAGGAAAGTAAAAATATTTACGATATTAGAGAAAGTGATAATGAAAATGATAATTTTAATTTAATATTTTGTAATATATGTGGATATAAAAATATTTGGAATATAAATCCATCTGAAGTCAATATTGCAGAAAATACATTAGCAATCTGTATCGTAGAAACATGGTTAACAAATAGTAATTTCAAAACTCCAATTTGGCTAAGAGAATATATCCCTTTTGCAAGCAATGCAATAAAAACTAAAACTTCTGGAAGAGCTAGTGCTGGCTTAATTACATTTATTAATAGGAATTTAACAAAAGATGCAACTCTTATTGAATGTGACCAATATTTTATAATAATAAATTTCTTCCTAAATAATAAATTGATTACATTGGCTAACATATATTTACCACCGGGCTGTGATTTTGATATTTATTTAGACAAACTGGAGTGTGTGCTAAATAATATAAATATTAATTTTCCACACAATCACGTGATCTTATGCGGAGATTTTAATTCTCATGTGGGTAGTTTGAATGATGTGGAAGATGATTTATATGAAAATTCATTACTTTACTCCAAAAGAAAAGTCAACCATTTAAATATTAATCGCCGCGGAAGATTACTTGTTGAATTATTGGAATCTCATGGGTTTTTTTTATGTAATGGGCGGACTGTTTCAGACAGACCAGGCAAAGATACGTATACTTCATGCAAAGGAAAAAGTACAATAGATTTAATTTGGATAAATGAAAATTGTTTTACTATATTTCAAGATTTAAAGATAACTGCCTTTTCCGATGAATCCGACCATTTAGGCTGCAATATCTCAATTTTAAATACTACCAACCTTAATAAAAAAAACATAGTTAAACAGGAGTCAAAATCAATGAAAATTTCAGCACAGTGGGACAAAAACAAGACTAAAGAATTTTATAAAAACCTTCAAACATCTAACAGGATTTATTACAATGATAATGACACCAACAAGATATATGAAAATATGATTGCCTGCCTTACAGATTCACTTCTAAAATCACAACTAATGAAGCTGAAAAAATATCCTAATAATAACACCACTTCACAAAAAACAATATGGTTTGACCTCGAATGTAAACAATTAAAGAGACTGTATCACAAAAAATATACTTTAATGATCATAAGTAATTATGAAGAAAATTCGGTTCAAGAATATCTAAATGCTAAAACAAAATATAGGTAAATAATACTTATGAAGAAAGCGGAATACCGTACTGATATTATAAAAAAATTACAAAACGTTAAAAATAGTACAGAATTGTGGAAAGTAATCAAATCTCTTAAACCACCCTCTATTCATAGAAACGAAATAGAAATAGAACAATGGGTAGAATATTACAACATGTTATACGGGAAAAAAAAATATTACATGTTAATTTCTTTTCTGTTACCCATCCATTCCTTGATATCCCTTTTTTACTAGAAGAATTACAATATTGTATCAAAAAATCAAAAAAAAAAAAATAAGTCTCCTGGATTTGATAATATCACTTATGAAGTTTTTAAGAATTTAACTCCTGAATGGGAACACTACCTCCTAAACCTCTATAACATGATCATGGACACTGAGAAACCCCCGTCTCTATGGTCTATATCAAAATTACATCTAGTACACAAGAAAGGGGACAAGAAGGATTTAACAAACTATCGCGGCATCTCTTTGATAAACAATGCTACGAAATTGTTTACAGCTATGCTGTCACAAAGGATCATGAGATGGGCGGAGATGGAAAAATTAATTCCTGAAGAACAAGCAGGTTTTAGAGAAGGAAGAGGATGCGAAGAACACATTTTCGCACTTTCTTCACTAATAAATATTAATTTGCGCGCTAAAGGAAGCTACGTATATGCTATATTTGCAGATTTTAAAAAGGCGTTTGATTCCATAAACCATAATTTACTATGGCAGAAATTGTTTGATGTAGGACTAAGTGGAAAAATTATCAGAGTAATGAAAATGTTATATGATAACGCAAGCATGCATATAAAAGTTGGCAACGAAGTTTCTGAAAACATCAATATTAGCTCAGGTCTTCTTCAGGGTGAGAGCCTAAGCCCAGTACTCTTCATTTTATTTCTTTCAGATATTTTATTATATTTCCAAAGTAACGGGGTGACTGGGATTTCCATTAATAAAAACAAAGAGGTTATAATGCTCCTATTTGCTGACGACATTGTCCTTTTAAGTAATTCATGGCAAAGTACTCAGAAGAAGTTGAAAATACTAGAAACATACTGTGATCAAAATTCGCTATTCCTAAACCCAGATAAAAGCAATATAGTAGTTTTCCACAAATCCCCTAAAACAAAAAAAATAAAACCATTCTACTGGAAAGAAAATCAACTACAAATAAAAAAGGCTTATAATTATCTAGGAGTACCATTTACCTCAACAGGAAAGTTTGCAAAAGCAGCTGATCACTTTGTACAAAAAGCAACTATTGCAAGCGCAAAAGTAAAAGCAATACTTATAAAGGGTAAAAGTGATTCCTGGGAATCAAAAATGGTTCTTTTTGATGCTATGGTCTCATCAACACTTAAATTTCTAAAAACACTATATTTCTGGCCCAAATGTACACCAAATTATATTGTAAGATTAGAAACAGGACGGAATCCGTTATTCATCCCAGTACTAAAAAAAAAAATAATAAATTTTTCAATTAAAATCATGGCATTACCAGAAAATCGGCTACCCCATATCTGCCTCGAAAGACTTTTAGATCTACATACCAACAAACCAGATTTTCAATATAATTGGGTATCTCAAATTAAACAATTAACTATTAACGGCAGTATCCCAGAACACTTTCAAGATTTTTTCAATCCACAAAAATTATTATCTAATAAAAATAGCATAATAGAAAAAGCCACTAATCATTTATTATCGACAGACATTGATCGTACTTTAAATACAAGGTATAACTCATTATTTATGAAAATTTCAAATTTTAATAACCCTCAGCCGGAAGATTATTTAAAATATAACATTAATATAACCAAAATAAGAACCGTTAGCCAACTCAGAATAGCCAAATGTGACTACTTGAAAATATTTTTTAAAGATAACAGTTTGCAAATTAAAGCTAATGAAAAATGTAAAGATTGTAGTTTATTCATCGTAAATAGCTGTAAACATCTGTTGTTAGAGTGCCAAAGACACGATAATTTTCGAAAAAAATACCTAAAAGACTATATAGTTTAAACAGATGATAGTTTATCTTTGGAAAATTTTTTATCATACAATAGCATTGAAAATATAAATAACGTCTTCCTATTTATTTTAAATGTTTTAAATGCTAGCAAAAAGTAATTGATTTATTTATTTTGAATTAATTAAATAAAATATTGGATTCTATTGCAATTGCTGCTACAACTTCTGTCACCCTAGACTATAATCAATATCGATCATTATAAATTGTAAAGATGTATGTTTTTATTTTTATTTTATTTTTCTTTGTTTGTATATATCATTATAGCTTGTAAGAAAAAAAAATATCTTTTGTTCGTATAAATTATTATAATATGTAGAAATACTTTTTCTGTTAGTACTAATTATATAACATGTAAAACTCTTTTTCTATTTGTATTTATAGTTTGTTTACTATTATGTAATTATTATTGTTATTGGCTAACTCAATTGCCATAAAGTTTATACTTTAAAGCAATCAATAAAAAAAAAAAAAAAAAAAAAAATATCACACAAATTCAAGAGCTACCCAAACACATTATCTTCTCTCTCATTATACATTATATTTCATTTTAAAAATTTCAAGCCCATCTTCAATAACTTATATATATTTTTAATTATTGTAAGTTTATTTTTTATAAAACAAAAGGAATTTACTCTTTTTCAATTTCATATGATATTTTTTTTTTATACCATTTTTCATTTGTATTTTTTGTTGAGATAAATTGTTTTATAACGTTTTGTTTATTATTATATTCATTGAAAGATTTGTGCGAGTTAGACTTTTTTTCTCTTTTTAATTCGGTTGATACTGGCAACACTGTTTTATTGTAACCTACCCCTATGTTGTGTTTTTACCAAGTTTGTGCCTCATGGTGTTTTGTTAAGTGTTTATAATGTAATGAGTCTTTTTATAATTATATTCAACTTTTGTCGACTCTGCTAGTTTTTATTTAACCCATTTACCTCAATAGGTTATGGGTCTAGCAACTTCTGCGCGTAATTTCGGAGATAAAAGACGGTTCGGTTATTGAAGTGATAGCGTCCCCTTATATTGTTTTCGTAACAAAGTTTTTCGGAAAACGAGATGGATCTAAAGATTAACATTGGTAATCTTGAAGGAAAAAGCAACTGGGCGACGTGGAAATTTAAGATTCTGATACTTCTAAGGAGTTTTCCTAGTGGAGATAAAGTTGTCACAGGAAAGTTAACATGCCCTAAGCCTGTATCTACCGGAGCATCAGAACAGGAGGTAAAAGATTCCAATAATAAAAATGAACAGTTTAAAACTGCGAATACCAAGGCCATGCTGGTTTTGACTTCTAATATGACATTAACCAAAGTGATCAGATTTAACTCGTCTAGAGAAATCTGGCTTGAGTTACACAGATTGTACGATGGTGTATCCGAAAATAAAACATTTGACTTGTGCATGCAATTCTTTAATTTAAAATATTCCTCAGATGATGATATGGCAAGTCATCTTTCTAAAGTCAAAAATCTTTGGAATAATCTCAACATTGAATTAAATACTGAAAGTAAATTGCCAGAGATACTTCTGATTTGTAAAATCCTTGACACCTTGCCGTCAGGATATTTTTCTTTTAGTTCAAGTTGGCAATTAATGCCTAAGTCAGAAGGAACTGTTGAAAATTTGACAAGTCAACTGTGTGCTCACGAAAGGGCTCTTGGAGAAATTAATACAAATAGAAATGTCCCTAAGGCTGACGAGGAGGCGCTTGCTCTTTCTAAGAGAGATTTGTCCATTAAAAAAGTTCCTAAAAAGAAATTTACTTGCCATTATTGTAAAAAAGAGGGCCACTTAATAAAGAATTGTATAAAATGGAAAAGAGATGGGCGTCCGCCAAAGCCTGAGGCAACTCAAAGTAACACCCTTACTCTCTTTGTTTCTCACATTTTTCACGCTGAAACTGATGATATAAATTGGTATGTGGATAATGGTGCCACTCATCATATATGCAATAATAAAAAATTATTTAAATGTATTAAAGACTTTGACAGACCACATCAGGTTGTAACAGCCAATGGTCAAAAAGCTGGCGCATTAGGCTTTGGAGATGTAGAATTACATACATCTGTGGGTAAAGTTATTACGTTGCGGGATGTATGGTTAGTGCCTTCCATTCACAAAAATTTGTTTTCAGTTTTGGCAGCCCACGATAGATGTCCTCAGAGTAAATTTATTTCATCAGCAGGAACATGCAAATATATTGTCAAAAATGAAGTCTTTATGACTGGACAACGGAACATTAATGACGGTTTATATAAACTTAATTTACATAATTTCTTACTCTCAACTAATAATGTTGTAGCTAGTGATTACGAGGGACTCATGCAACTCTATCACGAAAGACTTGCACATCAAGATAAGAGACATACAAAAGAAGTGATTAAGAGAGAATTAGGTATTGAATTAAAAACTGACCCTAGCGTTTGTGAAGGATGTGTCTATGGTAAGGCCCATAAATTAAAACATGGAACTCGAAAGAGGGCAACGGTACCAGGAGAGGTCATACATGCTGACGTGTGTGGACCTTTCGAAAAGTCTTTTTCTGGGTACAAATATTATGTTCTCTTCAAAGACGATTTTTCCCGATTCCGACATATTTCTTCCTAAAAGAGAAATCTGATGTTTTTAATAAATTTTTAATTTTTCTTAAAGAGTGCCAAAAAGCTGGACAGACTGTCAAAGCGCTCCAAAGTGACAATGGAGGAGAATTTGATTGTCTCAAAATGAAGGAGGTTCTGAGAAGTAACAGTATTGAGCACTTGTTAATTATGCCCTACTCCAGCGAAATTAACGGTTTTATTGAGCGGGATAACCGTACAGTCGTAGAGGCAGCCAGGGCTATCTTACATTCCCACGGTAATTTACCACAATCACTATGGGCTGAATTAATTAATTCTGTTGTACATATTTTAAACAGAACTTCTAAGTCTGGCGTTCCTGGAAAGTCTCCTTTTGAACTGTGGACAGGGAAGAAACCTAGCATAAGACATTTAAAAATTATTGGTTGTTAATGTTATGTTCACATTCCTAAGCAGTTCAGGAAAAAGATGGACAAAAAGGCAACAAAAGGAACATTAGTCGGTTACGACTTTGGAGGCTATCGAGTATGGACCGGAGGAAAAACAATCATAAGGTCAAGAAATGTAACGTTCAATGAAAAGCCACTAATTCCGTCAATGACAATTCGTCTTCGAGATGAAGAAAAGAAGACTGAAGAAGATAATTAAAGCAAGAAAGAAGAGAGGTCTACCGAAGTGGAAGAACAATCAGAGAGTGAAGAAGAAGATGCCATTCGATTCCCAGATGGAGACTATTTTAGTTCAGAAAAAGAAAAAGAACAACCGAATCTTGGACTTAGAGATCGGAGCAAAATCCAACCACCCCAGCGGTTCAATGATTTTGTCACCACCTTAATTATGGCTGATCAGGAAACCCCCGAAACTTATGAAGAAGCGATCAAGCTTGCAAAGAATCCGGAGTTTCACCGTCGGACGAAGCACATTCGTATCCGACACTTCTTCGTGCGGGAAGTCTTGCAAGACGGACAACTTGAAATCAAGTCAATCGCAACCCAGGACCAACTGGCGGATTTCCTAACGAAGCCTCTTTATGGACCACGACTGAAAACATTATTGGAAAAGGTTGGACTAAAATGAAATACTTAATTCAAAATCTTTTCAATGAGGGGGAGTGTTGAGATAAATTGTTTTATAACGTTTTGTTTATTATTATATTCATTGAAAGATTTGTGCGTGTTAGACTTTTTTTCTCTTTTTAATTCGGTTGATACTGGCAACACTGTTTTATTGTAACCTACCCCTATGTTGTGTTTTTACCAAGTTTGTGCCTCATGGTGTTTTGTTAAGTGTTTATAATGTAATGAGTCTTTTTATAATTATATTCAACTTTTGTCGACTCTGCTAGTTTTTATTTAACCCATTTACCTCAATATTTTTTATTCTACATATTTTTAATTTATATTTGTATTTGTTCGTCATTTGACTTTATCTATCTATTGTTTCGTTATCTTTCAAATTTATGAATCAAATTGTCCCTTTTGCCTTAATTAGCTTCCTAACAGTATCACAAACCGTTCCACAAAAACTATTCTTCTTTCTCTTCTTTTGAATAATGTTACGGGCCACTAGGGGTATGACTAATCTAACTACAATGTAAATACTGAACACTAATTTATTTAAAACTTAATAAATACAAATAGGTCCCTTAAGCTACTTAATCTAATAACAATTATACTTAGGTCGAACTTATATCTAATTACACTAATATGTATATTACACAATCTTATCTTTAATATCTTAATACTAGTTGTCACAATTATACTTAAGAATCTATTACACTGACACACAGAGACTGTTACTACATTCACTGACACTGATAATCACTGACACTAACTCACTGAACTGCCACTGACAGCTGACTGATTGTTACTTGATCACTGACACATGGATACTAACCCACTAGGCTAGAAGTCGGCCTATTCAAAGCTACGCCGAACATTCTAGATCGTTATAGCCAGGTTACAAGTCTAGGCCCTTCGGGCCCGCCGTGACCCTTCTAGGCCGGCCTTTCCAGCTACCTGCTGCCCGGGCCGCCCACGGCACCGCCAACCTCACCTGACCGTAACAATAACATCCTTTTAACCTACCATGTTAACTCTCAATCCCTCCTAGCAGATTATGATGAATTCCTTTTCCATTTTCTACATAATTTCTATATTACTACCATATTATTGCCATCTCAGAAACCTGGCTCAAACCAAGTGTTCCCTCTTCCTCTGTAAATATTCCTAATTATACTCTCGTCCGTCATGACCGTGTGGACCGAAATGGAGGAGGCGTTGGTCTATACGTTCATGATAGCATGAGAGTTAAAATACTTCAAAAATCTCCCTCTTCCGAAACTCCTCACATAGAATACCTATTCACCGAAATTACCTTTGAATCTTCCTCTCTTCTTTACGTTATAGCCTACCGCCCTCCTCAAATCAAATATGATCCTACTTTTGAAACGTCCCTTCTCACCCATATTCCTCAATATAATAACATTATAATAACAGGAGACCTCAATACTAATTTCCTTACCAATTCCTTTGAAAAGACATACCTAATTGACCTAATTTATTTCCTTGATTTATTTTCTCGCTCAATCTACTTTCCGCCGTGCCAAGGCACAATATTTCCGTAATATCCTATCCCTGGCCCCAGATCCAAAGTCCAATTGGAGAATCCTTAGAAAATCCACTATTACCAGCTCCTCTTCTTGTTCCAATATCCCAGTCACTCCCGACGACCTATTATTTCTTTGCAAATCCTTTTCCTAATAAACCACAAACCATTTCCTTGCCTATGTCATACTTTACTCCTCAAACTGCATTCAATCCCGATAACTTCTATTTACCTCACATTTTTCCCAATGACCTTATTACTTCTATTCTCAAATCCCGAACTAATGACTGTGGTGCCGATCAAATCCCGATAAAAATAATCAAACTCTGTTTTACAGCTATTATTCCAGCCTTTCCACACATATATAATGTTTCCTTACAAAACTCCATTTTTCCTATAGCCTGGAGAAAGGCCTTAGTCCGCCGTTAAATAAAATCCCTTCTCTATCCAACGTATCAGTCTTTAGGGCCTGTTTCTATTATTTCCATCCTCTCAAATTTTTCAAAGCCACTCGAAAGATTGGTCAATGCCCAAATTCCTCCTTCCTAGAGCATAACACCCTCCTTAATCCGTTCCAATCAAGTTTCCGTTCCGGTTATTCCACTCAGTCAGCTTTGTTGAAAATCACACAGGACCTCTATTCCTCCATGGACCAACAACAAATTACGAACCTTGTCTTGTTTGATTTTTTAAAAGCTTTCGATTGTGTTGACCGTTTAATTCCCCTATCTAAACTTCAAAACTTCTCCCTATCTAATAGTGCCCTAAATTGGTTCCACTCCATCTTATCTCATCGTTCCCAGACAGTCATCATACCCAACAGTCCTTCATCTTTCCTACCTTTAACGCAAGGTGTTCCACAAGGATCCTCCCTGTCACCAGTCCTATTTTCTATCTATATCAATGATTTACCTAGCTTTATCCACTATTCCAATTATCACCTATATGCAGACGACCTTCAAATTTACCTTGTAGCAATCTTACCTTTTAGGATCACCTGGGAAAAGCATTGATTTTTGATATAAAGTTAGGTTACAGTGCATGTTGTAAAAACCTAAACAAAAAATTATTCTTAGTGAAGCGGACTTTTACCACGTTCTATTCTGGAGGATTCGTCGGGAAGAATCCACATCACAAGAAGGTTCTATTAGTTCTAGTTGTTTAGTTAATATTCAGTTTGTTGAAGCTTGCAGGCAATAAAGTTATTTGTTGTTGACATTAATTCCATTTTACCGCGCTACAAACACATATATTTCAAGAATGCCCTTTTTTCTCATCATGCCTCAATAGCTTGGGACTGAATACTGATCTTCCAACAGTCGTGGGAGATAACAATGAAACGACTAAATTAGTGTTCAAATTCCTGAAATCAAATGGTTTATTTACATAAATTTAACACAAATTTTAAGTATGTAATAGAACAGAAGTTTATATAAAACATATAAATTAAATTAAATTAAATAATAGAATAGGTTGGTACAAAAATAAAATCAAAAAGAAAAATTGGCGTCGATGACCGGTGTAGTTGTACGCCATGAAACTAGAAGAGACAAACGATTAATTTCGTTTAAAGTAAAAAAAGTACGCGGCGCTTAATTAAATCTAGTAAACCAGGTAATATTCATTGATAACAATTTCGGCGAAGAATTTGAAGTTAAATAAAACAGTTAAAATATTCTACCTAAAACTAATTAGTTGAAGTATGTAATGTATTTTGGGTTTGAAACAATATTAGGATTTAGAAGAAGTTTGCACGTTTCTTGTTTTCAACCAAAGATAATTAAACAATTTTTATTATTGATGAGTCCTTATCTTTCTTTGCTAATTAAATTTAATTTTGTAATTGCATTTGCCGCTTCGAAAATACTATCTAAAAACATAACTTTGAGTTGTGTTGAACATGTTTCCCGACTAAAAAAATAAGCAAGTCCGTGATTTCCTACCCCTCTTTAAATGATGTAATTTTTGGGTTTAATAAGAACATTTACAAAACATTGATTTTTCTCAAACTAAAGGAAATTTTACTTACTCCACTAATATTATCAACGGATTTTTATTACGTTTAAAAATGAAAGTAGCGTAATGGATTTTAGCCCGTTGAGACCAGTTAAAAATTAATATTAAAACTTGCACCACCCATTTTTATAAACTGTAAAGCACTGTTGTCTAAAATTGAAACACAATCAATTCTATCTTGCTTATGTAATTTTTAATAAAAACGTTTGCAAAAACTTTATTTTCTCGAAATGAAGGAAACTTGACTTACACCATTTCATGCTCAAATGTATATGAAAGGAATTAATAATGAAATAAAAGCAATCTTTTTCCAGTAATTTTGTTCCTCGTTTTGATTTTTTTTTAATTGTTGTTATCTGGGGAACCTAACTTATATAAAATAAATGTAATGAAATGAAAAAATAATGTTTATTCTGGGTCGTATTGTCCTCTGAGAATGACAAAAATGTATGAGGTAGTACATTTGACTGGCTTATATAATTTCATACACTGTTATTTATATGGTAAGAACATTAGACATGTAAATACGGTTATTCGTAATAAAAATTGTGTAAAGAGCTTTCAGCAAATAAACTAGAAATAATGTAAAGTAAAAATAACCATGAGAAAATAAGAAAATGTATATACAGAATAGAAACTATATCTATATGTACATTTTTTGGAGAATATATTAACATATAACACGATATATGTTTATTTATTACCTCTTTGGCAGGTGATCGATTGATGTAATAGATTGCTTAATAAAACAAGTGGTATTCGTAACGTATTTTTATATTTACAATTAAATAAGAGAAATAATTACATTTTTTTAAAAGGGTGCTAGAACTGAATACAAAAAACGAAGCAAAGGATTATTTTTCACTATTTAGTCCACTATTAACTCATTCAGTCACCGCGTCCACAATTATAGACACAAACTTTGACGTCATTTTTTCTTCTACACATTGAGTTATTTCAGCCAAGTGCGATATCTAGTGTTAGTTGATATGCACTAACTATAGTTAGTGCTGCCCCTGGCAGAATTTTAGCCGAAAAATGTTGTAAATAGTCATTTTAAGTTGTAGGAATCACAGCCTGGCCGGCACTGGCCTTAGAGACAAGGAAATGATTTGTTGTTTTTATTGTTAAAAATGCATTTTTTTTGCAATAATCAAAAAGAAGTTTTATTCTATGATGTATATTTTAGTTTATAAAGAAGTATAAAGGACTATAGATATTATTATAAAAGTGTAGTAGAAAGGGGAAATGTGATGTCTACAATAGTGGACAAAAGTACCCAACGGCTTCCGCTTTACATATACGCTTTACAAAAAGGAGTAAGGTCATACAAGTTCTGAGACTCCAATGAAATCCTCAAACTCATAGGCCTTCATCTTATGATGGGAATCCTCAGATTTCCTAGGATAAGGCTATAATGGGGTATAAGTGCATTCTCCTCGGCGATGTCAGTAAATCGAATTTTCTAACTATGAACCAATTTACATTTTATTTATAATATGGCAATACCACAGGGTAACACTGAAAATTTATAAAGGTCAGGCCTTAGATAGATACTGCACTTTCCTACTGCCGATACGTAACATTGGAAAGGGAAACATGTGAGGATGAACAAATGATCCCCTTCAAGGGGAAATTGTGCATGAAGCAATATATAAGAGGGAAACCTTACCCTTGGGGACTAAAGAATTTTGACTTTGCGGACAAAGTGATATTGTGTAAAATTACATGCTGTACCTAGGAAAGTCCACCGAGATTGCGGAGCAATCCCAAAAACAGTTTGGTTTGGGAGGTTTGTTATTAGTCACATTAACCAGGTGAAGCCAGGACAAAAGCTGTATATGGACAGCTTTTTCACTAATTACCATTTAATGCAAGAGCTAATAGGATGGAAGATTTCCGCTATTGACTGGTAGCGCCATTCGAAATAGATACGGCGGTAACAAAAATGAAATCCCAGACTCGACAATTATTTATTGCTTTATTATTTAGGATATATTATTTATTTTATGAATTTAGGAAAAGCTGTTGGAGAATATAAAAACATGTTAATAGCTCGGGTTTTAGACAGGATAAACAATTCTACCTTTAATCCCTACTATAAGGAAATAAAACCCACACACATTACTGGTGCCAAATACCTCCTTTTAAATACCCCATTTTACAAAATACTAATAATGTCACAACTAAGGCTTGCCTCGGATAAAAAAATACAGATTCATTATAAAAATAATATGTACAAAATAGACTCCGAAACCATATGCAACTTATGTAATCAAAATGAAAAAGAAGCCTTAAATCATATTCTATTCAACTGCCCCCAATACTTAATACTCAGGCGGATTTTTTTAATTAATAATAAAATAAAAAACGTCCCCCATAATACTGCCACGATTTTAACAATTGAAGATGAACAAAAAATTAACGTAGTATATAATTTCATAACAAATGTTATTAAACTTAGAACATTCCTTTTGAACGAATAATAACATAACACCCAAGAGGATTAGTAACAATAACAAGATGTGATTTTTTTTTTGTTTTTATTTTAGTTTCGATTTTTTGGTATAATTTAAACTGTATATTTGTACATAATAAAACCACTAAATTAAGTAGCAAATTATGTTATATCAAAAAATATTGTTACTTAAGAAATTTTTTTTTTTTATATGTCTAAAATCAAATGGATCTAAATTTTATTTTCTTGTAAATATGTACCTACACATGTGTATTTTGCTGTACAAATGTAACTAGATTGGCCAAGCTCTATTGTAACAAGCGTAACGTTTATTCAATAAATAATTTCATTCATTCATTCATTCATTTCATTCATATTATTTATTTTATATGTTGCTTTTTTAGTTCATTATTACTTGATAACTTATTTTTTTATACTTGAGATAATATTTTTCTCCCAAATATTCTGTTATTTGAGAGTTCTCAGCCGTTGAGTACCAATGTCCACAATTGCAGACATTATGTTTTTTTCAAACTACTCATCATAAAGCGATGCGGTTTTTTTTAAAAATGTTATTTAGGCTAAAATAAAGTAGATTCCAGATTTTTCGGATGACTAGAAGTAAATGCGGTACTGAAAGGTTTTAAAGAACATAATAAAAATGTTATTAATAAAAATAATACTAACCTCTACAGGCGCAATCATTGGTAGGCAGACCATAGAGATGTTTGCCAGCCTCCCGACCAGCGATAGCATTGATACAAGGTCTTAATATCGACATCAATACAGAGCCCACACAATAATATGGATTTAGTTCCAGAAAGTGCCTGACCTGAGGCTGTAGTAACTTGCTCCAGCACTAAAAGCAAAGGGGTTATCAACGACCTTGTTATCAACCTTCCTGTCCTACATATTTATATACACGGCTACACGGCATATATTCATTTATATACATATACACACAAACATATACATATGAATTGTCAAGTAAAAAAATGGCAAGTGAAGTGATTATTTCTTTGTTTCGGAAAAATAACGATTAAAGTAAGAACAAATTTGAATTTATATAAAAGACATGAGTTGAATTTATATAAAAGACATATGTATACTGATGTACGCTGACCGGAAAAAATCTCCACTCAATTGATTTTTTCATTTTTTTGACTGATTGGTCAAATGTTTTGGATTATTAAAAATATTAATTAAACAAAAGACGGCAGTATATAAAAATACCAATTGAAAATTACTAACCAATTTTAAATTAATATGAAGATGATGAGGGATGCAGTGAGGAGAAAACATGTACAAGTAAAATACTTTATTGGAATACCGACGTTTTGACCTGCTTTGCATTACTTTCAACTATAATATTCTTATTTAAAGTTAATAAGGTTTGCGTACATTAAATCTTGCATTCGATGGAGTATAGGCCTAATGTGATTTGCAATTGTTTCTTGATTGACATGCTCCATCTAGTGCAATACTACGGTAAATCACTTTGATTAAGAATTGCGTGATGCTAATTTTTTTTTTTTTTAAATACTGCTTGATATTATTTCATTAATATTTTTAATTGTCCTAATACATTTCATATATCCTTGTTAAATAATACAAAGAGATAAACACTTAAATACAAATGAAACTTTTAGCCAAGAAAAAAACAGGTGGAATATTTTGGCATGTGAGTGTGTGTAGAATAATGAGTTAAAATAAATACTTATTTGCTTGAAATCGGATTAAATTGGCAAGGATCTCGGTCATCCGTTTAAGAGGGGTCCTACTCTATTTTGTTATGGAATGCACAGATTCAATCTTAATGACAACTGTATAACTATTTGTCATATAACTACCATATAACTACCAAATTTCAATTAACTATTTTATTATTAGCAATAGTATTTTGACATAATTAATTACTGTTAATATTTATTAAATGAAGACTAATTTTAATTTAGCAAATGCTGACTCTCTGAGTTATGTTCTCTTTGCCTTTGTCGGTGCATAGTTAATAGTGATGAGATCCCTTAACCTTTGATCAACTGAGTACATCATTCTGATTGTGAGTAATAGGCTAATATTATGTAAGTGGGGAAATGATTTATGGTGTGAATTTAATTATCATTATTATTGGACTGTCTTTATGAATAACTTTAAAATCTAAATTTATTATACTCAATGATATATTAAAATAAACTGGAAATAAAACAGACTTTTCGATGAAGAATATTTTATTTTTCGGACATAATTGAAAGTCCAAAATTTGGAAAACGGGTGAATTCGAAAATGTAAATAATCTTAGTGATAATGTTGCTTGATTCTGAAGTTTAAAAAAAACGAAACTTTTCGATTTCATAAAATATAAAAATTCAATATCTTCTTAAAGAAATAGAAAACAGAAATAAAAATCAATATAATTGAAAACAATTTAAAAGAAAATTATAAGGGGATTACACAATTTCTTAAATGATTCGAATCCATAATCAGTGGAATTGAAATAGACATATTTATACTTTTGGGGTTTGTTTTGTAATCAAACAGTATGTGATTTGGGTAATAAAATTCTACGTCACACACTCTGGGGCCTTAAATAGGGCGATGGCGCTCAAAACTTCAAAAGACAGTATTTTTCGTTTTATAAATTTATTTTAAATAATCAACTAAAAGATAAAATCGTAGTTGTGTTAAAAAAAACCATAATTTTTAATAATGATAAGTTTTAATTTGAAAAAATGCATTACGTTTAATAATTTACTTATATCGTATGTTTAATATAAAACTTTCTTTGATAAAATTATCCTGATAATAAACAAAATTTGTTGAACTACATATTGAATAACTGATTAAAGACATATACGTAATAAAATTTATATAATATGTACCTATAGTATAAAAATAATAAAATATTGTAGGCACATATATGTATTTCGCACAATAGCTACATGAAACAATAAAATATAAACAATTTAAACAAGCCGTTAACATATTTTAAGTATAAATCATATATTATAATTATTTATAACTACATATGTAATATTTTTACATAATTTCTGTAAATTTGTTATTTGATAATCATTTCAAATTATAATATTTAATCAATTTTAGTTTTAGCTGATCCAAAAAAAAAAAAAAAAAAAAAAAAATATGGCTCTAATCAGGATTATCTGAATCCGTAATATGATGCTATACTAGATATAATGTGATATGTAATGATGTCTAAGCTAGGTGGTCGAAGTCCAATCTTAACATGTCGCAAATATCAGTGTCTAATAATTTGTTTTTTTTTATGTTGGCATTTTTCTGAGGTTAGTTATCAATAGATCGAAAAATATTAACAGTCGATTAAAAACGACCACAATATTATGAATTCTAGAAGTCTTCCTACTAAATTGTTCCCTATAATAATATAATAATAATAATAAACCTTAATTTGTACAATAATGGTGCATAATAGAATAGAATAGAATAGAATAGAAAGAAAACTTTATTCTGGGACAAAGTCCCTTAAGAATAACATTGAATATCACAAAGTAAGATCATAAACTGGCCGAGAGGCTTTTAAAAATAAAACAACTTAGGTAAAATTAAATACAAATTGGTATGAAAAAAAAATACAGAGAAAAACTAGAGAAAGAAAAAACTATTAATAAAAAGAGAGTGGAAAGATAAATATACAAAAAAGAGGTTAATATTGTAAACAAAATTGCAGAAGAGGAAAAAACAAACAGAAACTTAAAGAAAAATAAAAGATAGAAAATCCAAAATTAGCATTACAAGAAATCAAAACATTATCATAGTTAAACTATAATTTTTGCTAATGTTTTATGTCTGACGGTCTTATAAATAAATTAGACAATTACATACATAGTACATATATCCTTATAATTAGAGAGCGTCGGGTTGGAGGGAAAGAAGATGGTGAAAGAGTAGTGTTTTGAATGTTCCAAGGGAGGAGGCATTGCGGATACAGGGGGGGGGGAATTCCAAAGATTAGAGGATCGGACAAGGAAGGAACGTTGGAATGCAGTACTTCTGTGGGATGGAGTATAGAGATCGGAAAGACGAGATCTTGTATGCAGTGATTTGATAGCAGACTTGAATTTCAGGTTACTGTAAATAAAGGGAGGGTGACGGGTGTTGATAACTTGGAATAGGTAGGAGCCTAGAAAGTATTTTCTGCGGAAGGAGGGGAAAAGCCAATTTAACTCAGTATAGAGATGCGAAACATGGGAACGTCTCGATGTTCCGAAGACAAACCTAATGAAGCAATTCATGATGCGTTTTAATCTGTCCTCAAGAACCATCGAGAGCCCGTCATATATCACGCAACCATAGTCAAATTGGGGGAAGATAAGGGAGGATACTAGAAGTTTGCGTGTGGGTAGGGGAAGGAGGTGACGGGAGCGGTGAAATAGTTTTAGGATACCGATTGACCTTCGGGAGATTTGTGCAATATGGGATTTCCAGGAGAGGGTTTGATCAATGGTTAAGCCTAAATTTTTAACAGAGGAATGGAAAGTTATTGGATGACCATTAAGGAATAATGTGGGAAAGTTGGCATTTGAATGGAGAAGGGAGTGTGATCCTATGACAATTGCTTGAGTTTTAGCTGCGTTTAACGTTAATTTGTTCAGATTTGCCCAGGCACAGGTTTCGTCTAGGTCTTCCTGAATTTTGGCAAACGCAGCTAACATTTCGGATGGAGGAAAGGAGAAGTAAATTTGGAAGTCATCGGCATAAAGATGGTGGGAACAATGGTGAATTGAATGGGGAAGATCATTGATGTAGGAATTAAACAGTAGAGGGGAAATGCTCGAACCTTGAGCTACTCCTGACTGTAGAGTGAGGAAAGAGGATAGGCCTTGGTTAGCAGTGGCAACTGCTTGGGTGCGGTCGGAAAGGAAAGATTGAAACCAAAGGAGGGAGCTGTAGGAAAAGTTCAATGATTTCAATTTGGAAAAAAGGATATTATGGTCTAAGGAATCGAATGCTTTAGAGAAATCAAGGAGGATCAGGATGGTCAGTTCTTTTTTGTCCATCGCTGTTTGGATGTCAGTGATAATTTTAATGAGTGCGGATTGTGTTGAGAAGCCGGGACGGAAACCAGATTGGAAGGGATCGAGTAACTTGGAATGTTCTAGGAAATTGGAAATTTGGGATTGCACCAATCTTTCTAGGGGCTTAGAAAGGTTGGAAAGTATGGATATGGGGCGGTAGTCCTTTGGGGATATAGGGTTTGGGTTCTTGTTGATGGGATGAATTAAGGCCTTTTTCCAGGAAGTGGGAAATACTGAGTTTTGAAGGGAAAAATTGTATATAAAGAGGAGAACCGGAAGGATTTCAGGAAGGCATAATTTCAATAATTTAACAGGAATGTTGTCTATACCAGATGAGTTGGATTGAGACTTCATAATGGAGGTAATTAGATCAGAGGGGGTGATATAAGAAAAGTAAAAATTATTGTCGTTAAATGCTGGCGGAGGTAAGGACTGGGAGGGTCGAGAAGGGGCAGATGAAGTGGAAGAAACGAAATAGGAGTTTAACTCATCCGGAGTGACAGGAAGGTCTCCCGAGGGAGAGGAACTAGGAGGATCACACAAGGAAAGTTTGCGGAGGAGCAGCCATTTGGATTTAGGATCGGGTGCAGATGAAAGGGCTTCGTGGAAGAAATTGGATTTAGTTCGCCGGATCGTGGATTGAGTTAAATTTCTAAGAAACTTAAACGCTTGATAGTCATCTTCAATCCTTGTTCGCCTGAAGCGTCTCCGGGCAGCCTCGCGTCTTCTTTGTAAATCTTTAATGTGTTGGTTCATCCAAGGAGCAGGGCGACGCCGGCGAAATGTTGAGGTTTTAAGAGGAGCATGGGTATCAAGGATAGATAGGAGATTGGTGGTGAGTAATTCAACCATGGTATCAATTGAGGAGCAGGAGTAAATTGGATTCCAATCTATGGCTTCGAGATCGGATAAAATCATATCTCGGGAGAGGGAGTCTATGTTACGGAAGGATATTGTTTTAGGAAGGAAACGAGGTGTTGGGATATCATATGATATTTGTATCAGGTCATGAGAGGATAGGAATGAAACAGGTCGTTGACTTGAGGAAAGAAGATTTTTTGGAGAATCTATGACATGCAGGTCCAACCATGTGTCGGACCCGCGGGAGTGGTGGGTGGTATTGAATGGTACAATGAAAAGGTGGAGGGAAAAAAAAAGGTTTTCAAGGTAGATTTTGTCATAGGAGTCAGACAGGAGATTGGTATTTAGGTCACCGGAGATGATTATATTGGAGTAGAGAGGGACATAGTGGTAAAGGTTAGATTCGAATGATTGGTCAAAAGGAACATGTGGAGGACGGTAAACCACTACATACAGGAGAGAATGGGCATTAATGGATATTTCAACAAATAAGGACTCAATGTTAGGGAGATTTGAAGGAGGTGAATGAAAAAGGACTCGAGGCTTCAGGCAATCATGGACGTATAGCGCCACTCCACCACCGGTCCGGTTAACCCGGTCATGACGAATGATGGAGTAGTTAGGGAGAGAAACCGAGGAAGAAGGTATGTAGGGTTTAAGCCAGGTTTCAGAGACTGCAATGATGTGGTAAAAATTTTGGGTGAAAAATTCTAGGAACTCATCGTAATGGGCTGGTAGGGATTGTGAGTTTATGTGACAGGCGGTTAGGATGTTAGTCATAATGGCAAGGAGTTAGGGAAACATAGGACAGTAGGTAAAAGGATGACGCTGATAATGAGAAACAGTAGTAAACGCTAAGAAGAAAAAATACATATCGATAATAAGAACAAAGTAAAATGATATATACAAAGTATATATAGAAGTAGAAATATTTATAATAATGGAAAATAAAAGTAGTAGCAGGTGAATATATGAGGATAGTATAGAACGAAAGGGCGATGAGTTGGTTAAGAAGAGATGAAAAGATAATCATACATTATTTATATATATATATATATATATATATATATATATATATATATATATATATATATATATATATATATATATATATAGCTAAATAAAAGGTTCGCGGGACTGAGTTTTTAAAAAAAGAGCGTTTTTATTGACAGACATACATTATACAAGAAAAAGCACAATTCATAGCCTAATACAAGGACTTCGTGTTGAACAAACTGGCATCACAACGTGTAGAAGCAGAGTGTCGCCGGACGAAGGTGGGGGTGCCCCTTTTATACAATTATCTAGGAGAGGGGATAGTGTACATTTATTTATTATCCCTTAATACCATTGGGTTTCTATAACTTCTCCCCCCCCCAAGTTCCGAGGTCTCCGATGGAACAAATATCTTAGTGTAAATAGGTAAGATTCTATACAATAAAAATAAAAGGTTTGGACCTTATACATTTCTCAATACCTTTTACACTAAGTCATAACATTGCAATAGATCTATATTCGATATATTCTATAAACAAAAGGGATTGGACCTTATAATTTAAGTTTATACAAAAATAAAAGGATTATAACTTGTGTACTAAGTTTAGGATTTGTACTATCTATAGTTTTAAATAAAAAGATTAAACTCTGTACTGAAATACAACTATCAGCTTCCTATAAACAAAAGGATTAGACTTTGAACTTCCTGTTTATGAAGTCAGGATCTGTACACTTGCAAAATAAAAGGATTAAACCTTGCCCATCTCTTAATATTAACAATAAGCTTAAACTATAAAATGTTTATACATTACAAAATTCCTTACATGCTAAAGTACAATTTTCCTAACAACTAAAAGATAACAGAATATTTCTTAATACTAAACAATACATTTTAATATCAATACATTATTTAAACAAAAGGAAAATTAAATAAGAGTCTTTGAATTACTTTCTTCTATTACAAATACTACTTTTAAATTCAAAATTACACAATTAAATTAAAATATTTTAAATCAAAATAATAATTCAAACACTCTTCTAATTACAATTAATAATAATTTCAAAATAAAATATACCTTTCTCAATGATCAATCAAAATAATATTTCAAGACAAAATAATAGTATCTTAATATTTATTATAGTTCTCCAAAATATTAATTACAAAATAAATCAAACAGAATATTATCGTGAAATAAAATAATGCTTTGAATGATCTTTTACATTATTAACATGGAATATAATATTTCACAGCAAAATACAAAAGTCTGACTTTATTAAAATAAACTACAGCATTGTCAGTTTAATACAGATAATTCTTTTCAATATAACATAAACATTACTCCTAATACCATTATATTTATTATATTTAAAATAAAAGATTTTTAAGACATTTTAATATTGTTTAAATAAAATTAAATATTTTTAATCAGAATCATTATCTGAGTCATAGTTATCCGAGACATCCGAAATATTTACGCGAATGGATTCATTATCGTCGTCTGAAATATATTGTTTCTTTTTTCTCTTTTTTCTAGTGGGCCTTTTAATATTGTCAATATGGGTTTTAATCGGTCTCTTATCTTTCACTAGTACATTTACTTTTTTAAATTTGTCTCTACTCTTTATTTTTGCTTGGGTATTTTTTAAATATTCTACATCTCCTAATTGTCGTTGAATATCCAAAGGGTCTTCTCTATTTTTATTTAATTTTTCAGTCCTTGTTTCTTTTTCGTCATTTATTTTGGATCTAATTAATTTATGTAATAATTGTTGGTCCTTGTGATATTTTAATACGTATTGTTCCGTCAGGTCGGTGTTTTCGTCTGACTCTAATCTGGAGGTTCCGAAAGTAATTTCATTGGGCGTTAATTTTAATTTATTATTTAAGGTGTTATTGTACGCTATTACCGCTAATCTTAATTTCTGCTGCATAGAACATTTATCTTTTTCTTTTCCTATTATTCTCAATAATTCGTTTAGGGTAGAGTGGACTCTGTTCAATAATCCCAAAGAGTTTGAGTGGCTGGCTGAAGTATAATGTAAGATAATATTATTTTCTTCACAAAACTGTTTTACTAAATTATTTTTCATTTCCGTCCCTTGGTCTAAGGATATTTGTAACGGTGTCGGAAAATATGTCATGTAGTTGGTTAGTGCATTACAGATATTAATTGCGTTCTTTGATTGTAGGGTTTGAGCAAATAAATGTTTCGAAAATGTGTCTACTGCTGTGAAAATTATTGCGTTGTTAAAATTAAAAATGTCAATCATTAATTCCTGAAACGGTCTTTCTGGTGTAGGTGTAATTTGAAATTTGGTCTTTATAGGTTTTCGGTCATATTTCGTAACTTTACAAGTTTCGCATTTATTAATATACTCCGCTATTTTATTTTGCATCCCTGGAAAATAATATTCTTTTTTAAGTTTTCGAATGTTTCGTTTATACCCCTATGCTTTGTTTTGCCTAAATGATAATTATCTATAATTTCTATTTGTTCATTCGGATTTTCGACGTCATTTACAATTTGTTTATATTTTTTCAATTTAACCGATGGATATTCCGTTTCTATTATTTGTTGTATTGTTCTAAAATAATCGTCATATAAATTTTCGGTTATTTCGTTAGGTGATTTACAAATTATCCCGTATGTTTTATTAGGTTCGAGTATCTGTTCTAATAATGAAGCGATATCTGATTTAGCATAAATGTTTAATTCGTATCGGCGTTTTCCAAATGGTTTAGTGAAATTAATTTTTGTATTTCCCCTTTTTATAATTATTTGATTTTTTTCTATGTTTATACATTTTTCGGGTTCACTAATTCGTACTTGTTCGTTACTAGATTCCTGGGAATAGATTGTCTCTAAATCATCTTCCGGCGGTACTTCTAAGTCCTCTATTATCGCGTCATACTCGGAATTGTTTTCGTCCGCTATTTCCTGATTTAATAATTCTTCGACGTCCATTTCCTCCACGTCGCTATTATGATTCAATTCGTCGCTTCCCCTGGAAAGTGCATCGGCCACGTAATTTGTTTTTCCCTGAATGTGTTTAACTTCGAATTCAAATTCTTGTAATTTCCAAACCCACTTCATTATGCGCGTGTTACCGTTTTTCATTGAAAAAATCCACGTTAAAGGTTTATGGTCCGTGCATAAAAGAAATTTTGTACCGTATAAATAAGGCTTAAAGTGTTGGGTTGCCCATACTACCGCTAGTAATTCTTTTTCTATTGAACTATAATTTAATTCCGCATTTTGTAATACTCGGGACGCGAATGCTACTGGGTGTTCTATTTCATTTTCGTCTTTTTGTGAGAGCACGGCTCCGATGGCTTTATTACTGGCGTCTGTAGTTAATATAAATGGTCGTTCCCAATCCGGATAATTTAAAATTGGTGTGTTACTCATCATTTCCGTTAGGGTTTGACATGCTTCTTTAATTTCCTTTGTGCCATAAATTTTTGTTTTTAGTGAATTAGAAATCGGTCTGGTAATTTTTGCGTAATTTTTAATAAACTTTCTATAGTATCCCGTCATGCCCAAAAATTGTCTCGTCGTCTTTTCATTACGCGGAATGGGGAAATTTAAAATTGCTTCTATCTTTTTCTCGTCTGTTTTTAATCCGTCTGGGGTTACGATGTAGCCTAAAAAGTTTAATTCTGTTTTAAAAAATTCCGTTTTATCTAATTGTATTGATAGATTATGTTCTTTTAGGGCTTCAAATACTCTTTTTAAATCTTTTAAATGTTCCTTTTCGTTTTTTGAGTAGACTATTATATCGTCGATGTAAATCATGGAATTGGGGATATTTTGTATCATCATCATCGCTCTCTGAAAGGTTGGGGGTGCATTACACAAGCCAAAAGGCATACGTAGAAACTCAAAATGCCCATTTTCGGCGGAGAACGCGGTTTTAGCTATTGAATCTTTATCCATTTCAATTTGGTGAAATCCCGACGCGAGGTCTATGGTGGAAAATATTTTCGATCCCTTTAGTCTATTTAATAAATCTTCGATATTCGGTAGGGGAAATTTGTCCTTTACTGTAGCCTGGTTTAATTTCCTATAGTCGATCACCATTCTAATTTTTTTCTGTCCCGACGCGTCTGATTTTTTTCGGTACAATCCAAAGCGGAGAATTATACGGCGATTTGCTAGGTCTTATGATATTACTTTTTAATAGTTTTTGAACTTCATCATTAATTTGTTTTTTAAATTGTTCCGGGTAACGGTAATTACGCGTATAAATTGGATTTTCATTCGTTGTTATTATTTTATGTTTTATTAACCCTGTTGATTTTAAATTCTCGTCGTCCCTTTTTAATACTTCGCCATGTTGGCTAATAATTTCGACTAATTCTTCCTTTATTTCCGGACTAATATGTTCGTGGCGAATTAAGTTTTTAATTTCGTTTTTATCATTAATAAAAAATAAGTCATTCTCTAATTTGAATTTTTTCTTTTTAAATTTTAATTCATTTTTTTCTAAATTGATTTTTAATTTTAGTTTTTTTCATTGTCTCGTAGCCCAATAAAATATTAAACCTTTCGCTAAATGGAAATATTAAAAATTTGACTTTTTGATTAATTCCTATCAGGGGCATTAGGTCAATTATCACGCTTTGTGATCCTTCCGCCGTTCCCGTAGGTGTTCGAATTGCAAAATCCTCTTTAGAAATTTCCGAGAAATGTGGAATGTGATCGGGGTGTATATAATTTTTTGTGGCACCCGTATCAATTAGCCATTTATTTCCCATACTGTCAATTAAGTTCGGTAAGTCGTTATTTAAATTTAAGTCGTGAATTTCTATTTGTTTATCCTGGTTATCAATGGTCTGTTTAGAATTTAAATTATTTATATCCGGTCCGGAGGTCTGCTTGTGCTCGGGCCTAATTCTAAAAAATGATCCTGTTTTTTCTAAAGATTCAATCCGCTCTAACAATAATTTAATTTTTTCGTCTTTTTCTTCTTCAATTGTATGTACCCTATTAGAAACAGTTCTCATCGAAACGGTGTTAGAATCTATTTGAGGTTGCTGGTAATTTTGCCTAATATTTCTAGAGGGTGGTTTATTAAAAAATCTATGTTGTGATTGGGGGTCCCACGGTTGGTTATAAATCGGAGTCGTATATTCAATAGCTCGCTGTTGTGGCCGGAAGTTATGTTGGTTGTTATTGTTATAAGAATTAGAGGTTGGACCTTGCTCATACTGATACTGTTGCTGTCGGTAATGTTGGGGATTATTATACGACGTATATTGCTCGCGGTGGTACTGATGGGGTCGGTAATTTTGATAATCATGGTGGTTGTTAAAATTTGGTCGGTACTCTTTGTTTTTAAAATTATTTTCGAAATTTTTCTTTTTATAATTATTTTGAGTTGGGTTATTTTTATACTGTTTTTTTATCGCCATAAATTCTATGTACGATATGAGCCGCGCTGTTTCTTAGTATTTCTTCTAAATCTTCTAACGAATCGAATTTTATATGGTAAATGAAGTCCGTTAGTGCTGGGTGTAAACTATGTACTGCGTGGTGGGATATCTGTTTGTCATACCTATATATTTCGTCCTGTTTATCTAATATCTCATTGTCAGAGTAAATTCGCGCATATAAATTGCATCTTTTTTTGGCCCAGTCGTTCCAAGAAATCGAGTGGGTTTTCATTATGGTAAGTCCGCGTATTTAAAATTTCCGAAATTAATTGTTCATTAGTTCTCGTGTCTTGGTACTTTTTCTTTAAGAATTTTATTATTTCTTTTACTGTATTGAATTCATTATCATATACGGCGACTTTAGCTTTTCCAGTTAGTTTATTTAGGATTGTTAAAACAAGTTTAGCTTGGTTTGTATTTTTATGGGTATTATCATCTTTACAGTATAAATTATATAAAAATTCGCTATTTCTTATAAAATCAACTAGTTGTAACGGATTTCCGTCGTATTCCGGGATTAATGCTAAATCATGATTTTTAATTTCTAGAGCCATATTATTTTCTTTTTTAATTAACATTGAACCTGTTATTTTTAAGTTACTTAATTTTTCTTCCAAACCATTCATAAAGATAAATGCTAAATAATATTTTAAATTATTATACTTATCACTAACTTATATTTAAATTACAAAAATTACTTAAAATAAAAATAAAAATAAAATTAATTATACTTTTTCTTGATACAACGTTGTCTTCGATGTCTTCTTGATGACGCTCCCTTTAGCTCCTTCCCGTCGATTCTTTAGCAAGAGGTTGAAGGTCTTTTTGGTCAAGGTATTGGAATACCAAAGCGCTCCCAAAGACTTGAAGATCTGCTGATGTACTAATACTCAGCTCCCAATCTTCTCATGCCAATGGAAAGAGGTCTCGCTGTTCTGTACCTGAAATAAGATAGAACTGCCGCGAAGTTACGTTAACGCTTCCAAATGTCCCTCCGTTCGGGCGCCAGCTAAATAAAAGGTTCGCGGGACTGAGTTTTTAAAAAAAGAGCGTTTTTATTGACAGACATACATTATACAAGAAAAAGCACAATTCATAGCCTAATACAAGGACTTCGTGTTGAACAAACTGGCATCACAACGTGTAGAAGCAGAGTGTCGCCGGACGAAGGTGGGGGTGCCCCTTTTATACAATTATCTAGGAGAGGGGATAGTGTACATTTATTTATTATCCCTTAATACCATTGGGTTTCTATAATATATATATATATATATATATATATATATATATATATATATACACATACATTTTTTTTAATTTAAATTTGTACAATGGGGCTCCACTAAACCATCCAATTCATCTAGTATATGAATCCTTACGATCCAAAATCCTTTGAAAAATCCTCAATGCTCCTTACTTTGTCACCAATAAACTTATCCATAAAGATCTTAATGTTCCATATGTTGCTGATTTAGCCAACACCAGATACCTATCCTTTTTATAGTAAGCTCCATAACCACTCAAATCCGTTAGTTTCTCAACTTACTTCCGACTCTATTTCTGATAATCCTCTGAAGCGTATGAAACGAAGATGGCCTAGAGACCTTCTAGTGTAGAATTTTAATGAAGTTCTACTGATGAGTAGTTCTTTTCAGGTTTTTGAATGAATAAATGAAAATTAATCTTTATTCTGGGACACCTTGTCCCCTAAGAATAATACAAAAGAACAATAAAAAGGTATTATTGTCTGGCTGCGCACATATCAGGCAGCAACTTATATAGAGTGTAAATTATACACATATAAATATATAAGGTGAAATTTTAGATTTCAAAACAAGTCTTTGGGTTTACATAAGAAAAACAAAATAAGTAAATAACAAAATTAAAATAAAAAATAAAATAAAATAAAAAGAAATATTCTAGCACTAATATATTATTACATAATTTCGGAAGATTGATAATTGAGGAGGTAGATGAATAAATTATGTTTGAAGGAAGTGAGAGAAGGAGCATTGCGGATCGAAATGGGTATGGGATTCCAAAATAAATGTTTTAACACGTTATTGTAGTCTTTGTCAATACATTTACTTCATGTATATATTTTGTACAGTTGTAAATTTCAATAAATATGTATATAAAAAAACAATTTATGTTGTTTTTTTTTTCTTTTAAGAGCTTCACTGTTAATAATTTCCTTTAAATTAAGGGTTGAACCTATTTCTTTCCCTTTAATGGCCAATTCTATTAACATTTCTTTGAATTCTTGATGATTCTAGCCTATTAAATCCTAGTTGTCAGCCAGGTTATATCTCTAAGTGATTTAGCCATTCACCATTTATGTTTAGTCCCTTTCCGTCCCAGTTACCATAAAACTACTCATTAATTCCTGCAGTACACTTATGAATATGCTTGGAGATAGAATATCGCCTTGTTTGACACCAGGTCCATTCTCATGGCAGTGATTTTTCACAGTCCTGCTGGACATAAGTTGGAACTAAAACTTCCAAATCAATATTTTTTGTGAATTTGAACATGAATCGATTCCTTAAAGTTGGTTAATATAGTCTTGTTTCGAAAAATATTTCAGTTATTTTACTTATAAGCTCATGACCGACAATTGTCCCTACCTATAAAGTGAGATTTCATGGAAGTTATTTAAGTATTCCTAAAAATTAGGGGTTACCAAACCATTCTTAAACCAGTTGTATTTTATGGGAGTGTAACCTGGATGCTCACTGCGAAGAATGAAGGCATTATAAATAGATGGGAGAGAAAAATTTTGAGGAGGATATATGGCCCTATTAGAGATGGAGATATATGGAGAATAAAAAGCAACCAGGAACTAAGAGAACTGTACAAAGCTCCTGATTTGGTTGCTACAATAAAGCAAAGGAGATTAAGATGGCTGGGCCATGTGCATAGAATGAGCCCCAACAGAATACCAAAAATCATGCTGAATGGGCGTCCCGAAGGAGGGAAGAGGGGAAGAGGAAGGCCTAGATTGCGCTGGAGGGAAGACGTTGAGGCAGACCTAAATACGCTTGGTGTGAGGTATGGGAGGAGAGCAGCTGGTGACAGGAACAAATGGAGGGGAATCGTGGAATAGGCAAGGTTCTGCAATGACCGTAGCGCCATTGTTGTTGTTGTTGTTGTTATTTAAGTATTTATTTTTAGAAAACTTATGTATTTATTTCCTAGAGTATGAAAAAATATATTGGAAAATAAATTAACTTGCTTTTAAACATTTTAAAACTATAAAGGGAAACTGAAAATTCCGTTTTCTTCTTGTCACTCGGTTTGGCCTCACGACCGTCACACTAAATAGTTATTTTAATATTCTATACAAGAAAAAGCTAGTGCTAATTATTGCTATCTACAGAGTAATTCGTGAGGTTATCTTCATATGTGATGTGTTTGGTCGACATTTTTTATAGTATTTTCTAAGATTTTTATCAATCCAGGGTAAGTTTTCTTTATCGTACTTTTTATTACTCACGACCGTGACGCTTTTTTGAAATGATTCGAATTTTTTAAAAGCTCCTGGACTCCATATTTGATTATTTTTAGATGTACATAACTGATTAGTCAAACTAGCCGTTTAGGTAAGGCTCTGGTGATGCAATAAACATTAAATTATGGGAGGTTCCTCACGACCGTCACAACTATTATTTTTTTTCAAATTGTTAAGAGTTACATATTGATGTACCAACACTTTTATATGGGTGAAACATCGTTGAATTGAGTTCCTTTTTGGCGGGTGGTTGGAGGAGGGGGGAATCGGAATTAAAAACAACTCAACCGATTTTCGTCAAATTTTATATCGGAGTTACATACTCATATAAAAATACTTTTATAAGGGTGAATCATCATTAATTTAAGTTTCTTTTTTTGGGGGGGGGATTCAAACTTACAAACGACGCAATCGAATTTCGTAAAATTTTATATTAGAGTTATATACTTATATACTAAAACTTTTATAAGGGTGAAGCATCATTAATTTAAGTTTATTTTTTTGTTTTTTTGGGAGGGGGATTGAGATTTGGAGAGAGACAAACGACTCAATCGATTATCGTAAAATTTTATAATCTTCATATTCCCAATGGCTATCTAGGTTCTTCTTTCTCCTTCTGTGTTTTATCATATCTTCTTTGTATTTTTAAGCTTTCTAATTCAGCATAATATCTGAAATCTTCTACATTTTCTTTAGAAATTGGCTCTTTTACAGTTGCTTCACTGTCTTTATCTTCACTCCTTTCCCTTTTTTTCCTTAAAGTTTCTTAGGCTTGTAAATCTTCTTATGAAAAAAGTCGATCATTTATGAGAGGTGGATACCTCAAGGTCGCCTTATTACCTTTCTCCTAATGAGCTTTCATAAATGGAAATAATTCTCTTCTAATATCCCTTACAGCCTTTGACATATCATCTTTAATTTTCTATGTTTCAAATTCTTCGGATTTAATAAATTTAAATTTGTTTTTCATATATATATATATATATATATATATATATATATATATATATATATATATATATATATATATATATATATATATATATATATATATTTTTTTTTTTTTTTTTTTTTTTAAACTGGGCCATTTTTTAGGGGGGTGGGTTAATTTTTCTTATTTTTGTTATGTCAGATAGTCGAAAATTTGATACGATATACCTCGAGTGCAAAAAAACCGGCGGACCTTGAATTTCATTAAAAATGTATTACAATACAATATCCGACACAACAACTCGTCACCGAGCCTCAAGTAGTCTCCGCCAGTTGGCTCTATCCAGTGCAGCAGTCCTCCAGTCCCGCACGCCGAGAAGAGTCCTAGCGTCCTCAGTAACACCATCCTTCCATCTTACATTCCGCCGCTTTCCTTATTCCAAAGATTTATTCTGTGTCCACCTTCTTCGGAATCTCACCGTCATCCATTCTGGCTAGATGGCCAGCCCATCGAGGTTTTCCCAATTTTATGATTTTGGAGATCTCGTTATCTTCAAAGAGCTCGTACAGTTCCTCCATGTCTCGCCTACTTTGATGGGTCTATATATCCTCCTCAGTATCGTCCTTTCGAACACTAAGAGCCGTTTTTCATCCGCCTTCTTAATAGCCCATGCCTCCGAGCCATAAATTAGTACTGGGCGGACTATTGTTTTACATGGCTTGATTTTTGTCTTTCTTGACAGATATCGGCTCCTGAAGTTTCTTGATAAGCTGTAGTAGCATTTGTTAGCGGTTATTATCCTACGCTTACTTTCTTGGGTGATATCGTTTAGGTAGTTTATTTCGCTTCCCAGGTATATAAAGTTGTTGACCACCTGTAATCTATAGTGTCCAACCTCAAAGTACTCCTCCTGGTTTCCTAGCCCTCCAACCTGCATATACTTAGTTTTTTGCCGGTTTACTTTTAATCCAAACCTTCTTGCAGCCTCCTCGAGGGCAAGGAATGCTTATCTTAAAGCTCGTTTGGATCTGGCCATTATGTCAATTTCGTCAGCATAACACAGCAGCTGCACCAGCTTATTGAACAAGGTCCTACCAACCTGGATACCCGACTTCCTGACAGCCCCTTCTGTGGCTAGGTGCATAAGTGCATCTCCCTGCCTCACTCCATTGTTTGTGCAGAACTCATCTGAGACGTCGGCTCAAACCACACTTTGAGTTCTTCATGGTCATTTTTACCATGCGCGTCAGTTTTTAGGTATCCCCATTTCCTCAAGTGTCTGGTAGAGTTCCTTCCGGTCCACACTGTCGTAGGCTGCCCTGATGTCGACAAAAAGGTGGTGAGTCGTGATCTGGTGCTCCTTGCACCTTTCAAGTGTCATTCTTAATGAGAAAAGCTGGTCAATCGTAGATCTACCTCTTCTAAAGCCTGCCTGATAATCCCCTAGTTGTCTTTCAGCAAAGGATGACATCCGTTCAAAGAGGATACTTCAGAGGGGCCCCAGTGGGCGTTTCTTCTACTTCTAGGAATTCTACTTCCGCCTTCCCATTTATTTTTACAAAAGCTACTATTCTCATTTTACAATGGCAGTTTTGCAATTACCTTGAACAAAATTGAATCAATCAAATACAATGATTTTTTTTTTTTTTTTTCCAATTTTCAAATTTAAAGATATATTTCCAATTTTATTCTTAAGATTTTATTTATTATTTAACAGATTACATTTAAAAGTAAGCAAACCGGAGCATGTATTGTTTACCAGTTATTTTGCCATATTATTTATTTTCTTTTAGTCACAAACAATAGTTATAATACCAATAAATAAAAAATTGGGTTTTGAGCAGAATTACTGAGGAGGGGGCCCCAGTTTGCGTCACACCCTCCAGCAAGCTTGAGAGGCCACCCTCATTTGTTATTCAGCGAGTCCATCTGACTTAGCCTCGAGGAACTTCCTTAGAATCCAACTACCATCCCCACATCCATCATCCGTGGGACGCTCCCCTACGCAGTGATGAGATCCGCGCTAGGGAAATAAACCTATTGCCTTAGAATTACTAAACATTTCATTCAAAACTTATTTGTTGAAATTTGCAACTTTAGAAAAAAACATTACCACTACAACCCATGAAGGGTCAGTTCAGTACTAAGCTAAGAATTCATCAGTACTGTGTTAAAGCCCAGTACTGATATTTTATTTTTTGTGTCAATTACATTTCCAGTAGCGAGAAGAAAATTATGTTTAAGTTCAATGATGAATAGCTCTTGTAAATAATTACAAGTATATTGTTAGAGCTTAAATATATATATATATACTTCTTCAGGATACGACTTAAAGTACGACATATGGTTCAAGTTTAAAAAAACATGAGTGTCGTTAGCGACAATAACTAAGTAAAGTCTGAGTCAGACGTTTGTATCAAGGAGACAGGAGTATAGCTTCTTCCCCTACCGGCCGGAAAGCGAAAGCCTTTATTTTTTTCTTTCTCTCCTTCCTTCACCACAGAATTTTCTAATTCAAGAATTTTCAATTTTCACAAGAACATTTAACCAGCTATAGAAGAAGTAACTTTCAAGTACATAGTATAAATACCACATCTTTATTTGTTTAAGTAACTTTGGCCAGGACTTAATAATCACCTATATGAATTGGTATAATTTCTTTTTTTTCCATGTGTTAAATTTAATTTAGATTCAGTTGACTGTATTTTTAATTTTACTTAGTTCATGATACTAATTAATTATAGTTTTTCTTTCATGCGTTAAATTTATTTTCACTTCATATGATTGTAATTTTTAGTTTTTTATACTAATTATACAGAAATGTTAAGTATTTTATATTTATAATTTTTGTTTTTTTGCTTCTAGGTTTTTTTTCTCTTTTTTTCATCACATTTTATAATATACATATTTTGAAAAAAAATATTAACTTTAAATGACATTGATTTTTTATTATTAACGGTGTTCTCTTTTAATAATTGTTTATTATTAGATTTTTCAATTTTCATACAGTTTATTAAATTTTTTTTTCTCCCTTTTATTTGTAAATAAATTTTCTGCCTCCTGCCTACAGTAGGATTGAACCCGGCCCCTGGCGTTAGGAATTGAATGCCTTACCCATTGAGGTTATTTTAGTTTGGTTTGTTAGGACTGCATGACAATGCCCATAAGGTCTAATGATTGTAATCAAAATTAATCTTTTGTAATTAATTGGAAGCTTAAAGCGTTTTTTTAATGAATGTTAAATAAGTCGGAATTGAGTTGTTTTAATCATATTTAAGATTTCCGGGCATAATGTAGGCATATTATATGCGAGGGAATAAAAAAACAGATTAAAATATATGAACTAACGGTAACAATGACACATTAAAATATTTGTTTATAAGGCAAAAATAAATAACACGGAGATGTTCTGTATCCTTTTGAAATTTCATGTAACAATATATTTATTTTGTAGCAGAGGAAGGTTGACAACAATCTCTTTACCTAATTGCTAAGAAAAGGTTACCACTCCATGAGGTTATCCGCTCCAACTCGATGAATATAATGTTGCGCCTCCGTATTGCTATTGCTATTGTTATTTGGACCTTGCATAAGTGTTTTTTAGTTGTAAGAAGGCTTCTCGGACTAACAACCCTATAGCATGCACACTGATAATTATATATGCAAGTGGAGATAGATTATCTAGTTAATTACAATTTTAATTATTTTTTCTATAATATTATTTTACGTAGCTTGTAATATTTCTTTTCATTGTTTTTTTATTTAACCTTAACGCCCTTTTGAAAAATGTCAACATTTCTGTTATTGATTTGTGAATATAAAAACGATATAATAATGACACGTGTTTACCAAGCAACCCTTTCACAACAATAAAATTTACGTAAATAGAAATGACGTCACATAAATAAATCCACTTGAATTATAATCACGTCGCAGTTCACCACTTATTACCTTTTTGGTAGGTAATCGATTGTTGTGATAGGTGGCTTAGAAAACACGTGTTTACATAACATATTTTTATATTCACAAGTAAATAAAAACAATATTAACATTTTTCAAAAGAAATATTAATAGCTAGGTAAAACACTATTATGGAAAAAAAAATAAAATTTGTATTAATACAAATAATGTATCTCTACTTGCATATATAATTATCGGTGTGCACACGAGAAGCCTTCTTACAACTAAAAAACACTTATGTAAGGTCTTAATAGCAATAGCAATACGGAGACGCAACATTATATTCATGGAGTTGGAGCTGATAACCTCATGAAGTGGTTAGCCTGTTTTTAGCACAAAGGCAAAGACGTTATACATGGACGTCCTTGCTCTGCTAAGATTTATTAATAATTGAATATTTATAAAACAATACATCAAATTAATTTGATGAAATGAATATAATGCCAGGTCAAAGATTTTTAAAGAAACAGCCCTGCTTGTATTTCAAAGTATAACCTAGAACTTGGAAGCACATTTTCTGTATTCCAAATTTTTTTTGTTCATTTTATAATGATTTTTGTTGTAAGAGATATTCAAGGCAATATCATTATATATTATATTCGTTTCAAAATATTTGAATTTCTTCGCATATTTTTAATGATTTTAATGTAACACTGGGACTTGTTGATCGACAGATTTGCTAGTCCAATTGCAATTTATTTGTTTCTTTCTGTGCATATCATTATGTGTCATTTTAACAAACATTAATAATTATTTAACGCCTCTTTAATACAATTTAACCAAGTTAGCGGATTACATATGTTGCTGTCTTATATCTTCAGAGATTTTAGAACTTTTTAGTCAAATAAATATAACTTCACTTTTTATATTTTTATTTCACACATTACTTTTTTACAATATGTAACCTTCTGATTTTTACATATGACTTAAATATCAATCGATATTTTAAATAATTATAGTTACGGTTTGTTATCCTACATTACTCCTCTCCCAGTAACATCAGTATGTTACGATATAAATTTTGACTTTGAAACTACATTAGCATGCCAAAAAATAAAGAAACCTATCTAAATAAACACTTTTTTTAAACTGAAAATCAATTTTACAAAACATAATTATACCTAACATATTTTACATATTTCTTTCTAAAAAATAATAAGAATACCATAATAATTAAAAAATTAAATGTTAACAATCCACTTCACTCATTACCTATATTAATCACTAGTGGTATATTTCACATCTGATCACTGCAGGTAATGCTGGGGAAACCTGACTCTTCTACCCATTTTTGTTGTTACCTCATTATTGTATCTTGCATTTTCCTTTTTCCTGTTTTAAACAGATTCTTTTTCTTTTCTTTTTTTTTAAGTCACTTTTTTCTTTTTTGGCTTTGGAGTGTGTTGTTAATATTCATTCTTCCATTTTTTTTTAATGAACATTCTGTAACACCTTTTCTTCATCTTTTTTAATTTCAATTATAACTTTTTCTTCATCAATCGTTTTCTTTAGTTTCAGATTCTAATTTTAATTTTTATCCTTTCTCTTTTATCTTCTTTGATTCACCTTCTATTATGGCTTTTCTCCTTGTTTTTCCTATTTAGGTTTGTATGTTTTATTATTACTTATTCTTCCTTATTTTTCCTTTAATTTCTGTTTTATCTGCTTCTTCAGCTTTTGTTTTATTTGCTCCTTCAGCTTTTGTTTTATTTGCTTCTTCAGCTTTTTGTTTTATTTGCTTCTTCAGCTTTTTGTTTTATTTGCTTCTTCAGCTTTTGTTATATTTGCTTCTTCAGCTTTTTGTTTTATTTGCTTCTTCAGCTTTTGCCTCCTGTCTTAGCCTCTCTGCGGCTTCAATTTTGTTTTTAACTTCATTACCTTCTAATATTTTTTCTTCATTCTCTTTCACTGGCTTAACATTATTTTCTTCTAACACTATTTTCTTTTTCGTTTCACTTTCCTTCATATACTTTTATTTTATCTATTTCTGAACCGTACTTTCTGTATCCAGAGTATATTTTCTTTCGGCTGATTTTTTTTTTTTAAGTTTCTGGTTTTATTTCAGCCACATCTTCATTTTTCCTTATCTTTGGTTCTGGTTTCTTTATTTTATCTTCCCTTTTGGAATATTCAGTGATTTTTTTAATTTTCCAATTCTAGTTTAGATTCTACTTTTACTTCTTCCTTATTTATATCCGTTTCTTTGTTTTTCATCTGTTTCGCCATCATCACTCCCGTCTTGCGGCATCGTGAACGTCGGGGTCACCAAATTGTTGCTGTCTTTATATCTTCAGAGATTTTAGAACTTTTTAGCCAAATAAATATAACTTCACTTTTTATATTTTTATTTCACACATTGCTTTTTTACAATATGTAACCTTCTGATTTTTACATATGACTTAAATATCAATCGATATTTTAAATAATTATAGTTACGGTTTGTTATCCTACACATACAATAATATGTTACCATGAAATAAAATGTCTGGTGTTTCCACAGCTGGGATTAAAACCGAGGACCAACCGAGGTTTTTGGAGTGATGACCCCTGCCCGTTCACAGATGACCATCCCCCAACTTGTGTCAGTCGCACTGTGGCAAGAGGTTAATGGATTTTGTTCCCATCTTAGGACCACACGGGTTTAGTTGATCACTTTTGATCTCTCAGTATCGGACAGGACTTTACTGTTCTCCTTTCAGGATCTCCGACAGAATTGATTAGTAATTAACTTTTTAAACAATAATGTGTATTAAATTGAAATATATTTGTTTTTTATTTTATATTTTACTTTTTAAGAGAGAGTAATCATGTTTTTTTTTTTTTTTTAAGTAGATTAAACATTTATTGTTTACTTCTTGTGTTTTAAAAATATTTTGGTTGTCATATCAAAGAGTGAGTAAACCAAAATCTTAGAACCTTTTCCAGTTTTGTTTGCTTTTATATCTAACTGACTTGCCCATTTAAAACTGAACTGTTTCATAATATTTATCACAGGCGACTTTTTCTATCTATTCATAGTTATCAGTTAGTCGGTGTCGGTTATTCCAAACACGTGTCCTTACACTTTTAGTCCTGAAGTTCATGGTCAAGGGTGGTCGTGGCAGTAAAACGTAAATTTCACTTTCTGGAATTTTTCTGTGGTAGCTTTTGATATAATCTTTAAGACTTTTATTGCAACATGAGATTCAGAGAATTTTAAAGAATTTCAACAATCCAAATCTTTATGAAAGAGAACGTGTTAAATGCTTTATTTGGGTAACGTAATAATAACAGCCCATTATAAATGTATTAGAATACATTGTAATTGTCTGAGATGTGTAATTTTTATATGACACCTTTTTACTTACTTTTATTCAAGTTATTATAAAAAAACTGGTTTTAATACGTCCTGTTTATGAGGTATCCTAAAGATGGAGGTCTATAAGTAAATTATTTATGCGAATTGAATGTAATAATAATTAGACAATAGAAAGCACACATTTTTCGGGCAAACATAAAAAATCTCTAAAAAGTGGGAACTCGCCTTGTCATTGATTTCGAGAAGCTATTACTCCACATCCTGGTGTTGAAGCTGACTAACATCATTGACTTGTCATCAAATACTACACCAAAATTTATAATCTATATCAAGAATGCAAAAAATACTCTTTACGATTTGTTGTATAGTTAGGGTTAACTGGTTACTGTGTATTAGAAAGGTGGAAACTATAGAGCAACGTTTAACCTTTTGGAAAAGATTATTGATGTTTCTTTTTATAAACGTTAAGGATTTATTTCCATTGTATTATTGTGTACACGTTTAGACCACTAGGGCACCACGTGAACCTCTTCATCTTCTCGCAGTGCATTTTCTTTCTCCCATCGGACCAAGTTGTTCCTGTCTTTTATTTCTTGACCTTTTGGCTCACTTTCCACTTTAGTATTTTCTGGTGAAACATTTTCCTGTCTTTTATATCTGTGTCTGTTATGCCAGGCATTGATTAGGTCTTTTCTGACTTGGGTAATCCACGTTATGTTCTTAACGCTTTCTGTGTACTCTAGGATCTGTTCAGTCAGTCGGGTGATCTGCCCTCCCATTCTCTTGATATGCCTACAATGTTAGATATCTGTTTGGTCTCTTGCCTACTCCGTAATCTGTAACCTTCTTCTGTTTTATTGGGACCTAGGATTTTTCTGGATTCTTCTTTCCAGTTTCTTGATTTTTCATTTTTCATTGATTTTAGCTTATACATTTATTTAATTTTTTCTTACATTAAATTTTTTTTTTTTGTAATAAAGTTACACTGGATAAAGCTGTAATAAGCAGCTTCAAAATCAATGAGAACAGCTAAGGATGCCTATGGACTCTCACAAAAGAAATGTGAAATTCACAACTTTATCCTACGATTTTAATGGTTTATTTTATTTTATTGGAAATTTTTTTTCTGGCTTTTTTCGAATCTTCTTTTGAACATTTTCTAAAAGGTCTAGCTGCACATGTTTTTCAATATTGGCCGTAGATTGACGCAGATTCACGACTCCTCTTTTGTTATATCCAGAATCGTTTCTAATTTTTTCCATTGTGAAACACATTTTTTAGGTTTGGTTCATTATTAGTCAAAATATTTCTTAGGGTTTAACATAAGAGGCCAGAACGATTTATTGAGTAATAAGAGTCTTCACCTACGAAGTTTCAGTGACCGGCGTGTTTTTATTTATTTATATATTTTTTTTTTTTTTGAAAATAAGAATATATTTGCAACAAAAGAACTGCGCAAAATTTCTGAAAGAACGCAATTGAGGTTTTAGAGAATCGTACATCCTCTTTCAACTAATCTTAAAATATATTGTACCACAGATTTATTATATAAATATTTTAATTTTTTATTTATTTTATTTTATTGGCAGTACAGTCCTTGAAGGACCTTGGCCTCCTCCATCACTTTTTCCCATTCCTGTCTCTCCCAAGCATATTCCGACACCTGGACTCTTGAGGTCTTCTAACCATCTTTTATAGGTCTTCCCCTTCAAACAATTTCCTTGGGTACCGTGTTTCCTCCATCCTTATAATGTGTCCTAGCCAACTCAGCCTTTCTCTCTTAATCCAACCACCTAAATCTTGCTCTTGGTACAGTAATTCTGTACCTATCACCATCTCGTACTAGACCAGATTTTACGCAAGATCTTCCTTTCCCTACAGTCCAGCATCTTTTCATAAACCTTGGTACCCATTACCATTATAATGGGTAGTGAGTACCCACAGAATACGTAAGGGAGTAGAAGCGGCAATGCAAGGGAAAAAGTGGCACAAGCTACCCCCACTCCACCCGCCCCCTCAGTACACGACGGCCTCACTGTTCTCCACGCTCTGTTTATGTTTTGGTTGTTTTGAAGAGGTTTTGCAGTTGCTAGTGAAATGCCGTGTTGTGTAGCTTTTGGTTGCAGTACCAAAGTCCAAAATAAGAATGCTATTCCTCCAATTACTTTCCATCTGTAAGTAAAATTTTCTTAAAACTCTAAGTTCTTAATTTTTTCTGAGCTATCTAATGAAATACAGTAGATTCATCTTTAAAATTTTATTTTCTTCAGATTGGAACGATTCCCTATTTTCAAGTGTATAACTAAATAAACTTCACAACGTTAGTAATACAAAGTAAAAAATTAACGTAAAAGTTCTAATAATTAAAACATAACCTAAACGAGACAGGAGTTACTAAGAGGGTACTTTAAACACACTGATGATGAGCCGAATGATTTGAAAACGTTTTGTGGCAATTAAAAGTATTTTTCTTTATTTGTTAGTAATACACTTGAAAAAAGAATTCATCCGGAAACATTGGACGGAAAGATAATTACAAAGAAAAATATCAATATCAAACCTCTGTCTTCATTTGATTAGTCTGTGTTTGCATAGCGCACTCTAAATATGCTTTTTATTGTATAATAATATCATATTTTATTTTTGTTCCTAGTTTTCCCTCGGATAAAGATGAACGAATTAAATGGGTTAATGCCGTCAGACGAGAGAATTGGAGCCCAACAAAAACAAGTCGCTTATGTTCAAAGCATTTTAAGGAAACCGACTTCGACCGATCCTCTCCTTTCCTCACAAAATTGAAAAAAGGCGTAGTCCCATCAGTATTTGACGGATTTCCTGACCATTTGAGACCAAAGGATAAACAAGTTCGTGAATTTTTGTTATATAATATTTAGGTTTTATTTTCTTAATTTTTTTAATAACAAATAAAATTTCTTTAAAAAATAAAACCTTTACACATTTTTTAATAACAAATAAAATTTCTTTAAAAAATAAAACCTTTACACATTTTTTAATAACAAATAAAATTTCTTTAAAAAAATAAAACCTATACACATTGTATATAAATCTTTACATTTGTGTAAACGTATGTGCTCTAATATTTATCAGATGCATATTACAGGTTTCTTTTATACCTTTTTTTTTAAATAGGAGAGAAGAGCGATAAAAAGACATAGTTGTCCTACAACAATAACGGAATCTCCTGACAAGAAAAAATTGAAGTCAATGTTGGAAAAAGCTAGAAATGACGTAACAATATTACAAACACAGCTTGAAAGTACTTCAGCTGAATTGAACTCTGCTCAAAATACCCTCCACTACACTCAAAGTATTGTTAGTGAAAAGAAAAAGAAATTGATAAATTTGAGACGACGGACAAATAGGTTGAAGAAGAGAAACTGTCAGCTGAAAAATATTATTGCTGAGCTGAAAAGAAAAGATCTAGTTGCCGATGAGTACGCGGATATGCTCGGAAACATATCACAAACTACCTCAGTTCTCATAAAACGACAAGTCTCGAAATCAAATAACACAAAACTTTCGAAGATTTACGATAAGAGACTGAAAGCGTTTTCAATTACATTGAACTTCCTCTCTCCTAAAGCCTACGATTTCGTTCGGGACAATTTCGATACATGCTTGCCACATCGACGTACTATAGGTAGGTGGTATGCGACAGTGAATGCATCCGCTGGTTTCAGTGAAGAAGTCTTGAGGGTACTTGAAGAAAAATGTAAACAGCATTTGCAAGATAAGAAATATCCCTTAATGTTCGCTCTAATGTTCGATGGTATGGCGATTAGAAAAAGGATTGACTGGGATGGATCGAAGTATTTTGGCTATGTGGATTTTGGACATGCTATTGATGGTAACGAAGCTCCTGAAGCAAGGGAAGCTATCGTATTCAATCTTGTGGGTATAAATTGTCCATGGAAAATACCCTTGGGGTATTTTTTCATAAATTCTATAACAGCTGCACAGCTACAAAACTTGGTATCGATTGCCTTGCGACAGTTACGAAGAGTAGGTGCCTTAATAACTTCCTTAACTTGTGATGGCGAGGCACACAATGTGTCAATGTTGAAGAAGATGGGTTTCACTTTTTCGGATCCCAACTCAATAAAATGTAAGGTTGACGTGGAAGGATCAGACTTATTGGCATTTTTCGATCCTTGTCACTTGCTGAAGCTTGTCCGTAATACGATCCACGATTACCAAGTTCTAATAGATGCGGATGGTCAAGAAATTAAGTGGGATTTCTTCAACAAACTATATGACTTGCAGTTAGAAGTAGGACTGAAACTTGGAAACAAATTGTCCAAATCTCATATATTTTACCAGCAACAAAAGATGAAAGTAAAATTGGCATCTCAACTACTGAGTGATTCCGTTGGAGACGCTTTAGAGTATTGCTTGTTGAGAAAATTTCACGGGTTTGAAAATTGTGAGGGAACTATTCGCTTTGTTAAACTTTTTAACAAATTATTCGATGTCCTTAATTCCCGCAACATGCGTTCAAGAGGATTCAAGCAATCGCTGAATCCATTGAACATAGGAAAAATAAGGACTTTTTTGTGTGAAGTGAAAATTTATATAGTAAACCTAAAAACTTCAAATGGAAAAAACATTCTTGAAACTGGAAGGAAGCTAGGGTTTCAAGGGTTTTTATTGAGCATAGAAAGCACCTTAGCGTTTTACAAGATGTATGTCGAAGAAAAGCAGTGGCTCCAGTTTTTCCCAACTTATAAAATCAGCCAAGATCATCTTGAAAGATTATTTTCTTATATTCGAGCAAAAGGAGGCAGAAACAATAATCCCAGCTGCAGAGAATTCACGTACACGTTTAGAGCTATTCTCATCCACGAGCAACTTCATGAATCTTCTTCAACTAGTGGGAACGCCATCCCTTTGGACAAGATAAACATTTTAAGTTTAAACTCACGAACAGAGAAGTTCTGTCCAATGGAATATATAAATGAGACTGGAACAAGGACCACCATGGTTGACCAATACGTGAACGTGGGAAAAAATGGTAAACTTAATGCAATGAAATACATTTTCAGAATATATAATCAATTCTAATTCCTCTCCTATTTATCTATGCAGGAGGAGAAGATCAAACTACGGAAGAGGAAACAGTGACGGAACGAATGGAAGATTTGCAGATTCCTGCAAACGCTCAAGATGAGATATCTCCCTACATCGACATAGAAAATGGGCATTTAATGGATGTGACACGTGATATAGTGGAATACATCTCAGGTAATAAAGCAAAAAAACATTATTATTATTTTTCTTTTATTGTAAACCTGAGGTTCCGTTTAATCTAGATTAAATCCTCAATAATAAACTCTAATAATTGGTTTATCTAATTTCAGGTTTCATTGTTCGGAAGCTAAACTTCACGCTGAAATGTGAAGGCTGTTTAGAAGCAATTGAAGGAAACCCGGATTTGACAAAAATAAATGGATTGATTGCTGCGAAGAATCGCGGTGGATTAGTTTTGCCAGGAAAGGACGTAGTCGAAATTTGCCAATTTTGTGAACGAATTTTTCGCGCTAAAGAAAAAGAGAAAATTGTGTTAGCTTCAATAGAATCCTGGATTTCTCATTTGTTAAAAAAATGTATCGGGAAACAATTTTTTTCATGGTGCGATCATTTTTTAGTCGACGAATCTCACTACTCAGTACTAATTAGATCGATTGGAGTTTTGTACTTTCGAACTAGAATTTTCCATCATGTAAAAAAAATTAATGATGATCTTCACATGAAAAAAATTAGAAGTACTTATAATAAGCATATTCTTTTCAGTGGCCAATAATAATTGTTCGTGTTATTTTAACTTACCATTAATTTTTTTGTTGTTATTTCAGTCATGTTGTTGTTGTAATGTCAGTTTGGCAATGAATAAAATAATTTACTTATATTGTATAATTTGATTTTCATGGCTATGATTTATTTATATGGTTATTTCCAACTATCAAGAAACGACAGTAGTTTCGCGAATGTGTAGAACAAAAACTAAGTAATAAATCAAAGAGGTAAGCTGAACACCTTGGTAGGAGGCACAGTGGGGCAAACGTGGAAAAAACCCTAAAATCTTATGATTTTTTTCTTTTTCTTTTTTTTCATTATTTTTGTATACATAAATAAATGTAGCATAAGGTTGTGGAACTGATTTTTCGATTATTTCATTACCAGGATCTTTACACGTCCTTGAAGTTGCCCTTTTCTGGAGTTGAGAAAATAACACGGTTTTTAAAGTTCTATTAAAATAATTTTTTATGAGACTGAATTTTTAGCAAAAATCTTGTATAACCCTTTGAACTTCACTATTGATGTTTACTGGTTTATGGACGATTTTTATTTCGTAAATGTAGCCCCAACCTTGACTGCCAGGAATTTTCAAAGTTAGCTGTCTCGTAAATCTAACTTATCTTCATTTCACTTGGTCTTTCAAAAAAAGCTACACCCAACTAGGCTCTCTTTAGGGATTCAAATTGAAGTACAGGTATCTGAGGAACCGTGTTATAAATATAAATCCCGGCTTCGGCGATATTTGTTCAGGGGATGAATTTATGTGTTATTTTTCACTATACAGAAACTAATTTTTAGCATTTTTTTTTTTTTTTTTTTTTTTTTTTTTTATAACTAAGATGTGAAAATTGGCTTACTATATATGTATATTTGTTTTTATTAGTTTGTCTTATTTATATATATATATATATATATATATATATATATATATATATATATATATATATATATATATATATATATAGATATATTTCTTTTCTTTTCTTTATTCATTGTAAAATAATTTCTTGGTTTTTATACAAAAACACATAACTCTTCTTGAGAGACTTAGTACCAGAATATAGCAGAAAGAATAATTTTTAAAAATAGCTCTTCAAATAAAAAATCAAAATCAATTGAAAATAAAAGTTTTGGAATTTGGATGACTAATTTATGGGGTTATTATTTGTATCACTGAGTTCTAATTATTGTATACCTTAGTTCTCTCATGAAGATTATCACATTTATTTATTTTATTCTTTTATATCAATGGCTAGGATATTCTACCACTCCAATCATTTTGGATCTAAATGTCTTACTAAATTCTAAGAATTTTACATTTTAGTAAAATATTTTTAAAAATGTGTTTTATTAATATATAAAACACACTTGGCTTTAAAACTGAAGGTAAGCTATAATAAATATCACAGAGATCATCATTCAAGAAAGTGCTCTCGAACAGCAACAAATGAAGATGTTTTTCATCTTATCATGGTGACTTCTGATCCAGTGCTAAGTAATTTAAGTCCGCATTTAAAAAAAAAAAAAAAAAAAAAAAAGTTCCCATTAAATGATGAAGCTTTTTATTTACTGTTATAGAAAAAAGGAACTATTAGAAATATTTTTTTTCTTTACTTTTATAGTTAATAGCTTTTATTTTTGTACGTAATATAACAATGGAATGTAATCTTTGTCAATATAAGATTGATAATTGTAAATAACTGTCCAGTCTATTCAATAGAATTCAACTGAAATTACTTTGTAAAACTTATTACATTTTTCAAATTATATTAAACATTTTAATTTATTTCCATATATAACCTAATAATGAATTTTAACCTAATTCAAGGAATCTTGGGTCTGTAATAGAGCTATATAGTAAATTTCATTCAATTTAGCACCTAAAAAACATAGATTATAATAACAAACTTGATTTTTTTTTAATTGATTTTATTTTTTTTAATTTTTAAACTGAAAACATGGCTCAATGCTGATGATCAGATTGCTCTGGTTATAGTTTTATTTTATTCAGCAGCTTAGATAGCATATAAATATACCCCAAATTTACTTTATTAATTTTTTCTTACTTTTTGTTCTTAAATTTTGACCCTTTCTAATCATCTGATGAAGCTGATTATGGATTCATTCAATTCAGCACCTCATGAAATATATAATTTCAAAATTTCATGCTTATAGCACGAACCGTTTAGAAAAATATGAGGTTTTTACCCATTTTGGGCCGTTTTGCCCCACTGTGCGAGGGGGGGGTGGGTGTGGTGGGGATGACCCGAGCGCTAGGGTGACACATTTCCCTCGCCTATTAGCCTTGGATGCCGCTTCTACTCCTTTATGTATTCTGTGTGAGTACCCGTGTCTCACTCGTGTATGTGATAATAGGTCTTAATATTGTTTTTTATATGGTAAATTTCGCTTCTCTTGACAGCTCTCAAAAATTTATAACTCTTTTTTAGTGCCCCAAAACTCCTATTGGCTGCCGTTATTCTTCCTTTTATTTCCTGACTTATTTAATTTTCTTTCAGTTAGATTGGCTCCCAAATATTATAAGGATTTAACCCTCTTAAAATATGAAATACTTTAACATCAGTACATAAAAAAATATAAGACCTTTATATCTTCTTAACGGAAAAAAACACAGCAGTCGATAAATCAATTGTTCAAATAGCAGCTGTCCACCCCTTTTTATTTGAAATAACAGGGAATTGATTTTTTATTTTGTTCCTGATGTGTTTATTTTTACAAATCCGTTAAATCGCTTTATCTGTATTTCAGGTTCTCTCTAATGGACATTTTGCTTGTATATTCGTTTTACCGTTGTTTATAAAATGTTTTTTTAGCGAAAAAATGATTTGGTTTGGTTGCATTTTAACCATGTTTTCTTTTACTAATTTATGCCTTTCATAAAATAATAATAATACACAGAAAATTCAATCATAAATGTATTCATTCATCTCTCTAGATATTTACAAAATGTTTTGTATCTAATAATGTCCAGCGTTATTTTTTATTCTAAGCACAGAACAAGTAGTTTTCCGAGATATTATTCTTAACATATTTTATTTATTCGAAATTAAATGTTTACTTTAAAAAAATGTTTTCAGTTCAGATATTTGTATCGAATATTACTTTTCTGAAATAATAATTTTTCAAGATGAAATTGTTATTTTTATATAATTATAAATAAAATAAATATGCATATTGATATTAATAAATTGTTTATAAATATGTATTTTTACAACCTTGTTATAAAAATACTAAATATAAAAATATAATGTATTTTTTGTTATAAAAATACATATTTATAAACAATTTATTAATATTAATATGCATATTTATTTTATTTATAATTATATAAAAATAAAAATTTTATCTTGAAAAATTATTATTTCAGAAAAGTAATATTCGATACAAATATCTGAACTGAAAACATTTTTTTTAAAGTAAACATTTAATATCGAATAAATAAAATATGTTAAGAATAATATCTTGGAAAACTACTTGTTCTGTGCTTAGAATAAAAAATAACGCTGGACATTATAATAAATGCATACTTAAAATTAATGAATATTATTCGTTTTTAAGTTTTAAAATTTTAATTTTTTTTTAAATTTTAGGGGTATTTTTCTGAAAATACTCAATAAACATTTAATATTTTACCAAAATGCTATATATATCTTTGATCTGCTCTGCAATAAATTTAATTTAATGCGTTGCTCAATATTTCAAAAAATATTTTGGTTTTTAAAATATCAAAATGGCGATTATTTTTTGAACAACACAAAATGTTCTGTTCACTATATTTGGTTTATAACTGGGAAATTATAATGCTTTATAGTACCAAATTTCATGTCTCTATCGCATTTAAATAAAAAGTTATAGGTTTTTTTTTTTTCGTAAAACGGGCTGTTTTGAACCACTAAAAAGTTTAATTCGGTTTTAAAAAATTCGGTTTTATCTAACTGTATTGAGAGGTTATGTTGTTTTAGGGCTTCAAATACTATTTTTAAATCTTTTAAATATTCTTCCTCATTTTTTGAATAAAAAATTTGACTATTGACCGTCAATAGGTATTAACCCCTACTCAGTACTATCCCTTATCAGACGGCCACATGGGTCTTCAAAGCAACGTAAATCACAGTTAATTCAATAATTAATTATTTTTCTCACAGTAGAATTATTCAGGTTTAACCGCTGTTATTAACTATTAGTCCTGAGCACTTTTCTAATCAATAATTGTAATAACCAATCCGATGCTTCGTGCTTCTTATTTACTGTTGATCCATAACAATTTACACTGTAAACTACAGTTAATCGCATTGTTAAAAAAAGTGATAAATGAAGGAGACGATATGAAAGCTTCAATAATTTTCTGGCGCTGGCGCCGAACTTACTATATATTAGTAGAAACAACTTTTCTTTTTTTTTTCAAAAACTTCAGAAGGGGACCACCAGTTTGCAATGTCTATTGTACTATAGGTCCCCTTCTGAAGTTTTTGAAAAAAAAAAGAAAAGTTGTTTCTACTAATATATAGTAAGTTCGGCGCCAGCGGATTGGTTATTACTGTGAGTATTTCTTATTTACTAGCAAGTGAATAAAATTTTGTGAATCATAACCTACCAAGATATCATATTAACGGCTAGCTGGAGCAGTGATAAGGACCCCCCCCCTCCACCCCAATTTAGTCATTAGTTTTTCTCCTTAGAAAAGTGCTCAGGACTAATAGTTAATAACACCGGTTAAACCTGAATAATTCTACTGTGAGAAAAATAATTAATTATTGAATTAACTGTGATTTACGTTGCTTTGAAGACCCATGTGGCCGTCTGATAAGGGATAGTACTGAGTAGGGGTTAATACCTATTGACGGTCAATAGTCAAATTTTTTATTCAAAAAATGAGGAAGAATATTTAAAAGATTTAAAAATAGTATTTGAAGCCCTAAAACAACATAACCTCTCAATACAGTTAGATAAAACCGAATTTTTTAAAACCGAATTAAACTTTTTAGTGGTTCAAAACAGCCCGTTTTACGAAAAAAAAAACCTATAACTTTTTATTTAAATGCGATAGAGACATGAAATTTGGTACTATAAAGCATTATTATTTCCCAGTCATAAACCAAATATAGTGAACAGAACATTTTGTGTTGTTCAAAAAATAATCGCCATTTTGATATTTTAAAAACCAAAATATTTTTTGAAATATTGAGCAACGCATTTAATTAAATTTATTGCAGAGCAGATCAAAGATATATATAGCATTTTGGTAAAATATTAAATGTTTATTGAGTATTTTCAGAAAAATACCCCTAAAATTAAAAAAAAAAATTAAAATTTTAAAACTTAAAAACGAATAATATTCATTAATTTTAAGTATGCATTTATTAGTATTAATAATTACCACTTATGAAAGCTTTTGAAAATTTCTAAAAAAAAAAAGAAGGTTTTTACATCTTCATGTGAATCGAGAATTAATTTTCTTCGGCTGAACTCGGTATGTATCGACATGGATCTGAAGTTACTAGGAGCATATTCATCACGTCTTCATTTGTTGATGTTCTTGAGCACTTTCGTGAATGGTCTAACCGAAAGTGTCGTAAGTCTTTATTTCGCGCTTCTTGCGCTTCCTCGGATGAAGCACCTATTGGCAGAATAGCTGCAGATATTATTTTTGCAGCACGAAGAAGGACATTGTGGACGGTATTAGGCATATAGTACCGTTTGTATAGTTGCACGAATATTTTTGCCGTATCTAAAGCATATTCTCTAAGGAACTGAAATTGAAGAGGACGACTATATCTAGTAAAATATAGTCTAGTGTTTTCCCACATAATTAGAGAAGAATCTATACTTGCGCTTTAATTAAGAGGCACGAGATATGACAAGAATATATTTGCATCAGAGGTGTTACCTCTTAAAAATGTCTGTTTAAATTCATTTTGACCAGCAGAGCCGTCACAACCCCATTTCGATACTAGAGTAAGATTGTGACTAGTCTTATCAAAATCTGTTCCTGATTTGGCCTGTAAAATCCTAGAAGCTTTGAGGTCAAGTGACTCCTGTAAACCCACTTTACAGTAACTCTCTGTTGTTTCGACATTAGACGGGTAACATTCTTTTTTCGATGCAAGAACTTGACTGTATGAAAAAAAAATGTTACATCCTATTTCTTTAGCTAATTTCCTCTGAATTTTGTACAGATATTTTGAGAGGGGCGCGTCCAGGATTAGTGCTAAAGCTTTATCAGGAATGAAACATTTAACCGATTCTCCTGGAATTTTTTTGGCTGCTGCTAGGATTATATCATCTGAAAAACTATCACGGAGACTTTTAACTTTGTATTAATATCGAGTGGATATCGAGTACAAGATGCGTTGAAAGCCTTTTCAGAGCGTCCACCCAAGTCATGGGTAGTCCATGCACCTGTATTTATTAGTGGAATGCTAATATTTAAGGATTTATTCTAAGCCATGTTTCATTTTTTTGTTCAAAGTACCGTTTGATTCTATGAGCCTCTCGCCATTTCATGTTAAAACGTGGTAAAAATGTCTGACATAAATACCCTTGTGTTGTTTGAAGAATGTCCGGTGCTAAATAGGGATGATCCTTCTAAATCTGCTCAATGGATTTTTCAATATCACGATCACGATTTTTCAAAATATCAACTAATTGACGATTTGACAATTGAAAATTCATTTTATCAGTGTCACTGGGGCAGGTAACTGGTTAGAATTGTATATACAAATATAATATCAGCTAAGGTTAGATGGATTAAAATAATCCTGACGCTCTCTCTTCTCGGGATTAACAACGGTGTTTTGTGTTTGGACGGGTCTAACAAGAAATATTGCAGTTTATAGCGGCTGAAAATGATTTTATCTTTTAATTAGGGCTCTACTGCAACTTTATCTTATGCAAACATCTCATCGCCGGAATGCCGCGGAGAAAACAAATTCCTAACGAGATTTTTCAAAATGCATTTTTCACCTAATACGGTATAGCACTATTGTGATGAACAGCTAATCATAAATTTCCTTTATCTGATATATTATTTTACAAAGGGAACTGAGAAGGACTGATTTTGAACAAAGTATTCCAATTTTGTCGAGTTTTTGAACAACACTACACGAAAGAATAAATATCACGTTACACAAAAAATTTGCTTTTGAAATGCACAGTGCCTTTGAAGGCTACAAATATGAAACAAAAATTGGTTTATCGTCATGATTCTTATAGATGCTTGTTTCTTGATCGTCTACTAATTCTTTATCAGTAATTTTAACATTTTTTGACCAGATTAAAAAAAATAGGGTTTTTTCGCTATTTTAAAATTTCCTATTCCGCATAATGAAAAGGCGACGAGACATTTCCTCGGCATGACCTGGTATTATAGGAAATTTATCAAAAATTATGCCAAAATAACCAGACCAATTTCAAATTCTTTAAAAACCAAAATATATGGCACAAAATAGATAAAAGAGGCATGTCAAACCCTAACAGAAATGATGAGCAATACACCAATTTTAAAGTACTCACAAGGGGAGGACACACTCAGTCTCTCACAGATCTTGTTGGCAATTTTTTTGGAGGTTCCTGGTCAAAAAATATTAGACACGTATTTTGCCGTTCCGACCAATGGGCCCTAGAAGCCGAGAAAAAAAATAAAATAGCATTAAACTAATTTATTTTTTATCTTGAGTTTAAAAAATGATATCGACATGATTATTGCACCAAGATTTTCAGTTTTGATTGCAAATTAAAGGAAAAATAAAGTCGCTCCATAGATTTTGGTTTAGGTTAATAAAATTCTAAAAAAATGATTAGTTTTTCAAGCAAACTACCTCTATAGATTTCTTCACACAAAAATTGAGGTCAGATTCTAATTCAGCACCCTCAAAAACATTAAAAAACGGTTATTCAACAAAATCAAAAAATATCATTTTTTTCACCCTCTTCCAGAAAATGAAAATGAAAATGAAATGAAATTTTAAAACCGATTATTGGTTACATGCCTTTAAATCGTCATTACTTTGTCATGCAATTTACTGGTTGGTATCGCTGGAAAGAGGAGGGTCTCAGCTTTCTTTTGATGTATATAAATGTAAAATTCGATGAACAAAAACCTATTAAAAAAATTGGAAAATACGAAAAACATTTTGATTTTTAACTTGAGTTTTAAACCAGATAGGATGATGAAACCAAATACATTTCAAGCGTATTACCACCCTATATTTTGTGTAAAAAAATAAAGTTGATACGTTAAACCGTCTAAGCGTAATTCATGTTTTTATCAATTTAAACAAAAGTTGCCTACCATTATTAGGTCAGGAAAACTTTGAAGCTTACAAACTTTTATTTTTCTATTTGGATGAAATTTCGTATTTAAGGGTTCTCTTGAATGCTGAATTCGAATCCGATATCGGTTCTTGTGAAAAAATTATATTGAATATACTTCACTTGAAAATTTTTAGCTTTTACACTGTAAAAGAAAATTCTTTTAGCCCTAGAATTCCATCTCAGGACCCTCAAAACTCAGGAAACGTATGTATATATATAGATATCAATAAAATAAAAAGAACGTATTAACTTTATTTTTTTACACAAAATATAGGGTGGTAATACGCTTGAAATGTATTTGGTTTCATCATCCTATCTGGTTTCAAACTCAAGTTAAAAATCAAAATGTTTTTCGGATTTTCCAATTTTTTTAATAGGTTTTTGTTCATCGAATTTTACATTTATATACATCAAAAGAAAGCTAAGACCCTCTTCTTTCCAGCGATACCAACCAGTGAATTGCATGACAAAGTAATGACGATTTAAAGGTATGTAACCAATAATCGGTTTTAAAATTTCATTTTCCTGGAAGAGGGTGAAAAAAATGATATTTTTTTATTTTGTTAAATAACCGTTTTTTAATGGTTTTGATGGTGCTGAATTAGAATCTGACCTCAATTTTTGTGTGAAAAAGTCTATAGAGGTAGTTTGCTTGAAAAACTAATCATTTTTTTAGAATTTTATTAACCTAAACTAAAATCTATGGAGCGACTGTATTTTTCCTTTAATTCGCAATCAAAACTAAAAATCTTGGTGCAAGAATCATGTCGATATCATTTTTTAAACCCGAGATAAAAAATAAATTAGTTTAATGCTATACTTTTTTTTTTTCTCGGCTTCTAGGGCCGATTGGTCGGAACGGCAAAATATGTGTCTAATATTTTTTGACCAGGAACCACCAAAAAAATTGCCAACAAGATCCGTGAGAGACTGAGTGTGTCCTCTCCTTGTCAGATTGGGAAAAACCATTTATACTAACCACGGATGCTAGTAATAAAGTCTCTCACAGAAAGATTAAAACGAAATAGGACACCCCATAGCAATTGCTTCCAGAGTTTTACAAAATACCGAACTAAAATATAGTGCTATAGAAAAAGAACTGTTAGCAGTTGTATGGGCGATACAGCATTTTAAACCTTATTGTATGGCACAAGATTTCTTTTATGTCTATCTATCTATCTATCTCGGCGCTACAACCCGTTGCCGGGTCCGGGCCTCCGCCAGCAACTTCCGCCATTCGTCACGGTTTTGTGCAGCCACCTTCCAGTTGCGCAATCCCAGGATGCTGAAGCGTCAGTCGCAACTCCATCCTTCCACCTGCATCTCGGCCTTCCTCTTCTTCTTGTTCCATGAAGCGGTTCCTTTAATAGCCTCCCAGGTAATTCTTCTTCCCCCATGCGGGCCACATGTCCCGCCAACCTTAATCGGGCCAGTTTGATGACCTGAAGTACATTCTGTTCCGCAAATGAACCGTATACCTCCTAGTTTGTGCGTCTCCTCCAGGTTCCGTCCACCAAAACTCCTCCAAATATCCTATGGAGGATTTCCCGCTCAAAAACAAGGAGATTTTGTTCACTACTCTTGGTTGTGGTCCATGTCTCTGAGCCGTATGTTAGAACTGGGCGTATTATGCTTCTATATAAGTGCAGCTTCGTTTGACGTGAGAGGATGCGGCGACCAAGTTGTTTACTTAGGCTACAATAACATTTGTTGGCAGACATTATTCTTCTTCTAATCTCGACTTCTGTACGATTGTCTTGGGTTACCCTCGAACCAAGATATATGAAGTCAGTGACTTGCTCGAATGTGTAGTCACCAAATGTCACTGTTGTATTGCGTCCAGGTGTCTCCTCGGTCACCAAATATTTAGTCTTTGTCTGGTTCACTTCCAGTCCAAGTTTCTTTGCGGGAGCCACCAGTGCCTGAAATGCTTCCTCGACAGTGCGTTGAGACCGGCCAACAATATCAACATCGTCCGCGTAAGCCAAGAGTTGCACACTTCGATTGAAAATTGTGTGCCCAACCTGTATACCCGACTCCCTCACGGCCTTCTCCAGGGCAATATTGAACAACAGGCACGCAAGGGCATCACCCTGCCGTAGCCCTTTCGTCGCTCGGACCATACGTTCTCCTGACAGATCTCCGCTGATGCATACTGAGCACAAAACCTCGCTCATAGTCATCCTCACCATACGTATGAGCTTCTGAAAAGGATAGGATCTGGAATTCACTCCATTGTTTGCAAGAGTTCCGCATACGAATTAGCGAACCAGAGAAATGCGTTAACATAGAGAAGAATCAAATAATTATAAAAGGGGAAATACTAAAATCAATTTTACCAAACCATTCGGGATACGTTATGGAAAATAACATTACATTTATGGGAAAATCAGATATCGCCCCATTGTTAGAACAAATACTTGAACCTAATAAAACTTATGGAATAATATGTAAATCACCCAATGAAATAACTCAAAATTTATATGAAGATTATTTTAAAACACTACAACAAATAGTAGAAACACAATATCCATCGGTTAAATTAAAAAAATACAAACAAATAGTAAATTACGTCGAAAACCCAAGTGAACAAATAGAAATAATAGATAACTATCATTTAGGCAAAACTAAACATAGGGGTATAAATGAAACGTTTGAAAAACATTTAAAAAAATATTATTTTCCGGGTATACAAAATAAAATAGCAGAGTATATAAATAAAAGTGAAACGTGCAAAATAACCAAATATGACCGTAAACCAATAATAACCAAATTTCAGATTTCACCTACACCAGAGAGACCGTTCCAGGAATTAAAGATTGATATTTTTAATTTTAACAATGCAATAATTTTCACAGCAGTCGACACATTTTCGAAACATTTATTTGCCCAAACTTTACAGTCAAAGAACGCAATTAATATCTGTAATGCACTAACCAACTACATGACATATTTTCCGACACCGTTACAAATATCCTTAGACCAAGGGACGGAAATGAAAAATAATTTGGTAAGACAGTTTTGCGAAGAAAAAACATCATTCTCTTGCATTATACTTCAGCCAGTCATTCAAATTCACTAGGATTACTAAACAGGGTTCATTCTACTTTAAATGAGTTATTAAGAATAATAGGGAAAGAAAGAGATAAATGTTCAATGCAGCAAAAATTAAGATTAGCCGTCATAGCCTACAATAATGCTTTAAACAATTTTAATGCTTTAAACACCATGTGGTAATAAATAATTGCAGCATTTCCCTTAATAGCATACTATAATCTCCAAACCCACATCTTGGTTTCTACCTTGACAAAAGACTTACTTGGAACCCTTATACTCGACTCAAAAGGCAAGAACTTATCAGACGCTTTAGCCAATTGTATAGACCACTAAAAAGGACATCTCATCTTTCCATTGAAAACATACTTCTCACATTCAAATCCATCATTAAATCTATTTGGAGTTATGGATTCCAACTGTGGGGGACAGCAAAAAAGTCTAATATCAAACGCATTCAATCCTTCCAATCCAAAATCATTCAAACTATTGTCAATGCTCCTTACTATGTCTCCAACAAATCCTACATACTGATCTCAATATACTATACGTCCTCGCCCTCCTACAGCTGTTAACCCCTCTGAGGTCAAATTTCTTTTAAAAAAGTTGAAACTCCGCAAATCACCTGGATATGATCTTCTCACCACCCAGATCCTCCATCAACTTCCTCAAAAAGCGATCATATTCCTTACTTATATTTATAATTGTATCCTTCGCACAACCCACTTTCCTCTGATATGGAAACACTCCATCATCGTTCTGTTCCTAAAACCAGGCAAACCTCCCAACAAAACCTGATTATATAGACCTATAAGTCTTCTTCCCATCCTTTCAAAAATCTTTGAAAAAATCCTTTTAAAACGAATCCTACCTATACTCGAATCCCAAAGCATCACTTCCCACCAATTTGTATTCCGGACTGGTCACTCCACTGTTCAACAAGGTCTTCGTGTTGTTGATCATATATCCTCTGCCCTTGAAAACAAGCAGTATAGCACTGGTGCATTTCTGGACGAAGCGCAAGCTTTCGACCGGGTGTGGCACCAGGGCTTGCTCTTCAAGCTCAAGACGCACTTACCCCAATCCCTATACCTAGTCCTACGATCCTATCTCTCAAATCGCTCCTTTCGAGTCCGCTGTGGCTCAGAGTTCTCCAACTGTTTTCCTATTGATGCCGGTGTGCCACAAGATAATGTCCTAGGTCCTGTCCTCTATAATCTCTTTACTGCTGATATACCAACCAATCCTAATACCTTTTTAGCCACATTTGCAGATGATACTGCGATCCTATCATCCCATCCAGATCCTAAACTTGCTTCCGTCAACCTCCAAACACATCTTCTACAGATTGAAGCTTGGTGCAACAAGTGGAGAATTAATGTTAATAAAGCAAAATGCAATCATATAACTTTTACCCTTCGTCGCTTAAATTTATTGTTTAAGGTATTATTGTACGCTATGACGGATAATCTTAATTTTTGTTGCATTGAAGATTTGTCTCTTTATTTCCCTATTATTCTCAATAACTCATTTAAAGTAGAATGAACCCTGTTTAGTAATCCTAGTGAATTTGAATGACTGGCTGAAGTATAATGCAAGAGAATGATGTTTTCTTCGCAAAACTGTCTTACCAAATTATTTTTCATTTCCGTCCCTTGGTCTAAGGATATTTGTAACGGTGTCGGAAAATATGTCATGTAGTTGGTTAGTGCATTACAGATATTAATTGCGTTCTTTGACTGTAAAGTTTGGGCAAATAAATGTTTCGAAAATGTGTCGACTGCTGTGAAAATTATTGCATTGTTAAAATTAAAAATATCAATCTTTAATTCCTGGAACGGTCTCTCTGGTGTAGGTGAAATCTGAAATTTGGTTATTATTGGTTTACGGTCATATTTGGTTTTTTTGCACGTTTCACTTTTATTTATATACTCTGCTATTTTATTTTGTATACCCGGAAAATAATATTTTTTTAAAATGTTTTTCAAACGTTTCATTTATACCCCTATGTTTAGTTTTGCCTAAATGATAGTTATCTATTATTTCTATTTGTTCATTTGGGTTTTCAACGTCATTTACAATCTGTTTGTATTTTTTTTAAATTTAACCGATGGATACGGTGTTTTTACTATTTGTTGTATTGTTTTAAAATAGTCTTCATATGAATTTTCAGTTATTTCATTGGGTGATTTACATATTATTCCGTATGTTTTATTTGGTTCGAGAATTTGTCGTAATAACGGGGCAATGTCCGATTTTCCATAAACGATTAGTTCATATCTCCGTTTTCCAAATGGTTTAGTGAAATTAATTTTTGTATTTCCCCTTTTTATAACTATTTGATTTTTTTTCTATATTTGTGTATTTTTCCGGTTCACAAATTCGTACTTGTTCATTACTAGATTCCTGGGAATGGATTGTCTCTAAATCTTCTTCCAACGGTACTTCTAGGTCCTCTATTATCGCTTCGTATTCGGAATTGTTTTCCTCCGCTATTTCCTGATTTAATAATTGTTCGATATCCATTTCCTCCTCATCGCTAGTATGATTCAATTCGTTGCTTCCCCTGGAAAGTGCATCGGCCACGTAATTAGTTTTTCCCTGAATATGTTTAACGTCGAATTCAAATTCTGTAATTTCCATATCCACTTCACTATACGCGTTACCATTTTTCATTGAGAAAATCCACCGTAATAAGGCTTAAAGTGCTGGGTTGCCTCTACTACCGCTAGTAATTCTTTTTCTATTGGACTATAATTTAATTCTGCATTTTGTAATACTCGGGATGCGAATGCTACTGGGTGTTCTATTTCATTTTCATCTTTTTGTGAGAGCACGGCTCCAATGGCTTTATTACTGGCATCTGTAGTTAGTATAAATGGCCGTTCCCAATCTGGGTATTTTAAAATTGGTGTGTTACTTATCATTTCTGTTAGGGTTTGACATGCTTCCTTAATTTCCTTCGTGCCATATATTTTAGTTTTTAATGAATTTGAAATCGGTCTGGTAATTTTAGCCTAATTTTTAAGTACCCCGTCATGCCAAGGAATTGACTCGTCGTCTTTTCATTCCGCGGAATGGGGGAAATTAAAATTGCTTCAATCTTTTTTCTTTCTGTTTTCAATCCGTCCGGGGTTACGATGTTGCCTAAAAAGTTTAATTTGGGTTTTAAAAAATTCGGTTTTATCTAATTGTATTGAGAGGTTATGTTGTTTTAGGCTTCAAATACTCTTTTTAAATCTTTTAAATGTTCTTCCTCATTTTTTGAATAAACTATTATATCGTCGATGTAAATCATTGAATTAGGAATATTTTGAATCATCATTGTCATTGCTCTTTGAAAGGTTGGGGGTGCATTACACAGGCCAAAAGGCATACGCAAAAATTCAAAATGTCCATTTTCAGTGGAGAACGCGGTTTTTGATTGTTGATTGTTCGTCCATCTCAATTTGGTGGAACCCTGACGCGAGGTCTATGGTGGAAAATATTTTCAATCCCTTTAATCTATTTAATAAGTCCTCAATGTTCGGTAGGGGAAATTTGTCTTTTACGGTTGCCTGATTTAACTTCCTATAGTCGATGACCATCCTAATTATTTTTTGTCCCGACGCATCTGATTTTTTCGGTACGATCCAAAGCGGAGAATTATACGGTGATTTACTTGGTATTATTATTTTATTTTTTTAAATTATTGCACTTCTTCATTTATCTGTTTTTTAAATTGCTCCGGATAGCGATAATTTCGGGTGCATATTGGGTTATCATTAGTAGTTATTATTTTATGTTTAATTAATCCCGTCGATTTTAAATTCTCATCGTCCCTTTTTAATACTTCGCCATGTTGGCTAATAATTTCGATTGATTCTTTCTTTATTTCCGAACTAATATGTTCGTGGCGAATTAAGTTTTTAATTTCGTTTTTATCATCAATAAAAAATAAATCATTTTCTTATTTGATTTTTTTCTTTTTAAATTTTAATTCATTCTTTTCTAAATTTATTTTTAATTTTAGTTTTTTCATAGTCTCGTAGCCTAATAAAATGTTAAATCTTTCGCTAAACGGAAATATTAAAAATTTGACTTTTTGATTAATTCCTATCAGGGGCATTAGGTCAATTATCACGCTTTGTGATCCTACAGCCCTTCCCGTAGGGGTTTTTATTGCGAAGTTTTCTTTATAAATTTCCGGGAAACGTGGAATGTGATCGGGGTGTATATAATTTTTTGTGGCACCCGTATCAATTAGCTATTTATTTCCTAGACTGTCAATCAAATTTGGTAAGTCGTTGCTTAAATTTAAATAGTGTATTTCTATTTGTTTATTCTGCTTATGTTCAACGGTCTGTTTACTGTTAGAATTCATATGAATATCTATATCTGGCCCGGAGGTCTGCTCGTGCTTGGGCCTAATTATAAAAAATGATCTTGTCTTTTTCCAGTGACTCTATACGTTCTAATAATAGTTTTATTTTTTCATCTTTCTCTTCCTCTCTTCACCCTGTTAGATACCGTTTTCATCGATACTGTATTTAAATCTACGTGGGGTTGTTGATAATTTTGTTTAAAATTTCTTGAGGCCGGTTTATTAAAAAATTTATACTGTGACTGAGGGTCCCATTGTTGATTATAAATCGGTGTTTGATATTCGATAGCTCGCTGTTGTGGCCGGAAGTTATGCTGATTATTATTATTAAAGGTATTAAAGGTTGGACCTTGTTCATGCTGATACTGTTGCGGTCGGTAGTGTTGCGTATTATTATAAGACGTATATTGCTCGCGATGATATTGATGGGGTCGGTAATTTTGATAGTCATGGTGGTTATTAAAATTCGGTCTATATTCTATATTTTAATAATTATTTTCAGAATTTTTCTTTTTATAATTATTTTGAGCTGGGTTATTTTTATACTGTTTTTTGTCCTCCGTAAAGTCTGTGTACGAAGTGAGCCGCGCTATTTCTTAATATTTCCTCGAGGTCTTCCAAGCTGTCGAATTTAATATGGTAAATGAAGTCAGTCAATGCCGGATGTAAACTATGAACTGCGTGGTGCGATATTTGCTTATCGTATCTGTACATTTTATCTTGTTTGTCAAGTATTTCATTGTCAGAGTAAATACGTGCGTATAAGTCGCATCTTTTCTGGCCCAGTCGTTCTAAGAAATCGAGTGGGTTTTCATTATGGTAAGCACGGGTATTTAAAATTTCAGATATTAGTTGTTCTCGAGTCCTTATGTCCTGGTATTTTCTTTTAGGAATTTTGTTATTTCTTTGATGGTACTAAATTCTTTATCATATACGGCGGCTTTAGCTTTTCTTGTTAATTTATCTAAAATAGTTAAAACTAATTTAGCTTGGTTGGTATTTTTATGCGTATTATCTTCCTTGCAATATAAGTTATACAAAAATTCACTATTCCTGATATAATCTACTAGTTGTAACGGATTTCCGTCATATTCCGGGATTAGTGCTAGGTCGTAATTTTTAATTTCCAGAGCCATATTATTATCTTTTTTAATTAACGTAGATCCTGTTATTTTTAAATTAATTAATTTTTGTTCCAACTTATTCATAAAAATAAATGCTAAATTAATATTTTAAATTATTATACTTATTATACTTATTACTAATTATATTTAAATTAAAAAAAAATTAAAAATAAAATAAAACTAAAATATTAATACTTGTTTCTTGATACTACGATGTCTTCGACGTCTTCTTGGTGCCGCTTCCTTTAGCTCCTTCCCATCGATTCTTTAGAAAGAGGTTGTAGGTCCTTTTGGTCAAGGTATTGCAATACCAAAGCGCTCCCAAAGACTTGAAGATCTGCTGATGTATTCTGCTAATACTCAGCTCCCAATCTTCTCATGCCAGTGGAAAGAGGTCTCGCTGTTCTGTACCTGTAATAACATAAAACTGCCGCGAAGTTACGTTTAAGCTTCCAAAAGTCCCTCCGTTCGGGCGCCAGCTAAATAAAAGTATCGCGGTTTGAAGTTTTTAAAAAGAAGCTTTATTGTGATTACATACATTATACAAGAACAAGTACACAGTTTAAAACCTATTGCAAGACTTCGTACATAGTATGACCATACGCATCAACGGTCACGTACAGAATGTCTGATGAGGCTAGGTGGGGGTGGGCTTTTATAAGGTTTTTGGGAGAGGGGATATCATACATTGTTTATTATATCTTTAATACCATTGAGGTGTACATAACTATATATATAACTTACTATCGCCGAAAATAAAATGTTAAAAATAAAATGAAAGGGGACGTAATGAACAACTCACAATGTCTAGATAACAACTGATTTATTCTTGCTTCGAATGCTCTATTTATTTCTTTACATTATTTACATGCTTAATTCTAAGGATATATGTATATTGGTACACGTTATTCTTAACTTTCCCCTGCCAGTTTACGAACAATCCTCGTAAACTCAAAAAATAAAAGAAATAAATACCTAATTAAGTTCAATAAAAATAACACTATCACTTACACTTCCTGAAACACAAAACAAACCAAAAGTAGCACCACAAAAGAAATTGACCTGTATGAACATGGGAAAAGAGAGAAGAAGAAAAAAAAAATCTTTATGATTTCTGCTGTTAGAAGTAGGAGAGAGGACACACGTCCTTGTCTGTCTAGGTCTGTCCTTCTTTGGGAATCTTTAATTGTTCAAGGTGTACCGTCCGTTGTACGTTGGCCTATCTAGGAGGAAAAACGTCATAATGAAAATTAATGAAACTATTGTGATAGGTGTATAGTTAAGTAGTTTATGGAACATTATCAATTGTTCTTTCGTTTTTTTGGAGGTGGATTTCAAGGTAAAATGAACGATCAAAGTAGTACCAAACTCAACAGGTCAAATTTTGTTAAAACTATTGATTCTTTCAATCTAAATTTGTGTATCATCCAATTGATATTTTTTCATTATTCTTTTATAATTAGTGAATATAGACGATCGTTATACCAGTAAGCCATGTTCAAAATAATGTTTTTATAATTTGACCTATAATATAATTTTTTGAAAAGTGACACAAACTAAAGTATTTTTTAAACTAAAATGATCTATTACTAAAAAGTACCCCAAATTACCTCTTTGAAATTCATGGTACAGGTGCCTTAGAAGGTATATAAAATACATATTCGTTAGAAACGATTTTAATAAAATAAACAGTGAAAAATTAATCCTAATTGTAATATATATATATATATATATATATATATATATATATATATATATATATATATATATATATATATATATATATATATTGAACCACGGATAATGGGGACCAATGTATAGCATTTTCCTAATTGTTGTGACCTTAGTGGTTTTATTATTTAAACTCTATTGTTTATGTAAATTAGGGTTCCAGGTGTGTTTAAGTGATACAGACTTTTTTCCTCCTAGATTGGTCATTCGTCCTTCTGTGCGTCGTCTCCTTGGGTCATTTACGTCTTGTATAGTGACTACATTGTGTTCACGAATAGTGTCTCCCTGTTCGACACGATTTTTCGGTACACTATTGTCGCAATACGTATCTTCCCCATCCCGTCCGCCACTTTAAGATTTTCGTGGCCCACTCTCCTACTCTTATCCGCCACGATCTTCGCTTCAATCTTCCTGCGAATTTTGCATACCGCGATCCGATGGCCTCGATACTCTTTCTTATGTTCGGGTCTAACTCCATAATACGCTCGTCCCGCCGCCTCTCTCGCGGTCCAAAGAGTACCTCGAAAGGTGTGAACCCTGTCGATGAGAGCACTGAATGGTTATATGCCACTATCCACTATCCCTCTTGGCATCGCTTTGCTTTGTTCCAGCTCTTTTTCCAGATGGAAAATGCGGAGATGATCACTCAGCGTACTGTGTAGTCTCTCCGCATCTTCTCTACTTTGGGATGCCCCGGCATGTTCTTGTGCCACTCCACGTCCATCCGTTTCAGCTCTTCCCGAAGGTTTCCATTGTCGAACTCTCACCCACCGTCCAAAGAGATTCTGTATACTCCGTAGAATAGAAACCACGTTCGTAGTGCTGCCAGGATTGCTTCCGTCAGAGTTCTTGAATCCAGTACGCCATCGCCAATTTGCTAAAGATATCAATTATTGTCACCCATTTCATTAGTGAAGTTTAGCGACTGGAGAAAACGGTTACGAAGTTTGGAGAAAATCAGACGAGAGGAAGGAATGCTATAAGAAAATATATTTTCGCAATATAAGGTAAACTAGGTTTTGTTTTAACTTTGCAATCTGTAGCGGGATACTACCCTAACAGGTCTAGCTCCGCCCATCTCCCCACCTAATCTCCGCTCTACTTCATTCATATCTCAATATCTGTTTGTATATATCACGTAATTACGTTCGTAATAAAAAACGACTGTTTTCGATTCTATATAAGGAAACTGTATAATTAACTATATTACCTCTCATTGCTTTATAAACCAATATGACATCAATAGAAGCAAAATTTAACATACTAATAGAAAAAATATCAGGCTTAGAAATGAAACTTGACGAAAATAGGAGAAACCAAGAAGAAGAAATCAAAGAGATAAAATCGCAGTTTAATGAGCTAACAAATAGCATTCAAATTAATAGAGAAAGAGAGACAAATTTAAATCGAAAGAAAAACATAATGATATTCGGCTTAGATAGAGAAAACCTTTCGGAAATGAATAACAACATAATGAAATTTGAAACTATTGAAACTATTGAAATATATCATATCAAACATACGACCATATGACAAAACGGAAATAAGGAAAACTAACCCCAAAAATAAAAATGGTCCGGCAATAGTTAAACTAAATTCATTATTGTTGAAAAAAGATGTTATAATAAACAAATGTAAATTAGCGAAATCTGATGAATTTAAAAGAATTAAAATTAAAGATGATCTTTCAAGGGCTGTAAGGGATACCAGAAAAAATAATTTTTAGAGAAAAAAACAAAACCGACTTCATGATTAAACCTACATATACAAACTTGAACTAAAAAATAAAAAATAATATTTTAATTGCTTCAAAACAAAAACCATTAAATAAAAATCAACGAAATTATCGATACTTATATACCTATTCACAATTTATAATCAGTTATTTTTGGAGTCGGTGCCAGCCAAGAAGGGCAGTTTAATCCTGCCTTTACAATAAACTTTCGAATGGCCGGAGATAGCGGTGTGGCGGTGATGAAACAGTGGGAGGATCTTTACGATTACAATTTCCTTTCAAATTCTGTTTGTTTTGGTTGGCACCTACTCCAAAAATAACTGATTATAAGTTGTGAATAGGTATATAAGTATCGATAATTTCGTTGATTTTTATTCAATGGTTTTTGTTTATTTAGCGTGCCAGACCTCTTTACGCCGTGCTAAAGCACAGTATTTTCAAAATATCCTATCCCAAGCGCCTGACCCTCTATCTAAATGGAAAATTTTGAGAAAATTTGCAGTACCCAGTTCCACATCTGATAACAATTATCCATTCACTCCAGATGAACTTAATTCCTACTTTGCTGACCCCCACCCTAATGAACTCCCTGTAAACACCTTATCCTATTCTATTCCTCAAACCCCTTTTAATTCTAATAACTTTTATTTTCTTAATATTTCCCCTAATGACCTAATTGATTCAGTTTTTAAATCTCGTACCAATGACCATGGTTTGGATCAAATACCTTTAAAAATAATCAAACTCTGCCTTCCTGTTATCTTACCTGCCCTGCTCCACATATATAATTTCTCCTTACAAAACTCTATTTTCCCTACAGCTTGGAAAAAAGTCCTTGTCCGTCCATTAAATAAAGTTCCTTCTCCTTCCTCAGTTTCCCACTTTCGACCTATATCAATCCTATCAAATTTATCTAAACCATTAGAAAGATTAGCACATACCCAACTCACCTCCTTTCTTGACTATAAAACTCTCCTTAATCCTTTCCAATCAGGATTCCGATCCGGATACTCCACGCAGTCTGCTTTGGTAAAAATTACTCAAGACCTTTACTACTCCTTAGACCAACAGAATATTACGATCCTGATCCTTTTTGATTTTTCAAAAGCTTTTGATTCTGTTGACCATACAATCCTCCTCTCCAAACTCCATAACCTCTCAATATCTAATAGTGCGTTAAGCTGGCTTCATTCTTTTTTACCCCACCGTTCCCAAACAGTGATTATACCTGGAAAACCTCACTCATCTTCACTACCACTCTCGCGAGGAGTACCCCAGGGATCTTCTCTTTCACCTACCCTATTTTCTATTTATATTAATGACTTGCCGAATCGCATCCACTACTCCCAATATCATCTTTTTATGCTGACGACTTGCAAATATATTTATCCTTTCATCCTTCAAATATGCTAGAGGCGACTTGTAAGCTACAGAAAGACATAGATAGCATTAACCTTTGGGCAGTGGAGAGTAAATTAAGTCTAAATCCAGAAAAAACAAAGGCTATTCTCATTGGGTCAAAACCTCACCTAAAAGCTCTTCCCTACTATCCACTGCTTTTCTTAAAAAACCGTCCAATTCATTTCCAAAATTCCATTAAAAATCTGGGAATAACTTTCGATAAACATCTTGCATGGAATAGCCATATCTCTCAAATCACGAGAAAATCTATTTTTATTCTTAAGCAACTTTCACATTACCGTGATTCATTACCATTAAGTACTCGAAAACTTTTAGTATCATCACTTATTTTTCCTAACTTTGACTATGGATGCGTAGTATATGGAGGACTGTCTGTTGAGCTCGAGATGAGATGTAAAAGAGTAATGAACTGTTTTATTAGATTTATTTCGGGATCTCCAGACGTTCTCACATATCTCACAGGTATTCTGAAATCGGGTGGCTGTACCCCGGTTTTCGACGTCAATACTTCCTGGGTGCTCTCATATTTCAAACCTTGAAAACCAAAAAACCCACCTATATCCATGACCTCCTTACTCTGCGCTCCTCCATTCACCTCTTAAATACTAGAACCCAACCCATCAACCTATACACTCCGGCGCATCGAACTGCATCCTTCGAGAAATCCTTTATTATCCGTGCTTCCTCGTTATGGAATTCATTGCCCATCACAATTCGAAAAAGATCCACTCTTACTTCCTTTAAACATCATTTATTCCTTTACCTCCTGGATCTTCAATCTTCCGAGCTAATGTAAAACGTGAACATTTATGTAATATACATTATAATAGTATACATAAGATGTATCATTTTACAAGATGTCACAGTTATCTTGTAACATATAATTTAATTCTTTATCAATTTTTATTATTATCTATTGTTATTATTTATTATAATTAATTATCAAAGCCAGATGATTGTCCTATGTACTGTAATCATATGTTATTCTTAGGGGACAAGTAGTCCCAGAATAAAGTTCATTCTCTTCTTCTTCTTCTATTATTGCAATAATGTTTATGAAGCACTTAAAATATTATTTTTTATTTTTTAGTTCAAGTTTGTATATGTAGGTTTAATCATGAAGTCGGTTTTGTTTTTTTCTCTAAAAATTATTTTTATTTTTCACTTTTTAGTGGTGAGTGTATTTTTGTTTATACAGTCAATTCTCGATCTACAAGCCTCCCTGAAAAATGGCTTGACTTACTGAACAAAGACTTCGAGGTTATCATTCATTTACCTTCATGTAATTGGGACAATTGAACACAAAATCGGAGTTGAAATCATCACGTATATTTTTTCATTAATGGGTATGTGTATGTTGTTTGCACATACATATAAAATCATTGATACAGAAAATTAAATACCTGGTACCAATTTATTATATAACTTTCAACTGAATTGCGCTTTTTTCTGAGGGTGCCTAAAAGTAGACTTACCGTCTTCCACCAATGGCGATCTTTTTTTTATTCTTTAGGACGGTAAAAAGAGAAGTACGCGGAATTCTAAATTCACTAGCAACAAACGCCCAACTTCTTTCTCCTTTCTGCACTTGGCAAATCAATTTTAACTTTTCGTTAATATTAACTGTTTTTTTGATTTTTCTTAAAAAGTGCTGCGTTGATTTCAAAATATTTTTTATGGGACTACCTCTGAAGTATGCCCTACCGATCTAAAAAAGAATCATCAAAATTGATTCAGTATTGACGGAGGTTCTCAACTCGTCATTATTATAATTATTATTTTTTTTGTTTATGTTACGCGATTACTCTGTCAATTCTGGATCAATTTTGATTATTCTTTTTTAGATCGCTGGGGCATACTTCAGAGGTGGTCCCATAAAAAATATTTTGAAATAAACTTAGCACTTTTTATGAAAAATCAAAAAAACAGTTAATAAGTGATTTAATGAGCTGTTATAAAAAAGAATCATCAAAATTGATCCAGAATTGACCGAGTAATCGCGTAACATACACACAAAAAAAAAAAAAAAAAAAAAAAATACAGACTAGTTGAGAACCTCCTCTTTTCTGAAGTCGGTTGAAAAGAATTATTTCCATTCATGAAAGCTCACTGGAAGAAAGGCTATAAGGCGACCTTGAGGTATGACAAACTTTTCATAAATGAATGCTTCTCTCATTAGAAGAATTAAAAGCTCAAGAAACTTTATGTTAAAAAGGAGTGAAGAAAAAGAATGTAAAGTAACTGTAAAAAATACATATAAGAAACAAGAGCCAATGTCTAAAGGAAAAAGAAAGAAAGATAACAAAACCCACCATAGATCTATAAGTTTGGATTGATTTCTGGTACCTCATGAAGGAGATAAAAGAGGAGTGAATAAAAAAGAAATTGTAGGTACTGATTCATAGCAGAAAGAAGATTCAAATTTCAAAGGCATCCTCAATGTTTGTTCATTAAATGTTAGGACATTGTTAAGTGAAGAAAGATTGGAGGAGCTTAATCATGCTCTTGAGGGCATTAAATGGGATATTATTGGTTTAGTTGAGGTTAGGAGAAAATATTGTTTAATTTTAAAACAGAGATCAGGAAATGTTTTCATGCACACAGCATCTCAGAATGGAATTTATGGTATTGGATTTTATATATCAGAAAAGATAAAAAATAGAATATTGGAATTTAAAGAAATTAGTTATAGAATAGCTGTGTTAAGGTTGCAAATAAATACTAGGAAATGTCTAACTATTATACAATCACATGCCCCTACAATGGAAGATTAGACAGAAGCAAAATAAAAATTCTACCAAGAATAAGAGCTTGTAGTTCCCAGTTTTAAAAGAAAAAATAATTGGGTAGAAGAAAACACTTATGCCAATAAATAATATATATATATATATAAAAAAGGGCAAAAGAAAAATGGACATGGTGTTCACCCAAAGGACACAAATTTGAGCTAGACTATTTTCTAACAAACCAAATCAGTTTAATTAAAAATTTAGAGGCTATAAAGAGGTTTAATTTTAATTTCAACACAGATCACAGGATGCTAAGAGCAGAGTTGTGCATTGCAAAATACAAGAGGAAGAGACCATTTAAAGCAAAAAAGAAAAGTATTATTCTTCAAGACCAAACTCAAACAGAAAAATTCCGTACTGATTTCACAAGACATATTCAACACAGTTATGAGTGCAGAGAAGAAAAGTCTCCATTTACAGTCCAAGAAAAATATAACCTCATCTCCAAAGCTATTGATGACACAATTTCACCGGGTCCCAGCTTCATTAAAAATAAATCAAGCAAATTATCAGATGATACAAAAGAACTTTTTTGAATTCGCAGAATAATGAAAGAAAAAGAAGATATTTCTGAAAACGACATGAAAGAGCTCACGGTTATAAATAATGAAATTAGAAAAAGCATAAAAGAAGACATAGAGAAGTACAACATTAATATTATAGAAACAATTTTAGCAAAGAACAAATCTACAAAAAGGATCCAAACAGAACAGTCTAGAGGTACTACATGGATGGTCACTCTTGAGAACAATAGAAGAGAAATCATAACTAATAGAGAACATATGAATAGAATAGCCACGGATTACTTCAGGCCATTATATAAAAATAAAAGGGAAACTTTAGAAGCAAATAAGGAAGAAAATAGAGTAAACATTCTAGAAGAAGTTCCACCAATAGTAGAAGAAGTTGAATCCATATTGAAAAAACTTAGACCTGAGAAAAGTCCTGGGCCGGATAATATCAGTAATGAGATTTTAAAAGCAGGAGGAATAACTCTAATAACAGAAGTAACATAATTATTTAATCTAATTCTAGGGCAAGAAAAAATTCCTAATCAATGGAAAATCGCAAAAATAATTCTTTTTTACAAAAAGGGCAACAAGCAAGACATGGAGAATTATCGACCTATTTCCTTCTTCTTATCGATCTATCTTCTAAAATTATGTGAAGAAATTGGTCTTTACCCTAACTACGAAAAGAGGAAACTGATGACGAATAGGGGAAAAGAAGAATGCCAACTAAAAAAACTACAGTTTGGAATATGTAGAGGAGTTTATCTATCTGGGTCAGATGGTATCCTTCGCAGAAAGAGGAGCAAAAGAAATCCAGAGGAGAATGGCACTAGGTTGGAACAAGTTTCGGTCCCTCAAACATATTATGAAAGGCAATATAAGTATGGAGCTAAAAAGACGGGTCTTTGACATTTGCATAAGCCCAGCGGTTACCTATGAATGCCAAACGTGATCTCTGACAAAAGCTCAAGAGAGGAAGATTCAGGTGTGGCAGAACAACATCGAAAGATCTATTATGAAGGTGGGGAAAAGCGACAGGGTGAAAACTATCCAGATCAAGAAAGAAACAGGGCTTACATACACACTCAGGCTGATAAGACTGAGCAAATGGAAGTGGGCTGGGCATCTTCTTCGGTGTGAAGAAAATAGATGGTCGAAAATTGTCACTGAATGGACTCCATATGACCTAAAAAGAGGAAAAGCGTGCTCAAAGAAAAGGTGGAGCGACACGTTTAAACTGCTGGCAGGACCCAACTGGTGGAGAGCTGCTAGGGACAGAGACGTTTGGAAGAAAAAGTGGACCGAACTCACATCCCAATAGGGCCAGTCACCCCGGGAAGTGCTGTCTATTACTCCCGAAAGGGAAGGCCAATGCTTGTAAAAAAAGGAAGAAAGGAAAGAAAATGCCTATAAAATTTATATTTATATTTATAAGATTTATATTTATTGAACAAAAGCTCTAAACAAAAAGACAATATTTTTATTTTATATTTTTTTCTTTTCTCCTGTTTATATTCTGAATATTTATTGTTGAATCTGTATACAATTTCTTTTGCATAAATAAAGGCTATTTTCAGTTCATTTCATTTCGCTAGTCTCTTCACGCAATGCTGTAGGAGGATGTCTATCGTACTTTGGGACAGACAGACTTCGCACACGGCTATTACTGTCTCTGTTTCCAGAAGTACCTTCCTCTGGTGGTATGCCAGCGTGATCTCTTTCTGCCGCTCTTGTTCCGTGATTGTCTTCCCGATTCTGGTGCACCTGTTAAAGGTCCGATCCACCCCAATTTTCTCGCCACATCCGCCGGATTTTATGCCATACTGTGTTGTTTCTGTACGTAGGGAAGTACAGATGTTAAGATTTCCCTGGTTTCGAGGAACCGTTGAGTGCTTTCGTCATTTGTTCCTCACGAATCCCCGGTTGAGACCAAATGGTCGTTATGGAACACCCCGCATACAATGTGTAATCGATTTTCATCAAACCCCTAGTCCTCGTCTTCCAAATAATCTGTCTTCGTTTGTCGTTAATGATCGTGTCGTCCTCTTCCATGTCTGTCGGTTTGTACTCCGACGCACTTGTCTCCTCATCGTCCTGTCTTGCGGCCTCGTCAGTTGTTTACTGTTGGCCTTCTCCCTCTGGTGTCCTTTCCACACTGAATTCCCAGAGTTCCCTGGAATATTCTCATTCCTCTCTTTCAATCGCGTTCACCTCCAGGTATTCTTTTCACCGAGTCACGCGCGCCGAGGTTTCCTTGATTTTTCCCACTCAGAGTAGAAGTTGGTGGTCCGTCTGTACTGTAAACTTTCATCCGAACACGTACGGCCGGAAGTGTTCTATCGCCCATACCACACCCAGCAACTCGCGTAAGCCACCGGACGTTCTCTTTTCTTACTCTTGCGATATAAAAGGCTCCCAACGCGTATTCACTTGCGTCGGTCGTTATCACGAGCTGTTTCTCAAAGTCGGGGAAGGCTAACACAGGTTCCACTTGAAGTCGCTCCCCACATTTCAGGATATTATTCTCGATTTCTGGCTTGATACAAATCTTTCGCCCCTTCTTAAGCAAGTTATTTAGCAGTACCAGAGGCTCAGCCATATCCGGAATAAATCGCCAGTAGTAATTAAACGTACCCATCCATCAGTCTCCGGACATTCTTTACGTCTGTGGAGATTGCCATTCTCTGTATCACCTCTACTTTCGTAGTCCGGTTGTACACCCTCTCTCATAGGGAAGTCATCTATTCCTGCCCTAGAATAGATTTTTCCCGTGACAATTTCAGGTCGGATTCCCGTAGTCTGTTAAACACCGTCCGTAATCTACTATATGCCGTTTCTCGTCCTTGCCTAATACTAAAAGGTCATCCATGTATACTTGACCCGCTTTCTCGTCCAGTCTTCTAAGAAATTCGTCCACCAGTCTGTGAAACGTCATAGGTGCATTCATTAACCCAAAAGGCCTTCTAGTGAATTCGAATTGCCCTCTTTCGAATGTAAATGCCGTCTTGTGCCCTATCCTTGGGGTGCATCTTAATCTGATGGTATTCCGCTTTGAGGTCTAGCGTCGAGAATATGGTTGCCCCTCCCAGTCTGTTAAGTATGTCATCCAGTATCGGTGTCGGGTATTTATCGTCCACTGTATTCTCATTTAGTTTCTTGTAGTCGACTACTACTCTGTACTTTTGCTGTCCCGTCTCGCTTTTTTTTTCACTACCCATAAGGGGCTATTAAAGGACGACGTACTGTCAACTATAACCCCTTGTTTTTGCAAGTTCGTAAGTTCTTCTCTAATGTGTTGTCTCAAAGCCTGCGGGTATCTTCGTTCCTTCACGTAAGTTATTCTGTTCTGTTTCAGTGGGATTTCGTTGACCTGTAGCGCTTAACCTGTTTCCTCCTTGAAGAATATGTCACCGTACTCCCTCGTCTCCAGTCCGTCGTCCTCATAACTACCCCTATCATACCGCCCGTCGACCCTCGTCTCCCGTGGTATTCTTTATCCCCATCCAGACGGTCCATCTCCCGTTTTTCACCTTTAACCGGGCCTCTAATCTCCCCAGGAGATCGCAGCAGATAATTGCCCCGTACTCACGCGGCATCTTTTCCACTAAGTCCCAATTCTACCTCTCCCTCTGTTTTACAAGGTCCGTTTAGTGTAATCAGTCTGCAGTTACACACCTGAGTCTGTGGTCTACTCTCCCCTTTACAGAACCCTTCTGCAGCTTCCCAACTCATGTGGTGTTTGAGCTCCCAGTGTCTACCAAATACCTCACTCCCTTCGCGAATCTTATGATAGGCAACCCGCCACTCTCACTCTTGACATTGTTTATTACTATTTGGTTGCCTCTCCATGCGCACTCCTCTCATTACTCTTGTACCGCTTTCCTCGCTGCCCTCGGTTCCTCGCCTATGGTCCTCTGTGCCACTCTTTCTCTTCTCTCTTTGGTTCGCTCCTTTCTTCGTCCTCGATGTCTCCGCTGCACTCGATGTCTAGGTCTGGGCTCTCCTTTACCTCCATACCCTTTTTGGATTGACTTCCATGGGTTCTCCTTGGAACCAGTCTCTTCGCCTGCTCATACAGGAACATATGCTATATGTCCCTCCGAGCCGCACTCAAAACACTTTGTTAGCAGGCATCGGGCTACCAGGTGTCTCGTCTTCCAACCCTGGCAACCATGACACCGTCTCTCCTCTCTTCTTCCGGTTTTTCTTTCCGTCTCTCTCCGTATTTCCGGTTTCCATAGCCGTCTTCCGGAATCCACTTCTTTCCTTTCATCTCGCCTGTCGCTCTTTCTCCCCTCTCTACTATAGCTCACCAGGTTCCAGCTCTTTCTCTTATAAATTCCTTGTCTCGGGCACCCTCATCTCCTATTTCTTAAGCACACTGTAGAAACAATTTTTCGTGTGGTAGCTCTACTTTTTTCCCTGTTTCCCGAGCCAATTGAACTTTTAAGATTGTGGATAGAAATGCCATCTTGGCCTCCACTTGCCCTTTATCATCGGTTTCTCTCATCTTCTCCGCGATCTTATTGTAATGTATCAGGAGAGTGCCCGCGTATCGGCCGTTCGATTGATAAGGCCGTTTGGTTTCTCGGAACATTTGAAAAAAATTCTCTTCCAGCGTCCATCGCCCTCCGCCATTAGCATTCTTCAGACGCTCTTTCACAACATTCCAGGGTATATCTTTGTCTGCTTGGATATGGTTGAGCACGCTTCTCTTCGCCGAGAATAAAATTATAAAAAAAAAAAAGGAAAGGGGACGTAATGAACAACTCACAATGTATAGATAACAACTGATTTGGTCTTGCTTCTAATGCTCTATTTATATCTACATTATTTACACGCTTATCTCTAAGGATTGACACATAAATTGGAACATGTTTTTCTTAACTTTATATATATACATAATATTGGTTTGTGTTAAATTATTTCATAATTATACTAGTTCTGTAAATGTTTTGAATTATTGTTATTATATTTATTATTGCTAATAATTAACATTATTATTGTAATAGGATTAACTTCAATCAGATTGCTGTGTAATAAGTAACCCAATGGCGTTGGGCAGAACGCCCACTGCCTGCATTTATCTGGAACTCAGTGTTGTGGTATTTCAGAGCTTGTTGATTAGCCGCACCACCTGTCCTCAAGTATGATCGAGAAGAAGAGGAAGTGCTTAAATTAGTTTAATAAAATATTTTTTATTTATCGTTGAAACCGGCGTTGCTGTTGGTCTCTAGGGCAGCCTTATTTAATTATAATCGCAAATGGAAAATATATGCTCATATTATTTAACGAGGACTTGTGCAACTTATTAGGAGTTTTACAAACATTAATTAAATAATATCAAACAGAATAAAAAAAATAAGATGAAAAAATTTTTAATTTATATAATTTATTACAGGTTTGCTTTACTTTACCTTATGTAAGACGTAAACAACGCAAGGGGTGAAAATACACCTTATTAATTATACATCTCGAAAATTTAAAATTTCTTGGTATTTTAAAAAAAATACTGTTTGCTTTTATTTAGTTAATTTTTTTATAATCCACATAAATTTCATATTTCCTGGTGTCACCGAACAGTCCGTTGCAAGACAAAACTAACAAAAAAGAAAAATAAAGAAAATCTAAAAAGATTAAGCCTTGCCGTCGATGTACCAATTTAATTACCACAAACTCAGTCGCGACCCCAGGATTAAAAAAAAACCAAACCAACTACAATCGGACGCCACACTGTTTTTTTTTTTTAAAAAAAGAGGAAACAGAGAAACTCAAAAAAAAAAACCAAAAAAAAAAAAGAAAAAATAAATAGATTTTGACACTTTACTAGTATAAAGTTTCGAAATAGAATTTCCCCAAACTGTAAAAGAAAACTTTTGTGCAAGAAAAAAAAAAATATTATAAATATTATTAGATAAATAATTCACAAGATAAATACTATTCAGTGCATCAAAATAAAAATAAATAACATCGTGCATGCAGAGAAAAATAAATAAATGAAATAAAATAATTGAGAGACAAAAACACACAAAAAAAAAAAAAAAAAAAATTTACGGGTGTTAAGGGTCTGGAATACGGTACCTTCTGTGTCCCAACCCGACGCTTTAGCTTTCTCGGCTACCAGCGCCCTTTATTGCATCTCCCACTGCTTCCTAACTCTCAAGTACTTACCAGAGAGGAGCCAGGTTTCGTTCTATATTATTTCCATTTTTTTTTTTTTTTTTTTTTTTTTTTTTTTTTTTTTTTTTTTTTTTTTTTTTTTTTTTTTTTTAATTTCTGAAAAGAGTGGTAATACAACACCAAAAAAGAAAAAAAATATTAAAGAACAAATACACTCATTGTTTGAACTGATTAAATACAATTTATTAAAAAAAAAAAAATCAGAACTTTCGTTATATACAACGGTGGTTCTTCCCACCTTATAAACAATAAACTTTTTTTTTATTATCTTTAATTGTAATCTTACTATCTAATAATAAAAAAAACAAACAAAAAAAACAGGAATTCCTTTTTCTAAACAAAACTTAAATTCTAATTAACTTAATCTTTAAATTAATACCAACTATGGATTTCACTAAATATAAACATTGACTGTTATCTTAGACCTTTTTAATTGCCTCATTATTTTATAATTTGGTTATAAACAAAAAAAAAACCGTAATCCGGGTGCATCCCCGTCACTCCACTCCACACCAACCGAAAAGAAAATTTTAAAATGTTACTTGGAAATGAAGAACACCAAGTTGTCAGGCCGTGTCGTGAGTCGATCGTCTGTTTTTCTTTGTGATTTCTCCTCTTCTCCATCCAGCGAACGATTTTCCCTTGGCAGGATTTCTTCCACCAGTCTCTTCCAAGGACGTAGCGAACGAAGCGATGAATCCGCTGTCAATATATTCCGGCTAGCCGTAAAAGATTTGAGAGAAAAACATCACACACCACACACTCGGCTCAACGACCCAACTCTCTCTGTCTCTGTCGAGACACGACCGCCGAGGACAAGGTCCACTGTCCACTGCACTATCACTTTATCAGTACCGAGCGGCCTCCCCCATTCAAAATTTAAGGAATAACCAATTATTATTTTATAACCAAATATTATTGTTTGTTTATTAGAGCTTTAAGGCGTAAAACCCCTAGGGTCATCAACGCCTGAATAACCAAATATTATGTTTATAACCATTTATCATTTTTCCTTATTAATCTTATTATATAACTATTTATTAAGTTTATAACCAATTATCATTTTTCCTTATTAATCTTATTATATAACCATTTATTAAGTTTAGCTAATTTCAAACTTATTAATTTTCTTAACTTTCATAACTCCTCGTTGTTTCTTTTTTTTTTTTTTTTCCTTCCCCGATAATTCTACTTTCAGTTTTCCTGTCTCAAATTATTAATTAACAATAATAACAAAAAAAAAAAATACCATTTTTTTTTTCTTCTATTTGCATTTTTTTTTTTTTCCTTTTTAATCTTTTTATTTACATCCATTCTACGTTTTACTACCCCTTTTAATAATTGAAACCCTTAGCCTCTCTTAATAATCATTTTCTCCAATATATATATATATATATATATATATATATATATATATATATATATATATATATATATAAAAAAAATCATTTTTTTTTTTTTTTTTCTCTCTCAATCGGGCACTGAATTCTTCAAAAATTTAATTTAACTTCCAATATTTTTTTTTTCCTTGTAACACTGGTTAGAACATCTGTGGATATGAACTCCAATTGTCTATCAGTGTGTATGTTACGGGGAAAGTTGATTCTCCAGGGAGAGTTCACGCTCCCTAGGTAAAGTTGACTCTGCCATGTCGTTTCAGTAAAAGTTGATACCCACTTTTCCTAGAACGAGTAAATTTTGAAAGGGCACTAACAGTTATATTTTAAATTGGTGGGAGGGGGGCTCTAAATTTATACTTTTATTTAAAGCTATGTTCCCATTTGGTAAGGGGGGAGGCTTAATTTGTACTATAAGAACGACTTAGCCGATTTTAATGAAATTTGATAATTATGACTCTTTCATACTCACTAAATTGTTTTTAAACGGCGCTAACAATAATGTTTTAATTTTGGTAGGGGGGGGGGGCTCTACATTTGTAGTTTGAGAAGTTCTTAGCAGATTTTAATGAAATTTGATACATATGTTTTTTACACAAACAACCGTTTTTTAATGGTGCTAACAATAATGTTTTAATTTTGGTGGGGTGAGGGGGGCTCTATAGTTGTAATTTAAGTACTACTCAGCCTATTTTTATGAAATTTGATAATTATTTTTCTTTCATACTAACTTTTTTTTAAAGGCGCTAACAATAATATTTTAATTTCGGTGGTAGGGCCTCTAAATTTGTAGTTTAAGTACTACTCAGCCGATTTTAATGAAATTTAATAATTATGTTTCTTTTATACTAACTAACCTTTTTTTAAGGGCACTAAGTTATGTTTCAATTTTGGTTGGGGGCCCTTCTAAATTTGTAGTTTAAGAACTACTCAGCCGATTTGAATGAAATTTGATAAATATGTTTCCTTCATACTAACTATCCTTTTTTTAAAGGCGCTAAGAATAATATTTCAATTTCGGAGGTGGAGGGCCTCTAACTTTGTAGTTTAATAAATACTCAGCCGATTTTAATGAAATTGGTAATTATGTTTCTTTCATACAATTACGTTCTATTCACAGATAATGTCATTCACTTCAATAATGTCATGTCGTATTAAAAACCTTATATCATTGCTTTCTTTTTTTATCAGGGTTTTCAGATTTTTCACTTTCTGAATGCAGCAGTCATATTTAAATTTTGTCAATGCCAAAAAATTTACCTTGGAATCCAAGCGTTCGTGTTGCAGTTTTTCTCAAAGCAGTTCTGACATAATTATTACACTTAAACTGATTTAATTTACGAGTGAATTTGTCACTATTGTACCACAGGAAACAAACAAAATAATTATTTTAAATGTAAATGAATAGATTGTCACTATTGCTCTACAAAAGACACACTAGATACAGATCAACCCGAACGCACAATCACAACAAGCAATTTGTCTCAACAGAACATACCGACTGAGAAATATCAAAGGTGGAAAGGGAAGGTAGAAATATTAAAGTAAGTAACATTTAAGGGCATACAATAATAAGACCCGAAATTCTAACTTCACTATCCATTTAAATGAAAATAATTATAAATTTAATAAAGACTCTGGAGTCAAACATCAAGTAGAAAAAATCCTAAAATTAAATATTTATGGATCGTTATTTTGTTTGTTTGCTGTGGTGCAGTAGTGACAAATTTACACTTTAATTAAATCAGTTTACACTTCAATCAGTTTACACGAATTTAAATATGACTGTTGCATTCAGAATGTGAAAAATCTAAAAACTGTGATTAGAAAAGAAAGCAATTATATAAGGTCTTTAAGACAATATGACATTATTGATGTGAATGGCATTACAAAACTAATAAACCCTATCACAGACCAAGACAGCATAGGTACTTTGTTTTTGATGACCAGTTGTATGGAATTCTTAACGAAGGTCATATATCCACTGGCCATGCAGGAAGAGATCGTAGGATTAAGCTATTAAAAAGAAAATTTCAAAATATTACTTCAAAGGACATTTTACTATTTTTAAGCTTGTGTGAACCTTGTGTTCAAAAATTGAAACATTAGGACTGGTCGTAAAGCCCTTGTTATTCAAGGGAATGAATTCACGGTGTCAAGTGGACTTAAATGACTTTTAGTCGCAACCTGATGAAGATTTCAAATTTATAATGGTGTACCAGAACCATTTAACAAAATTTGTGGTGCCAAGACCACTCAAATCAAAAACTGTTATATTGAGATATAGAGAATATGATAACTGCCTGGATACAAGACCACAAAACATAAAAATGGGGTGAAGACTTAAAGTTTATTCAATTTATGAAAAAACATGCTTTTTATATTGAGATAAAAAGATCTCCTTACAAGACAATGCTTGGTTGCCCCTCGAGATTTGTTTGAAATAGTTCAAAACTATCTACTAAGGGGCATAAGGTCGAGGACGTATGATATACTTTGATCATTATGTAGGGTTTTGTTAGAAACATAGTAAGGAGCATTTACTATGGTTCGGATGATTTTGAATGCGTTTGATATTCGACTTTTTTGCTGTCCCCCACAGTTCAAGTCCGTAAGTCCGAATAGGTTTTGTATATGAGAAGTTTGTTTTTCAATAGACAGATGAGATTTCCTATTTCTATTCTAGTCTATACAATTGGCTGAAGCGTCTGTTGTCTGTTACATGAGGGTCCCATGTAAGTCTTTTGTCTTAGTTGAAACCAAGATACCGAACTGTATCATCTTTAGGTAGTGGAATGCCATATAGTAGATAGCAGGACTGGGTTTACGGCGGAGGGTAAAGGTTATATTGGTGCATTTAGATTAATTTACTTTGATTTGCCAGTTGTTGCACCAGTCTTCATTCAGAGATAAGTGAGTTTGGGGATTATTGGATGCTATTAAGGGGTCTGGATGGGATGAAAGGATAGGAGTGTCATCAGCGAATGTTGCTAGGAAAGTATCAGGAGTTGTAAGGATATCTGCTGCATAGAGAATATATAAAACTGGACCTAGAACGCTACCTTTTGGAACACCAGCCTAATATAGAATAGCAGTATTCCATTCTGCAGCGAACTCGGAAGGAACGGTTAGAGAGGTAAGGACTAGGAATAGTAATTGAGGAAAATGGGTTTTGAGTTTGAAAAGCAAACCGGCATGCCATAAGCTTGCGCAATGTCCAGAAATACGCCGGAGTAATACTATTGGCTTTCAAGTGCTGAGGATATGTGATCAACATCTCTGAGGCCTTGTGGACAGTGGAATAGCTAGTGCGAAATCCAAACTGGTGAGAGGAAATATTTTGCGATTCAAGGATAGGTAGGATACGTTTAAGAAGGAGCCTTTCAAAAATTTTTGAAAGGATTGGGAGAAGGCTAATTGGTCTATATGATGAAGGGTTGTTGGGAGGTTTGCCCAGTTTGAGGAAAAGGATAATAGTGGAGTGTTACCATAGCAAAAGGAAATAGGTTGTCCGCAGGATACAATTGTATAGGTAGGTAAGGAATGGCTGATTTATGAGGAAGTTAACTGAGGATTTGTGAACTAAGGAGATCATATCCAGGGGATTTACGGGGTTTTAATTTTCTTATAAGGTATTTGACCTCAAAGGGGTTATTGCTTTAGGACGTAAGGAAAGAGAATCGGCGAATCAAGAAATTCATGAGCCGTCGATGTGTGGGTGGGATTCCATTTAGGGTGGGAAACAAATATGCTGGAAAGGTGCTGGGAAAATTCTTCAGATCTGTTCTCGTCAGAAGTTTCCCATGAACCATCTGCAAGTCGGAGAGGATGGGAGGTGGGTTGATATTTTAGGATTTTTCAAGTAGTGGTCCAGAGGGAGTTATCTGAAGAAGATAGTAAAGAATGATAGGATTTATAGGATTTGAATCTAATGGTAGCCATGCTTTTTTTTATGGAGTTTAGTAAGTTAATTATAGGATTTCTGATCATCTGGATACCTGGTTCTCTGCCAAATGGCTCTAGCATGGCGTTTAGATTGGATAAGGTCCAGTAGATCTTGGGATAAAGGTTTTTTCATTCGATGTTAGGTAGTGGAATTCCATTGAAGTAGATGACAGGACTGGGTTTACGGCGGAGGGTAAAGGTTATATTGGTGCATTTAGATTAATTTACTTTGATTTGCCAGTTGTTGCACCAGTCTTCATTCAGAGATAAGTGAGTTTGGGGATTATTGGATGCTATTAAGGGGTCTGGATGGGATGAAAGGATAGGAGTGTCATCAGCGAATGTTGCTAGGAAAGTATCAGGAGTTGTAAGGATATCTGCTGCATAGAGAATATATAAAACTGGACCTAGAACGCTACCTTTTGGAACACCAGCCTAATATAGAATAGCAGTATTCCATTCTGCAGCGAACTCGGAAGGAACGGTTAGAGAGGTAAGGACTAGGAATAGTAATTGAGGAAAATGGGTTTTGAGTTTGAAAAGCAAACCGGCATGCCATAAGCTTGCGCAATGTCCAGAAATACGCCGGAGTAATACTATTGGCTTTCAAGTGCTGAGGATATGTGATCAACATCTCTGAGGCCTTGTGGACAGTGGAATAGCTAGTGCGAAATCCAAACTGGTGAGAGGAAATATTTTGCGATTCAAGGATAGGTAGGATACGTTTAAGAAGGAGCCTTTCAAAAATTTTTGAAAGGATTGGGAGAAGGCTAATTGGTCTATATGATGAAGGGTTGTTGGGAGGTTTGCCCGGTTTGAGGAAAAGGATAATAGTGGAGTGTTACCATAGCAAAAGGAAATAGGTTGTCCGCAGGATACAATTGTATAGGTAGGTAAGGAATGGCTGATTTATGAGGAAGTTAACTGAGGATTTGTGAACTAAGGAGATCATATCCAGGGGATTTACGGGGTTTTAATTTTCTTATAAGGTATTTGACCTCAAAGGGGTTATTGCTTTAGGACGTAAGGAAAGAGAATCGGCGAATCAAGAAATTCATGAGCCGTCGATGTGTGGGTGGGATTCCATTTAGGGTGGGAAACAAATATGCTGGAAAGGTGCTGGGAAAATTCTTCAGATCTGTTCTCGTCAGAAGTTTCCCATGAACCATCTGCAAGTCGGAGAGGATGGGAGGTGGGTTGATATTTTAGGATTTTTCAAGTAGTGGTCCAGAGGGAGTTATCTGAAGAAGATAGTAAAGAATGATAGGATTTATAGGATTTGAATCTAATGGTAGCCATGCTTTTTTTTATGGAGTTTAGTAAGTTAATTATAGGATTTCTGATCATCTGGATACCTGGTTCTCTGCCAAATGGCTCTAGCATGGCGTTTAGATTGGATAAGGTCCAGTAGATCTTGGGATAAAGGTTTTTTCATTCGATGTTAGGTAGTGGAATTCCATTGAAGTAGATGACAGGACTGGGTTTACGGCGGAGGGTAAAGGTTATATTGGTGCATTTAGATTAATTTACTTTGATTTGCCAGTTGTTGCACCAGTCTTCATTCAGAGATAAGTGAGTTTGGGGATTATTGGATGCTATTAAGGGGTCTGGATGGGATGAAAGGATAGGAGTGTCATCAGCGAATGTTGCTAGGAAAGTATCAGGAGTTGTAAGGATATCTGCTGCATAGAGAATATATAAAACTGGACCTAGAACGCTACCTTTTGGAACACCAGCCTAATATAGAATAGCAGTATTCCATTCTGCAGCGAACTCGGAAGGAACGGTTAGAGAGGTAAGGACTAGGAATAGTAATTGAGGAAAATGGGTTTTGAGTTTGAAAAGCAAACCGGCATGCCATAAGCTTGCGCAATGTCCAGAAATACGCCGGAGTAATACTATTGGCTTTCAAGTGCTGAGGATATGTGATCAACATCTCTGAGGCCTTGTGGACAGTGGAATAGCTAGTGCGAAATCCAAACTGGTGAGAGGAAATATTTTGCGATTCAAGGATAGGTAGGATACGTTTAAGAAGGAGCCTTTCAAAAATTTTTGAAAGGATTGGGAGAAGGCTAATTGGTCTATATGATGAAGGGTTGTTGGGAGGTTTGCCCGGTTTGAGGAAAAGGATAATAGTGGAGTGTTACCATAGCAAAAGGAAATAGGTTGTCCGCAGGATACAATTGTATAGGTAGGTAAGGAATGGCTGATTTATGAGGAAGTTAACTGAGGATTTGTGAACTAAGGAGATCATATCCAGGGGATTTACGGGGTTTTAATTTTCTTATAAGGTATTTGACCTCAAAGGGGTTATTGCTTTAGGACGTAAGGAAAGAGAATCGGCGAATCAAGAAATTCATGAGCCGTCGATGTGTGGGTGGGATTCCATTTAGGGTGGGAAACAAATATGCTGGAAAGGTGCTGGGAAAATTCTTCAGATCTGTTCTCGTCAGAAGTTTCCCATGAACCATCTGCAAGTCGGAGAGGATGGGAGGTGGGTTGATATTTTAGGATTTTTCAAGTAGTGGTCCAGAGGGAGTTATCTGAAGAAGATAGTAAAGAATGATAGGATTTATAGGATTTGAATCTAATGGTAGCCATGCTTTTTTTTATGGAGTTTAGTAAGTTAATTATAGGATTTCTGATCATCTGGATACCTGGTTCTCTGCCAAATGGCTCTAGCATGGCGTTTAGATTGGATAAGGTCCAGTAGATCTTGGGATAAAGGTTTTTTCATTCGATGTTAGGTAGTGGAATTCCATTGAAGTAGATGACAGGACTGGGTTTACGGCGGAGGGTAAAGGTTATATTGGTGCATTTAGATTAATTTACTTTGATTTGCCAGTTGTTGCACCAGTCTTCATTCAGAGATAAGTGAGTTTGGGGATTATTGGATGCTATTAAGGGGTCTGGATGGGATGAAAGGATAGGAGTGTCATCAGCGAATGTTGCTAGGAAAGTATCAGGAGTTGTAAGGATATCTGCTGCATAGAGAATATATAAAACTGGACCTAGAACGCTACCTTTTGGAACACCAGCCTAATATAGAATAGCAGTATTCCATTCTGCAGCGAACTCGGAAGGAACGGTTAGAGAGGTAAGGACTAGGAATAGTAATTGAGGAAAATGGGTTTTGAGTTTGAAAAGCAAACCGGCATGCCATAAGCTTGCGCAATGTCCAGAAATACGCCGGAGTAATACTATTGGCTTTCAAGTGCTGAGGATATGTGATCAACATCTCTGAGGCCTTGTGGACAGTGGAATAGCTAGTGCGAAATCCAAACTGGTGAGAGGAAATATTTTGCGATTCAAGGATAGGTAGGATACGTTTAAGAAGGAGCCTTTCAAAAATTTTTGAAAGGATTGGGAGAAGGCTAATTGGTCTATATGATGAAGGGTTGTTGGGAGGTTTGCCCGGTTTGAGGAAAAGGATAATAGTGGAGTGTTACCATAGCAAAAGGAAATAGGTTGTCCGCAGGATACAATTGTATAGGTAGGTAAGGAATGGCTGATTTATGAGGAAGTTAACTGAGGATTTGTGAACTAAGGAGATCATATCCAGGGGATTTACGGGGTTTTAATTTTCTTATAAGGTATTTGACCTCAAAGGGGTTATTGCTTTAGGACGTAAGGAAAGAGAATCGGCGAATCAAGAAATTCATGAGCCGTCGATGTGTGGGTGGGATTCCATTTAGGGTGGGAAACAAATATGCTGGAAAGGTGCTGGGAAAATTCTTCAGATCTGTTCTCGTCAGAAGTTTCCCATGAACCATCTGCAAGTCGGAGAGGATGGGAGGTGGGTTGTTATTTTAGGATTTTTCAAGTAGTGGTCCAGAGGGAGTTATCTGAAGAAGATAGTAAAGAATGATAGGATTTATAGGATTTGAATCTAATGGTAGCCATGCTTTTTTTTATGGAGTTTAGTAAGTTAATTATAGGATTTCTGATCATCTGGATACCTGGTTCTCTGCCAAATGGCTCTAGCATGGCGTTTAGATTGGATAAGGTCCAGTAGATCTTGGGATAAAGGTTTTTTCATTCGATGTTTGGGAGGGGAATGAGGTGAAGATGCAGCACAGGCTGCTTGCTGGATCATGTTGTGAAGGAATCGGTAGCATTGTCAAGATCCTGGGAGGTTTTTAGGGATACTCTAAGGTCTATATTTTCGGATATTGTTTGACGGAAGAGGTTCCAGTCTACTGGTCCTCTAATAAATGATGGGCGGGGGAGGTTTTGGGACGAAATGGATTAAAATTAAAGGACTGTGATTGGAGGAAAGTTAATCCAGGCGTTCTCTGGAGTAATGTAGAGATCCTAAGCCTTAATGAATGAAGAAGTCAAGAAGGTTGGGACTTCGGTTAGGATGCGTGGGCCAATATATAGGAGTGCCGGGAGAAATAAAGGATCTCCGGGAATTAAGTGCAGACTGCAATGCTCGCCCACGGGAGTTGGTGTGTAGCATTGAAGTCAGCACCTAGGAGAAAGCAATGACTTAAGGAATTAAAAAATGAGTGGAACTGGGATGTGGAAATTGGTTTATTTGGGGGGGGGGCAGTAGGCCGCTGCAATTTAGACGGGAAAGGAAAAGGTTTTGATAACAAATGCTGTGGGTTGTAGGAATTCATTTGCTGGTAAAGGGAATACTAGGTGAGAGAGGGAATGGTGAATGATGGAAGCAGTTCCGGTATGGGCTTTACCATCAGGGTGGTGTGTTCGGTAAGTTTGGTATTCTGACATTATGAGACGTTATTTACTGGTCAGTCTGGTTTCTGTTATTAAAGCTGCATCGAATTCTTTGTCAAGTAACAAGGATGTCAGTTCGTTAGTGTGTTTGCGAATACCATTCGCATTCCAAAGGAGAATAGATAAGGGTTTTGTGAAAGGCATTTAACGATTTTTTTGAAGAGGAATTAGAAGAGGGATAACATTTGTGAGGAGTGATAAGAGTTTTCAACTCTAGCAGGAAGGAAGTAAATAAGGATGTGAGATCTAAGGTAGTTGAAGGAGGAGGAATATGGGGGATCTGATGAAGGCTGTGTGGATTGGTTTGGATTAATGGAGCTAGAGTATATTGAATGGTTCGTCGATGCGTGATTTAGGTAGTGATTGCTGGGGTGGAGTGTCATGAAATTGAGGCTGTTGTGGAGGAAGTGCGTGGCCCCATTTTGATTCTGGCATCTTCTTCTTCCCAGCATTTCTGCAAAAGATGCAGATGATGAGGCCATTTTTGAAGGCTGTCTTTCTCTGGTCTGTTGAGTTTCTTCGTTCTGTGGCTGCGTCCTCTGAAATTTGCTACGGAGGTTTTTGTAAGTTTGGCATCCTGGATGCTCCTGCTGGCATAGGGCACACACTGCTGGGACCTCTCGCGATTCAGCGCATTCTTAGGATTCGTGCAGTTGCCCGCACTTAACACATCTCGGCATGTGGTGGCAGTAGCTTTTTGTATGGCCATATGCCTGACAGCGATGACACTGTACGATATCACGTTTTGTAGAAGGTTTCTCTATTATTACTTTGGTTCAATAAAGAGAAGTGATATCGTAAATTTTTTTCAACCCCAGGTGTGGGTTCCAGATCGATAAAGAAAAGCGGTAATGCGGTTTTACCGCTAGCTCCAGGCTGTCCTCTGTTGTCTTTTTGTATATTTATGACTTGCCTTACTTTGAAGCCTATGAATATTAATTCTCCTTTGCTTATTTTTACTGGTGTTGTGTGATGAATGTTTCTCAGGACTACCCTAACCGATCTTTCTTCCTTAAGCTGGTAGGTGCCAAAGTCAGCTTTGATGTCTGGTAAGTATTTTACAATGAGACGGTATGTGTCAGAAGAATGAGGAGAATTTTGGTGTCATTTGTTCAGCTTATACATGTATACTTTCCTAAGCCGGCTATTTTGTTTAACTGTTCGCACATTAAAGGAAAATTCTTGATGTTACGAACAAAAATCTGTGGAGGTTTAGGAGGCTGTGGCATAGAAGTAGACTTCATGGTTTCAGCAGGTGTGGCACTTAGCACCTGGAAGGGATTTGGGGTAAAGAAGGGTGATTCTTGGTTCATTCCTTGGGTTGAAGTTCCAGGCATAACTTCTTCTATCGGTGGAGAACTAGGAGGTGTTTGTCGGGAACGGCGAACTTGCAAATTCAAAAACAAAAGACGATCTTCAATGCGCAGTTGATCAAATTCAGCAAGACAAAATGGAAAATCCTCGTGAAAATGCAATAAACCAAAATTTAGCTTGTAGCTAAATGAAGCTCTTACATGATACTGACGATGGTGAATATCTTCACACTGACTTGGAAAGATCTACAGCAGACATCGAGATACAAAAAATTGAATCTTTCCACTCTCTGGAAGAGCAAGCTAACCGCATGCTAAAAACCAGATTACATTCATGCGCCAGTAAAAAAAGTAAAATAAAATAAAATAAAAAAATTTGCTTTTCTTATTGGTTTTTTTACTAGCTGGTAGACCGTTTCCTTGCAAAACGTTAACTTTTACGAACTCCAGATAACAAGAGTATACTTTACCTAGCTATAGTCAACTCATACTAGTACATCTAATTTAAAACATAACTGTTAGCTGCCTTTCAAAATTTACTCCTCCTAGGAAAAGTGTGTATACTCATTTCAAATAAACTTTTACTGGAAAGACCAGGCAAAGTCAACTTTACCTAGGGAGATTCAACTCTCCCTGGAGAAAAAAAAAAAAAAAAAAAAAAAAAATTGGTGAAACTAGATCAAAAATGAAGAAAAATGCCTAGACCTTACCTTTCTATTCCAATACGTTGGCTGATAGATCATTATTCAAAGACCTTTTTGAGGAAACCACGTTGTTTTTTTTTACCATAAAAGCTGTAATATCCCCCCTTTGTTTAAACATTTTGACCACATTATCGGATTTGAAATTAAATGTCCTATAAAAGTAGATTACATGTAACCTTGAATATTACAAACTTGGGACGTAAAGAACAGCTTGATCCTCACCTTATTTAGGGAAGTTACTATATCTTATAATATTTAAACGCTCAACGTCTTTCGAAATAACTGTCCACAAAACTGAACATCTCTCAAAAACTTGTAAAAATTTAACCATCTTTCGTATTATACAGGGTGTCCAAAAAGAGTATCGGGTATTTGTTACTTCGATAAAACAAAAACTTCTTAAAATAAAATAAAAAATGTATTGTTAATTATTACAATATAAAGTGGAAAAGACGATGTTATCTAAATGGCGACCGTTATGCTCCTGGCACTCTTCTAATCGGGAACGAAAAATGGCGATCACATGCTGAAATATAGCTCTCGATATTGCTGCCATTTCTGACCTGATGTTTTGCTTCAATTGCGTCAGACTATTCTCATAGACCTTACTTTTAAGGTATCCCCATGCAAAATAGTCAGGTGGGCTGAGGTTGTGGCTTCTGGGAGGCCAGTTGATGTTACTCCTACGCGAGATGACCTTATTAGGGAATAATTCGTTAACAGCTTCCATAGCTTGATTTGATGTATGGCAAGTAGCCCCGTTTTGTTGAAACCGCGTTCATGAGTTTTTGTGTGTGTGGTATTTGTTACTTGGATTAAACAAAAAATACTTTTGATAAACAATTAAATTAAAAAATAATACAACAATTTTGATAACATACTCTTCAGTGATTAAGCAAACTTTCATCTGAATAGTCATGTCAATAACCATAATTGTCGATACTGGCAGAGAAAATCCGAGACGAAAGCATGAACGACCCCTGCACAGATAAAAAGTAGTTGTTTGGGCCGCTATATTTGCTAAAGGCATGGATCGGTCCTTATTTTCATGAAGATCGACGAGGCCGACCACACAATGTAAACAGTGACCGTTATTGCGATATGCTGCGAAACTTTTTGGGTCCAGAGTTACAAGAATTTCAAGGTTTCAACTCAAGAACGTGGTTTCAACAAGATGGGGCCACCTGCTATACATTAAATCAAGCAATGGAAGCTGTTAACGAATTATTCCCTAATAAGGTCATTTCGCGTAGGAGTAACATCAACTGGCCTCCCAGAAGCCACAACCTCAGCCCACCTGACTATTTTGCATGGGGATACCTTAAAAGTAAGGTCTATGAGAATAATCTGACGAACATGACGCAATTGAAGCAAAACATCAGGTCAGAAATGGCAGCAATATCGAGAGCTATATTTCAGCATGTGATCGCCATTTTTCGTTCCCGATTAGAAGAGTGCCAGGAGCATAACGGTCGCCATTTAGATAACATCATCTTTTCCAAATAATTTTCCACTTTATATTGTAATAATTAACAATAAACTTTTTATTTTATTTTAAGCAGTTTTTGTTTTATCGAAGTAACAAATACCCGATACTCTTTTTGGACACCCTGTATAATACGAAAGATGGTTAAATTTGGAAGTTTTTGTGGGATTTGTAGTTTTGTGGATAGTTTTTTTCGAAAAAAGGTGAGCGTTGAAGTATTATAAGAAATTGTAACTTCCCTTAGGTTAAGCTGTTATTTAGGTCCCAAGTTTTGTAAAATTCAAGGTTACGTGTATGTTTTGGCAAAATATGACAATTTTGACATTTACAATGGGCTGGGTTGGGTGTATTACGTGACTTAATCAAAATTACATATAGATAAATAGATTGATAGAAAATAAATGTTATTCTGGGACAAAGACCTTTAAGAATAACAACAAAGAAATTATAAAAAGTAAATCACATCTGGCCAAAATGTTTATGATAAAATAATTTAAAGAAAAAAAATCTATAAACAAACACACATATATACACACATAACCATATACAGGGTGAGTACCTCTTAGTGGAAAAAAAAAATGAGTGATGCTACATCATAAATGAAGAAAAATGCCACAGACCTCACCTTTCTATTCCAATTTGTTGCAGATAAAGGAATAAAATAAATTCTAAATAATAATGATAAATAAATAAATGTAATAACATAGGATCCTTTGATCTGGTGTCGCTTTATTGACCTTTATTTTCAATAAAACAACAATTTTTTCCTTTGCTTTTTATTCTAATGAAGAGTTTATTATGTTTAAAATGCACATTTCCATTAAGGGATTGTTTTATTTACAGAAGTAACTGATTTATATGCCGAATGAGAACACCATGTTTTTTCGGTTTTAAAAGCCAATTTCTACATGAAATCGAAACACAGGCAGTACTTTTAACATATCATTCAAAAGCTGATTAAATTTGCAAATTTCTTTTATGATTTGACGTTTTGTGGATAGTTTTTTTTTCGAAAAATGGTGAGAGTTAAAATAATATAAGACATTGTAACTTCCCTAAATAAGGTGATCAAGCTATTCTTTAGGTCACAAGTTTGTAAAATTCAAGGTTACATGTACTCTGTTCTTATAGAAAGTTTAATGCTAAATTCGAAAATGTAGTCAAAGTTTGAAAAATGTTTAAACAGAATGGAGATATTACAGCTTTTATGGTAAAAAACGAGGTTTCCTATAAAAAGTCTTAGATTTATCGTATATCTGCAACGGATTGGAATAGAAAGGTAGATAGTCTGCGGCATTTTCCTACATTTTTGATCTAGTTTCACCCAATTTTTTTTTTTCACTAAGAGGTACTCACCCTGTATACATTTAGTAAAGAAAAAAATATTATATACAAAGTTAATTGAATAATGAATTTTCTTATTATTTGCTTAGTATTACACTTTATTTAGTATTAACACATAGTAAGGTAGGAAGAAAAATAATATTTGTTGAGAGGGAGCAGAGAGAAAAAATGAAAAAAATACTTGAATAACAGTGAAAACATTATCATAAGAAGAATTGAAAAAGTTGTTGATTTAATATGCTGAAATGACATTCGTTATAAAGCATCCATATGATTAAATACCATCCGTCTGAAGGGAAATAAGGTGGTGGAAGAGGTGTGTTTAAAAAATTCCGAGGGAAGATGCGTTAGAATGGAGGGACGAAGAGAATTCCAAAGAATAGTTGAAGGAACGTTGGAATGCAGTCGTTCTGTAGGATGGGATGTAGAGATCGGAGAGACGGTATCTTGGATTGAGGACTTGAAATGTAGGATGTTATGGATAAAAGGAGGGTGATGTGTGTTAATAGCTTGGAAGAGGAATATACCAAGGAAGCAATCTCTGCGGAAGGAATGGGAGAACCTATAAAACTCGGTGTAAAGATGGGAAACATGAGAGCGTCTTGAGGTTCCGAGGACAAACCTTACACAGAAATTTATGATTTCGCTTTAATCTATTCTCCAGAGCTATCAAGAGCCAACCATAAATCACACATCTATAGTCAAATTGGGTTAAGAAGAGGAGGGAGGATATTAGGAGTTTACAAGTGGATAGAGGAAGTAAATGCCGGGAACGGTGAAATAATTTCAGGATGCCAATTGATCGTCATGAAATTTGGGCAACATGGGATTTCCAGGAGAGGGTTTGATCGATGGTTAAACCTAACTTTTTAACAGAGAAGTGGATATTGGGTGACCATTTAGGTATAAAGTAGGGAAGTTGGTGTTCAATCGAAGGAGGGAATGGGATCCTATTGCAATTGCTTGAGTTTTAGCTGCGTTTAACGTTAATTTATTCAGGCTTGCCCAGGCACAGATTTCATCTAGGTCTTCCTGAAACAAGAGGAGAGCACTATTGGAGAAGTTTAGGGATTTCAATTTGAAAAAGAGGATAGTATGGTCTAAGGAGTCGAAAGCTTTGGAAAAGTCAAGGAGTATTAGGATGGTTAATATTTTTTTTTCCATCGCAGCCTGGATGTCAGATGATTTTGGAAAAAGCGGATTGAGTGTAGTAGCCGGGGTGGAAAACCGATTGGAACGGATCAAATAAATTAAAATCTTCGAGGTAATTGGAGACTTGGGATTGTACTAATCTTTCAATGGGCTTAGAGAGGTTGGAAAGTATGGAAATCGGTCGGTAATCTTTTGGCGAAGTAGGATTCGGGTTTTTGAGTATTGGATAAATTAGGGCCTGTTTCCAGGAGGTGGGAAACACAGAATTCTGAAGGTAAAAGTTGTATATGAAAAGGAGAACCGGAAGGATTTCAGGACATGATTTTATCAGTTTGACAGGAATACCATCTAATCCGGTTGAATTAGTGTGGTATTTCATTATAGAGGAAATGAGCTCGGTTGGGGAGATGTAAGAAAAATAAAAATAATTATGGTTAAACACAGGTGAAAAGAGCGGTAACTGCGAGGATAGAGGAGTGGGTGTAGCAGTGGAAACGAAATAAGAATTTAACTCATCAGGTGTGACATGGCACACTCTAGAGGGAGAGAGACTAGGTCTATTTTGAACAAGTTTGTGGAGGAGCTGCCATTTGGATTTGGGATCGGGTGCGGATGAAATGGCTTCGTGGTAGTAATTGGATTTCGTTCCCGGATAGTAGCTTGGGTTAAATTGCAGAGAACCTTAAAAGCTTGGTAGTCATCCACGGAGCAAGGCGGCGGCGACGAAAGGTACAGGTTTTGAGAGGAGCATGGATATCGAGGATGGAAAGGAGATTGGAAGTTAGTAATTCGACCATGTTGTCAATAGAGGAACATGAGTTGATAGGATTCCAGTCTAGGATTTCGAGGTCAGGTAAAATCTTGTCTCGTGTGAAGGATTCTATGTTGCGGAAAGTAATTGTTTTAGGGAGGAACGATGGGATTGGGATATCATAAGAAATTTGTATTAGGTCGTGAGAGGACAGAAACGTAACAGGCTGCTGGACCAGGTGTCGGACCCACGGGAGTGATGGGTGGGGTTAAATGGAACAATGAAGAGGTGAAGGGGAAAAAAGAGGTTTTCTGGATACATTTTGTCATAGGGGTGAGAAAGGAGATTGGTATTCAGGTCACCAGAAATGATTATATTGGAATAGAGAGGAACATAATTGTAGAGGTTTGATTCAAAGGATTGGTCAAAAGGAACATGAGAGGGACGAAAGGCCACTACATACAGGAGAGAATGGAAATTAAAGGATATTTCAACAAAGAGATAATGTTTGGGAGATTTGAGGAAAGAGAAAGATGCAGGATACGGGACTTATTTTAGCGCTACTCCGCTTCCGGCCCGGCTAACCCGGTCGTGACGGATGATGGAGTAGTTAGGGAGGGAAACCGAGGAAGAAGGAATATAAGGTTCAAGCCAGGTTTCAGAAACTGCAATGGTGTGTTAAAAATGTTGGGTGAAGAACTTTAGGAATTCATCATAGTGGGCTGGGGGGGGGGGCAATTGAGAGTTTATGGGTATATTAGTCATATTGGTAAGGAAATATAGGACAGTAAGTAAAAGGATGACGCTATAAATGAGATTAATTTGTAGATACCGTGAGAAAGAAAATCATATTAATATTAGGAGGTTAACTTAATATGTTGATGTAGAAAAGAGATAGAAATACCTAAATGCATATGATAATGTAAAATTAAAATATAGGTGGTGATAAGCAGATGAATAATTATAACAGAAAATCAGGAAATCATAGATATGTAAATAAGTGATAAATACAAGTAAACAAATAAGATTAATAAATGTTAAACAATTGAAAATAATAGAATAGTTATACCACTGGGTAAAAAAATGAAAGCTTTCTTTAAACTAAATGAAACAAATAGAAACAAAAAACACCTCGAGTCCAAGAACAAAAAGGGAAAAAGATTGTGGAGGCACGGGTAGGTGTACCGAGAGGTCAGCAAAAGATATCCAGGTCCAGAGGCTGGTCTATGTAGATAACGGGCTGGCCATCATCCTTCCGGCAGCGAACTCTTCCTCCCGCGAACCACACGTACTTCAGTTTGCTGGCAGATTTCTTCTGACGGGCGAGCCAATACAGATGACAGTTGGTCAGGGTCATCTACTCGCTAAGATATATCCGGTCGGAGTTATTCTCCTGCCAGCAGATATCGCGCGTAGCGAAGTCCTGCTTGACTTTTCTTTTCTGTACTAATTCGTCCCTCATAGATTGCCGAACGAAGCGCTTGGCAGAGGTCGCGGGTCATCTTTTCTGGCTCTTTGGCGCTCTACCAGGTCAAAGTCTTCGACACTGAGCTTGATGCCGAGACCAGCACCTACACGTTACCAGAATTTGAATTTAAATCGATCCCTTAAAGTTGGTGCTTATATACTAGTTTCGAAAATTATTTTTGTTATTTTTTTATAGCTATGAAAAGGCTTATAAGCTCATGACTTTCACTTGTCCCTACCAATAAAGTGAGATTTCAAGGAAGTTATTTAAGTATTTATTTTTAGAAAACTTATGTATTTATTTTCTAGAGTATGAAAACATATATTGGAAAATCAGTTAACATGCTTTTTAATTTTTAATTTTTAATTTTTAAACTATAAAAAGAAACCGAAAATTCCGTTTTATTTTTGTCCCTCGGTTTGGCCTCACGACCGTCACACTAAATAATTCTTTCAATGTTCTTAACAAGAATAAGCTCGAGCTAATTATTGCTATCTACAAAGTAATTTCAGAGGTTAGCTTCATAAGTGATGTGTTTGGAAGACATTTTTCAGTGTATTTTCTACGATTTTCATCAATCAAGTTTTCTTCCTCGTACATTTTATTACTCACGACCGTCACACTCTTTTGAAATGATTCGTATTTTTTAAAAGCTCCTGGACTCCATATTTGATTATTTTTGGATGTACACAACTGATTAGTCAAACTAGCCGTTTAGGTATGGCTCTGGTGATGCAATAAACAATAAATTACGGGATGTTGCTCACGACCGTCACACTTCTTTTTTTTTTTCAAATTGTTAGAGTTACATATTAATGTACCTACACTTTTATACGGGTGAAACATCACTGAATTGGGGGGGGGGGGGGGTTTGGGGGGGAGGGAAATCGGACTTAAAAAAACAATTCAACCGATTTTTCGTCAAATTTTATATCGGAGTTACATACCTATATACCAAAACTTTTATAAGGCTGAAACATCACTGATTTAATTTTCATTTTTTTTTTTTTTGGGGGGGGGGGGGTCAGATAAAAAAAACAACTAAACCTTAATATTTCTTTTTAAGGCATAACTCCTATTTATCTTTTATTTTCTACAACATGTTACGGAGTACATGTTGAAACCAATATGTTGAACCCGCTGCCGTCAAAACCCCGTATGCCTGAAAAGGCAAGGTAGGTAAAAGAAAAAAAAAAAAAAAAAAAAGTTTCGGAGTACATTGCTCCATCTTCAGGATTTCCCTCACATAGAAACACGTGCATGTCCATACCGACCCTCAGTTGTTTTTTTGTAAAATTCTTCCAGAATTGATCAGATTTTTTTTTTTACTTTAATTTTTTATGTGTCTATAATAAATTTTATTATTTTATTTATTTAGTTTTATCCATTTGAGGATATTAATAATTTTTAATACGAAAAAAAAAATGTTCAACGAAAGAGTAACGGTCAAGAGCATTTTTATGAAAAGCTCTATAAAATACTTCAAAACAGTGGTAAATAGAAAAAAAAAAATTGGCCCTATCTGGGAATTTAATAAATAGAAGGTATATTATAATAGAAAACTCAAAAATAATAAAAATTTAATCAACTTTAAAAATTCAATTTTTTTTTTCAATTTTAGCTGAGGCTATGAGAATGACCCATATATATATCAGAGTATACAGGGTGTATCGCAAGTAGATGACAAAAAAGAAGATGGAGAAACTAGATAAAAAATGTAGTTAACCAACGCAAGCCGCATGTTTCTATCTCATTGCGTTCCATACATATGCCGTTCCAAAGGTTATTTCGAGAAAACCGTGGTTTTTATAGGAAAACCTCAATTTTCTCTAATTTCACACATTTTTTTTCAGCGTTCCATCACAGTTTTGCAATTATCATTAAATTTTCTTTAAGTCTTTTTGCTTAAATGTTGAAAGCAAAGACAATTGAGGTTTTCCTACAAAAACCACGGTTTTCTCGAAATAACCTTTGGAATGGCATATGTCTGGAACGGAACAGAAACATGTGGTTTGCGTTGTTTATCTACAATCATGTATTTATACGAATAAGTTACAAAATTGTAAATTGTCAAATTCCATTAAATAAAGCTCTGTTTATTAAAAAAAAAATTTCTTCAAATGATAAAGAAGAAATTGATATCACTTGAATGATTCCACGAAAGTGGTGTGTGTGTGTGTGTTTGTGTTTGTGTGTTGTGTGTGTGTGTGTGTGTGTGTGTGTGTGTGTGTGTTGTGTGTGTGTGTGTGTGTGTGTGGGTGGGTGGTGCGTGCGTGCGTGCGTGCGTGCGTGCGTGCGTGAGTGCGTGCGTGCGTGCGTTCGTGCGTGCGTGCGTGCGTGTGTGCGTGCGTGCGTGTGTGTAGTCGATAAAGATTGATAGCTGAATTATAAAAATACGCTTGTTATACCTAACATTAATAAATATTTTTGTATTTAAAACAGCAAAACCCTATTATTTTCTTAAAACCCATTTATATATTATTATTATTAGAATTAAATATCAGAAATATGTTTGACCGAGAAAATCTGTGAGGGACTCCACTGTGCACAGTCCTTAATGATCTTCTCGGTTCCATTATTCCTCTGTTTCCTGATGAAATTTTCTTTATTAAAAAATATGTAGATGACCTCATACTTATCCTTAATCCCGATAGCGTTCCCGCCGTCTGCATTTAACTCCTACCATCCCCGCCTCCATTTCACTGTAGGACCTGAAGTTAATAACTGCTTACCCTTCTTTGACCTTCTCATCACCCCATATGATTTCACCATATCCACTAAACCTACTTACTCAGGGTGACTCCTAAATTACTATTCTCAACACATAAAAATGAATACAGCTAAAAACCTTATCCACCGTAGCCGATTCCCACTCCTTTCCGATTTCCAATACCCACTGCCCGCATAAAAGAAATCGCCTCTAACAATTCCCCCTAACAATTATCAATAAACCTAATTTTTTTTTCCTCCTCTATGGAGGTTTATAATATTTTTACTACTTATGCCCCAATATATACATCATTCCTTTACTGTCATGTACTCCCCATTGCTATACGTTAGATATCTATTATCAACTATATTCTCAACTTCCTGCTATTGTTATTTACCTTTTGTATTTACTCAGTAACTTAACCCTTTTTTTGGAATGACATCCCAGTTAATGGCTTTTCATGAGATACCATCCTTTCGTGAGTGTGTTTCACAAATTTCAGGCATATTCTGACGTATTTGTAGATTCCATACCGATATTTCAACTACCACTGAGATACTCTTGAGTGATTGGGAACCTCAATCTTGGTTTAGTATCTCAGGAGATATCATTTATAATTAAAAAAAATATAATTATAAAGGACTTTATATATTTCCTTTATGTTATTGTCTTTATTTTCATAAAGTTATTCATTTCATACCTTTTTTATACTCTCTGCAATTTGTCATATCTTTTTGTCTGTTTTTTTTTTCTTCTAGCCCTGATGAAGCCTTGCAATGACAGTCGAAACGTCGGCATTATAAATTAAAATTTATTTTTAATTGCTGTGTATCTATTACTGCATACCTTAACTACCTACATCTTTAAACATTTCTCAGTCAACAAATACCCCCAACAAATAAATTCTTTCTAGCCCGCTTCTCAAAACTCTGGAATTCTTCCACTCTATTGTTTTAAAAGCTTTCAAATAACTTATTTTCCAGTATAATGAAAGCAACAACGAGCTGTTAAAAATTAAAAAAAAAAAAAAAATGAAACATTGCTGGATATAAAATTCTACGCCTCAATTTTAATATCTATTATTTGATCATACTTATACTTGTTATTTTCTTTAAACTCCAGTCAATAAAGTAGAGTGCATGAAATATGGGATTATTTTTTACCTTCAGTTATGTGCTTGCGCCATCTTAATAAAGTATTGTTCATATCGCTCTGTAAAAAATCATATTACTAGTGAGCTTTTCATAAGTTTTTCTACTTAAAAAAGTGTTCTTGACTGATAGTTAATTACAGTGGTCAAAATTGAATGATTAAACAGTAAGTAAAATAATTATTCATTGCGTTATTGCAGCGTTACCTTATCTATGAAGACCCATGTGGCCGAGTAGGTGGGGCTAATCCTCTGAAACCATCCACTGTCAAGTTTAGTTGAGCTTCAGCTCTCAACACAAGAGGGTGGGGTACGCCCCGTAGTCAACCCAAACTACGATATTTTCTTTTTTATTATTATTTTTTTGTTTTTTTACTTATTTTCCCCCTTTTAAACTGAGTCACTAAATGAGATATTTTCGTATGGTCATGTCCTCAAAAACTAACACCAAAAGAAGCCGCTCATTAGAAACTGTAAGAAAAATCCCAGTAAAACAAAAACCAAGAAGTTCGCCGTACACAACACCGCCCTCTATAGAATCCCAACCAGGAACATCAACACAAAAGATGACAGAAGAATCCCCCTTCTTTACTCCAAATCCGTATCAGGTCTTAACAAATACATATATTGAAACCATGGAATCGAACCCTACATCACAACCTCCACGACCTCCTTCTGTCTTCCTCAGGAACGTAAGGGACTTCTCTTTATTTTGCAACCATCTTAATAAAGTAATCGGCACATGAAAATACTCCACAGTTAATAGATCAAAAGACACAAAAATTTTGCCGGATTCCCCCGATACTTACCGCCGAATAGTTGAATATTTATCTGAAACCGAATTTTATACTTATCAGCTTAAAGAATAGAAATCATTGAGGGTCGTTCTGAGGAATCTTCATCCAACAACACCAACTGAAGTTATTAAAGAAGAATTAATAGCCATGGGCTATAAAGTTCGGCAGGTAACCAATGTCCTGAAAGACAACAGATCACATCCCGGAACTAGCAGCAAAACTCCATTGCCTTTATTCTTTGTAGAACTTGAACCAACACCTGGAGTAGAACAGATTTATGAGGTCTCATCCATCTATTATACAAGAGTAAAAATAGAAATGCCGTACCCCAAACGCGATATCGTTCAATGTCAGAATCGCCTAGCGTACGGCTATACAAAAACTTATTGCCACCACATACAAACACCTCCGTAACAGATTCCATAGGACGCAGCCAAGAATGAAGTAGCTCATCAGACAAGACGAACACAGCCTAAAAAAATTGCTACCTCATCTGTATCATTTACAGAAATGCTTGGATGAAGATGTCAGAATGAACAACCATGCCGCAACCTCCTCAACAGCGTGATTCCTATAACCCTCAACCTCAGCAACAGCTCCAATCTCAATCCCAACAAAATATTCAATATACTACGGCTCCACTAATCCAAACCAATCCACATATCCATCATCAGATCTCCCATATTCCTCCTCCTCCAACTAACTCAGATCTCGCATCCTTATTTAACTTATCCTATCAGAGTTGAAAACTCTCATTACCCCACTCATATCACTCCATTCAAATGTTGTCCCTCTTCTAATTCCTCTTCAAAAAAATGCCTTCCACAAAACCCTTATCCATTCTCCTTTGGAATGCGAATGGTATCCCCAACCACACTAACGAACTGACATCCTTGCTGCATGACAAAGAAATCGATGTAGCTTTAAAAACAGAAACTAGACTGACCAGTAAACAACGTCTCATTATTTCACAATACCAAACTTACAGAACAGACCACCCTGATGGTAGAGCCCATGCCGGAACTGCTGCCATCATTCAAGACTATCTCTCTTACCACGCATTCCCTTTACTAGCAAATGAATTCCTACAACCCACATCAGTTGTTATCAAAACCTTCTCCTTTCCCACCATTTATTAGAGAACCAGTAGACTGGAACCTCTTCCGTCAAACAATATCTGACACTATAGACCTTAGAGTATCACTAAAAACCTCCCAGGACCCGTACAATGCTACTAATTCCTTCAAAACCATGATCCAGCAAGCAGCCTGGGCTGCATTTTCACCTCGTTCCCCTCCCAAATATCGAAAGAAAAACCTTTATCCCAAGATCTACTAGACCTTATCCAATCCAAACGCCATGCTAGAGCCATTTGGCAAAGAACCAGGTATCCAGATGATCGGAAATCCTATAATTACCTCACCAAACTCCTTTAAAAAAACATGGCTACCTTCAGATTCAAATCCTATAAATCCTATCTTTCTTTACTATCTTCTTCAGATAACTCCCTCTGGACCACCACTAGAAAAATCCTAAAATATCAACCCACCTCCCATTCCTCTCTGATTTGCAGATGGTTCATGGGAAACTTCTGACGAGAATCTGAAGAAGAAGAGATCTGAAAAATTTTCTCAGCACCTTTCCAGTATATTTGTTCCCCACCCTGAATCGAATCCCACCCACACAACGACGGCTCATGAATTTCTTGATTCGCCGATTCCTCTTTCCTTACCTCCTAAAGCAATAACCCCTCTGATGTCAAATACCTTATAAAAAAATTAAAACCCCGTAAATCCCCTGGATATGATCTCCTTAGTTCACATATCCTCAGGCAACTTCCTCATAAAGCAGTCGTATTCCTTACCTACCTATACAATTGTATCCTGCGGACAACCTATTTCCCTTTGCTATGGTAACACTCCACTATTATCCTTTTCCTCAAACCGGGCAAATTTCCCATCAACCTTTCATCATATAGACCAATTATCCTTCTCCCAATCCTTTCAAAATTTTTGAAAGGCTCTTTCTTAGACGTATCCTACCCATCCTTGAATCGCAAAATATTCCCTCTCACCAGTTTGGATTTTACACTAGCCATTCCACTGTCCCCTCAGAGTGAATTGCGCAAGCTTATGGCATGCCGGTTTGCTTTTCAAACTCAAAACCCATTTACCTCAATTACTATTCCTAGTCCTTACCTCTCTAACCGTTCCTTCCGAGTTCACTGCAAAATGGAATACTGCTATTCTATATTAGGCTGGTGTTCCAAAAGGTAGCGTTCTAGGTCCAGTTTTATATATTCTCTATGCAGCAGATATCCTTACAACTCCTGATACGTTCCTAGCAACATTCGCTGATGACACTGCTATCCTTTCATCCCATCCAGACCCCTTAATAGCATCCAATAATCCCCAAACTCACTTATCTCTGAATGAAGACTGGTGCAACAACTGGCAAATCAAAGTAAATTAATCTAAATGCACCAATATAACCTTTACCCTCCGCCGTAAACCCAGTCCTGTCATCTACTTCAATGGAATTCCACTACCTAAAGAGCATACAGTTCTAGGTCAACTTGGTTTCAACTTAGACAAAAGACTTACATGGAACCCTCATACTCGACTCAAAAGGCAAGAACTTAACAGACGCTTCAGCCAATTGTATAAACTACTAAATAGGACATCTCATCTTTCCATTGAAAACGAACTTCTCATATACAAAACCATTATTAAACCTATTTGGACTTACGGACTTGAACTGTGGGTGACAGCAAAAAAGTCGAATAACAAACGCATTCAATCCTTCCAATCCAAAATCCTCTGAGCCATAGTAAATGCTCCTTACTATGTTTCTAACAAAACCCTACATAATGATCTGAACATACCATACGTCCTCGACCTTATACCCCTTAAATTTTCAAAATTCCATCGCAACCTTAACTCGGACCAAAAATTCTTTTCAGGATCATTCTTTCAAAGATAAGCAGCCTATTTCCAGCCTTAGTCCATGCCCATGCTTCAGATCCATATGTGACAACCGGACGTACAAGGACTTTGTATAGCCTTACTTTAGTCTTGCTGGTTAAAAACCTATTTTTTAATTGCTTAGCGAGGCCAACATAACACCTGTAAGCTGCTGCGATCCGACAAATAACATCCTTAGTCACATCGTTTTCTGAATTCATCTCCGACCCCAACTATACAAAATGTTGAATCCTCTCAAACTTGTATTTTTCCATCTCAATATGCTCTTCCCAGAAACGCTCCGGTCCAGCTATCATATGATATTTATATATTTAGTTTTTCGTTATTGATTACCAGATCAAACTTCTGAGCTGCCTTTTCTAGCTGGAGGAATGCGTCTTTCAATGCTGATTGAGATCTGGCAACGATGTCGAGATCATCAGCGTATCCCAATATCTGCACACTTCTATTAAAAATTGTGCCCGATGTTTGTATCCCAGATTCCCTTACTGCTCTTTCTTCAGCCAGATTAAAAAGGAGGCAGGCAAGCGCATCTCCTTGCCTTACTCTAGTACTGGAATCAAATTCTTCTGATACGTCTGATCCAATCTGCACCATGCATTTTGTCTTTTCCATCGTCATTTTGGCAAGCCGGATTAGTTTGGCGGGGATATTTATGTCTTGTAGAGCTTGATCCAGTGCTCGTCGATCAACACTGTCATAGGCCGACTTTAGGTCAATAAACAGATGATTTGTCGTGATTCCATACTCATGTGCCTTTTCAAGGATCTAAGAGAGAAGATCTGGTCAGTGGTGGATCGTCCTTTCCTGAAGCCAGCCTGGTATTTTCCGAGTACTCTTTCTGCATGAGGGACGAATCTGCAAAAGATGATATTAGAAAGGACTTTGTAAGCACATGGCAGTAGCGTGATGCCCCTGTAATTATTACAATCAGCCAGGTCTCATTTTTTGTGGATGGGGACTATTACTCCTCGTTTCCATGCTTTCGGTAGGTCCTCTTCCTCCCAGATTGAAAGTATTATTTCGTGGAGGGCTTTTTTTTAGACCTTCACCACTATACTTAAGGAGTTCTGCCTGAATTCGATCAAATCCCGGGGCTTTATGATTTTTTAATTTCATTATCGCCTCATCCACCTCTTCATTGTCCGGCGGCTCTTCATTCCACCATCTCTCCCACGCTCATTCTCATCTTCAGTTCTGCTTCAATACGTTCTACATGGTTAGGATTTAGGATGTCAAAATGAGGTATAAATGTATTATGTAATTGTTCACTAAATACCTGAGATTTTTCTGAATCAGATTTGGTGCAGGTTTGAGCTGGAGTAAGGAGAGGATGATTGAAGGATTTAAATTTTAAAAGTCTTTTGGTAGTGGTCCATTACGATTTGTCGGAAGCAGATAGTTGTTCAGTTAGTTTCTGTAAAATTTGAAATTTTAGTTTTTAAGTTCTGATTTAAGTTTGTTAGGTAATTTGATGTAATTGGTTTTGTCATATTGATATCAAGTTCTATGCCATTTAGTCCTCGCTCGACGTTTTTCTACTAATTAAACGCGAATAAATTGTGGTAAGATAACACTTTCTGAAATTTTAGTTCTATTTTGTGTGTTTTCTGTTATACAGTATCAATACAGGTTGTATTGATTTAGTAAGATGTTCTATTGCCGCATCTATTTGTTGACAAGTTTTTAGTGGAACTTTGGAGGTCAATATGGTTTTCTAAAGCCGAACAGACTTTGTCCCAGCCCACCCGTCCAGTTATTAAGGATGGAGGAGAAGGTTTGATTATAGGATTAGAATGTAAGGTAACCAAAACCGGGCTATGGTCTGAGGAAAGGTCATCTAAGGATTCTATTGTGGTTTGGGAAGTAGGTATTTGAGAAGTAACGAATATGTCCAAAATATCTGGGCGTTTTTTTAAGGATGTAAGTCAGTAAGCAGGATTGTTAGGAGAAATGATAGGGTAATTGCTTAAGGATGATACACGGAAAAGATCACTACCTCAGGGATTGGATGTTGGATGTTCTACAGCCCCATCGCTGGTGTTTAGCGTTATAGAGTGTTATGGGAAAGACTATTTCCTGGAGGACAATATACAGCTGAAAGAGTATGGTTAAATAGGAAGGTGGGTAGGATTAGTGCGGTGGACTGAATGGTGTCAGTTGGAGAGGAAGGAATCAGAGTGTGAGTTAGCGATCGATGGATAAGGATACAAGTACCACCGTGGGCTGTTTTATTGGGGTGGTCAGTTCTGTAAGTGATGTAGTCTTTGATGTGGAAATAATTGATAGGCGTCAAGTGGGTCTAGGTAATTAGGGCAACGTGTATGTCATTGTCGTGTAAGAATATGTCTAGTTCGTTTCTGTGATGGAACGAACCATTTTCGTCCATAAAAGAACCTAAGTAATCAACCTATTACCTTTTGCTCCTCCTTCAAAAATTTAGGAATCACCTTCGACCAAAACCTTTCCTGGAAGCCTCAAATAGCCCAAATATCCAGAAATTCAATAGGAACCCTGAAAATATTTAATCGTTTCCGTCATTTCCTTCCCCAATCCACTCACAAACTCCTTGTTTCCTCGCTCATCTTTCCTCAGTTTGATTATGGCGTATGGTGATCTCTCTATGAGTCTCCGAGACAGGTTAAAACGAATTATGAATTGCTTCGTTCCATATGTTTTCGGAACCCGAGGTGTTCCCATGTCTCACACCTGTACACTGCTTTGAAGAGGCTCTACCGCAAATCATACTTCCTAGGTTCATTCCTTTATCAGGTAATTTATCACCATCGCCCATCCAACATTTTAATCTGTTGAAATTTAAGTCTTCATTCTACTCCCGATTCACAACAAGATCACGTTCCTCTGACCTATACTTGCCTTTCCATCGAACAACTTTATTTATTAGAGTGGCCAAAGGGGTCATAGACACCGCCATCGCCATCACCGACGAGAATATGGAAGAAGAAAGGCAAAAATACGAGAGGACCCTACCTGAGAAGGAAAGGGCCATCGAGGAATTAAAAAAGAAGAAAGGACTTAGGGTCACTATCGAGGAACCCAAGCCAGGATCCTCGAAAAGTAAATATGGGAACCTGGCTCCCGCACCGTGCCCCCTAAAAAATGGAGGGCAGAAGATAGTAAGGGTAAAGGATCCCAAGAATCAGGGTGTCTCCGAATCGGAGGGAGAAGAAGATGAGGAGTATACCCTAGTACAAAGAAGGAGAAATGAGAACAAGAAGAAGAAGGAAGAAGGCAAACCTCAGAGGCTTACATAAGCTAATATCTTGGCGAAGGTATCCCAGGGGACCCCTAAAAAGCCAAAAGTGACGGCCACGTACATCACCCTCAGAGGGGTGAGGAGTGGTCGCCGAGTAAGCTCTGGCAGCAGCTCCCGGAGAAGGAAGAATTAGAGAGCCTGGGCGCAAAGGTGAAAGTACAACAAGCGACCTAGGCTGGAACAGTCCTGGTCAGGACAGAAGGTGCTGACCAGACCAGGAAAATAATTGACTGGGAGCTGCTAAAGACTGGCCATTGAAAGGAATTGAGGCGAGGCTGGCCAAGACCAAAAGGCCTCGCCTAGAAGTAAGAGGGCGAAGAAGACCCGGTATGTGTAGGCTGCAAATTCTGCAGGTCACTATGGGCCGAAGACGAGTGGTCGTGGACGAGCTAAGAGCTCTCACCCGAAGCTGTGACATCATGGTTGTTCAAAAGCCATGGTGTCAAAGAAATTCGGTCGCAGGGTTTGGTGTCACGTCGAGGGTCGTGACTCTGAGCAGTGGACAGAGGAGGCCCAGAGGGGCGATAATCATAGTCAATCCAAACCTCGACGCAATGGAACTAAAGCAAAATACCACAGTGGATCAGGCGGCATATACATTAGATGGGGCAGAATTTCATTTAATCTCGTGTCCTCGTACATGCCGCCGAGACCGGCAGACATAGAAGAAATTATCTCCGCTGTGGAGGCTGTATTACTGGAGTACAGAAATGTGATAGTCTGTTCCGACACCAACTCCTGGAGTACGGCCTGGGGTTCAGTGCACACGGACGTAAGAGGTAGAGCAATGGAAGAATGCGTGGCGAGGCGCCAGTTGGTGATAATGAATGAGCCCTCTGGTCCCACATTTGTAGGAGCAAAGGGCCAGAGCTGGATCAGCCTGACACTCACCACAGCAGAAATGGCTAGAAGCATTGCGCATTGGGCCTTACGGTCAGACACGAGCTCTGACCACCGGGTCATCGCCTTCAGTGTCGTTGAGGAGGAAGGCATAGCTCAGGAAGTGGAGAAGGGCTTTGTGGACGGCGAACTGGGAAAACGATACCAGTACCCTGGAGGGAATATTAACTGATAGAGAATGGGGAGAGATGGCACCGATGGAAGTTGAGTCAGTTATCGATCACAGAGTGGAGATGCTGACGGGTGATATCAGAGAAGCGGCGAGTATTTCCCTCCAGCGCCGTAGGGTAAGAGCGCGTCCGGTCCTTACTAGAGGAATATGAGTTGGCGGTTAGAGGTGTAACGGATGTAGCAAACACCGAAGATATGCGTAACTGGTTGTGATCCTTATTGAAACTAGAGGCTAATAATAAATCAATTGTGCCCCCGGTGAGCCCATTTACTGCTGCGGATGATCTCAAGGTTTGCAAAGAGAAATTAGCTTGGGCAACAGGTAAAATCCCAGTAGCAAGCTCGAGGTCAGAGTTCAGGAAAATAGACTCAATTTTACAACACGTCATTAATATGTTAAGACGGTTGAACTCTTTCGGAGATCAAGAAAAGAAAGATTCATCGGAACTAATTCAGCTATGCCTGACATGTTTCGAGATGTTAGAAGGAAAATTCTCGACAGGTAGCAAGGCCAGCAACAAGGAATCACCCCCTGAAGAAGTGTCCGGAACTTCCCAGCAACCAAGTTTAAGTGGTTTGGGCTATGTCATTAAGAAGACTCAAGTTCCCACCAAAGACTGGGGAATTTCGTTCTCAGGAGATAAAGACGGGTCGAGCGTGAATGCATTTCTAATGCGGATCGACGAAATTAGGGCGTCGAGAAACGTCACCGAATCTTCGAAACGTCGATCTTTTTAAAGGTCCAGCCTTGGTATGGTATTGGGCGGTGAGAAGAGAAGTACGCAGTTGGGAGAACCTAGTTGAACAGCTGCGGAATCAATTTGAACGGTTCGACTATGAAGATCGACTTTGGGATGAGATTAAACGGCGTACACAAGGACCTGCGGAGCCAATAGGAATTTATTTAGCAATAATAAAAAACTACTTTTATCGCTTACCAACCCTTGCAACCGAAGAAATCATGCTAAAGACAGTCAAGAAAAACTTACATCCGTTTTATATTGATTGGTTGGCTTTGCACGAGATTGATTCTTTTGCGACTTTGGTAGGTTTAGGAAGAAAATTGGAAGATGCAAAGTGGAGAGTAGATGGTCATCGTCCCCCACCCTCTGTCAAAGTATTATTAGAACCAGATTTGGGTTTCGTTCCGATGCATCGAAAGCAAATAATAGCCAAGTGAATGAGGTGACTGTTAGCAGAGAGAAAACGTTTCCTTCTCGCTAATTTATATGCTGGAATTGCTCGGCAGCTGGACACTCTTACCGAAATTGTAGGGCATGGAAGACGGTATTTTGTGAAGGATGTGGGCAGAAGGAAGTTACTAGGCAAAACTGTCCCAAATGTGCCAGTAAAGTGGAAAATGGATCACGGGACCAGGCCTGAGTGAACGAGAGCCTGGCAACCGATTTAAGTTCACAACTGAAGCAGAATGGCGAGAATGGGTCGCCGTGGTAAAATCTGTCATGGATGGAGCGTCACTGATGCCAATTTATCAATTCACGAAAACTAAAGACACATCTACAGAAACGGCCACATCTACAGGTGAAAATATTCGGCACTGGAATGACGAGCTTGTTGGACTCAGGTGCAACTAGATCGATTATGCGAGTGGACTGTTGGGCTTGGTTAGCTTTGATCGGACTAAAATTGAATCAGGACGTCCCGGTGACAATGACTGTAGCTGACGGTACCAAAATTCCGATAATAGGAGCTGTGGAACTTCCGGTAGAGCTGAATGGAAAAGTGAAAGTGGTTGAATTTTTAATTGTAGAACATTAGTCAACCGAATTGATATTATGAATCGATTTGGAACAAAATGCGACGGATAACCGATATTCCAAAAGATATATGGGATTTTGGGGATGAGAATTCCTTGAGAAGGATGGTTGCGGAAGTTTCAACCAGTTTAATTTGCCGGAAGCAACCATTGCCCGGAGAAGAAGAACAGTTGAAAACACTGGTAAATAAATGGAATCTTTTGCTTTCAGGGAAATAAGGATGCACTGCAGTTGAGCACGCTATTGATACTGGGGCAGCTATACCCATCAAACAGCGATACTATCCAGTATCGTCATTTATACAAAATATTATGTACCAGGAACTGGATCAGATGCTGCAAGAGGACATAGTAGAGCCATCCAAAAGTGCTTGGTCGTCGCCCGTGGTGTTTGTGAAAAAACCGGATAACACTTATAGGTTTTGTGTCAACTTCCGGCAACTCAATCAGGTGATGAAAAAGGATGCTTATCCGCTGCCTTACATCTCAAGTATTTTGGATCGTCTGAGGGATGCAAAGTATTTGAGTTCACTTGATATAAAAACGGCATATTGGCAAGTTCCTGTAGAAATTGAAAGCCGCGATAAAACAGCTTTCACGGTTCCTAGAAGGGGGCTATTCCAATTCAAGAGCATGCCATTCGGGTTGCACAATGCACCAGCAACCTGGCAACGCCTAATAGACAATGTTCTTGGACCCAAATTAGAATCGTTTGTTTTCGTCTACTTGGACGATGTTATTGTTGTGTCTCCGACGTTTTTCACCTATAATTTCACTATTGACATCACTCCTGAAGAAAAGTATAAAGTTCAAGTGGGGACCAGAGCAGGAAAATGCAATGAACTTTTTAAAAGAAAATTAGCTAGTGCACCAATATTGACATTTCTAGACTTCAATAAGCCATTCTTTTTGCAAACCGATGCTTCCTCAACAGGATTAGGAGCTATTCTATTTCAAAATTTCGATGAGGGCGATAAACCCATAGCATATGCCAGCCGTAGTCTGACTGCTTCTGAACGAAAATACAGTACGACCGAACAAGAGTGTTCAGCAGTAGAAAAGTTTAGGCCTTACATCGAGGGCATGGAGTTTACTGTTATAACGGACCATAAAGCATGGAAATGGCTAAACTGTCTGAAGGACCCACAAGGAAGATTGGCAAGGTGGGCCATTAAACTTCAACAATATAGGTTTGCCATCTTGCAGTGACCAGGTAAACAAAATGAGGCAGCTGACGCGATTTCGCGACTCCATGAGAGTGGTATAGCTAAATTGGAGATTCAGTGTGATCAGTTGGATCCATGGTACCTCAAGATGCTAGATAAAGTCAAGAAGAGTCCGGAAAAGTTTCCCAATTGGCGTATAAATGGCTGGAAGCTTGAAAAAAGAATTTCTAACCGGAAGAAAATGAAGAATGAAGAACCTTGGAGACTGGTGATACCTAAGAGTAGCAGGAAGGAGATTTTATTCGACCATCATGGCAGTCCGATTTCCGTTCACCTTGGTGCGTTTAAAACCTATACGATACTTCAAGATAAGTAGCTAGGTGTCAAACGTGTCTTGTACAGAAGCCTACTCAACGTGAGCCTTTGGGATGGATAAGAAAAGAAAGGGTAGTTACCAGAAGAAGGCAAATAGTTGCTGCCAACATCATGGGCCCTTTACCTATGTCGTCCTCCCAAAATAGATTTATAATTGGTTTTTCGGATCTCTTCACGAAATATTCTCCGTTTGAACCAGTATGGTCAGCTACAGCTATAAAAGTGGCTGAGATTTTCGAGAGAGACGTGATTTTGACATTAGGTGCCTCTCAAGTAGTAATTTGCGACAACGGCACACAGTACAAGAGTAAAGAGTTCCAACAAATAGCAGCAGGTTATGGAATAAAAATTTGGTAGACACTGTACTATCATCCACAAGCCAATCCTATTGAAAGGACCAATCGTGTTATGAAGACTGTGATTTTGTCATTCGTAAAAGAAAACCAGCGTTATTGGGATAGACATTTATACAAATTTTCGTTTGCTCTCCGGACGGCTGTACATGAAGTCATCGGGTATTCGCCGGCTTACCTGAACTTTGTACGCGAGCTACCCAGATCAGGAGATGAGCACCCTCCAATCGGTGATCAAGAAATTGCGCCGGAACTTGGCGATAGAAAGACCTATGTAGCTAAATTCAAAGATCTGCCATTGCTTTACGAAGAGGTTCAGGACAAATTAAATAGGGCATACGAAAGGAGCAGCGTAACTTACAACCTAAGGAGACTAATTCCAAGAACATAAAGTGGGAGAAATTCTTTGGAAGAGAAACCATGTTCTTTCCGATGCGGCGAATCATTTCAGCAGCATGTTACTCACCAGTTGCAGAATAAGGATGGTCGTGATGTTGGAAAATGGCATGTGAAGGATATAAAAACGAGTCCAGCAGATAATTAGGTATAATTTGATTCGATAGCGGAAAAAAAATACGTTTCCTTTCTTTCTTTCTTTTTGTTTAGGAAATGAGAGGGTTGTTACATTAAAAAAAAATAGGTAGGAAAAAAAAATTAAAAAATGGTTAGGTGATTAGGGAAAAGGGAAAAGGAAAAAAGAAAGATAGATTTCCTGATTAAGTGTTCCTTATTTATGTTTAGTATTTTATTATTGTATTAAGTTAATTTATTTATTATTTATTTACATTTTGGTGCCATGTACCACCACATTTGGTTAGAGGCACCATTCTCAGATTCAGAACTATAATTCCTTGTACAGGTTTGTTTCCTTTAAAAATTGAATAATGTTTTTATGGAGATACGAGTTGTTTTCTAGTAGTGTTGCAATGTCTTGATTCGTCAGACCGTTATCTTCTCTTTGCTTTTTGTATTTTTGGCATTCAATAAGAATGTGTTCTATAGTCAGATTTACCTAAATTTAAATGTATTAAGTTAATGAAAAACAATAACATATGAACTATTTTGTATTATTATTATTATTATTTGTTAAAATATTTTAAGTGAGCAGGATGTACACTTCATTTATATGTAAAAACAGTGAAAAGTGAAATACACAATTTGTAGTGAGGGGGGCCGCCCGGAGCTACTGGCGTAGCGAGAGGGGGTCGACAAGAAAAGTCTAGGAGAGAGATAAGAGGTTGGCCGGCTAGGTCAGGTGTGTGTGTGACTTGTGGTGACCGATTTTTCGGAGAAAAACGGTGTTCTTGGACGATTGTCTTCATTTAATACCTGCGGGTTAAGAAATAAAAAAATCCGAATGGAGATTGGGGCCAGGAGACCAACATTCACCAGGGAACTTCACTCAATTGAACCGAGGGGAGCCGAGACCACCTTCAGGACAGTAAATATTTGTATATATTAGTTTATTTTTCGTTTATTAACGAGTATAATTATAAATTTTTTTAATTAATTAGTTTTTGTCAATTTTGTTTTATTTTTGTCTCAGTAAATTTGTGTTTTTATGTGTGTGTGTTTTTAGAAGAAAGGTATCTTTTGTTTTCTTTTTCCTTATTTTTTTTTAATATATATTTAAAGATAAAATGTTAAAGGGATTATTAGTAAATCTCTCTCTGTAAAAATATAATTGGCTAACTGACATAAGTATCAAGGTAAGGTACACACATAGCAGCAGGTGGTATAGCTGAAAGGTAGAGTAAAGGAATCCTAAGGTCGAAACTCACTATAATAACATTATCTTTTTTTTATGTTAATTTTTTTTTATAAATGATTTTTAATTTATAGTTCAATTCTTTTATTATTAAGTTAAGATTATTTGTCACTTTTGGTAATAATTAATGGAAAAATAATTAATATAGCTGGTGATGTTTATCCTTGAATGTATATTTTTTTATTGTTATATTTTTGAACCCTGGCCGTCTCCACTGAGCTGGGCACGGCAATGTTACAAAAATTTAGGTAACAAAGCTCTGAGGCAAAATATCCGCGAGGAACTAGTAGCTTAAGAGAATAGGGGATCATTGTGGATAGCACATCACCCTACAATAGCCCATTGCTGGTGGATATGGTATCAGCTAACTAAATTCTATCAATTCTAGTACACAACTGACCCGGGGAAATTTCGAAAAACAGTTACCAAGGTTTATGGGGAATTCCATAGGAAAAATTAAGTTAAAATTTAAAATTATGTTTGCATCTTGGGAATACCAGTCCTTTTAACTTAATTTTTCCTAGGGAATTCCCCATAAACCTTTGTATATATACCCATATATATATATATATATATATATATATATATATATATATATATATATATATATATATATATATATATATATATATAGCTAAATAAAAGGATCGCGGGATTGAGTTTTAAAAAAAGAAGCTTTATTGAGTGACATACATTGATACAAGAAAAAAAAACACAATTTATAGCCTATTACAATACTTCGATCATAGTATGACCGCACGAAGCAACGGTCACGTGCAGAATGTCTAATGAGGCTAGGAGGAGGTGGTCTTTTATAGGGTTATTGAGGAAAGGAGATATCATACATTTGTTTATTATCCCTAATACCATTGGTTTTCCATAACTTCCCCCCCCCCCGAGTTCCAAGGTCTCCGATGGAACATATATCTTAGTGTAAATAGGTTAGATTCTATACAATAAAATAAAAGGTTTGAACCTTATACATTTCTTAATACCTTTTACACTAAGTCATAAAATTCTATGAACAAAGGGGATTGGACCATATTCTCTAAGTTTATACAAGCATAAAAAGGATTAGACCTTGTTTACTAAATTAGAATTTGTACATTTGAAAAAAAAAAAAGAACAGATTAAACTCTGTACTGAAATCCCATTATCAATTTCCTATAAACAAAAGGATTAGACTTTGAATTTCCTGTTTACTAAGTCAGGATTTATACCTTTGAAAAATAAAAAGATCAAACCTTGTGTGTCTAACACTAAAACAGGATTTATATGATTGTCAATATCCCATAAAGAAAAGGATTAGACCTTGCCCCTTTCTTAATATTAACAGTAAGCTTAGACTATTTACAAAAATAAAATGTTTATACATTACAGAATTCCTTACTTGCTAAAGTACAAAAGATAAATTGATATTTCTTAATACTAAACAATACATTATTTAAACAAAAGGAAAAATAAAATAAGAGTCTTTGAATTAGTTTCTTCTATTACAAATAATACTTCTAAATTCAAAGTTACACAATTAAATCAAAATATTTAAATCAAAAATAATAATTCAAACACTCTTCTAATTACAATTAATAATAATTTCAAAATAAAATACATACTCTTTCCAATGATCAATCAAAATAATATTTCAAGACAAAATAATAGTATCCTAATATTTATGATAGTGACTACAAGATATTAATTACAAAATAAATTAAACAGAATATTATTGTGAAATAAAATAATAATTTGAATGATCTTTTACATTATTAACATTGAATAAAATATTTTACAACAAAATACAAAAGTCCGACTTTATTAAAATAACTAAAGCATTGTCAATTTAATACAGATAATTCTTTCAATATAACATAAACATCTTTCCCTAATACCATTATATTTATTACGTTTTATTAAAATAAAAGATTTTTAAAACATTTAAATATTGTTTAAATAAAATTAAATATTTTTAATCAGAACCATTATCTGAGTCATAGTTCATCCGAGGCATCCGAAATATTTACGCGAATGGATTCATTATCGTCGTCCGAAATTGATTGTTTTTTCCTTTTTTTCCTAGTGGGCCTTTTAATATTGCCAATATAAGTTTTAATTGGTCTTTTATCTTTCACTAGCACATTTACTTTTTTAAATTTGTCCCTACTTTTTATTTTTGCTTGAGTATTTTTCAAATATTCTATATCTCCTAATTGTTTCTGAATATCTAACGGGTCTTCTCTATTTTTATTTAATTTTTCAGTCCTCGTTTCTTTTTCGTCATTTATTTTAGATCTAATTAGTTTATGTAATAGTTGTTGGTCCTTATGATATTTCAATACGTATTGTTCTGTCAGGTTGATGTTTTCGTCTGATTCTAATCTGGAGGTTCCGAAATTTCAATGGGCGTTAATTTTAATTTATTGTTTAAGGTGTTATTGTACGCTATTATTGCTAATCTCAATTTTTGCTGCATCGAACATTTATCTTTTTCTTTCCCTATTATTCTTAATAATTCGTTTAAGGTAGAATGGACTCTGTTCAATAATTCCAAAGAGTTTGAGTGGCTAGCTGAGGTATAATGTAAAATAATATTATTCTCTTCACAAAACTGTTTTACCAAATTATTTTTCATTTCCGTCCCTTGATCTAATGATATTTGTAGAGGTGTGGGAAAGTATGTCATATAGTTAGTCAGTGCGTTACAGATATTAATTGCGTTCTTTGATTGTAAGGTTTGAGCAAATAAATGTTTTGAAAATGTGTCTACTGCTGTGAAAATTATTGCATTGTAGAAATTAAAAATGTCAATCATTAATTCCTGAAACGGTTTTTCTGGTGTAGGTGTAATTTGAAATTTGGTCTTTATCGGTTTACGGTCATATTTTGTAACTTTACAAGTTTCGCATTTATTAATATATATCCGCTATTTTATTTTGCATACCTGGAAAGTAATATTCTTTTTTAAGTTTTTCGAACGTTTCATTTATACCCCTATGCTTAGTTTTGCCTAAATGGTAGTTATCTATTATTTCAATTTGTTCATTTGGATTTTCGACGTCATATACGATTTGTTTGTATTTTTTAATTTAACCGATGGATATTGCGTTTCTATTATTTGTTGTATTGTTTTAAAATAATCTTCATACAAATTTTCGGTTATTTCATTAGGTGATTTACATATTATCCCGTAAGTTTTATTAGGTTCGAGTATTTGTTCTAATAATGAGTCGATATCTGATTTTGCATAAATGTTTAATTCGTATCGGCGTTTCCCGGATGGTTTAGTAAAATTTATTTTTGTATTTCCCCTTTTTATAACTATTTGATTTTTTTCTATATTTATGCATTTTTCCGGCTCACAAATTCGTACTTGTTCATTACTAGATTCCTGGGAATGGATTGTCTCTAAATCTTCTTCCGGCGGTACTTCTAAGTCCTCTATTATAGTGTCGTATTCGGAATTGTTTTCGTCCGCTATTTTCTGATTTAATAATTGTTCGACATCCATTTCCTCCACATCGCTATTATGATTCAATTCGTCGCTTCCCCTGGAAAGTGCATCGGCCACGTAATTTGTTTTTCCCTGAATATGTTTAATGTCGAATTCAAATTCCTGTAATTTCCATATCCACTTCATTATACGCGTGTTACCATTTTTCATTGAGAAAATCCACGTTAAGGTTAAATGTACCTCTTTCAGTCAAGCGCTGGAAACAGTAGAATTTATTTCCGGAATTTCTCCGGATCGGAATGTCCGATTTTCAATTTGTAAAATTCTTTGGGTATTTGGTAAACACAGAATTCACGCTACGAAGCGTTTTTTTTTCTATAAATTCAATAATTAAGAAAATAGAACGTAAAAATAGGTGTTAAATATATATTTTTAAAAATATGAGGTTATGGTCAGTTGTAGAAACTCTTTCTAAGACGAATGACACATTCCAACTAGTCATAGCATGCATATTACGATCGTAATGTGAAAAATTCGAATTTTGTTTACAACAGGATGGAATTGCGTCACCGGCTGAAACGGTCTCTCCCTCACCGAAATGTCTCTCACATAGGTATTCCTCGATTTGTAAAGAGCCAAAGAAAAATTGTATGATTTTGTTTTCTTGTTATTATTATTTTTTATGTGTCGTTAGATTTATTCTATTAACAATTTTTCATTTTAAGTAAGAAAGTAAGTAAGAATAAGGCAATTAAATTAAATTTTTCGAAATTGACAGAAGCTGAATTCAAGTTTTGGTAACGGTCGGGTTAAGAGGAGGCAGCAAACTGGCTTGACCAGCGCTACACCGACCAGTTCGATCCTTACGCTTCACTTCGAGTTTACATTTATCGATAGCTCTTTCCTATAACCTCACATGTAAACAATCACTTCTACAGTTTCAACTTGGATTGTGTTGTTTAGTTTGTTATATTGATATTTAGTCTTCTTAAATGTAAATAACTGAAACATAAGTTAACAACATGAGTTTCATAAAGAATTAAGTGTTTTATCAATTCATGTTTTCTTATTCCCTCTTATCTAATGTGTAAAAGTGTTACAAAACTTAAGAACATTAATTTGTACATGGATTTGGTGTTTTATATATTTTTATTTGTTGTATCAATTGAAGCGATAAAATTTCAGTATGCATATTTTGTGAATGGATTCTTTGTCATCCATAATACTTATTGCCCTAAAGTGTAACAGATTGTATAATGTAAATAGGTGAAACAGAAGTTAACAAAATGAGTTTCATAAAGGATTAAGTGTTTTATCAATTCATGTTTTCTTATTTCCTCTTATCTAATGTGTAAAAGTGTTACAAAACTTAAGAACGTTAATTTGTACATGGATTGGGTGTTTTATATATTTTTATTTGTTGTGTTAATTTAAGTGATAAAATTTCAGTATGCTTATTTTGTGAATGCATTCTTTGTCATCCATAATACTTATTGCCCTAAAGTGAGACAGATTGTATAATTATTTCAATAAAACATATCGATCTAAAAATAAATCTGAGAAAGTATATCATAGGTTTCATATTTTCTTATTTCTACTTCCCTTGAGAAAATATAGCAGAAATTAACATCATCACTTTCAACTAGGATTCTGTCTTATAATGGATTATAATATGGAAAATAGACAATGTTAAAATAATCACAAATTAAGAGGTAAATGACAGGTTACTATATAATTGTAAAACTGTTGGTATAATGTTATAAATTAATGTGTTTTTAAAAAAAATTAGAAGCCTGATGATGGAGCATTGTCTCGGAAACATGTAGCTACAAATGTTAAATAAATAGGAGTTATGACAAATAAATACTTAAGGATTCTGTCTTTTAAAAAAGTTTATCAAGAATTAACATTACTGGTGGTTTAGCATTATATTAATTTTCATTTAATTCCAAATTGATTTAGTGTCTTATATTTTGAAATTTTATTATTTCCACTTCATTATTTTCTCATTTCACATTTTAATATCATAAGGTAAACAGAAGTTAATATTACTTTGAACAGGGACTGAAAGTTTCTCCGTAAATAAATGAGAATAACCTTTCCCCTCTAAACGTAGCGACTAAAACACCGAAATAAATCGGAACAAGGTAAGAATCGATAAAAGGTATTCTCGGCGGGCGTAGGAGCTGCCTCCTCTTAACCCGACCGTTACCCAAGTTTTAATATATATTTTGATAAATTTATTAAATATTTTATTTGTCTATGTATTACCAAATAAAAAAAACGACATTTTGTTTATGCAATTCTTATTTTATTGCGGTATCTATAGGAAACATTGGCCCTTTTCACTGAATAATTATTAGGAACAAACAGGCCTAGCTACAATAATTTGTAAACTTTTATTTTCACTTGAAGCATTTGACTGTCCAACAAGTTGAATGTCAACCATAGTAATTAAAATATATTAAAAAAAACTTATATAAATACATATGTAAATTTATTACCTTGTACCTAATATAAATTTAGGTAGCATGTCGGTATATGAAGTTAATCCGATAGTACAGAAACCAGGTAAAAGATATTCCGGATAACCCAATAACAATCGAAAATATTTCCTGTTCAGAACAAATTGTATTTCCGTTCAATTTCTATGGTTCTAAAGATAGAACATAACAAAGAAGAACAATCTAGATATTTTTATTTAAATAGTTCTAAATCCAAAAAGAATCTCCGCGTATCTGCTAGACGAAGAAAACCAGAACTGAAAAGAAGAGCTGATAATGAAAAAGAGTACGTACCCATATAATATTTACTATGATGTAATTTGAAAACATAGTGTTGTTTCGCTGAGTTGTTCAAATTCAACTTTGAAAATCAAAAATTTTACATTAGTTGACTGTAAAAATCGTAAATAAAATTAAACAATGACTGATAAATAAAATCAGTTTTATAACTGGCTGCTTGGAATGTTTTTGAATTACCGTAATATATGGTAATTTCATTCTTCCCAAGTCTCGTGGATATGTAATTTTTCCATAGCGTATACCATAATAATTAAAACATATTTTTAAAAACATAACCGGGAAAAATAATATTTAAGTGTAATTTCCTACTATTGGTTGGATATTGGTATCTACAAAACAGTTTGACCTTTTATATTCGTATGATCTGATTTATTTGGTTGTAAATACAAGTAGTGGAAATCAATTGAAGATGTGAATTTTTTTCTGATTTCTCTCGGCCACATCACATTGTGAGGTTCCTTATGTTTTCTTAGCAAAATATAAAAAATATATCAATAATTTGTATGAAACCGGGTAAAAAAGCTCATGAGCTGACATTATTACAGATTCCGGGACTAAAGCGGTAGTCAACATGAATCAGAGTCAAACAATAATAATCCCTATACAGTCATTGTTTTTAGAACATTTTTGAAAGGGTTGAACATCGTATGTTCTTAGCTGTTTGATCAAAAACTCGGAAACCGCTACTCTTAGCACATTTTCGTGCTATGCATAAAGCAAATCTAATTTGCAACAACTTAAGTTTTATATACTATTTTTATTAAATGTGCTTATTTTCGAATTGGAAGTATTCTTTATTTTGTCTATCTGTTTTTTCAAGAACCATACCCAAACACCTGGAATCCTGACACTAATTCTTTTCTAACTCTGATTCATAGAATATCTATACTTTTTATTTATTTTTTTTACTATTTAATGAACAATAATGAATATTATTTATTGCAAGGTGTTGAATTATTTATTTATTTTTTTTTAAAAGAGCTCGAATGTACGTATTGAGTGAACATTACCACTAACGTTCGAGCTATTTTTTAAAATTACTTACTTTAATAATATTAAAATAAAAAAGCTTTTGCACTTTTGCTGATTTCATAAAATAATGTTGAGTTCAAAAAGTTATAAAATTTGATATAAGATAATAATGGTTTTATTATATCGCACAGATTAGGAATCTGATGAATTCTAATATCTACAACAATTTTAAATTGTAATGTACGGTTTGTCGTAATCATAAATTATTATAGAACTGCAAGTGAGAAATTCCACCAAACTCCATTCAAATAAGGATTTCACCTCGGAAAGAAAGAAATGAAGCTAAATTTTTGCATATACCTTCGTTTTGGCATTCTAAATAAGGGGCGAAAAGTCACCTTTACCTTCCAAAGACTCCTAACGAAGCTGTGAAGTCAAAAATAGTCGCATATTTTATTTGTAGAGTGCACACTCTACACCCCTCATTTCAGCACTCTGACTGGGGTCGCACTTCTCCGCGAAACCAAGTTTTTCTAAAATTTTATTTCATTAATTTAATTTATTTATTTATTGATTTTATTTTTAAAAAAATGAAATTTCAGATCGGGCAAACAGTTTTGGATTTGGTTTCTCCTGAGATCTCCTGTTTCAGTTTTTCTATTATATCTTGAAAACGGTGAACTCTGGAAAAATATGGTACCAATCAAAATTAAAGCTAATTAAATTTTCTATAAAATTGTTTCTATAAACACTTGTCTAACGCTCAACGGTTTTCGAGATATACGTTATTAAAAATAAATAATAATCGAGAAAAACAAATTGTTACCTCACTTTTTGTCAAATATTTTTAATTAAGTGCCAAAATGTATATACGAAATTAAAGAAAATTAAATGCTCTACAGCTTTTTTTCTGAGAAACGATTGATGAAGGCACTAGAAGCAAATATTTGTCCGAACCGGGGCCCGCTACTGTTTTGCCCCACTATATCATGATAACGGTTAATCCTAAAAAAATAAATTTAAAAAAAAATAAATAAATGGAACCCAAAAAATCATAGAAAATATTATTGTCTACAAGTTTTGTAACCTTGACATTGAGATATTTGAAAAAAAAACAAACTGATTTTCTAACCTTTGACCATGAATATTATGATGCTAACATGCTGAGGTTTGTAACTTTTCACCACTTATTTAGAATGGCAAAACGAAAGTATATGCAAAATTTAGCTTCATTGCTTCCTTTTCAAGATTTGCTGTCTAAAACTCCTTATTTGACTGGGCTAGTAGTACTCTCAAGGTATAAATATTCTTTTTGTCCAATGTTTTATTATTATTTCGAGATATCATTTGTTATTTGAATTACATTTTATTTATTAATAAATCATTTTCATGGATCGAATGAAACAAATTGGTAAGAGTGAATTTACACTTACAGAGACCGATAAAAGTTTTTGTTTTAATTCTTTGCCGATGTAGTTAGTTCAGGACTCTTATATTCCAGATAATTTATACTTTCATTATCAAGTTCTAATGAATAATTAAGGTAATTTTAGGATTTTAGCAATAAAAAATGTTCATATAAATATTATTTTCTCCTAATATGTATGTTGTTTTTACTTTGAAATCCTTAGTAGACATGCAAGAAACTTGATTATCAAATTTTATAAATATCAGCTGTTACATTCTATATTACAAATGTGTTTTCATGTTGAAGGGTTCAAGGGTTCAATGAAACAGTTCTTAGGAATTGATAAATTATTAACAGTTATATATTTCTTAGTTAACTGTTATCAATAAAATTAAAAATTTTACTTCTTTAAATAAACAGTTGTAGTTTCCTCATTATTTCTCGATTTATTTACCTTTTGTGGAAAACTTTATTTATTTAAAAATGTTTATAAATTTCATAGATATTCTAACTATGCTTTCAAAGAGTTTGTTTTAGTTTGTTTTTCTTTTTAAACTATCGAAGAACATATATAGTTATTTTGAAATTTGCACACAGGTTCGTTTTTTAAAATATTATTTATATTCTAAAAAGTATATCAAATTTTGTTGGCCTCTAATCTGTCGGTTTTTCCACAATTGGGGAGACGTTAAATCGGTAGCTGACTGGGAACTGGGTCCTCACATCCCTTCCCCCACTACTACAACAGCAAGTAACTTACTAATCTAATCACCCGCTTCCTTACAAATCGTATTTTTCATATTACGATCAACCTATGCAACCGAAAATGAATCTGTTTGCATAATTGTGTTCAATTGACTTATGACTAAGTGACTATAACCAGCTTTTATAAAAAAACCAATAGTTCGCCAGATAATTTTTTTAAATTCTAAAATAATTGACAAAAAAAAATTCGGAAAACGTAGCGTGAATTTAATGGGGTTCTTATTACTAAATCCGTTTACAGATCTAATATTGATGATTCTGTTCACAAATGAGAGCGACAATAAATTCGCCCCAAAAGTGCTGCCATCTCTTGAAAAAAAATCTTACTAAAAATCGGGATGTTTAGCCTTAAAGGTTTATGATCCGTGCATAAAAGAAATTTTGTACCGTATAAATAAGGCTTAAAGTGCTGGGTTGCCCATACTACCGCTAGTAATTCTTTTTCTATTGAACTATAATTTAATTCTGCATTTTGTAATACTCGGGACGCGAATGCTACTGGGTGTTCTATTTCATTTTCATCTTTTTGTGAGAGCACGGTTTCGATGGCTTTATTACTGTCATCTGTAGTTAGTATAAATGGCCGTTCCCAATCTGGGTAATTTAAAATTGCTGTGTTACCCATTATTTCCGTTAGGGTTTGACATGCTTCCTTAATTTCCTTTGTGCCATATATTTTAGTGTGGTGGTCATATCATGACACCACAAAGAATCGTGAAGAAAAAGAAAGAAGTGACGTTACCTTCCTAGACACATGTGTTTTATAAATATTAACTAATTTATTCTGAGTTTAATAATTGTATTCGTTTACTAAATATAACCAGTCATTTACAGTTTCATTAGAGTTATTCTGAGTATACTAAATTGGTGACCCCGAAATGGATGCGATAAAAAAACAAATCACTGCTTTAGAAAATGAAATCTCTCAGCTTAAAAGCGACTCACAACCAGAGCATCAGCAAACACCCACTGTAAGTCATGTTTCTATTAAATTTCCACCCTTTTGGAAAGCTGAAGCAGATCTGTGGTTCGCACAAATAGAAGCACAGTTTGAAATAGCAAAAATTACAAACGAAATAACAAAATTTAATCACCTAGTAGCAAATCTGGATAGTGAAACTATAAAGTCAGTTGCCGATATTTTACGATCCACAGATCCCCCAGCCGATTATATTCTGCTTAAAAAAACCATTATTAAACGTTGTACTGAAAGCAATGAGCAAAAAACTCGTAAGTTACTATCAGGGTTAGAATTAGGAGACAAAAAACCCTCACAACTATTGAGGGACATGAAAGCTTTGAAAACTTCGTCAATGTCAGAAGAAATAATCAAGCACCTGTGGATACAGAGACTTCCAGTAGCCACCCAAGCAATTTTACAGGCGACATACGGGAACTTAGATAAGTTAAGCGACATTTCAAACAACATAGCCGATATTAATAACCCGTCGTCCGTCTGCACTATCACGGACAAAAATCGACAAGTTGATTCGGACCTCAGACAGGAAGTAGAGGCATTGAGAGGTGAGGTAAGAAAAATTTCTTCACAATTTAGAAGACGATCACCAACCCCAGGCAGAAGCAGAACACGAGCACAACAGCGGTCAGGCTTCTCACAGCGCATATTACAGCCCCAGCCCTAAGGGGTGCTGGTATCACAAAAATTTGGCAAAGAAGCTAAAAGATGCCAACCACCATGCTCTTTCAGTTCAAAAAAACTAGTTCTGAGGCAGGCAACGGCGGCGTGCACCTGCCACACAAAGACAAGCCGCCTTTTCTTAACTGACCGAAATACTAAAGTCCCATTTTTAGTTGACACAGGAGCAGATGTGTCTATAATTCCTCCAAGATCTGGGGATAGGAAAACAACGCCCTCAAAATCCTTGCACGCAGCGAACAACTCGCGCATAGCTGTTTACGGGCAACGCAAACTTAAATTGGACTTTGGACTTTCAAAGTTATTTCATTTCTCATTTCTCATAGCTGACGTCTCCAAACCTATAATCGGATCCGACTTCATCACACATTTTAATTGGTTGATTTACCCGGAAAAAAAATCATCGATAGGAACTCATTTCTCCCTCTACGTACATCCGTTTTTCAATGCGACATCGAACCAACAGGCAGAATCAGCATAATTGATCCAATCCACCCTATAAAAGCGCTACTTAAAACATACGGTTTAGACTCTCCACCCACTTTGCAAGAAGTCACAAAAGTGAAGCACTCAACGCAACATCGCATCGAAACTAAAGGAAATCCCGTGAGTTGTAGACCTAGAAGATTAGCACCTGACAAACTACTGCTGGCCAAAAATGTATTTGAAACCTTGGAATCTTTAGGTCTATGTCGCCCTTCGAGCAGTTCATGGGCTAGTCCCTTACATATGGTGAAGAAAAAGAACGGGGAATGGCGACCATGTGGGGATTATAGATTATTAAACTCGGTTACCATACCCGATAGATACCCACTTCCCAATATCCAGGACACGTCTAATTTCTTACACAACAAAAAAAATTTTTTCTACCATCGACTTAGTACGAGCTTACCAACAGATTCCAGTAGCACCTGAACATGTCGAAAAAACCGCCATAACAACCCCATTTGGTTTATATGAATTTCTTTTCATGCCATTTGGATTGAGGAACGTGGCTCAGACCTTTCAACGCTTTATTCATAAAATCCTTCACAATCTTCCATTTTGCTTCATATACTTAGACGACATCCTCATAGCTTCAGACAACCTAAACGAACACATGCAAAACCTAGAAACAGTCTTCCAACGCCTAAAAGAATCACGTTAAACTTATCAAAATGCGTTTTCTGCAAACCGTCGGTAGCATTTCTGGGCCATGAGATTTCGGAATTTGGCATTAGACCAATTGAGAATAAAATAAAATCAATCAAGGAGTTTCCGCGCCCCAATACAATCTCACAACTCCGCAGATTTTTGGGTATGCTTAACTTCTATAGAAGGTTTATTCCACATGCTGCACATAGCCAGGCACCGTTAAATGCCATAACGGGGGCAAAACACTCCGTTATTACCTGGAAAACCGAATTGGATACCGCTTTCCAGGAAAGTAAACAAGCTTTGGAACGAGTGGCGCTTTTACATCACCCAAACCCTTTGGGCACGCTACAACTGTACACGGACGCTTCTGATGTAGCAATAGGCGGGGTTTTGCAGCAAATAGTTAACGTCGTTATACAACCACTCGGGTTTTTCTCCAGAAAGTTGACCCCTACAGAGGTTTTATATTCCACATATGAAAGAGAGTTACTCGCCATATACTGCGCCATAAAACATTTCAAGCACATGTTGGAAGGGCAAAGTTTTGCGTGTTTTACAGATCAAAAACCTCTTACTTACGCACTGCGACGGACATCAGATACAGCTAGTCCCAGACAAACACGACAGCTCTCTCATATCTCGGAATTTACGTGCGACATACGACACATATCAGGGACCAAAAACATTGTGGCTGATACCTTGTCCAGGATAGAGTCCATCTCACAACGCATCCCTACATCTGAAGAACTCACTGCAGCGCAGCAGAACGACAACGAATTAAACTATCTCATACAAAGCTCGAAAACACCTGGCCTGACACCAGTGCAGTTAGATACATCATCAATCCTGTATTGCAAGGTATACAATGGCAAACATCTTCCTTATGTACCACATAGATTCCGGCAAATAATTTGCGAACACTTACATAATTTTTCCCACCCAGGTCGGACGTCAACCTTAAAACTCATTAAGGAGCGTTATTTCTGGCCACACATATCTAGTACATTACAGCTTCCGTCAAACAATGTATTGAGTGCCAAAAGGCCAAAATAAATCAACATGAGAAGACACCTTTGATGCCATTAAAAACACCCGATCAACGCTTTGCCTGCGTCCACCTCAACATCGTTGGACCACTGCCTTTGGCTAAAGGTAAAAGGTTCCTCCTTACCTGCATGGATCGATACACCCGTTGGCCGGAAGCCATTCCTTTACCTGACCAAACTGCGGAAACAGTCGCAGCAGCCTTTTGGGAGCACTGGATTTCTCGTTTTGGCACACCCACTCAAATTATAACCGACCAAGGACGAAATTTTGAATCGAACCTCTTTCAGGCGTTGTCACACAGAATGGGTGCTAAAATACAGCACACTACGGCTTACCACCCTCAGAGCAATGGGCTCCTCGTGAGATGGCATAGATCCCTCAAGACGGCTCTTACATGCCGACTCCAAAAAAACAGCAGGCCTTGGACAGAGCATCTGCCGGCCGTTCTTCTGGGTCTGCGCTCATGCGTGAAGGAGGACTTACAATCCAGTCCAGCCGAATTAGTATACGGCACCAAGCTACGATTGCCTGGGGATCTGTTTTTAGACAAAACCGGCCCAGAGATTCCTCAGTCAACTTTTGCAGCCAACCTCGCTGACATATTGAGGCAAAGCAAGCCTTCCTCGCCAGTCTGGCACTGCCAGCCAAAAATTTATAATCACCCCAATCTGCACACCAGTAGTTTTGTTTTTCTCAGGGACGATGCTTGCCGACCTCCCCTAACACCAGCCTACACCGGACTACATAAAGTCATTGAACGAACGGAAAAGACCTTCACCATTAACATCAACGGCAAACAGGCTGTAGTATCACGAGATAGACTAAAGCCAGCCTACACAGCAGCGACAGACACACCCGAATCCCGGCAACAACTTACACAGAACACTTATCATCCACAGAAATCCGAGGAAAGTAAGCCAAGGAAAACAGTTCGTTTCTCAAGCCCCCTCGTCACCAAGACACAATAGCATCTTCAGGCCGAAGATTTAGATTGCCTTGCCACATCTAGTAAGTGTTACACTAAGGGGGGAGTGATGTGGTGGTCATATCATGACACCACAAAGAATCGTGAAGAAAAAGATAGAAGTGACGTTACCTTCCTAGACACATGTGTTTTATAAATATTAACTAATTTATTCTGAGTTTAATAATTGTATTCGTCTATTAAATGTAACCAGTCATTTACAGTTTCATTAGAGTTATTCTGAGTATACTAAATTAGTGTTTAATGAATTTGAAATCGGTTTGGTAATTTTAGCGTAATTTTTAATAAATTTTCGATAGTACCCCGTCATGCCAAGGAATTGTCTCGTCGACTTTTCATTACGCGGAATGGGGAAATTTAAAATTGCTTCAATCTTTTTTACATCTGTTTTTAATCCGTCTGGGGTTACGATGTAGCCTAAAAAGTTTAATTCGGTTTTAAAAAATTCGGTTTAATCTAATTGTATTGATAGGTCATGTTGTTTTAGGGCTTTAAATACTCTTTTTAAATCTTTTAAATTTTCTTCTTTATTTGTTTGAATAAACTATTATATCGTCGATATAAATCATAGAGTTAGGAGTATTCTGTATCATCATAGTCATCGCTCTTTGAAAGGATGGGGGTGCATTACACAGGCCAAAAGGCATACGCAAAAACTCAAAATGCCCATTTTCAGTGGAGAATGCGGTTTTGGCTATTGATTGTTCGTCCATCTCAATTTGGTGGAATCCCGACGCGAGGTCTATTGTGGAAAATACTTTCGATCCCTTTTATCTATTTAATAAGTCCTCAATGTTCGGTAGGGGAAATTTGTCTTTTACGGTTGCTTGATTTAATTTTTTATAGTCTATGACCATCCTAATTTTTTTCTGCCCCGACGCGTCTGATTTTTTTGGTACGATCCAAAGTGGGATTATTATACGACGCATATTGCCCGCGGTGATCCTGATGGGGTCGGTAATTTTGGTAGTCTTGGTGATTATTAAAATTTGGTCTATATTCCAAATTTTTATAATTATTTTCAAAATTTTTCTTTTTATAATTATTTTGAGCTGGGTTTTTTTTATGTCTTTTATCGCCATAAATTCTATGCACGATATGTGCCGTGCTATTTCTTAATATTTCTTCTAAGTCTTCTAATGAATCAAATTTAATATGGTAAATAAAGTCAGTTAATGTCCGGTGTAGACTATGGACCGCATGATGAGATATTTGTTTGTCATACCTGTACATTTCGTCCTGTTTGTCAATTATTTCATTATCGGAATAAATACGTGCGTATAAATCACATCTTATTTGGCCCAGTCGTTCTAAGAAATCGAGTGGGTTCTCATTATGATATGTACGCGTATTTAAAATTTCTGAAATTAGTTGTTCCCTAGTTCTCGTGTACTGATATTTTTTCTTTAAAAATTTAATAATTTCTTTTACTGTATTAAATTCCTTGTCATATACAGCGACTTTAGCTTTTCCTGTTAACTTATTTAAAATTGTTAAGACTGATTTAGCTTGATTTGTATTTTTATGCGTATTATCCTCCGTACAATATAAATTATATAAGAATTCACTATTTCTGATAAAATCTACTAGTTGTAACGGATTTCCGTCATATTCCGGGATTAGTGCTAGGTCGTGATTTTTAATTTCTAGAGCCCTATTCTTTTTTTTTTAACTAACGTAGAACCAGTTATTTTTAAGTTGGTTAATTTTTCTTCTAATTTATTCATAAAATTAAATCCGTATTAATAAAATATACCAAATTAATGTCCTAAATTATTCTACTTATTATACTTATACGCTCCCTTCGGCTCCTTCCCGTCGATTCTTTAGCAAGAGGTTGTAGGTCCTTTTGGTCAAGGTATTGGAATACCAAAGCGCTCCCAAAGACTTGAAGATCTGCTGACGTACTAATACTCAGCTCCCAAACTTTTCATGCCAGTGGAAAGAGGTCTCGCGGTTCTGTACCTGAAATAAGATAGAACTGCCGCGAAGTTACGTTAACGCTTCCAAAAGTCCCTCCGTTCGGGCGCCAGCTAAATAAAAGGATCGCGGGACTGAGTTTTAAAAAAGAAGCTTTATTGAGTGACATACATTGATGCAAGAAAAAACACAATTTATAGCCTATTACAATACTTCGATCATAGTATGATCGCACTAAGCAACGGTCACGTGCAGAATGTCTAATGAGGCTAGGAAGAGGTGGTCTTTTATAGGGTTATTGAGGAGAGGGAATATCATACATTTGTTTATTATCCCTAATAACATTGGGTTTCCATAACTATATATATCCAATATATATCGCCTTCCGCCCCCATTCTTGTTCCCAGGCCCGAAAACGCCTGGACTTATAGTATGTTAACTTCCTAACTACTCCGACCATGTTTCCGAAGAAAATCATTTTATTACTGAAAATGCACTCTACACCCCAACTTCATTCCTCATTGACTGGATTACATATCTGTTGATCGGTTGATTTCTTAGAATTGATACATGTATTCCTCTCGTACTTTATTGCAGAGATTAATCATCAGGCTGTAGTTCTGTTGGTAATGCCCAGATGGAAAATTTACCGGTTGTTTTCATAATAAGAAATTTAACGTGTTTTATTACTTCTTACTTAGTAATTGTAACTAGGACATGTCGTTTGGGAGCTGTAAAGCCATATTATTTAAATAATATTTAGTTATTAATTTAAATAAATTGATACTTTTAAATTAATTATAAAATGTAAATTGGGAAAAGCAGTAGTTTATACGAGGGTAAGTCAATAATTATCCGCAATATAGCTATATTTTTGTTTATGTTGGCAGTACTGTTCTTTTGTGTTGATGGCGCATGCTTTGTTTATTCGTTGTTATGTTTATGTTCGTATCAAGCTGGTAGGTTAGTTTTGTTATCGCTGTCGTGCTGTTAATAATGGCCGCTCCACTTTCTATTTGCACCAAAGAAGAGCAACGTTCAGTGATCCGTTTTTTGTGGTCGGAAGGTGTATCAGGGGCCGAAATTCATCGAAGACTTTTGGTACAGTACGGGAACAATTGTTTGCCACAACGGAGTGTCTATGAATGGATTGAAAAATTCAAAAATGGTCGCACAAGTGTTACGCAAAATGAAGGAGCTGGACGACCAGTTACCGCCATAAACGAGGAAAACATTGAGCGTTCACGTGAAATAATTCTCTCAGACAGACGGATAACTGTTGACGACGTGGCAAATCGTCTGCAAATTAGCCACGGTTCTGCCTACGAAATCATTTACAGCAGACTTGGGTTTCATAAAGTTTGTGCAAGATGGGTTCCAAAACAACTGACACAGTTGCATAAACAAACGCGCTTGGACGTGTGCACAAAACATTTGGATCGCTATGTTAACGAAGGGGACAACTTCTTAGACAGGATCGTTACTGGTGACGAAACATGGATCCATCATTACGAGCCGGAGAGTAAACGGCAGAGTATGGAATGGAAACATCCAAATTCGCCGTGCAAGAAAAAATTCAAAACCCAACCGTCCGCAGGAAAACTTATGCTTACGGTTTTTTGGGACTCACAAGGTCCATTACTGGAACATTATCAGGAAAGGGGCACAACAATAAACAGTGAACGTTACAGTGAGATGCTTACTGCTAAGCTGAAGCCTGCAATTCGAATCAAACGCCGAGGACTGCTGTCAAAAGGCGTTGTGTTGTTGCACGACAATGCCCGTCCGCATACAGCTGCCCACACTGTAAAAACGCTTCAGAAACTCAATTTTGAAGTATTGAATCATTCTCCATATAGTCCCGATCTCGCTCCATCTGATTTTCACTTGTTTGGTACACTCAAACAGGCAATTAGGGGCCGTCGATTTGCCTCGGACGAAGCATTGAAAGAAGCGGTGCATTCCTGGCTCGCATCTCAACCCAAAACCTTCTTCCATGAGGGCATCAGGAAACTTGAACAACGTTGGACCAAGTGCGTTGAAAAGCAAGGGGACTATGTCGAAAAATGATGTACTTGTAAGTTTCCTATTTCATTTCAATAAAATTTTATAACTATATTGCGGATAATTATTGACTTACCCTCGTAGATAGATATATCCATGATCAATTGCTTTTCCCAGTCATGGAAAATTTATTTTTCCTGCCAATGTTTCAACAAATCATGTCATAATTTTTAAAGGCTACACTTGGAAATAAACTTAACATCTCAACATAAGTTTAAGTGTTAAGTTGTCTGTGGTAAAATAAATAATACAATGACCGAATCGATTTAATATATCTAAAATTTTTTATAGGTCATTAAGAGTTGTTATCTACCGAAATATAATAAAATATCCTGATCTTCCTTGATTTCTCTAAAACATTCGAGTCCTTAGACCATAATATCCTTTTTTTTTCGGAGCTTCTTTAGTGAATAGGTAGAAGTGTGTCAGTCTGGTGTGGCCTATCCTGAGTCTCGTCAATACCACCTCCTCCCTACGACATTGGTGGCTGGATTTATTCCAGGGCTAGACATTCTTTTTTATTGTTCTCAGTTTATTCGGTGGGCTTTCATCCCACATAGACTGCCACCCATCATTAATTTCTTTCTCAAGGACTTTTTTTTAGATCAGATGGAGTTGGTGCAATCTTACCCCGTCCCGGCAGTTCGAGAGCTTCCTTTGCAGCTAGATCGGCCAGCTCATTTCCCACAACACCCACGTGACTTGGGATCCATATAAACTTTACTGCTTTACCTAAACTTTTTAGTGTGAATAAGTAGGAGTGTATAACTGAGATTTTGGGATGTTTCGGATACATACAATCTAGGCCTTTAAGAGAACTTAATGAATCAGTAACTATTACTATACTATTGTGAGTAAGGGTCATGCAAAAGTTGAGAGCTGCTGCTATTGCGTTAAATTCGGCGGTGTAGATATTAGATAATTTATGAAGTTTTATTTTGTGAGTGGAATCTTTAGTGATGAAATAGGAAGATGCTGATTGATCAGATTTTGAACCAACTGTGTAAATTATAAAGGATTCTGGCATGTTATTAAGAAGGCGGGAAAAGAGGTCTTTGAATTTGGATCGTTCGGTATTATTTTTTGAGTAGTTTGTCAGATCAAGCATTGTTTGAGGACGCTGGGGGGTCCAGGGTGGGATATCATTGACAGATGGGGTAATTTTTATCGTTTTAAGGGAAGAGATAGCTGAGGAGATTCTTTCTGATAACGGGAGTGTTGAGTTTTGTTTTTGTCTAAAAGAGTTAGAAAATTAAGAGTTAAAAATATATTTGTAAGTCGGATGTTCTGTCTGTGGGTGTATTTTTTAAACATAGGTTATTGCTAATTTAAGTCTTCTAAATAAGAGTTGTGATAGTCCGGATTCGGAACATAGGCTAAGAATTGGACTTGTTCGAAATGCGCCTGTAGCGATTTGAATTCCGGCGTGGTGAACGGTATCGAGCTTCGAGAGAACACGGGAACGAGCAGAGCTGTATAGAGAATAATGTTCTATTATTTTTCCACGCATGTTTAAATCTCGGGATCCCCATAACGGACTATGACCATTGAGATCTCCGACAAAGAGCACAGGACGTGGCAGTTGGTTAAAAATATCAAGTAAATACTGGGCTTCTATAGTACGATCCTGTGGTAGGTATATATTACAAACGGAGAATGTGAAATTTAAGTGTATTTTGGCAGCTACAGCTTGGAGGTGGGTATTTATTGAAATCGGTTCAGAATATACTGATTCCTGAACAGCAAGAAGAACGCCATGGTGGCCATGATTCGGATTAGGACTATCTTTTCTATAAATTTTGAAATTTTTTATTGTTCTATTTTCATTATTTAAAAGATTGGTTTCTTGGAGAGCTATACAAAAGGGGTTTACATTTCTTATCAAAATTTTTAAATCTTTAAAATGAGTCTTTAATCCGTTGCAGTTCCATTGAAGTAAGGACATACGGGTATATTATTAGTTATGAAAAACAATAATTTGGGAATAAGAAATGTCATTGTAGTTATGCAACTGAAATAATATTTTAGTAAATATCGATATAGAATAAGAAATAAAAAATAAATTGCATGTAATACAATAACAGGAAAGCAATAGTGTAATAAAAAAACCAATATTTAAGAATAGGAAATAATACATAGTTAAAATTAATATATATATAAATATTTTCAGTCTATTTATTAGCAGAATTTTTAATATTACCTGGTTTTTTTTTTCTCATTTTGTTTTTCGTTTTTTATATGTGACTTCGGTATAACCGTTGTCACTATCGGGAGGATCAATTTCAATAGGTATTGCATCACCTATTGAATGCCCTTCCTCAGATGGATCTGAAGATATGTCAGCCGACAGGAGTGGGGCTGGGAGGAGGAGCGAGGAAGAGGAGGGAGGGAACAGGGGTGGGGGGCCCGCTGGCACCGAAGTGCCAGCCGCTATGGACCGTGTAGTTCTTCTTGGCGGAAGGGAATTTGATAGTGAGGTGCTGGTGCTAGGAGAGGGAGTAGGAGGGAGTGGGGGAGCTAGGGCGGGGCTTATGCTAGACACACTAGACATATCGGTTGATGAGAATTGTTTATCGTTATTAATGAGTGTTTTACTTTTTTGTTGTTCAGTATTCGATATTTGTTTTTATTTTCTCCAAAAAAGAATGGGATATCGGTTTGGATGCCGATTTCTTTTTTTTCGGTTGATTAACTTTTTCTTTTAATATTTGCATAAATGATTTGTTTAAAGAATTTGGATATCTTTCTCTATATTTTTTTTTTGCTTCAATTTGCGATATTTTATTGTTAATTTGTATACCCTTAATCTCTTTGTGCATTTGGAATATATGACAAGTGCGATCCAAGGCGTTATGAGAACCATCGCAATTTATACATTTAGGCTCTCTTTCACATTTGTTTCCCTGGGTATGTTTTCCGCACTGTATACAAACAGATTCTTTTTTACATTGGGCGGTTGGATGATTAAAACCTAAACAGTTGAAGCAGCGAAGGGGATTAGGGATATATGGCTGAACCGGAACAGTCTGGTATCCTACCTTAAATGTTTTTGGGGCAATAGGTGTTGGAAATGAAATTATATAATTGTGTGTGGCCATTTCGGAACCATTTTTTAAAATTTTAATTCTGATAATATCGATTATTTTTTTATGTAATTCCTCTTAATTTCATCAATATCCAGGTATTGAAAGTCATAAACATTTATAATTCCCTTACTATAAATATGAGAATTATGGGGGGTAGCCTTTATTGGGTATTGTCCTCCAAAATCTTTGCAGGAAAGGAGTATTTCGGATTTGGTTCCCTTAAAGGTTTCAACCAATAGTGATCCGCCCCTCATTTTTTAAATATTTTTAACCTCCCCTACTAGGCCTGTAATAAATTTATTAATGAAAAAAAGAGAGATTTTCACAAAACTCTCGTCGCCCTCTCGTTTAATTATTATGAAGGTTGGACTAATGTTTTGTTCTTCTTCCCGAATCAACCTGTCTGGTTGGAATTTCATTTTTCCCCTTGGACGTTTTCTTTTTGCCCGAGGGCTAATTGGGTCGTCAGGTTCTTCCATAATTATAAGACCGATATAATCAGTTGTTGAATTTGAAAATATGTAAAATTTAAAAAGTGATTAAAAATCAAGGAAAAAATATTAATAATAAAAAGAGGTGTAAATCTAAATATCACAAACATATAGACGAGAAAAAAATATAAAGAGAAAAAAGAAAATATATATAAAGGAATAGTTTCTCTTATCTGTTTGTTGTCCCTCGGAGCTCTAGTAGATCCTTCCTCTTCGGAGTCCAAACAAACACTCCCCTCTACTGTTTAATTCCTACATCAATGATCTTCCCCATTCAATTCACCATTGTTCCCACCATCTTTACGCCGATTACTCCCAAATTTACTTCTCCTTTCCTCCAAAGTGTTAGCTGCGTTTTCCAAAATTCAGGAAGACCTAGACGAAATCTGTGGTTGGGTAAATCTGAACAAATTAACGTTAAACGCAGCTAAAACTCAAGCAATTGCCATAGGATCACATTCCCTTCTCCATTGAAATGCCTACTTTCCCACACTATTCCTAAATGGTCATCCAATAACTTTCCATTCCTCTGTTAAAAATTTAGGCTTAACCATCGATCAAACTATCTCCTGGAAAACCCATATTGCACAAATCTCCCGAAGGTCAATCGGTATCCTAAAACTATTTCACCGCTCCCGTCACCTCCTTCCCCTACCCACACGCAAACTTCTAATATCCTCCCTTATCTTACCCCAATTTGACTATGGTTGCGTGGTATATGGCGGGCTCTCGACGGTTCTTGAAGACAGATTAATACGCATCATGAATTGCTTCATTAGGTTTGTCTTCGGAACCTCGAGACGTTCTCATGTTTCGCATCTCTACACTGAATTAAATTGGTTTTTCACCTCCTTCCGCAGAAAATACTTCCTAGGCACCTACCTATTCCAAGTTATCAACACCCGTCAAATCTCTGCATACAAGATCTCGTCTTTCCGATCTCTATACTCCATCCCATAGAAGTACTGCATTCCAACGTTCCTTCCTTGTCCGATTCTCTACTCTTTGGAATTCCCTGCCCCCCCTGTATCCGCAATGCTTCTTCCCTTGGAACATTCAAAACACTATTCTTTCACCATCTTCTTTCCCTCCAAACCGACGCTCTCTAATTATTAGGATGTATGTACTATGTATGTAATGGTCTAATTTAATTACTAAGACCGTCAGACATAAAAAATTAGCATAAATTATAGTTTTATTATGATAATGTTTTAATTTCTTGTAATGATAATTTTTGATTTCCTATCCCTTATTTTTCTTTAAGTTTCTGTTTGGTATTTTTCTCTTCTGCAATTTTGTTTACAATATTAACCTCTATTTAGTAAATTTATTTTTTCACTCTCTTTTTATTTATAGTTTTTTCTTTTTCTAGTTTTTCTCTGTATTTTTTTTCATACATATTTGTATTTAATTTTACCTATGTTGTTTTATTTTTAATAGCTCTCGGCCAGTTTTGATCTTACTTTGTGTTATTTAAAGTTATTCTTAAGGGACTTGGTTCCAGAATAAAGTTTTTTTCTATTCTATTCTATTCTATTCTATTCTATAATTTATTGCACTACCTGTATTACACTGCCGCTAAATTTTACAGGGCCAGGTCATACCTACCCTCGTTCACTGGGCCGTTATTACTTTTTTGTACTTGGTGTCTTAGCTGTTACCTCTTGGCTTATAAATTTGTATGCAAGTACAATATGCATGAAAATATGTACTTTCCCAAAAAAGGCCGAAAATGAACCGTGCCTTTCCACATATGTAGGGCACTATTGATACAATACAGATATACAATTTTTAGTTTTCTATTAGTTATGCATGCCAGAGTAGATTTTTTTATGTCAGCGCTATACCTAGTTTTGGAAGTGTTAGAACTAACAGGAATGAAATAACTTAAAATTTCGAGTTTACACAAGCGGATTTTTTAGTGCAAAACGTGTGGCAGATTATATGCATGGCAGATTGGGGTTTATTGTGTCAGTATTAAACCTAGTTTGATATGGTTTAAAAATTAAAAGGGATGAAATAACTCGAATTTTGGATTTTTAAGAGCAGATTTTGGATTTAGTCTGTAAAAGGCGCGGTACGCTATATGAATGGCAGAGTAGGGTATGTTTTGGAAATATTAAACCTATTTTATATTTGGTTATAAATTAAAAGGGATGAAATAACTAGGTTTTTACATTTGGTTTTTTTAACGTCTTCTTTTGTTACGCCACTGACCTTGATTGGCAGAGTCATAAATTTTAATTTAGAACAGTGGATAGATAACACCCATGTATTTGAAAAAAGAGTTAAATAACTTTCTTTTTTTTTCTCACGGGCTCTTGGACTGATTACGCTGAAGGGAGGCAATGGGATAATGTATTGCGGGGTTCGGCTTATCAGACCAGCTGACTTTATCTAGATATACTTTTTTTTTTTTTAATTGTTTATATTTCAAAGACTTTATAGTTTTTGTATTTAATTAATTAGCTTCAGTATTTTTAAAAAGCATTAATTATTAATAAGCCCAGCCAACGACTGGGATTTTATAAGAACTGTTTAAAATAGAATCACAAATAAACTGGATTTAGTTTCAGTAGATACTTGAGGATTTAATAAAACAAATAATACTGTTGATCCGGCTCTGTGTAATTTCATGGCTTTTGATGGGGGACTGAATAACCGTGCATAGTACCACTGCTTTCCAAATCCCATCTCTAACCATTTCAAAAAACAAAATTTAATATGGTATTGTGTAATGGTATCCGACACTGGATATTTCTAAATCGTTGAAAACCAGTTTTTATTAAAAGCTTTAGTGTTTTGCATTGCATTATTTTAAATTTTTAACCTCTTTGTTGAAAATGAGCTCTTGTGGTGTTGTCATATCGATTAAAAGCAATATGATCTATGTGGCCGGGTTATTTCTAATCAGTATATATATATATAGTAATGTATATATAATATAAGTATATAAATACACAATTTATTACAGAATAAATTTTATAGGAAATATGAAATGTAAATTTTACTACAACAACAAATCAAAAAGCACAATCTCAGTGTTAAAATTGAAAAACCTTTTTCAATTTATTTTTTAAATATTGCCCAAATGGTATATGCAAAGTGTTACGGAAGCTTGTGAATTACATTTTATTTTATTTATTTTTTATTTTACCTGTTTGTAGTCATTTACAATTGGAAATACTTAAATTACTCGATACAAGAAAAAAACAAACAAGTAAAGATTAAATGAATTGAAAAAGTAAATAAGAAATAAAAAAAAAATAACATACAGATTAAAATACACAATTCGATTGTATTTAGTTAAAATATAGTATAGATATAATAATTTTTTATATGAAACGAAATACGTTTACGTTGTGTCCATTAATATATATTTGTCTTAATAATCCAGCTTGCAGATTTGAACGGCAGTAATCTCCTGGGCTCACAAATCCTAAGACAACTTCCTCAAAAAGCTATAATATTCTTAACCTACTTATACAATAGCATCCTTCGAACTACCCATTTCCATCTTCTATGGAAACATTCCACTATTATCTTTTTCCTAAACCCGGGTAAACCTCCCAACGTTCCTTCTTCATATAGACTAATCAGCCTTCTCCCAATACTTTCAAAACTTTTTGAAAAACTTCTTCTCAAACGCCTCCTACCTATCCTTGAATCCCAAAATATTCCATCACATTAGTTTGGATTCCGTTAGCCACTCCACTGTTCAACAAGACCTCAGAGTCGTTGACCACATTTCCTCCGCTCTTGAAAGCAAACAATATTGCTCCGGTGAATTTCTGGACCTAGAGCAAGACTTTGACCGGGTATGGCATGCCGGTTTGCTTTTCAAGCTCAAAACCCATCTACCTCAATCCCTCTTCCTGGTTATTGGGTCCTACCTCTCTAACCGTTCCTTTCGAGTTCGCCGCGGAATGGAATACTCTCACTGTTACCCAATTGAGGCAGGTGTTCCGCAAGGCAGCGTTCTTGGTCCAGTCCTATATATCCTGTATGCTGCTGATATCCCTACCACTCCCGATACTTTCCTAGCAACATTTGCCGATGACACTGCTATCCTTTCAACCCATCGAGATCCCTTAATAGCTTCCCATAATCTCCAAACCCTTTTATCACTGATTAAAGATTGGTGCAACAGCTGGAGGATCAAAGTAAACAAATCGAAATGTACCCACGTAACGTTTACTCTCCGCCGCACATCCTGTCATCCTGTTTGTATAAATAATATTCCGCTACCCATAGCTGACACAGTACGGTATCTTGGCTTCTACTTAGATAAAAGACTTACCTGGAACCCACACACTAGACTTAGAAGGGTAGAACTTAATAGGTGCTTCAGCTAATTGTACAGACTACTAAATAAGACATCTCATCTTTCCATTGACATCATACTCCTCATATACAAAACCATCATTTAACCTATTTGGACCTATGAACGTGAACTGTGGGGGACAGCTAAACAATCGAATATAAAACGCATTCAATCCTTTCAATCCAAAGTCCTTTGTACTAAAATAAATGCTCCATATTATGTCTCCAAACCCCTTCATAATGACCTCAATATACCTTCTGTCCTTGACCTGATACCTCTTAAATTTTCCAAATTCCATCAAAACATTTCCAACCATCCCAACCCTCTGGCACATTCATTATCCAGCTCCACACATCGTTATAAACCTCCTCGCAGATTAAAACGTCAATGGCCTCGATACCTATTGTAATGATTATATAGTATTCGAAATGGCATATCCTCCGTAAACTTTCACTTTGTGATTCCCATGTATCCTCATCTACCTATCCTGTATCTCCCGATGAATTAAATTCATTTTTTGTTTCCACCTTTTCTCCTGTTTCTCTTCATCCTTCCCCCTATTTAACCCCAGCTCCTACATTCAAGGATTCTAATTTTTACTTTTCCGATATCTCCCCCTCTGAACTTATTTCCTCCATAATGAATTCCCATTCCAATTCTACGGGCGCAGATGATATTCCCACTAAACTAATAAAACTATGTTTACCCGAAATCATACCAGTCCTCCTATTCATTTATAACTTTTCCCTCCAAAATTCAGTTTTCCCAACCTCATGGAAAAAAGCATTAATTCATCCAATAAATAAAACATTAAACCCCATATCTCCAAACGACTATCGTCCTATTTCCATCTTGTCTAATCTTTCTAAACCCTTGGAAAGATTAGTTCAATCTCAAATTTCCAAATTCCTTGAAGAATCCAACCTCCTCGACCCCCTTCAATCTGGTTTTCGTCCCGGCTACTCCACCCAGTCTGCTCTCCTAAAAATCACTAATGACATATTTACCGCAATAGATGACAAAAAATTAACCGTCCTGGTTCTCCTTGACTTTTCTAAAGCCTTCGATTCCCTTGATCACTCTATCCTATTCTCCAAATTAAAATCATTAAACTTTTCCTACAGTTCCATCCGCTGGTTTCAATCTTTTCTTTCTCACCGTTCCCAAGCAGTTAAAATACCAAACCAACCCCTATCATCTTTTCTCACTCTTACCTCAGGTATTGCTCAGGGATCCAGTATTTCTCCTCTCCTTTTCAATTCCTACATTAATGATCTTCCTAATTCAATTTATCACTGTTCCTACCACCTCTATGCAGATGATTCCCAAGTCTACCTCTCCTTCTCCCCTTCAGAGCTATCCACTGCTTTCGCTAAAATTCAGGAAGACCTGGACAGAATCAGTGCCTGGGCTACCTTAAACAAATTACAACTTAATGAAAAGAAGACTCAGGCCATTATAATAGGCTCTAGCTCCCTCCTTAATTCCCACTCACAATACCCTCCTTTAACCTTAAATAATCATCCTATCTCATTCTACTCCTCTGTAAAAAATCTTGGGATTGTTTTTGATCAAACCCTCTCTTGGAAATCTCAGATTGCCCAAATTTCCCGCCGTTCCATAGGTCTTCTCAAATTGTTCCACCGAATCCGTGACCTTCTTCCCCAGCCAACCCGTAAGCTTTTAGTCTCTTCCTTATTATTACCTTGCATTGACTATGGTTGTCTGGTTTACGGTGGCCTCTCGAGGGTTCTGGAGGACAGACTGAAGCGAATCATGAACTGCTTCGTCAGGTTTGTCTTCGGTAGTCCGAGGCGTTCCCACGTTTCCCACCTCTATTCCCAACTAAATTGGCTCTATCCCACTTTCCGTAAACAATATTTCCATGGAACATTCCTGTACCAAACTATCAATACCCTTCAACCTTTTTATATCTACAACAAGCTTCAATTCAGATCTGCAGTCAATCCTATACATACAAGATCCCGTCTCTCTGATTTGTATACCCCATCCCATAGAACTTCAACATTCCAACGCTCCTTCCTTTTCCGCTCACCAATCCTCTGGAACTCCATCCCTCCTCACATCAGACAAGCTAAATCCCTGAAAACATTCAAATATTTCTATTTCCAATACCTCCTCCTCATTCAAGTTGACGCTTGCTAACTATCTACCTACTTAATCAAAAATTACTGTTGCATTGCTGGATTCAGTTCAGGAATAATTGAGATTCCTTAAATTCAAATTTCACTTTCCATGAATATAACATTAGGTACTATTGTATATACAAAACTAATCATTGTACCAAAGATTTTTCTATATAATTTTATTTTATTTTTTTCTTATTTAATTTTATCTTCTCTAATTTGTAGAATGTTTTCTTATTTTCTTTTCCGTTTATTTAAATATCATCTATGTACATACTGTCATTAATGTATTATTGTCTTTGTTTTTTTATCTCATTACGTCTCTAACCAGACTTAATTTAGTTAATACTTGTACATATCTGTTATTCTTAGGGGACATTGTACCAGAATAAAATTATGTTTCTATTCTATTCTATTCTATTGGAGTTCTGGAAATGGCCAGCTTCTCAACTCAAGTCCTGAGCGACTGTGGCGCTCCCTCTCAACTTCCACTAGATTTTACACTGGTGATGCGGCTGAGAGAAGAGCGCTAGGATTAATGGGGGTCTGGCTTACCCTCCCATAAGTTGGGGGACAAGTTTGGTCTGGGGTTTTCCTGGGATATTTGTGTAGATTGTATATACAGGGTGTCCCAAATTTAAATGGCGAAACTTCAGGAACTTATACGGGACCGAAAAACTAAGACAAAAGACCTTTAGAGATTTGTTCGTTTTTGAGAAAATCGCAAAAAAAGAAACAAAACAAAAATGTTACAGGTAGCGATTATCACCTTTCAAAGTTCGTTAGGCTAGGCAGTGAGATATGTAAACACTTTATGTTATCCTTTACATTCTTTTATTTGTTTACATTTTGGCTTCCTTCTAGGATTATATTTTCTAAATCATTCTTCAGTCAGTTACTCAGATATTTTTGTGTGAATAGCAACAACCACAATGCCGCATACATATTCTAATGTTGAATACGCTCATATGATTTTTGTGTATGGTTTCTGTAACGGTAATGCTTTAGAAGCGGTGCGGGAGTATGCACGCCGATTTCCAAATAGAAGAGTGCCTAATCGACGAGTGTTTTCGTTAACTTTTAATAGACTACGAGAGACTGGGTTATTCTTAATATATAATGAAGGCTACCAATTCCAGGCAGCAATAAGAGCAGATTATCGAAGAAGAAATTGTGTTCAACGCCACTTCGGTAACAATCCTGAGACTAGCATCCGAAGAGCATCTGCTGCATTAGCAATATCGCGGCAAGCAATATGGCGAACTTTGAAAGGTGATAATCTCTACCCACACCTTCTTCAAAAAGTTCAGAATTTATTACCTCAAGAGTATGTCAAGAGATTGAATTTTATTAACTGGTTTCTTGACAAAATTCGCGAGGGTAATTTATTTCCATTATTATATGGACCAATGAAGGTACCTTTACAAGAGGAGGAATTGTTAATCAAACAAATTATCATGTACGGGCTCTTGAAAATCCCAGAGCTATTAGAGAGAATAGGTTTCAGCATGAATTTGCTATTAACGTTTGGCTTGGAATTTGGAACGGATTACTGGTGGGACCATATTTTTTACCTGGAAGATAAAATGGTATCACATTTACACATTTTTTGGAGAACGACTTTTCTAATTATTTAGATGACATTCCCTTACAGCAGCGGATTGAAATGTGGTTCCAACTCGATGGATGTCCAGCTCATTATAGCAGAGTTGGTCGGGCTTGGCTGGATATAAATTATCCACAACGATGGATTGGACGTGGAGGAGTAGTACCTTAGCCACCCAGATCACCTGATATGACACCCATGGATTTCTTCGTAACCATTGGGGAACCTTGAAGCAGAACATTTATTCGGTGTCAATCAACTCAAGAGAGCAATTAAGAGACCAAATCATAGATGCAGTGCACCAAATATCATCAGAACAATGTTTAGCTGCAATTTATCAAGTGAGTGTTAGATGTAATGCTTGCATTGGTGCAAGAGGACAACATTTTGAGCAATATTTACATTGAAAAGAACATAACATAAATATAAATGTAAATAAATAAGTATAAAAATGAAAACTTGTTTTGTTTATTTTTTTGCGATTTTTCTCTAAAACTAAGCAAAAACGAGCAAATCTCTAAAGGACTTTTTGTCTTAGTTTTTCGGTCCCCTATAAGTTCCTGAAGTTTTGCTATTTAAATTCGGGACACCCTGTATAGTGTGACTGTGCTTATTAATTTATTTAATTTTTTTTTCTCTGCTCCTTTATTATTGCTATTGTTTATATTTGTATTTCACAATGTATTTTTTATATATTATTATTTTTTTTTTTTTTTTTTTTTTTTTTAATAATAATATCTCATATTGTTAGGGGATTTTTATTATTATTTTTATTTTATTTAATTGTACATAGTGTATGAGTGTATTATTTGTCATCCATATTATTTATTCCCCTTTAAGAGGCAGCTTGTAATATTTATTCAATAAAACTTTTGAAATTTAAAAAAAAAAAAAAAAAAAAAAAAAAAAACTGCAGTGGCACCAGTGAGAAGAATAGAGCTGCCTTCGGCTAGGGCGGGATGTGTCACTTTGCGCTGGGTTAGCGCGCCTTATCTAGTCAGTTGTCAATTGATAGCGTGGTTTGTTTATTTATTTTGTTAGTTTGATCTTTACAAATTGATAAAATTAGTATGTGCGTAGCCTTCGGTTGCAGTAATAGCAAAAAAACAATAACAAAAAACAATACAACCTTTGATTGTGAAGTAGAGAAACTAACATTTCATTTGTACCTATTTATTGTATGTTTTGCTTGCGGTTACAGATACTATCTCGGTAATACATAGCACCCATGTTTCTATTTACTTACTAGAATAAATGTTTTCATACTTTTCGGAAGAATTCAGACTTAATGAAGAAATGGATCCAGGCAATTACAAGAAGAAATTGGAAACCATCTAAGCATAGCATTATTTGCAGTCAACAATTTATTGAATTTGATTTTGAAACGGAAAATCGACTTCATATAGCAGTAGGAAAACTGGATTTCTTGGATTTTTAACAATTAGTTAAAGATAAAAAAAACTACTATTCTACTTACCAATGTACAAAGCAAGCCAGGATCACCTGGAGAGATTGTGTGGCTATGTAAGAGGAAGAGATGGTATAAATGACAACCCAATTGCATTGGAGTTTTGCCATTTGTTTCGAAAAATAATTGTGCATAAAGAATTACACGAATTTCATTCCAGTAGTGGTAATGTTATACCACTAGATAAAATAAACCTTGTTGGGTTAGAAAGGGGCCTAAAATTAAGTGTGGATAAAATTCATTTTTCAATACCGAATACCTGCATTATTCAAGAATAATTTATTGACCTTTGAAGTGAATAACTTATTTAAGTTTTAATCTTATTTTTTGTTTTTCTATTTCTTCATTATTATGTTTAACAATTTTTTAAATTCTTATAGTAAAATAAATTTTACCCTTGCTCTGAAGGAGCCAATAGCTTTGGTTATCTTCCTCACCCATTAAGAGATGATCATTGTCTTAAACAGAATTTGTTTGTAAACCTTTCAGCATATTTAACAATACATTTATATCGCCCCTAAATGTTTTGTTTCTCCTTACTATGTTTTCACATGTTTTGCAAGCTCTTAATCGTAATGAAGGTTTCATCATTCCTCCACGATCTTATATGAACAAATTATTGTTGTAAGGATAATGCGATATTTCAGATATCGTCTGCAAACAGTTCTCGCAGTTCAATCGGTGATAAAGTATTTTCAACATATCATTAAAATTTAAATAACATTTTGTAGAATAATAAATAAACAAATCGTCCCCAATTATTGGAAGCCCGCAAAACAAAATTGAACAAAAATATTACCTGCAATGAATTCCACAATGTCTAGAATTATATATTTTTTAAAATACATCTACTGGAATAGGATCGACTTCGTAAATTCCCAGAAGTGAAAAAAAAAAAAAAAAAAAAAAATACAAAAATAACTAATGATGTTAATACATCATTTATTTTCATTGTTTTTGGGATGTACTCGTACCTTCTGAGGTGGAAGAATATGGTTCAATAATGCAGGTTTTCGGTTTTGAAAAATGAATTTTATCCACACTTAATTTTAGGCCCCTTTCTAACCCAACAAGGTTTATTTTATCTAGTGGTATAACATTACCACTACTGGAATGAAATTCGTGTAATTCTTTATGCACAATTATTTTTCGAAACAAATGGCAAAACTCCAATGCAATTGGGTTGTCATTTATACCATCTCTTCCTCTTATATAGCCACACAATCTCTCCAGGTGATCCTGGCTTGCTTTGTACATTGGTAAGTAGAATAGTAGTTTTTTTTATCTTTAACTAATTGTTAAAAATCCAAGAAATCCAGTTTTCCTACTGCTATATGAAGTCGATTTTCCGTTTCAAAATCAAATTCAATAAATTGTTGACTGCAAATAATGCTATGCTTAGATGGTTTCCAATTTCTTCTTGTAATTGCCTGGATCCATTTCTTCTTTAAGTCTGAATTCTTCCGAAAAGTATGAAAACATTTATTCTAGTAAGTAAATAGAAACATGGGTGCAATGTATTACCGAGATAGTATCTGTAACCGCAAGCAAAACATACAATAAATAGGTACAAATGAAATGTTAGTTTCTCTACTTCACAATCAAAGGTTGTATTGTTTTTTGTTTTTGTTTTTTTGCTATTGCTGCAACCGAAGGCTACGCACATACTAATTTTATCAATTTGTAAAGATCAAACTAACAAAATAAATAAACAAACCACGCTATCAATTGACAACTGACTAGATAAGGCGCGCTAACCCAGCGCAAAGTGACACATCCCGCCCTAGCCGAAGGCAGCTCTATTCTTCTCACTGGTGCCACTGCAGTTTTTTTTTTTTTTTTTTTTTTTTTTTTTTTTTTTAAATTTCAAAAGTTTTATTGAATAAATATTACAAGCTGCCTCTTAAAGGGGAATAAATAATATGGATGACAAATAATACACTCATACACTATGTACAATTAAATAAAATAAAAATAATAATAAAAATCCCCTAACAATATGAGATATATTATTATTAAAAAAAAAAAAAAAAAAAATAATAATAATATAATAAAATACATTGTGAAATACAAATATAAACAATAGCAATAATAAAGGAGCAGAGAAAAAAAATTAAATAAATTAATAAGCACAGTCACACTATACAGGGTGTCCCGAATTTAAATAGCAAAACTTCAGGAACTTATAGGGGACCGAAAAACTAAGACAAAAAGTCCTTTAGAGATTTGCTCGTTTTTGCTTAGTTTTAGAGAAAAATCGCAAAAAAATAAACAAAACAAGTTTTCATTTTTATACTTATTTATTTACATTTATATTTATGTTATGTTCTTTTCAATGTAAATATTGCTCAAAATGTTGTCCTCTTGCACCAATGCAAGCATTACATCTAACACTCACTTGATAAATTGCAGCTAAACATTGTTCTGATGATATTTGGTGCACTGCATCTATGATTTGGTCTCTTAATTGCTCTCTTGAGTTGATTGACACCGAATAAATGTTCTGCTTCAAGGTTCCCCAATGGTTACGAAGAAATCCATGGGTGTCATATCAGGTGATCTGGGTGGCTAAGGTACTACTCCTCCACGTCCAATCCATCGTTGTGGATAATTTATATCCAGCCAAGCCCGACCAACTCTGCTATAATGAGCTGGACATCCATCGAGTTGGAACCACATTTCAATCCGCTGCTGTAAGGGAATGTCATCTAAATAATTAGAAAAGTCGTTCTCCAAAAAATGTGTAAATGTGATACCATTTTATCTTCACATAAAATGTGATATCATTTTATTATTCACTTCAAAGGTCAATAAATAATTCAAGAATAATTTATATTCTCGTGCTCTTGTTAAGGTTTTACAATATGGTTCACCTTTCCCATTCCTTCTTTATCAATTAAAACAATGAAAAATACTATTAATAATAATCAAAAGGTAGAAAACAATAAACAATAATAACATAAATAAAAGAATAAATAACAAAACAATAATAAAATAATAATAGTAATTATTACTATGGGTATAAAAATTATGATTATATTACTAATCTAAAGACAGAAATGAGTTAAAATGCAGTGCTCGGTAAGGGCCCGCCCTAGGAAAAGTGGGACCGTTAGGGGTGGGGGTTAGTGGAGCATAGCTCCGCCTGCCTCTCTGCTAAGGGGTGGCTCCTCTATTTGATTCTATACTCACTGAGTGGCACCGAGGCCTATTGTAAATATTTACTTAGCTTGAGTTGTGCCAGTGTCCAGCATCTCTGCTCAAGTCCTCAACGACTGACAAACCGCTCCCGCTCAGCCTCCACTCGACTCTGCTAGTGACGCAGATGAAAGGGCAGCACTGGTATCCATTGAGCTCAAAGTCGAGCAAAATTTATTCATAACTAATTAATTGTCAAATAATTAGGTAGTTATGATTAAATTATTCCCTGCTCTTTTTGAGCTGGGCTTGTCCCCAGTCTCCTAGTGGGGGGACAAGTTGGATTCGAAGTTTATTTTCACTCTTTCTGGATTTTTCTTTCTGGGTTTATTTATTTCAACAGTTGTAAATTTCAACAAATAAATATAAAACAAAAATTCTTGTTTTACAAGTCTATTATTTTATATCTTATTAATTTTTTCTATGTACAACTAACGCATCCAGATTAGAGCGGTTATATATGGAAGAGTATGTATGAATTATGTTATTCTTAAGCAATGCTATTTATCAGAAGAAAATATTATTTTATTATTAGCTCGGTAGGTAAGACACTTGACTAATAAGCTCCCGGCTCCGAGCGCTACTCCGGCTGAAGGAATACAATTTATTTTCCTTTATTTTAGCCGTGGACCGACTTCTAGTTCGGGAGTCCCCCTTGGAGCACACCTAGACTCTATAAAGTAGGTACTCTTTATTAGGGGAAACCTGGCGGTTGAGTATGTCTTCGGCCAGATCACCTCCTTTCAAAACCGTAGACCCTGTAACTGAACATCCTTACCTAAGAATTGCACCCATGACGATGGGTAGTACAGGTATAGTTTCCTTTTTTTTTTTTTTTTACTTAATTCAATTTTATGTAATTCCACATACTTTATACATAAGAATCCGAGCTTATGTTTTTCCTAAAATGGTTAGGATCTTCTCGAATGATCAGGGAAGTTGTTACGATGTCCTTTAAAATTTACCATGTAACCTAAAAACATTCCCGTAGCGGATGACCTAGTATAAGAAAATTTTTATTAGGATTCTATTCTCTTCCCCCGAGATTAATAATTGGAGACGAAAGACTTGAAGTAGGATAGTAGATATGTAAGGGTGAAGGGTGGTATAAATGAAAGAGACGACGTAAGGGCGGGTATCGGCCGAGGAGAAGCAGGAAATAGGACATTACATATTCATTACTACTATCTGGAGTTTGGCTGTATCACTTCCTTAGCCTCCAAGGTTTACAAGTTTAATTCCACTCGGGCTGGCGATTGGCTGTTTAAACTTGGTCCTAGTTGGTGCCCGGGACTTCATTTAACTTTCTTCTTCATCATCCCACAGCTCAATTGCAGATAAGCTTGACGTCTCAATTTCCCACCATCGTTATGCTCTCTTGCCAATCCCGTCAGGCCTGCAATCACTAATAACAGTAACTGTTGTAATGAGCTGTTATTAGCTCACCTCCACCATAAGCCCAAGTTTCTTTTCACTTAATTTTCAAGTCTGTAGCCTTTTTGTTAGACCTTTCTTCAGAATTAATAAGATTAATATATTTTAATAATTCTGTAATTCTAATAACATTATAATATGAATAAATTGTACAAACAATAAGAAAAAGTAATAGGTCAAGTAATGAAATATACCCAAAATCTGGGAAAATCATGGGGATTTTTCAATTTTGTCAAAAAATCGTAAATGGAACAACTAATTTTTATGGAATGACTTTTATCTATTCAAAGGAATTGGCTGCATTATGTCCAGTTCACATATTGTACAATACATTGCAATCATGTTTGTACAGGCTAAATTACTTTCAACGGTCACTGTTACATTCAATTTTGAGAATGCAAGGTCGTTTTAGAAGTTCTGTCGTTTTTTTGGGTAATTAAAAAAACATAATGAACCAATAACTTTATCCATTAAAATAATATCCATTACAACTAATAACTTTATTCCATTCTGATGCAAGATCCAAAATACCGTTTTAAAAAATTATGGATCTTTGCTGGTAAAAAAAACAGTATAGTAATTCTAATTCTAGGCTTTGCTGTTATCAAAACATTTCATCCGGAGACAATTGTCCACAGATCTGAATAGGTGATAATCAGTGAGTGAAAGGTCGGGAGAATATGGTTGGTAGGGCAATCTCATCCAATTTCCATTAATTTATCTCTAGTCAACTTTGCAGTATGTGGCCTTTTATTCGGCTCTAATATCTTGTGAGAGACCCATTTGTCCAATTTATATTTTTCCCATTTGATCTAGGTTTCTCCAGGCTGATGCTTGTGAAATAATTAACTATTTCCGCACATATTTGATGTGGATCTGAATTAATTAATATGCAACTTGAGGTCTTCCAGAACGAGCACCACATTTAAGCGTTTCATCGCCTTTATGGAAGTTTGAAAACAAAAATTGAGCTTTACTTCTCACTAAACACGGTATATATTTTTCGAGCGTCATTCGGTTGCCTTCAAGCCAATTTTAAATTCATACAATAAATTGACCGAATTTGAATTTCAACACTCACCATTGTATGTTTCTTTAAACGTTTAGCAGTGACTGGGTTGAAAAGTAATCCATATTTAAAAGACAGTAAACAATGTTGTTTACATTGGAAAAGGTCGGATTGAAAATAGCATTGTAAAAAAGACCAAATAAACCTTAATTAATGAAAAAACGACAAGACTTTTGAACGGCTTCGCAATAAGGAACTTAATATTTTTGATGCCATGCAGGTATCACTTACTCTCTGGGATGGCCCGATGAAATTATAAGGGGATGTTAACAACCCCCAGATTAGAATGAAACTCTAAACAAAGAAAATTAAAAATCACGGGTGTAAATGTTTTGCCTGTCGATATATAAATTATAAATATACTTGGATTTATAAAATTATTAATATGCTTTCATCTAGAAGTATAACTAAAGAAGAATAAGAATGACTCTTCTTGATATGTTTTTCGTATATCAAAACTTGTCTAAGAAAAGAATTTTTCTGTCGTTTACAAAATCATTTAAATAATAAAAGAAGCTTGATAATAGTAGTTTTTCAAAATTATTATTCTTTTTTTTTCGAGTTAAGTTGAAACTAGAGCTGCGTAGCAGAAGAACTACCCTACGCTCTTGTAGCGGTTCAAATCCAATCAAGCGGTTTGCAATGGAATTATCTGGGAAGGGTTATATTCCAGTAAAATTAGGCTCCAAAAGGCCGTATTCAAGAAAAAACTGCGGAACTTTTATTCTCATCGAATCTTTATGTTTTTTGGGGTGCTGAATCCGAATCTGAAGTTTGCTACCACGGCAATTGTCGGCTTCATATTCAAAATCGCCAAAAACCGCCAAAAAACCCCGTTATTTTTGTTTTTTTTATCTATAACACGATAACAAAGCTTTTTTCGAAGAAAGTCTTCAATTATTAATTGTAGCTGGAACTAGTACCTACATAATAAAAAAAATAACACTGGTCATGTCCAATTCAAAATGTTTTTATTTCAATCTGAAAGGTGGTTAAATATACAATTAGATCCTATATATGAAATTTTTATCGAAATTCTTGAAATACACCAGCTATCACGCTGAAAATCACTTACTTTCTGAAATACATGTTTTTTTGGCACATTATTCACTATTACTCCAAAACCACTTGTCCGATCCTAAATTTAATATTTTTATTTAAAATCTGGGTAAATTTACAATTAGATCCTATATATTTAACTTATAATTAACACCGTGAAATAACTAAACCAGTCTACTGAACATGTCACAATTTACATATTGTAACAAAACATACACATTTGGCGGGCTAGATCGGGTGGTTTACAGGATTTAATATAATTTACATATATAGCATCTGATAGCGAATTTAATCAGCTTTGAGATAGAAAAAAGAAATTTGGGATCGAACAAATATTTAAGGAGTTAGAACGACAAATGTGCCAAAAAACACTTGGATTTTACAGCAGTGCGTTTTTATTAGCGGGCTGGTATGTACATTTTACAGGATTTGATTAAAACTTCATTTATAGATTCTTATAGTAAATTTAATCAGATTTAAGATGAAAAAAATAACGGTTTTTGTTTGGCGGCTTTTTGCGATTTTGAATATGAAGCCGATGGTTGCCGTGGTAGCAAACTTCAGATTCGGATTCAGCACCCCAAAAAACATAAAGATCCGTTGAGAATAAAAGTTCCGCAGTTTTTTCTTCGGCAAACCCTTATTTTACTGTACTTTTACTGGTCTTTCAGAGTTTACCCTCTTCCATTACTGATCATAGTCAAAAATGAGATTGTTTTTAGAAATAAGCAAATTAGACTTGCTCTGAAAACGTTCTTATAACAGAAATAGTTTTATTAAATACAAATAAATATCATTTCTGTTTCATTTTTTTAAGTCTATCGATTAGGTTACAAATCAAAACAAGATTCTAGTCCAATTACAAAAGAAATACAATGCATTTTCGTCTTGCCTCCTTATCTGCTGTAGTTAGAGTAAAAAATAATTTATTTTCGATCAATTGATCCATTTTGAAATGGATGGATGGATGGTGCTAAATTGCTCATTCATCATCATTAATTATTACTATATATATATATATATATATATATATATATATATATATATATGTAAAGTAAAAGAATGTTAATGTCCGATGCGACAAATTCGCCTCGGCCTCAGGAAAATGGACTGTATGGGAAAATATGAAATCGAGGTTTTGCACCCTTGGGGAGATATTATTGAGAAGGTAGCATAAACAAATAATACAGAAGAAATCTCTTACCTTATTACTGCCGCCGACGGTCTGTCCAGGGGCCCCTAGAATCTTTACGGCCTGGCAGATGCTTCTCCTAAGCTGCAATATTCGTCTAAGCTCGCCTCTTCTTAGATCACTACTCATTCGGGGGAGAACTAGGTTAAAAAACCAATAGAAGACCATGAGGTCTTGGGCAATTTTGTAGGAGGTGCGTACTCGAGCACAGATGATAGAAGAAAAAGGAATATTCATGTGGGGATTAGCGCAGATAAGGGCTAGTTACCTAGAGGTCTATACCAGAGTGCGTCTATATAAACGATACACTAGATCTGTTCTCTTTTCCCCCCCTCACAAAAGCGCCGATTGGCGCGAACACACCGCCCCCCGAAATTGGGATGTTGCCCAATTTTATTCCAAAAGTTATACAATGAAAATGGTGGGCAGGCAGCAAAGAATTTATACAATAAAATAAGGAAACGAAAGCTCAACTTGAGTAAAGAGGAAGATAAAGGCAAAAAAAATAATATAAAAATATTGTAACATGAATGGGAGCACAATTATACAATGTAAAGAAAAGGAAACAGCCCAACTGGGCAACAATTATATAATGTAAAGAAAATAAAACAGTACTCCTGGGTAGACGATTATACAAAATACAGAACATGAACTAGAATAACTGGAAACGATTGTACAAAGCAAAGAGAAGTCATTCCGGAAGCGGAATGAGCTTGTTCACAGATCTAGTGAGAGTGCTGGTAGAGGTCTCAAAGGTGGCTGCTCGTGAAACACCATCAGGCTTGAGCTTGGAAATAAGAGCTAAAGGCCGGGAGAGTGAGGAGCTGGTCAGTCCCTTGCTCACAACAACGTTTCCCTGTTTCAGCGGCTTGGACTTTGGGGTCCATTTACAACGTTGTGAATTATAATTTAGACCGGTGTTGTCAAGCATGCCGCCCACCCTGAGGACCCCCAGGCTATCGAGGAAAGGAGTACGGCTGTAGAGCGGGTTTGCCGGCTCATCGGCACGGATATTTAGAGGAGGCCCAGAAAAATGTTTAAAGGTAATGTCAGGCTCATTTGCTATGAGCGCAATGGGAGTAGACTTAAGATCCGGTAATGGCTTGGCGCTTAAGTTGGTGTCACGATAAGGAGGAGGACAATGCTCCTGGCAATTGGTCAAAGAGGAGGGATCTTGAGTCCCTAAACAGAAATTGTTGGTCTGCGCGTAATGAGTACGGGTAAGAACCCTAGAGTCAATATGGGCATGATTAGCGACTGAAGAAACATCAGCAAACCCTACTGGGGAGAATTTATCGAATATTGAATATTGAAATTTTAGAGCGTACAGACCCTTTGATATCTAAAACTGGTGGTTTTAAAAAAGTAGGTTCAATAGGATTCGAGACCGGAATTTTACTTGTTACTCTATCTTGGTTACTATGTGTGTATACTGGTTTTTTATTATTTTTATTTTCAACAGGAAAGAATTTTGGACAATCTTTATTCATTTTTTTTTTTTTTTTTTTTTTTCATTTTATCTTCGTGCCGCCGCTCGTGGTACTCGGCGAACCGAGTTTGTCTTTAGTTTGCCGCACGCCTTTATTGGGCTTTATTCGGACGTCCAATGCCTCCGGACCACCACATCAACATCTTTATTGGCAATCTTTATTGGCTAAAGAATAGTGACTGTTTGAGGATGAGATGTAATTATCCTCTTCTGTAAGGGAAACAAAAGACTTTGCATCAGATGAATCAATAACATTTGTATCAGCACCACCTGTTTTATTGATGTGATTAAATTTTGAAACTTGATTTAAGTTCAAAAAAACCCCCTGGTTATTCATTTGTATTTCCTGGTGAACATTAAAATTATTTAATCTGTGATTACATGTATTGGTGTTAACAGAAGGGTCAATGTTTTCTGGAATATCAGAAACATTTGAGTCTTTGTGGTCTGTACTCACGGGTTGTTCGAATGGGAGTTTTTCAATATTCTCGACTTCGGAAGACTTATGGATATCTCGGGAAGTTTGACAAACAGATATTAACGAAGTGACTGATTGATTTTGCGATAGGGTCTGGATAGGGCCTATGATTGCCCAACCAAAAATAGTACTGACAGCAATTGGACCACAGAGCTTGGAATAAACGGATGAGGCAATAATAATTGCGGGTATACATCTGCACCTAAGAGAAGGTCAATCTTGTCTGATTGATGAAAGTCAGGATCGGCCTACGCAAATGTTCAAAAGCGCGAGCAATTTCTGGAGTAAGGTTCTTGGGAGGCAAATGGTTAGCGATGTGAGGAACCACGGACGGGTTTACACGAATGTGCCTCTGAGAAAATGTGGAGAAGATGTGGCACGAAACTGTGCCAAGAGAATTCGAAACACGCCCACCTATACCTGAAACGGTAGTGGGCATATCCTGGATTTGTTGACCCAATTGGTCAAAGAGGCGCTCGGAAATAAATGATAGCTGCGACCCCGGATCGATGACCCCACGGACTGGAACGTAACCCGAATGAGAATTAAAGATTCGTGCACGGAAGGTTCCTAGGAGTGAAGTCACGTGACTTCCGGTGGTACTACAACTCAGAGATAAGGAGGCGTCAACTGGTGCTTGACCAGTGGAAACGGATGCTGGATCACTTGTTATGTGATCAGCATGAGCTGAAGTACGACTACAAATGGAGATTTGAATTTACTGCTTTGACGGGATGCAAAAGTGTGTGATGCTCTGGTGAATTACACTTACGACATGTAAATTTGGAATTGCAATTACCCTTAAGGTGCGGACCCAAACAATTAAAGCACCGTTTATGCCTTTTGAGGAAATCAATTTTTTGATCTCGAGTGAGATGAGAAAATTCGAAACAGGAAGATAAGGAATGCGGCTTACGACAGAGAATGCATTTGAGGTTAAAAGAATTAAAAGGTGCGGCCCGAGTTCTATCTGATGGTGATGTATCAGGACTAGTGCTAGCAATTAGCGAATTAACTTTAGTGTTTCTATGTAGATTGATGGGGGGAGAGATAATCTCTAGGGTTTTAATTTGCTTGATAATGAAATTTAGCAAGTCATCGAAAAGCGGAACTGATTTAGCAGAATTTTGATCCTCGAAAGCCTTAGATGTGCGGGGGTCTAGATTATTTAATGCGAGGGTTAACAAAATAAAATTTGCTAAATCGTCGATTGGTAGCGCCTTGATAGCCTGCACCGAATTTTGATGTACCTCAAGAAAAGTTTTTAAGTTAATTAATGAATTTGAACTGACGGGCTTAAAGTGTAAGATTTGGTTTAGATATGCCTGGGCTATCCTCCTGGGGTTTTGGAACCTGCGTACTAGAGCTGAAAAAGCAAGGTCGTAATTTTCGGCTGTGAGTTGAAAGTTAGAAATTGCGGAAAGAGCACTCTCCTTTAAGTTGAATCTTAGATAATGAAAGCGCTGTATGGGGGTTAGAGAAGGGTTGTCGTGAACAAGGGCGGTGAACAACGAGACAAATTCAGGACACTGCTGTATGTCGCCTGAAAAGGTAGGCAAATGATTATGAGAACAATATAGTCTCGAAACGTCGCCAAAATATTTGTTTTTATTTATTGACTGAACCTCGAGAACCTTACTAAACACACTCACTCTCTCTCACTCTCTCTCTCTCACACACACACATATATTTTTTTTGTATTTTTTTTTTTTTTTTAATTTTAATTTTGTTTCATTTTGTTGGAATTTTCAGCACATGCTTACAAAATTAATCAATATTGCGTATTGAGATTTGAATAGAAAAGTAAAAATCAAAATAAACATAAGTTCAATAATAGATATATTTATCATTCTTACCTGTTGCTCTCAAACTAGATAAAAATCAGAGAACACTTTCAGTTATAAATTATTCATAAAAGATTTAAGATGTAAATTTTAGGTACAGAAAATGGGAAAATGTTCATTAAATTTGTTTAAAAAAAAATTATAATAAAAAAAAATGATTTCAATCCTCCTCCGAAATTAAGGCCTACTGTATTCAGAAAAAAAAGAACATTTTTTATTTTGTATCATTTATTGCTGTATTTTACTATTATTATACAACTATATGAATACGTTACGTAGAAGTATATATACTTATAACCATTAATATTTTTCTCTTTACAATTTCTTTTTCTTCAAAGCATAGATATCAAATTTTATTTTTTTAAATTTATTTGTATTACAATAATTTCACTTAGTTCTATCATCACAGATTTTGGCTGAGGACGGTAAAAAACTATAATCCAGCCGTGTATAACTAAATAAAAATATTGGGAAGGTGGATTTATTGATTGCGGATACATATGACTAGTGGATTAGTGGCTAGGGGACTCAATGGTTGAGCGTAGTGGGTGGAGGGTCTCAGCGCTCCTGTTGAACCTAAGATAAACCTAATGAAACAGTTCATTAGTCTCCTTAGTTTACTCTCGAGTTCCGCCGTCAAGCCACCATATGCAACACAGCTGTAGTCAAAATGGGGTAGGATAAGGGAAGAAACCAAGAGTTGACGAGTAGGTTTCGGAAGGGAGTCCTGGGAAGAATGGAATAGCTTAAGGATGGATATAACCCGTCTAGAAATTTGGGAGATATGAGGTTTCCATGAAAGGGTTTGGTCAAAGGTAATACCAAGGTTTTTGACTGTGGGGTGGAATTGAATAGGTTGGGAGTTCATAGACAGTATCGGGAGGTGGGGAAGGGATCTCAGATGGGTATTAGAACCTATGATAATGTATACTGGTTTTTTATTATTTTTATTTTCAACAGGAAGGAATTTTGGACAATCTTTATTGGCTAAAGAATAGTGACTGTTTGAGGATGAGATGTAATTATCCTCTTCTGTAAGGGAAACAAAAGACTTTGCTTCAGATGAATCAATAACATTTGTATCAGCACCACCTGTTTTATTGATGTGATTAAATTTTGAAATTTGATTTAAGTTTAAAAAATCACCCTGGTTATTCATTTGTATTTCCTGGTGAACATTAAAATTATTTAATCTGTGATTACATGTATTGGTGTTAACAGAAGGGTCAATGTTTTCTGGAATATCAGAAACATTTGAGTCTTTGTGGTCTGTACTCACGGGTTGTTCGAATGGGAGTTTTTCAATATTCTCGACTACGGAAGACTTATGGATATCTCGGGAAGTTTGACAAACAGAAATTAACGAAGTGACTGATTGATTTTGCGATAGGGTCTGGATAGGGCCTATGATTGCCCAACCAAAAATAGTACTGACAGCAATTGGACCAACAGAGCTTGGAATAAACGGATGAGGCAATAATAATTGCGGGTATACATCTGCACCTAAGAGAAGGTCAATCTTGTCTGATTGATGAAAGTCAGGATCGGCCAAACGCAAATGTTCAAAGGCGCGAGCAATTTCTGGAGTAAGGTTCTTGGGAGGCAAATGGTTAGCGATGTGAGGAACCACGGACGGGTTTACACGAATAAAAAATTCAGAAAAAATTCAAGCCACTGCTGTATGTCGCCTAAAAAGGTAGGTAAATTGATTGGTGGTTAGGAGAAAGCACTTTGAGCCAAATGAATAGGGCTGGCAACCGGTGTTGAGGTTATACTTGGTTATCCTTTTTTTAACTGAAATAATTTAGCCTTTATTTTACGCGCTATATCATTGAAGGCTATAGCTGGGGCTTGGGTATCTACTTGATTCTGCTTAGACAGGAGAACATTTAGGTCACTGATTTTTTCATTTACCGTTTCAAACTTGCCTTGAAGGGATGGTAAATCTTCATAAAGAGCCTGAACAGCAAAAATATCCTCAACAGTAGAGGCTTTGATTTGGGACTAAGCGCTAGTTATATCAGCAAACACCGTTTTTCTCTCTTTGCCAATAGTTGTGCTTGAATAATAATATTTTTGTCTTCTATAGGCATTGTGAAAAATAGAGAATAAATAAATACAGCAATAAAAGGAAATTATAATATATGAGGCAGAGAAAAGGAAAGGAGAAAAAGTTGCAAAATTGATTACTCTAATTATTACGTAATTGTAACTGACGGTAGAATAAGACAAGATGGCGAGGATAGTTACGAGACGAAGTAACGAGTACGTTACTAGAGTGGGGGGTGGTGACGTCAGATAACAGCTGGTAATACGAACTTGTTGAAAATGGCCGACTATAATAGCGTCGGTTTTATATATGTAATTATTGGAAGTTATAAAACTTGGACAAAAAATAGGCCAAACCTTGCAATTTATACAAGTTTTAAAGTAAAAAATTTTAATATTAATAAAGCACAGAAATGAGTGGGTGATTACTCGCCCCAAAACTGCAAAATCACTCGTTTCAAAGTTGAACAATGATATATCCGGCCCGGAGGACCAAAAATGTAAAGTAAAAGAATGTTAATGTCCGATGCGACAAATTCGCCTCGGCCTCAGGAAAATGGACTGTATGGGAAAATATGAAATCGAGGTTTTGCACCCTTGGGGAGATATTATTGAGAAGGTAGCATAAACAAATAATACAGAAGAAATCTCTTACCTTATTACTGCCGCCGACGGTCTGTCCAGGGCCCCTAGAATCTTTACGGCCTGGCAGATGCTTCTCCTAAGCTGCAATATTCGTCTAAGCTCGCCTCCTCTTAGATCACCACTCATTCGGGGGAGAACTAGGTTAAAAAACCAATGGAAGACCATGAGGTCTTGGGCAATTTTGTAGGAGGTGCGTACTCGAGCACAGATGATAGAAGAAAAAGGAATATTCATGTGGGGATTAGCGCAGATAAGGGCTAGTTACCTAGAGGTCTATAGAGTGCTTCTATATAAACGATACACTAGATCTTTTCTCTTTTCCCCCCCTCACAAAAGCGCCGATTGGCGCGAACAATATATATATATATATATATATATATATATATATATATATGTTGATAAATTTCTTGACTGTTACTATTAAATGTTTAGTATGGTTCTTGAGGTTCAGTCAATAAATTAACATTGTAAGTAGTTTCATACTCATATTCTGTAATTATAAAAATTTTATTATTCCTAACACAAGTTGTTATATACTTGTATTGTAGCTAACTTTATGTTTTGAAATAACTTGTATAACTTATATAATTTTATTGTAACCTGTTTTTTCACTGTAGGGCATGATTATGAGAACAATATAGTCTCGAAACGTCGCCAAAATATTTGTTTTTATTTATTGACTGAACCTCGAGAACCTTACTAAACACAATCACTCTCTCTCTCTCTCTCTCTCACACACACACACACTCATATATTTTTTTTGTATTTTTTTTTTTTTAATTTTAATTTTGTTTCATTTTGTTGGAATTTTCAGCACATGCTTACAAAATTAATCAATATTGCGTATTGAGATTTGAATAGAAAAGTAAAAATCAAAATAAACATAAGTTCAATAATAGATATATTTATCATTCTTACCTGTTGCTCTCAAACTAGATAAAAATCAGAGAACACTTTCAGTTATAAATTATTCATAAAAGATTTAAGATGTAAATTTTAGGTACAGAAAATGGGAAAATGTTCATTAAATTTGTTAAAAAAAAAAATTATAATAAAAAAAAAAATGATTTCAATCCTCCTCCGAAATTAAGGCCTACTGTATTCAGAAAAAAAAGAACATTTTTTATTTTGTATCATTTATTGCTGTATTTTACTATTATTATACAACTATATAAATACGTTACGTAGAAGTATATATACTTATAATCATTAATATTTTTCTCTTTACAATTTCTTTTTCTTCAAAGCATAGATATCAAATTTTATTTTTTTTAATTTATTTGTATTTCAATAATTTCACTTAGTTCTATCATCACAGATTTTGGCTGAGGACGGTAAAAAACTATAGTCCAGCCGTTTATAACTAAATAAAAATATTGGGAAGGTGGATTTATTGACTGCGGATACATATGACTAGTGGATTAGTGACTAGGGGACTCAATGGTTGAGCGTAGTGGGTGGAGGGTCTCAGCGCTTTGGGCACTAAAGATCGTGGGTTCGAATCCCAACATAAAGGGTTAACATTTATTTCTTGACCTTTTCACTCTGATTAGAATAAGTTGGTAACATGCAGAATAATTCGTGCTTCTTACCATTGCTGGAGAACATAAATACATCAATCTTCGATAAAAAAAAAGTATATATACATGATTAGTTGATACATGAGGAACCAATCAAATTGGAATTAAATTTAATGGTAGGTTAAATATCTTCATTCATTTTTTATTACGACGCACAGTGCTTCGAACATAGAGTGAGGGCGGACAAAATTCGCAAACCCATAAAATCTTATAAAACATTACACGCTTAACAAAAAATTTCCTATGAACATGGGTCCGGAAATGCACCTATAAAAAGTTAAAGCAAGATAATGATAAAAAAAAACAGCATTTCTTTTTTTTTTTCCTATTGTAGCAAAATTAAATTCTTGGTGCCAGTTTTTAATACTAGCGTAAATGTAGCGTTTTGAGCTACATTAGGATATGTTTGACTTAATGAAGAAGATAAGTAGTAAATATATATATATATATATTAATTAAAGAAAAATGCTGAGTTTTTTTATTTCAAAAGTAGGCGCCTACTCAGATGAGCCCATACTATCATGATATTATTGCTCAGATTAGAGGCGATATTGCTCATCATCAGATAGACGGTTTTTAATATTCGTCTCCTTTGGGGTGGCTCTGCAAATGAAACACATATACATGGCGTTTGTTCCAGATAAAATGTTGGTTTTGTTTTTTGTTGCTTTTATTAACACTACCATCCAGCATTGTGAACATTTCAAAACTTTTTTTTTTATTATTATTTTATTGAAATATATGTACAATCTGCCTCAGTTAAGGGCAATAAGTAACAGTGCTAATGATGTAGTTCATTCGTACCATATATACAAGTTCTCATCCATACACAATTGATAATAATAAGAGATAAAATACAACAGTCATAATACAAAAAATAAATCAAATAGTCATTATACAAAGAAATTAAATAAATTAAAAATAAATAAATAAAATAAATAAATAAAATAAATAATAAAAAAAAAGTAATTTTTTTTTGATACATTCATACTCTATGTACAATATAGACACACTCAGCCTAGGGGACCCCGAATCGAGCCTATTCCCCCACTTATTGGGAGTTAAGGCCAGACCCGTAGGGATCCCAGCGCTGCCCTCTCAGCTGCATCACCAGTAATGTCCAGTGGAGGCTGAGTGGGAGCGCTATAGCCACATATGCTCAGAACTTGAGAGGAGAAGCTGGTCATTACCAGGACTCCAAAATAACATTATATTACAAAAGGTCTCGGGGCCATTGCCGTTTCAATCTTCTGGGGTGGTTATAGGGATGGTTAGAGCTGGACAAGGATTGAGCCAGAGGATTAGGATGATTGGATAAATTTTGATGAAATTTAAAGAATTTTGAAGGAATGAGGTCAAGGACAAATGGGATTTTTAGGTCGTTATGTAGGGTTTCATTGGTGACATAATATGGTGCATTGACAATTGTTCGGAGGACTTTGGATTGGAAGGATTGAATGCGTTTGATATTGGATTGTCTTGCTGTCCCCCACAGTTCAAGTCCGTAGGTCCACATTGGTTTTAAGATTGTTTTGTATATGAGGAGTTTGTTATCAATTGAAAGATGAGAATTCCTGCCTAGTAGTCTGTAGAGTTGGCTGAATCTCCTGTTTAGTTCTTGTCTTTTGAGTCTAGTATGAGGGTTCCAGGTCAGTCTTTTGTCAAGATGAAAGCCAAGGTAACGTACTGTGTCGGATATAGGAATAGGGATATTATTGAAGTGGATGGGGGAGGACAGGATTTGCGGCGAAGTGTAAATGTTATATGACTGCAGTTGGCTTCATTAACTTTTATTCTCCACTGATTGCACCAAGCCTCGATCTGTAGAAGATGTCTTTGGAGGTTGAGGGAAGCAAGTTTGGGATCTGAATGGGATGATAGGATAGCAGTATCATCTGCAAATGTAGCTAAAAAGGTTATATCAGCAGTGAAGAGATTATAGAGGACGGGACCTAGGACGCTACCTTGTGGTACTCCGGCATCGATAGGATAACAGTTGGAGAACTCTGAGCCACAGCGGACTCGAAAGGAACGATTTGAGAGATAGGATCGTAGGACTAGGTATAGGGATTGGGGTAAGTGGGTCTTGAGCTTGAAGAGCAAGCCCTAGTGCCACACCCGGTCGAAAGCTTGCGCTACATCCAGAAATGCACCAGAGCTATACTGCTTGTTTTCAAGGGCAGATGATATGTGATCAACCACACGAAGGCCTTGTTGAACAGTGGAGTGACCAGTCCGGAATCCAAATTGGTGGGAAGGGATGCTTTGGGATTCAAGTATAGGTAAGATACGTTTTAGAAGGATTTTTTCAAAGATTTTTGAAAGGATAGGAAGGAGACTTATAGGTCTATAAGATGAGGTTTTGTTGGGAGGTTTGCCAGGTTTTAGAAAAAGAATGATGATGGAGTGTTTCCATATCAGAGGAAAGTGGGTCGTGCGAAGGATACAATTGTAGATGTAAGTTAGGAAGATGATGGCTTTTTGTGGGCGTTGTCGGAGGATCTGGGTGGTAAGCAGGTCATATCCAGGTGATTTGCGGTTCTTCAACTTTTTTAGGAGCAATTTGACCTCAGAGGGGTTAACTGCTTTAGGAGGTAAGGAGAGGGGAATCGGTGAATCAAGGAATTGGTGAACTTTTGCAGTGTGGGAGGGGATTTGTTCGGGATGGGGAATAAATGTGCTGGAAAGGTGCTTGGCAAATTCTTCTGCTCTGTTCTCATCTGAGGCAGCCCAGGATCCATCTTCGCGTCGGAGAGGTTGGGATATATGCTGGTATTTAAGGATTTTTTTGGTTAAGTTCCAGAGGGAGTTGTCAGAGGTAGAGAGAGAGGAAAGATAGAAGTTGTAAGATTGGGATCTAAAGGAGGACAATTTCTTTTTAACTATTTTGGTATAGTGATTATATAATCTCCGATCGTCAGGATGCCTGGATCTTTGCCATAGGGATCTATAATGACGTTTAGTTTGGATAAGGTCTATTAGTTCTTGTGGCAAAGAATTTTTTATACGGTTGATATAGGAAGGTTGAGGAAAAGATGCATTCCAACCTGCTTGTTGAATTGAATTAGTAAAGGAGTTGGCTGCTTCATCAAGTTCTTGGGGTGTTTTCAGGGATACTCTGAGGTCAATCGAATCATCTAGTTTTTGACGGAAGAGGTTCCAGTTAATTGGGCCTCTAATAAATGATGGGGGAGGAAGTTTGGGGATCGGTGCTAAGGATAGGGTTAGGATTAGAGGACTGTGATCAGAGGAGAGGTTGTCTAGGCGTTTAATGGAATGATTAATTGTGCCTAGGCCTGTGTGGATGAAGAAATCAAGGAGGTCAGGATTACGAGTGGGATCTGTCGGCCAGTAGGTAGGAGAGCAGGGAGAAATGTAGTGGCAATGGTTGGAATTAATTGCCGACAGTAGAGTTCGGCCACGGGAGTTGGTGATTCTGGCACCCCACTGTTGGTGTTTGGCGTTAAGGTCTGCACCTAGAAGGAAGTGGTTTCCAAGTGAATCAAGGAGGGAACTGAATTGGGTGAGGGAGACTGTTTTTCCAGGAGGACAATAAGCTGCAACTATTGTAAGAGGGAAAGGGAAGGTTTTGATAACAACTGCAGTTGTTTGTAGGAAGCTATGATTCGGTAAAGGTAGTAAGTAATGAGAGAGGGAATGATGGATGATGACGGCAGTGCCACCATGAGCTTTCCCGTCCGGGTGATCCGTCCGATGAGTTTCGTATTGTGCTATATTGAGTGTTCTGTTACTAGTTAGTCGAGTTTCAGTAATCAGGGCTATATCAATGTTACTGTCGTGTAGTAGTGCTGTCAACTCGTCAGTATGATTCCGAATACCATTCGCATTCCAGAGGAGAATGGATAGGGAAGGTTTCATTTAGGGATTTCTTTGGGCTGGGATGATAATGTGGGATAATGCATTTGTAAGGAGTGATATAAGAGGTGTAATCATGGATCGAAATTCCGAGAGGAAAGAGTTAAGGATAGAAGAGATATCAGTGGCATTAGGAGGAGGCGGAATATGAGGAATTGTAGGTATGTTATTTTTATTGGGTTGGATTATGGGATTTTGTGGGAGCTGGGTTTGAGACTGAGGGATTTGGTTAAGGGAAGGATATTGGGATGCAAGATATATTTTATGTGGCTGGGGTTGTGGCATGGCCCCTGTTTCAGTAGCTAGCTCCCTGCCACCCATCATATTAGCATAGGAGATGGTTTCATTTACCAGTCTAGAGGGCTGTCTTCTTGGCCTTGTTTCTTCGATGCTAGTTTGGGCTGGTTGAAATCGTGCCTTCAGCTTTTTGTAAGTTTCGCAACCTTTATAGTTTGCCGGATGGCCCTTGTGGCATAGAGCGCATACGGCTGGACTATCACGCGACTTGTTACAGTCTTCGGTTTTGTGTGAATCGCCACACCTCACACATCTTGGGATATGATGGCAGTAGCGCTTAGTGTGTCCGTAGGATTGGCAATTGTGGCATTGAACAATGTCTTTTTTTGGATAAGGTTTCTCTACTACAACATTTGTGTAGTAGAGCCTCTTAACCTCGAAGATTTTTTCCACTCCAGGAGTCGGCTCAAGGTCAACAAAAAATAATGGTAATGGTGTTTTGTTACCTGTTCCAGGATTGTTTTTGTTATCTTTGACAACATTTATAATTTACCGTACTTTGAACCCCATGGAAGTGAGTTCTTCTTCTATAATATCAGCAGGTGTTGTGTGGTGGAGATGCCGAATTACGATTCTTACTGATTTTTCATTTTTGAGCTGATATGTATGAAAATCAGCTTTTGTTTCACTCAAATATTTGATAATCGTGCGGTAGGTGTCAGGTGTATTAGGGATTAACTTGGTATCATTAGCCCTGCTTGTACATGAATAACTCTCTGGGCTTGTAATTTTATTTATTTGTTCACAGAGGAGTTTAAAGCTCCTTATGTTTCTAATGAAGATAGGTGGGGGGCGTGGTATCTTATTATTAATAATAGTTTCCATTTCTTCTGGTTCTGTGTTCTTAAGCAGATCAAAACGATTTGGAGAAAAAAATGGCGATTCATCTTGAACTCCTTGTGAAGAAGTCCCAGGTTGATTATTTACTGTAGTAGTATTTTCAGAGCTGGCTGTGAAAGGCGGGGTTCCTCTCTTGGCTTTTCTCGACTTGGGTTTTGTCGGACTTGGTTTAGACTCCAGAGACCGACTTCTTTTATTTTTGCTTGACATTACCATGTGATAATATCTCATACTGGCATTTTAGGGGAAAAGAAAAAAAAAATAATAAAAAAATAAATAATAATAAGTTCCACGTCTTTGTGAACTTGACCCTGACGTCTGCAGAGCGACACAACAACCCCCACGCTTGTCCAATGGGTACTGAAGCACTGGGTACTGGTAGAGTGGGGGGAACTGATAACGACTAACGGCAGCTGTTAATCCGACATATTGCTCGTAATGTTTCACGTTATTATATTCACTGGCTAGTAAATAAGAAAGTACTCACGATGATAATTAGTCCAATTCTTCGTGATTCCTATTTACTGCTAATTAATAACAATTTACACCGTAAACTGCAATTAATTCACAATAAAATAATGATATAGGAAAGAGACGATGTAGACACAACTATAGCTATCTGGCGCAGGCGCAGAACTCCATTTCAAAACTAACCGTGTAAATTTGATCGCTTTCAAATTTCATTTCAAAGGTGTGGAGGTGGCAAATTTTATATTTCTCGTCACGCATTACATCTGCTGTTCCTTTTTTGAAAATTAATTTTATGGGTTTGCAATGTATGGTCGACGAAGAAAGCAGATTTACCTTCAAGCAACATTACATTCCTCACTTCTACCAATTTCAGAACCGCCATAGCTATTAAAAAAAGATATTCATTAGTGCTTGATGCATTTCTAAACATTTGTTTATGATGGTTATGACCGAAACTCTTGTTGAATCCCCATTTACATTTAAGTTTTAACTCATTGCCCTATCTCTAAACTTTCCATTTTTAATACCCTCTTTACTGTTAGTTGCAGGAGTTCTTGTAAATTTATTTAAGTGCTAACTTCACCAGCGATAATACTATTAGAAAGTGGGGAATTTTTCGTAAAAGTTAATGAATAGAAGCTAGGAAAGCAGTCCTTATGCAAACCATACCGTATTTTCTATCGGACAAACATAAATCCATGCATAATGATAGACCTGGAAAAGGTCTTATCGATTTCGTTCTTCAACCAAAGATTGTCCCGACATCTCTGCAGCAAAACGTTATTTAGCAGATGAAGTGTTTACAACTAGATCCTTTACTCGCTTTTTTTTCTGGTTTTATTGGAAGATTCTTCGAAAAGAGTTTCCGTTCTTCCGCGTGTTTAGTTTGGTCCTGGTTTGAGTGCACTGATTTCGGGAATAGTTGGCAATTGAAGTTCCTGCTAAAGTCAAGAGGCATATCCATGACGAAATATATTACGACTCCTTTCGATCTCATTCAATTTTTAATTGAATTTGAAGCAAAATAACCGACTAATTGTAGATGTTTCTATTTTCAATTGGTGGTTAGACTCTTCCACGTATTTACAAACGTCTTTAGCGAATGTACTTTATAAGTGACTACAGCTATTTGATCTGATTTTTTGTGGGAAAAACATATTTCAGCAAACTGGCCATTGGCCTAATTTTTGCTTTCTCAACAAAAAAATAAAATAAAAAAGCTCCGGTGTAGGTAGGCGCAGTTAAAATTCATGGCAAATCAAAGCCTATATACCAAGCAAAAAGAATATGCAAAAACTACAAAAGGATATTTGAGGATTTTTTTAAAAGCCTCTTGAAAGTTTGAACAATTTTCAAACTAGCCAACGAAACTTTACACGCAGGCAATGAATATAATAAGTGCTCAGCCTACCAATTAAATTAATATATTTTAAAATAGATACCTTGACCTGTATTTTGAATCGTTAACAATGGTTATTTTTTATTCAATGAGATGTGAATGGAACAAAATATAATTTGAAGTTTTTCGATTGTGCTGACTTAAACGAATATGTAAACAATGAAACAATAATACTAAACAGTTGTCTAAAGCATATTTAAGAATATCAAAAGTTAAACAGCTCGATAAAAAATACTTTGATTTTTGATTTTTGTCCATTGACGAAGTACTGTGCGACGTTTCGAACACAACATTGATGGCTACAATTATAATAATAACCTAACGAGAGCAAATATCATCATGTGTCTGATTTAAGCTTTGGTATGAATATTCCGACCCCCTCTCTCTCCATGAAAAATAAATATTCCAAGATTCGAATTCAAAGATACTGTTAGCTGCAAAAGAATGAGGAAGTGGCAGAAGCAATTGCAACCAATGAGCTTAAAAATATTCTGAGGAAGATCAAATACTAGTGCTAATTTTGAACCGATTTGTAGTTTGAAAATATGAATCTCTTATTTATTTACTGCTTCTGGCAAAACAATGGCTCTGATAACATTTTAACATTCATAGCGATATGTCTACAGGAAAATTTACGTGGAAGCCTCTGACCCGGGCGTGGGCGTCGGATTTACACCTCGCTGATCACCCTCGAACGATAAAATAAATTTGCGCCACTTTGGCCAATGTGGTGGAATGTTCTAGGCCAGCGGGCTCTGGCTCGAGCCCAACACTGACCCTGTTCACACTCGGTCACATCTTCGACCAATAAAGAGAAAATATGCCTAAGTTGGCGTCTCCTGCTGAATAAATTTATCTAGCGGTGGCAGGATTTATCGACGAAGTGATGGCAAGAGAGAGAGGTCAGTAACCATTTTGTTTTATCAATAATAATGGGAATTTTCAGCCCACCCCTCGGGGTACTCCGCGGAGTATTCGGACAACAGCAGAGAAATGTCTAAGCTTGTGATGGAATATCAGGTAGAATATTTGGCAACCAACTGAACCGTTGTTTGGTTGGTTTATATACATAAACCTATATTTATCTTATATCTTATAAAGTTAAAGGTTAGATTATTAGATTTTACAATTTCTATACTCGAGGGTCGGTACAAAATTTACATCGTCACATGCTATTTACATAATAGGGTACTTATCTTAAGGGTAAAATGCTAGGGCAAATCTGGTCTATTCTGGGTCTGTCTGTAATGCTTTCTTTGTCCATAATATTATCCATCTCACGTACCGGCCTTCATCTTCCAGCATCGACTTCTTCCCCACTCCTCCAAAAATAGTTTCCTATTTCCCAATCAAATCTTAAATAGGCCCCTCTCCCCTCAATCTAGCCTTTGCGTTTTTTCCTTTGAACATTTTACTCTTTTGTTTAGAACATTTCTCCCCAGGATAATATAAATTATCCTACTGATGTCACCATCTATATTAATTATTATTTATTAGTCTGGTATCCATAATACATAGCGATATATTAGGGATATAAGGTATTGTTTTCCTTGATACCATCCGTAATCACCTTACTTTATCTTGATCCTAGTTTTGGCCCCATTCTTTATATTTTGTTATAATTGATTCATAATTTTGGTGGACTTTTGTACCATTTAAACAGAGCTTAGGGTGTTAACTCCAGAAACACCATTATACTGAGAATAGAGCAATTATCTGGCAAAACTGCGCTTTACATTGAAAATTTCGTGAGTTCAATAAAAACGGATTATAAAAAGTTATGGAGAAAGGAGAAACTGATGAAATTTCTTAGTCAGTCCCGAGTGCAAGTTCTGATCCAAGGCCAGCTCAAGGTTGAGAATGATAGTATTACTCGTATAATGAAGTCATTTATTTTAGTTATCACTCATTGTGTTGAGATCACCTTCATTAGGAAATTTTTATTTGCCCATTAAACATAATATTTTTCAAAATCCGTTTAAAAGTATTTAAATTTAATAAAGTTAGAAACCATTGAACGAATAATACCAGGATATAAAACATAACTCCTAATATTTGCAATACTCAATGTTTAAGGCCGATGATAATGTTATTTCCTTCTTTTTTTCAACCGACTTCAAAAAAAGAGAGGTTTTCAACTCATCTGCATTTTTTTTTTTTTTTTTTTTTTCTTGTGTGTATGTTACGCGATTACTCGGTCAATTCTGAATCAATTTTGATGATTCTTTTTTAGATCGGTAGGGCAATATTTTGAAATCAACGGAGCACTTTTTAAGAAAAATAAAAAAACAGTTAATAAAAATTATATAATAATCTAAAACCGACTTCAAGATTAAACCTACAGAAACAAACTTGAACTAAAAAATAAAAAATAATATTTTAATTGCTTCGAAACAAAAACCATTAAATGACAATCAACGAAATTATCGATACTTATATACCTATTCACAAGTTATGATCAGAAAAGTGGTTTCTCCACTTTATTTTTGGAGTCGGGGTCAACCAAAACAAACAGAATTTGAAAAGATATGGTAATTGTAAAATGCTCCCACTGTTTCATCACCGCCACACCACTGCCTCCGGCCATTCGAAAGTTTATTGCTAAGGCAAGATTAAACTGCCCTTCTTGGCTGGCACCGACTCTAAAAATAACTGATCATAAATGTGAATAGGTATATAAGTATCGATAATTTCGTTAATGGTCATTTAATGGTTTTTGTTTCGAAGCAATTAAAATATTATTTTTTATTTTTTAGTTCAAGTTTGTTTATGTAGGTTTAAACTTGAAGTCGTTTTTTTTTTTTTTTTTTTTTTCTAAAAATTATTTTTTTCACTCACATATCCATTTTAGAAGTACAATTGTTTTTAAGAATAAAATAATAATATATTGTAAAATATTATAATTGTTTGTATTAAAAACTAAAAATTATAATGCTTGGTCCAAGTTAACGTAAACCGTATGTTAATACAGTATGTTAGTACAAGACAATGTAATCTAGAATAATAACAAATGCCATTCAGGGAATTAAGAAGCCTCATTTCAAAAATAAATGTTAGCCTAGTCCAGAGCTTTATTTTTTGGCAGCAACATATTTGGTGGTTTCTTCACTTCAACTACGTTCGCCACACACCGGCAGGCTCAAGTTAGTAGGATTTTCAACACTGCCTATTCATAAATCACCAGTTTCACGTAACACCTCAAGATAACTCGGATAATATCGATGACAATCTTCTTTTTTTTTCGAACTCTATTGTGTAACTAGAACCAAATCTCCATTACAGTCAATAGTCACAGATCTATAAATTGTGTTTTAGTTTCTTTTTTCTTTTTCAATGCTTGAAAAATGTTCTATTTTGCTGTCCATTCAAAGAATTAATTTTCAGTTTATTGTCATTTTTTTATTCCTAATTTATGGTCCAAATCTGTTTCGGCCTGCCTCTTGGCCACTTCCTACAACATTAGAATTCATTGTTTGGAAGAGAAGGCTTGGAGGGTGGCTCCTTGGTAAATGTCCGGCCCATCACAATTTCTTTGCTATTTTATGTCCAGCGCGACTGACTTCTTGGTTTCGGAGATTATTTCCTTATTATTCTTTCTTCTCCTCATTCTTAACTTTGGGCCCTCTATAACCCTGAGAATCTTCCGTTCAAATGGTTCAATCAGTTGGCCTCTAACTTTCATAGAGTGCGGGCGTGTTTAAAGTGTTCTCGTGACTGTTAATTTTATTATCGTTTTTTTTGTTTTATCTCATGTTAGCTAAAATAATTTTATACACAACTTAATGAAATCGGAAGATGAGGTAGGTGTTACTTCATTAATTTCCCAAAATTGCCAACTTTCTTCTAAACCAAATAGCCACGATGTTATAGAAGACTCAAATTCGAAGAAAAGAAATCTCGAAGGCTCTCCACTAAACCAATCACCAGTAAAAAAAATGGGTAAATATTATCAAGAAATTTCACCTATAAAAATTAGCAATAGATTCCAAATATTATCTGAAACCGACCTTACAACCAATAAACCTTGTTCTTCTAAACAAACAACCGCTCAAAGAGAGTATTATTACTGAAAATAAACAGGTTACACCTAAAATCCCCCCGATATTTTTATATAATGCCAATAATCACCAACTCCTAATAAATGACCTAAATTCATTATGTATGAATCCATTTTCTACAAAATTAGCCGGTAAAGACACCAAAATAGTGCTCTCTTCCATTGATGACTATAGAAGAATTACTCGATATTACGATGAAGAAAAAATCGAATATCATACTTTTTCTTTAGAAAAAAATAAAACCCTCAATGTTGTTATTAGAAAGGTGCCATACTCTATTACGGATGAAGAACTAAAATCCGAACTAATCTCTAAAGATTTCGATGTGTTTATACGTATCGAGAATATTAAATAAAAAAAAAAAAACCCACCCCTCTTTGTTCAGTTTCAATAATAAATAATACAAAAGCAAAAGATATTTTTAAACTCGAAAATTTATTTTCCGCTCTAATTTCAGTGGAACCAAAAAATAAAAACAATGATATCCCCATGTGTACCAACTGTCAAAGATTCGGCCACACGAAGAATTATTGTCGACTAGAACCAAGGTGTGTTAAATGTAAAGAAAATTGTAAAGGACATTTTTCAAAATGTCCACTAAAATTCACTGAAAAACCATATTGTGTCAACTGTAATGAAGCACATGCAGCTAGCTATAGAGGTTGCCCTTATTATCAATCAATTAAAAACAAAACAAACTCACCTGCCGTTCCAAGCAATATCGAAAACAAAAATGAAGAAACTCCATCAAATCGTAAACCTTTTCGTAAAGTCACACCAAATTTTCCGTATTCTTCTGCCTTATCACCTGAACAACAACCACAAGAAAAAACTAATACCGACGACAACAGTGAAAACATATTGACCGCTATTACAAAAATAATAATCAACGCTATAAAACCATATTTATCACAAATAATGAAACATTTAAGTTCGTTAGTAACCTCCTTCTTAACAACTGGACCTTAGTGTAAACAACAGCCCATCGACTGTTACTAATTCCTTCCCCACCTGTTATAAAGTTATGGCGACGGACTCTGCTGAGTTAACATTTTGTACCACCTCCCACTCCTCTCCCTATATATACCTCCCATAAATCCTAGGCAAGTAAGAGATTTGTACCAGTAGTAATTAGCTAGTCGTAATGTCAGTTGTAACATTTGTTTACCAATAAAGTTTTTTTTTTCACTTCTCCGAGACGGAATTTCTTAATTGGCGCCCAAATAGGGACCACATGCGTATAACATCGTGGTTCTAGACTCGAACTCTGCAGTACCTGAGATCAAGATTCGATCTACCTTTCGAGGATATCGCACCTGTAGGAGACTGGCACCCCGCTTAGGCTCTTAGATCTTGAAGAAGAACGCTGCTCAGCTCAAGACTCGTCTGATCACCCCGACAGACACCGAAATTCTGGGAGAAATTGTGAGTGAAGCTTTTTTTGGAAACATCAATTTTATTTTGTTTTTAACAAATATTTTTTGTTTTAATTTTTAATAACATTTATTTTTACATATATATGTTTACTTATAATTATTATAAGAACTATTAATTAATATATGTCAAAATTGTTTTTAAGATTAGCACATAATAGAGCAATTGACCTTAACGAATTTAATTTAGACGAAATGGCAACCACATTTGCAATTAAATCCGCGGACTATGACCATCTCCCTACTTTTAATGGAGATCCGCACAACCTATTAAAATTTGTAACGGTATGTCGACAAGTTTATAACATTGTCTGTAAGCCTGATAATGGGCTCAGGGAACTGAACGACCAGCGCTTACTAAGCAAGATTCTAGCCAGACTAACCGGCGACGCCGATTATATTAATACGACATGCGAATTTACAGGCGTGAACGAATTATTACAATACCTGGAAAATACTTTTAGAGATTCTAGGTCGATAGAACAATTACAATTCGAATTATTTAACATGAAAATAGGACATAAAGAACATCCTTTGGACTTTTTACAGAGAATCGATAAAAGCCGTACTTTAATAATATCCAAATATAGAATAGAAAATATACCAGAAAGGGCATTATTTGTTTCGGTTTTAGAGAAAAATATTTTATATCATTTCTTCACAAATATGGAACTTCATATTCGTACGTATTTAATGACAAAAACGGATAAATTAAAAACTCTAGACGATTTGCGAAACCTAATTCAGAATGAAAATCATCTTCTGTTTGAAGATTTAATAAATTCGGGAAATATGAGAAGACCCGGGGAACAAGAAAACCAAAAGAGACAGTTCGACAATAAGAAACATTTCGATAGAAATAAAAACTACCGAAATAATTAGCAAAACCACAATAATAGGCAAAATTATAGGCAACATGAGTCTCCTCCTCCCCATAACAATCAATATAATAATCGCAGGAATCCAAATGGTTCAGGGCAATATAATCGGAACCAAAATAATAATAGGAACCAAAATAATAACAGGAACCAAAATAATATGGATAGTCAAACAGCCTCGATGAGAACGGTCTCAGCCTTCGGTGGAAATCCAAGGCAAGCTAACTTTCAAATTAATCAAGAAGATCCTAAGGATCGGGAAATTAGAGAACTAAGAGAGCAATTAGAGAGATTAAATCCCTCCAATGACTCTTTTTTAGAACAAGACCCGCCAGACCATCAAAACACTTAGGATCTGATAACTCAAATCAATTACCATATGTTGTTGACCACGCGAATAGAAAATGGCTTATAGACACTGGTTCTTGGAAGAATTATATCAGGAGAGACATCGTTCCCCCAGAAGTAGAAAGGGAAAAAGAAAATTTTATCATAAAAACGGCAACTGGAGAAGAAACAGGTACAGAAACCATATCAGTTTATTGCAGGAATAATTTTCTCAAATGTCCCGAGAAAATAAAATTTTATCTTTTCGATTTTAGTAGTAATTATGATATTTTATTGGGCAATGAAAGCATGAAAAAAATGAAATTTAAAATTGATTTTGAAGAAAATAAGATAAGATCACAATATAATGAATTCGACTTCATAATGGAAGATGAAGTGTTAAAATTGGAACTAAAAAGGGGGGGCGAAACGAAGTAAAAGTAAAACAAAATAATAGCCTTTATTTCATTGATTATGAAGATGACAGGATAAAAATCAAACCTGGCATTTATAATGAAAATGTCATCATTGAAAGCCAAGTCGAGGATACAGTCTATCTTCCGTTGTACTATCTTCAAAAAGACGAAGTCGAAATAACAGATCGTGATCAATGCAAAAATGAAGAACTTATCGATCAAATTCCAAAATTAATCAGAACAGATCACATTCCTCCTCAAGAAAAATTGAATCTTATTAAATTATTAAAAGAATATCCAACGGTGTTTAAAACAGAAAATGACCCACTATCAGCTACTGATCTATTAGAACATAAAATTGAAACGAAAACAGACGATCCAATTTATTCAAAAAATTACAGATACCCTCACCAATTCAAAGAGGATATTAAGGAAGAAATTAAAAAAATGTTGGAATCTAAAATAATCAGACCCAGTAATTCACCTTATAACTCCCCTGTGTGAATTGTTCCTAAGAAAAAAGACGCCTCCGGAAAAAGAAAAGTACGGATGGTAATTGACTACAGAAAGTTAAATCGGGAAACCACAGCGGACAAATTTCCTCTCCCTAATATTGAAGATCTACTTGGAAAATTGGGAAAAGCCACTCTATTTACGGCTATGGATCTCTGTTCTGGATTTCATCAAATAAAAGTTCACAAAGATTCAGTTCATAAAACCGCATTCAGTACTGACCAAGGGCACTACGAGTTTTTAAGGATGCCGTTTGGGTTATGCAACGCACCTGCCACATTTCAAAGAGCTATGAATATTATTTTTGCCGATATGCCACATGTACTTGTATACATGGATGACATAATTTTTTTTCTGAAACCTACAATGACCATTTAAAAAACATATAAAAGCCGTTCTTGAAAAATTGAAAAAACATAATTTAAAAATACAAATGGATAAAACCGAGTTCTGCAAAAGAGAGTTATTATTCCTAGGTCATATAATAAGTGAAAATGGAATCCAACCTAACCCGGATAAAATAAAGGCGGTTAAAGAATTTAAATTACCGAAAACTGAAAAAGAAATTAAAAGTTTTTTAGGTTTGACAGGATTTTACAGGAAAATGATTCCTAATTGTGCAAAAATAGCCTCCCCTATGACAAGATGCCTGCGTAAAGGAGAAAGCGAGATAAAACCAGAATCATATGCCGAAGCGTTTGAAAAACTTAAAAGCTTAGTCTGTAGCAGTCCAATAATTCAAGTTCCTAATTTCGAAGAGGATTTTTATTTAACAACTGATGCAAGCAATTACGCAATAGGAGCTGTATTAGCTCAAAAGAAAAATGGTAAAGAACTTCCCGTTTGCTACGCATCTAGAACATTAAATAAAGCAGAGCAGAATTATTCAACTACGGAAAAAGAATGCCTTGCAATTATATGGGCCTGCAACCACTTCAGACCTTATCTTTACGGACGTAAGTTTTTTATCTACACTGACCACAAGCCTCTCGAATATCTGAAGACTTGCAAGACACAAAACGCTCGTCTTATCAGGTGGAAACTGCTCTTAGAAGATTACGAATACGATATCAAGCACATCGAGGGCAAAGCAAACAAAGTAGCTGACCACTTGTCGCGACATCCTGTTGACAAGCATGTCTCTGAGATACCTGAATATGATCTGTATCATATCTCAGAAGAAGATGAGACATCCCTCGCCACCCAACACTCTGCCGAGTCCTCTGATAACAGGATACTTATCGTGGACGACGGTCAAAGACCTGTCAACGTTGAGAAAAATCAGATAGTCATCATAAAAGGCTATAACGACACGAAGACCGAACGCATATTTAACAAAATTAGGCACACTTTAGAATTAACTTACCCTTATAATCAAAGCTCAGAACAGGTAGAGAACAAGTTACTAGAAATAATTAAACCAAACACGACGTATGGAATTTACTGCCTTCCAAGAATAAAAAGTGTAGAAAGTGAAGTCAATTGGTATGAAGGACTTTACAATAAAATAACAGAAATCATTAGAGGAAAATTTCCCACTAACAGAATAAAAAAGTATTCGTTATTATTACCAGACATTACAGATAAGAATGAACAAAAATCGTTTATTTTAGACTAACATGTTGGTAAATCATGCCATAGAGGCTGTTAATGAAAATTGCCGGTGCGAATAACTCGCCTCGGCGCAGTAAAAATGGACTGTATAGAATTTAATCAAAGCGAGGTTCTGCAACTTTGGGGAGATGTTAGCGGGAAAATAATTCAACCAAAAAATACAGATAAGCGCACTCACCTGGTTGCGGTCGCCGTCTAGCTCTCGCGGGGCCCCTGAAGTCCTCACAGACAGGCGAACGCTCCTTGTGGCCTGTAAAACTTGATTGAACTCTCCTCCTCTGCTATCACCACTCATTAAAGTCAAAAGGAAAATTTTACTGGTTGTAGCACAAAAGGAAAACACTTTTAACATATAAAGGATTCTCGGAAGGCTATGTGAGCCTTGAGCATGTAAACTAGGAAGACCATGAAGTCTTGGACAAAAGTAGGTGCATCCAGGGCAGAGTGCAGGAACAGAGTGGCCGAGAATGGTCCTGAGGGGATTAAGATTGCGATTAGAACTCCCGCATATTAAACTTTGCGAGAGTTAATAAAGTCAACTGCCCTCTGGTTGGCAATAGGAAAACTAAGTAAAGGGCCGGTTAATGAGGGAAGTCGGTAGAGGGCGTCACTTGAACTAAATTACGATTATCTCATTTCCCCTTAACACAAAAGCGCCGATCGGCGCGAACAGAGGCATAAATGAAACCTACATGAAATTAAAAACAAGTTATTATTGGCCGAATATGAAAGATCACATTGCCGATATAATTAATAATTGTGATGTATGCAGTAAAATTAAATATGACAGAAGACCTATCAGGCCTAAATTTATGATAACACCAACACACCCGAAAAAACCGTTTGATTCAATCATGATGGACACTCTCCATATGAGGAATTACTACGTGTATATAATTGCTGATACCTTTTCAAAGAAACTATTTACTAGATATAGCCAGACAGCAAACGCTATTGAATCAATGGCGACTTTAAGAAAATATTTAGCTCATTTCCCAAAACCATTAACTATCACTACCGATAATGGACGTGAATTTGATAATAATTTATTCCGTGATTTTCTTAAATATTTAAAAATTGATAAACACGAAACAACACCTAATCATCCAAATTCTTTAGGACTTTTAAATAGAGCAAGCTCCACATTACTAGACTTAATTAAAATAATTAACATTCAGTCTAACGAATCTGAAGAGGAAAAATTAGAATTGGCTACTATAGCCTATAAGGCAGGATTTGAAACTAAGTCCGAATGAAATCACTTTCGGTATAAGTCGTGAAAATTACAATGAAAATCCAGAGGTACAAGAATATTTAGTCCAAGAATATCACACAAATTTAAGAAATACCAGGGAAGCTATTAAAATAAATATTGAAAAAAATAAAGAAAAATATATAAATAAAATAAACGAAACTAGGGAAGATATACCTAAATTACCAGAAGACGTATATATCAGAAAACCCAGTTCTAATAAAAAATACGTCAAATATCAAAAAGGCAAACAATTAAATGGGAAATTTATAGCACCGAAAGGATAACCGAAAAAGCTACATGCCAGTCAAATAAAAAGGCCAAAGAAAAATAAGGGAGAAACAGAAACAACGCGTCCCAGCACAAGTAATAACGAATGTCTTGCTGATAATCCATACGCCCAAAAATTGAATGAAGAAATTGAAAAAAGGATTCAAGAATTACGGATTAACCCAAACAATCTTCCTGTTGCAGATTTCGATGATGAAGGGCTCTTTCAAGTTTCTTCAGATCCTCATTCTTCTGGCTCTGACCAAGCAAATGGAAATGTTGAAAATCCAGACGCTATCGAATGGCCCTGGGGCTTCGATCATTCAGATGAATTCGTCGTTTCTGATGACGGAATGGTACACTTTCCTGCATTATAAAAACTTGTCCCAATTGAACGATGAAATTTTCACTCTAAAAATACACATTAACAATTTAAAAAGTGATAATGATTCAAAAATACTACACCAAATATTAGAGACCAGATATGATAGAATAATAAAACAAATTACTCACCTTGTTAAAAGAAAACATATTAACAGAGAAAAAAGAGGCATTATTAACGGATTGGGTTCAGCCCTCAGTTGGTTGACAGGAACGATGGACGCTGATGATAAAAAAAAATATGACGCCATCCTACAAAAAGTCGAAAATAATTTATATCACGTTGAACACAATGAGGAAGCCAGACTTAGCCTCAACCGTAAATTAACTGCCGAATTAAATAAAGATATTATAATTTTAAATCATTTTAAAAACAATATAGACACAAACAACAAAATTTTAGATGCTGCCCTTGTTAAATTATCCTACCATGATCTTTTAGCTTATCTCACTCTTATAGAAGCGCAGTTGCAAGAAATTGAAGACGCTTTAGAACAATGTAAAATCGGTATGACTCATCCCAGTATTTTATCTTATGATGATATTAAAAATATAAAAATCCCTTACAACACGTTATTAACGAGAGATGTAGAATTAAATTGGCTGTTGAGCAAAGCAGTTTGTTCAATGTCCGAGTCGGGAATGATTTATTTCTTTATTAAATTACCATTAATGGTTGCCCCTTCGCCTACTTATTTTATTTTATCATATCCAACTATATATAATGAAAATATTGTGACTATTCCGGTAGAGAATAGCTTAGTAATAAGATATGATAATCAATTTTATAAAGGAGAATGTTTAAAATATAATTCTAACTTTTATTGTTATCAGGAAAGTATTAGTTTAGTTAATGATAAGTGTATTTTAGAATTAAGTAATAATCTAAAACTCGATAATTGTAAAATAATTAGAATTTCACAAACACCATTTATTAAACTTATACCAACTCTTAATCAGTATCTTACTTTTAATGTATCTACCATAGAAACTAACACTACGCAAGCCATGTTATATCATTTACCAATCACTAGCTTAATAAGTCTTGATAAAAATGAAATATTTGTAAATAAATCCTTAGCTGTAAGATATCAAGAATATGTAAATATACCTATTATATCTCTATATAATATTAAGAATGTTATTAATACAAATTATACCTTTGATGAGTTAAATACATTAGATTTAGGAACTTTAAAAATAGAAACATTAGAAGATTACTCTGTAACTACTTATCCAGAAATTATGATCTATATAACAACTTCATTATGTGCATATCTATTTGTTCACCACGTATTATTTTATTATATTAAACTTAAGGAGTATTTTGTAAACAAAACTAACATCCCCATACCTTTAACAAAAATTGTAACTCCTGACCTAAACCCAATCTCAAGTCCTACTGAATCATCCTTTTGCGACGCTAGATCCAGAGCGTGGTATTCCTACCTCACCGAAAAACAAAAATCGTAGTTCGGAGGACCTCACTTTTTAAGGAGGGAAGAGTTATGGCGACGGACTCTGCTGAGTTAACATTTTGTACCACCTCCCACTCCTCTCCCTATATATACCTCCCATAAATCCTAGGCAAGTAAGAGATTTGTACCAGTAGTAATTAGCTAGTCGTAATGTCAGTTGTAACATTTGTTTACCAATAAAGTTTTTTTTTCACTTCTCCGAGACGGAATTTCTTAATTTAATAAATATGTTTATTTTTATCATTATTTCTACAGTCCTAATGATATTATATTATTTTATTATGGCCTCTGAAATAAAAAAATTAAATATGTTAAACTGGAATGCTTATGGCATTTTTTCACAAAAAAAACGAATTTAAAATATTTCTTGAATCAAACTCCATCGATATAGCCTGTATATCTGAAACACATTTATCAAGTAATATTAAATTTAATATACCAGGCTATGTAATTTTGAGAAAAGACAGGAACAGTTCGACAACCTCTGGTGGAGTAGCTCTTATCATCAAAAATAATATCAGTTTCTCCGAAAATATTATTCTCGACATATCAAATATCGAATTTATATCCATTCGTCTAAACTCTATTCCCAGCACTGTTATCACAGCAGTATATAAGCCCCCAAATAAAAAACTCAAAGAAGAAGAAGTTCTAAAATTATTACTTCTCAATGAACATACTTTAGTATTAGGTGACATGAATTGTAAACATATATACTGGGGGTGTCGCAAATCTAACTCAAATGGTATTAAATTACTAGACATTTGTTCTAGACATAATATTAAAATCACAGCACCTCCTGAACCTACATTTTTTAGAAGAGGGTGTACGCCAGACATCTTAGACATTATGCTATCAACAAATATCAGCCTACCTATAACAACCAAAACAATAGCCGCTCTAAATTCGGACCAAATCCCAATATTAATTCAGTTCTCAACCGAAACTCCTGAAATTATCACTCGTAGTTCTATGATTAAAGGATTCATTAACTGGGATATTTACAAACAATTGATGGAGCAAAATATTTGTTTAAAAAAGAAGATTCACCACAAACATGAAATTGATGAAGCCATAAAACAATTTACAGAAAATATATCTAAATGCATAAATGACTCCACAGTAAAACCATTCCACAAAAAAAGAAATAGTTTTTTAAGCAATGTTCCAAATTCCATCCTATTAAAAATAAAAGAAAAAAATTATGCTAGAAGACAGTGGATGCGAACTAAAAATCCGAAATTCAAAAAAATATGGAACAACTTAAGACGTACTATCAAAACAGAATTAGATAATTTCACATTAGCACAATATAAAAATTATGTCACAAACCTGGATCAAAATGACCAATCCCTATGGAAGGCTACGAAACGGCTATTAAACAAGCAAGAAAAAATTCTAAGCCTATCAGAAAATGGTGATTTTATCACTAGTGATGTGGAGAAAGCTGAAGCCTTCGCAGACTATTTTGAAAAAACATTTTCTATCCCAACAAGAGAAACAAGTCCGTCAAGAAGAAACTCAACATTTTATGAAATCGATGAATTTGTAGCATTACCACAAGCAACAGTACAACTTCCATTGAAATTTACAACTCCGAAAGAGGTTTTTGAGCATGTTACAAAACTTAAAACAAAGAAAAGTCCGGGTCATGATTTAATTCCAGTTATTGCCATTAAAAAACTACCGAGAAAAGCCATAATTTTCATAACTTCAGTTTTCAATAGTTGCTTGCAAACAGGTTATTTTCCTGATATTTGGAAGAAGGCTGAACTGGTAGTTATCCACAAAACAGAAAAAAAAAAAACGCTAAACAAATCAGTAGTTACAGACCTATAAGCCTCTTACCAATATTAGGAAAACTTCTAGAATCAATTATAAAAAGGCGCCTAACTTCATTTTTTCAGGAAATAAACATTATTCCAGATTTTCAATTTGGATTTCAGGCAGTCATTCAGTCATTCCACAGCACACCAACTTTCAAGACTAACAGAATTTATAGTAAACGGCTTCGAAATGAAAAAACACACACTTGTCACATTTTTAGACTTTCAACAAGCATTTGACAAGGTATGGCATCAGGGTCTCTTATACAAACTGAAGTCAGTAGATACTCCAAAATATTTATATGATATTCTATATTCCTTCCTCAACCAACGTACTTTCACCGTCCGAATAAACAACACCATCTCAACCACCAGACCTATCAGTGCTGGTATTCCACAAGGATCAGTTATATCTCCCATCCTCTTCAACTTTTATCTCCACGATATCATACAATCGTCCGAAACCTCTATAGCCATGTTTGCTGATGACACGGCAGTTTTTTTCTCAACATGAAAATATAACAATAGCCAGAAATACGCTCCAAACTCACCTCAACGAACTAGAAAAGTATCTTAAGAAATGGATGATTAACCTAAATATACAAAAATGCATAGCCAAAATTTTTACCCTTAGACGACCAACAGACCCACCGGAACTGGTTCTAAATGGTAACAGACTTCAGTGGAATCCATCTAATGAGGCAGTGAAATACCTTGGTGTTCATCTCGATCGTCGCCTTACCTGGAATCACCACATCAATATTCAACTTACAAAGACCTACGCAAGGCTGGCAATGCTGTACCCGATAATAAACCGAAAATCGACTCTTAAACCAAGTACAACCATTTTAGTCTACACAACTATACTCAGGCCATTAATGATGTACGGTTGTGAAGTGTGGGGTGCTGCATCCTCTACCAAACGGAAAAAATTACAATGTTTCCAAAACAAGGTCCTGAGAATTGCTGTAGATGCTCCCTGGTTTGTAAGAAATAGTCAACTACACCGTGAATTAGACATAGAATCAATAGACGATTTCATCAAAAAATGCTACACCAGGTTTCATTGCAAGTTACCAGCGGTTAAAGGTGCAGTAGCTTTCAACATAGGAGCTCAAACAACATCCCGCAGATTAAAACCAAGACTCATGCAAGACGTCCTAATGTAAACATCATGACTATTTTATCCAATATTTACTTTTTCGTTTTAAAACCAATTACTGTTCTTATTACTACAATTTGATTGTATTACTTCATTTATTTATTTTTTTTATTACTATTTTTTTTTGTGTATACACTTGTCTGTTATTTTTTATTATTAATTTTTGTTAATTACTTCATTTGTATATTACTATGATAAATTTTTCCTTTATTTAATTTTATTATTTTTATTTTTATTCTTTTCATATATTTCTTTTTCTTTTAATTATTTCTTTTTTATTTATTTTTTTTATTTATTTATTTTTTTTTTTACTTTTCCCCTATTTGATTATCGTTATTATTTTATTTATTTACTTTTTATTGTTACGTCTTTTAATTTTTTTTTTTTTATTATATACTTCCTCTACAGTTACAATTATTCTAAAATTATTATAAAACTTAATTGTTATGGGTGTCTCTTGCACGAAACTATACCCTCCCTTCTACTATTGTTAACACATTATTAATATTGTTAAACCATCCATGTAAGGCTTACCAGGCCGATCTGGAAAAAAAAAAAAAAAAAAAAAAAAAAAAAAAAATGGTTCAATATTTTTCTAATGAGTGCCCGTAAGAGACCAGGTCTCGCAGCCATACTGGTAGAATGATCGATTTATAAGTCCCGAGTTTCATTTTCCGTGATATATAGCTTTTTTCAACCAAATTCATAATTTTTTCAACCAATTTCATAATTTTTTCAACCAATTTCATAATTTTTTCAATCAATTTCATAATTTTTTCAACCAATTTCATAATTTTTTCAATCAAATTCATAATTTTTTCAACCAATTTCATAATTTGTAAGATTTGTAATTTTGTGTCAAATCAAGTGTTCGAATCACGTCATTCGTTTCGAATTATGAGTACAATGTAATTCTTATATGTAATTCGATTACGGATTATATATATATATATATATACATAGTTGATTACGGATTACTATTTCTTGTAATTTAAGGTATGAATTATTTTCAGAATAATTCGATTACAATATTTCTTCCATTAAATAAGCAAATATATCAGAATATCAGTTTTGACCTCCACCATTTAAATTTTAAGTTTTCTCTTATTGTTAACGGTTTTGAACTATCGCCATATTTTTCTTAGGGAGAGGAGTGGAGGCTACATTTCTAAATTGAGAACGGCTCGTCCGATTTTCATGAAATTTGATAATTATGTTTCTTTCGTACTTATTAGCATATATTTAGGGTTTTAACAGTTTTATTTATTAGCTGGGAGTGAGGGGGGGGGGGGGCTATATTTCTAAATTGAGAACGGCTCGTCCGAATTTTATGAAATTTGATAATTACGTTTCTTTCGTACTTAGTAGCATATATTTGGGGTTTTAACAGTTTTATTTATTAGCTGGGAGTGGGGGGGGGGGGGGGGGGCTATATTTCTAAATTGAGAACGGCTCGTCCGATTTTTATGAAGTTTGATAATTACGTTTCTTTCGTACTTATTAGCATATATTTGGGGTTTTAACAGTTTTATTTATTAGCTGGGAGGAGGGGGGGGGGGGGGGCTATATTTCTAAATTGAGAACGGCTCGTCCGATTTTCATGAAATTTGATAATTATGTTTCTTTCGTACTTATTAGCATATATTTAGGGTTTTAACAGTTTTATTTATTAGCTGGGAGTGGGGGGGGGGGGGGGCTATATTTCTAAATTGAGAACGGCTCGTCCGAATTTTATGAAATTTGATAATTACGTTTCTTTCGTACTTAGTAGCATATATTTGGGGTTTTAACAGTTTTTTATTTATTAGCTGGGAGGGGGGGGGGGGGGGCTATATTTCTAAATTGAGAACGGCTCGTCCGATTTTTATGAAGTTTGATAATTACGTTTCTTTCGTACTTAGTAGCATATATTTGGGGTTTTAACAGTTTTATTTATTAGCTGGGAGTGGTGGGGGGGGGGGGGCTATATTTCTAAATTGAGAACGGCTCGTCCGATTTTTATGAAATTTGATAATTACGTTTCTTTCGTACTTAGTAGCATATATTTAGGGTTTTAACAGTTTTATTTATTAGCTGGGAGTGGGGGGGGGGGCTATATTTCTAAATTGAGAACGGCTTGTCCGATTTTTATGAAGTTTGATAATTACCTTTCTTTCGTACTTAGTAGCATATATTTGGGGTTTTAACAGTTTTATTTATTAGCTGGGAGTGGGGGGGGGGGGGCTATATTTCTAAATTGAGAACGGCTTGTCCGATTTTTATGAAATTTGATAATTACGTTTCTTTCTTACTTAGTAGCATATATTTGGGGTTTTAACAGTTTTATTTATTAGCTGGGAGGGGGGGGGGGCTATATTTCTAAATTGAGAACGGCTCGTCCGATTTTTATGAAATTTGATAATTACGTTTCTTTCGTACTTAGTAGCATATATTTAGGGTTTTAACAGTTTTATTTATTAGCTGGGAGTGGGGGGGGCTATATTTCTAAATTGAGAACGGCTCGTCCGATTTTTATGAAGTTTGATAATTACGTTTCTTTCGTACTTAGTAGCATATATTTGGGGTTTTAACAGTTTTATTTATTAGCTGGGAGTGGGGGGGGGGGGGCTATATTTCTAAATTGAGAACGGCTCGTCCGATTTTAATGAAATTTGATTAATTATGTTTCTTTCGTACTTATTAGTATATATAGCTTATTTCAACTAAATTCATAGTTTTTTCAACCAATTTCATAATTTGTTTAATCAAATACATAATTCTTTTAACCAATTTCATAATTTGTAAGATTTGTAATTTTGTGTCAAATCAAGTGTTCGAATCACGTCATTCGTAATTCCATTTCCCTCACATTGTGATTTTAATTCTTGTTTCTTTTCCATTGAGGTATACAAATTAAAACTTTGAAATCGAGCATTAGATTCACATAATGAATGTTATAGTAAATATATATATATATATATATATATATAAATATATATATATGTTTGTATATATATATCTATATATATATATATATATATATATATATATATATATATATAATATATATATATATATATATATATATTAATGTAGAAAATATAAATGAAAATATTTGAAAATATTTTAGTAATACATCGAGTACGTAATTGGTACAATCAGTAGATGTGAGAGTCTTTACACTGTAGGTGATTACCTCTTCCATGTTCTGAATTCCTCTGCCAGAAGACAACATCGCTCTTGCTTTTAATTTTACTTTTGAAAATGCATATTCTGTCGGATTCAGCATTGGTGAATATGGTGGCAGGTATCATATTGTATTGAAAGATTGCGCCATAACTTCTCTAACCTGCTGAGTTTTGTGTATAGCGGCATTGTACATCACTAAAATACTATTGCTTGAAGCCATTCTTTATAGCTTTTTTCAGTATCATATATATATATATATATATATATATATATATATATATATATATAAATATTTGATTAATATTATTAATATTCAGTTAATTTTATAATTTTTTCAACCAATTTCATAATTTTACCAATCAAATTCATAATTTTTTCAATCGATTTCATATTTTTTTCAAACGAATTTATAAATTATTCAAATAATTTGATACACTTAATCCCATGAGTTGTTGTTATCAAGAACTCATGTAGAAATCAATGTGATTAGATTGATGAAATTATTTAGACATATATACAGTGTTTTGTTTTTTTTTTTTTGTTTTCGTTTTTGTTTTTGTTTTCGTTTTTTTTTTTTCGTCGTTTTGCTTGTTTATAGTTCTATGCAGGGCAGTTATTATCCGGTCTTGTTACGGTAAAGATCTACATATTGTTAAACATGAGTGCTAGTTTTTCGGAAGAATCGGTGAACAGAGTGATACCTAGATTCCGGAATTCTATTGTCAGCAATAATGAGTCTTCTGCATCTTCACAATGTTCTATGGCCAGGCCGCTATGTAACCAGCAACGTAGAGGTAAATATACTCTAAATTCATTACCCCAAAAAGAGTTATTAGTAAGATTGGTTAAACGAGAAGGTCTCTCGATCAAGGATGCTGCAATTCAATCTGGCCTCAAAACCCAAACCGCGTACGCCATTTACAAAACATACAGAACAAATGACGGTAAAGTACTAGACAAAAAAAGAGGTGGTACCCACCGTATAAGTTTTGACCCCCGATACTCTTGCTGCGATTGAGGAAGTAATTGAAGAAAACGCAGCCTACACCTTACAAGAAATAAAAGAGAAACTGTCTCAGCGAAACATTAATATTTCGATCTCTACAATTCATAGAGGACTATTTCAGTTGAGAATTACGTTAAAACGCGCATCAAAAGAGCTTGACCGCATGAACTCAGAGATGGCCATTCAGCAAAGAAAACAATACGCTCTAGATTTTGAAAGCTGGATACCTCAAAATCGCTCTCTCATCGTCTTCATTGATGAATCCGGGTTTAACCTACATTTAACAAGAAACTGGGCTAGGTCAAAAGCTAACACGAAAGCTATTTTGACTATGCCGACAGTGCGAGGGAAGAACACAACTCTCGTCTTGGCTATCAACAACCAACAGGTCGTTCACTTTTCTGTTATATCCTCGAGGGCATGTAATGGTGACTTATTTTGCAAGTTTCTGATTGAATTGCTAGAAAAACTTGATCAGCTTGCCCTCAGCAATAGTATTTTAGTGATGGACAATGCCGCTATCCACAAAACTCAGCAGGTTAGAGAAGTTATGGCGCAATCTTCCCATACAATAAGATACCTGCCACCATATTCACCAATGCTGAATCCGACAGAATATGCTTTTTCAAAAGTAAAATTAAAAGCAAGAGCGATGTTGTCTTCTGGCAGAGGAATTCAGAACATGGAAGAGGTAATCACCTACAGTGTAAAGACTCTCACATCTACTGATTGTACCAATTACGTACTCGATGTATTACTAAAACTGCCAAAAGCTGCTGCTGGCAATCTTCTTCATTAACTAATATATATATATATATATATATATATATATATATATATATATATATATATATATATATATATATATATATATATATATATAAATGTAAAAAAAATATAAATGAAAATATTTATTTAATAGAATATGGAAAAAAATTGTATCTAATATATATATATATATATATATATATATATATATATATATATATATATATATATATATATATATAAATTTACTATAACATTCATTATGTGAATCTAATGTTCGATTTCAAAGTTTTAATATATAAATATTATAATATCTTATATATTTTTTAAAAATTTGTATATCTCAATGGAAAAGAAACAAGAATTAAAATCACAATGTGAGGGAAATGGAATTACGAATGACGTGATTCGAACGCTTGATTTGACACAAAATTACAAATCTTACAAATTATGAAATTGGTTAAAAGAATTATGAATTTGATTAAAAAAATTATGAAATTGGTTGAAAACATTATGAATTCAGTTGAAATAAGCTATATATACTAATAAGTACGAAAGAAACATAATTATCAAATTTCATTAAAATCGGACGAGCCGTTCTCAATTTAGAAATATAGCCCACCTCCACACCCCCACCCCCACTAATTAATAAAACTGTTAAAACCCCAAATATATGCTAATAAGTACGGAAGAAACATAATTATCAAATTTCATTAAAATCGGACGAGCCGTTCTCAATTTAGAAATATAGCCCACCTCCACACCCCCACCCCCACTAATTAATAAAACTGTTAAAACCCCAAATATATGCTAATAAGTACGGAAGAAAAACATAATTATCAAATTTCATTAAAATCGGACGAGCCGTTCTCAATTTAGAAATGTAGCCTCCACTCCTCTCCCTAAGAAAAATATGGCGATAGTTCAAAACCGTTAACAATAAGAGAAAACTTAAAATTTAAATGGTGGAGGTCAAAACTGATATTCCGATATATTTGCTTATTTAATGGAAGAAATATTGTAATCGAATTATTCTGAAAATAATTCATACCTTAAATTACAAGAAATAGTAATCCGTAATCAACTATGTATATATATATATATAATCCGTAATCGAATTACATATAAGAATTACATTGTAATCATATTTAGAAACGAATGACGTGATTCGAACACTTGATTTGACAAAAAAATTACAAATCTTACACATTATGAAATTGATTGAAAAAATTATGAAATTGGTTGAAAAAATTATGAATTTGATTGAAATAATTATGAAATTGGTTGAAAAAATTATGAAATTGATTGAAAAAATTATGAATTTGGTTGAAAAAATTATGAATTTGGTTGAAAAAAGCTATAATCTTGGTTATAAGAATACTCTTCTTTTTCTTTTTCTTCTAGCTTAACAGGCGCATATTGTGGCCTCAGGCTTTTTCAACTTCTGGTTTCCATTTCTCTCCGTCTATTGCATGCAGCCCATTCATTCACATTTGCCGTATATCTTAACCCTGTCTCTCCAGCGGCCCTTGGGTCTCCCCCTACTTCTCTCTCCACCTGATGTGCCTTCATTGGTTTTCCTTGGTATCCTATTGTCCTCTATTCTCCTTAGGTAACCAAACCATTTCAATCTTTCAATCTCAAGATTCTGATGCTCGCCGAGATATTTAGGTCTTTGTATTTGCTGTACAGGTCCTTATTTTTCCTTCTCTGTCATATTCAATTTTGGCGTACAGGTCGAAGAATATTCATAAGTATTCTTCTCTCAAAGAGATCACTTGTCTTTTTGTTCATGGTCCATGTTTCGCTGGCATAGGTTGCCACAGAAAATGCATTGGAAATTTACGAATTCCACTCATTCTTAGAATACGGACTTTTGAAAAGAAAGCTTTGTTTGCGCTAAAGATTCTCTTGTCGACTTCGCTGAGCTAGCCATTAATTAAGGTTATATTGTTTCCAAGGTATTTAAAACTACATACATTCTGGAAAGTTTGACTCCCTATACTTAAATTTTCTTCTTGGTGTATCTTCCGGCTTACAGTCATATATTTTGTTTTGCTGTGATTGACTCGTAAATCTATATCTTCTGCCGCTTCGATCATTAAGCCGACCAGCACCTTGATCTCTTCTGCTTTGCTACTAAGGACTGTTACATCATCCGCTCATGCGTGATATTTGAGCATCATACCAACATGCACTTCCCCACGAATTCCACTGCATTTTCGCGTTATCTTCTACAGTGCCAGGTTAATCTCCCTGGCGAAGTCATAACATCACATCGAAAGCTCCCATCATCTTTCCCTGAACTAGCACACTACATTTAGAAACGTTAATACACGTCCTTGTCAATCGTACTAACTTCCTTGGGAATCCTTATTCCGTCTTTTCAATCGATCGATGGCCTTCTGCACATCAAGTAGATCAGGCTCATCTACTCCCTCCTCTTCGAGGTCTTCATTATGATCCAGGTCCTCACTTTCATTCCCTCGTGGGTTCGTGTGGAGGAGGTTTTTGGAGTGTTGCATTCATATTTCTAGCACCTCTAGCACTGCCGTTACTGTTCCGTTCTTACCCGTCTCTGAGTGTTTGACCTGGAGTGTTGAGTGGCCTTTGAATCCAACACGTTTCTTTCTGATACTTGCAAAGAGCTCACATATGTTTCCGGCTTTCCACTTTTCTTCAATGTTTGAAAGCATCTGTTTTTTTTTTCGCCAAAAATTTCTTTTCGCCGATCTTCTTTGCAGAGTGCTGTGCTGCTTCATACCTGTTCCGAGATTCCTTGTCTTTCTTGTTAAAAAGGATCATCTTTCTATGCCTTCTTTCATCCACCATATATTGGCATTCATTTGTAAACCATTTTTTAACTTTTCGTTTTTCATGAGTGCCAATAACTTTTTGAGGTACATCTTTTATTCCTTTTTTCATTTCATCCCAGTGTTCATCTATTGGAAATTTTTCAAAGTCAATGGATTCAAATTTGTTTTTTAGCTCGAGCTTGAAAGTTTCTTGTATCTCAGTATCATTTAATTTACTGACTTCGTATCTTGCCATTTTTTATTTCGCCTCTTTTAAGAATTCTTTTGAGCTTTTAGCTGCACTTAACTCGAATCAATGCATGGCCCGAGTTGCTATCTGCTCCTCCTAAGATTCAGACGCCTTGAATTGAGCTTCTATGTCTTTTGCTAATAAGTAAGTGGTCAATCTGGTTCTTCTATCTCTCCCCTCCTCTCTCCATCGGCAGGTCCGCGTGGATTTATGGTTATTTTTATAAGGGAAAGTCGTACTGCTTACAACCAGACTTTTTGCAGCTGCGAAATTAATACATTGAACACCTGCTTAAGTCGCGCATGCTATGTACGCCGATCGTCGGTTGAATCTGGGCTCTTCCTATTCTGGTATTAAAGTCTCCCCCAACTATTTTTACGTCTTCTTTTTGAATACTGTCATAGACGTGTTCTAACTGGTCGTAGAAATCATACTTCATCCTTCATCCTTGACTTTGTTGGGTTCATACACGTTGATAATCGAGATATCAAACCATCGTCCTCTTATTCTGAACAAACTAATTCTATGATACCTCTTTCGCCTTTGCGCTCACGATAAAAGTTGTGCCGGCCACCACATTTCACTCATTCTTTCCACTGTGGAATACCTTCCATCTCTCCACCTCCGGGCCACCTGGCTTCTTGAATGGCAATAATATCAATGTTGTACCTCTTAATCTCAATGATTACGGTTTGAGTGGGTCGAAGTCTGTAATAAGCTCCGAACATACCATATAGCAAGTTTAAGTCCTTTGTACAATGCCGGTGCCGTTACCTTTTGTAAATAATTATATCCGAGGCTGGTTGTTGGTTTCGTTTTTTTTTTTTAATTTGTCGAAGCCGAGTGATTAATCCTGCCTTCAACCCTTGTTGACCTTGGAGGACCTGTGATCTTCCTTAGGATGGATTAGGATAGGATAGGATTTTCTTCCTTAGATGAGATGTCTACTGTAGACTAGCGGGCCTCATCATTCCGTTTGCTAGGTTATGTGGATTAGAGAATAAAGTAATAAAGGAGGAGGGAGACATCAAGAACTCGGTTGGGCAGGCTCGCTAGGGCCCTGAAGTAGATCTTTTCTTCACTGGGATTGTGAGAAAATATCTACCCGCTACCCCATCATATCATATCAGGTTGATATTTTATTAATGGAGCATATTTAAAATCTTTTATTGAGAGAATGTTACAATCTGCCTCAAGTAGGTCAATAAGTAATATGAATGACTTAATGGATCCATTCACACAATATATACAATGAAAAAAAAAATTAAAAGAAAAATAATAAAATAAATGAGTAACAGCAGGAGGATGCGTGACTACTAGGCAAACATTAAGAACCATTCCAAATGAAAAAGTTGAATAATTCGGTCCTTTCAGAGCGAAAAAATAAAAAATAAAATAAGTAACCTCATAATACAATCAATTGAAATGGAAAATAAATAAATGAAGAACCTCAAACTATAAAACAAACACAGTGACAAAGAAAAAAAATAAATAAAGAACCTCAAACTATACACGAATAGAAGGGAAAAAAAATAAATGAGATAATTAAAAATATAAAAGAAATAATAATGACAGTGAACCTTTTTTACCTGTAAGGAGGATTATAACAAAATCGAATGGTAATAATAAAACACCATATGACCGAGTCGAGCAGTGCCGGGAACGTAAAAGTTTCTGATCAGCATTGTTTTATACTTGATACAGCTATTAATGCACAAAGCTTGGTCGCGCACTCAGAAGGCATCTCTACCGATACAATCATCAACCGATCTGATTATTTCGCAATTGGCGAAACTTGGATGGAAAATTCCATGCCAGTGACTGTGCATAGCTTTGTCCTGAGATCGTATTGTAAAATCGCTAAGAGCAGATGAATTGCATCTACATCATCGGTAGCGGTATCATCTTCATCAAGTCGCAAAGCCTATGGAGCAACTATAAATCGCAACATCAATGAAGCTATTGGTGTTGCGATTTGTAGTGATATACTGAGTTAACATTGACATTTCGGAAATTTATTTGGAAATGAAAGATGCAAAACCTGGTGATGTCTGTCTAATAAACGTGGCATCTTCAAATTCGTACTGGGTTGTGTGTATATCCACCCTGGCAAAGTGTTAGGAGAAATTAAACTCTTTATGTTACGATCGTTGTAAAAATTATACGAATTACGTGCCTGATCTTACTAGTGATAGTCTAATGATAGTTGGAGACTTTAATGTTGGTGTCTTACAAAACCGCTCATTGTCCGACTTCATGGTCAGCGAGTTCAATTTGTCTTATATTGAAACTACTCCAACAACGTAAGGTAATACCTGTATTGATTTAACGTTTTCCAGAATTCTCGATGTATTTTGTATGCTATTTTTGTCGTACTTTTCGTATCACAGACCTAAAAATAATAAATTTATATTGTAACACAATTATTGTTTGTTTTCTTACTTTTATCCTAAATAGATAAATAAAAATATTTTATTGAAAAATATAACCCGTTACATAAACTTATTCACGTACAACACAAGGCCGTGTCCGTGACACAGCCACACACCGATTTTTTTCAGGTTTTGGTTAATAACTCGAAAACAACTGCTCTAGCGAAAAAGTGTCTATACACTAAATTAATCTACAAAAACTAAAAAAAAAAAAAATTATACACCTTTTTGTTGGGATCAATGCTTAGGGAGAGATAGGGGGGGGAGGGGAGGAATTGAATGCTTGCGGCAAGTCTTCTCCGTGAAAACAGGTTTGTCGGTGCATTTTTGACAATAAACCCGAAACTATTTGTCCGATCTAAAATTTCTTTTTTTCATATAAAAGCTGGTTAAATTAACTATTAGACCCCGTATATGAAATAAATATGAGAAAATATTTCCCCAATTTTCCTTTTTTTTTGTGCTTTTACTCTGGAAAAACATACTTTATATATCGGGAAAATAAGACTCGTCGAAGTAAATCTATTGGTTTGATGTCAAAACTTGGGCCAGCTGAAGAATCTTATGCAAGAATCTTTATAGTTTTAGGAAGGTTTACTTTAGAAACGTTTACTATAATAATAATTTAAATGTACATTGTTAAGTGGCAGAAACAAAGTTAGTCACATTGTCATAAACTTTTAAGATAAGAAATTAAAATTTAACCAGATAAAATCGATTAAATTGTTTCCACCGGTTAAAAACTATTACCAAATCAAAATGTCGAATCTAATCTTTTTTATATTGTGTGTAAAAGTAAGATCCATGGGCCGTTAGATGCAAGCATTGATAGTGCTGTCCATTATCTGCAATAGTTTCTTATTATTTTTCTTATTCTTTGTCCATCTGGATTAGCAACTCACACAAATAAATTAAAAATTGGATTTCTAATTATGGTTTTACAATCGGCTTCAAACGCCTTATCAGTACAATTTTAATCAGGTTGATAATTGCTGCTTTGTGTGAAAATATCATTGAGGAAATAATCCTCAATTACATATTTCAATAAAACATTTTTTAACGGTAAATAAAATAAAACTGCAATTATTAGTTAAAATCATGGAAGTTATTTAATTATGAGAGCGGGCGAACCCGCGGCGTGAGGTGCTAGAATTCTACAATGACCTCTCTGTTACTAACCACATTCACTATTCACAAAATTACAATCATCGAAAGAAATAACTTGTATGTGATTGAAACGTCTCAATTGTGGGTCGGGTTTAGATTTTTTATTTGCTCTTTTATCACATTAACAAAACTAGTTACATTATTTTCCAAGAATGAGATTATCACAATAGGTTTTAATTTGATGATTATATTCTGGATAGTTCTATATTAAATCAAAAACATAAAGAGCATTTTTGAAAATTAAAAAAAAAAAAAAAATTGAAACATTCATCAGAACAGTTTTTGGAATCTTTGGTTCTTCTCCTTTTTTTTTTTTTTTTTTTTTTTTTTTTTTTTTTTTTTTTTTTTTTTTTTTTTTTTTTTTTTTTTTTTTTTTTTTTTTCCTCCGTTTTTTTTCTCGAAAAATGCTCGAATGATTTTGATCTGGTAGGGATACTTGGAGTGGATGAAGATGGAAGTTTTTGAGAATATACCTTTCGAAAAATTAGATCCCTGCTAAGCCATTCGTGTTGTTTTCTCAAAAATGATTCATAACATCTATTTGCAGCATTCGATTTAAGTTGGAAATGTTAGAACCATTTTCTTAATTTCTCCTGCAAACCGTTTTTTACACTATTTGTAATCGCTAAACCAAGTAAGTTAGTCAATTTTTTCCAAAGCCGTGTAAAATCCTTTACATTTAACAATTTATATTGTTGGATCTAAAAAATTGAAATAATTGATTTGTTTTAATTTCCATTGTGTCAAAGTGCGAGACATCAGATTGATTCCTACTTTGCTTTTAAAGAGGATAATCCAATAATAAACAAAAGCAACGACTAATGGGATTAAAATGTCAAGAAAACCGCGTAATTATTAACACTAAAATTAAAAAATCTGATGAATAGGCAAGTTTAGGCAAAATCTGACGACGCTGTAAATAACACAATATAATGCTAAAAGCATGCCAAATTATATTTTTTTCAGCAAATACCAGCGATTTGCGAATGCAATTAAATAGAATTATTTTCTGCTCGATGTAAAAAAATAAATAAAATAAAATAAAAACCTTTTGTGCCAGTTTTTTATTTAACATAATACCCTTATTTTGTACTGGAAGCTACAATAATTTATAAAATGAAATAAGAGTTCACGACCAATTTAACAATCCAAGAGTTTTTTTGGCATAGAAATTGTAGCCAGACTTTACGTAAAAACCAATGCTAAAATTCAATCTGCTCAATTGAAAAGGGTTGATTTAATACTAGCAATACAATCAAAATCCCAAATTAAAAGTTTTATTTTCCCCTCATGTCCAACGTTACTGTAGGATCGCCCCGCTGTAGGAACTTCTGATTTTCAATCTGTAAAATTGTTTGTGTCTTTGATAAACTCAGAAGAATTCACCTCTGTGTTCATATCATTTTTTGTAAAAATCAATTAATAGAAAAATAGAACGTGAAAATAGGTGTTAAAAATATACTTATGATATGAGGTTATAGGCACTTATAGAAACGTTTACTGAAATGAATGACACATTCCAACTAATTATAGCATGTATATTGCGATCATAAAGTAAAAAATGCGAATTTTGTTAACATGCAGATGGAATTGGGTCACCGGCTGAAACGGTCTCTTCCTTACCGAAATGACTCTCACGTAGGTTCACATTCCTCGATTTGTGAAGAGCCAAAGTAAAATTGATAAATGATTTGTTTTCTTATTATTATCATTTTTTATCTATTGCCAGATTAAGGATATTTAAAATTTCTAAGTTATAGATGTGATAAAAAATCGATGAGTTAAAAAATTCTAAAATTTGATTCAAGATCATAATGGTTTGATTATATTGCACTGATTACAAATCTGATGAATTCTAATAACTAGAACAATTTTACAATGTAACTCGGGAACCGTTACTTTCAGTACATTTTGTGTTCTATACATTATTAAAGCCAAGGAAAATTGCAATAAGTTTTATTCTATTCATTTTATAATGCTGAAAGTAACGGTTCCCGAGTTATTGTATCTTACTGCTAAAAACATGCAATTTTCAACAATTTCCCCCCTCCCCTGACCAAACCGGATGCTAGTTAGAGAAAATCTTTTTTCCACATTTGGAGCTAAGGTCGGTGACCAATTTTCAGTAATTTTTTTTTTTTTTTGGTTACAAATGTTTATTGTTACAAATGAATAGTTTATTATCATTAATTAAATGGTTATTGCTAAAAATAAAATATTTGTTGTTAAAGCTGATATGTTTTTTAATATAGGGTAATTAGCATTTGAACCTTTTAATCGAACCAAAAATAAATAAATTTCTACTGAAAATTGGTCACCAGCCTTAGCTCTAAATGTGGTCAAAGATTTTCTCAAACTAGCATCTGGTTTGGGCAGAGGAGGGGGGGGGGATGTTGAAAAATGTATGCTTTTAGAAGTAAAATACAATAACTCGGGAACCGTTACTTTCAGCACATTTTGTGTTCTATAGATTATTAAAACCAAGGAAAATTACAATAAATTTGATTCTATTCATTTTTTTGCTCCAATCTATATTTTTAGTACTGTGAAGGTATTAAATCACGATTTCATATACAGGGCCTGATGGATAATTTGAGTAGCTTTGAGATGGCAAAAAGAAATTTATGATTGGACACATTGTTTAGGAGTTATAGAGAAAATTAGCAAAAAAAAAACTTGAATTTTATGAACGTTCGCAGTTTGTTGCGTGCTGCCAAGAGTATTACATGAAATTTAATTAAAATTTGATATATGGGATCTTAAATAGTCAATTTAACAAGCTTTTATATGAATAAAAATAATTTTTAGAAAAAAAAAACAAAACCGACTTTAAGAATAAACCTACATATACAAACTTGAACTAAAAAATAAAAAATAATATTTTAATTGCTTAAAAACAAAAACCATTAAATGAAAATCAACGAAATTATCGATACTTATATACTTATTTACAATTTATGACCAATTATCTTTGGAGTCGGTGCCAGCCAAGATGGGAAGTTTAATCCTGTCTTTAGAATAAATAAACAGTCAAAGGGCCGGAGACAGCTGTGTGGCGGTGAGAAAACAGTGGGAGGATCTTTAAGATTACCATTTCTTTTCAAATTCTGTTTGTTTTGGTTGGCACCGACTCCAAAAATAACTGATTATAAATTGTGAATAGGTATATAAGTATCGATAATTTCGTTGATTTTCATTTAATGGTTTTTGTTTTGAAGCAATTAAAATATTATTTTTTATTTTTTAGTTCAAGTTTGTATATGTAGGTTTATTCTTGAAGTCGGTTTTGTTTTTTTTCTAAAAATTATTTTTATTTTTTACTTTTTAGTGATGAGTGTATTTTTGTTTAAACAGTCAATTCTCGATCATCAAGCTACTCTGAAAAATAGTTCGACTTACTGAACAAAGTATTAACGATGATATTATTCCACTTATCTGCATATAAATGGGAAAATTGAACACAAAATTGTAGTTGAAATCATTACTTAAATTTTCATTAATGGGAATGTTGTTTGTACATACATATAAAATCATTGATACAGAAAATTAAATACCCGGTACCAATTAATCATATAACTTTCAACTGAACTGCGCTTTATTTTTGAGGGTGCCTATAAGTTGTTGAGTTACCGACTTCCACCAGTGGCGACCTTTTCTTTATTCTTTAGGATGGTTGAAAGAGAACTACGCGGAATTCGGAATTCACTAGCAACAAACGCACAACTTCTTTCTCATTTCTCCACTTTGCAAATCAATTTTAACTTTTCGTTAATTGAAAGAATTTACAATAGCCACTGTGAAATTATTCACTCGAGTGAATAACTAATAATAAGTGACTTGTGTAACTATTAACTGGAAAGATAAACAGTGACGGGAAACCGGAATATAAATTACACATGAAATTCTTTTAATTTGTGTTCGAGTTATAGAGCCGATGACTTCTAATATGCAGTTCATTTCATAGAGGTGGTCCTAGAAGTTCTCTCTTTTGAACCCCATTTTCAGTTCGACTTATTTACACAATTTTTAACGTTTTCTATCTAAAATCGTCTCTTTGAGGTGAAATTGTAATGTACTTCCAACCGCAGATTTTGTGCGACTTATGAGAAAGAAAGAAATACCTCTTGAAAGGTTTTATTGAACACAATTTCACACATAAAAACTACATAGCATGACTCGTAAAAACTAATAACAGTTAACCATAAACTCAGAAGGTTATAAAAAAAACATATGAGAAAATGAGATACAAATACAATGTTATTATTTACTACAACTTATTTAAGAATTCAGCTTATCGAAGCAAGACATCGAGAGTTGACTGTATATGTAAATTATTTTTGTTAATAATTTATATTTAGTTACCTTGCAGATTGTAGATAATCATAATCATAAATATGTTTAAAATGTAAGGTTATATAAAAGTGATTTTTATTAACTGGTTTTTTGATATTTCTTAAAAAGTGCTGCGTTGATTTCAAAATATTTTTTATGGGACTACCTCTGAAGTAGGCCCTACCGATCTAAAAAAGAATCATCAAAATTGATGGAGGTTCTCAACTCGTCTTTATTTTTTTTGTTAATGTTACGCGATTACTTCGTCAATTCTCAATCAATTTTAATTATTCTTTTTTAGATCGGTAGGGCATACTTCAGAGGTAGTCCCATAAAAAATATTTTGAAATCAACGCAGCATTTTTTAAGAAAAAAAAAAACAGTTAATAAGTGATTTTATGAACTGTTTTTTTTTATTTTCCTTAAAAAGTATTGCATTGATTTTAAAACACACAAAAAAAAAAAAAAAAAAAAAAAAAAAAATACAGACGAGTTGAGAACCTCCTCCTTTTAGAAGTCGGGTTGAAAACAAATTTTAGATCGGACAAATTGTTTTGTAGTTATAATCAACCGTTGAATTATAATAACCGCAAGTTAGCTTATTTTTCGTCCTCCACAGTTCTAAAACTATTGATCTAAGCAAAAAATTAACAGAATCAAATTTATTGAAAATTTTCTTAGCTTTAATAATGTATAAAACACAAAATGTGCTGAAAGTAACGGTTCTCGAGTTATTGTATCATACTGTTAACATAAATTATTATAGAACTGCCAGTGGGAAATTCCACCGGACCGCTTCATTGGATGCCCCTTTCCTATGTATCTGGGGTTTTACCCGTACTCTCAAGATATTAATATCCGTAATGCCAAATATTTTGTTTCTCTTCCAAGTTATCATTTGTTATTTATATTTTTTTTTTTATTAGTAATTTTCATGGATTGAATAAAACAGATCTTATCGGTAAGAGTTAAATTACACTTACATATAGACTTAGGTAGACCAATATTAGTTTTTTCTTTTTTAATTCCATGCCAAAGTAGTTAGTTTAGGACTCTAATTTTCCAGAAATTTCTATTTAGATTATGAAGTTTTAATGAATATTTAAGTTGATTTTAGGTTTCTAGCAATAAAAAATGTTCTTAATCATTTCATGTTCTCCTAATATGTTTTTACTTACCAGTTACTGGCTCTACAGCGCATGCTTATCATAAGGTACTAACTCCCTCCCTGTTACCTAACAAGTGATAGTTTATAGCTACTGTCAACAAAAACAGAAGGTTATTTATTGCATGCCAAGAAATCCACAGAAACGGATCCTAAAATTAAATCATATAATTGGTTGTTTAACAAAATTTCGATTTTATTTAACTCTACTTATTTATAGTTGAATTATTATTTATAAAAATATGGAGGTCGAGATGAAAAAATTATCAAGTCTAATTGAAGGTTTAACAAAAGTATGCGGTGAAAATACAAAGAAAATAGGCTCAGACATTAGGGATATAAAAGAAAGTTTACTGGCTACTGAAAAAAAGTTAATGACATAAAAGAGTTAAACAAGGCATTTTAAAAATAAATAAAACTATAAAAAAATAAGACAAAACAGAAATACGCTGTTAAACGAAATTATCTCCATCCAAAACGAAGTGATAGAAAAATTAAGGCGAGAAAAAAATGTTATAATTTATAATTTCCAACACGAAGAAAACTCAACTGACACACTCGAAATAGCTGTTCTTAGATTTAGATTATTATTATTATTTTATTGAAATATATGTACAATCTGCCTCAGTTAAGGGCAATAAGTAACAGTGCTAATGATGTAGTTCATTTGTACCATATATACAAGTTCTCATCCATACACAATTGATAATAATAAGAGATAAAATACAACAGTCATAATACAAAAAATAAATCAAATAGTCATTATACAAAGAAATTAAATAAATAAAAAAAAAAAAAATAATAAAAAAAATTTTTTTTTGATACATTTATACTCTATGTACAATATAGACACACTCAGCCTAGGGGACCCCGAATCGAGCCTATTCCCCCACTTATTGGGAGTCAAGGCCAGACCCGTAGGGATCCCAGCGCTGCCCTCTCAGCTGCATCACCAGTAATATCCAGTGGAGGCTGAGTGGGAGCGCTGTAGCCACATATGCTCAGAACTTGAGTGGAGAAGCTGGTCATTCTCAGGACTCCAACATAACATTATATTACAAAAGGTTTCGGGGCCATTGCCGTTTCAATCTTCTCTGGGGGGGGGGGGGTTATAGGGATGGTTAGAGCTTGACAAGAATTGAGCCAGAGGATTAGGATGATTGAATAGATTTTGATGAAATTTAAAGAATTTTGAAGGAATGAGGTCAAGGACAAATGGGATTTTTAGGTCGTTATGTAGGGTTTTATTGGTGACATAATATGGTGCATTGACAATTGTTCGGAGGACTTTGGATTGGAAGGATTGAATGCGTTTGATATTGGATTGTCTTGCTGTCCCCCACAGTTCAAGTCCGTAGGTCCACATTGGTTTTAAGATTGTTTTGTATATGAGGAGTTTGTTATCAATTGAAAGATGAGAATTCCTGCCTAGTAGTCTGTAGAGTTGGCTGAATCTCCTGTTTAGTTCTTGTCTTTTGAGTCTAGTATGAGGGTTCCAGGTCAGTCTTTTGTCAAGATGAAAGCCAAGGTAACGTACTGTGTCGGATATAGGAATAGGGATATATTATATTATTGATGAGGTTTTGTTGGGAGGTTTGCCAGGTTTTAGAAAAAGAATGATGATGGAGTGTTTCCATATCAGAGGAAAGTGGGTCGTGCGAAGGATACAATTGTAGATGTAAGTTAGGAAGATAATGGCTTTTTGTGGGAGTTGTCGGAGGATCTGTGTGCTGAGCAGGTCATATCCAGGTGATTTGCGGTTCTTCAACATTTTTAGGAGGAATTTGACCTCAGAGGGGTTAACTGCTTTAGGAGGTAAGGAGAGGGGAATCGGTGAATCAAGGAATTGGTGAACTTTTGCAGTGTGGGAGGGGATTTGTTCGGGATGGGGAATAAATGTGCTGGAAAGGTGCTTGGCAAATTCTTCTGCTCTGTTCTCATCTGAGGCAGCCCAGGATCCATCTTCGCGTCGGAGAGGTTGGGATATATGCTGGTATTTAAGGATTTTTTTGGTTAAGTTCCAGAGGGAGTTGTCAGAGGTAGAGAGAGAGGAAAGATAGGAGTTGTAAGATTGGGATCTAAAGGAGGACAATTTCTTTTTAACTATTTTGGTATAGTGATTATATAATCTCCGATCGTCAGGATGCCTGGATCTTTGCCATAGGGATCTATAATGACGTTTAGTTTGGATAAGGTCTATTAGTTCTTGTGGCAAAGGATTTTTTATACGGTTGATATAGGAAGGTTGAGGAAAAGATGCATTCCAAGCTGCTTGTTGAATTGAATTAGTAAAGGAGTTGGCTGCTTCATCAAGTTCTTGGGGTGTTTTCAGGGATACTCTGAGGTCAATCGAATCATCTAGTTTTTGACGGAAGAGGTTCCAGTTAATTGGGCCTCTAATAAATGATGGGGGAGGAAGTTTGGGGATCGGTGCTAAGGATAGGGTTAGGATTAGAGGACTGTGATCAGAGGAGAGGTTGTCTAGGCGTTTAATGGAATGATTAATTGTGCCTAGGCCTGTGTGGATGAAGAAATCAAGGAGGTCAGGATTACGAGTGGGATCTGTCGGCCAGTAGGTAGGAGAGCAGGGAGAAATGTAGTGGCAATGGTTGGAATTAAGTGCCGACAGTAGAGTTCGGCCACGGGAGTTGGTGATTCTGGCACCCCACTGTTGGTGTTTGGCATTAAGGTCTGCACCTAGAAGGAAGTGGTTTCCAAGTGAATCAAGGAGGGAACTGAATTGGGTGAGGGAGACTGTTTTTCCAGGAGGACAATAAGCTGCAGCTATTGTAAGAGGGAAAGGGAAGGTTTTGATAACAACTGCAGTTGTTTATAGGAAGCTATGATTTGGTAAAGGTAGTAAGTAATGAGAGAAGGAATGATGGATGATGACGGCAGTGCCACCATGAGCTTTCCCGTCCGGGTGATCCGTCCGATGAGTTTCGTATTGTGCTATATTGAGTGTTCTGTTACTAGTTAGTCGAGTTTCAGTAATCAGGGCTATATCAATGTTACTGTCGTGTAGTAGTGCTGTCAACTCGTCATATGATTCCGAATACCATTCGCATTCCAGAGGAGAATGGATAGGGAAGGTTTCATTTAGGGATTTCTTTGGGCTGGGATGATAATGTGGGATAATGCATTTGTAAGGAGTGATATAAGAGGTGTAATCATAGATCGAAATTTCGAGAGGAAAGAGTTAAGGATAGAAGAGATATCAGTGGCATTAGGAGGAGGCGGAATATGAGGAATTGTGGGTATGTTATTTTTATTGGGTTGGATTATGGGATTTTGTGGGAGCTGGGTTTGAGACTGAGGGATTTGGTTAAGGGAAGGATATTGGGATGCAAGATATATTTTATGTGGCTGGGGTTGTGGCATGGCCCCTGTTTCAGTAGCTAGCTCCCTGCCACCCATCATATTAGCATAGGAGATGGTTTCATTTACCAGTCTAGAGGGCTGTCTTCTTGGCCTTGTTTCTTCGATGCTAGTTTGGGCTGGTTGAAATCGTGCCTTCAGCTTTTTGTAAGTTTCGCAAACTTTATAGTTTGCCGGATGGCCCTTGTGGCATAGAGCGCATACGGCTGGACTATCACGCGACTTGTTACAGTCTTCGGTTTTGTGTGAATCGCCACACCTCACACATCTTGGGATATGATGGCAGTAGCGCTTAGTGTGTCCGTAGGATTGGCAATTGTGGCATTGAACAATGTCTTTTTTTGGATAAGGTTTTTCTACTACAACATTTGTGTAGTAGAGCCTCTTAACCTCGAAGATTTTTCCACTCCAGGAGTCGGCTCAAGGTCAACAAAAAATAATGGTAATGGTGTTTTGTTACCTGTTCCAGGATTGTTTTTGTTATCTTTGACAACATTTATAATTTGCCGTACTTTGAACCCCATGGAAGTGAGTTCTTCTTCTATAATATCAGCAGGTGTTGTGTGGTGGAGATGCCGAATTACGATTCTTACTGATTTTTCATTTTTGAGCTGATATGTATGAAAATCAGCTTTTGTTTCACTCAAATATTTGATAATCGTGCGGTAGGTGTCAGGTGTATTAGGGATTAACTTGGTATCATTAGCCCTGCTTGTACATGAATAACTCTCTGGGCTTGTAATTTTATTTATTTGTTCACAGAGGAGTTTAAAGCTCCTTATGTTTCTAATGAAGATAGGTGGGGGGCGTGGTATCTTATTATTAATAATAGTTTCCATTTCTTCTGGTTCTGTGTTCTTAAGCAGATCAAAACGATTTGGAGAAAAAAATGGCGATTCATCTTGAACTCCTTGTGAAGAAGTCCCAGGTTGATTATTTACTGTAGTAGTATTTTCAGAGCTGGCTGTGAAAGGCGGGGTTCCTCTCTTGGCTTTTCTTGACTTGGGTTTTGTCGGACTCGGTTTAGACTCCAGAGACCGACTTCTTTTATTTTTGCTTGACATTACCATGTGATAATATCTCATACTGGCATTTTAGGGGAAAAGAAAAAAAAATAATAAAAAAATAAATAATAATAATAAGTTCCACGGTTCTTATTTTGGTTATATTAATGTTATATTTTAAATAATCTTCCGGCTGAGGGTTATTAAAATTTGAAATTTTCATAAATAATGAGTTATACCTTGTATTTAAAGTACGATCAATGTCTGTCGATAATAAATGATTAGTGGCTTTTTCTATTATGCTATTTTTATTAGATAATAATTTTTGTGGATTGAAAAAAATCTTGAAAGTGTTCTGGGATACTGCCGTTAATGGTTAATTGTTTAATTTGAGATACCCAATTATATTGAAAATCTGGTTTGTTGGTATGTAGATCTAAAAGTCTTTCGAGGCAGATATGGGGTAGCCGATTTTCTGGTAATGCCATGATTTTAATTGAAAAAATTATTATTTTTTTTAGTACTGGGATGAATAACGGATTCCGTCCTGTTTCTAATCTTACAATATAATTTGGTGTACATTTGGGCCAGAAATATAGTGTTTTTAGAAATTTAAGTTGAATATTTTCGATTGTTTCCAGGTAGTTTAAACTCCAGATCTGAGCTGTATACAGAAGTGTTGATGAGACCATAGCATCAAAAAGATTCCCAGGAATCACTTTTACCCTTTATAAGTATTGCTTTTACTTTTGCGATTGCAATAGTTGCTTTTTGTACAAAGTGATCAGCTGCTTTTGCAAACTTTCCTGTTGAGGTAAATGGTACTCCTAGATAATTATAAGCCTTTTTTATTTGTAGTTGATTTTCTTTCCAGTAGAATGGTTTTATTTTTTTTGTTTTAGGGGATTTGTGGAAAACTACTATATTGCTTTTATCTGGGTTTAGGAATAGCGAATTTTGATCACAGTATGTTTCTAGTATTTTCAAGTTCTTCTGAGTACTTTGCCATGAATTACTTAAAAGGACAATGTCGTCAGCAAATAGGAGCATTATAACCTCTTTGTTTTTATTAATGGAAATCCCAGTCGCCCCGTTACTTTGGAAATATAATAAAATATCTGAAAGAAATAAAATGAAGAGTACTGGGCTTAGGCTCTCACCCTGAAGAAGACCTGAGCTAATATTGATGTTTTCAGAAACTTCGTTGCCAACTTTTATATGCATGCTTGCGTTATCATATAACATTTTCATTACTCTGATAATTTTTCCACTTAGTCCTACATCAAATAATTTCTGCCATAGTAAATTATGGTTTATGGAATCAAACGCCTTTTTAAAATCTGCAAATATAGCATATACGTAGCTTCTTTTAGCGCGCAAATTAATATTTATTAGTGAAGAAAGTGCGAAAATGTGTTCTTCGCATCCTCTTCCTTCTCTAAAACCTGCTTGTTCTTCAGGAATTAATTTTTCCATCTCCGCCCATCTCATGATCCTTTGTGACAGCATAGCTGTAAACAATTTCGTAGCATTGTTTATCAAAGAGATGCTGCGATAGTTTGTTAAATCCTTCTTGTCCCCTTTCTTGTGGACTAGATGTAATTTTGATATAGACCATCGAGACGGGGGTTTCTCAGTGTCCATGATCATGTTATAGAGGTTTAGGAGGTAGTGTTCCCATTCAGGAGTTAAATTCTTAAAAACTTCATAAGTGATATTATCAAATCCAGGAGACTTATTTTTTTTTTTGATTTTTTGATACAATATTGTAATTCTTCTAGTGAAAAAGGGATATCAAGGAATGGATGGGTAACAGAAAAGAAATTAACATGTAATATTGTTTTTTTCCCGTATAGCATGTTGTAATATTCTACCCATTGTTCTATTTCTATTTCGTTTCTATGAATTAAGGGTGGTTTAAGAGATTTGATTACTTTCCAAAATTCTGTTCTATTTTTAACGTTTTGTAATTTTTTTTATAATATCAGTACGGTATTCCGCTTTCTTCATAAGTATTATTTTCCTATATTTTGTTTTAGCATTTAGATATTCTTGAACCGAATTTTCTTCATAATTACTTTTGATCATTAAAGTATATTTTTTGTGATACAGTCTCTTTAATTGTTTACATTCGAGGTCAAACCATATTTTTTTTTGTGAAGTGGTGTTATTATTAGGATATTTTTTCAGCTTCATTGGTTGTGATTTTAGAAGTGAATCTGTAAGGCAGGCAATCATATTTTCATATATCTTTTTGGTGTCATTATCATTGTAATAAATCCTGTTAGATGTTTGAAGGTTTTTATAAAATTCTTTAGTCTTGTTTTTGTCCCACTGTGCTGAAATTTTCATTGATTTTGACTCCTGTTTAACTATGTTTTTTTTATTAAGGTTGGTAGTATTTAAAATTGAGATATTGCAGCCTAAATGGTCGGATTCATCGGAAAAGGCAGTTATCTTTAAATATGGTAAAACAATTTTCATTTATCCAAATTAAATCTATTGTACTTTTTCCTTTGCTTGAAATATACGTATATTTGCCTGGTCTGTCTGAAACAGTCCGCCCATTACATAAAAAAAAACCCATGAGATTCCATTAATTCAACAAGTAATATTCCGCGGCGATTAATATTTAAATGGTTGACTTTTCTTTTGGAGTAAAGTAATGAATTTTCAAATAAATCATCTTCCACATCATTCAAACTACCCACATGAGAATTAAAATCTCCGATTGTGTGGAAAATTAATATTTATATTATTTAACACACACTCTAGTTTGTCTAAATAAACATCAAAATCACAGCCCGGTGGTAAATATATGTTAGCCAATGTAATCAATTTATTATTTAGGAAGAAATTTATTATTATAAAATATTGGTCACATTCAATAAGAGTTGCATCTTTTGTTAAATTCCTATTAATAAATGTAATTAAGCCAGCACTAGCTCTTCCAGAAGTTTTAGTTTTTATTGCATTGCTTGCAAAAGGGATATATTCTCATAGCCAAATTGGAGTTTTGAAATTACTATTTGTTAACCATGTTTCTACGATACAGATTGCTAATGTTTTTTTTTGTGAAATATTGACTTCAGATGGATTTATATTCCAAATATTTTTATATCCACATATATTACAAAATATTAAATTAAAATTATCATTTTCATTATCACTTTCTTTAATATCGTAAATATTTTTACTTTCCTTAGTACTGTTATTTTTGATGTTTTCTAGCTCACCTGGGTGTTTGGCTAATCCTGCCGGTTGACAATATTGATATTGGTAGGTTGGTGTATCTAGAGGTCGGGGTTTTAAATGTTGTAAACAGTTGCTGTTCGTGTTGTTAACCGTGAGTGGGGGATCCGTACTTTCAAGTTCATTGTCAAGATTATTGTTTTTTCCAGTTACAAATTTACTATCCGGTTGGTGCGAGAAAATGTGTCACTGAGTTAGTCCGGTGTCTTTTTGTTTCTTACTTGGCAAACTTTTTTGTGAAATTCCTCCTGGACTGGCATCTGAGGGGTAAGTCTTTTTTTTATTATTATAATCTTCGTCTGGGCTAAATTCATTCGAATCCGTTTCGTAATTAGAATCAGATAGATTTTTTAATAATAATACATCTTCTTCAGTATGAATCTGTAATCGTGTTGTCCCCTCTGCTTTTATATATATATATATATATATATATATATATATATATATATATTCCCATTTTTGTGCCATGCATATTTATAAAGCCCTTCTCTCTGAAGTGATTTCACTTTAGAGAATAATTGTCTATTATACTTAGTCAGCGCCTCGTTTATATAAATCCTATCCGAATCACGCTTCTTTAGGTACTCTAAGTTAAGTACTTTAAGATTTAGATTGTCCTTATTTTCTCTAGCTTTAGACATATATATTTCTATAAATATATTTCTATCTAGTTTTCTTAAAAATTCTAGAATTATTATGTCTGTAAAAGAACCATTTCTTCTTCTAATACGGTAATAATTGTCTAGATCTCTAATATTTATTTCACATTTTAGTAGATCTAACACTTGTTGGATTAATTTATTTAGGTTTTCTCCTTCGTGAAACGGTATTCCTATTATTTCACTTTTTTTATTTGCATGCTGGGTTAGAATAAATTTAGTATCCATTTCTATTCGAACTAAATCCTGCTTTAAACTTCGATATTTCTTTTTTATATTTTCTAAATCGGAAAACATATTCTCAAATTAAGTTTTTAAATAATTTTGAGTTTCCTGTATGTTTGAAATAGTTGCATTATATTGACTTAAAGAACTTTTAATTGAAGCTATTTCTGAATGGATACCAGCACTAGAATTAATGAGGAGGTCCAATTTCTCATCTAAGCTCATATTGCTCGAGGTTTTTGATTCCATTTTTACCTTTTTTTATTTTTATTCCTTTTGAAGGCTGGGTTTGATCTATGTCCAAGGTGCAGTTGTGACGTCACTAAAAGTGATATACTTCTTTAAGATAACTATTGACTATAATATGTAAATATTACTGTGGCTAAAATACTTCCTTTAAGCACTTTAACACTTTATAAACCGGTTTCGAACTTCTGCTTCAGAAAAAACTCACTTTAAACCACAATATAGTACACAGTTAGACAGAGCTCGTTATCGGTGTGCTAACCTCTCCTAATATATGAGTTGGGATATGAGACCGTATGGGATGCACAAGATTCAAAAATAATTCAGGAAAGCAGTAAAGCTATTCTAGAATCCTATAAACAGAAACTCATAGAAGAGGACCATATCAGTATTAACAACTATAACTATAGCCATATATATCAATATTTACAACAGAACAATTATCTACAATTCAATTGCAATATTTTAAAGATTAGACTAGTGAGCCAATTAAGAGTTTGAGGAACAAAACTAATCCGAATATATCATAAAGGTACCACATATTGTATAAATTGCGAGGATGACTGTACTCTCTGTAACCTTAAACAGAAGGAAGACTTATTTCATTTGATATTTGTGTGCCCACATTATGCTCAGTTAAGGGATAATTATATTAACCCAATCGTAGGACCAAATTATTATAGAGATTCCGTGGTATTTGTGCTGGAAGTGGATAGCATGCCATAGCTAAACCTCATTTTTTATTTTTTTGTAAATTTACTAAAAACAAGAAGTTTTTTAAGGAATGAATGAAGGTAAAGAGACTTATATAAAAGCTGTAATATCAACCGATTATTGTAATTTTCATTTCGTATCTATGAAACTAAGGAATAATTCTGTGTATTTTTAGTTTTATTCAATTATAATGGAAGATTATGCTTTATGTATATGTATGTATGTGTGTGTATGTGGGTGTGTATGTATGTATATAGTTGTGTGTGTATGTATGTATATGTATATATATATAGTTATTTTTGTGAATTTAGTTATTTGGTTAGTTTATTTAGTTATTTAGGCCAACTCCTTGCTATGAGATGTATCTCTACAAGCAATAAAAAAAAAAAAAATAATAAAATAAAAATACTTTAAAATTCTTAGTAGACACGCAAGAAACTTGATTATCAACTTTTACAAATATCAGCAGTTACATTTTATATTACAAATGTGTTTTCAGGTTGAAGGGTTCAATGAAATAGTTTTTGTTCTGATTATATATTATAGTAAGTTATATTTCTTAGTATACAGTTATCGATAAAATTAAAAATTTTACTTTTAAAAATCAACAATTTGGAGATTTCTTTCAGTGGGTTTAGTTTACTCTTTATTTCCCTATTTATTTATTTTTTTTAATTATCAACACTATTGTATATTTTCCTAAATCGATCCTCGTTTTTGTGGGGAAAGAAAAAAAAACGTTGATCCTTACTGAAAACTAAGTTTCTCTTAATTTCTATCGAACCCTAATTCATCAGGTTCCACAGAATATAAAAATCCAGAGCATCTGTGAGATTAGAAATTACTATGAATGTGTATTACCGAATCTTATGCAGATTGTGGAATAGCTGAAATTTTAACTAAATGTTTTCGTCCTAATGATTACTTTTTGAATTGTGTTGTTCGAATATAATAATCTGTGGAATTAATTCCTTTATGACATATGCCAAAATATTTATTTAGGGTATTTTTAATTACATAAAGTATTCATATGTTAACTAGTTATTTGTTCCAAATATCATTTTTCGTCGGTTTATTAATTTAACTAAAGGTATCTTCTGGGCATAAAAATGTTTGTAAATATCGTAGATATTCTAACTATGCTTTGAAAGAGTGTGTTTTAGGTTTTTTTTTTTTTTCCTTTTTATTATTTATAGAAGAAAATTCATCGCTATATTGAATAATATTTCGCGCACAGGTTTTTTTTTTTTTTTTTTTTTTTTTTTTATTTTTATTATGTATTTATTGAAATTTACAACTGTATACAATATAAAATATGATACATCTAGTAAATGTGATGACAATGATAAAAATGACAAGTCTTGTTTTTAAAGCACCTACCCATTGGTAGCACTTATAAAGGTTCTTTATTATGAAGTTTTATATTAGAAGGTCCCGAGGCCATCTTCTTTTCAGGCGCCTCGGAGGATTATCTGGAATGGAATGAGAAGCAAGTTGTGATACTAATGGATTTGAATGATTGTGGAGTTTGCTATGAAAGGATTGATATCTGGTTTGAGCTAAGTCAGAAACGTAAGGTATATTAAGGTCTTTGTGGATAAGTTTGTTTGTGACGAAGTAAGGAGCATTTAGGATTTTTCTAAGGATTTTGGATTGTAAGGATTGGATACGGGATGAATTGGATGGTTTAGTGGAGCCCCAAAGCTCAACTCCGTATGTCCAAATTGGTCTAATTATTGTTATGTAAATGAGTCTTTTGTAATTAATTGAAAGGTTGGAACGTTTGTCAAGTAAATGTTGAAGTAGTCGAAAACGACGGGCAGTTTCTTGTCGTTTTAGTCTTGTATGTGGATTCCAAGTAAGACGTTTGTCCAGATGGAGTCCTAAGTAGCGGATCTGTTCAACGGGGATCAGTGGAACATCGTTAAAGGATATTGTAGGACAGGAGGTCGTGGGTTTACGACGGAGGGTGAAGGTTATTTGATGGGATTTATTTGGATTTATCTTGATTCTCCATTTTTCACACCATTCTTGAAGTTTTATGATATGGGATTGGAGTGTCTGGGAGGCAATAAAGGGATCATTGTTTACTGATAACACACACGTGTCATCAGCATACGTGGTGAGGATGGTGCTAGGATGCGTCGGGATGTCAGCTGTATACACCGTGTAGAGGATTGGACCAAGGATACTTCCTTGAGGAACACCTGCAGATTGGGTAAAGAGAGAGGAGTAGGAAAAGTTATGATTAACTTTGAAGGTTCTATCGCTAAGATATGAACGGATGATAAGGAAGTATGTAGGAGGTAGGAATTTACGGAGTTTGTAAAGCAGTCCCGGGTGCCAGACTCGGTCAAAAGCTTGTTCTACATCGAGAAAGGCTCCCGTGCAGTACATTCCTCGCTCCAATGCGGAGGAGACAACGTCCACCACACGGTGACATTGCTGGATTGTGGAATGTGATGTTCGGAATCCAAACTGGTGGTCTGGGATTATGTGATTGGAATCTAGGATCGGATACAATCGTTTTAAGATGAGTTTTTCAAGGATTTTGCCCATAATTGGCAATAGGGAAATAGGACGATACGAGGAAGGGTGTTCCAGTGGCTTTTTGGGCTTGGGTATCATTTTGACTATGGATAATTTCCAAGGATCAGGAAAATATGTTGTTCGGAGTACAGCGTTATATATGAATGTTAGGAATAGGATGGCTTTCCGAGGAAGGAGTTTTAGGATATAGGATGTAATAAGATCATGTCCAGGTGCTTTTTTGGTGGGCAATCTTTGGATGATACTTGATATTTCAGAGGGATGGAATGCTTTAGGAGGAGGGGACATTTGAAGTGGGATATTTAATTCTGTTTGAATACTTTCAAGGTGATTTGGGTCAAGGATATCAGGATGGGGTTTAAAGGTATTGAAAAGGTGCTGACCGAAAATTTGAGATTTTTCTTTGTCTGATCTTGACCATGTTTTGGTTTCAGTTAGGAGAGGGTGATTAAAATTTTTATAGTTCAAGAGTTTTTTGGTGGCCATCCATAAGGATTTGTCAGTCGTGTTGAGGTTTTCAGTATATGTAAATAAATTTTGAATTTTGAATTTTTTTATTTCTGTTTTTAGTTTGTTAGTTAATTTGGTGTAGTTGTTTTTGTCTGAATGGATATCTGGTCCTGTGCCACCTAGCTCTTGCTTTTCTCTTTTCTCTCAGTAGTATGCGAAGATGTTGTGGCAAATTACTCTGGAGAGAATTGTAAGTTTTTCTTTTTTGAGGTGTTATCTGATATGCTGTTGCGTATTGATGTCGTTAGTATATCTATGGCAGTATCAATGTCTTGTTTTGTTTTAAGTGGAATTTTTAAGTCTATTTTCATTTCTAAATCATATCGAAAACTGTCCCAGTCCACTCGGCCTGTAATCAGCGAAGGGTGGGTGGGTTTAGGAGTAGGAGTTGAATGTAGGGAAAGCATTACCGGACTATGATCGGATGAAAGGTCATTTAGGGATTTTATTGTGAGCTGGGATGATGATATCTGGGAAGTGATGAATATATCAAGGATATCAGGTCGTTTTTTTGAGGGATGTTGGCCAATAGGTGGGGTTCATAGGTGGAATGATGGAATAGCTATTGGTTGTAGAGACTCGGGATAGGATGCTGCCACGGGAGTTGGATGATCGACAACCCCACCGTTGGTGTTTAGCGTTGTAGTCTCCTCCTGCAATGAAGCGAGGTCCAAGGGATCGGAATAAGGATTCAAGATGATTATAGGAAAGAGGAATATTTGGAGGGCTATATACAGCTGAGAGAGTTAAATTGTAAGGACGTATTGATATGATAACCGAGGTTGATTGGATTTCTGCAGTTGGAGTGGAAGGAATAAAGGAATGGGGTAAAGATTTATGGATAAGGATACAAGAACCTGCATGTGCTGTGTTGTCTGGATGGTCTGATCGATAAGTGATGTAGTCACGTATGTGGAAATGTGATCGGTTAGTGAAGTGGGTCTCCGTAAGTAAAGCAATATCAATGTTGTTTTCATGGAGAAACATATCAAGTTCGTCTCGGTGGTTATGTAGTCCATTCGCGTTCCACAAAATGATAGTCAGTGGCTTTGGGCTCATTGTGGAATATTGAATGGGACTTGGGAAAGGACTCTGGTAAGAAGTGAAATGAGCGGTGCAATCGTTTCTTTTAGCTCGGATAAGAAGGAGGATAGGATGTTATTAATGTCTGCTGGGTTTGGAACAAGATTTGATTCAGGGAGCTGAGATGAAGAATTGTAACTAGGAGTGCTAACTGGGATTTGGACCTGTCTTGAGATACTAGGAATAGTGTCAACTTTTAATGATGTTTGATTTGGGAGGTTAACTATGGAAGAAGTTTGGATTGGAACTGGGTGTTGATTCTGTGGTGGTAGTTTTACACGGAGAGGTAGATGATATGGAGGAATGTTCTGACTAGGAGGTTGAGGAGGAGGTTGAGATTTGGAAAGTACAGGCTGTGGTCGGGAGCTTTGAGGCGCCTGATGTCGAGTCTGACGATTTACTATAATATTTGAATATGACGGGGGAGCATTTAGATTCCCTCGTTTTCCCTGTTGTGGAGGATGGATGGTGGATGAAGTAGACGGCTTGGGCTCAACAGTGAGAAGTTGATCTTATATTTTTCATGAAGGGTTTTCGGAGGTTCTACACTTTCTTCTTGAGAGTTGTGAGGTCGATTTTTTAAAATTACTTGCAAATGTCTCTGCCTTTGAAGGTTTAGGTTTGTTTTTAAAATATAATTTATACTATAAAATGTATGTAGAATTTTGTCGGCCTTTATTCCGGTTTTTCCACTATTGGGGAGACGTTAGATCGGTAGCTGCTGGCAGGGAGCTGGGTCCTCACAGCCCTTCCGCCCTACTGCAACGGCAGGTAGCTTACTAATCATCCGCACGCTATTGTTAATCGTATTTTCCAAATTAAGATCAACCAGTGCAACCGAAAATGAATCGTTTTGTATAATCGTGTTTAATTATCTTATGACTAAGTGGCCATAACCGTTTTTTTTTTTTTTTTTAAATCAATAATTCTTCAGATGTTTTTTTTAAATTCTAAAATAATTGACAACAAAAATTCGTAAATGGTAGCGTGAATTTAATAGGGTTTTTATTACCAAATCAGTTTACTGATTTAATATTGATGATTCCGTTCACAAATGAAAGCGAAGATAAATTTGCCTCAAAAGTGCTGCTATCTCTTGAAAACAAAATCTCTCAAAAACTCGGTATATTTAGCCTTAAGGCTACGTTATCTGAATTTTATTTTCTCAATTATTTTAGATTTTGAAAATATTTCCTGGCGGATTATTGAATTTAAAAAAAAAACAACAAAAAAAAACAGCTTATAGGCACTTATTCATAAGTTAAATGAATCCAGTTATGCAAAAAAGATTGATTTTCGGTTGTATAGGTTGATCCCAATACAATAGCAGGTGGATGATTAGTAAGCTACCTGATGTTGTAGTAGTGGGGGAAGGGCTGTGAGGACCAGCTCCCAGCCAGCTACCGATCTAACGTCCAACGTCCAATAGTGGAAAAAACAACAGAATAAAGGTCAACAAAATTTGACTTACATTTGAGTATACAAATGATATTTAAAAAACAAACCTATGGGCGAAATATTATTCAAAATAGCAATGAATGTTCTTCTGTAAATAATAAAAAGAAAAAAAAAACCTAAAACAAACTCTTTCAAAGCATAGTTAGAATATCTACGATATTTACAAACATTTTTATGCCCAGGAGACTTTAACCTTTAGTTAAAACAATAAACCGACGAAAAATGATATTTGGAACAAATAACTAGTTAACATATGCATATTTTATGTAATTAAAAATACCCTAAAAAAATATTTTGGAATATATTATGAGGAATTAATTTTATTAATTAATAAATATAATGATTATTATATTCGAAAAGCGGAATTAAAAAGTAATCATTAGGACCAAAACATTTAGTTAAAATTTTCAGCTACTGCACTATTTGCATAGGATTCGATAATATACATTCTTAGTGATTTCCAATCTCACAGATGCTCTGAATTGTTATATTTTATGGAACCTCATGAATTAGGGGTCAGTCAGTGTTAGTACAGTGAACAGTGTTAATACCGTGCCCAATACAACAGGATTAGACCCTGCCCTATCTATACGCCTAGCGTCTGATATTGACTTCTTTTTTTATTTTCTTCTTTTGTCTTTTTAGTTTTCTACGTTTCTTTAAAATAATGGAATTTTGTACTTCAAATAGTGAAGAACAATGCGAAGAGGTACAAACCTCAAAAGGTACGAAAAGAAAAAGATTAACTTCTAACAAAAAATAGAAGGTACGTCAATACTTACAAAAAACATTTATGATATTTTGAGCGATGAGGAAGAGGACATTCCAAAAGAATGCTTGGATCAAGCTAATAAGAAACCAAAAATGCCACCGATTGTCCTATATAACAAATTCAAAAATTTTAAAAGCTGACTTGAGTATTTAAATAAGAATATAAAAAATCAATATAATTTAAAAAAAAACAAAGACAATAGAATGCTAATCTATACTTCAACTAAAGAAGATTTTAATACTTTAAAACATCTAATAACAGAGAACAAAGGAGAATACCACACATACACTTTACAAAAAGATAAAACTCCTTCATTTGTATTAAAGGGGCTGCCTGCTTCTCTAGTGGTAGGTGACATTATTGATGATTTAAAAATACAAAATGTTGCTGCTATTAAAGCAACTCAGTTTATAAAAACCACAGAAGAAGGAAACCAAATTAAACTACAAATTTATGAAGTTACACTACAAAATATGCATGAAATTTGTAAAATCAAAAAAATCAAATATGTTTGCAAATGCCGTTGCAAAATTACAGAAATTCTATAGAAGCCCAGTATTATAAAGAATGTCAAAACAACAATTGGAAAATTAAAAATATGTAATGAACCCATTGAAAAAAAATAGTATTTTAATTGCAGGGATTATGGAAATATTAGCCTAAATATGGCAAATAATTGTTAAATGAATGTTATGTTTTGGAATTGTAGGTCCATTACCAAAAAAAACAACTTTTCAAAGAGTTTTTAAAACTAGTAACGTACAAATTGCGGGTATTGCGGAAACACATCCTTAATTATTGAGGGGTATATAGTACACAGAGCAGATAGAAATAGCCATGGTGGAGGTGTGGCCCTAATTATTCACAAATCCATCTAACACCACCGTATTAAAATTTCTAATATACTAAACCTAGAGGCTACAGCTGTAGAAATCGAACATGATCGGTATCCAATGATAATAGTTTCATGTTACAAACCACCATCATACTATAAAAATAAATGCACCGAACAAACCAGGAAACCAAGTATTATAGACTTAGTTTTAATCAAAAATATAACGACAATAAACAAAATTTACTCAGTGGCGGAACTAACCTCCGATCACAATCCTCTAGCGTACCACATAAAATTCCTATTAAAACATTACAATAATAATAAACAATTCAATACACTAATAAACTGGAAACAATATAAAGAAATAATAAACAAAACACTTGAAAACGAACTTCACTTAGTAACAAAAACTGGTTTTGAAAATGTTCTACTGCATTTTCAGTGGAACATTTTCAATTTTAGAACAAAATGCAGTAGAACATTTTCAAAACAGTATACAGTCATCAATAGTCGAATCTACACAGCAAAGCTTTAACCGATTAAATTTTAATAATAAAAATCCATGTATTCATTTTTTAATCAAACTAAAGAATATGTTCAGACGTAAACACCAACAATACCTAATCACAACATTCAAAAATTCGAAATATACTTATCTAAATTAATAAATAAACTAATTTTTAATCAGACAAATAAAGAATGGAAAGAAAAGCTTAGTAAAGTCAAAAAACAACCGATAAACTCTGGTCAATACATAGAATTTTGAAAAAAGGCAAAACATACCAGTACCCACCTTTTACCTACTCAAATAGAACCGAATTTTCTCCTTCTGGTAAAGCCAATCTGATAGCTGACCATTTAGTAAAAATAAGTGGCCAAAATAATAATTTAAGAATCAAAAATCACACCACAAGAATAAAAAAAGAAGTGAAAAGAAAATTAAACGAAAATATAGATACTCCCCAAAATGCACTCTGTAATTACTCCGAAATTTACAAAATTATGAAAAAAAAACTAATATGAAAAAACACCTGGTCACGACGCAATATTCCCAATATATTTAAAAAAATTACCACCCGCAGGAATTACACGATTGGTACAATTGATAAATTCAATGCTAAAATTGAAACATTACCCACAACTATGGAAAATGGCTATAATTAAAGCGATTTTGAAACCAAACAAAGATAAAAAACTTGTTGAAAACTACAGACCCATAAGCTTATTGTGTGTTACAGGCAAAATAGCTGAAAAAAAATAATATTTCAAAGATCAAATTCATATATTAAAAATAACAAAATATTTATAAACGAACAATTTGGTTTCAGACATCAGCATTCTGCTGTAGCCCAAATAGGTAGGTTGACCGATAACATTACTGAGGGATTTAATAACAAACAACATACAGGTATGGTATTACTAGCGTGCAAAGAGCTTTTGACAGTATCTGGCATGACGGGCTAATATTCAAACTGACGCTTTACAATTTTCCACCATATTTAATAGCACTTATAAAATCATATTTAGCAAACCGCACGATAAAAGTATCTATAGACGGCCACTACTCCACAGTACGTACACTTTCCGCCGGTCTCCCTCAGGGCGCGGTTTTATCTCCAACGCTTAAAAGTATGTATTTACATAAATGACATACCTAACTCATTCAAAGTTCAAAAATCTCTGTTCGCCTATGATACGGCTTTTTATACTTCAAGTTATAGACCGGACACAATCACTAATAGACCGACTACAGCACTTAAAAAATAGAGAGATTTTACAATAAATGGAAAATAATTATAAATCAGGAAAAAAAAACACAAGCTATACTATTTACAAAGAGACGGCCAAGCAATATTCCCCCAACTGACTGTAAACAGAACGCCTGTACCTTGGTCAACTCAGATCAAATATTTAGGACTCAAGATGGATAAAGAACTGACGTTTACTTCACACACTGATTATGTGTGTAATATAGCAAACAGGGCTCTGTGTACTATATACCCATACTTTAATAGGAAATCTAAGACAAGCACAGATAATAAACTATTATTATACAAAGTTTGCTTAAGATCTATATTAACATACGCAAGCCCTATATTTATTTCTATGTCTAAAACAAATTATAAGAAACTACAAGTATTCCAAATCAAATACCTTAGAATCACAAGAAACTATGTATTCTACACAAAAATTGAGATTTTACATAAAGAACTGTGTATACCTTATATTAAAGTCTTCATTGAGAAAATATGTAAACAATTTTTTATTTAGCGTAAAAACAATAAAAACCCACTTACAAAACATATAGGGAACTACACAAAAAATAGTACAAAGCGATGTTTACAATGTACATAAAAGAGCTAAGCATTTATTATTGTAATATATCAATCTAATTTATTTATTTTAAATATGCTTGTAGTATGTATATTTATAAAAAATTGCATATTTATGTAAATAAGTGTGTATGTAGGTATGTATGGGTATGTATGTGTGAATATATATAATGTATGTATGTGTGTATATATATATATACATATTGTTACGGTCAGGTAAGGTTGGGGGTGCCGGGGGCGGTCCGGGCGCAGGTAGCTGGAAAGGCCGGCCTAGAAGGGTCACGGTGGGGCAGAAGGGCCTAGACCTGTAACCTGCCTGGAACGATCTAGAATGTTCGGCGTAGCTTTAAATAGGCCGACTTCTAGCCTAGTGAGTCAGTATCCATGTGTCAGTGATCAAGTAACGATCAGTCAGGTGTCAGTGGCAGTTCAGTCAGTGAGTTAGTGACAGTGATTAACAGTGTCAGTGAGTGTAGTAACAGTCTCTGTGTCAGTGTAATATATAATTGTATATATATATAATTGTGATCTTATATATAATTGTGACATCTAGTTTTAAGATATTAAAGATAAGTATTGTGTAATATACATATTAGTGTAATTAGACCTAAGTATAATTGTTATTGGGTTAAGTAGCTTAAGGGACCTATTTGTATTTATTAAGTTGTAAATAAATTGCCTTATTAGTTGTAGTAATAAGTTGTAAATAATTCTGCCATACGAAGTATCTTCAAGGCGGAAAACATTATAGTTCACACCATTCACACCAAACAGCTGCTGTGGTATGGCCATTTAAGAAGAATGAGCCAAGAAAGATGGCCAAAAAGGATATTTAACTACCTCCCGGAAGAAAGACGAAAAAGAGGCCGCCCAAGGAAAACATGGATTCAAGTAGTTGAGGAGGTAATGGCGGCGAGAGGATTACGGGAAGGAGATTGGGAAGACCGCGACTACTGGCGGTCCAATGTATTGGGTCTCGGTATATGACCTAAGGTCGTCAAATCCGAAAAAAAAAATAAATAAATACAAAAAAAATAAATTAGTGTTTAGTATTTAAATTTTGATTTGATAAGTCATACCCCCAGTGGCCCGTAACAATATATATATATCTGTGTGTGTGTGTGTGTGTGTGTGTGTGTATACAGATATTTAAGAACGTATAGTCACAATCTTTGTTTATTTTTTTACTAGAATGTAATATTTTTCTGTTTATTCCTTGAAAGTTTTTTTTTTCATATATTTTTCTTTCATTATAATTATAATTACGTCACATATATTTAAGTTGATTATTAGTATTGTATTTTAAGTTGAGTCTGGTTAGTTTCTTGGTACATCATGTAATTTTGTGAATTGTAAAAACAGATTATATAAGAAACAAAGAAATAAAAAAAAAAAAAAAAAAAAAAAAAAATGAATTAGGGTTCGGTAGGAATTGAGGAAACTTAGTTTACAGTAAGGCTCAAAGCTTTGCTCTTCCTTCGTAATCTTCGAACAGAATATCACTTTGTATTGTTTTTATATGTTTTAAGTTAGAAATTTTAATTTTAAATTTATAAGAATATTTTTGAGAATAAGAAATTGTTTTTGTAAAACAAATATTGTTTTTTGTTAGATAAAATTATCTAAAAAGTCACCAAAAAAAATTATTGAAATATCCGAAGTGTGAGATTCCTAGTGTTTATATAATGCTACGTTCATCAAACCGTTGTCTGGTAACAATAGTCCAGGCAACGAAGACCAAAAAAGGCCAAATAGGGGACATAATTCATGTAGAAGCCAATTTTGGCACTGTTGTAGGGGGAGGTGTCCTTAACAACATAATAAAAGTACTGGGGGTGGGGGTGGATCTAAGGGTGGGGTGGGGCTCTTTTTTTTCAGTATTTCGTTAATAACTCAAAGACTCTTTCCTCTAGCGAAAATTTAAATATATACTAAATTAATTAACATTCTTTACAAAAAAGATTCTATACATTTTTTTCCTGGGATTAATGCTTAAGGAGATATAGTGGGGATTGCATCCTTGGCCACTCTCTCCACCCACAATTAGAATTAGCTTTTGTCGTCCTTAAGGATTGCTGTTTTAACGGTTTTTTTTAAGTTATCCGAAGGATAACTTCTGCCATTGTTGTCCTCCAGGATATTGTTTTAAAATATTTAACGGCTTTAAGATGGCGGACCTAAAAAGGACACTTTTTAAAAAATATTCGACTATTTGACTGTTTTAAGACGGCGGGAGGATATTAATTCGTTGTTAACCCATTCTACGGGAGGCAGAAGATAGTTTTTCAACGCTAACGACTCCTTCCCGTTTACTCTTTTTGCTAAAAAGGTACGATATAGAAGAGTGGCGGTGGTGGTTCGGGGCGGGATTAAGAGATTGCTTCTGTTTTTAAGGACACTGTTTTACAAATCTGCCAGGATATGACGATTTTTCGAGGCCGAGGAAGGACATCTTTGGCCACTCTCTCCATCCACAATTAGAATTAGCTTTTTCGTCCTTAAGGATTGCTGTTTTAACGGTTTTTTTAAGTTATCCGAAGGATAACTTCCTCTATTGTTGTCCTCCAGGATATTGTTTTAAAATATTTAACGGTTTTAAGATGGAGGACCTTAAAAGGACACTTTTTTAAAAATATTCGACTATTTAACTGTTTTAAGACGGCGGAAGGATATTTAAGGGAGGTAGGGGAAAAAAAAAGTTTTTATTGTTAAAAATTATATAATGTTAAAATTGAAATGTTTATTGTTACAAATGAATAGTTTATTGTTCCTAATCAAACGGTTATTGCTTAAAACAAAATGTTTGTTGTTAAAGATAGAATCGGTATTATAGTACAGCATTCGATCCTTAAAATGGAACCAAAAATAAAATGGTCTGAAAAGTGGATAAGTTCAACCTTAGCTCTAAATGTGGTAAAAAGGTTTCTTCAAAATAGCATCGGGTTTGGGCAGGAGAGTAGGAAAATTGTATGTTTTTAACAGTATGATACAATAACTCGGGAACCGTTACTTTCAGCACATTTTATGTTTTATACATTATTAAAGCTAAGAAAATTTGCAATAAATTTGGTTCTATTAATTTTTTGCTTAGATCAATAGTTTTAGAACTGTGGAGGACGAAAAATAAGCTAACTTGCGGTAATTATTACTCAACGGTTGATTATAACTACAAAACAATTTGTCCGATCTAAAATTTGTTTTTCATATAAAACCTGGTTAAATTGACTATTTAAGATCCCATATATCAAATTTTAATTAAATTTCATATGATACTCTTGGCAGCACGATACAAACTGCGAACGTTAATAAAATTCAAGTTTTTTTTGGTTCGTTTTTCTCTATAACTCCTAAACAATGTGTCCAATCATAAATTTCTTTTTGCCATCTCAAAGCTACTTAAATTATCCATCAGGCCCTGTATATGAAATCGTGATTTAATACCTTCACAGTACTAAAAATATAGATTGGAGCAAAAAAAATGTATAGAATCGAATTTATTGCAATTTTCCTTGGCTTTAATAATGTATAGAACACTAGATGTGCTGAAAGTAACGGTTCCCGAGTTACATTGTAAAATTATTCTAGATATTAGAATTCATCAGATTTCTAATCAGTGCAATATAATCAAACCATTATGATCTTGAATCAAATTTTATAATTAACTCATTGATTTTTTATGGAATCAGCAAAAGTACTAAAGCTTTTTGATTTTAATATCAAAAAAGTAAATAATTTTATAATATAGCCCGAACGTTAGTAGTAATAGGAAATAAACTTTTAGGCAAAACCTTTTTTGAATTAAATACTCATTCAATACGTATATTTGAACTCTTTTGAAAAAAAATAATTCAAAACCTGGCAATAATATTTTGTTCTGTAAACAGTAAAAAAAAAAAAAAAAAAAAAAAAAAAAGAGTAGTGTACGACACATTATAATAAAAGTTTTTTTTTTTTTTTTTTTTTTTTTTTTTTTTTTTTTTTTTTTTTTTTTTTTTATATATATTTTAATTATCGTGGTTGACATTCAATCTGTAATAACCATTTGATTAGTAATAATAAACTATTCATTTGTAACAATATACATTTCAATTTTATCATTATATAACTTTTAACAATAAAACTTCCCCCCCCCCATACCCCCCACTATATCTCCTTAAGCATTGATCCCAGGAAAAAAATGTATATAATCTTTTTTGTAAAGAATGTTATGTTAATTAATTTAGTATATATTCACATTTTCGTTAGAGGCAAGAGTCTTCGAGTTATTAACGAAAAACAGAAAAAAAAAAAAAAAAAAAAAACGACATTTAGAGCGCCCCTCCATCCATAGCTCCTTAATTACTCAAAATTTCCTTCGTTGCTTGGTCAATAACTACAATTTATCCAATAGATGTTTTACGTAGCCTACTTCAAAATTCAATTAAAATTCTAAATATTATTTATATACCATAGAACAGTGAAAAATTCCACCATTTGATATACGCGCCCCTTTTGAAGTTTCGTTTGAATTTTATTATATGTTTTGTTGTACTCGATATACCCGTCACCAATTGAGGGAAAAGTTGGCCTGTTTAGGCCAAATACCCTCTAAAAATTAACAGAAATAGAGTGGTGGAATTTCCCACCCGCAGTATATGAAATGAGTGCAGAGACAATAAGGATCACTGAAATCTGAAAATCACAAAAGGAACCAGCTAGTTTTAAAAAATACAAATTTCATGTTCATTAAATTTCATGTTAATCATATTTACAACAATCTGTAAACTTATATTTTTTTAAAAGCAAAACTGAGGTTCTTTTCTTTTCACTGAAAACAAATTTTAACGACAAATAAGTGAATCTATTCAAAAATATAGTAGTATATTATGAAGAGATTTAGAAAAAAAAAAAAAAAAGAAGAAGGGAACTAATGAGTAAACTATGTGTAATTTTACTCTTCCCGACAATTTTATTTGACAATTTGAATTTTATTTTTTTTTTTTTACTAATAATTTTTTATGGATTGAATAAAACAGATCTTGTCGGGAAGAGTAAAATTACACATACTTATAGACTTACGTAGACCAATATAAGTTTTATCTTTTTTAATGTTATGCCAAAGTTGTTAGTTCAGGACTCTAATTTTCCAGATAATTTCTATTTACATTACATTATGAATTTTTAATGAATATTTAAGTTGATTTAAGGTTTTTACCAATAAAAAATATTCATATTAATTTCATTTCCTACTAATAATAATGTTGTTTTTACTTTGGAATTCTTAGTAGACACGCAAGAAACTTGACTATCAAATTTTATAAATATCAGCTATTACATCCTAAATTACAAATGTGTTTTGATGTTGAAAGATTCATTGAAACAGTTCTTAGGAATTAATAAATTATTAATATTTATAAACTTCTTAGTTAACTATTATCAAAAAAATGAAAAAAATCACTTTCATAAATAAACAGTAATAGTTTACTCATTAATTCCCTTCTTCTTCTTTTTTTTTTTTTTTTTTTTTTTTTTTTTTTTTTTTTTTTTTTTTTTTTTTTTTTTTTTTTTTCTAAATCTCTTCATAATGATATGTGTACTATATTTTTGAATCGATTTACTTATTTATCGTTAAAACTTGCTTTCAGTAAAAAGAAAAGAACCTTAGTTTTGCTTTTAAAAAAATATGAATTTTGTTAACAAGCGGATGGAATTATATCACCGGCTGCAACGGTCTCTTCCTTCCCGGAATGAATCTAGAATTGTATGATTTGTTTTCTTGTTGTTATTATTTTTTGGATGTTGTCAGATTCAGCCTATTAAAAACTTCTCTTTTTTAGAAGTAAGAATAAGGCAATAAAAATTAAATTTTGTTTATGCAATCCTTATTTTATTGCGGTGTCTAGACCAAACACTGGCCCTTCTCACTGAATAATTATTGAGGACAAACATGCCAAGCTACAGTACTTTGTAAACAATTATTTTCACTTGAAGCGTTTGACGGTCTAACAGGTTGAATGTCAACCATGATAATTAAAATATATTAAAAAAACATTCAAAAAACTTTTACTTAATGTGTTGTAGACTACTTTGATGCCGGCAGTACACACTCGCCGAGGCGCTCGTCAACGAGGCCACCCGAGCCGAGCGGAAGCGAGCTGTGTACACGAATGGTGCAAATACACACAGCCCTGTCAAATAAAGAGTTTTATACAGCAAATCTCGGAAAGGAAGCAATGAAACTGAATTTTTGCTTATACCTTTGTTTTGTTCTTTCAAATAAGTGGTAAAAAGTCACCGATCTCAACACGTTAGCGTAATTAGATATTCAAGTTCAAAGGTCACAAAAATTAGTTTTTTTCAAATATCTCGATCCATCGGCCATCAATCAAGAAGGTTACAAAACTGGTAGATAATAATATTCTCTATTTTCTTCAATAAAGGAGTTATTAATATTGATTATATCATGTAGTTTAGTAAGAAATTACTCCTCAACATAAATTGTTAAAAACATGTAACATGTTTCGGGATCATGGTCCCATCCTCAGACTGAAACAGTATTTAAATCACAACAATCATTCTTATACCTTCAAAACTATTTATTTATTTATTTCCCTTCCTTGCCTCTCTGCTACACGGATTTTGCAGGGATGGCAAGGTGGCCATCGCTGCTGGTTTTAACAGTTTAACATTTAGCATTTCAAGATTACACTACACATTTAACATAACATTTAATATTTAAAATACATCAAACGATTCACAAAACAACATACTTATGTTTAATACAACATATCTATATTTAATACAAAAATTTCATACCTATATTTAATGCAACATACCTATATTAAAAGTTTAAAATTTTATAGTTTTTACATTTACGTTAACATAGGCTTTATTCGGTAATGAGGTTTCCGTCAGCATCATTTCTGTCCAGTGGTCTTTCTGGGCCATGGCCCCTTCTTCCTAGGTTGAAGTGCTCCACCCCCACTTCAGTTTTCCAACCATACACAAAACTTTTGTAATACGGATAGTTTTCAGCCGAAACTAGTTGAGGGAAATCACTCTCGGTACGAACGTAAAGCCCTGTTTTCTCTCAGTAGCTTGCCTCGCAGTGCTTCAAGGCAATGCATGCTATTATCACATGTTCAGTGCCCTCCGGTACACCACAGCTGGGACAAAGCGGGTCAATATTCTTACTATGTTTATGGAGCTTGGCTCGAAAGCCCCCGTGCCTTGTGAGAAACTGTGAGATCCAGTAATCCGGGAGGACCCAAGTTGCTTTAAGACGTGACCTAACAGTGGGGAAATATTTTTTAAGAGTAGCCCCTTTCGGGGTTGTCACCCACCGCTTGTTCCATTCTTCTATCGTGTACTCCCAGATAATCCCCATCCATTTCCTTGGATTTGCATCGACCAAAGACCAGTAGTCCCACCGAGCCTTCCCTTTTCATTATAAATTTAAATCCATCTTCTTGCATTACAAGATCAAGAGGTTCCCTCCTGTTAAGACCTGGACCCCCTCATGAGACACTGATCTGTACGCCCTAGTGACTCGCAGCAAAGAATTACACTGAATTGTTGCCAGCCTACTCATCTGCCTGCCTGCGTGTGTGCGATTGTGGTACCAGGTGGGAGATGCATGCCGTAGGATACCAAGTATCACTCCTTTATATATCTCTATCGTAGCTAGGTATCTGAGGCCCCACAAGGGCCCCAGCTTTCTGATTCCGTTCATTGATAAGGCCACCCTATTGGCTAGGTATTCCAAATGAGGTGTTACGTCAAAATTTCTTCTTATTTTCACACCCAGGTAGCTGACAGTCTCAGTTGGACGTATTCTTTCTCCTTCAATTCTAATAATAGGGTTAGGTGCCGCTAATGTTTCGGCATCCTTAAGAGTGCCTTTCATTTCCATCCAAAACTCCTAAGGAATGCGTGCCTCCACGTGGTGCGGCTGGATTACTCTATTCCGTTTAAAGGCTAGGAATAGAGGAACTAAAACGAAACCCTTCAAGACTAACTACCTTAGTTGTACTGTCAGGGAAACCTGACCCAAAAAACTAACAATATCATGAAAGGAGAATTCCAGGGGGCCCGAATGTGAGAAGCGAAGAGGTGGTGAATCGGAGCACCACAAGGACCAAAAACTAAATTTCAAATCGAAACAAAAATACTACATGGGGACATACAATATAAACTCTCTCATTCAGGTGGGCAAACTCAGACAGCTCACATCAGAACTACACAGATTAAAAATATCCATTATGGCACTGCAAGAGACAAGATTCACTGATACTGCGATAATGGACTTTGGCGGGTAAAGAACATTTAAAGGGAAGCCAGGGAGAAGGATCATGAAAAATTTTCCCCGCCTTGGGACGGGTTTTATGGTGGATAAAAGATTTTTAGACACAATAGTCGATTTCAAGAGCACCAGTCCTAGACTTTCAGTACTCACATTTAAGGCAACCAAAAAGAAGTACACGATAATTAATGCACATGCGCCCATAAACGATGATAACAGAAAAGATCCGGAAAAGGTGGAGGACTTCTGGGGAGGTTTAGAAGAAGAGATAAGCAAGATACCGCAAAATAGCATAAAGATACTATTGGGAGATTTCAACGCGCAATCGGGAAAGGAAAGAAAGTTTAAGAAAATAGTAGGGGAATATCCAGCACACAATAGGACAAACAGGAACGGGGAAAGACTAATCAAACTATGCCAAAGTGCAGGAATAAAATTAATGTCCGCATATTTCAGAGCAAAAGCCAGTAGGAAAAAAACATGGGTATCTCCAAATAATCTTCTGGGAGAATTTCAACTAGATCATGTGGCGATTTCTGAAAGATACAATAAAGAAATACAGAGTGTAAGGGTGAAGAGAGCAATAAATGTAACATCGGATCATTTCCCGTCACAAATCAAAATAAAATTGGTACCAGCCAAAAGACACCGACAAACAAATAAAAAAAAGTTAAGAAAAATGGATAAAGAAATTTTGGTTTTTAAACTAGTTTAAAAAAAAAAAAATCCACAAACAATAAGGTATTATCTATTCCTATTAATAATTAAAAAAATTCAAATCACTTATGCTATATTATTGCACATTTAAAAAAATATATATTATGAACAAATATGACATACTATTTTTGCATAAATGTTGCTTATTCTTAAGAAGGAATAATTATATTATGAGCCCTATTCATTAAAATTATTTACTTTTTTAATACCCAAATCAAAAAGCTTTAGTACTTTTACTGATTTCATATAAAAGTGATGAGTACAAAAAGTTTTTTTGTACATTTGAATTTTTCAATTGAATGAGTTCAATAAAATAACACCAATATGAAACACCAACGCACAGAGAGGTAACTTGTAGGTCTAGCCGACCAAAAATATCATTGTTTCCTATATATTTTGTGCGGCAGATTTCGAAAAAATATTATATAAAAAATAAAGGACCTTTGGTTTTTTAAATATGATGTTAATCTTAAAAAAAATAACCAATACTATCAAGTTTATCTGGGCTTTGTAGCCCAGATTAATTAATTAAATTACTTTGTAGGTATACATACCCATGATCTATAGTTTTTCCCAGTCATGAAGAAATTATTTTTCCTATAACTAACACAATGACTAAATCAATTTAATATTTATAAAATTTTAATAGATTAATCAGACTAGTTATCTGCCGACGTCTAATAAAACGCTTATAGTTTATTGCACTACCTGCATAACTCTGCCGCTAAATTTTACGGGGCCAGATCATACCTGCTCACATTCGCCTGGGATTATTTATACTTACAATTAGTACCTGCTATCTTAGCTGTCATCCCTTAGCAAATAAATAATTAACTGAATTTGTTGGGCTATAAGTCAAATAAATTACACCGTTTATAAATTTTTAGGTTAGTTTAAATAGGCAGTTTCCTTCTTTCCCTTCCTGCAGCGCAGATTCCTGAGATATAAATCTCATTTTTCTATCTTACGTTTTGCCATAGGAATCCACAGTCAAGATTATGCTAGATTCGGGTAAAAAGAAGGTATAAAAGACGTGAAATCCCTAGACGGCAAAGGATCAAAGTAAATATCAACATTTCCATTGCTATTGTAGGTTCAAACAACAATGTCTCGTGGGAAAATGTGTTTACAGCCATTTCTTTGTGAAATTGATTTATTTTATTTTATTTTTTTTTCATTTTGATCAATCCTTTTAATTGTTTCACAAGAGTAGTTTCATTTCTCATTTATTCAACATATCACACACAGTATAGGCTTATTTGACTATTTTCCTCCTTCGAAACCCTAATCTCAATGTAAAGGTAATAATAAATAATTGTAAGCTTTTTTGTATGAGAAACTTCCCACGGTTTTTTTACGTCCTAGGGTCTAAATAGTAGAAAAAATATTTTTTTTTACAGCTTAAAATTAGAAAACGGTTAGACATAAGAAGTAATTCATTAAAAACCTTTTAATTTGAACAAGAAATAATTTTGGGAAAAATTTGATTTCGTAAATACTATTTTTATTTATTTTTTTGAACTTCCGCATACCCTCTTTTCTCTAGTCTATTCGGGCCCCTGTTTCGGTCAACAAACACGGAAGGCTACAAAGAAAAAGAAAGTATTTATAAATATATTACAACGGATCTAATAAGGTATTTGATTGCAGAAGGGAGTGCGTGCGTTTTAAAACCCTATTACTGCGAAATAAGTATTTTTTGCCACTTATGATTCCATTTTATTCATTTCTGTTTGGTAACTAAATTGTTGATAGGATATATATTGATATTGGCAAGCTTAAAATCAGAAAACGGCTATGTGTATGAATAAATTTATTAAAATCATTATTGAAACGTTTGATTCCGAAAAAAAATTCGTACATAATAAAAACTGTAGAGCATTGAATTTAATTTTATTTCATATATAAGTTTCTGGTATTTGAAGCAAATGTTTAACAAAAAGTGAGGTAAACTTTTTTTGTTATTTCTAAAATTATCGATTTTTAATAACATATATCTCGAAAACCGTTGGAATTTCGACAAATATGTAAAGAATTAATTTTATAGGAAATTAAATTAACTTTAACTTCCATTTGTTGCATATTTTTCTGGAGTCCACCGTTTTCGGTATAAGATCGAAAAATACCAAATTGGGACCTCTCCCCTCCCCCCACCCTTAGCTCAACCTCCAGGGTCGGTGACTTTTAGTAGGTTTACCCTCTAATTACTCCTGGCGAAGCTGTGACGTCAAGAATTATCGCAAATTTTATATAATCTACACCCCTCATTTCAACACTCTTTGACTAGGGTCGCACTTTTCTGCGAAAACACCTTTATCACCACTCATTTGGCTACAGCTCAGAAATCGAAACTTGTTAAAGTAATTTAATTTATTAATTTGGGCTGCAAAGCCCAGATACACTTAATAGTATTGGTTATTATTGGTAAGGTTTACATCATATTTAAAAAAGCAAAGGTCCTTTTTTTTTCATACAATATTTTTTCGAAATCAGCAACACAAAATATATAGGAAACGATGATATTTTTAGTCGGCTAAACCTACAAGTTACCTCTCTATGCGTTGGTGTATCTTAGTGTTTATACCTGGCGGCGGAAGGTAGGGGATTAGTGTTTATGATCGCTTATCCTCTGCCATACTTCTAACGTGATTTTTCATAATTCCTTCTTATATTCTGATGTAAGCCGCATTTATAATATATTAACAATAAGTATGCAGTTTTTTTGGTTATATAGTTTTAATTATTGTTTAATTTTATAATTTTTCGAAATTTTCAGTTTCAGTTCGATTGAAATTTTATTTTAGATTTGTAGTTTGAGGCTACTCTTGTCATGATAGATGTAGATGCTACCTGAAAAAAAAAAGAAAAAAAAAAACATTGCATAGAAATTCGTATTTATGTGTTTCGGCCGCTGTTCGTATAATTAAACTTTTTTTCGCCAATATTTATATTTTATTATTCTACACTTGCCTATTTGTTGATTTTCTTTAAAAATACTATAAAGTAGTTTTTTTTTAACCTAAAATTGGAAATATCACATATATGGCCTTCTAAAATAGATACATCAAATTCTATGTCCATTTTATTAATAAATCCGTTTTCAGATCTAAAAACTGTCTATTGGTTTCTTAATTAAGAGGAATCTAAAATTGACCCCGTAGGTGCTGCGATCTCTTGAGGCAGAAACACACTAGAGTGAGGAGACATTTAGCCTTAAGGCTAAATAGCCCGGTTTGTAGTAAGATTTTTTTTCAAGAGATGGCAGCACTTCTAAGGCAAATTTATTTCCGCTCTCATTTACGAACAGAATCATACCGTCTCCCCAAAAGTGGAAAACCTGACAGAATAGAGGCCAACAAAATTTGAAAGACATTTTAGAATAATATTTAAAAAACAAATCTGTGTGCGAAATATTTTTCGGAATAACTATATATGTTCTTCTGTAATAAATAAAAAGAAAAAAAAAAAACTAAAAAAAAACTCTTTTAAAGCATAGTTAGAATATCTATGAAATTTATAAACATTTTTAAACCCTGGAGATAAAAATACTAACGCGACAAAATATGATATTTGGGACAACGAATGAGTTAACATATGAATACTTTATGTAATTAAAAATACCCTAAATAAATATTTTGGCATTGATCATGAGGAATTTATTTCACAGATTATTATATTCGAACAACGGAATTCAAAGTGTAAAGTATCATTAGGAACAAAGCATGTGCTTAGTTTACCAAATTTAGTTTAAATTTTCAGCTACTGCACCAACTGCTTATAGTTCGGTACTATACAAGCCCAGTCAAATAAAGAGTTTTCGTTTCAGTAAACGTTGCTACAATTGACTATAACCTCATATTTAAAAAAAAAAAAAATATTTTTAACACCTATTTTCACGATCTATTTTCCTAATTATTGATTCCTAATATATTTTAATTATGATGGTTGACATTCAACTTGTTGGACCGTCAAACACTTCAAAAACAAAGTTTACAAATTATTGTTGATAGACCTGTTTGTCCCTAATAATTAGTCAGTGAAAAGGGCCAATGTTTGGTATAGATGCCGCAATAAAATAAGCATTGCATAAACAAAATGTAATTTTTTTTTTATTTAGTAATTAATTGACAAAAATAGAACATTTAATAAATTTATGAAAATATATAATACAACTTTAATTCAGCTTTTATCAATTCAAGAAATTAATTTTTATTGCTTATTCTTACTTCTAAAAATGAGAAATTTTACATAGACTGAATCTGACACATAAAAAATAATAACAAGAAAACTATTCATACAATTTTACTTTGGCTCTTTACAAGTCGAGGAATGTCTATGTAAAAGTAATTTCAGTAAGGGAGAGACCGTTTGAGCCGGGACCCAGTTGTTAACATAATTCGTATTTTTAACTTTACGATCGCAATATGCATGCTATAATTAGTTGAAATGTGTCATTCGTTTCAGTAAACGTTCTATTTTCTAATTATTGAATCTATAAAAAAAATCGCTTCGCAACGTGAATTCTGTGTTTATCAAATACACAAACAATTTTACAGATTTAAAATCGGACGTTTCGTTCAGAACAAAATCCGGAAATAAATTGTACTGCCTTAAGGCTAAATGCACCCCCTTCAGTAAAGCGTTGGGAACAGTAGAATTTATTTTCGGATCTTCTCCGGAACGGAAAGTCCGATTTTAAATCTATAACAATTGAAAATATTTCCTGTTCAGAACAAATTGTATTTTCTTTCAATTTTTATCATTGTAAAGATATAGCATGACAAACAAGAACATTCTATTGGGCGTACAGATTTTTATAGAAATATTTCTAAATCCAAAAAGATTCTCCGCATATCTGCTAGATGAAGAAGAACTGAACTGAAAAGAAGAGCTGGTAATCAAAAAGAGTACGTAATAATATTTATTATGATGTAATTTGAATACATAGTGTTGTGGAAATTCAACTTTGAAAATCAATACTTTTACATTAGTTGACTGTAAAAATCGTAAATAAAATTAAACAATGACAGATAAATAAAATCAGTTTTATAACTGGCTCATTGGAAATGTTTTAGAACTACCGTAATATAAGGTAATTTCATTGTTCCTAACTCTTATGGATATGCACTTTTTCTTTTCATTCAATAATTCTTGATTTCATAAAACATATAGATAAAGAAAAGGAAAAATTGATATAATTTATTATTTTTTACGTTCCTCTCTAATTGCTACAATAATGGGGAAACTTGCTTATTCACTAGAAGCCTTTTATGGTCCATCATATCGTATTTCAACTATAATAATTAAAACATATTAAAAAAAAAATAATAGGGAAAAGTAATTTAAAAATAAAAAAAAGGTTTTGTATGATTTGATTTATTTGGTTGTAAATACAAGTAAAGTAAATCAATTGAAGAACGTGATTTTTTCTGATTTTCACGGCAACATCACATTGTGGGGTCCGTTATTTTTTCATAGCAAAATATAAAAAATATGTCAATCATTTGTTTGAAATCGGATACAAAAGCTTGAGTTGACATACACGTTGCTCGAGTAGTCAACGTGAATCAGAGTCAAACCATAATAATCCCTCCACAAACATTGTTTTTAGAACATTTATGAAAGGGTGGAACTTAGCTGTTTGATCAAATAACTTGGAAAACCTTTACTTTAACAAATTTTTCGTTCTACTAATAATTTTATATTGTTTTATATTTACTAATAAAGCAAATCTAATTTGCAAAAAATTTTGTTTTATATATGTTTTTATTAAATGTGCTTATTTATGAATTTGAATTATTCTCTGTTTTGTACATCTGTTTTTTTAAGATCCATACCAAAACACGCATGGAATCCTGACACTCTAATTCTTCTCTTACTCTATTGCATAGAATATTTATACTTCAAAAAATATTGATTTTTTATTTTACTATTTAATGAACAAAATGTTATCGCCAGGTGTTGAATTATTTATTGATTTTTTTTTTCAAAAGAGTTCCAATATACGTACTGAGTGAGCATTTAATTCAAAAGAGGTTTTAGTTCCAACTACTACTAACGTTCGGGATATTTTGTGAAATATCTTACTTTTTTATATTAAAATAAAAAAGCTTTAGTACTTTTGCTGATTTCATAAAAAATTGATGAGTTCAAAAAATTATAAAATTTGATACAAGATCATAATGCTTTAATTATATTGTACAGATTAGAAATCTGATGAATTCCAATATCTAGAATGATTTTACAATGTAATGTACAACGTTTTGTCGTAACGATACTAAAAGACCCCGAACAGGGGGAACGAGGTTCCACAGTTTACGTTGGGGGAAGGGGATAAATCCCATGTTTCAGTTCTTCGATTATATCTCGAAAACGGTCAACTCTGGAAAAATAAACTGCAGATCAAAATTAAAGCTAATTAAATTTCCTTTAAAATTGTTTCTATATATATATATATATATATATATATATATATATATATATATATATATATATATATAAACAATTTTAAAGGAAATTTACTTTGTCTAACTCTCAACGGTTTTCGATAAGATATACATGATTAAAAATCAATAATTATCCAGAAAAACAAATTGTTACCTCACTTTTTGTGAAATATTTGTTTGTACCAGAAACGTAAATATGAAATTAAAGATAATTTAATGCTCTACAACTTATATTCTGAGAAACGATTGTAGAAGGTACTAAAAGCAAATGTTTGTCCGAAAAAAAAAAAAAAAAAATGAATAGGACCAAAATTATAGAAAATAAATTATAGCTATTTGTCCGATCTAAAATTTCTTTTTTTCAAATAAAAGTTGTTTAAATTGACTATAAGACCCCATATATGAAATGAATGTGAGAAAATATATTACAAGTTTCAAATTTTCTTATTTCCACTTCCCTCGAGAAAATATAGCAGAAATTAACAACATAACTGTAAACATGGATTTTGATTTATGTATTTACAATTAGTTATTTCCACTTCCCTAAAACGGGAAAGTTTATCAGAAGTTAACATTACTTGAGATTCAGCATTATATTAATTCTGATTCAATATATTAATTATTTGACATTTACCCATCCTTGAATTGCAAAATATTCCCTTTCACCAGGTTGGATTCCGCACTAGCCATTCCAACGTCTAACAAGACCTCAGAGTCGTTAACCACATATCCTCAAGCAAACAGTATTGCTCCGGCGCATTTCTGGACATAGCGTAAGCTTTCGACCGGATGTGGCATGCTGGTTTTCTTTTCAAACTTAGAACCCGTTTACCTCAATCACCATTCCTAGTTCTTAGATCCTCCCTCTTTAACCGTTGCTTTCGAGTTCGCTGTGGAATGGAATACTCTAACTGCTACTTAATAGAGGCTGGCGTTCCACAAGGTAGCGTTCTCGGTCTAGTTTTATATGTCCTCTACGCTGCAGATATCCGAACTACTTCTGATACTTTCCTAGCAACATTCACTGCTATCCTTTCATCCCATCCAGATCCCTTAATAGCATCCTATAATCTCCAAACTCTCTTATCCCTGATTAAAGACTGTTGCAATGACTGGCGGATCAAAGTAAATGAATCTAAATGCACCAATCTAGATTGTATTCCACTATCTAAAGCTGATACAGTTCGGTATCTTGGTTTCGACCTAAACAAAATACTTACATGAAACCCAGAAACTCGACTCAAAAGGTAAGAACTTGCTAGACGCTTCAGCCAATTGTATTGACTACTAAATAGGACATCTCATCTATTCATTAAAAACAAACTTCTCACATACAAAATCATCATTAAACCCATTTGGACTTATGGACTTGAACTGTGGGGGACAGCAAAAAAAATTAATATCAATCGCATTCAATCCTTCTAATCTAAAATCCTCCCAAATATAGTAAATGCTCCATACTATGTCTCCAACAAACCTACATAACGATCTCAATATACCATACGTCTTCGCCCTCATACCCCTTAAATTTTCTGAATTCCCTCTGGCTCAATCATTATCCAGTATCTTTATCCTAATGACCCCCTCTAGCAGACCAAAACGGGAGTGGTCCCGAGAACTTTTGTAAAATTTATTTATTATGGAGATCTGACAATGGCCATCTTCCTTCACTCATTCCCGGCGTGAATGTGCTATTGCGCTCTCCCTCAGCCTCCACTGTTTTATTTTTTTTCACCAGTGACGCAGCTGAAAGAGAAGAGCTGGGACCTCTCTGTACCTGGCTCCCACAATAAGTGGAGGGACAGGTCTGGCTGGGGGATCCCAGTGCGATTTTGTTTCTAAATTTAATTTAATTTTGTTTTATTTGTTTTTGGCTAACCCTCAAATAAATCTTAACCTTTTTACCCTGACTAGAATAGGTTGGTAACCTATAGAATAACTCGTCATTCCTGCCCTAGTTGAAGTACATAAGTACGTTAAACCCAAATTAACTACAATAAACATGGGGCTAGGTGCGCCTCTTGTGGACCGGCACCAAAATAATATATATATATATATATCATGTGAGGATAAGGATAAAATAGCCCATCCCAAGACTACAAATTAATGAGTTATTGTATTAAAAGAATTTTATATTTTTATGATTTTTTAAAGAAAAATAAATTAAAAAGACATCACAAAAATTACTTATGACAGTATACTAAAACCAGAATGGTCATTCTAAAAAAATAAAAAAATGCTCTTTTGGGTTTTGAGATAAAAAAGTCGAAAAATGAACTCTATCTTTCTCGAATCAGTATATTTGTATAATTTCTTAAGTATGTTAAATTTTTGAAAAATACTTTGCAATCAGTTTTTTTTTTTTTTAATTTTTACTAATTTTTTATGCCAACAGATGTGATTTTTATGTAATTAATGTTATCTAAATTAACTAATTTCTTAAAGTGTATAATTTTGATTAAATTTTCACAGCAATAAAACTGTATATCATGGGACACCTAATTTTGCTTAGAATTGGTTATTGGGTTGATAATTAAATTATTTCTGAGGTCGGTAAGATACAACTTTTAGTAAGGGAGTGTTATAAACATTTCTATAATTTAGTTTAAATTTTGAAAAATTATTTTATTCATAAGGAAAAAGTTTCCGTATTTAGCATACAAATCTTCACCTCACTGTAGAATGACGTCCGTGAGGTAATACTACTGGCATGTAACACTCTTGACATTCATCTCATTTTTCCATACTGATTTCCTTTTAGATACTATTTTACCGATAAAAAGGCTAAACAAAGCAAAGTAGGCTGTTTGAGAATTCTTATTTGTAGATGTAATAAACTCCATAACCTTAAATATAATAATAAAAATAAACTCATAAAAATGGAACCATAAAAATAAACTCTAGATCCAATAGTCTCTTAATTTGCTTCCCATTCGATTTGCGATAAGCAACCGAGGCATTTTAAAAGAAGATAGCCTCGGAGCATATCAGAGTTCTCCCCAGCCATTCACATCTATGCATGTCCTATCCATATCTATATCCTTCATTTCCTTATTTTCATTAATCTGTATCTAACCTTGAAAGAAAATTTACATTAACACAATCTTCAAAATCGAATACGCAGCAGTTACTAAATTTTTTTGTAAGGAGATCCTTGCTCCTGCCCTAACAAAGGGCGCTTATATGGCGTTTATAGACAAACCTCACCCTCTTAGAAGCACCTCAACTTATCGCAAATGTTTTAGGGTTGTTGAGGAATAATGCGGAAAAAATTTAAGGAAAAGAACACCATAATAAATTTCGAGTATTTTACAGTCCTACTTCCCCACTTGCGAGACGCCATGAAAGAGAAAAGTTAGATGTGTTTGGCTTCTTCATAGGAATCTTCCTAAAGCCGAAAACTTTTGGACTACGTATTAATGTAGAACTTTTATTTAAGTACCTTAATAAGTCATTGACATATTTCATTATACTCATCAGTCCACACATTTACTTAATGTGTTTGGTTTGTACAGTTTTAAATATCTACAAATAAATAACAATACTTTTTGTTATTAATAATAACATAATTATCTAACAAGTAATCGTAAATAAAAACGTATGTAAATTGCTAAAATAGCAGTTTCTTTTTTCGTCTCAACCTTTATATTACATTACAATTAAGAATTATTATTTTTTAATATTGATTAAAAACCAAACCTGATTTAAAAAAAAAAAAAAAGAATAGTAGGTTACAAAAGTTCTTTATTCAATATTGTAGAAGTTATGGAATATATTTTTTTTGATATCATGGCCTCTCTTAAAATTTTGGTAATGGATTACATACAAAACAGCTCCTATTCCTTGAATAAATTCCAAACAGTAAAGATGAATTGCCATCTCTAGTATCCGTACATTAAATATTGTGTTGCAATTTGTTATTTTTATTATTATTATTATTATTTGTAGCCATAAAGTCATTATCAATCAGTATCAATAAATATTATGTTATATAATATTTCCCACATTAGTAGAAAGTGTAATATTTACTCAATAAATTATTAATAATGGGGATTCAAAAAACATTCTGTTACACACCGTCCTATGTGTAAAAAAAACAGTAAAAAAAGAAGAAGATAAATAAAAACCTGCAACTACACTCACTGACTTCTATAAAGCTATAAACGAAGCGTCAGATAACGAACACAAATAGTGAAGACTTAGAAAAAGATACTTTATTTACTGATGGTTACATATAAGACTTCTAGTATAATGGTAACATGTCAAATGTAGAGTGTCCTTCCTCTAAAACTTCCAGCTTCTTAAACCTATAGATTTGGAGTGGGGATAGGATCGAGGAATAAGGTAAAAGTTTGGCAGGCTAATAGTTTACTTATGGGACCGCGAGAAAGGGTTGTCCGGCTTAGGTGTCAATTGTCTCATGTCACAGTGATATACACAGGGTGTAATATGGTGTAATAAGAGAGGACCTAGGGTGACAGGGGATCTTTGACCCAAGGCAGTTTACTGCAATTTTTATGACATGTGTTGTTCAAGATTTAAGTTATATTTTACCCTTAAAAGGTCAAAAGGATACTTTCTCTTAGTCAGGTACTAAAAGGGTTTCTCAATAACAAAAATAATGTTAAAGATTATATTAATATTATGAGTAATATTTATAATCTTACAACTCGTCTCTAACGTTGCCCATATCAACGGAAGATATGATCGGCTGGGCCTTTTTGCCACTCGACTAGTCGGCGAATGATTAGTCGGTCAGAATCTTGGTCAAGCCACCTTTAATACACGCAGAGCTTGGGAAACAACGTACTAAGCCTTATCCACCAGTTATGGTGAACACAGTGGGACCTGATGCTATCTCGGCTCACAGAAATTTAATGTTTATTTCTAAAAATTGAAAAAAAAAAATTTTTTAATTTTTATTATTCTTTGTAGTTTTTCACAAGAGGTACGTTTTTTATTTTTTAAATACTCACGTAGTTATACTTCTTCTGTCTAATGTTTATTCTACTGATTTATCTTGCATCAAAACAAAAGCAGACTTTTAAAATGCGCATAATTGACAATGCACTCAGGGTTGTAACGTTGTCAATCTTGTTTTTTTGAAACATTCCATCAAACGGTACTAGAAATTGAAGAAATCATCTTTATTAGACCCTGCTATGTGTACAGGATGTGCACGACTATCTCTGCATGGGCATGTGAAACTTACGTAATGGGCACACTTAAAATTCATTACCACTTTTCGTGTGGCTACAGATTTGAAAGCGGTAGTGTTAAAAGATTTCCATAATATGCACGAAATCGCCTAAAAACCCGTTATTTGCTCAAGCTTATCGGAGAACAGTTGTACGTCGATTTGAATCATCAGAAGGCAACCCAATTGTATCCCCCATTTCGGCTCTAATTTGGAAAGTAATCCTCAGAATTGAGGTTCGTGTCTGATCATCATCAGGCACCTCAAGCTCATTAAATACATCTTATTTCGAGTCCCTTAATTAGAGCTTGCTGTTTGTGATCATTAACTTCGTTATTCTTAACGTCGGCCGTAATGCTGTTAGTGATTTAAAGGTATCGTTAAGAGTCATTAAACCTCTTATCAAAGGAATAAAATTATCTTCTGCATCTCGCATTACTTTATATCAATAATTTGTTTCAAGGCGAAGGCATTTTACGTGTCGCAAACATTGGAACTAATTTTAAGTATAATCTATCTGGCAATCTATCGTTATTGGAAAATACTACAGCTGATTACATGAATATAAAGACGATAAGACTTTATCTTGCCTGTGAAAGTTTTCTTCTTATTAATGTTCCTATATAGCTTTAGATAGAGCTTTGATGTTTTAATATTTTCGCTTTACATATGACAATCCACAACACATAAAAACTCTTTACCTTTTTTTACATCATAGACTACCAACCGAATCATAATAAATAGTTGACATATACAACATTACTATTATACCAACGGCCGGGCCACAAGATTAAGTACTGGGTTGTCCGGAAATCAATACAGGTTTATGGTTTTAAAATAGAATAAATAAAAAACATGGTTTATAACATTTTTTTATGAATCAAATACTCTCCATTATTCCTAATACATTTCTGACGACGAGGCTTTTTTATGCTCCATAAATATTTTATTGAGACTTAAACCATTTTATCTTTTACAAATTTTAAAAACGCGTTTGCTATCGAATTTCGGTTATAAAATTTAGAATTTCTTAAAAAGAGGTCCATGTGAATAAAAAAAAAATTTCTAGTCGATTGATGAGAGGTGTGGTGAGTCGAGAGGATGGGACAGAGTTTGATAACTAAGCTCAAACAATATTGGCAGTCACCTTATATATGAGATAGCAAAGTTTCGAGATTTTTAACCTTTTTAATTATCTTGAGGTGATGAGTGAGGCCGCTATTGACTCAGAGATTCTTCACAAGTTGTAAAATTCACCAACAGTTGTTCTCTGATTTTCTTCGAAAAAAACTCTGGAAAATCAGCCACGACTTTCCTCGCCTTCAAGGTTGAACACTCCCTCAAGCTACTTCCTTAATGTTTCTGGGCGAAAATCACGCTTATGTCTTAGAAAAAACTAAAGTATATCGAAGCAGTGACATTGAAAGTAAACAAATATTTTTGTTCAGGTGAGGATTAATAAATGAAGACATCGATGTAAAGAAATAATCTTTAAAATTTAAACGGTTTATTATCTAGAGAGATGATTTAATGAATACATGAAATCCTCCATTAATTTGCTGATTACCCAATAAATGACGTCGAGTAAAAGCTGCCATCTATACATGTGGGATTGTCTTTTCCCCAAAGTTTTCATTTATGTTTCCAATTCTTTGTGTATATAGTTCATAATTGAATAGGAGAGTTATACGGTGGAATATTGGTGTCACTTATATTCTATAAAAGTAATGTCGTAGGAACCTTCTAAACCGGCTTCGAATCGTTAATGGTATATCCTGTTGGAAAAATTGTTCATTCGTCAAGCTTCAGCGTATTTATGCTAGCTAGCAAATAAACATAGCGTATATTGTTTGACATTATTTTCTTGGAAGCTTATTGGAAAATTAGAATGGGCTATGTGACGATAAGTGAGCTATGTATTCATGCTGTGATAGGAATTTTTGTAATATACTTTATATTTTAAAATTTTACTTAAAATTTTTTTTTTAATACTATGATATTTTATTGAAATAAGTGTACAATCTGCCTCAGTAAAGGGCAATAGGTACAGAGATAAATGTATTCATTCATACCGTATTTACAAATGCACACACACACACACACACACACACATACTAATAATAAAAAAAATAAAAAAAATAAAATAAATAAATATCTTCATAAAATAAAACTAATATACTTATATATATATATATATATATATATATATATATATATATACTTGGTAATCGCTTCGGCGGTACATATACTAAAATTTCTCTTAAAAAAAAAAAAAAAAATGAAAATACGTAAATTATGTTATTTATAAGCTGATCAGAGCTTCTGAAGAAATGTTTGTGAAGTCGTGGAAGGAAGTATGGCCTAACATATATATATATATATATATATATATATATATATATATATATATATATATATATATATATATATATATATAATAATAATAATAAATAATAATAAAGTTCCTTATTTATTCTGGGACCTTAAGTCCTTTAAGAATAAAAAATAATGTACAATCAAAGGAGAGAGAAAAGAAAGAAGATATTAATAAAAAGTAGCAGAAAATTTATATTAATTTTTTACAAAAAGAAAAAGATTTCTTAAATATAAACTGTTTATAATTAATAACAACTAGAAAGTGGCTATTGTCAGTTTTTGGAGGACAGGATCTGGGTGGATAGTAGGTGGTTAAAGTAGTGGTATTTGAAAGTAGAAAGGTTAATTGAATGACGAATGTTGAGAGGGATGGAGTTCCAGAGAGAAGAGGATCGGATTACGAAAGATCTGTCGAAAGTGGCTGAGCAATGAGCAGGAGAATGAAAATCTGATTGACGGGATCGGGTTTGGCGAGTAAGAATTGAGGATTTGAGTTGAAGGAGTTCGGAACTGTAAGGTGGATGATGGGATTGAACGGTTCGAAAAAGTAAGGATGCCAGGAAATACTGGCGACGGTAGGAAGGAATAAGCCACTTTAACTCCGCATAAAACTGCGAAATATAGGCGCTCCTCGGGATCCCGAAGATAAAGCGGATAAAGCAGTTAAATAGTCTTTTGATTCTGGCCTCGAGATCCCCAGAAACACCCCCATACACAGCACAGCAGTAGTCAAAGTAGGGGAAGATGAGAGAGGTAACTAGTAATCTACGGGTTTCGAAAGGAAGAAGGTGGCGAACGTAATTGAGACGTTTTAGGATAGGGATGGTGCGGCGGGAAATTTCGGATACATGATTTTTCCAGGATAGGGTTTCATCGAAAACGACTCTAAGGTTTTTGACCGAGGAGTAGAATTTGATAGGATCACTGTTCAGGAAAAGGGTGGGAATAGAGGATATGGTTTTTGAGAGGTGACTCGAACCTATTACAATCTCTTTGGTCTTTTCAGCATTTAGATTTAGCTTGTTCTTCGATGCCCAGTTACAGATTCGATTCAGGTCTTCTTGGATCCTTTTAGTGGCTTGTAGTAAGTCAGAGTTGGGAAAGGATAAATAAATTTGGAGATCATTGGCGTAGAGATGATACCGACAATGTTGGATGGAAAGCGGAAGGTCATTAATGTAGACAGAAAATAGCGTGGGTGATAGTGAAGATCCTTGAGGAACACCACAGGATAGGGGTTGGGTCTTGGACGGAGTTTTATTTGGAATAACTACATACTGTGATCGATCGGAAAGGAAGGACTTAAAACAGAGTAAGACAGATGTGGATAAGGAAAGGTTTCGAAGTTTGGATAGGAGGATGTTGTGGTCAACTTTATCGAATGCTTTGGAAAAATCTAAGAGGATAAGGATAGTTAACTCTTGGCGATCTATTGCGGAAAATATGTCTTGAGATATTTTCAGAAGGGCAGATTGGGTAGAGTATCGGGGGCGGAAACCGGATTGATAGGGATTAAGGAGTGAGCGTTCTTCTAGGAAAACTGAAAGGAACTCGATGACTTCCTCCTTTAGCTCCTTCCCGTCGATTCCTTAGCAAAGAGGTTGAAGGTCCTTCTGGTTAAGGTATTGGAATACCAAAGCGCTCCCAAAGACTTGAAGATCTGCTGATGTATTAGTACTCAGCTCCCAATCTTCTCATGCCAGTGGAAAGAGGTCTCGCTGTTCTGTACCTGAAATAAGATAGAACTGCCGCGAAGTTACGTTAACGCTTCCAAATGTCCCTCCGTTCGGGCGCCAGCTAAATAAAAGGTTCACGGGGCTGAGTTTTTAAAAAGAGGATTTTATTGAAGTACATACATTATACAAGAAAAAGCACAAACTTAAAGCCTATTACAAAACTTCGTGGAACAAACTGACATCATAACGGGTAGAGGCAGAGTGTCCCCGGACGAAGGTGGGGGTGCCTCTTTTATACAATTATCTAGGAGAGGGGATAGTGTACATTTATTTATTATTCCTTAATACCATTGGGTTTCTATAACTTCTCCCCCCCCAAGTTCCGAGGTCTCCGATGGAACAAATATCTAATAGGTAAGATTCTATACAATAAAAATAAAAGGTTTGGACCTTATACATTTCTCAATACCCTTTACACTAAGTCATAACATTGCAATAGATAACATTCTATAAACAAAAGGGATTGGACCTTATTCTAAGTTTATACAAGCATAGAAGGATTAGACTTTGTTTACTAAATTAGAATTTGAACATTTGAAAACAAAAAGTTACAATTATCAACTTCCTATAAACAAAAGGATTATACTTTGAACTTCCTGTTTACTAAGTCAGGATCTGTACACTTGAAAAATAAAAAGATTAAACCTTGTACGTCTAACGCTAGGATAGGATTTTATACAATTGTCATAAACAAAAGGATTAGACCTTGTCCATTTCTTAATATTAACAATAAGCTTAAACTATAAAATGTTTATACATTACAAAATTCCTTACATGCTAAAGTACAATTTTCCTAACAACTAAAAGATAACAGAATATTTCTTAATACTAAACAATACATTTTAATATCAATACATTATTTAAACAAAAGGAAAATAAAATAAGAGTCTTTGAATTACTTTCTTCTATTACAAATACTACTTTTAAATTCAAAATTACACAATTAAATTAAAATATTTTAAATCAAAATAATAATTCAAACACTCTTCTAATTACAATTAATAATAATTTCAAAATAAGATATACCTTTCTCAATGATCAATCAAAATAATATTTCAAGACAAAATAATAGTATCTTAATATTTATTATAGTTCTCCAAAATATTAATTACAAAATAAATCAAACAGAATATTATCGTGAAATAAAATAATGCTTTGAATGATCTTTTACATTATTAACATGGAATATAATATTTCACAGCAAAATACAAAAGTCCGACTTTATTAAAATAAACTACAGCATTGTCAGTTTAATACAGATAATTCTTTTCAATACAACATAAACATTACTCCTAATACCATTATATTTATTATATTTAAAATAAAAGATTTTTAAGACATTTTAATATTGTTTAAATAAAATTAAATATTTTTATCAGAATCATTATCTGAGTCATAGTTATCCGAGACATCCGAAATATTTACGCGAATGGATTCATTATCGTCGTCTGAAATATATTGTTTCTTTTTTCTCTTTTTTCTAGTGGGCCTTTTAATATTGTCAATATGGGTTTTAATCGGTCTCTTATCTTTCACTAGTACATTTACTTTTTTAAATTTGTCTCTACTCTTTATTTTTGCTTGGGTATTTTTTAAATATTCTACATCTCCTAATTGTCGTTGAATATCCAAAGGGTCTTCTCTATTTTTATTTAATTTTTCAGTCCTTGTTTCTTTTTCGTCATTTATTTTGGATCTAATTAATTTATGTAATAACTGTTGGTCCTTGTGATATTTTAATACGTATTGTTCCGTCAGGTCGGTGTTTTCGTCTGACTCTAATCTGGAGGTTCCGAAAGTAATTTCATTGGGCGTTAATTTTAATTTATTGTTTAAGGTATTATTATACGCTATTACCGCTAATCTTAATTTTTGTTGCATTGAACATTTATCTTTTTCTTTTCCTATTATTCTCAATAATTCGTTTAGGGTAGAGTGGACTCTGTTCAATAATCCCAAAGAGTTTGAGTGGCTGGCTGAGGTGTAATGTAAGATAATATTATTTTCTTCACAAAACTGTTTTACTAAATTATTTTTCATTTCCGTCCCTTGGTCTAATGATATTTGTAGAGGTGTGGGAAAGTACGTCATATAGTTCGTTAGTGCATTATTAAAATTAAAAATGTCTATCATTAATTTAAATTCTGTCTGACTATAAAACTGATAAGATGATATTTTTTCTAAGGTTTGAATGAATATTAACCAAATTACTCTGATAAGTCTATTTTAAATTTTTGAAGTGTAAACCATTCAAATCATATAAATGCATAAAAAATGTTCATAACTATTATATTCAACTTCTTAAAAACAAAAATAAGCAAGAAATCAAGATCGAGACGTAATGTAAACTTATTAACTTTTTAACCAAAAATAAAAATACTTAATCACGAAGATGATTAAAATGCATAATTTAACTTTAAACTTAAAACTGTGAAATTATTTATCCCTTTAGCTTTATATTTAATATTTCGATTCTAGTGATTAACAGGACATTAAATAAAATGATCATACCTCGTTTTGTTTAAATTGAATTGTTAGAATAATAAAGTAAAATAATAATTTTAATTTACAGATTATTTTAGTTTCGTCGATACGATGTAATTGTTTAAATAGCAAGCATAATAGAAGCTTAAAAATAGAACGAATACAACAATTTAATCCTTAAACTTATTTAGTATGATAAACATATCTGAAAGTTAAGATTATTATCCGAGTAGTAATCAAATAAATATATTTTTCAAATGACTAATCATCATTAACATACAATTAATTATTATCAATAAAATTATTATAAAATTATTTATTAATTATTATTAGTTAATTATTAATTAATTATTTTTATTAAATTATTAATTAATTATTTTTATTAAATTATTAATTAAAATTAAATAGTGCCTTTTGATTTGTTCAAAATTCATTACTATTTTCAAAATTACCTATAAACATTAATTATAAACGAAATATTGTAATGAGAAGCAACATAAAACTAAATTTTGCAATCTTAATGAATATAAGATATTTATAATTTTACAGAAATAGTTAAAACGTATTATTAATAATTAATGATAATTTTAATAAATTTAAGTATTAACAAAAACTGGTATGAATATAAATTATAATAGTTAAGAGAGTTATCAGATTGAAAAACAATCGTTTTAATTCTATTGTTTAAATATCTATGCTTCTGAAACATAAACTTAAAAACTAATAATTGGTATGATTATGAATATTAATAAAAATGGTATTGATGTTGAATTCGCAGTTACCAGAATCAACAAATTATCCGATTTAAATATTTTTACTTAGTTTTTTCCTATATTTATACATCTTTTTTGGTACAATCCAAAGTGGGAAATTATTTTTTGATTTACTTTGTCTGATTTTAACCATTCCATTTTTAAACACGTTGTGTACTGCTTTCTCGCCTAAAGCAACATTTAGTTGAGGTTTAAAATTTTTTAACTTATTGCCGCAGTGATCCAGCCTACTTTTTATGGAAATAGAAGCTATTATTTCTTTTAATGTCTTTCGGTTCAATTTATTAACCTTTGTTACTTTATTATTTAATTTTTCAACAGTTATTTTCAAATTATTTTTCGAAGCTTTTAAATTGTTTGTTTCTTTCACTAAATTTGAATTTAAATCTTCCGTTTCTTTGATTTTACTAATTATATTTTTTTCTTTTCCTTCCCGTGACTTATTAACGGTTTTTAATGTTTTATTTAAATTACGATATTCATTTCGGACTATTTCTTTATTTTTATTAAGTTTTTCAAGTTTTTGGTATTTTAAATTTTCGTCGTCTTCCATATTCTTAAATTTGGTTACAGAATTTTCTACACTTTCTTTTATTTCCGGTTTTAAATTATACGCTTTTTCCACATTCTTAATATTGTTTACAGAATTCTCTACAGTTACTTTTATTTCCGGTTTTATATGTTCTTTGCGAATTAAGTTTTTAAAACTTTCTTTTATTTCCGTTTTTATATGTTCGTCGCGGATTAATTGTTTTTTTTTCATTTTTTTTTTTCGTCGATTAGATTTGGTAAGTCGTTATTTAAATTTAAGTCATGAATTTCTATTTTGTTTATCCTGGTTATCTATTTGTTTATCCGGTTTAGAATTTAAATTGTTTATATCCGGTCCGGAGGTCTGCTTGTGCTCGGGCCTAATTCTAAAAAATGATTCTGTCTTTGTTCTAATGATTCTATACGCTCTTGTAATAATTTTATCTGTTTATCCTTTTCCTCTTCTATCGCGTGTACTCTATTAGAAACGGTTCTCATTGAAACAGTGTTGGAGTCTATTTGGGGTTGCTGATAATTTTGTTGCCTAAAATTTCTGGAGGGCGGTTTATTAAAAAATTTATACTGTGACTGGGGGTCCCATTGTTGGTTATAAATTGGTGTTTGATATTCTATTGCCCGCTGTTGTGGCCGGAAGTTATGTTGATTGTTATTGTTATAAGAATTAAAGGTTGGACTTTGTTCATGCTGATACGGTCGGTATTGTTGAGGATTATTGTACGACGCATATTGCTCGCGGTGATACTGATGGGGTCGGTTGTAATTTTGATAATCATGGTGGTTGTTAAAATTTGGTCGGTACTCTTTGTTTTTAAAATTATTTTCGAAATTTTTCTTTTTATAATTATTTTGTACCGGACTGTTTTTAGAGTGTTTTTTATCCCCATAAATTCTGTGAACAATGTGGGCCGCGCTATTTCTTCATATTTCTTCTAGGTCTTCTAACGAGTCAAATTTAATGTGATAAATAAAATCTGTTAATGCCGGATGTAAGCTATGTACTGCGTGATGGGATATCTGTTTGTCATACCTATACATTTCGTCCTGTTTGTCTAGTATCTCATTGTCTGAATAAATACGTGCGTATAAATCGCATCTTTTTTGGCCCAGTCGTTCTAAGAAATCGAGTGGGTTCTCGTTATGATAAGTCCGCGTATTTAAAATTTCTGAAATTAATTGTTCCCTAGTTCTCGTGTCCTGATATTTTCTTTTTAAGAATTTTATTATTTCTTTGACGGTATTAAATTCTTTGTCATATACGGCGACTTTAGCTTTACCTGTTAATTTATTTAAAATTGTTAAAACTAATTTTGCTTGATTTGTATTTTTATGAGTATTGTCCTCCTTACAATATAAATTATATAAAAATTCGCTATTTCTGATAAAATCAACTAGTTGTAACGGATTTCCGTCGTATTCCGGGATTAATGCTAAATCGTGATTTTTAATTTCAAGAGCCCTATTAATATCTTCTTTTTTAACTAACGTTGAACCTGTTATTTTTAAGTTACTTAATTTTTCTTCCAAACCATTCATAAAGATAAATGCTAAATTTAAATTATTATACTTATTACTAACTTATATTTAAATTACAAAATTACTTAAAAATAAAAATAAAAAATAAAATAATTATACTTTTTCTTGATACAACGATGTCTTCGTTGTCTTCGATGTCTTCTCGATGACTTCCTCCTTTAGCTCCTTCCCGTCGATTCCTTAGCAAAGAGGTTGAAGGTCCTTCTGGTTAAGGTATTGGAATACCAAAGCGCTCCCAAAGACTTGAAGATCTGCTGATGTATTAGTACTCAGCTCCCAATCTTCTCATGCCAGTGGAAAGAGGTCTCGCTGTTCTGTACCTGAAATAAGATAGAACTGCCGCGAAGTTACGTTAACGCTTCCAAATGTCCCTCCGTTCGGGCGCCAGCTAAATAAAAGGTTCACGGGGCTGAGTTTTTAAAAAGAGGATTTTATTGAAGTACATACATTATACAAGAAAAAGCACAAACTTAAAGCCTATTACAAAACTTCGTGGAACAAACTGACATCATAACGGGTAGAGGCAGAGTGTCCCCGGACGAAGGTGGGGGTGCCTCTTTTATACAATTATCTAGGAGAGGGGATAGTGTACATTTATTTATTATTCCTTAATACCATTGGGTTTCTATAACTATATATATATATATATATATATATATACCATTTGGCTCGAAGTCTTGAAGTAGCCTAAAAACCGTAGAAATAATACTCTATTATTTTGAGCAACAGCAGAGAAAAAGATTTTACAACATTGAACGTGATATCTTTACGAAAATGCAGAGAGTTGCCTTTCTTAGATTAAAGTTTTTAATAGACCACCCCCACATTTACTAGACAAACGTTCGAAGCTTCCAGTAAATTACAATAGATTCATTTACATAACAATAATTAGAGCTATAAGGAGTTTAGCTTTGGGCTCCATTGAATTATATTACTCCATTGAGCTGGTAGATTACATGTTAGCATTATTTAACAGGAATTAGGCATTGGTTATTACGTTTGTTAACTTCAGAATCTAATGCAATAATATAAGTAGAGAAATAGACAGGGATGCAGTCAAATAAATAAACACCTTCACGTTTTTAAATAAAACAACTTTATATTTGGAGTGCCGTCTTTTCGACCAGCCAAGTCTTCTTCAGGACTAAAATATTACACTATAATGTTACACTACCTATCTCTCCACCAAACGTGGCATTCAACCATCAAATTAAATCCCTTTTAGAAACTAAACAGATAAACTGTCCTACTTATAGAAACCTAATCTCCTAAAATTCCGTAACTCCTGGTTTTTATGGTGTTTCTAAAATCCACAAACCTAATACTCCTCTCTGTCCTATTACTTCCAATATCAATTCACATTCCCTTAAGCTTAGCAAATTCCTCCTCCCGTCTCTTCAAATCCTAAGCCATGTTAACCCATATGATATCCACAGTTCCTTCCACCTACGTGAACTACTACTATCCTTTAGCATTACCGACAACTTCATTCTTATATCCTTTGAAATTAAAAGTTTTTTTTTTACCTATATACCCATTTACAATGCTCTCCTTACTATACACAATAATTGGTCATTCATAGAACCTCACACCCCATTTATCCTCGTACCTAAAATCCCTTGGACTCAGTTGCAAATCAGGTTACCTCCTTTCACAATAAGGTTTATCACCAAATCTCCAGACTTGCCATGATTGCCCATGGCTATGGCTATGGCTTGCACCAGACCTATCCAACATCATCCTTAATGACCTACTGAACTCCATTTTACAATACCATGTGCATCAAATATTATTAAAACAATTCCATATTTACTGAATAAACTAAAATTTGAAAAAAAAAAAAATTGAAGTAAAATTTACAAAAGTATGAAATTTTTTTCCCTTTTACATCTAGAATATCATCACAAATGAGTTCACAATTTTTATTTTTTTATTTATTTATTTTAAGGTGCCGTGTACTGCAACATGGCCTGAGGCACCAAATTCTGGATTCCAGTTTATCTAAATCGTACTAAAGATCCTGCAATCCCTGAGGAACTTTAGAACACTGGTTGATGTTTTTGAGGATAGTACCTAGGTCTTTGTTGAAGAGGGGTGTTCCAGCTGTGGGGTTTACACCGCAGTTGCTAAATATGTGCTCCACTGATAGAGGGACATGGCACCTTGAACACATGGGCTGTGACGTACCTTAAAGTAGGTGCTGGTGTGTGAGTCTTGTGTGTCCAATGCGCAGCCTAGTCATCACCACTTGTTCCCTCCTAGAGCCGTTTAGCAATGGCGATGGTTGAGCATTAGGGCAGATCAATTTCAGTTTATTAGTATCCGGAACCCTGGTCCAATAATAAATCCATGCAGCCTTGCACTTCTGTTTAATATATATTTGATGGTCGATAAATAAGTTTATTTATTGTATGTAGCTGTTTTATTATTGTGTTGGAAATTGGATTGTTAGAATGATGTGAGTTTTGTAAGTTTTTTAAAGCCGAGAAAGAGTCTGTACAAATTACGATTTTGTAGCTATCTAAACATTTAACTATATCAAGTGCTAATTGGATAGAAAATAATTCACTTGAGAAAACCAAGTATAGTTTAGGAAGGCAATATCGAACTGTCGTTCCGGAAAATGTTACCGCGCAAACTGTGTCTTTGTTTTCCTAGGAGGCATCAGTATAAACAAAAAGGAAATCTTTATATTTTGATTTGGACTTAAGAAAAAGTTTTTGTATAAAATCTTGGGGATAAGTATTTATTTTATTTTATTATTATTTTTTTTTTTGTGTATGCTCCGCGATTACTCGGTCAATTCTGAATCAATTTTGATAATTCTTTTTTAGATCGGTAGGGCCTATTTCAGAGGTGGTCCCATAAAACATATTTTGGAATCAACGCAGCACTTTTTAAGAAAAATAATAAAAACAGTTAATAAAAATCATATAAAAATCTAAAATCTACATGGTAACTAAATCTAAATTATTAACAAAAATTGATAATTTACATATACAGTCAACTCTCGATGTTTTGTACTTCGATAAGCTGAATTCTTAAATAATTCGAACAAAATCTACGGTCGGAAGTACATTACACTTAAATTTCACCTCAAAGAGACGATTTCAGACAGAAAACGTTAAACATTGTGTAAATAAGTCGAACTGAAAATAGGGTTGAAAAGAGAGAACTTCTAGGACTACCTGTATGAAATGAACTGCATATTAGAAGTCATCGGCTCTATAACTCGAACTCAAATTTAAAGAATTTCATGTGTAATTTGTTTTCCTGTTTCCCGTCACTGTTTATCTTTCCAGTTCATAGTTACACCAGTCACTTATTATTAGTTATTCACTCGAGTGGTTTTACAGTGTCTATTGAAAATTCCTTCAATTAACGAAAAGTTAAAATTGATTTGTAAAGTGGAGAAATGAGAAAGGAGTTGGGCGTTTGTTGCAAGTGAATTCCAAGTTCCACGTAGTTCTCTTTCAACCATCCTAAAGAATAAAGAAAAGATCGCCATTGGTGGAAGGCGGTAAGTCTACTTTTAGGCACTCTCAGATAAAAGCACCGTTCAGTTGAAAGTTATATGATAAATTGGTACCGGGTATTTAATTTTCTCTATTAATGATTTTATATTTATGTACAAACAACATACACATTAATGAAAAATATACGTAATGATTTCAACTACAATTTTGTGTTCAATTTTCCCATTATATAAAGATAAGTGGAATGATAACCTCGATAAACTTTGTTCAGTAAGTCGAAGTGTTTTTCAGGGTTGCTTGAAAATCGAGAATTGACTGTATAAAAAAAATACTCTTACCACTAAAAAGTAAAAATAAAAATAATTTTTAGAAAAAAAAAAAAATCGACTTCAAGATTAAACATACATATACAAACTTGAAAAAAAAAAAAAAAAAAAAAAAAAAAAGAGGTAATATTTTAATTTCTTCGAAACAAAAACCATTAAATGACAATCAATGAAATTATTGACACTTAATACCTATTCACAATTTATGATCATTTATTTTTTGGGTCGGTGCCAACCAAAACAAACAGAATTTGAAAAGAAATGGTAATTTTAAAGATCCTCCCACTGTTTCATCACCGCCACACCGCTGTCTCCGACCATATTGCAAAGGCAGGATTAAACTGTCCTTCTTGGCTGGCACCGACTCCAACAATAAATTATCATAAATTGTGAATAGGTATATAAGTGTCAATAATTTCGTTGATTGTCATTTAATGGTTTTTGTTTCGAAGAAATTAAAATATTATTTTTTATTTTTTAGTTCGATATGGAATTTCCATGTAAGTCTTGAATCAAAGACTATACCTAAGTATCAAGAAAAAGTACATCTTTTAATTTTGCAAAAGTGGGTAGCTGAAGATTTTCGTATAGAAAAGCTAAAGCCAGAAAGGGTTGCCCATGTCTCTAATTTCTGCAAAGCGTGTGATATAACGCCTTGACCAAAAGCTATATAAGACGTTTTGAGATACATCAAGATATCATCAGCAAAAAGTGAAATTTTGACAGGCTCAGGCAAATCGTTGTTAATATCGTTGATTGCTATGTTGAAGAGTGTTGAACTAAGTACCGAGCCTTGTGGGGTACTCCACATTGAAGAAAAAAAGTATTAGACATGTTGGTGCCTAAAAGAACGCAAAAATTCCTATCTGTCAGAAAATTTTCAATAAAACATAATAATTTACCTCCGAAATTCCAATTTTGTTAATGTATTGATAATGTTTGATTTCCAGCAAGAGTCAAAGGCACTCTCTAGATCTAAACAGAGCGCTAATACATGTTGATTGTTATCAAACGCTGATTTTAGGTAAGAATGAAACTTAAAAACTTGATGAATTGTAGATCTTGAATTCCGGAAACCACACTGCTCATTATTTATAAGTTTTCGTTTTTCGTTAATTCCAAAATAAGGCGGTTATTTATGATCTTTTCAATTAATTTACAAATAACAGAGGTCAGATATATTGGTCGATAATTGTCTATTAATTTTGGATCTTTATTAGATTTAAGTAACGGTAAAACAGTTGCAGAAAGCCAACATTTAGGAAAAACCCAATTAGTCCAGATGTTGTTCAAAAGAGTTAGGATTAAATATAGGACAGACGGAGGTGCATGTTTAATGAATTCAATATGAAGCTGATCAAAACCTGGAGCTTTGGATAACGTACTTTTCATACTAAACTGTAATTCTTCCAACGTGAGACGCGAGTTATATGGCTCTGTGTTATCTGAAACAACTTCCGAAGCAGTACAGATTCGATCATGTACAAGAGAATTCTTTGAGAGACCTAACCAATATTCTCCAAAGGCATTAACTATTTGAATAGGATCGGAGTAGGTGGTAGCGTTATATTTTATCGTTCTCGGAATTTTGGTAATAGACCTGCCTTTAATGGCCCTTATCTTGTTCCAAACTACTTTGGCTGGAGTGCAAGTATTAATGGATGTTAGAAATTGAGACCAAGAAGTTCTCTTAGCCTGGTTGATGATCCATTTGGCCTCCGCCTTCGCTCTATTATAATTTATGTGATTGGTCAAAGAGGGTTGGGTTTTCAATAATTTTAGAGCTCTGTGTCGTTTGGTTATTGCGGCCCGGCATGCTGGAGACCACCAAGGAACTTTTCTGGAAGACTGGTTTGCCTTTGTTATTGGAACCGATAAGATTGCTATTTCTATTATAGCTGAGGTAAAATGTTCGACATTTTCCTCATGGGAAGACAAGGCAAAATCTCGGAACTGTTCTTCACATAATTGTGTATATTTGTTCCAATCAGCTGCACCTAATCTCCACTTTCTAATATCCCCAGAAATAAACGGTTTGATTAGGAAAGACAAAAGAAACGGAAGGTGATCACTACCTGCTAAATCTCAATGAAAATAAGATAGAGGGATTACAGGAAATGCAGGTGTAGCTAAGCTAATATCAATTGTGGTCCACGTTTTGTGGGCACGACTATAAAAAGATGGCTTGTGGGGACTGCATAAAATAAGAGATAATTCATCTATTAAGGATTCAATTATTTTCCCCCGGGAATCGATGCGATTATTTAAACCCCACGTCGGGCTATGGGCGTTCCTTTCTCCGAATACAATGAAAGGGTGCGTTAATTCGAGAAGAAGTTTTTTTAATCTTCGTATGAAATTATTTCTAAAGGATGGAGGTAAACAGTACATACGTTGAACTGAACGGGGAGGTGAACAATTGCTGTGGCTGCTGCTATTTTTAAGGATAGGTTTAATGCTGTGTAACTAATTACCTTTTTAAATGCCAACAATACCCCCCTGCTAGCATATGTGTTTGAAGAATATGTCTTGTTTATGCAGTTATAAGATGAGTTTAAGAAATATTGATGGGCTTTTAGATGGGTTTCTTGCAGTGCTTTAATTGAGGGACAATAGTTTGATAATAGTAGTTTTATGTCATTGTAGTGTTGTTCCAATTTAGAATTATCATATTTTTTTTGTGAAATATATGAAAAATGAGATTGTGTTTACTAAAATTTTGACTTTGTAATTGAGTTAATCTAATCTAGTTTTGTAATTGAGTTTATATTTCACTTGAAATGAGATCTAGGTGGATGATTTTTTTAGGAACTGTTCTAGGCCATGAGCAATACGAGTAAAACGGTTTCGAAGGGGTTTGGATTTCAGATGGACATATAAATCTTTTAGAATAGCTATCTACCTTAGCTATCAAGCACAGCTTACGGAGTCTTTAGTAGTTTTGGACTCATCTAAAAAGCTGTGCAATTGGTAAAATTTAGAATGTAGCTTTCTTTATCTTTGTCTACCATATGATTTCTTTTAAGGGCAAGAGTTGTTAGTATAATGTGTGGTTTTGTGGAGTGAGAGGTGTTTCAGGGATTTGTGTTTGTTCTTGTGTTTGTTTGTCTGCTGTACCTTGTTTTCCTCCTTCATATTGAAATGGGTTGACTGACATTTCCTTCAACTTAGAAGATAATAACATCTTATCTGAGGAACTTATCTTCGGTTCTTCTGTTGGTTTTGTTACATCTGGAAGGAAATCCTGATTGTGCCCTGAGTGTTGTTCTTTTTCTAAATCGGTGGCATTGTTTTTTATTACCGGCGATGGACTATTTGTTTCTTTTATTTCTTTAGATTTAACCATTGTTCGATAGTCTTGATGCAAATATTATATTCTGAGGGCCTATAATATCTCCAATCTTCTGTATATATTCGATTTTCTTTACCCCGTTAATTGTGTTAAATACGATGGCTTGATTCTTGTGGTGGAATTTTTGATTTTTTCTCGATGCAATACTTGCAAAAGTCTGACTTACGCTAGCTGCAGTAATGGTTGGTTCGGTACTCACCGACATTCCGATTTGTTGACAAAAACGAACAGAACAACTGAAAATTCTCTGAGTCTTCTCCGAATGTCTTTTTCCGTAAAGATTCGGCAGACCAAAAGTTACCGTGGAACAATTCAATCACCACTATTCAAATTCCACAAAAACTGGCTGGAACGCGTAGAAATTATTAGTTTTTAAAAATGATTATTTTCGTTTAGACGTGTTATAAACTATCACCATATGATTATCAAATCAAGAATTGTTTTAGATATACTATTCCTGTAGATATACACAATTTTTAAAGTAAACTGCTGTGAGCTGTTTAATTTTTGATATTATGTAAAAAATATTTCTATTAATATCAAAAGACAAAAATTGAACTGACAATTACGATTAAAAAGGGTTATGATCTCATTATCTCGTGCGAAAGAGCGGGTAATGAAATAATGTGTTGCGGCCTTCTCCAATGAGGCAAGTATCTCTTATCTTTAGACAGAGACGCCCAAATTACTGGTTTAATAAGTATTAAACAAAATTAAAACTTATTGTAATTATTGTACATTATGAATTAATAAGATTATTATGTATGTTCTATAATACAAGTACTTTTATACATAGTGCGCCCATTATTATTTTTTAAATTCCCCCGCTTGGTAGTCCAAACTGTCCTGGTTTTAATTAGTTGGAATTAGCAGTACCTACAGAATATAAAACTTTTAAAATGTTAAAATAAAATAAAAAAAAATCTTTTTGATACAGCTTATTTACATTTTCTATCCAGATCTTATAATGTCTAGCAACTGTTATCCAGTTCAATCCAACCTTTCGGATGATTTCTTGCCAACTCGTATGTGGCCTTCTCCAGCTTCTCCCATCGTCTCTTGGATTCCTCTCAGCCCACCTCCATTTTAGTTTTTAAACTTACATATACTTTTTTTAAATTATAATTTGATTTCACATTTTTTCCTACTTTGGGAAGAAATAATACTCTTTAGACGGTCACATTGCAATTTGGTAAATTTTACCTCATCCTTCCTAGTGTACAGCTCTGATTACCGTTCAAGTGTACAAACGAATACTGACATATGAACAAATGATCTTAATAGTGATTGTGAATTATAAAAAAATGTTTCTAATGTTTTATACAATTAGCTTAGTTAAATCTTATTTAAATGGTCCTTTGAAGTATTAATTTTTTTTTTTTAAAACATCAAGTTTATATTAACTTCTTTTTAACATGAATTAAACTGATTTAATATGAATACCCGAATTTTTAATTTTTTTATGAAATAACATTTTATTTTTTATAAAAATGTTAAAAAATCATAGTCAGGTTGATCTACTGAATCATTTACAACTTGAATATTCTTTTAATCTATTTCTGCGTCAATGAAAACGAGTGTGCGATATCAACTTCTGATATCGTGTACCATTATGTAAATATTTAATTGGTATAAATAGATATTAAATAGTATCTTGTAACACTCATTAAAACGTTAGGCCACAAATTGTATCTCCTGATATTACCACACTCGATGCAACATTGTTCATGTGATATAATAAAATAAATAATTTACTTCTATCCATTTTTTGTATCGAATCAGATAAATATTATTTCAATTATAATTAATACTTTTAATATATCTCCACTAATAAAAACCCCTGCTTGCTTATTTATTGAAAATAAGTTTATTTTAATAACGTCACACTTTCCCCTAAGGATATTTTTATTTTTATTTTTTTTTTTATTTGAATAATTACAAGCTGCCTCACTCAAGGGCAATGAGTAATATTGATGCCAGACACTCACTCACACAATATGTACAATGATAAGAAAATCAAATAAACAGCTTTAAAAATACAAGAGAAAAGAAATAATATATATATATACAAGAAATAAAATAAAATATACAAGAAATTAAAATATAATAGAATAAATGATAATATAAAATAGGTAATGATGTTTTTTAAACTAATAAATAAATAAATAAAATTAAGAAAGAAAAGAAAGAATTAAAAAAGAAAAGAAGAACATAACTACATTCATACTCTATATACAAAATTTACGAACATTCCAGGGAAGACCCCGACACAAGCTGGCCCCCCTTAAGGAGGGCAAGCCAGACACAGAGAGTTTCCAGCGCTGTTCTATAAGCTGCGTCACTAGTAAAATCCAGTGGAAGCTGAGAGAAAGCGCTATAGCACAGTCGCACAGGACTTGAGTTGAGAAGCTGGCCATTGCCAGAACTCCAATATTAAATATTACAATAAGTCTCGGGGCCATTGCCGTTTTAATCTGCGAGGTGGGTTATAAGGATGCGTGGAACTGGATAATGAATGAGCCAGAGAGTTAGGATGGTTGGAAAGATTTTGATGGAATTTGGAGAATTTAACTGGTATCAGATCAAGGACAAAAGGTATATTCAGATCATTATGAAGGATTTTGTTGGAAACATAATATGGAGCATTTAGGATAGTACGAAGGACTTTGGATTGGAAGGATTGAATGCGTTTGATATTTGATTGTTTTGCTGTCCCCCACAGTTCAAGTCCGTAGGTCCAAATAGGTTTAATGATGGTTTTGTATATAAGGAGTTTGTTTTCAATAGAGAGTTGGGATGTTCTATTTAGTAGTCTGTACAATTGGCTGAAGCGTCTGTTAAGTTCTTGCCTTTTAAGTCTAGTGTGAGGGTTCCAAGTAAGTCTTTTGTCTAAGTAGAAGCACAGATACCGTACTGTGTCAGCAATGGGTAGCAGAATATTATTGATATAAACAGGAGGGCAGGATGTGCGGCGGAGAGTAAAAGTTACGTGGGTACATTTCGATTCATTAACTTTGATTCTCCAGCTGTTACACCAGTCTTCAATCAGTGATAAGTGAGTTTAGAGATTATTGGAAGCTATTAAGGGATCTGGATGGGATGAAAGGACAGCAGTGTCATCGGCAAATGTTGCTAGGAAATTATTAGGAGTTGTAGGGATATCTGCAGCGTAGAGGATATATAGGACTGGACCAAGAACGCTGCCTTGTGGAATACCTGCCTCAACTGGGTAGCAGTGAGAGTATTCCATTCCGCAGCGAACTCGAAAGGAACGGTTAGTGAGGTAGGATCGAAGGACTAGGAATAGGGATTGAGGTAAAAAGGTTTTGAGTTTGAAAAGCAAACCGGCATGCCATACCCGGTCAAAAGCTTGCGCTATGTCCAGAAATGCGCCGGAGCAATATTCTTTGCTTTCAAGTGCAGAGGATATATGGCCTACAACTCTAAGGCCTTGTTGGACAGTGGAATGCTTAGAACGGAATCCAAACTGGTGTGAGGGAATATTTTGGGATTCAAGGATGGGTAGGATGCGCCTGAGAAGGAGTTTTTCAAAAATTTTTGAAAGGATGGGAAGAAGGCTGATCGGTCTGTATGATAATGGATTGTTGGAAGGTTTGCCCGGTTTCACGAAAAGGATAATGATGGAGTGCTTCCATTGTAAAGGGAAATAGGTTGTTCGGAGGATGCAATTATATAGGTAGGTAAGAAATATGCCTGCTTTGTGGGGAAGTTGCCTGAGGATTTGTGAGGTGAGGAGATCATATCCGGGGGATTAACGGGATTTTAATTTTCTTAAAAGGAATTTGACCTCAGAGGGGTTAATTGTTCTGTTCTTGTCAGGACAGAAGGGGTAGACCAGGCCAGGAAGATGATGGAATGGGAGCTGCTGAAGAATAAGGGGATCGAGGCGAGGCTTGCTAAGACCAAAAGGCCTCACCTGGAGATAAGATGTGTCCCACAGCACTGAGATAGAACAACCTTGGAGGGATACCTCTGAGGCAAGTCCTCAATTGAAAAACCCAAGGAGGAGGGTCCCAGGAATGAATGGATGAGGACTTGCTTCTCCACCCCAGCAAAGGGAGGCCTCACAAAAAGTTGGATAATTGAGGTACACCCCGCTATGAGGTTGGCCTTAAAGAGCCTCACCCCTGAGGATACCAGCGGAGGATGGTGGAAACTGTCCATCAAAGATTACCTCAACGCTCCGCTCTGCCTGAAATGCCAACAATATGGCCATATTGCTAAGAACTGCAATAAGGAAGTGGCTTGCAGGTGGTGTATGGCAGCCGGTCATGTAGCCAGGAATTGCCCCGAAAAGAAGAATGGAACACCCCCATGCTGCAGGAATTGCAGCCAAAAAGGCAGAGCGGGGAAAGAAGTGCAGCACTGCTCTGGCAGCAAGGAGTGCCAGGAGCACCTAGAGATGCTGGCCAAGGAGGCCAAGAAAACTAGATATGGATAAGCTGCACATCCGGCAGGTCAACATGGGCCGAAGAAGAATTGTGGCGGACGAGCTAAGGGCTCTCACCCGAACCTGCGACATCATGGTTGTCCAAGAGCCATGGTGTCAAAGGAACTTTGTCAGAGGATTTGGTGTCGCGCCGAGGGTCGTGGCTCTGAGCAGTGGTGGAAGGAGGCACAGAGCCGCTATTGTCATCTTTAATCCGACCCTCGACGTTACGGAGCTTAAGCAGCACACCACGGCTGATCAGGCAGCATGTTACATCAAATGGGGCGGCATGTCATTCGCACTCATATCCTCATACATGCCGCCAAGACCAGCGAATATAGAAGAACATGTTGCCGCCGTGGAGGCTGTAGTATTCAGTTATAGGAATACGATAGTCTGCTCAGACACCAACTCCTGGAGCACGGCCTGGGGTTCAGTGCGTACAGACGTCAGAGGAAGAGTTTTAGAGGATTGTGTGGCGAGATGTCAGCTCGTAGTCATCAACGAGCCCTCTGGTCCCACATTTGTAGGAGCAAGGGGCCAGAGTTGGATTGATGTGACATTCGCCCCACCAATCATGGCTAGACGTATTACGCACTGGGCCCTACGGTCAGACACGAGCTCAGACCACCGGGTCATAGCCTTCAGTGTAGTGGGGGAGGAAGGCGCAGCCCACGAGGTTGAGAAGGACTTTGTGACCCGGATGGCGGACTGGGAAGAATATACCAGTACCCTGGAGGGAATACTGGCCGATAGAGAGTGGGAAGAGATGGCACCGATGGAGGAAGAAGACTCACCCATTGACCGCCGAGTGGATATGCTCACCGGTGCCATCAGAGAAGCGGCAAGTATTTCCCTTCAGCGCCGTAGGGTGAGAGCGCGTCCGGTCCCATGGTGGACGCCGGCCCTAACGCAGCTTAAGAGAGACTTCTACAGGGCCCGGCGTAGGTACCAGGAGTGCAGGGAGGAAGACAGGAGAGCTGCACTCCGAGCAGAGTATAAGCATAGACAGAGGGTATACCGAAACGGCGTGCGTCTGCAGAAGAAGAAATCCTGGGACGATTTTATAGTTCAGGAAACAGCGAAGAATCCCTGGGGGATTCCCTACAGAGTGGCTCTGGGCAAGGTAAAGCCACTGCAGTTGATGGCAGCCCTAAGAGTAGGAAGGACCTAGGCAATCACTCTGGAGGAATCAGGGGAAATGTTCATTGCCAGCACCTACCCCAGGGATGATCTCCCTCACACATTCCCCTATTCATCATTCCTTCCATGACGCCCTCAACCCAACGTCTTCCAGGGGGACCTTTCTTCCGTTTTCTTTTCGGGTTCCATTAAAAATTCTTTTTGGCCATCGCTACTCTTCCACACTCATAACATGCCCAAACCACTTTAGTCTCATAGTCTCAATAGCGTAGAGGATGCTATCTATTTGTTCCACTTTCTGCCTAATTTCAGTGTTTGGAACATTCTGCGATACTGGGCAGGAACGTCTCCAATAATTCATTTCTAGGGCTATAATATAAAATATTAATACTGTTACAAACACTACACAGGGGTTTTCAATTTACAGTTTATTAACAAATAACAATTAACAATATAATTAATACAGACACACACAGAACAGTATTATTTAACATTACCACGATAATAACAGGCATCTTACAACTAATTACAACACCAAAAACATAACCATGTTATTATTATTTTCTCCATGGCAACCAGTAAATACTCCTTAGCAACGGGGGCAGTTCTCCTTAATACGTTTCAATACTTAATGGAAATGTAATATAAAGGTAGAGAAACGAAAATAAAACTGTTATTTTTGCAATTACGTGTTTATTTACAATTACATGTAATATATTTTTATGTAATATATATATTACAGATTCGTCAAAAAAAGTTTGTAAACGCGATATCTTTTTCTACAAGATAAGGTAAGTAAAGTGGATTACTTATTGTTTCTTTATACTTATAGTTATACACACACGGCCCGTTTGTAAAAAAAAAATAAAAAAAAAATATAAGAAAAAAAAAACCTGTTGTTACAGACGACTATAAAACTATAAACGATTGTTGCCGATTTCACCTGAATTTCAACGGTAGGAATGATAGACATGGCCGACTATATTTTCATATAAATTTCATACTCCCTATCTATATTTCTCTTTCTAGAAAACATTTTTATATTTTATTTTTTTCTTTATCACAATTTATTATAAAGTATTCATGGGATATTATTAAGTGCATATATATGTAACAATACTGTATTTTTGTAGTTTTATTTATTGTAGAATGTGCCTTAGTAAGATTAGTTATATGTAATTACTCCTGAATATAAATATGACACAACAGATAAATTAATTTAAAAAAATTGTTTACTAAGTAAATTCTATTTTAATTGTTAGAGTTACATAGAATATTAATATATATATATGTGTGTGTGTGTGTGTGTGTGTGTGTGTGTGTGTGTGTGTGTGTGTGTGTGTGTGTGTGTGTGTGTGTGTGTGTGTGTGTGTGTGTGTGTGTGTGTGTGTGTGTGTGTGTGTGTGTGTGTGTGTGTGTGTGTGTGTGTGTGTGGAGTTTAATACAACTACAACGGGACATGATGAGGATATCCAAATTCCACAGGAAGACAATCAAGATCCTCCGGATCCTGAAGAAGTGGAGGATATTATAAACAAACTAAAAAATAACAAAGCACCGGGAACAGATGGCATCCCAGCAGAAGCTATCAAACTTGGTGGCTAGGCATTACATCGAGAGATTTATGAACTGGTGTTAGCAATTTGGGAAAAGGAAGAGATACCAGAAGAATGGTGTAAGGCATTGATAATTCCAATCCATAAGAAAGGTGACAAAATAACTGGACTGTCGAAACTACCGAGGTGTAGCACTGTTTTGCTAAACATATAAGATATGAATGCTAATAATTAATATAATAGTGAAAAGAGCAGAACAGTTGTTAAGAGAACACCAAAGTGTTTTTAGACCTGAGAGATCAAAAATAGATCATATATTTTCCATTAGGATGATGCTTGAAAAATGCTACGAGTGGAATATAAAACTGCATCATCTATTCATAGATTATAGACAGGCGTATGACTGTATCGATAGAAGAAAATTATATAAAAGCCTACAAGACTTAGGTTTTCCCTCAAAGATAATTATACTAGTCCAAATGACTCTAAACCAAAGCAAAGGAGCTGTCCAAGTGCAAGGAGGGGTGACTGAATAAGTTGATATACATAAGAGAGTGAGGCAGGGAGACCCACTGTCACCGGTACTGTTTAATTTAGTACTAGAATCAGTCATAAGGGCAATAAGTACGAACCCTGGAAGCATTTATACCCGTATGACTCAGCATCTAGCTTTTGCGGACAACGTCGTGATCACTTACAGAACAGAAAACTCCCTACTAGGAGCATTTGAGGAGTGTAGCAGAAAAGCAAGAGAAGTAGGCCTCCAGATAAAAGAAGAAAAGACGAAATACCTAGTGACATCGAAGGAGCAAAATATGGCGACTTCATCTCGGCGTTTGCATTGGTTAGAGGTATTCCACGGCTTCACTGTTCGTATTATATTCTTCAACTTGCTCGTAGGACTTTCCTCCCTCATCGATTGCCAGCTGTTATTAATTCTATGTTTTAACGGTCGGGCAAATTCGGAGGCAGTTAGAAATGCAGTTCCTTTCCCTGGGAGCGATAATGCCTCACCAGCAGCTTTATCCCGGTGATACCTATATGTCCCGGAACCCAGGCAAAGTGAACCCTAAAATAATAGCCTATAATAGATAGGTTGAGTGGGGTAGTAATAGCACTATTGTAAGATTTATTTTCTATCTCGCTTTTTGCGGTTTCTGAACTGAGGTGGGGGACAAGTCCAGCCAACTTCAGTTCAGGTTTACTTTTTTTTTTTGTCATCCTCATATGTTTAAAATTTTCCGAACAATCCTTGCCATGTCCAGGAGTACAGCCTGTTGAGCCTCTCCTAGTACATTCAATGGCAACTTCAGATCATCCACACCAACTAAAGTTGAAGTCGGGATTTTCCCGTTTGCCGATATTACAATTGGCGTCACCACTGCGTTTTCTAGGCTATAGAATTGCTTTAATTCAACGGCCAGTTCCTGATATTTTCGTAACTTCTCAACAATGGTAGAAGTCATATTGTTGTCCTTGGGAACGGCGATATCGACTATCCACGATGTCTTCTCTTTTAGGTTTATAAATAATATGTGTGGTTTGTTGTGTCGCACAGTATAAGCGCGTCCCAATATAGCTTGAGAGGCCCATTTTGAAGCATCCTATCGGGCTTATATCTATAATATGGTATTTGTTTCTCTAATAGGTTCAACTTCCTGGACTGATGAACAATTTTGGCTACATTGTGAGATATTCCGGTCTTTGGAAATACTTAACCTCTTTGGTCATTGGAGATATTCCGAATTGGCTAGTACTACACATCCACCAGTGATATGCTGAATCGACTCCAGTTTCGTGGAACATAGTCGACACTTATCTGAAATGGATGTGTCCTTAAGAATATGTCTCCTGTAGGATCTCGTGGCAATGACTTGGTCTTGGATGGCCATGATGAAACCCTCCGTTTCTGAAAACAGTCTCCCAGCTATTAGCCATATTAATGATTCTTGCTTGTCAACGCTGACCTCGTTTAATTGGTTGTAGTACCTTCCGTGTAGAGACTTACTTTTCCATTCGTCTACACGCTATTTTCGTAACCTAATAATTATGTACTCGACCCTTGCTCAAATTTAGCGGCGTTTGACCATCGTCCAATTTTTGGATTGCCATGTGAATATTCGTAGTTTTTGACAAGTAATACTGGCGTAGTGTCGATTCCTGCTTTCGGCAGGCTTCTTCGATATCGATTAAGCCACGTGCTCCTTCCTTTCTCGGCAGATACAGCCGGGCTATGGATATCGGATGGTGGGCCCTATCTTGAGTTAGAGTCGTTCTTACCATACGGTCAACCTCTTGCAGACTTGTATTTGACCAATGTAATACACCAAAGCTGTAACTTAAAACTGGTATGGCCCAAGTGTTGATGGCTTTGATTTTTTGCAATCCAGAATGTGTCTTCAATACGAGCTTCAACCTCTTCTTGAGTCTTGTCAGAAGCTCGTTCTTCATTCCCTTTTGTGCAATTTTGAGATTGCCTAAGTATTAATTCCTAAATATTTATATAGTTGGTTCGTTTCAAGTTCTTAAATACAATCGCCTTCATTTATAGCTATATTTTCAGTTCTCTTCGTTTTTCCGTTGTTTATATGAATCTATTTATTTATTAAGTGAGTAATAGCACTTTTTCAATTAGAAGAAAGAGTAAAGAAATAGTAATAATAATTCATATGAGAACAAACAAACAATGGTTGGGGAAACAAATGTCAAAAATAAAAATGAATTTAAATTTATAGAACGATATACTTATTGAAGGAAATTCATCGCCATCGGATATGCGGAATTTGATTAACATCACTTTTAATTATCACTCATATTAGCGGCATCTAAATAGGATTTAAGGAGATATTGGAATAGGAGAGTTTTGAATGAGTTTAAGGAAGAAGCATGTCTAATTTCAGAAGGAATCGAGTTCCAGAGGGTAGTGGATCGTGCTAGGAAGGAGTGTTGGTATAATGCTGTTCGGTGAAAAGGAGTATACAGGTCAGAGGAACGTGATATTGTTGTGAGTTGGGAGTGGACGGAAGACTTGAATATCAGTAGGTTATAGATGTAGGGTGAGCAATACTTATTAATGACATGGTACAGTAAAGTGCCCAAGAAATATTGTCTACGGGAGGTTGGATAAAGCCACTCTAAGGCAGGGTAGAGGTGCGATTCATGGGAACGTCTCGGGGTTCCGAAAACAAATCTGATAAAACTGTTCATGGTTCGTTGTAATCTGTCCCGGAGACCCATCGATAGGCCCCCATACACCACACACCCATAATCAAACTGACTGGGGGAGATCATTAATGTAGGAGTTGAAGAGGAGAGGCGAAATGCAAGAACCTTGGGCTACTTCGGAAGACAGGGCTAGGAAGTTGGATAAGGGCTGATTAGGGATGGATACTGCGTGAGTGCGGCCGGAGAGGAAAGACTGGAACCAATAGATTGCACTATTGGAAAATATTAAAGCTTTTAATTTGGAAAAAAGGATACATTGGTCAATGGAATCAAAAGCTTTGGAGAAATCTAGGAGTATCAGGACGGTCAGTTTTTTTTTCATCTATAACCGCATGGATATTGCTTATGACTTTGGTTAGTGTTGATTTTGTGGAATAACCAGGACGGAAACCAGATTGGGAAGGGTCGAGCAGATGGGAACCTTCCAGGAAATAAGAAATTTGGGATTGTATTAGTCGTTCTTGGGGTTTTGAAAGGTTTGAAAGGATGGAGATTGGGCAACAATCTGCAGGAACGGTGGGATTAGGAATTTTGTTGATGGGATGGACAATAGCTTTTTCCAGGGAGTAGGAAATATGGCGTTTTGAAGGAAAAAACTATATATGTAGACAAGGACGGGTAAAATTTCTGGGAGGCATAATTTTATTAGTTTAACGGGGATACCATCTAGACCTATGGAACTGGTATGATATTGCATAATAGATACCGATAATTTCTACATACAGAAAATAAACCTATAAATACAGAAAATACAGATTAGATACATCTAATACAGAAAATAAGCCTATAGATACAGATAATTTCTGTAGGAGTAATGTATGGAAAATAAAAGTCATTGTAATTGAAAGGTGCTTTAGAGGAGAAACTGGTATAAGGGGAAGGAGAGGTGAGAGCAGATGAAACGAAATAGGCGTTTAGGTCATTAGGTAAAATTAGGAAGTTGGTTGAGGTTGAGGATCCAGCGAGGTTATAGAGCGAGAGTTTTTGAAAGAGTTGCCATTTTGACTTGGAATCGGAAGAGGACAAAAGGGCTTCGTGGAAATAGAAAGATTTCACATGTCGAATTCTTACTTGCACCAGGTTACGGAGTACTTTAAATGCTTGATAGTCGTCCGCGAGTTTCGTTCGTCTAAATCGTCTTCGTGCAGCTTCACGCTTTCTCTGCAGATCTTTAATTTCTTTAAAAATACATGGTGCAGGCCGACGGCGAAAGGTAGAGTTTTTAAGCGGAGCGTAGGCATCGAGGATACTGATGAGATTGGTTGTGAGGATTTCCACCATGGCGTCAATGGAAGAGGTTGAGCAGACTCCACTCCAATCTAAGGTTTCGAGGAGAGGTAGGATACTATCGCGGTCAAGGGCGGTATGTTAAGGATTTAGTAGTAAGCTGATGGGTTTGGAAATTAAAGGATATTTGGATTTGGTCATGGCAGGATAGAAAGGACACAGGAGATTGGGAGGAGGAAAGGAGATTTTTTTGAGAATCTATAATATATAGGTCCTACCATGTATCGGACCAACGGGAATGGTGAGTAGGAGCGAAAGGTACGATGAAAAGGTGGAGGGAATAGAACAGGTTATCCAAGTAACTTTTATCGTTAGAGACAGCAAGGAAATTTGTGTTGAGGTCTCTGGAGATAATAATATTGGAATAGAGAGGGACAAGGTTAAATAAGGAAGATTCGAAGGAAGGGTCGAACGGAACAAGAGAAGGGCAATATATCACAGCATATAGTAGGTGATGATTGCCAGATGAAATTTCTAGGATAAGGTATTCAACGTGTGGGTGTATGGATGAGGGAGAGAAATCGAGGATTTTTTTTTTCAAGCTATCGTGGACATATATGCCTACACCACCGCCAGTCCGGCCAGCCCGGTCATAGCCAAAGAGAGTAATCAGGAAGGGAGGCGGAAGAGGAAGGAATGTGGGGCTTAAGCCACGCTTTGGAAATGGATATATGGTAAAAGTTTTGTGAAAAATATTGATAGAGTTCTTCAAAATGTGCAGGCAAGGATTGGGGGGTGACGTGGCAGGTAGTTAGGATGTAACTAGGATTGTAACTAACAAATATTTAAAATTAGAAAAATAATATGAAGAAACGATGTACTATTTATGTTGAAAAAAATTTGAAAGTCGAATTTATGAGGGAAATAAAATATAAAAGCAAGCATAGCCGATACCACGAAATAAGCCAATATAGTGCGAAAAGGTAACAGAAAGCAGATTAGACATGTAAAAGTGGAAATCAGTAAAATACCATAAAAAAAAAGAAAAAAAATTTTAAAGAATGAATTAAAAATAATTACGTGGGAATAAATTTGTGAATGAAAACGTCCAGATCCTGGGGCCGGTCGATAATAGTGACAGGATGGCCACCGTCTTTCTTGCAACGCACTCTACATTCCGCGAACCAGACATATTTTACTTTTACAGTGGATTTCTTCTGACGAGCTAGTCAGTTGAGGTGCCTATTCGTCGGTGTCATCTCTTCTCCGAGATAAATCCTGTGGGAATCATTTTCCTGCCAGCCGATATCACGTGAGGTGAAATCTCTTTTCACTTTTCTTCTTTGCACTAGATCGTTCCGTACTGTTTGTCTCACAAAGCGTACGAAAACGGGAGGTGGTCTGGGATCTTCTTTTCGAGATCTCTTACGTTCTACATAGTCTAGGTCCTCTATATTAATCTTCAGGGCAAGACCCGCTCCCACGCTGTAGACCAGTCCCGCCGGTGCCCCACCCGGGAGAACTGATATACCACGGATCTCCAGAGACTTGTTAAGCAGCCTCTGCTCAGCCCTATTCACCCTGACCTCTAAACCCTCCACCTTTAATTGAAGGGATTTATTTTCTGTTAAAACCTCTTCCAGACGCTTTGCTTGACTTTCGAGATGTTTTTCAATTTTATTAAGTCTATCATTAAGCTCAAAAGTAAGCTCTCCGAACTTCTCGAGGGCCGTTTTGAGGTTTTTGACACTTCTTTGGTGTGGGCTTCCGATCTACTTGCTACCGCAAGTATTTCTGACGCTGATGGCTCTATGTTCTGGTCTAGATATGATTTTGTCGGACTTGTTGGTTTGCTAATAGTCGAAGATGTTTTTTTTTTCTATTTCACATTTCGAGCATGACCAATTTTTTAAAAATGATTTTACATCTTCTATCTTCTTTTCTTTTAAATTACAACATTTTCCGTGAAATATTATTTTGCATTTATGACAACTTATATTATATTTATCTTCACGGGTTATTGCTCCTTGACAAATAGAGCACACAACAATAATATTTATATTGGAACTAACAGAAATAACGTAAATAAATATGACCAGCCAGCAGCGATAATACCATCAGGATTAACCTTATTGCCTTCGTGACTGAGTATTTTTCTCCTTTCCAACGGGAAGAATACACATGAATACTCCTTTCAGCAGATGAAAAATACAACAAATTAATGAGCAATTAATGTTTAATATAACTGAGTTTAAATAACTATTGACTTTTATAAAAAGAGAAACACCAAAAAAAAAAAAAAAAAAAAAAAAAAAAAAAAAAAAAAACCCGGTGAAAATGGATAAAATAAACAGTATTGAGTGAGACGCTAATCCCGAACAGAAGTATGGAACAAATTAAGTTAGTTGACAGAAGAATGATCAGAAGGATCCTGGGTCCAAAGAAGATCGAACAAGGCTGGAAGTACAAAAGCAACAAGGAAGTGTACGAGTTCTCAGAGAGCATCGTCTCTAATATGCGGAAAAGACGTCTCGCCTTTTACGGACACTTGACGAGGATGGATCCGAACAGACTGACCAAAAGGATATTCGACTATGTTCGCGCCAATCGGCGCTATTGTGAGGGGGGGGGAGGGGAAAAACTTTAATATACCGTGTATTGACGCACTCTATGAATTTCCGGTGCAACTAACCCTTATCTGCGTTAATCCCTACCAGAATATCCCTCTTTCTTCTATCATCTGTGCTCCAGTACGCACCTATTAAAATTGCCCAAGACCTCATGGTCTTCCATCGCTTCTTTGACCAAGGCGAAATAGCCTTCCAGGACCCTGTTCCTCTTTTAAAAGCGATCCTATTTCCTGTGCTAGTCATTAAAGATTTAGTTCTTCCCTTAATGAGTGGTGACATAAGAGGAGGAGAGCCTAGAAAAATATTGCAGCCTGAGAGAAGCATTCGCCAGACGATTTCGGAGGCCTCTGTACAGATCGTAGGCGGCAGTAATAAGGTAAGAAGTTTATTATGTATTATTTGTTTATGCTACCTTCTCAATAATATCTCCCCAAGGGTGCAAAACCTCGTTGAAATTAAAGGGTTCCACTCTTTCGGATATTTTTACTGTCCAAGTGCATTACGAGGATTTACCCTCCCTTCAAGTCAAATTTGAGGGGGTGAATGAAAAATTAAGTGACCTTAATGCTCTCTTTTCCAAACAAAATCATGTGGATACTCAAGCCCCTGCAATTGCTTTCAATAGTGTGTTAACCAAAATTAAATCCAAATATTTACAATTGAAAAAGGAAGAACCTATTGCAACTTCTACAACGGTTGCCAGCCCTGTTCATTTGGCTCAAAGTGGTTTCTCTTTACCACCGGTCAATTTACCAACCTTTTCAGGCGACATACAGCAGTGGCCTGAATTTTTATCGTTGTTCACCGCCCTTGTTCACGACAACCCGACTCTAACCCCCATACAACGCTTTCATTATCTAAGATCCAACTTAAAGGGGAGTGCTCTTTCCGTAATTTCTAACTTTCAACTCACAGCCAAAAATTACGACCTTGCTTTTTCAGCTCTAGTACACAGGTTCCAAAACCCCAGGAGGATAGCCCAGGCATATCTAAACCAAATCTTACACTTTAAGCCCGTCAGTTCAAATTCATTAAATAACTTAAAAACTTTTCTTGAGGTACATCAAAATTCGGTGCAGACTATCAAGGCGCTACCAATCGACGATTTAGCAAATTTTATTTTGTTAACCCTCGCATTAAATAATCTAGACCCCCGCACATCTAAGGCATTCGAGGATCAAAATTCTGCTAAATCAGTTCCGCTTTTCGATGACTTGCTAAATTTCATTATCAAGCAAATCAAAACACTGGAGATTATTTCTCCCCCCATCAATCTACATAGAAACACTAAAGTCAATTCGCTAATTGCTAGCACTAGTCCTGATACTTCACCATCAGATAGAACTCGGGCCGCACCTTCAAATTCTTTTAACCTCAAATGCATTCTTTGTCGTAAGGCGCATTCCTTATCTTCCTGTTTCGAATTTTCTCATCTCACTCGAGATCAAAAAATTGATTTCCTCAAAAGGCATAAACGGTGCTTTAATATTTTGGGTCCGCACCTTAAGGGCAATTGCAATTCCAAATTTTCGTGACGTAAGTGTAATTCACCAGAGCATCACACACTATTGCATCCCGTCAAAGCAGTAAATTCAAATCTCCTTTTGAATCCCCGCGCCTAGTCGCGCATCAGCTTATGCTGATCACATTTCAAGTGAACCAGCATCCGCTTCCACTGGTCAAGCACCAGTTGACGCCTCCTTATCTCTGAGTTGTAGTACTTCCGGAAGTCACGTGACTTCACTCCTAGGAACCTTCCGTGCACGAATCTTTCATTCTCACTTGGGTTACGTTCCAGTCCGTGGGGTCATCGATCCGGGGTCGCAGCTATCATTTATTTCCGAGCGCCTCTTTGACCAGTTGGGTCAAAAATCCAGGAAATGCCCATTACCGTTTCAGGTATAGGAGGGCGTGTTTCCAATTCTCCTGGCACAGTTTCGTGCCACATCTTCTCCACATTTTCTCAGAGGCACATTCTTGCCAACCCGTCCGTGGTTCCTCACATCGCTAACCATTTGCCTCCCAAGAACCTTACTCCAGAAATTGCTCGCGCCTTTGAACATTTGCGTTTGTCCGACCCTGACTTTCATCAATCAGACAAGATTGACCTTCTCTTAGGTGCAGACGTATACCCGCAATTATTATTGCCTAATCCGTTTATTCCTAGCTCTATCGGTCCAATTGCTATCAGTACTATTTTTGGTTGGGCAATCATAGGCCCTATCCAAAACCGTATCGCAAAAATCAATCAGCCACCTCGTTAATTTATGTTTGCCAGATTTCTCAAGATTTCCACGATTCTTCGAAAACTGAAAATATTCCATTTGAACAACCCCTGAGTACAGACCATAAAGACTCAAATGTTTCTGACATTCCAGAAAACATTGACCCTTCTATTAACACCCATGCATGTAATCACAGATTAAATAATTTTAACGTTCCCCAGGATATACAAATCAATAACCAGGGTGATTTTTTTAAACTTAAGTCTTCTTCTTCTTCTTTGTCTTCCTCATAGTGCCATTTCTAGCGTCGAGGAGACTCTATCCAGCGTAGCCACTCCTCCCGGTCTCCGCTTAACCGCTTCATTTGGTTGAAGGATTTGCCTCTTCTAACTCCAATCCTCTGTATAAATTCTTGATACGAACTCTGGGACGCCCTCGTGGTCTCTTCTCAGTGGGTCGAGCCTCTAATACCTTTATAGGGTCCATGTCCTCGTTCATGCGGCAGACATGTCCAAACCACTTCAGTTGCCTGTTTTCCAAAGTGGTTTTGAGTTCGGATACTTCCAGCTGCTCTCTTATAGTTTCGTTTCTAATGCGATCCCTCCTAGTTTTTTTCCCCACCGATCTACGTAGGAACCTCATTTCCGCTGCTGTTATGCGACTGTAATGTTTGTCCAACATGGTCCAGCTTTCTCCGCCGTAGGTGAGAATAGGCAGGTATACTGACTTATAGATATGCATCTTTGTCTTTTTATCCACTTCACGGCAGCTGAGGATAGTGCTAGTGCTGACTAGTACCGCAGGGACTAGTCAAAGTGCCAGACTAGTGGGGAATAACGCTCCCCCGGGCTCCTGAGTTCAGTACACGGCACTCTTACACAACAGAACAGTATACTCTACACTTACTCTTACACAAGGTCATATACAGTACTCACCTCAGGGCTACCTTCCCTGAGAAGACCCAAGGTTGGGGGTATAGCCTAACCACCAGTTGTCCCGAGGATACGGGGCCTCTAGCACTGGGCCAATCACCCGTCTGGAGTACGGCAGATTCAGAGAAACTTACCTAGCCTCGGATGTGGACAGTCTTCACGGAATCGACATGGCGCGCATTAGGATATACGAATGGGAACATGGAACATTAAGACTTTGACTGGAAAGGAGGTTGAGCTGGTGGAGGAAATGAGGAAATACAAGGTAGAAATTTTTGGCATAAGTGAAGTAAGGAAGAAAGGCAGCGGTGAAATGAAGTTAGCCGGAAATTACACCTTAATTTATGCTGGAGTTCCTAAAGGGATTTTCGCCAAGGAAGGGGTAGGCCTAGTAATGTCGCCCAATATGCTGGATCGTTTAGAGGACTGGGAACCAATATCTCCACGATTGATCGTAGCAGATTTTAAGATGTCCATTGGCAGTGTTTCCATAGTCCAGGTGTATGCACCAACCGAAGATAGTAGTGTTATGGAAAAGGAGGCATTCTACTCGGATTTACAAAGAATTGTAGATAAAATAAAGGAAAAAGGAAGATCAGTAATCCTGAGTGGGGATTTTAATGCCAGAACAGGAAATGATGCTGGATCAGGGTATGGCGTTCTGGGGAAGCATGGAGGCGAAAATGCGAAAAATAACAATGGGCAGCGGCTAATAAACTTTTGTGTCGATAATGACCTCCTCATAGGGAATTCATTCTATCCGCACAGGAGAATACATAAAATTACTTTTTCTTCCTTGGAGCGAAACAGTATAATTGATTATTTTATATATGACCGGCACATTAGACAATATTTCGCTGATGTCAAGATTGTGAGAGGAGCAGAGATAGGCAGTGACCACCTTCTGCTAGTGGCCGATACAAAGATAGTCATAGACTACAAAAGAAAACCGAAGGTATTTAAGACCCTGAATGTTAGGGCCTTGGATGATCCAGAAAAGAGGTTCCGCTACACGGAGAACCTAGAAGATAAATTAAGAACCATACCTTTCGATGGAGACGTAGAAAATATCTGGAGGACACTAAAGTCTTGCATTCTAGAGGTTGCAAAAGCAGTATGTGGGGTCAGGAAAACATCTGGTAAGGGGAGGCGGACCGACTGGTGGACCGAAGACCTTCAACGGATAGTTACTCGGAAGAAGCTTGCCTGGAAAGCATACCTCCAAGATAGAAACGAGGAAAAACTGCAAAACTACCGGAGAGCCAGGAATGAATGCAAGGTAGCCGTCAGCCAGGCCAAGAAGCGCTCCTGGGAGGAATTCGGTAAAAAACTGAGTAAAGACCATCGTGAATCCATAAGAACGTTTTGGCGAAAATTAAATGTTTAAGAGGAAACAAAAAACAAAAACAAGCCTGTCAGAAACGTAAAAGATATCGATGGATCCCTGCTTACCGACAAGAAAAAAGATCTTGACCAGATGGAAACAACATTTTCAGGAACTATTCTCCGAGAATCCAGAAATTCGTCACTGCCAAGAACGTGAGCCCTCTACTCTGGAAAGCCTAGAGATAATAGAAGAAGAAGAGATAGAAGACGCTATCCAAACTCTAAAAACAGGAAAGGCACCGGGAAGGGATGGTATCCCCCCAGAATGTTTGAAATACGGTGGACAAGAACTCCTTAAAGCCCTTCAAAAGCTATTTCAGGAAGTATATGATCGAAAAAAAAATTCCCAAGGACTGGGAATATAGCATAATCCTTCCAATCTATAAAAAAGGCAATACCACGGATTGTAATAATTATAGACCCATCAGTCTGCTTTCTGTGGTCTATAAATTATACACCTCCATCTTAGAAAAGAGGCTCCGGCGGATTGTGGAAGGGCAGCTAGAAGGTGAGCAAGCTGGTTTCCGTCCTGGCCGGCAGACCCAGGATCATGTCTTTGTTCTCAGGATCATCGCTGAAAAGGCCCGGGACAGAGACAAAAACCTGTACATTGCATTTCTCGATCTTAGGGCAGCATTTGACTCGGTTCCAAGAAAAGAAATTTGGAATGCTTTGGTTGCAAAGGGTGTGCCAGGAGATATGATTGCGGCAGTGAAGTCAACCTATGAGGGAGCCACTGGAGTGATAAGGATAAATGGCACAGAATCAGAACCTTTCCCAATTGCAAGAGGAGTTAGACAGGGAGATAGTTTAAGCCCCCTCCTGTTTTATAAACTTTATGGACGAGATCCATAAAATCTGTAAGCGTCGGACTGCCTGGACTAAAATTGGATGCTGGAATATGAGAACAGTCCTCGTACAAAGCTTTTTATATGCTGATGACATTGTCCTCATCTCCGATTCTAAGGAGAAACTACAGCAAGCACTGGTAGAATGGGAAGAAGAGCTGCTGAGGAAAGGTATGCGAATAAATGCCTCCAAGAGTAAAGTGCTGGTTATGGCGAGAGAGGAACAGGAAGACGTCCAATTGGTTTGCAGCGGAGAGGTTCTTCAAGTGGTGAAGGATTACGTCTACTTAGGTACCGTAATTACTGACTCTGGTAAGATTGATGCAGAGATTTCAAACAGAATATCGAAGGCGAATCAAGCATACTACCAGATCACTAGCACTATCCTCAGCTGCCGTGAAGTAAACTTAAGTCAAGTTTCAAAATTTAATAACATCAATAAAACAAGTGGTTCTGATAAAAATGTTAGTGATTCATCTGATGAAAAGTCTTTCATTTCCCTTACAGAAGAGGATAATTACATCTCATCCTCAAACAGTCACTATTCTTTAGCCAATCAAGATTGTCCAAAATTCCTTCCGGTTAAAAATGAAAATAATAAGAAACCAGTATACACACATAGTAACCAAGATAGAGTAGCAAGTAAAATTCCGGTCTCGAATCCTATTGAACCTACTTTTTTAAAACCACCAGTTTTAGATATCAAAGGGTCTGTACGCTTTAGAATTTCAATATTCGACAAATTCTCCCAGTAGGGTTGCTGATGTTTCTTCTGTCGCTAATCATGCCCATATTGACTCTAGGGGCCTTACCTCTACTCATTACGCGCAGACCAACAATTTCTGTTTAGGGACTCAATATCCCTCCCCTTTGACCAATTGCCAGGAGCATTGGCCTCCTCCTTATCGTGACACAGACTTTAGCACCAAGCCATTACCGGATCTTAAGTCTACTCCCATTGCGCTCATCGCAAATGAACCTGACCATACTTTTAAGCATTTTTCTGGGCCTCTTCTAAATATCCGTGCCGATGAGCCGGCAAACCCGCTCTACAGCCGTACTCCTTTCCTCGATAGCCTGGAGGTCCTCAGGGTGGGCGGCATACTTGACAACGCCGTTCCTAATTATAATTCACAACGTTATAAGTGGACTTCAAATTCCAAGCGCCGTTGTCGAACCAAGAAACAGGGCGACGTTGTTGTGAGTAAGGGACTGACCAGCTCCTCACTCTCCCGGCCTTTAGCTCTTATTTCCGAGCTCAAGCCTGATGGTGTTTCACGAGCAGCCACCTTTGAGACTTCTACCAGCACTCTCACTAGATCTGTGAACAAGCTAATTCCGCTTACGGAATGACTTCTCTTTGCCTTGTATAATCGTTTTCAGTTATGCTAGTGCATGTTCTTTATTTTGTATAATTGTTGCCCAGTTGGGCTGTTTTATTTTCTTTACATTGTATAATTGTGCTCCCATTCATGTTACAATATTTTTATTTTATTTTTTTTTGTCTTTATCTTCCTCTTTACTCAACAAAAAAAAAAAAAAAAAACCCGGTGAAAATGGATAAAATAAACAGTATTGAGTGAGACGTTAATCCTGAACAGAAGTATGGAACAAATTAAATTAGTTGACAGAAGAATGATCAGAAGGATCCTGGGTCCAAAGAAGATCGAACAAGGCTGGAAGTACAAAAGCAACGAGGGAGTGTACGAGTTCTCAGAGAGCATCGTCTCTAATATGCGGAAAAGACGTCTCGCCTTTTACGGACACTTGACGAGGATGGATCCGAACAGACTGACCAAAAGGATATTCGACTATGTTCGCGCCAATCGGCGCTATTGTGAGGGGGGAAAAGGAAAAACTTTAATATACCGTGTATTGACGCACTCTATGAATTTCCGGTGTAACTAGCCCTTATCTGCGCTAATCCCTACTAGAATATTCCTCTTTCTTCTATCATCTGTGCTCCAGTACGCACCTATTAAAATTGCCCAAGACCTCATGGTCTTCCATCGCTTCTTTGACCAAGGCGAAATAGCCTTCCAGGACCCTGTTCCTCTTTTAAAAGCGATCCTATTTCCTGTGCTAGTCATTAAAGATTTAGTTCTTCCCTTAATGAGTGGTGACATAAGAGGAGAAGAGCCTAGAAAAATATTGCAGCCTGAGAGAAGCATTCGCCAGACGATTTCGGAGGCCTCTGTACAGATCGTAGGCGGCAGTAATAAGGTAAGAAGTTTATTATGTATTATTTGTTTATGCTACCTTCTCAATAATATCTCCCCAAGGGTGCAAAACCTTGATTTCATATTTTTCCCATACAGTCCATTTTCTAGAGGCCGAGGCGAGTTTGTCGCATCGGACATTATCACTCTTTTACTATACAGACTATTTTGGTAAACTCAAGGCATATAACAATTCATGGATCGTGGAGTGCAGAGCCTACCTGCAACGTTGCGAAATACAGGAAAGCACAATACACAACAGAGCACAGTACAAGAGGAAAGTGGAGGGGAGAGGGCGAATTGAGTGCGGAAGGGTGAGCAGACCGAGCACGCGCGTGTGGTCGCAGGAGAGGAGGAAGGAGCACAGTGAGAGGATGAAGGCGAGATGGGTGGAGGTCAGAGCGGGAAAGAGATCCTGGAGAAGATGACTGCCGGGTTTCCTTCATGACGAATAAAATTGTAGCGTGATCCACAGCGGTCCTAACGAAAAAAAAAACAAAACAGTAATGACGAACAGGAGAACAACGATGTTAACTAGGCGCGGTCTTTAACCAGATTGAAATCGAATCGATAAATCGAAAAGATTATCAATGACAAGCGGCGGCAGATAATCTGGAAAACTAGAACCTCAGGGCTAATGAAGGCGAAATTTAGCAGTTATGATGGATGCAATATCGCGACAATTTGGTCGCAGCCTGGGGCTCCGAAAGACCAAATTTACAAAGAACTGAAAGAGGCCTCTAAACCCGGAAAAGGACATCATCTTTATGTTGGGAACGCAACGATCTGGGATAAAATCAAGGGACTATGGCGTTCGAAGTGGCTGGGGGTTGATAGGACTTTCACCCCCCCCCCCCCCCCCCCCCCCCCCCCCCCCCCCATTCGTTGCACTTTGATGGTCGAGACTTTAAGGGATGAGGAGCGACAGAGAGAGGTGACGTTGGCTTACCATCAGGGCAAAACTAATCACCCAATACAAGATCAATACAAGAAACCCTACAGGCGATTTGAAGGCGATATTTTTGGAAGGGCATGAGGAAAATCATAGAAGAGGTGACAGGAGGCTGCGAAGTATGCCTGACCAACAAATATGATAGGTAATCGCCGAAAGGAAAGCAGGAAGAGACGCCAACAGCAGAATCACCACTTACAAGCGGAGGACACTCAGTCTCTCACGGATCTTGTTGGCAATTTTTTTGAAGGTTCCTGGTCAAAAAATATGAGACACGTATTTTGCCGTTCCGACCAATTGGGCCCTAGAAGCCGAGAAAAAAAATAGTATAGCATTAAACTAATTTCTTTTTTATCTCGAGTTTAAAAAATGATATCGACATGATTCTTGCACCAAGATATTCAGTTTTCATTGCAAATTAAAGGAAAAATACAGTCGCTCCATAGATTTTGGTTTAGGTTAATTAATTCTAAAAAAATGATTAGTTTTTCAAGTAAACTACCTCTATAGATTTTTCGACACAAAATTTACATCAGATTCTAAATCAGCACCCTCAAAAACATTAAAAAACGCTTATTCAACAAAATCAAAAAAATATTTTTTTCACCCTCTTCCAGGAAAATGAAATTTTAAAACCGATTATTGGTTACATACCTTTAAATCGTCATTACTTTGTCATGCAATTCACTGGTTGGTATCGCTGGAAAGAGGAGGGTCTCAGCTTTCTTTTGATGTATATAAATGTAAAATTCGATGAACAAAAACCTATTAAAAAAAATTGGAAAATCCGAAAAAACATTTTGATTTTTAACTTAGTTTGAAACCAGATAGGATGATGAAACCAAATACATTTCAAGCGTATTACCACCCTATATTTTGTGTAAAAAAATAAAGTTAATACGTTAAACCGTCTAAGCGTAATTCATGTTTTTATCAATTTAAACTAAAGTTGCCTACCATTTTGGTCAGGCAAACTTTGAAGCTTACAAACTTTTATTTTTCTATTTGGATGGAATTTATTATTTAAGGGTTCTCTTGAATGCTGAATTCGAATCCGATATCAGTTCTTGTGAAAAAATTATATTGAATATACTTCACTTGAAAAATTTTAGCTTTTACACTGTAAAATGTGTAGAAAATTCTTTTAGCCCTAGAATTCCATCTCAGCACCCTCAAAACTCAGGAAACGTATGTATATATATAGATATCAATAAAAAAAAAAAAAAAAAAGAAAAAAAAAAGGCAGTTGCGGCCTACAACCATTCAATACATTCGACCATCGGCTTCTCACCATTTCAAATCCTCTTCGGGCTGCGGGGACGTTGTCGAAATTGGGAGGACACTTCGGTAGACGGGGGCGTGACAGAGGCGGTAGTGAACAACCATTTGCAGTCGGGAAAATTGTGGGTGGATGTCCGGGAGAAAATAAAAAGGAGAAACAAAGGAGGGTAGCCCGAGAGAATTTGAAAGTTAAGGATGGAATGGGAGACATTAAAATCGGGACTATCGTATATAGGAAATTGAGGTCTAATAGAAACAAGGAATTGCCTCATATAAGTTTTATATGAGGGACCGTTTAAAGTAGTGGGTTATTAGGGAACACAATGTTGTCAGCATTGAGAGCTTGAAATAACCCATTAAACGTAGAACAGTTCATATTGAACAACTTAAAATCCAGGAAAACCCCATTTGATCTGGAGTATCTTAACTTCCAAGTATCAAATGTTTTAATTTGATACTTGGACTTTGATACAGGACTTAGTTATAAGTATATAACTAAGAGGAATAAATCTGTTTATAGTAAGCGTTCTTACGTGTCGTTATATAATCTTTTTTCCTTTTTTTTTTAGTTCTTGAACCGGCCGTATATAACTTTTATATATATATATATATATATATATATATATATATATATATATATATATATATATATATATATATATATATATATAAGTATATATGTATGTATGTATGTAAGAGTGCGCTCTAGCGGAGAGTGTGGAAGTAGGAATAACCTCATGCACTGTGGCTTTGAAGTGTAAACGATTGAAGAGTTTGTTTTTGTTAGAGTTTTATGTCTAATAATGATAATTAGACATAATTAAAATAGTTAGATTGTAAATGACATTTAAATCGATTTCTTTGTTTTAGGTAAGTTTATTGTTGACTTACATATTTATTTGTTTATGTTTGATTGTAACCTTGAGTTATAAATTTGTTTGAAATATATTCTTTGTTTTAGAAGCAAATTGGTTTGTCATTTATTAACAAGATTATATGTATACACTGAATATTGATTGGATGCATAGGTGACAAGTTATAAACCAAAATGTAAAAATCGTAATTAATAAAAATCGCTTCAACAAATCAGTGTATTTCTAACTGGTGAGTCATTCACATGTTTTTTATTGTGAAAGAACGAGTAACCAGATGATTAAAAATAAGAACGAGAGACCATATTATCCATCTCTCTCTCTTTTTCTCTCTCTCTCTCTCTCTCTCTCTCTCTCTTTCTCTATACCATATATATATATATATATATATATATATATATATATATATATATATATATCAATGTATGTATGTGTGCCCTTTAGGCTTTGAAACGGTATGATGAATGCACTAAGGCACTGGAGGCATTTAGTCATACATTAAAAGATTTAAGAGGAAAGAACCGCTTTTTGGTGGCGCTCTCATTTTATTGTCTGGTTATTTTCGTCAAACTTTACCAGCCATTCCGCGTTTAACAGCTGTTGATGAACTCAATGCAGGTTTGAAATCCTCAATTTTGTGGTGACATGCACAAAAATTGATTTTAAGAAAAAAATATGCGTAGACAACTGTAACATGACGCCTCCGCCCAACGTTTCTTAAAACAATAGTTGGATATTGGAAACGGAAAAATGACTATCGATCAATCCACGCAATGTATCAAATTGCCACCGAACTTTTGTACAGAAGAGTTAATACACAAAGATTATCCAAACATCGTGCAAAATTACAAAAATCATCAGTGGCTCAGTGTACGTTCGATATTAGCAGCAAAAACAACGATTAATGCCATTAACCACATCATTCAAAACGGCATACCAGGCAAACCGACAATATATAAGTCTATTAATACTGCATTGAATGAAGACGAGGTCGTAGATTATCCAACTGAATTTTTGAATTCACATGACTTGCCAGGCATGCCTCTGCACGTTTTAACATTGAAAATTGGCGTGCTAATCATTCTTCTTCGAAACATCAATCCGCCACGACTTTGCATCGGTACCCAACTATGAGTGAAAAAGATAATCAAAACAATATCATCGAAGCTACTATTTGAATGGTAAATTTAGGGGCGAGGATGTGCAGGTGCCGCGCATCCCAATGATTCCAACTTATATGCATTGCTATGGCCATCAACATGGCACAAGGGCAACCAGTACAAGTTTGCGGACTGAATTTGGGAAATCCATGCTTCTCTCATGGACAGTTATATTTATCCTGCTCACGCAATGGAAAACCATCTGGTTTTTTTGTTGTATACGCAACAGATGGAAAAACGAAAAATATTGTATATCTATTAGCACTTCAATAAAACGAATAAAAAGTTTTTTTGTTTTTTTTTTTAGAAAAACTTTTTACATATTTGAATAATTACAATCTGCCTTACTGAAGGGCAATGAGTAATATGGCTGACAGAGACTCATTCTTAAAATATGTGCAATGCTATAAAGTTAAAAAAACAAAACAAACAAAGTAGAAAATTAAAATAAACAGCTATTAAAAATACTAGAAATAAAATAAAAATATAAATACAAGAAATAAAATAAAATATATAAGAGATAAAAATAGAATATAATACATAATAATATAAGAAATAATTTTTAGAAAAAAACAAAACCGACTTTAAGATTAAAACTATATATACAAACTTGAAGTAAAAAATAAAAAATATAATTTTAATTGCTTCGAAACAAAAAGCATTAAATGACAATCAAGGAATTATCGATACTTATATACCTATTCACAATTCATGATCAGTTATTTTTAGAGTCGGTGCCAACAAGGGCAGTTTAATCTTGCTGTAGCAATACACCTTCGAATGGCCGGAGACAGCGGTGTGGCGGTGTTGAAACAGTGGGAAGATCTTTATAATTACCAGTTTTTTTCAAATTCTGTTTGTTTTGGTTGGCACCGACTCCAAAAATAACTGATCATAAATTGTGAATAGGTATACAAGTATCGATAATTTCGTTGATTGTCATTTAATGCTTTTTGTTTCGAAGCAATTAAAATATCATTTTTTATTTTTTAGTTCATGTTTATATATATAGGTTTAATCTTGAAGTCGGTTTTGTTTTTTCTAAAAATTATTTATATTTTTTAATTTTTAGTGGTGGGTGCATTTTGTTTATACAGTCAATACTCGATAAGTCGATCTTTAAGCTGCCCTGAAAATTAGTTCGACTTACTGAACAAAGACTTATCGAGGTTATCATTCACTTATCTTCATGTAAATGGGAAAATTGGACACACAAAATTGGAGTTGAAATCATTAAGTATATTTTTCATTAATGGGATGTGAATGTTGTTGTACATACATATAAAGTATTGGTGTAGAAAATTAAATACCCGGTACCACTTTATCATATTAACTTTCAACTGAACTGCACTTCTTTCGGTACCTAAAAGTAGACTTACCGCCTTCCACAAGTGGCGATCTTTTCTTTATTCTTTATAAGGGTGAAAAAGAACTACGCGGACTTATTCGGAATTCACTAGCAACAAACGCTCAGCTTCTTTCTCCTTTCTCCACTTTTCAAATCAGCTTTAACTTTTCGTTAATCGAAAGAATTTTGAGTAGCCATAGTAAAATCGCTCGATTAAATAACCAATAAGTGACTGGTGTGACTATGAACGGAAAAATATTAACAACGGCGGGAAACGGGAAAACAAATTACCCATAATTTCATTAAATTTAAATTCGAGTTATAAAGGCGTTAACTTCTAATAGTTCGTTTGATAGAGGTGGTCCTATAAGTACTTTCTCTTGACCTCTATTGTCAGTTCGACTTATTCACATAATTTTTCACGTTTTTTTTTTGCTTGAAATCGACAAATTGAGGTGAAATTCTCGTGTAATGTACTTCCGGCAGTAGATTTTGTTCGACTTATTTAAGAATTCAGCTTATCGAAGTAAAACGCAACGATAGTTGATTGTTTATGTAAATTGTTTTGTTAATAATTTAGATTTAGTTACTATGGAGTTTTTAGATTGCCATAATTATTATTAAAACTGTTTTTAGATTTTAAATAAAAACTGCTGGGTTGATTTCAAAATATGTTTTATGGGACCACCTCTGAAGTATACCCTACCGATCTAAAAAAGAATCATCGAAATTGATTCAGAATTGACGGAGTAATAGCGTAACACACACACACAAAAAAAAAAAAAAGAAAAAAAATACAGATGAGTTGAGAACCTCCTCTTTTTTTAAGATGGTTAAAAATAGGTAATATTGGAACTAATAAATGAAAGGAAAAAACATATTAAGAATGATAAAAAAAGAATCGTAACTACATTCATACTCTATATAAAAAATTTACAAAATTCCGGGGAACACCCCTGTCCAAATCCACCCCCCCCCCAATTCGGAGGGCAAGCCGGGCTCAGAGAATTCCCAACAGCTCTGTCACTAGTAGAATCCAGTGGAGGCTGAGAGATAGCGCTACGGCACAGTCGCACAGGACATGTGTAGAAAAATTGGTCATTGCCAGAACTCCAATAATAAATATTTACAATAAGTCCACCATTGCCATACATTTACCATTGCCGTTTTAATCTACGAGGTGGATTATAAGGTTGCGTGGAATTGAATAATGAATGAGCAAGTTGGAAAGGTTGGATGGTTAGAAAGGTTTTGAGGGAATTTTGAGACTTTAAGGGGTATGAGATCAAGAACAAAAGGTATGTTGAGATCATTATGTAGGGTTTTGTTGGAGACATAATATGGAGCATTAACAATAGTACGAAGGACTTTGGATTGAAAGGATTGAATGCGCTTGATATTCGATTGTTTTATTGACCCCCACAGTTCAAGTCCATAAGTCCAATTAGGTTTGATGATGGTTTTGTATATCAGGAGTTTTGTTTTCTGTGGAGAGCTGGGATGTCCTATTTAGTAGTCTGTACAATTGGCTGAAGCGTCTGTTAGGATCTTGTCTTTTAAGTCTAGTGTGAGGATTCCATGTGAGTCTTTTGTCTAAGAAGAAGCCAAGATACCGTACTGTGTCAGCTATGGGTAGCGGGATATTATTGATATAAACAGGAGGGCAGGATGTGCGGTGAAGAGTAAAAGTTACGTGGGTACATTTAGATTCATTAATTTTGATCCTCCGGCTTTTACACTAGTCTCCAATCAGAGATAAGTGGGTTTGGAGATTATAGGAAGCTATTAAGGGGTCTGGATGGGATGAAAGGATAGCAGTGTCATCGGCAAATCTTTCTAGGAAAGTATCAGGAGTAGTAGGGATTTCTGCAGCGTAGAGGACATATAGTACTGGACCAAGAACGCTTCCTAGTGGAACACCGGCCTCGATTGTGTAACAGTGAGAGTATTCCATTCCGCAGCGAACTCGAAAAGAGAGGTTAGTAAGATAGGATCGAAGGACTAGGAATAGTGACTGAGGTAAAATGGTTTTGAGTTTGAAAAGCAAACCGGCATGCCATACACGGTCAAAAGCTTGTGCTATGTCCAGAAATGCGCCGGAGCAGTATTCTTTGCTTTCAAGTGCAGAGGATATATGATCTAAAACTCTAAGGCCTTGTTGGACAGTGGAATGCTTAGAGCGGAACCCCAAATGGTGTGATGGAATATTCTGGGATTCAAGGATGGGTAGAATGCGCTTAAGAAGGCGCTTTTCAAAAATTTTTGAAAGGATTGGAAGAAGGCTGATCGGTCTGTATGATGATGGATTGTTGGAAGGTTTACTCGGTTTTAAGAAAAGGTTAATGATATAATGTTTTCATTGTAAAGGGAAATAGGTTGTTTGTAGAATGCAATTATATAGGTATGTAAGGGATATGATTGCTTTGTGGGGAAGTTGCCAGAGAATCTGTGAGCTAAGGAGATCATATCTGGGGGATTTACGGGATTTTATTTTTTTAAAAGGAATTTGACCTCAGAGGGGTTAATTGCCTTAGGAGATAAGGATAAAGGAATCGGCGAATCAAGGAATTCATGGACCATTGTTGTGTGGGTGGGATTAGAGTCAGGATGGGAAACAAATATGCTGGAGAGGTCCTGGTCAAATTCTTTGCCTCTGTTCTCGTCAGAAGCCACCCATGAACCATCTTCTCGCCGTAGGGGATGGGAGATGTGTTGGTATTTGCGGATTTTTTTTAGTAGTAATCCAGAGGAAATTGTCTGAAGAAGAGAGTGAGGAAAGATAGGAATTATAGGATTGGATTCTGAAGGTAGCTATATTTTTTTTTAGGAGTTTTGTAAGATAATTATAGGATTTTCGATCGTCAGGATGATTGGTTCTTTGCCAAATGGCTCCGGCATGACGTTTAGATCGAATAAGGTCTTGTAGGTCTTGGGGTAAGGTATTTCTAACTTCAGAAGGGGAACGAGGTGAGGATACTGCCCAGGCTGCTCGCTGGATTATGTTTGTAAAGGATTTAGTTGCATAGTCAAGGTCCTGGGAGGTTTTTAAGGATACTCTGAGGTCTATAGAGTCGGAGATTATTTAGCGGAAGTGGTTCCAGTCTATTGGCCCTCGTATCGAGGAGGTTTTGGAATCGGAGTGACGGAAAGGGTTAGAATTAAAGGACTATGATCTGAGGAAAGTTCATCCAGGCATTCTATGGAGTAATGGAGAGGTCCTAAGCCTGAATGTATGAAGAAATCAAGAAGGTAAGGGTTATATATACACTCGACAAAAAAAACGGGGCACCTTGAATGTTCACATATTTTTTATATGACACAAAAGAACGAGTAATAAAATATGCAATTTAAAGCAAAAAAAAAATTATTAAACCAAAAAGTAAACATTTATTGATTTTATTAAAAAAAAAAAAAAATAAAAAATTAAGCTTCTAAACTTTACAATATGCAAGAAACACAGAATTCATGGCCTTTAATATCGGGTGTTTCCTCCACTTGCTTGAATAACAGCCTGCATCATTGCAGGCACACTCCCTATAAGATTCGATCTTGAGAAATCAGCTCCTATTGTTCTTCCACGGCAGTTCTCAGCTCCTGGAGGGTTATGTTACGTCTTCAGTCTCTAACAACTTAACAATTAGGGCCAATGAACGGCGCGAAAGGGACTACATACTTTTCAAGGATGTCTCTTATATAAGTTTGTGCATTGACGGATGGCCTTCGGAAGATATGGATGTCTGTGTTCGCTTCTAAACAAACTCTCCCGCCACCATCACAGACATTTCTCCGAACTGTACTGTACCTATAATATTGCACTGAGTGTAGCAATCGCCTCATTTTCTCCAGACTCTAGCTCGACCATCTGAAGCATACAGGCAAATTCTTGATTTATCTGAAAAGAGAACAGAGGCCCAATAAGCTTCAGTGTAGGCAACATGTCCTCGAGCAAAGCCGAGTCGGACTGCTCCGTGAGCTGCAGTGAGGAGAGGGCCGGTAGCAGGAACGTTAGAGTGTAGATTCACTTCAGCCAGGTGTCTACGTATTGTTTGCACGGACACACCTCGAGCAACATGAAGCCGGTGGAAATTCATTACAGATGGCTGGAAGCGGTTCCTTAGAGTCTCCATTTTAATAAAGCGGTTGTCAGCTTCGTTCGTTACTCTCAGCCGGCCTGATCCCGACCTCCTCGATTAGCTGCTTGTCTCCCGGTACCCCTGGATCGCCTGTCGAACCCTCGTTTCCAGTACCCCGAGAGTGCTGGCCGTGTATCGCTGACTTCTTCCGTCCTCAATCAACGCTACGATTTGAGTGACTACCGTGGCATCAAACAACATATTGGGTAGAATAGGATTAACGTGGGACAAAGAAATTTAAAAAAAATAGAAAAACTACACATAGGTGTTCATTACACTCCTCTAGAGAACTGAAGACTAACTTCTTTGTTATTCCTAGAGAGGATTACTGCAGAGGATTATGGTAATGTTATCACTTATGCCCCGGCCTATATGTGTGCTGGTTCAATGACAACATTATTCCGTTAGTTAATATTTGTTTAATGAAATTCAATGGCGCCGGTTTTTTTTCACTCGAGTATATATATATATACAGACATACATACATACATAAGCGGCGCAACAATTCATTGCTGAATCAGGGCCTTCTCCAAAAGTTTTTGCCATTCTGTTATGTGCAGCAGCCATCCCGTCTGGTGTTTCAAGGATGTTCCTGGCATCTGCACGGACGCTATCCATCCATTTCATTTTGGGTCGTCCAACTCTTCTAGTTAGATTCTTCTAGCTCCAGGGTGTTCAATATTCGATGGCCATCTCTTTTTTCCCACAGTTTTTGAAATTTTGAAACGAAACTCTCAGGGTCTTAACTGTGTCAAATAAAGTTTCTTTTCAGGTTATAGTCTGCTCTCCAATCTTCTCCAGTTCTTCTTCAGCGACCCTAACTTTGAAATTCCCAAAGGGATGAGGTATTTTTTACGACGGATTTCGATAGAAAATCAAATTTTGAATCCATTTAATACCGGTTAATTTTTTTTATTCGGGGCACCGTTTCACCGCAAATCGCGAAAAATCATATTTAGAAAATAAGCAGTCTAAAACTGGTATTGATTGAATGAATGAATGAAAAATTACTGTTTATTGAAAAACAAAAAAACATTTTTCAATTACAGGAGGTTTTGGCTCTTAATAGAGCTAAAACTGGTATTGCAAAAATAAAATAATCTTTGAACAAAAATATAAAATAAAGACCTTCCCGCGACTGGTACGACGAGCAATGAGAACAGGTCGACTTGGAAGGTTTCTCTCGAGAGGCTCAGATCGTTGATAAGCCTGTGATGAAACTAATATCAATTATGTACTGGCTACGTTGGAAGCGTATCCTCATTGGAGCATTCAAGACATAGCCAGGGATACACAATTTATGACAGAGCCTCATTCTCTCAGCATCTTGGGGAGTTACAGCTTGATGAAGTTAACGGTATTGTTTTAGTAAGGCCCACTCTGTTCCAATGCTTAAGTGGGTATCCCTGGTTATGTCTCAAATGCTCCGATGAGGATACGCTTCCACCGTAGCCAGTACATAAATGATAATAGTTTCACGGGTTTTTCGACTATTTGAGCATCTCGGGAAACCTTCCAAGGCGACCTGTTCTCAACGCTCGTCACACCAGTTGCGGGAAGACCTTAATATCATATTTTTGTTCAAAGTTAATTTTATTTTTGCAATACCAATTTTTGACTTCTTATTTTCTTAAAATGATTTTTGTGATTTGCGGCGGAAAGGTGCCCCGGATAAAAAAATTCACCGGTATAAAATCGATAAAAAATTTGATTGTCTATCAAAATCCGTCGTAAAAAATACCACATCCTAATTGGGAATTCCAAAGTTAGGGTCGCTGGAAAAGAACTGGAGAAGGTTGGAGAGCAGACTATAACCTGAAAAGAAACTTTATTTGAGACAGTTAAGACCCTGAGAGTATTGTTTCAAAATTTCATAAACTGTGGAAAAAAAAGGGGGTGGCACTCGAATATTGAACACCCTGTATTTACGGGTTCCAATCTGTTGCAAATATACGATAAATCAAAGACTTTTTTGAGGAAACCACGTTTTTTTCCCATAAAATCTTTAATATCTCCATCTTTTTTTAAATATTTTACAAATTTTGACCACATTTTCGGATTAATCATTAAATCTATATATATAAAAATGAATGTGTGTGTGTCTGTCTGTTCTCGATAGATTCAAAAACCATACATCCAATCGCCGTGAAAATTTGGGAAGTTATTAAGTATATCCCCGGGAAGGTTTTTGTAAATTTTTATTTAAATCAGAGTTGGGGTTCAAGAAATATCCCAAAAATATCAAAATAATATTTATTTTTTATAAATATTACTTTAGTGCAGATGTTATTAAACAATTACCAATAAAACATGTGTTCTAAATTAATCTATATCTCCTTAGTTTTTTAGGAAGGTTTTAAGAAGAATAAAATTCCGTAAAACGATTTCAAATTCATTTTGATGTTTCAGGTTTATATGTAGGTATGTTATTAAAATAACATTTAATTAGTAATATTTGTTAAGAGTTTAACCATGAATAAATTGAATAATTAAATTTTTACTCATAGAATTTACTTTTATAAAACAAAACTAACCGCAAAAAATACTGAACCAATCTTTACCAAATCTAAACTACATCATCTTCTTGGTTGAAAGAAGGTTTAGCAATAAGCAAATTTACACATTATCAATTAAATTGTTGCTAAAAAGAGATAAAAATGTGGTACGCAGTAAATTTTGAAAATTGACCGATATGTGGCGAGTGCCATTTAAGAGAGGTTACAGCGGTACAATGTTATATAGAGCTAGAAATTGATAATAAAATTGGCTTAATTCAAATAAATTGTTATAAAAAAAACCCTATAAATATTTAGTGTGACGTGTGGATCGGGATGTTTAATAATCGAACGATATGTGGTTAGCGGCATTCTACACCAGAGTTTGAAATGGTAAAATTATTAAACCCATCTGTGCCAAATTTTAACTACAAATAGCTCTAGGAAGATTTTAAATAGTATAGTTTACTATAATAATTCTTTAGGTAATAGTCGGCTTACGAGCCACCACCAAGTTTGATCCTTACGCTTCACTTCGAGTTTAAATTTATCGATAGTTCTTTCCTATAACCTCACATGTAAGCAAACCTATACAGGTTTAACTTGGATTGTGTTGTTTAGTTTGTAATATTGATATTTAGTCTTCTTAATGTAAATAAGTGAAACAGAAGTTAACAAAATGATTTTCATAAAGGATTAAGTGTTTTATCAATTCATGTTTTCTTACATATTTCCTCTTATCTAATGTGTAAAAGTGTTACAAAACTTAATAACATTAATTTGTACATTTATTTGGTGTTTTATATATTTTGATTTGTTGTATCAATTTAAGTGATAAAATTTCAGTATACATATTTTTTTGAATGGATTCTTTGTCATCCATAATACTTAATGCCCTAAAGTGAGACATATTGTATAATTAATTCGATAAAACATAAAGATCTAAAAATAAATGTGAGAAAGTATATCATAGGTTTCATATTTTTTTATTTCCACTTCCTACTTGAAAATATAGCAGAAATTAACATCCTAACTTTCAACATGGATTCTGTCTTATATTATATAATTCCTTATAACATGGAGAATGGACAATGTGAAAATAATCATAGAATAAGAGGTGTACTGTTGGTAATAACTATTGGTGTAATTTTATAGATTAATGTATTTTTTTTTTTTTTTAAATTTAGAAGCCTGATGATGGAGTATTTTCTCCGAAACATGTAGCTACAAATGTTAAACAAATAGGAGTTATGTTAAATAAATTCTTATTGATTCTGCTTTATATATTTTATAATATCTGTGGCACCTGTGCATAGTGAGCTAAGTATATTGAAGAAACAATGCTCAATTGCATTCTTCAATACAAGACTTTTATAGATAAACAAATTATTCTTAGTTAATCAACTATTAGTAAAGTTCTTTAATTATGAGAGCGGGCGAAGTCGCTACGGGGAAAGCTAGTTATCTATAATGGCAGAGTACCCGTAACCTTGAATTTTACAAACTTGTGATCTATAGAACAGCATGATCTTTACTTTATTTGGGGAAGTTACAATGTCTTATATTACTTCAACGCTCACTATTTTTTGAAGAAAACTAACCACAAAACTGCAAATCTCACAAAAACTATCAAATTTAATATTAGCTTTCGAATAGTATGTTAAACGTAATGATTTTGTTTCGATGTCATGGAAAAATTTACTTTTAAAACCGAAAAAACATGGTATTCTCATTTGGCATACAAATCAGTTACTTCAGTAAATAAAACATTATGACAATCCCTTAATGGAAATGTGCATTTTAAACATAATAAACTCTTCATTGAAATAAAAAGTAAAGAAAAAAATTATTGTTTAATAGAAAATAAAGGAAAACTGTCAATAAAACGACACCAGATCAGAGGATCTTATGTTATTACATTTATTTATTTATTATTATTATTTAGGATCCATTTTATTAGATTTTCAATGTAACGTTTAAAATCCAAGAAGTATTGGATTCTAGAAATGCGGAATCCTTTTAAAGCAGACCTGGTATGTAAAGTGAAAAGGAGCATCTTGAATATCATACAGGCTGATGAGAAGACACCGTGGGTAACGGTAAAAAAAAAGACTTAAAAAAGCATAAGGGGGTGGGAGGTAGACCCCTGAAGAAGACCTCTTTCAGTTATTCCGGAAGTGAAGGCTTCTGAAACAGAATAATGGCCAGTACGCAGGTGAAATTTTGCGAAAGTTCAAAAAAGTCACCGAAAAAATGCGGGAAACATCATCTGCACAAGCGGTGGAAGCGAAAATGGATCTTCGTATCTACCATTCTGAAGGTCCAATTGGCACGCGAAACGGGAAAGAAGGATGGCCTATCCAGAGAGAAATCCTTCACCGATTGTGCTCAAGAGATGATAGACTTCAGCGCAAGGAAAGAAGAAGTTACAGTTGACAGAGAAGACTTCCGATGGAACAGGGTGAATTACAGAAAACCCAGAGCTACCCCACCCGCATGGAGACGGAGGTATCAGGAACCTGATAAGACAAGGCTGGACAGAGGGAGAAATCAGAGAAGACTGAACGGTAACAGGAAGAAGGAGGAGAAGAAATGTCATCGGTGCGGAAAACCAGGGCACAATGCCCTCACTCTAGATGTTTTGAGTGAGGGGCAGAGGGGCATATAGCAAGACGATGTCCCTTTATGTACCGCCGGAGAGAAGTATTCAGGGGCGAGCCCATGGAGGTCAATGCTCAAAAACTCAGGAGGAGGCAAAGAATCACAGTCAACGGAAGGAGCAGAGACATCAGAGACTGAGAGAGAAGGAGAGAAAACCGGAAGCAGTGGAGGGGAAGCTGGTCCAAGCAGTAGGTGGAGCGGTAAGCAGTGTACGACCCTGAGGAGGAATCAGCAAGCTGAGGCCCGGGGAGGGTGGCAGCAGAGAGGCGACTGGAGAGTGGCAGTCTGCCTATAATCAGAGTAGAGCGAGGAGTGACACCGGGGGAAATGCTGAAATGCGGCGAAGGGGCCACTCCAGAAACATGTATATTCATGCAAACTTATAAATAACTCTGGGTGAGTCTAGTGAAGTAGAGTGAGAGGTGAGGGTCGGATTGGAAAGATGATCGAAATCGGGTGGTGAGTTTAAAGTTCATGTAGTAGGGAGTAGGTTGAGAGGTTATGAGGGGATTATTGGGTGTGATTGATAGGAGTAATTGGGGCGCGAGTTTCAAATGACGGTGGACGATGGTTCATCAAAATAGGGAGAAGAAAGTATAAGAGTTATAGAAGCGTGAAGGTGACGGGGTTTGTATTGGTGCGGTAAGTAGCATGGAAAGGAGAAGGACGAAATTGCAAAAGGAATTTCGGAATATCTTTCACAAAGAAGGGGATATCATAGGCGTAGCCTGGGGAACGGTCCATGAGATACCGCTGTATCTGGATGAACGTGTATGTTACGTTGAGGAGAGAAGCTACTCGCAAGCACTTAGTAAATACATCCGGGAGGAAATTAAGAGTCTCCGCGAACAGAGGATAATAGTGGACAGCACTTCCCCCTATAGTAATCCGTTATGGGAGGTAAAGAAAAAGAGTACGTCCGGGGAAGAGAAGTATCGGGTTGTGATCGATTACCGTAAGCTAAATGAAAACACGAGAGATGGGAAGTACTCAATCCCGAGCTTTGAGGATATCCTAGATAGGTTCAGAGGAGAGGTAGTATTCAGCGCTCTCGATCTTAAGGCGGGATATCACCAAATTAGGATGGAGCCGAGGGATCAATGTAAAACCGCATTTACATTCGAGCGTGGTCACTTCGAATTCTCGCGGATGCCTTTTGGGATCAAAAATGCGCCCATTACGTTCCAGAGGCTAATGGATGAACTCTAAAGAGGAATTTATGAAAATTCATGCCAAATTTATATGGACGATCTTTTAGTGTTCAGTAAGTCTGAACGGGAAGATGGGGAGCACGGAGGACGGAGTTTGAGCGGATACGGAAGTTCGGCTTAAAACTCTCGGAGGAGAAATCGCGGTTAAGAGAAAGTGAGATCAACTTCTTGGTGCATTGCATTTTGAAAGAGGGCGTGAAGCAGGATAAAGGAAAGGTGGAAGCTATCGCGAAAATGGCGATTTTCCCTCAATTATTATCGTTGATTCGTACCCGAAACGGCCCGGTTTTTAATGCCTATTAATAATTTACTAACAAAGGGGAGCAAAATTGTGATTTCACCGGAGATCGAAAACAATATTTGGAAATGTATGAGGGAATAACAGAAGGAACCAATACTCGCGTTTCCTGATTTCGAAAGAATGTTCACCATGACCACGGACGCGAGTGAATACGCGCTGGGGGCAGTTATATCGCAGGAGAGCGAAAAAGGAGATCGGCCCGTGGCATATACGAGCAGAAGGCTAAAGAATGCCGAGTCGTAGTACAGCGCGCTGGAGCGTGAGTTACTCGGAATTGTGTGGGTTGTGAATCAATTCCGTCCGTACGTTTTCAGGACGAGGTTCTGAGTGCACACGGACCATAGACCACTGCAGTGGGTAAGGAGGTTGAAGGAAAACTCTGCGAGAGTGTATTCATCTGGTTTACAAACCAGGGAAAGAAAACGTAGTCGATGAACGGCTATCTCGCGTAGTTATGGTGAACGCGGTGGAGGAGAGCGAACCGGGGCCGTCAGGGGATATCCGGCATATTTTAAGAGAATAGACACTGGAGGAAGAAGGGTAGAACGAGTCAGGGAACAGTGACCACTGGAAGAACCCACAAGAAGAGGGTAGTTCCGAGGAAGAAAGACCTGTAGAGATGGAGGAACTTGAGGAAATGGTGAATGACAAAAAAACGCCAAGTTATTTGGAAAACAAGGGCTTTCGGGCCGTTGAAGATAGACTACTCAAAGTACGGCAAGAGTGAAATCACAACACGGGGTCAACGAGGATACCATCTGTCGTGCTCTAAAAGATGCCTTTAACTCTGGTGGAACGTCCCATCTTTACGTGGGGAATACTACCGTGTGGGGAAGAATGTGGGGATGGATCGGACATTTATCCGGTGTACGATTATGGTAGAAACCTTAAGTGATGCGGGAAAACAAAATGAGAAATTGCGGGACCCAATGGCCGAGTGAGTTGGGGTGAGGGTCCGTGCGCGCTCGTAACCAGAAGGTTGTGGGATCGTATCTCACCTGGGCGGGTTAAAAATTTATTTTGTGGCGGGCCCACGAAATGAATCTTGACCTTCCCACCCAGGCCAGTATAGGACTTCAATGGAAGTCTTGGGCTCAAAAAAAAAAAAAAAAATTATCATCAGGGGAAAAAAATCATAAGGAAATTCCCGAGACGATTCAGGCTCTGAAATGAAAATATTTTTGGTGGGGGATGAATAAGACTCTAAGGGAGCTCATTGGGAAGTGTGAGATCTGTTTGACCACCAAGTATGACAGGAACCGCCCCCCCCCCCCCCAAGTGAGTACAAGAGGAGACGCCTACGGCAAAGATACCGTTGGCCGATTTACAAATTTTACGGCTAATTAGACGTGGTGTTTCTCTTTGACTGCCTCCCTGATTATCTTCTTCTTCATTTACACTTCTACATGTCGTTAGAATTGAAAAAGAATTTATAATGTTTGAAACTAGTTTTCAAAGTAAAGTAGCAAATAATTTATGAATTTCTAATATAATAACAAGTATTGCAAATAATATAATAAATATTGGGTTAAATCTATTTCTTGCTTGAACAAAGAAGAAATGATAACATTGGTTAAAACAAATGATATACTTAATAAAGACGGGTTATGAGTGGTTTCTCCTATTATTTCTTGATGAAATAAATCTGGTTCTCAAAAGAAAAAAACCTGTTTCCAAAGTCTAACTACAAGTAACAGAAGTTGACGACTGTTTAAAAAAGCTCTAGAAGAAGAGCCTTATTAACGATAGATTTAAATTAATATGAATTAAAAAATTGTATGATTTTAATTGACAGCCTTGTTTTTTTACATTTTTTTTTCTCATTTTTCCTTGTTAGCCAAATGTGGGAACGAATTTAAGTAACGATAAATTTACCACATTAGGAAGATATAGTTATTATACAAGCTTAGAGGTTGTCATAGTGTTTGCGCATGTGTCAACTGTGAACAACTGCTTTCATATCGCTCTCTAATAACTATCCATTTTAGTGAGGTTTTTCATTAAGAAAAGTGTACAACAGTTGTTATTAATAGCTGTGGTGAACATAGACTATATAAAAAAGTGAGTACAGCCATTAAACATTTAAATAGTTAATACGTAAATTAACATGTGCTCAATGGACAGGTTGGGCGGGGAAGGATTATAGATAACAGCCACCTTGACATTAGCCTGGCAGTGGCTGGCTGCCATCTGTGCGTAGAGGTTCCGTACTGCTCTTTAACGCGCGCACTCTGCGATATTTTTATTTCTTTTTTTTATTTTTTTATTCTTTTTTTTATTTTTTTTTCCTTTTCTCTTATCTTTTCCTCTACTATTCAATGATATCTGATGAGATATTTCCATATGGTTATGTCATCAAAAACTAACAAGACCCAAACGAAGTAGATCACTTGAAACAGTAAGAATGAGCCCAGCCAAGCAAAAGTCGAAGAGGTCAAAGGTCAAAACGCCTCCTAGCTCACCCACGATGAATGAATCAATGCCAGAGACTTCAACCCAAGCATTTAATGAAGAATCTCCCTTTTTCACTCCAAATCCCTTTCAGGCACTTAGTAGCACAGCTGCCGAAACTATGGAGTCGTCTTCGGCACCGCAGCCTCCTAAACCTCCTCCTATATTTGTACGTAATATAGGAAATTTTTCACTATTATGTAATCACCTAAATAAAATAGTTGGCCCAGGGAAGTATTCATGTGTGAGCCGCACAAATGACACTAAAATTATGCCCGATTCTTCCGATACCTACCGTAACATTGTTAAATATCTGACGGAAACTAAAGCTAATTTCCATACCTACCAACTCAAGGAAGAGAGATCGCTTAGAGTGGTCGTAAGAAACCTCCATCCTACAACTCCTGTTGATATAATCAAGGAAGAATTATTGACCATGGGCTTCAAAGTAAGACAAGTCACCAATGTGCAAAAAGACAGCCGGGAACACCCAGGACAAGGCGGTAAAATATCATTGCCACTTTTCTTCGTTGACTTGGAACCAGCACCAGGAGTTGAAAAGATTTATGATGTCACTTCAATCTACTATACTAGAGTTCAGATTGAGAAACCATACCGCAAACGTGACATTGTACAATGTCATAACTGCCAGGCATACGGCCACACAAAAAACCTACTGCCATCATTTACCTAGATGTGTGAAATGTGGGCAGATGCACAAATCTGAAGAGTGCACAAAAACACGAGAGGTACCTGCAGTATGTGCCCTATGCCAGCAAGGGCACCCAGCCAATTACCTACGTAATAGATTCCAAAAAAATCAGAGAATGAACGAAGAAGTTCGACCAACAATAGGAAGACAGCCCTCCAAAATAGCCAACTCATCAGTCTCTTTCGCCCAAATGCTGGGAAGAAACGGATGTCAAAATGAAAATGCCGGTATGCCGCCTCATCCTCAAGTACCTCAATTTCATGACCCCCAACCTCAGCAATCACTGCCTCAATCTCAATATCAACAGACCATTTAACATACATCATTACCATTAACCCAACCTAATCCACATACCCCTCATCAGATCCCCCATATTCCTCCTCCCACAATTACCTCAGATCTCACATCCTTATTTAACTCCTTTTTATCAGAACTAAAAACTGTTATTACTCCACTGATATCACTCCTTAAAAATGTTATTCCTCTGCTTATCCCTCTCCAAAAAAACCCTTAAATGCCTCACACAAAACCTTTATCCATTCTCCTTTGGAATGCGAATGGTATTCGTAACAACACCGACGAACTAACATCCTTGCTGCATGAGAAAGAAATCGATGTAGCTTTAATTACAGAAACTAGACTGACCAGTAAACAACGCTTCAATATATCACAATACCAAACTTACCGAACAGACCACCCTGATGGTAGAGCCCATGCCGGAACTCCTGTCATCATTCACCATTACTTTTCTCACCACGTATTCCCTTTACCAGCAAATGAATTCCTACAACCCACAGCAGTTGCTATGAAAATCTTCTCCTTTCCCTTCACGATTGTAGCGGCCTATTGCCCCCCAAATAAACCAATTTCCACATCCCAGTTCCACTCATTTTTTAATTCCTTAGGTCAACGGCTTCTCCTTGGCGCTGACTTCAATGCTAAGCACCAGCAATGGGGTTCAAGAACCACCAACTCCCGGGGGCGAGCATTGCAGTCTGCACTTAATTCCCAAAGGTCCTTTATTTCTCCCAGCACCCCTACCTATTGGCAAACAGATCCTAACCGAAATCCTGACCTTCTTGACTTCTTCATTCATTCAGGCTTAGGACCTCTTCATTACTCCATAGAACGCCTGGATGAACTTTCCTCCGATCACAGTTCTCTAATTCTAACCCTTTCCGTCACTCCAATCCCAAAACCTCCTCCTCCCTCATTTATAAGAGGGCCAGTAGACTGGAACCTTTTCCGACAAATAATAGCCGAAACTATAGACCTCAGAGTATCCTTAAAAACCTCCCAGGACCTTGAAAATGCTACTAATTCCTTCACAACCACGATCCAACAAGCAGCCTGGGCTGCATCCTCACCTCGTTCCCCTCCCAAATTTCGAAAGAAAAATCCTTTACCCCAAGATCTACTGGACCTTATCCAATCTAAACGCCATGCCAGAGCTATTTGGCAAAGAACCAGGCATCCAGATGATCGGAAATCCTATAATTTCCTTACCAAACTCCAAAAAATGGCTACCTTTAGATCCAGATCCTATAATTCCTATCTTTCTTCACTCTCTTCTTCGGATAACTCCCTTTGGACCACCACTAAAAAAATCCTAAAATATCAACCCACCACCCATCCCCTCCGGCGTGAAGATGGTTTATTGGCGGCTTCTGATGAGGACAGATCCGAAGAATTTGCCCAGCACCTCTCTAGCATATTTGTTCCTTATCCTTATTCTAATCCCACCCACACAACAACGGTCCATGAATTCCTTGATCCACCGATTCCTTTATCCTTACCTCCTAAGGCAATTAACCCCTCTGAGGTCAAATTCCTTTTAAGAAAATTAAAATCCCGTAAATCCCCCGGATATGATCTCCTTACCTCACAGATCCTCAGGCAACTTCCCCATAAAGCAGTCATATTTCTTACCAACCTGTATAATTGCATTCTCCGAACAACCTATTTCCCTTTACAATGGAAACATTCCATCATTATCCTTTTCCAGAAACCGGGCAAACCTTCCAACAATCCATCATCATACAGATCGATCAGCCTTCTTCCAATCCTTTCGAAAATTTTTGAAAAACTCCTTCTCAAGCGCATTATACCCATCCTTGAATTCCAAAATATTCCCTCACACCAGTTTGGATTCCGTTCTAAGCATTCCACGGTCCAACAAGGTCTTAGAGTTGTAGACCATATATCCTCTGCACTTGAAAGCAAAGAATACTGCTCCGGCGCATTTCTGGACATAGCGCAAGCTTTTGACCGGGTATGGCATGCCGGTTTGCTTTTCAAACTCAAAACCTTTTTACCTCAATCACTTTTCCTAGTCCTTCGATCTTACCTCACTAACCGTTCCTTTCGAGTTCGCTGCGGAATGGAATACTCTCACTGCTATCCAATTGAGGCAGGTGTTCCACAAGGTAGCGTTCTTGGTCCAGTCCTATATATCCTCTCAGCTGCAGATATCCCTACTACTCCTGACACTTTCCTAGCAACATTTGCCGATGACACTGCGATCCTTTTATCCCATCCAGATCCCTTAATAGCTTCCTATAATCTCCAAACCCACTTATCACTGATTGAAGACTGGTGTAACAGCTGGAGGATCAAAGTTAATGAATCGAAATGTACCCACGTAACTTTTACCCTCCGCCGCACACCCTGCCCTCCTGTTTATATCAGTAATATTCCATTATCTATATATGACACAATACGGTATCTTGGCTTCTACTTAGACAAAAGACTTACTTGGAACCCTCAAACTAGACTTAAAAGGCAAGAACTTAACAGACGCTTCAGCTAATTGTACAGACTAGTAAATAGGACATCCCAGCTCTCCACTGAAAACAAACTCCTCATATACAAAACCATCATTAAACCTATTTGGACTTATGGACTTGAACTGTGGGGGACAGCAAAACAATCGAATATCAAACGCATTCAATCCTTTCAATCCAAAGTCCTTCGAACTATCCTAAATTCTCCATATTATGTCTCCAACAAAACTCCTCATAATGATCTGAATTTACCTTTTGTCCTTAACCTTTAAATTCTCCAAATTCCATCAAAATCTTTCCAACAATCCCAACCCTCTGGCTCATTCATTATCCAACTCAATACATCCTTATAACCCCCCTCGCAAATTAAAAAGGCAATGGCCCCTAGACCTATTGTAATATTTAATATTGGAGTTCTGGCAATGGCCAGCTTCTTCGCTCAAGTCCTGTGTGACTGTATCATAGCGCTTTCCCTCAGCCTCCATTGGATTTTACTAGTGACGCAGCTGATGGAACAGCGCTGGGAACTCTCTGTTCCCGGCTTGCCCTCCTTAAGGGGGGCGAGCTTGGATCAAGGTGTTCCCTGGAATGTTTGTAAATTTGTATATAGAGTAAGAATGTAGTTATGATTGTTTCTTTTCTTCTTAATTTTTATTTTATTTTTCATTTATTGGTTACAAAAATCATCAGCTATTTTATACTATAATTTATTTTATTCTATTTTTATATCTGGCTTATTTTATTTTATTTCTTGTATATATATATATTTTTTTTATTTTTTATTATTTCTTGTATTTTTAAAGGCTGTTTATTTTAATTTTCTTGTCATTGTACATATTGTGTGAATGAGTCTCTGTCATCAATATTACCCATTGCCCTTGAGTGAGGCAGCTTGTAATTATTCTAATAAATTAAAAAAAAATAAAAATAAAAAAATAAAAACAATGGGCTTAATCCTCCTAATTATGGGGATAATGTCCTAACTTTACACGGGGACCAGTCCCAACTAAGTAAAGGTCGGATTCGATCATGTTGGCGTTACATTACATTACATTACATCATGTTGTTAAATGTAATTGTTAATATAACAGTTACATATAATTTTTAAAATTTCAATTCATCCATTTCATGTTGAGACTAACCCTTGCGATCCAAATTCCTTTGGAAAATTCTCAATGATCCTAATTTTTTTGCCAATGAACGAATCGATAAAGATCTTAGTGTTCCACATGTCGCTTATTTGGTCCAAATCATATACCTATCCTTTCATAGTAAACTCTATAACCACTCGAATCTACTCGGCACTCAACTTGCTTCCCTTTCTGTTCCCAATAACCATCCTCCGAGACGTCTCAAATTGATAATAATCGAAAAATAATTTCGAAATAAAACACAAATAAAATTAAAATAAATAAATTATTACAAACAATATGTTCAGAATAATAGTGTTTTTCTTTTTTAAAGTATTTATTTAATTTTAAATATTCTATATTTTGAAACACATAGCTACTTCTAGGTATAAAATCTTGAACCTCCAGTCTTACTTCCTCTAAATACGATATAGTCCTTTACGTGAATTATACACGACATATTATATTATCTTATAATATATACATATTATACTCAGCTTTCGTGAGTATAATATTTTAAGAAACAGTGTGAATATTAAAAATTAAGAGAAAATTTGATTACACCTAAAAGTGAATTATATTAACCTGCCATGTCTGCTCTATGTTGCTACGAGTATTATATCATAGAAGATTATTTGAATAAAATATTTAAAACATTTAAAGGGCTTCCTCTACAAACTTGACAAGGCAGTAGAAAAGATGCGTAAAAACGTCCAACGAAAAATAAAAACAGAATTTAGTGTGTAATTGAATACATGGAAATAATGTTATTAGTAAGTTAAAATCTATGTTTTGATTCTAACAATAACCGTAAAATCAAAATAATTTTTTTTTTTACTTTGTCAAAAATAAAATTATCGGAAGATCACGAAGTTCCGTATGTTGCTAATCGGGTCTGAACCAGATACATATCCTTTCAAAGTAAACTCAAACCCACTGGTCTCTTACCTTGCATTCTATTTCCTATGATCCCTCACTGTGTCTGACAAGAAAATGGCTTCGGAAAACTTTAATATAAAACTTTTAGAAAGTGTTACCAATGCGTACTCGCTTTACAACAATTGACATTAAATGTTATTATGAACATTATTTTCACATTTATTGGATGTATTTTACTTTGTATACAGTTGCAAAATTCAACAAATATATAAAAACGGATTTTAATTTCAAAATCAATTAAGATGAAACAAAAGGATTAATTTTACTCTTTGTTATAAACGTATCACCGTCTAACGTTGCCAAAATAGTTGTTTTTATTTACTGACTGAACCTCAAGAGCCTTACTAAAGATATGTGTATATACGTATATATATATTGATATATACACTATATATATATATATATATATATATATATATATATATATATATATATAGTGTATATATCAATATATATATATACGTATATATATTAATAGTATATATAGTTAAGACAGTAACTTTTGTAAAAGGGGTCATCACCTCTTATCCTACGCCCTTCGATTCCTTATTCACTATTTGCTTTCACATCGATAACAACCCCTATAAGTTAAGACAGTAAACTTTATAAAAGGTCATCACCTCTTATCCCACGCCCTTCGATTCCTTATTCACTATTTGCTTTCACATCGATAACAACCCCTATAAGTTAAGACAGTAATCTTTATAAAAGGTCATCACCTCTTATCCTACGCCCTTCGATTCCTTATTCACTATTTGATTTCACACCGATAACAACCCCTATATATGACCTCGTCTTTTAGGACGAAAGAGGGAAGTAAGTTAGGATTGTCGCGGTCAGTACGACCCGTCTTATAGCTATCAGTCAGTCATTGTTAGACACAAGTGTTGTATTTATTGTATTTGAAATAAACCTTTTTTTAAAAAGTCTATGTTGGAGTAAGCTTATTTAACTGGCGCCCGAACTCAGGGACTTGAGAGCTTATTTTTGAAGAATTAGTAATTTTGCGGAGCTTAGGCTGAGTGTAATACCAGTACCGTAGCAGCATAACCACGCCTCCACGTCTAGAGGAAGATTTGCCACTGAGTCTTGAACAAGATCAAGCATTCTCCACGACTACGAGGATCTTCTTTCCAGTAAGCAGAAATTTCAATTTCTACAATCTCAACCCAACATCTCTTTTGTTAAGAAGCCAACATCAACTGAAGACATCTTAGGGTAATTATTTTTATATAAATTGTAACATTTGTATGTCATTACTAGACAGACTTAACGCTTTAAGACTAACCGACCAGACAAATGAAAACACAATGGCGTTAGAAATTAAAGAAAGTAAATTTAAAATGATTCCAGATTATGATGGAAATCCAATAGGTCTAGTGAATTTTATTCGTAATACTAAGTTTTTAACAGAATTATACTGTAAAGAAAATAATCCACATAGACATATTAATCATACAAAGATTATTTTAAATTTATTATGTAAATTAAAAGGAAAAGTAGCCGCAGCTGTACATGATAAAGAATTTAATAGCGTAGAAGGAATTTTAATTTTTCTAAAAAATAAATATCAAGATTCTCGAACTCGAGAACAATTAATTACGGAATTATTAAATGTCTGGCCACATAGTAACGAAAATCCTCATAATTATTTAGAAAGAATAATAGAACGACGTTGTGACTTATATACTCGAGTTTACACCGACGATACGATCTTAGATAAACAAGCAGAAATGAAAAGATATGATAGACAAATATCCCATCACGCGGTGCATAATCTCCACCCTTCTTTAACAGATTTCATTTATCATATAACATGGAATACATTAGAAGATATTGAAGATATCCTTAAAAACAGTGCCGCACACATTGTTCAAAGGTTATACGGTAAACATCAGTATAATCCACAACAAAAAAATTTTCAAAATCCAAATTATAAAGGGAAACATTTTGATCCCAACTTTCAAAAGAAAAAAGACTGGGAACATCAAAAACCCCACTATGAAAAACCAAGGTACGAACAAAAACCGTATCAACAACCGTATCAATCGTATTATAATCAAAACCCAAACTATAAGCAGTATCAAAAACCAATATACAACAAACCATGGGACCCGCAATCTCAACATTAATTTTTTAACAAACCTCCATCGGGAAACTGGAGAAACCAACAAAATCCAAATCGAGAACAAGTTTCATTACCGCCAACTGAAAAAGATTCCAATACAGTATCTATGAGGACTGTGTCCAATAGAGTTCATTATACAGGAAATGAAAAAGACGAGCATATTCGAATCCTAACGGAAAGACTGAACGCTATAGAAGCTCGACAGGATAATTTTTTAGGCCCAGGTCCATGCAACAACGACCCGCCAGACCAATAGAAGTTCACGAATTTAATAATACGAACAATGATCTACCGGAATTGAAAGATGACAAAGGAAACAAATGGCTGATCGATACCGGAGCAACGAAAAATTATATTAATCCGAAAGCATTACCAAAAGACACCAAAATAATAAATGAACGCTTTGCGATAAAAACACCTACAGGTCGCGCAGAAGGTACAAAAAGTGCACTAATAAATCTGCTTCCACTGATAGGAATAAATCAAGAAGCAAAATTTCTTATTTTTCCCTTTAGTGATCGATTCGACATACTACTGGGCTATGAGACAATGAAAGATTTACAAATAAGTATCGATTTAAACAAAAAAGAATTAAAGGTCAAGGAAAAACGATATAAATTAGAAAACGAAATATTTTATATCGAGGATAAAAACGAAATAAAAAAGCTAATAAGACTTGACCACATCGACGAAAGTTTAAAAGAAAAATTAATTAATATAATAAGTGAAAACGGAGATATGATAAAAAAAGAAAATGAACAACTAAAAATAACGGGTTTATTAAAACATAAAATTATTACTACCAATGAAAATCCTATTTACACTAGGAATTACAGATACCCGGAACAATTCAAACAACAAATTCACGAGGAAGTGGAAAAATTGTTAAAAAATAATATTATTAGACCGAGTAAGTCGCCATATAACTCTCCACTGTGGATAGTTCCAAAGAAAATGGACGCGTCAGGAATAAAGAAAGTAAGAATGGTGATAGATTACCGAAAGCTAAACCAATCTACGATAAAAGATAAATTTCCTCTCCCTAATATAGAAGACCTCTTGAACAGATTAAAAGGAGCAAAAATATTTTCGACAATAGATCTAACCTCAGGTTTTCATCAGATTGAAATGGATCCGGAAAGCATAGAAAAAACAGCCTTTTCTACGGAAAATGGTCACTATGAATTCACAAGGATGCCATTTGGACTTTGTAACGCACCACCTACGTTTCAAAGAGCCATGACCATGATGATAGAAAATATACCGAACGCTATGATTTATGTAGATGATATTATAGTTTACTCAAAAACAGAGGAGGAACATTTAAGAAATTTAAAACAGATTTTCGAAGCCTTGAAAAAACACAATTTATCAATTCACTTAGACAAAACTGATTTTTTTAAACGGCAATTAAAATTTTTAGGCTACATTGTAACACCGGAAGGCTTAAGAACCGACCCCAACAAAATAGAAGCGATCCTAAATTTTCCTTTACCACATGATGAAAAAACGACCATCAATTTCTGGGTATGACAGGTTATTATCGAAAATTTGTAAAAGGATACGCAAAAATAACTAAACCATTATGTCAATCTTTACAAACGAAAGTTTATAAAACGACAGAAATAAAGAACGCATGTAAAGCCTTAATCGATCTAATGACAAATGCACCAATTCTAAATTATCCGGATTGGAACAAACAATTTATTCTTACTACGGATGCAAGTAATCAAGCTTTAGGATCAGTATTATCACAAAAGTACGAGAATGATGTAGAACACCCTATAGCATTTGCCTCGAGAGTTCTGCAAAAAGCTGAACTTAACTATAGTACAATCGAAAAGGAATTGTTAGCTGTAATATGGGCAACACAACATTTCAAACCCTATTTATATGGTACCAAATTCTTATTACAGACAGACCATAAACCACTGACATGGATATTCACGATGGAAAATGGAAACACGAGAATAATGAAGTGGATATGAAAACTGCAAGAATTTGAGTTCGATATAAAACACATACTGGGAAAGACAAATCATGTAGCAGACGCGCTTTCAAGAAATAGTCAAATAACAGAATTAAACCTTTCCGAAGAAATGGATCTAGACGAAGTCTTACAACAACCTATCAGGCATTCACCAGAATACGAATCACTAATGCAAGAATTAGAGATGCCACTGACACGAGAAAACTCAAAAGATCTTGAAACGATTCACTCACAAGAATCTAGCGCAGCGCAAGTATGGTTATGCGAACCAGACAAATGCATAAACATAGAAAAATATCAATTAGTAATAAAGAGAGGTAACGAAAAATACGAATATACTAAACCATTTAAGAAAAACAGATATACAATACATGTGATTAACAAACAAAGAATTAAAGAACATTTAGAAGAAATACTACAACCCGGAACGACATATGGAGTATACTGTTCTTCAAATCAAACGGTACTAGAAGATATTCTAAACGAATACTTTGAAGAATTGAGAAGAATCATAGAATCAGAATATCCCACAGTCAAAATCAACAGATATTACTTAATGAACACAGACGTAGAAATCGAAGAAGAACAAGAAAATATCATCTCTAATTAACACCTTGGAAAAACCCAACATAGAGGAATAGGAGAAACATATGAAAAGCTCAAAAGGGAAATATTATTTTCCTCGGATGAAAGATAAGATAGGTGAATACATAAATACATGCACTACTTGCAAGAAAGTTAAATATGATCGGAAACCTATTAAAACAAAATATGAACACACACCAACACCGACAAACCAGAGACAAACCATTCCAAGAAATAATGATCGATATTTTAAAATACGAAGGAAAATTAATTTTTACAGCAGTAGATACATTTTCAAAAAGATTATTTGCACAAGTGATACCGAATCACAATGCGATTAATATTTGCGAAGGTATAAAAAGCTATTTATTATTTTACCCCACACCGCTACAAATTTCACTCGATCAAGGAACGGAAATGAAAAATAAACTAGTCAAACAATTCTGTGAAAAGAATGACATTTTATTACATTATACATCAAGTAACCATTCAAACTCACTCGGTTTATTAAACAAAACTCACGCAACATTAGGAGAAATTTTGAGGTCAATCTCGGACCAGCACAATTATAAATTCGGAAAAAAATTAAGAATAGCAATTACAGCTTTCAACAATATGCTTAATTCTAATCTTAAACTAACCCCTAATGAGATAGCATTCGGAACAATAAATAATCCAAAAAATAGAGAAATAGATTTAACAGAAGCCTATGTTCAAAAGTACCATAAGAACTTACAACATACATGAAATAATTAAAAACAAAATTGCTAAAGAGAAAGCAGATAGAACTGATAAATTGAATAGAGATCGGGAAGAACCACCAATTCTAGGAGACGAAGAATATTTGAAAAATACACAAGCAAAAATTAAAAGCCGGAATAAGTTTAGGAAAGTGAACATCATAGTAAAAGGAAAAAGAGAACAAACCACCCATATCGACAATATCAAAAGACCAGCAAAAAATAAGAGTAAAACCTATGTTACAGATGACGCCTCTATACAAGCTCACAATTCTGATCATGGTTCTAGCTCTGATGGAGAAGATCCAAGCGATTGAAGTGCATGATCTGACTAACTCGCCAGGAATACTTCATTATTATATAAATGATATAAAATTTATAAATTCTTATTTTGAAACATATCATTTCTTTAACATTAGTTATTTAGAAATTGAATTAGAGAACATATATAACCATTTAAAATTTTTTAAAGGACATTATCTTTATTCTATACTAAAAGATTTAACCAATAATGTTAATCATCAATTAGAACTATTACAATATAAGCATAGGACAAAAAGAGGATTAATTAACGGTTTAGGAAGTATAATTAGTTGGCTAACTGGCAATATGGATGCCAATGATAAAGCACTAGAAGAAAATAATTATATAGGGTTGTTTCACATGAAATGTCCGTTTTCAAGGTAAAGGGATTTTAGTAAAAAATACAATATGAAAACAATATAATTTTATTCGAAGTATTTACCTTCTTTTTCTACACATTTTTCCCAACGTGACAACTTTTTTATCCCGGATTTGAAAAACTCTGAGCTTTGAAATGAAACAAAATCTGAAAACGCACTTTTGATTTCAGCATCATTTGCAAAAATTTTCCTCTGCAGAAGTTGTCTAAATACCTGAAAAGGTGATAATCTGTTGGAGACAAGTCGGGAGAATATGGTGCGTGCGGAAGAACTTCGTACCCTAGCTCTTTTAATTTATGCATGGTAAGTTTTGAAACGTGGGGTCTAGCGTTGTCGTGTAGGAGTATAGGGCCCTTCCGATTTACCAATCCAGGTTGTTTTTTCAATAATTTTTCGTGCATTTGGCCAATTTCATTGCAGTAGGTTGTAGAGGTAATGGTCTCACCTCTAGGCAAAAAGGAATCATGTATGATTCCAGCCATGGACCACCATACTGTAACCATCAATTTTTTCGGGTGCAAATTTGGTTTTGGCATTTGTCCTGGGCTTTCGTCGATGTCTAACCACTGCCCTGACCGACGCTGATTGTCATAAGCAATCCAGCTGCCGAACGACCTAGTTTAAACTCATAAAAAAATATTACACGAAAATCGCGTGTTTCCATGTTCATATTAGAAGGTATACTAAACAGTGTGTAATTGATTGGGAAGCTAATGTTTATAAAAGAAAAGTAGAGGATTAGTAACTGCTTGATTATGATATGTGAACTTTGGAAGTAAACAACTGAGACAGGCAAAATCCTCTATGTATTTCAAATATTATAAAATCGGACATTTCATGTGAAACAACCCAATAGAATTGAACATAATATAGAAACCTCAGATAATATCGACAAACAATTAATATCTGATTATAAAAATAAAATTAAAACACTAAATAAAAATTTCGAGCTTATTACCAATAATACGATGACATTAAAAACAAATGAAGACGCTTATAATTTATACATACATATTTCTCAATTACTAAACCAAGTAAAAGAAATAACTCTATCACTAGAATTTTGCAAATTAGGTATAATTCATTCAAGTATTATGACTAACGTTTTGAAAAAATCTTCCTAACACAGTTCATTTAGTATCTAACAATACAGAAATTTTATGGGCAAATAGTAAAATATTTTGTTCAACACACAGGAAGGTAATTCATACTTTTATAAGACTACCAACTCACGAGAACAAATACCAAGGATACGTAGTTCATACAGTACCTAAATATATTAATGGCGCATTTTACGAAATCGAGCTTAACAACGATTTATACATTCAAAACCAAAACAACATTTTTACAGCAGACTGTATATAAGAGGAGGAATATTATTGTAAAAATTTTATTAAAGTTAATAACAGTTGTATTTATTCAATAATTCAAAATGGCAATGTAAAAACTTGTAAACTTAAGCATAGATTAGATAAAAATATAAGATACCTGGATGTTACAAAACAATATTTAACTTATAATATAAGTAAGATAACCAATTGTAATAATATTAGCCAATTTTTACCTAAAATAAGTCTGATAAATATAGGCATAAATGATTGTTACCCCACATTAACACAAATTTATTATCACAATTATCACAACATATTACAACCATTTTATAATGTATCAATTTCAGAAACATTAAACTTAAATACCACAAATGTAACTATACCAACACTCAACATTCTTAGATTTAGCGAAAATATCGCAGTGTATTATTATTATTCAATTATTATCACTATTATACTATTAATCATTATTATAACCGCATATGTATACTATTATAGATATAAGAAAACACAAAAAGTATTGACACCCAGTGCTCCATTCACTGAGGACTCTTGTAAAATTATCCTATCTAAATTGTATGAATCAACATTTTAGCAAAAATTGTTATCAGGAGCTAACAATCTTAAAGAAGGGAAGAGTTAAGACAGTAACCTTTGTAAAAGGGGTCATCACCTCTTATCCTACGCCCTTCCATTCCTTATTCACTATTTGCTTTCACATCGATAACAACCCCTATAAGTTAAGACAGTAAACTTTATAAAAGGTCATCACCTCTTATCCCACGCCCTTCGATTCCTTATTCACTATTTGCTTTCACATCGATAACAACCCCTATAAGTTAAGATAGTAATCTTTATAAAAGGTCATCACCTCTTATCCTACGCCCTTCGATTCCTTATTCACTATTTGCTTTCACATCGATAACAACCCCTATATATGACCTCGTCTTTTAGGACGAAAGAGAGAAGTAAGTTAGGATTGTCGCGGTCAGTACGACCCGTCTTATAGCTATCAGTCAGTCATTGTTAGACACAAGTGTTGTATTTATTGTATTTGAAATAAACCTTTTTTTTAAAAAGTCTAAGTTGGAGTAAGCTTATTTAACTATATATATATAATATATATATATATATATATATATATATATATATATATATATATAGTGATAAAAATAGAAAAGAGTACAATTTTGCAATCAACGAATTAGTGTATATGGATAAAGGTAACAAATTAAATAGAAACAAGTTGAGTGAGGTACGAAGTGGGCCATTTCCCATCATACGACGAGTTTCCAACACCATTTATGAAGTCGCCTGTGACAAAAGAGGAAGGAAAAACGTTTTATGCCATTCAAACAAGTTAATACCAGCAAGTTCAATTTACCCCCCAGGGGGTACCAAGCCACTGTAGGGGGGGGGGGGGGGAGATTTAACAGTGCTCTCTAGTGGAGAGTGTGGAAGTAGGAATTACCTCAGGCACTGTTGCTTGGAGATGTAAACAACTGAAGAGTGTGTTTGTTAGAGTTTTTGTTTAAGAGTTTAAGAATAATCATTGAACCCAGTTAAAATAGTTAGGTTAATAATGACAATTAAATCGATTTTGTTTTAGGTAAGTTTATTGTTAACTTACATATTTATTTGTTTATGTTTGATTGTAACCTGGAGTTGTTAATTTTTTGAAATATATTCTTTGTTTTAGAAGCAAATTGGTTTGTCATTTAATAAGAAGCTTATAAATCGATTTTCGTCATAATGGGAAGTATTAAAGTGAAATTGCACATAAAAAGATAAAAAAATACAGCAAATGCTTTCATAACCATGATAAAAACTCTCAAGCATTCTGAAGATAAAACAACTTACAGCTTTCCAATAGATTATCAAGATTCATCTCATCATTCTAAATTACTCGAAATAGGTACTATTAAACATGCATGCAATAGTATATCTAAAGAAAATCAATACAGAAATCTCACAATTACATTACCACCAGATACTGCCAAATTGTATGTAGATGATGATGGTAATTTCATATTTAATGAAATGGTATTAGAAGAAGTAGTGGAACTCTCACAAGATCTAGGAAATATGAAGGAACCGCTAGGTTTCCAGGTTACAAACAAGGAGCCATCATTACAGGAAATTGAGAAAAAGTTTATTTTAAATAAATTTACTGGTAAAAATCAGAATGCAAAGGCATGGTTGGATGAGTTTGAAAAAGAGTGTGCCAGGTATGGGGTATTGGAAGATACAAAAAAAATTCAGTGTTTACGATTATTCATGGAAGATAGTGCAAAGGATTGGTTTAGCTCTACAAAACAAGTATTTGATATGTAACATTGGCAGCAATGGTCGAACTCATTTCTTCAAACATATGCTGATAAAGGTTGGTCCAATTCACGCTATGCTTATTCTTACAAATATATAAAGGGGTATGGTTCATTAATGGACTATGCATTAAAAAAAGAACGGTTACTATTAGAATGTGAGAAAAAATATGACAGAAATCTCAAGAATCACCCATATTGTCATTGGGTTAACCATATTTATTCAAAATTACTTATCTAAGGATGAAATCAACTCAACAATTGATCTTAGAAACCAGCTACGGAAGTATGCGTCATTTTTAACAGATGAAAAGCTAGGAAACCACCCCAAAAATTCTATAACTGATAAGAAAACTTCTGAGAAGAAGCCATGTTATATCTGTGCAGCTCTAGGGAAACCAGATCGTTACCACCCACCTGATGTTTGCAGAAACCGTCAGCGTTATGATAACAAAAAAGCAGTTAATTTCATGAAAGGTGAAAATAATGAAATTAATATTGAACTAGATAATCAAAAAAAACTAAATAGTTCGGTGGGTAAGTGTCCATCATTGATTACGGTTAGTGTTATTGTTGATAAAAGGAAAACAGTGAAAGCTGTTTATGACAGTGGTTCAAATATTACTCTCATAAGTCAGAAAATTGTTAAAGAACTTCAAAAGAAGAAGAAGAAATCAAAAATGATGAAAAACCGTAATGTTTTTAACACTATTAGTGGTGTAGACTTCACTTACCGCCGGGCCTAAATTTCTTTAAAAATTAACAAAATTGAAGAGACTCTAGATGTTTATGTTATAAAAAACAATAACTTCTCATATGATTTGCTTCTTGGTTTGGATGCCATCAAAAATTTAATTTAATTCAGGATGAAAATTTAGACATTTTCCAAAAAATTGATGATAAAAATGAAAAATTGACCCAAAATAAGAACATCACAGATAATTCATCTCAAAATTCACCCAACAATTACATCAAGAAGAAAGAAGCTTTCTTAACTTTAAAGGATATACCTCAAGAGGATGAATCTAAATGTCTTCAACACCTTGAAGAGGATAACAGAAACAAATTAAATTCTTTAATAAATAAATATGAACATATATTTGCTAAAAATAAATATTATGTGGGTAAGGTGAAAGAGGTAGAAGCAGAAATAAAACTTTTGGAAGATAAATATATGATAAAGAAACCGTATAGAGCATCTATTCTAGATAATAGAGATGTTTCTTTTCTTCTTAATTTTTTTTATTTTATTTTTTATTTATTGGTTACAAAAATCATCAGCTATTTTATACTAACATTTATTTTATTCTATTTTTATATCTTGCTTATTTTATTTTATTTCTTGTATATATATATATATATATATATATATATATATATATATATATATATATATATATATATATATATATATATATATATATATATATGTATATATATATATATATATATATATTTATAATTTCTTGTATTTTTAAAGGCTGTTTATTTTAATTTTCTTGTCATTGTACATATTGTGTGAATGAGTCTCTGTCATCAATATTACTCATTGCCCATGAGTGAGGCAGCTTGTAATTATTCTAATAAATATATATAAAAAAAAAAAAAAAAGATAATAGAGAAATAGAATCCCAAATAAAAAATTTACTCGAATAAGGGTTGATAGAAAATTCAAACTCACCATATGCTTCACCAGTTACTTTGGTATACAAACGGGAAGAAAATAAAAAATCACGCATGTGCATTGACTTTCGTGATTTGAATAAATTAGTGATACCAGAACCGCAACCATTTCCTAGAATTGAGGATGTGTTTCAAAAGCTCTAAACTCATTTACGTGACAGTAATTAGACCTATTCGGACATACAATACAGTTACTATAATTGAAGAAGATAGTGATAATAATTAAGTTTGACATACCTAATACATTATTTCATCCAAATACAGTCGAAATCGTATATTACGACAGCGGTTACAGCGGTCAACCAGTCATAGCGACGACATTTTTAAAGGAAGGTTGGTTTCCTATAAATACCCACACAAAACACATTAAAGTTAGACAAATGTATTTTTGCTAAAAACTCCGTCAAATATTTAGGTCACATACTGGAAAAGAATAAAGTCAGTCCACTTCATGATAATCTTAAAGCAATTGAACATTTTCCGAGACCAACAAAAAAAAAATATTCGTCAATATCTTGGCAAAATATACTTTTATTATAAATATCTAGAAAACGCTTCAAAATCTTTAGAGCCATTACATAATTTACTGAGAAAAGATGTTCCATTTGTTTGGTCAGATAATTGTGAAGAAGCTTTTCAATCGGTTAAATCATATCTATGTTCTGGTTCAATATTAGCAATTTATAACTTTGAAAAACCAGTTTTTATTTATACAGATGCTAGTAACGAAGGATTTGGAGCAGTTCTTAAGCAACCAAATGAAAAGAATGAACTTCACCCTGTGGCGTATTTTTCAAAAAAACTTACTCCTTCCCAAAAGAAAAAAAAGCTATTTATTTAGAATGCATGTCAATAAAGCAGGCTATAATATATTGGCAATATTGGCTGATTGGACGAGAGTTTACAATTATTACTGATCACAGGCCTTTAGAGAATCTCAAAATTAGAGCCAGAACTGATGAAGAATTAGGTGACCTAGTATACTACTTATCTCAATACAATTTTAAATTAATTTATAGCCCAGGAAAAATAAGGAGGCGGATTGCTTTTCTAGAAATCCAGTTCTTGAAACCTTCGAAAACAATGAAGATGTATTACCAGTGGTTAATTTGGTAACAATTCAAGAGATCACGAATGATCAAAATAAAACCGGGGAAAAATAGTGCAAGATAAACACATCAAGAATCAAGGTTTTTTATTTTATTAAAATTAAGGGAAATCAAAGAATTTATATTTCTCAACTACTGGGTCAGATATTAATTGAAAAAGTCCATTGGCAGTTTGGACATATAGGTTCACGTCACATATTACTGCATATACGCCCGCACTATTATTTCTATAAGATGGACCAACTAGTGAAGGAATACTGCGACTCATGTGAAGTATGTAAGAAAAATAAAATTAGAAAAGGTCGTCCTATAGGATTACTTTCTCAGTTAGGTCCAGCGACTACACCCTACGAAATCATGTCTCTGGATACTGTTGGAGGATTTGGAGGAAATAACTCCACAAAACGATATTTGCACATTCTAGCTGACCACTTTTCAAGATTTTCTTTCATTTCAACATCCAGTGGACAGAATGCTAAAGATTTTATCCGTCTTTTAGATCCTATACTTTAGAACAATTCTATAAAATTGCTACTAACTGACCAATATGCAGCGATTCAATCTAAGGAGTTCCAAGACTATCTTGATTCAAATGGGATTACTTTACTATTTACATCAGTAGATTGTCCGCAATCTAATGGACTGAATGAGCGGCTCCATCAAACACTAGTTGAGAGAATTAGGTGCAAAATAAATAGTGATAGTAAGAAAAAACAAGCATGGCCTAAAATAGCAAAGAAATGTAATGCAGAATATAATGACACAATTCATAGTGTAACCAGGTTTACTCCGAGATATCTTCTATTCGGTAAGCAGTCAAATATATTACCAGAAACGCTTCAAGAAAAACGAGATATAGAGGCAGATAGAGCACAAGCAGCAGCGAATTCACTGTTGAGTCACAATAAAAATAAATCACGATGTGATAAAAATAGAAAAGAGTACAATTTTTCAATCAACGAATTAGTGTATATGGATAAAGGTAACAAATTAAATAGAAACAAGTTGAGCGAGGTACGAAGTGGGCATTTCCCATCATACGGCGAGTTTCCAACACCATTTATGAAGTCGCCTGTGACAAAAGAGGAAGGAAAAACGTTTTATGCCATTCAAAAAAGTTAATACCAGCAAGTTCAATTTACCCCCTAGGGGGTACCAAGCCACTGTAGGGGGGGGGGGGAGATGTAACAGTGCGCTCTAGTGGAGAGTGTGGAAGTAGGAATAACCTCAGGCACTGTTGCTTGGAGATGTAAACAACTGAAGAGTGTGTTTGTTAGAGTTTTTGTTTAAGAGTTTAAGAATAATCATTGAACCCAATTAAAATAGTTAGATTATTAATGACAATTAAATCGATTTTGTTTTAGGTAAGTTTATTGTTAACTTACATATTTATTTGTTTATGTTTGATTGTAACCTTGAGTTATTAATTTTTTGATATATTTTCTTTGTTTTAGAAGCAAATTGGTTTGTCATTTAAGAAGAAGCTTATATATATAAGTTAAGTTCGCCCAGAAGAAAAACATTAAAAAAAAAAGAAGGAAATTAGGGAGCTAAATAATACACACGAGTACTGGGAAAAGACTAACTTTATTGCTCAGCAATCCTCTTTATATAAATTTGGTAGTTGTTTGGGATTAACTTTGGGGATTAGGATGTATATTTTTCCCCTATACATCTTAACTCCCCCCTACCAGAGATTCTCCCGAGTCGCCCTCCTATTTTTCTCCTCATTGAACCTCTTCCGCGATTTCTCCCATATGTGCCCGAGTGCCATTTTGTTTGGCATCAACGTCGTTTCAACCTCTTCATCCACTACTGCACCGCGGGTATCCCTCCTACGTACCTCTCGATATCCGCAATTGCCCTCCTTAAATCCTGCGAAATTGCTGTTTTGAGCTTCAGCAATTCGAGAGCATTTGCCTGTTGCACTGCTATATTCGCATGGTCTGCTGCTGAAGTCTCTGGTGGTAGAGGCTGCATCTCCCGCTGAGCTTCGAAAGATGGCGGTTTTAAAATATTCTTATTTTCCATTCAGAATTTAGTCACAACAATATGAAAGATAAGAAACAAAAGAAACACTTGGATGGTCGTAACTTTCACAAAAACTTATAGCGGGAAAAATAAAAATAAACTCACCAAGAGAGTATGCTCAAGCGCTCCCGGGTTTCGGCACCAGTCAAGTTCGCCCAGACGAAAAACAAAAAAAAAAAGAAGGAAATTAGGGAGCTAAATAATACTCACGAGTACTAGGAAAAGACTAATTTTATTGTTCAGCAATCCTCTTTATATACATTTGGTAGTTGTTTGGAATTAAGCTTAGGGATTAGGATGTATATTATTCCCCTATACATCTTAACTTATATATGCAGGGTGTCCCGAATTTAAATGACAAAACTTCAGGAACTTATAGGGGACCGAAAACTAAGACAAAAAGTCCTTTAGAGATTTGCTCGTTTTTGCTTAGTTTTAGAGAAAATCGCAAAAAAAGAAACAAAATAAAAATGTTACAGGTAACGATTATCACCTTTCAAAGTTCGTCAGGCTAGGCAGTGAGGTATGTAAACACTTAATGTTATTCTTTGCATTATTTTATTTGTTTACATTTTAGCTTCCTTCTAGGATTATAATTCCTAAATCAGTCTTTAGTCAGTTACTCAGATATGTTTGTGTAAATAGCATCAGCCACAATGCCGCATACATATTCTAATGTTGAATACGCTGATATGATTTTTGTGTATGGTTTCTGTAACGGTAATGCTTTAGAAACGGTGCAGGAGTATGCACGCCGATTTCCTAATAGAAGAGTGCCTAATCGACGAGTCTTTTCGTTAACTTTTAATAGACTACAAGGGACTGGGTCATTCTTAACACGTAATGAAGGCGACCAATTCCAGGCAGCAATAAGAGCAGATTATCGGAGAAGAAATTGTGTCCAACGCCACTTCGATAACAATCCTGAGACTAGCATCTGAAGAGCATCTGCTGCATTAGCAATATCACGACAAGCAATATGGCGAACTTTAAAAGGTGATAATCGCTACCCATACCATCTTCAAAAAGTTCAGAATTTATTACCTCAAGATTATGGCAAGAGATTGAATTTTAGTAACTGGTTTCTTGACAAAATTCGCGATGATAATTTATTTCCATTAAAAATTATATGGACCGATGAAGCTACCTTTACAAGAGGAGGAATTGTTAATCAAAGAAATTATCATGTATGGTCTCTCGAAAATCCCAGAGCTATTAGAGAGAATAGGTTTCATCATGAATTTGCTATTAACGTTTGGCTTGGAATTTGGAACGGATTACTGGTGGGACCATATTTTTTACCTGGAAGATTGAATGGTATCACATTTACACATTTTTTGGAGAACGATTTTTCTATTTATTTAGACGACATTCCCTTACAGCAGCGGATTGAAATGTGGTTTCAACTCGATCTAGCTCAATATAGCAGAGTTTCTCGAGCTTGGCTGAATATAAATTATCCACAACCATGGATTGGACGTGGAGGAGTAGTACCTTGGCCACCCAGATCACCTGATATAACACCCATGGATTTCTTCGTATGGGGAACCTTTAAGCAGAAAGTTTATTCGGTGTCAATCAACTCAAGAGAGCAATCAAGAGACCGAATCATAGATGCAGTGCACCAAATATCATCAGAACAATGTTTAGCTGCAATTTATCAAGTGAGTGCTAGATGTAATGCTTGCATTGGTGCAAGAGGACAACTTTTTGAGCAATATTTACATTAAAAAGAACATAACATAAATATAAATGTAAATATATAATTATAAAAATGAAAACTTGTTTGCTTCATAATTATAAGCTCCTGAAGTTTTGCCATTTAAATTTGGGCCAACCTGTATATATATATACACACACACACACACACACACACACACACACACACAAGTCAAGGTCCGAAGCAACACAGTATTACAGTTAGTCCTTAATAGAATAAACAAACAATGTGAAAGTGTATATAAGCAGCTGCATAACAGGAATAAAGCCAGTTATTATTTAACAGTCATTGCATATAGTTATTGTTCCTTTTATTTATTTTATTTTTAAGTTTTATTTTTTAATCAAGTTATGTGGTGCCGAAACCTGGGACTACTAGGAGCAGAGGACCGAGGTAAGAGATTTTTTTCTTTTTCTTCTTCGCCGGTCAGAAGAGTGCAGATGGAAGAAAAAAACAGCATCCTGAGAACACCCTTTCTACAGGTTAACAACGGATTGCCACCACTTCCAAGAGAGAATATGGCTGAGGCCCCATGGCTCGCCTGATTAAAGGTCAGAACAGCCACTGCTCAGAACCTCAGGAAAGCGGTCTCTGATATAGAGAGTTTCACCGGGGAGACAGGTGAGCTCAACCACTTTTTTAAGAGTGTTAGCAAGGATAGAGGCCAAAAGGGCAGAAGACCTATCGTAACGACGAGGAATCGTTACGAGCAAACCTTATCTGCAGGGTAAAAAGGAAGGTCTTGAATTTAGTTCGGGCAGATGAGGAGACACCTTGGGAGGTGATTAAGAAGCGGCTAAAAAAGCCATATGGACTCCTTAGGAGGACTTGTTTCAGCTCTTCCGGGAGATGAAGCATCCACGCCAGAGCTGCGGCAAATATGCAGGGGAGCTGTTAGCCAAGTTTAACAAGGTCACGGGCAAGCTATGTGAAACAGCAGGTGCGGCAGAGGTGGAGACCAAAATGGCGTTTGTCGGCACGATCCTGAAAGTCTACTTGGCCAGGGAAACGGGGAAAAAAGGAAAATTACAAAAAAAGAGCAGCGCCTAACTCCATGGTGCCATGGATGTGGCAAACCAGGACACCTCGTGGCTGATTGTCCCTGCACCAAATGTTTTGAGTGCGGGAACGAGGGGGACATAGCAAGGCAGTGCCCCAACATACATTGGAGATTTGTAAACGGAGAACCTATGGAAATAAACAGAGTATGGAGAAGGCAGTGGAGGCCATCCGAGTCTTCCTCAAGAATATCAGAGGAGGCTTTAAGATCAGAAACGGGGAGGGAGGACGAACCAGGAGGCAGTGGAGAGGAAGGAGCCGGAGGAGAAGCAGCGGACGGAGACTAGCAGTTACGACCGGACGTGTGGCAGCCTGAGGAGGGTGTCAGCTGAGAGGCGGCCGCATACTAGAGGTATATGGAGTGAGAGCGAGGAGCGGCGGCCTGCCTATCATTCGGATGGAGAGAGGAGTGAGGTGCCTGGTGGACACAGGAAGCTCCAGCACTTTTCTGAGCTAGCGAGCGGCTGAGAGCTTGAGGACACACATCCGGGAGGAAATTAGGAGTCTTCGGGAACAGGGGATAATAGCAGATAGCACTTCTCCATATAATAGTCCATTATGGTCGGTAAAGAAAAAGAGTATATCCGGGGAAGAGAAGTATCGGGTTGTTATCGATTACCGCAAATTAAATGAAAATACAAAAGACGAAAAATATCCCGAGGTTCGAAGATATCTTGGATAGGTTAAGCGGGGAAGTAGTATTTAGCACACTCGATCTTAAGGTGGGGTATCATCAGATTAAAACTGCTTTTACATTCGAGCGTGGGCATTACCAGTTCACGAGAATGCCGTTCGGGCATAAAAACGCGCCCATCACATTCGAAAAACTTATGTACGAACTTTTGAGGGGGGTCGACGAGAATTTATGCCAGATCTATATGGATGATCTCCTAGTATTTAGTAAGTCCGAACAGGAACATGTCGAACATTTAAGGGCGTTGTTCGAAAGGGTACACCAGTTTGGTTTAAAACTTTCGGTCGAAAAATCGCGGGTAGGGGAAAGCGAAATTAAATTTTTAGGGCACTCTATTTCAAAGGAGGGTGTGAAACCGGATAAAGGAAAGGTGGAAGCTATTGTGAAAATGGCGATCCCACGGGACGTAAGAGGAATCCGGCGGTTAATGGGGTCCCCTAATTATTATCGTCGCTTTCTAGTGCCTAATAATAACTTGTTGAAGAAGGGGCGGAAATTTTTAATTCTCCAGAGATAGAGAATAATATTCGGAAGTGTATGGAGGAGTTACGGAAGGACCCAATACTCGCGTTTCCGGATTTTGAAAAGATGTTCACCATAACAACCGACGCCAGTGAATATGCGCTAGGGGCAGTTCTGTCGCAAGAGGGCGGGAAGGGAGATAGACCCGTAGCGTGTAATTGCAGACGGTTGACTGACGCCGAATATAGGTAAAGCGTGTTGGAGAGTGAGCTACTCGGGATTGTATGGGCTGTGGATCAATTCCGGCCGTACGTTTTCGGGAGGAGGTTTCGAGTGCGTACTGATCATAGACCCCTAAAGTGGGCAGGAAAGCTGAAATAAACCTCTGCGAGAGTGACGAGGTGAAAGGAGCTCCTCAGCCAATACAACCTCGAGGTAGTTTATAAACCGGGCAAGGAAAATGTAGTGGACGATTGGCTTGTCAGGCGCGGTTATGGTGAATCCGGTAGAGGAGAATGAGCCGGAGCCGTTAGGAGATATCCAGCAGTTTCTAAGATAATGGACTTCGGAGGGCGAGGGTGGAGAGGATACACAGAGTGCAGATAATGAGCACCAAGAAGAACACAATAGGCCCCAAGAAGAGGGAAATGAGTCCCAATAAGATGAAAGTTCCGCGGACTAGAAACCCACAGATATGGAGGAAGTAGATGACATAATTAATGACAAGAAGGCAAAAATCATCTGGAAAGCCAGGACTGAGGGTCTCCCAAAGGCGGACTTTTCAAAGTATGGGAGAAGTAATACAATTACCATATGGATGGAACAGGGGATTAGGAAGGAGTCCGTTGTAAAGTTATTGCATGGGGTGACTAAGCCGAGAAAGACGTACCACCTATATATTTGAAACGCTACCATACGGGGTATGGTAAAGCGACTGTGGAGAGAGGAGAAAGTGGGGGTAACCCTTTCATATCACCAGGGGAAGACCAATCACCGGGGTACACAAGAAACTCTCCGGGCGTTGAAATGGAGGTATTTCTGGTGGGGCATGAAGCGGACGATCCAAGAGGTCATTTGGTCGTGCGAGGTATGCCTCACTACGAAATACAACCAGCATCCCCCAGAGTGGGTCCAAGAGGAGACACCCACAGTAGAATTCCCATTGGCGGACATCCAGGTAGATACGTTCACATGGAGGGGTTATAGGTAGGTCACCATCCTGGACGTTTTTAGTAAAATCGCGCAGGCCCACTTTGTGCAGAATAAGTCGGCGGAGGCAGTGTTAGGAGCGTTACGGGCGTGGTTTAAGTTTTATGGGATTCGGGATCGAATTTCTTCGGATGGGGTTCTCGAGTTCGATAATGCACAGATTAGGGTAGGGGCGAAGAAACTCGAGATCAGGTGGCATATCAATACCCCAGGGCATCCCAAGGGCAGAGGGGGCATCGAAAGACTGCACGGAACTCTCAGGAAACATCTACGGATCTATCAAGTGGATAAGGGTTTAGAGCCGGATGTCGAAATGGAGAAGGCGATCACCACGTATAATAATTCTTTACACACTGTAACGCGATATTCGCCGGTAGAAATTGTGTTTGGGCTCCAAGAGCGAAGGCGCTATTTTTGGGACACCGTAGAGGGGAAAGAAATGGTGAATTTCATCACCAATCGCCATTGGGCATTTGGGAAATTGTGGGAGAAGGCACGTGGGCGCATAGTTCGAGAGAAACAAAAGCGGGTTGAGCAGGAGAATGTAAGGGTGCGCGATGTCACAGCAAAGATTAAAATCGGAATGGTAGTATATCGAAAGAAGAGTAGCAACCGCGGCAAAGAGATCTGTCGCTACGAGGGGCCATTCCGAGTGATTGCTATTAGAGAGCACAACGTGCTCACGTTGGAAAGTATTAAGGAGCCGCGAAAGCGGAGAAATGTACATATAGAGCAGGTTAAGCTCCCGATTGAGAAGCAAATTATTAAATAATTTGGAGTGTTCCTCACAACTTGTAACTTAATGTGAAAAAGGTTTTTTTATTGAGAAGTTGTAAATTTCAGTTTTGAAATATTTATAAAAGTAGTAACTGTTTTATTTCTTGTAAGTGTATTTTTATTTTTAGCGATAATATAAAGTAAAAGTAATGTATATAGAGAACAGTAATTTTATATGTGTAGATAATAGTATAAGAAGAATTCTATTTTTTTTATTTTATTTTTTTTTCGTGAGTTTGTGCTATTTTATTGTAAAAAGGTTTTATTTTTATTTTTATGTGTGTATATCTTAGTTTTATGTTAGGTTTAAGAATCAGTATTAATTTTAGGTATCATGGTATTAAGTTATTTTTTTTAGTATTATTAGTTTGTAGGATTAGGAATTAGTGTAAAAGTTTGTTTTTAATTTTATCTGTTGTACTTCGTATCAAATAGGATTAGTGAATCTTGTACTATGGTAGGATTATAGTGTTATCTGTTTACTTCTGCCCTTGAAGTGGGAATTAGACTATGAACTTCTTAATACCTAATCGGTAATAAGCGACCATTGTATAAAGTTTATGAGAATTAGTCATAAACTGAGAAGGGAAAGAAAAAAAAACAAACTAAAATTAACAACTAAAAGTAACACTTTAATAAAGCACAAAAGATATTTTACAAAATTTTATAAGATGCGGGCTATCCTTTTCCTAAGAAGTGTGAGAGAAGATCCACTGTTCATGTCAAGTATATGTATTTGTATCTTTGGGAATTTTCAACTGTTCTAAGTATACCGTCCGTCGTCTCCTAGGGTCATTTATGTCTTGTACCGCAACTACATCATGTTCACGAATCGTGACCACTTTATTACTAGGGGTGGGCGTAGATGACCATAGATGTTTTTACGCCCTTTATAAACAACACTAACTAACTAACTTTATTACTACATTACAGGCCTCTCGTAACGCTTTATTACTTTACCTCTATTTGAAAAAATTTTCCGGTATACTATCGTCCCAATTCATATCTTCCCCATCCCGTCTATCATCTTCTGTGCAACGAGTGCACCGAATCGTTGGATGCCCCTATTGCTCTCGGCGTAACTTCATTGGGCTCCAGGCCTTTGTCCAGATGGAATATAAGATGATCGCTCAGCGTACTGTAGAGCCTCTCCACGTCTTCTCTACTTTCGAGATGTACCGGCTAGTCCAAGAGCTGAGGCCAAATTTCATGACTTATTTGAAGAAAACTTTTAGACATACAGCCATTAAATGTCCACCCTCAGCAATCAATTTGCACTTGTCTGCCAACTCAAAGCGAGGGCGTTTAAAAATGGTGACCTCCGAAAGGGAATAGCAAATATCAAAATATGGTATTATTTGAAGATGATTTATTTAAAGCAAACAAGAAACTGCAAACCTCCTAGGTGCCAAAAAACGTTGTATGCCAAAATTTGGAGGGGGCGTCGCACCGGCAGACAAAATTCAAAATCCGCATTTTTCAGTCCAAAAGTGGACAATTTGAAGACGATTTATTTGAAGCACACAAGAAACTGCATACTCCCTAGATGACAAAAAACGTAGTCTTCCAAAATTTGGAGGTGGCTAAGCACCGGTAGACAAAATTCAAAATCCGCGTTTTTTCAGTCCAAAAGTGGACAATTTGAAGACGATTTATTTGAAGCACACAAGAAACTGCATACTCCCTAGATGACAAAAAACGTAGTCTTCCAAAATTTGGAGGTGGCTAAGCACCGGCAGACAAAATTCAAAATCCTTGTGAAGGCACACCGGCTGACATTGTCCAAACTCAATGTCAGAAACTCTCCTTTTCGTCCAACAGTGAACTTTTTGAACATGATTTCCTTTTTAATTTGATTTATAAGTAGTTTTTCTCTAGAATGATTTGAGGAAATTATATTATATTGCTTCCTATGTATGGTGTAATAAAATTATTTTAATATATAATAATCTTGTTTTAAAATTTTAATGTTAAAAATACTATCTAATATATATTAACTGTAATGATATAAATACCGGCCACATAAGAAAAAGAATAATATTTCAACTTATGAATTTATGAAATATGTACTATGCTGGAACAAAATTCGTATAAAACTTGTATAGTAGTCCAGTTAATTGATTTGTAAAATGATAGACCGAGAGCCCGATAGGAAAACATACCGAGTTATTTCACCCCTTTTTTGTAATGCATGGGTGTAATCTGTCCACTGATCTCAATGAAAATTTATGAATTTTCCAATAAAGGTGAGTGCCGCAAAAATGGCAGTGGGGGGAAGGTGTTGAAAATCGTATTTCTTAGAGGTTCGGAAATCGTTACTTTTAGTATATTTATACGTTATTCAAGCAAATCAACTTTGCAACAAATTTGGTAATAGTCATTTTGTTCTCAGATCAATAGTTTTAGAGCGGTTTGGCCACCAAAGATTGACTAACTTCACGTAAGTCACACTTCTTCGTGAAAAGAAGCAGTTAGTACTTTTCGTTGTCGGTTTTAACTCTAATAAAAAAATTTTTTTTTTTCAACTGATAGCTGACTAAATTTCCTTTCAGACATATAAAATTTATATAAAGTCATGTAAAATGCCCATGCCAGTACGCTAAAACCCCGAACTGTTGGTACATTCTTCATTATAACCCAAAACTGTTTGTTCGATCCAAAATTTATTTTTTTCAAGCGATAGCTGACTAAATTTGCAATCAGAACCCATATATAAAATTTTGATCAAGCTCTGTAAAATACCCGTGCCAGCACGCTAAAAATCCGTACTATTGTAAAGTTAAAGTTTTTGGTACATATTTCGTTATAACTCCAAAACTATTCGTCCGATCCAAAATTTATTTATTCTTTCAATTGATAGCTGGTTAAATTTTCAATCAGACCTCATATATAAAATTTATATAAAGTCATGTAAAATGCCCATGCCAGCACGCTAAAACCCCGAACTGTTGGTACATTTTTCATTATAACCCCAAAACTACTTGTCCAATCCAAAATTTATTTTTCTCAACTGATAGCTGACTAAATTTGCAATCAGACCCCATATATAAAATTTTGATCAACCTCTGTAAAATACCCGTGCCAGCACGCTAAAAACAAGTACTGTTGTTAAATACAAATTATTTAGATTATTTTTCGATATTAGTCCAAAACAATTGGTCTAAACTAAAACTTACTTTTTTCAACTGAAAGTTGACTAAATTTGATATCACATTTTATACATGAATATTTAATTGAAATCCATGCCAGGAGGCTAAATGTGTACTGCTTTTCATGCAAAGAAGCTACAGAGATAAAAGTGTCACTATCATTAGAAAGACCCTTGCTAATATGCTTATCCTTAGCTTGAGGGCCCATTTATTTATTGGGATTATTTTTTTCTGTTTGGCAATACACCTGCGAAGATGGCAACGTTCACAAATGGTGAGTACGCTGACATACATTTTTTGTATGGTTTTTGTAATGGAAACGCGAGTGCAGCGCGGCGGGAGTACCAACTTAGGTTTCCAGATAGGCGCCTCCCCTCTACGATAGTGTTTTCACGAACTCATCAACGTTTATCTGAAACAGGTTCCGTTCATAAGTTACGTCAAGAATTGGGACAAGTTCCTCATGATGTTGAACTCGAAGAGGAAATTATTGATATAGTAAATGAAAATCCCAGTGTTTCATCAAGAGACTTGGCCCGTGAAATTGGTATCTCCCAAAGGTCAGTTATCAACATTTTGCACCGAGAAACTTTTCACCCATATCATTTCACACAAGTACAAGGGCTAGAACCTAATGATCATGTACATAGAATACAATTTTGCCGCTGGCTTTTAAATAGAGACATTCAAGAACACCAGTTTCTGAGGAAAATTTTATGGACAGATGAGTCTCTTTTTTACAAGGGAAGGAATTTTTAACGTCCACAACCGGCACTACTGGGCAGCTGAAAACCCACATATGGTTCAAGAAGCATCTTTCCAGCATCGTTTTACAGTGAATGTGTGGGCTGGGATAATAGGGGACCGACTCATTGGGCCACATTTTTTGCCCAGCAGATTGAATGGAGAAAGTTATTTGGATTTTTTACAAAATATTCTACCACAACTTATTCACGACATTCCACTTGATGTTCAGCAAAACATAATATTCCAACACGATGGTGCTCCTCCACATCATTCGGCAGCAGTACGGGAATGGCTGAACCAACGATATTCGACCTGGATAGGTAGAAATGGTGTGATACATTGGCCAGCTAGGTCACCTGACTTAGCTCCAATGGACTTTTATGTGTGGGGCTACATAAAAAGCGAGGTATATGCCAGAGAAGTGACCAGCATTGAGGTCCTAAAGACGAGAATTCTGGAGGCCGGAGCCAAATTGCAACAGCGTCTGACTTTAGCAGTGACCGTAGGGGCTGTGAGAAAGAGAGCAAGAAGCTGCATTCGAAATAATGGAGGACATTTTGAAAAATTTAATAAAATAACGGACTCTGGCGGCGCTTTATTGACAGTGATTCTTTTATTTTCAAATTAACAAATTTTTTCTTTGCTTTTTATTCTAATGAAGTGTTTCTTTTATTTAAAATACAGATTTTCATCAAGCGATTATCATAATGTCTTATTTACCAAAGTACCTGATTTGTATGCTAAATGAGAACACCATGTTTTTTCGGTTTCAAAAGTAAATTTCTCCATGAAATTAAAACAAAATCATTACGTTTAACATATCATTTGAAAGCTTATTAACATTGTAAGTTTTTGAGAGCTTTGCAGTTTTGTGGATTGTTTTTATGAAAAGCAGTGAGCGCTGAAGTATTATAAGAAATTGTAACTTCCCTAAATTAGGTGAAGATAAAGATATTTTTTAGGTCCCAAGTTTGTAAAATTCAAGGTTAAATTACTCCGATCTTATAGGAAATTTATTGCTAAATCCGAAAATGTGATCAATATTTGAAAAATATTTAAACAAAATGGAGATATTACAGCTTTTATCGTAAAAAAAACATGCTTTCCTCCAAAAAATCGTTTATTTACCATATATCTGCAACGGATTGGAATAGAAAGGTGAGGTCTGCGGCATTTGGCTACACTTTTGATCTAGTTTCACACAATTTTTTTTTTTTACGCTAAGAGATACTCACCCTGTATAATATGATTTGATTGTAAATTTAGTAAGCTTTCAATTGAAAAAAATAAATTTTAGATTAAACAAATAGTTTGGGGGTTATAAAATGTGACAAAAAACTTGGATTTCATAACATTACGAGGTTTTAGTGTGCTGGCATTGGTATTTTACGTGACTTTATATCAATTTAATATATGGGTCTGATTGAAAATTTAGTCATCTATCAGCTGAGAAAAATTAATTTTGGATCGGAAGAATAGTTTTTGGGTGATAACGAAAAATGTGCCAAAAAACTTGGATTTCACAACAACACGAGGTTTTGTTGTGCTGGCATTGGTATTTTACGTGACTGTATATCAATTTGATATATGGGGTCTGATTGCAAATTTAGTCAGCTATCAGTTGAAAAAAATAAATTTTGGATCGAACGAATAGTTTTAAGGTTTTAACGAAAAATGTACCAAAAAATGCCGGCGTGGGCATTTTACATGACTATATAAATTTTATATATGTGGTTTGTAAAGAAATTTAGCCAACTATCAGTTGAAAAAAAAATACATTTTGAATTGGACAAATAGTTATAGCGAAAAATATGCCAAAAAACTTTGACTCTAAAATAGCACCGGTTTTTATCGTGCTGGCATTGGTATTTTACATAACTTTATATAAATTTCATATATGTAGTGTGGTAGGAAATTTAGCCAGTTACTTACCACAAGTTAGCAAATCATTAATAGCCAAACCGTTTGAAAACTATAGATGAGAACAAAAGAAATGAATAGTGCCAAATTTCTTGAAAATTTGATTTGCTTCGATAATGTACAGAGTTCAAAAGATACTAATAGGAACGGTTTTCGAGTTATTCGATCAAACGACTAAGAAATTCGATTTTCCAAGAACATACGTTTACGAAGAACTACATGTTTTCCACTTATTTTGTTCCAGGGTCGTGCATATTTCATAACTTTATAATTTGAAATATTATTCATTTTTTAATTATATTGCCGGTATTTATATTATTACTGTTTATATTTATTAATTGGTATTTTTAACATTAAGATTTTAAAACAAGATTATTTTATATTAAAATAATTATATTGTACCATACGTAGAAAGCAATTTAATATAATTTCCCCAAATTATTCTAGAGAAAAACTACTTATAAATCTATAGTTATCTTAGATAAGATTAAATAAAGTCAACAAGATTGAATTATACACGAACGTATTCAATTAGTATGACCAGGTTAAGCAACGAGGCACACTATATATTTTTATTAATAAATATAATCATGTGGTAATAATAATTACAAAGAGGTAGTAACAAGAAACTAAAGGAAAAGATATCACCACACACTCTCCCCCCAGTGTCAACGATATCGTCCAGGTACACTTGTGGTACGTCCGCTTCTGGTGCAAACCGGAGGAAGGTAAAAGGTGACGCGCTTCTTTTGTCGTATGGGATTTTTTGAATTATTGTTGTCCGTTGTCGGTGTTCTCATAATGCTTGAAGGTAGCGAAGGGGTGTTAGGCTTTTCCGAGAGTATATGGGCAGGTTTCACTCGATCTCTTGAAACGACTATGTTGCGGCCGTTTTTGCTGATGATAAATGTTTTGGCGTCCCTGGAGATAACTAGATGAGGGCCTGTATATGGAGGAGTTAATGGGGGTCTAATCTGATCATCTCGTAAGAAAACGTGGCTGCAACCGTTGAGGTCTGGATGGGCGAACACTGTTGGTTGGGTGTGCCAGGTCGGGGCAGAAGGCCGTAGTGATCTCATTCTCCGTCCTAACTGTTGAGCGTAGGTGTCAGGAGGTTCCATCTTGTTCGGTGCCAGTTGGCTATGGATGTCGCCTGGTAGTCGTAGCCAAGATCCGTAAACGAGCTCGGCTGGAGAGGCATTATGATCACTTTTGATGGCTGTCCGAAGGCCGAGGAGTACGACGGGAAGAAGTTCCGTCCAACTGTCTTGCGTCTCCAAAAGCTTACAGGTGAGTGCTGTCTTGAGTGTTCTATGCCACCTCTCTATAAGTCCGTTGGACTGCGGGTGATATGCCGTTGTATGAACCAGTTTGATTCCTGAGATAGCTGCTAAGGAACGGAAAAGTTCGGATTCGAAATTCCGACCTTGGTCAGTTACAACTTGAACAGGCGTCCCAAAACGGCTAATCCAGTGGGTCCAGAACGCTTTTGCGACTGTCAGTGCAGATTGATCCGCAATTGGAATGGCTTCTGGCCACTTAGTGAAACGGTCGATGCATGTCAAGAGGTATTTCATGCCGTTCGACAACGGTAGGGGGCCAACGATGTCGATGTGAATAAAGGCAAAGCGTTCATCTGGCGGTGTGAAGTGCTGAAGAGGGGATTTCTCGTGCCGCTGTATCTTTGTTTGTTGACATGTAGCACAGTTCTTTACAAAGTCCGTGACAAATTTAGACATATGTGGCCAGACGAATCTTTTTCGGAGTTGATCAAGAGTAGCTCTACGGCCAGGGTGTGAAAGATTGTGAAATTTAGCGCAAACTGCCGATCTTAAGGATTTGGGAATATAAGGTCGTAAGTATCCAAGGGACGTATCGCAGTAGAGTGAAAAGTTGCCTGGCAGTGTGGTTGGTGCTAGGACTAAGTTGGTCGATGAGTCGTGGAGCCTTGGTAGTTCCTGGTCTTCCGTTTGAGCCTTGGCGATGTCAGTTTCGTTCAGTAAACTATTGCTCGCTAGTGCTTCAATCCGTGACAAGCAGTCGGCTACTATATTCTCTACGCCTTTGATATATTTGACCGACGTGGTGAACTGAGAAATATACGAGAGTTGTCTGGATTGTCTTGGAGCAGCCTTCTCAGTCTTTTGTTGAAACGCGTAAGTTAGCGGGCGGTGGTCGGTATAACAGGTAAAGGGGCGGCCTTCCAATAGATATCTGAAATGTTTTATTGTTTCATACAAGGCCAGTAACTCTCTGTCATAAGTAGAGTACCTCTGCTGCGTGGGTGTAAGCTTCCTTGAGAAGAAACCCAATGGTTCCAACGTCGAATGGTGGATCTGGTGGACTACTCCGCCAATAGCTGTATCCGAAGCGTCTGTTGTGACCGTGAGCGGTGTACCTTGTCTAGGGGTGTGCGAGAAGAGTTGCTCTACAAAGGTCGCTTTTCGTGCGTTCAAAGGCGTCTGTCATCGATTGAGTCCATTCTATAGACTGATTGTCGGTTATGTCATGAGGTAGGTGTAGAGGAGCCTGTGTTTGCGCTGCCTGAGGCAAAAACCGACGATAAAAGTTCACCATTCCTAGGAAGGTACGGAGTTGTTTTGCTGTCCTCGGCTTAGGAAAATCGGATATAGCCTTAATTTTGTCTAAACGAGGCCCGCAACCGTCTTTTGTTATTCTATGACCTAAAAAGTGTACTTCCTCCTGAGCGAAAACACACTTGGAAATGTTCAACTTTAAACTGTGTTCGGTAAGTCGCTGGAATATGCTACGGAGATCGTTTATATGTTCTTCCATAGATGACGAGGCGACTAGGACGTCGTCCAAATATGTAAATTGGCAGTTTAGCCCGCGGAGGACTTCGTTAATAAATCTTTGAAAGGTTTGTGCAGCGTTACGTAATCCGTATGGCATGTAGGGAAATTCAAATGAGCCGAATGGTGTTGTAATGGCAGTTTTGCAAACGTCTTCTGGTGCAACTGGAATTTGTTGGTAAGCGTGGGCCAGGTCCAGGGTTGAAAAGATGGTTTTGTTTCCTAAAAAAATTAGTACAATCTTGAATATTAGGTAGGGGATACCTATCAGGTATAGTTATGTCATTTAATTGTCTGTAGTCCCCACAAGGTCTCCAAGTGCCATCTTTCTTCCTTACTAAATGTAGTGGGCTGGCCCATGGACTATCTGAAGGTCGACATAGCCCCAAGTCGAGCATATTGTCAAATACTGCCTTAGCTGCTGTTATTTTATCTGGTCCTATCCGTCTGGGTTTGGAATATATTGGAGGTCCTATAGTTTTTATGTGGTGTTGCGTGGAAAATGGACGGGATAGCTGAGGCGGGAAATGACCGGATATTTGACCAAATTCGTGAAGAAGGCAGCTTATAGGTGACGTCGGGTTGAATTTGCTGATAGGAGTACTTGGGTTATGTGGTGAGCTGTGCTGGATGGTGGAAACACATGTCATGTTGAGTCCGTCTATAAGTCGTCGGCCGGGCAAGTCAACTACAAGATTAAAATGAATTAAAAAGTCCGACCCGATAATCGGCTGCTGGACATCGGCTAAAAGGAAAGTGTAGGTGAAATGCTTTTCGGGGCCGAATGTGAGCGTCAACTTTCGTTTGCCGTAGACATTGATACGGGAGTCGTTAGCTGCATAAAGGTGTTGTTGAACAGGGTTCAAGCGATCCGAAGATCTCGGAGGCAAGAGAGAGACGTCCGCTCCTGTATCAATGAGAAAACGAAGTTTTGTCGTCGTATCAGTTAAGAAAAGGCGACAATTGGGGCCGTGGCAGGAACAGGTCGCCGCTGAACCCTGGCTATTTAGTTTTTTGAAATGTACTTGCAGGGAGCTACACATTTCCGTGCCCTGTCTCCGAAAGAGGAATGGTACCAACAAAAGCCGTCTTCCAACGGTCTCTGACGTAAGATGGGGAGAACGCCGGCGTGATCTAGAAGAGGAGCGAGAGCGGTGGTATCTAGTGAGGTTTCGAATTTCTTGTGTTAATGCCGCGATTTCTGTGTAAATAGGGTGGTTTTGACTTTGTAGTTCTACATTGGATACGGATGGCTGAGGTTGAGATACATCTAAAATTTTATCTGCGGCTGTAGCTAATTCATCAAGAGTAGCGGTATGCATAACTTGTAGTATGGATTGTGTAGTTACGGGTAGCCTCTGGATCCATAGCTGCTTTATAATATCCTCGCCGGTATTGGGAGAGGCTAAGGATTTCATATTCCTTAGTAGTATAGAAGGTTTTAAATCTCCTAACTCGAGGCCGGATAATAGTTTTTCGCAAGCGTTGTTCTTCAGAATCGCTGCAACGGGAGACTATAGCTTTTTTAAGTTCGTTATAAGACGGGGGGGGGTCTCGCTTAATAACATCGGCAATAACGGTCAGCATGTTGCCGTCCAGTGCTGATAATAGATGGTTATATTTAGTTTTGTCTGCTGTCACATGGGCGAGTAAATCAAATCAAAAAAAAGGAAATCATGTTCAAAAAGTTCACTGTTGGACGAAAAGGATGTGAGTTTTGAACAATGTCAACCGGTGTGACGCCTTCACAAGGGTTTTGAATTTTGTCTGCCGGTGCTTAGCCCCCTCCAAATTTTGGCAGACAACGTTTTTTGTCATCCATGGAGTATGCAGTTTCTTGTGTGCTTCAAATAAATCGTCTTCAAATTGTTCACTTTTGGACTGAAAAAACGCGGATTTTGAATTTTGTCTGCCGGTGCGATGCCCCCTTAAAATTTTGGCAGACAATGTTATTTGTCATCTAGGAAGTATGCAGTTTCTTGTGTGCTTCAAATAAATCGTCTTCAAATTGTCCACTTTTGGACTGAAAAAACGTGGATTTTGAATTTTGTCTGCTGGTGCGACGCCCCCTCCAACTTTTGGCAGACAACGTTTTTTGTCATCTAGTGACCATGCAGTTTCTTGTATGCTTCAAATAAATGGTCTTCAAATGGTCCACTTTTGGACTGAAAAAACGAGGATTTTGAATTTTGTCTGCCGGTGCGACGCCCCCTCCAAATTTTGGCAGACAACGTTTTTTTGCACCTAGGGGGTTTGCAGTTTCTTGTTTGCTTTAAATAAATCATCTTCAAATAATACCATATTTTGATATTTGCTACCCCCTTTCGGTGGCCGCCATTTTGAAACGCCCCCGCTTTGAGTTGGCAGACAAGTGCAAATTGTTTGCTGAGGGTGGACATTTTATGGCTGTATGTCTAAAATTTTTCTTCAAATAAGTCACGAAATTTGGCCTCGGCTCTTGGACTAGGCGTGTTGTTATGCCATCTCACGTCCATCCGTTTTAGCTCTTCTCAAAGATTCCCATTATCGAATTCCCGTCTGAAGAGATTCTGTCGGGTACCCTACAGATTAGCAACCACGTGCGCAATGTCTCCTGGATTGCTTTCGCAAATCGTTCGCGAATCAAGTACGCTATTCCCAACTTACTAAAGATGATTAGGATTGATTAATTAATAGCCACTTCTATTGGAATTATGTTATTAGAAAACTAGTTTCGAATGCTGAACATGGATCTTCAGTTCTAAAACATACAAAATTTTCATCACGTCAGTACTATGCTACATGGATTATATACACTAAAGTTTTCAAAAATGTAAGACAAGAAATTAAACATGAGTACTCACCTCAGGAGGTCTAAGAGATAACTGAAATATACCCATCGTGAAAAGTGAAAGGGGACAGGTAGGTTAATTTGTTGTGATTTACTATGGGATTTCCCTTATGACTCATTGGATTTTTTTGTTTCTGTGGGAATCAAATTTAAAATGGGGCTATTGAAAATGTTTATCTGGTCGTTTAAACAAAAATCTGGATCGGTTTTAAACGAACGGAATTCATCAATCCTAATTGTATTACCATCATGCGTACCTCAAGTGATTACTTAAGATGTCTAGTATTATCACCCAATTTGGTCCTCTCCAAGTGAATGTGTCCATCTGTAGTTCACTCAGCGGACCCGATGGCGTCCTAGTCTCCTCACGCAATCCAGTAGGTGGATGTCTATCATACTTCGTGGTCTGGCAAACTTTGCACTCGACTAATAACGCCTCGACTGTCTTCTTCATGTTTTCCAAAAATACTTTTGCGGGAGGGCCTGGAGCGTTTTATCGATGCTCCTATGATTCGTCTTCCCCTTGTGGTATGCCAGCGTGACCTCCTTTTGCATATCAGGTTCCGTGACAGTTTCCCTGATTCTGGTGCATCTTGTAAAGGATCGATCAACCCCAATCTTTTCTTCCGCCGTATCCGCCGGTTTTGTCCCATACCGTATTGTTCTCCACGTATAAGTGGTAACTTCTCCCTGGTTTCGAGTCATTAAGTGCCCTTATGATTTTTCCCCTCTAATCCTTGGTTGAGACCAAATGATCGTAATGGAACAGCCGACATCAGATGTATATTTAATTTTCATCAATACTTTGGTCCTCGTCTTCCAAATTATTTGTCGTCATTCGTCAGTGATAATAGGATTGTCCTCTTCTATGTCTGTTGGTTTGTCCGTCGTCCTGTCTCTCGGCCGCGTCTGGGGTTATCTGTTGGCCTTCCCCCTCTGGTGTCCACTCCCTAACGAATCCCCGAATATCGCCTGAATTTTTCCCTTCTTCTCTCTCAATCGCATTCACCTGTACCGCTCCATGTTGTCCGATGACTTCCATGTTGTATTGCCTCAGGATCTCTTTCCACCGAGTACCCAGAGCCCAAGACTCCTTTATTTCCCCCCCTAAAGTAAAGGTCGCACCCTATGGTCGCCCCGTACTTTCGAGGTATCTTTTCAACAACGTGAGCCCTTAGTTTACCTCTTTTCTCTCCCCATTTCGTCAACTCTAATTCTATTTCCCCCTCTGTCCTACAAGGTCCGTTTAGTGTGATCAGTCAGCAGTAACATACGTTTGTCTGGGGTCTCCTCTCTCCCTTACAGAATGCTTCTACAGCTTCCCAGCTCATGATGGTATTTAAGCTCCCTGTATCCACTAAACACTTCACTCCACCCCCACTCTTATGACAGGCAACCTACCACCCGCTCCCTCTATGTTGTTTAATTCTGCGTGATTGCCCTCCAAGCGCACTTCCCTCATTCTTTCAGTAGCGCTCTCCTCTACTCCCGTGTTTCTCTGCCCGTGTTCCATGACTCCTTCCATCTTCCTTCCTCCATATCTCCTTGTTCGCTCATCTCTTCCTTCGGCTCTGACGACTCTGAAGAGCTTGTCGACTCCGCTGGGATACATCATCTTCGGGAAGATGGACCCACCGTTTAATACCAGCTATTGCGACATGGATAGCCCAGGAGCATAGGGAGGTTGACCATTACCTTACCCAATTGCTTACTGGCATGGGTGTTTCAGGGCCTGTCTGTTTTGTTTCAAACTTGATAATGAATCCCTCTAATTTGCAAAAGAGAGAGAAGATATAGCCAGAACTCTGGGCCAACTGTTGGTGCTAGAAAACATGGTTAACCAAATGACTTCTGCCGATGAAAACTGGAATGCTGTCGCAAATTACGCTGAAAGCTCCGTAAACAAGAGCGGAAAAGACGAGGATACCTAGTGGTTTCATACTTAGCAGCACTAAAATATAAAGTAGGCACATAGCCAGTCCCCCCCCCCCGTAAAGTAATGCCTGACAGCAGTTCCGCGGGGTGTTGATGAAAAATAGGCAGGTGTGAGCAAGAATCTCACACTGTTGTGGACTTCGGTCCACATTGTCTTATGAAAGGTTTTCCTCCTCCCACTACAAAAAAAAAAAAAAAAAAATTATAAAAAAAAAAAAAAACAAACACACACACACACACACACACACACACACACACACACACACACACACTCATTCACATAAAAACTCAATATGTTTTTTATTTTTTTCATAAATAAAACAAAAATTTTAATGCATAATATAATTCTATATTTTGGATTGTTTTACTTACAGGTAACGATGGTGTCCGGAAATGTAACCGACACGTATTATAACTAAGTTTTCAGCCTCCTAAATTCTTAGTTAAACGAATACATTAATCAGGTAAGCTTATATTCATTATTTTAATACATGTAAATTTTACCAATAATTATTATAGATTTTTAATAATATTTTCAAATTTATAATTACATTTATACAAGACTATTGGTCTCTGTTTTCGACTTCACCAATACTTGCTAGACAAACGCTCTACGATGTCGATTAATTACAAAATTATTTATTAACATGTGAGTGATTAGACCTATTGGGACATACGGAGTTGAATATTGCGGCTCTTTTTAACCATCTAATTCATTTTTTATCCAATCCTTGCTATCCAAATCCTTTGAAAAAACCTTAAAACTTGGTCACAAATAAACATATCCATAATACTCAACATGTAGCCATTCAAATCAAAGTCTCTTAACTTGCATCTCATTCTATTCCCTATAACTACGTACCTTAGGCGCCTAAAAAGAAGATCCAAGACCCTCTAAGATATTATAATACCTCAATAACCCTCCTACTTTATGAGTTACCTTTCATCATCACCTATCCTGGAATAACCATATCGCCCAAATTTCCAAAAAAATTCATAATAATCCTTAAACAACTGTATAGATCTCGAGATCCCTTTTCCCAAATTACCCGTCAACTTCTAGTGTCCTCTCTTGTTTTCCGTTTCTTTGATTACGATTGCTTAGTTTATAGGGAACTGTCTGGGGATCTCGAGATGAAGCTGAGGAGACTGATAAACTGTTTATTTATATTTATATATATATATATATATATATATATATATATTTCTTTTTAATTTAAATTAATTTTTTTTCCTGTAAAAAAAATGTATGCTGTAATTACTGAAGCATCTAATTTGTAAATAATATGCCAGACAATTGTACTTTTAACTGTGCATTATTTTTATCCTTTCATTTCATTTATTGAACATTTATTGAAGTGCTGTCAGTGGGTAGTTGCTTCTCAAGCAACTAACATGCTATAATGAACGTTATATTTTCATTTAATAGATTTTTTTTTTTTGTATAGAGTTGTAAATGTCAACAACTAGATAAAAAAATAATAATAATTTAACATGATTTTATAATTCAAATCATCATTATTTTCATTACCTAATATACATGGATATTACCTTATAACCGTTAAATTTTTGGAATTCCATCACAACCTTTCCTTTCATCCTAAACCTCAAGCTCAATCACTATCCAGTTCCACACATCCTAGTTTTTAATTTTACTATTTCAGTTTATTTATTTATAGTTTTTAATTTGTATATTTCACCTATATGTATATTGTATATTTTCTATTGTTTATCTATTTCTTTTCTGTTCTCTTGTTTTTGTTTTTTGTTCTCACTGTTCATAGTGTGTGAATGTAATCATACGCCATCTATATTACTTATTGCCCACATTTGTGGAAGATTGTAATAATTGTTCTATAAAAATTTAAAAAATAAATAAATAAATAATGTTATTCATGTTTTTAGATTTTAATTATTATGATTCAAGTATCAAAAATTTTAATGAAAAAAATATTTTACCGCCCTGTATTGAATGTAGGCTTCTAAGTGCTAAGAAACATTTCTATTTTGGATGGAAAAGTACTAGGAAGTATTTTTTAAAGGTATTACAGTTCAAACACATAAAAACGGTAGTTTTTTTTCAGACTCATCCCATTATTTAAATGTAAGATAACGAAAATGTTTCTTTATTTAACTGTGGATTGTAGTTAAAATTGTGAATAGTTTGTGTAGATCTACGTTACAATAGAATACCATATTGATTTTTTGTTTTTTAACTCGTACTTAAATTTTAAATAGTATTTTAGATTTTCGTAGAATGTTATTATTTTACAAAAAGTTTGCTGGTATAGTGGAGAATTTACAGCGTTTGTCTAGTTTAGATCGATATGTAGTTTCTTACAAGGTCATTTTTTTTACTAGCATCCGTAAATTTTATGTAAGGGTATAAAATAAAGTTATCTTCACAAACGAGATTATTTTCCTTAGTCGGTACCACATGCCCAGTGAGGAGGAAACTTGTGTTTTGTACAAATCACGTGTGATTTATGTGAAATGAATATAGGTTAGGTTGAATTGCTTATGGACATCAAGGGTCTTCAGTTTTCGTCCTTCAATCTATATTATTTCTTTATATTTTTGACCATTTTTTAAATTTTATCAAAAAAATTATATTTTTTGAGAAATTTGATGATTGTGTCTATATTTTTATTATTATCGCCAAGAATAATTAGGAGGTATCTTTGTAATTGCGCTTCCTGAAAATAACTATCCCAGAGGGGACACATAGACAGTATGTGTCTTATTGTTAATTTTGTGTTATTACATGTTGTGCACTTCGGTTGACTGTCTTTTGTTAAAAGATAACCATGGGTTAGTCGGATGTGGCCTATTCTGACTCTTGTCATAACTACCTCTTCCCTTCTGTTACTACGGTTGGAACTTTTCCATATTTTTAATCCCTTTTTTACAGTTTTAAGCTTATTTAGTTCCTCAGTGTTTTCCCAGAGCAGGGCCCAGGCTAGTTTAACTTGATATTTTAGAAAATGGCAAATGTCGGATGAGGTGTAGATATAAGAACGGAAGAGGTATGTATGTATGAACATCAATCGATGACAATGCTGCTTCCTTGGCAGCCCGATCTGCTGCTTCGTTGATCATGTAGCGGGGTTTTGATTGCCGTACATAAAAGGGTCATTTCTGAGTTAATTCAGATAAATACCTCCCTACAAGCAGTGGTAGTAAATGTCTTTCTTCACATTCCTATTTTTATTTATAATTTATATCTTCCCACTGATAATTTTGATGACGTAGAGTTGGTTAATATTCAGAGTAATACTTGTTCTCCCCTTATTGTTATGAGCGACATAAACGGCCATTATACCTCCTGGGGTCGATGTTACTGTTCAAAACGCGGAAATACTATTAGGCGAATTATAGATGGAACCAACTCGATTGTTCTAAATTCAGGAAATCCAATATATTTAAGTTCGGCATACCATTCATTCTCCTGCATTGACCTGACATGGTGTTCACCTAGTTTATATACTCATTTGGATTGGCAAGTTTCACAAGATCAATATTCTAGCGATCATTTCCCCATAGTAATCAGTTTCCCATACATTAAAATCCGGATAACAAAACATCCTAGATGGATAACAGAAAAATCCGACTGGACAACATTTCAAAACAATTTACTGATAACAGCCCCTGATATATCAACCACTAACAATAGTGATCAAATCAATCATCAAATTACTAAATCTATTTTCGCAGCAGCAGAACTTTCAATCCCAAAAAGCTCCACAAATGTCAAATCAAAAATTGTCCCTTGGTACGACAATGAATGCAAACTAGCGATTAAGAACAGAAAAAAGGCTCTTAAAGTCTTCCAAAAGGAACCAACTCTTCAGAATTTGATATATTATAAAATGAACCGCTCGCTGTCCCGCAGAATGATCAAAGAGAAAAAAAAAGAATTGTGGCAACAATTTTTGAACACCATTTCATTAAATATCACACCAAGAATATTTTGGAAAAAGATAAATAACATTATGGGAAGATTCGTTGACTATTACTCTGAATATTAACCAACTCTACGTCATCAAAATTATCAGGGGGAAGATATAAATTATAAATAAAAATAGGAATGTGAAGAAAGACATTTACTACCACTGCTTGAAGGGAGGTATTTATCTTAATTAACTCAGAAACGACCCTTTTATGTACGGCAATCAAAAGCCCGCTACATGCTCTTCTCCTATAATCAAAATCATTTCTGTAGATATTGTAATCCTTTAGGGTTAAAGTTTTATTGAGGGGTAACTTAGTCTCTTGTAAGCATAAAACTACCGGGTGGTATTTATTTATAAGTTTTAGTTCCTTATGTTTTTCCTTTATACCATTACAATTCCATTGAATTATATTGGTTGGAGGTTTCATGTTAAAAAATAAAATGTAAATAGCCTAGAATTTAGATTAACAATATCATTGATTAGAGTAAATTTGTTAAATAAAATTAAAATGGAAAACATAATAATAAAACTACTTACTAATTATTTTCCATTCTTTCTATTATTTGTTCACGTTTTGGTGATTTTTTCCTGGTCTTACTTCTAGTTCTTCTTCCTTCGACTTTTGTTCACCCGGTCTGTTGACCTTCAGGACAAATGTGAGGGTTGGTAGAATCTTCAGACGTCGTCTGTACCGAGGGTAAAATCCTCGGTTCAGATGCGACTTCGCAGTTGGTGGAACGGGCTTCTGAATTTTTTTCGGATATCCCACCAGACGGTCGGGAATTTAGGGAATTAGGGATTTTTGAAACGGAAGGTAAGGAAAATAAGGATAAATTTGGGTGAGGAGGTGGGACGTGGGTGGGGCTATCAGTGATAGCATTACTGCTGGTGCTGCCACTAGGCATGGTTGTCTTATTAGACGTAGCTGTTGCTACAGATTTTCTAAATGTAAATTGATTTTCAATAATTTGTTCTGTTTGTACACTAACAGATTTTTTAGTTTTAACAATATTAGCGAAAGATATTTGTGTAGTTATTGGCTGCAAGAGATCGTATTTTTTCTTTGCAGCAGTGTATGTTACTTTTTCTGCCTCTTGAATTCATTTTATTTAGTTTTCTTTAATAAAAACGGGGCAATTTTTTGAAAAAGCTTCGTGATTACTAGAACAATTAACACAAGTTACCGGATTATCGCACTCAGACACCTCTTGTTTTGTTTTTCCACAAAATTTGCACAATGCTTCTTTATTGCAGTTTTTTTTTTTGTATGACCAAATTTTTGACAGACGTAACACCGTATTGGATTTGAAATGGATTGTGTTACTACAAAAGAATGAAATCTTGGTTTAATTTCAGAGGGTTAGTTTTTCATTTTTTTAAAACCTTTTGACATCAATAACATTCTGGGGCTTTAGCTCCACTTTTATTTTAGTAATATCAACTCAGGGGGTTCTACTTTTATAGAAAAATTATTACATAGGTTGTGACATTTTAAATTTTTTTTCCGATTGAGTGTCAGAAAATACTTCAACTAAAAGTATTCTATCTTTCAATTTTTTTATTAACATAGCCCAATAAATAAAACAAAACTTATCAGTTTGTTGTACTCGGCTAATCCGCAGGAGCTCTGAAACCCATACGTCTTCACTCGACCGATTCTAAACACAAACCCGTGAAATGAATATATATATGTTAAATAAGATTCTTGAGGTTCAGTCATTAAATAAAAACAACTATTTTGGCGACGTTTTGAGATTATATCCTTCTCATAATTATACCAACGTTACTAGTGGATATGTTAATGATATCTACTACTAAATTATAATAATCGTTGTTTTTATTTACTCACCCAACCTCAAGAATATTGTTAAAATGATAACAGCCACGAAATTATTCATTTTAACACATTGAGTCAATGCTAGAAAATTATACATACATACATATATATATATATATATATATATATATATATATATATATATATATATATATATATATATATATATATATATATATATATATATATATATATATAGTTATGTGAACCTCAATGGTATTAAGGATAATAAACAAATGTATGATATCCCCTCTCCTAACAACCCTATAAAAGGTCACCTCCACCTGGCCTCGGTGACGTCAAGCCACCACCACAGCTGCTTCAGCGCCACAGGGTGTTTCCCCTCCACAAACCACCCTACCCCCACCACCTGAATCCTACCCCCCACTACCACCCCAGCAGACTCCCTTCCCAGCACCTCCATCAAACCCTCATTCTACTACCAGCAACCATTGGGGTGACATCCCTCCTCCCTGGGCAGTCGCGATGCAGGCCACTCTCCATACATTAGCGGATCAGATGACCCTACTATTTCAAATCATGACGAAGAAGAATCAGCAATGAATTCCTTCTCCGTTATGAACTTCAATTGTAACGGACTTCGCCCGAAGATAGAAGAAATCACTGCACTGCTGACACTGAAACGGCCCACCGTGGTCGTACTCACGGACACCAGAGTGCTCGGACCACCTCCGTTTCTGCAAGGGTATGCCGTGGCAACAGATAGCTCTAAAGACTCTCATGGAGGTGTCCTCATCGCCGTCCACCACGGTATACCATGGAAGAAGATGCCCGAACCCCTGGGTATTACGGACCAACGCATTAGCCACTTGACTGTTCAAGTGTTGATGAGGCAGCCAACCCTCATCACAGGGGTATATCGACGCCCACAGGGTTCTCTTGTGGAGTTGAAAAACTTTCTGCGAGCCTGTGGGGCAAAGTCCAACCACTGGGTCATCGGAGACCTCAACGCCCGACATAGTCTATGGCACAAATCACGGATAAATGCGGCGGGCAGGGTGTTAGTCAAGACCCCCTTCACGGTAGTCCACCCTGACACCCATACCTTCCGTTGCTACTCCAACGGATATCCATCCACCATCGACCTCCTTCTTACACGACAGCCACATCGAATCACTGGCTGAACGGTGACCAACTCCATAACCTCAAATCACGGGCCAGTGATATATGAATCAGAAGGAAGGAGGGACGAGCCAGCCCCAGAAAAATTCATGTATCAAGAAGCCAACTGGGGCAAATACAAAGCTGAAATATGCCATAGACTACCGTCGGTGCAACCGCTAAGCTCTCCGGAGGAAGTTGATGATTTCAACACCACCCTCACTGACACCGTTCTCGAGGCTGCCCACTCCTCTATCCCTACCTTCCGTCCTTCCCCACCTCACCTCCAAAAACCCCCTCCTCATATCATGGCTCTCATATCGAGTAGGCGGAACCTCAAAAACAGGTTGTACAGAACCCGGGACCAAGACGTCAAGATAGCCCTCAACGCCCTTACCACCCAGATCAGAAATTTGCTCCGCCAATGGAAAACCTCCACTTGGCAGGACAAGTTGAGGGCGACACATATGACTACCGGAAGTTCTGGAAACTAACCAGAGCTGCGGTAAAGAAAACATCTACGATCCGCCTGCACGATGGGGACCGACTCCTCTCCCCTGCCGACCAAGCGGAGCTGCTTGCTGAGCACTACAGGGAGGACATCAACAAAAGGACCACCGATGCCGAACCTCTCCCGTCCATGGCTCAGGAGAACAACTTCATGTTCATCAGCCCTAAACAGCTGAAAGCAATCCTAAGAAGAACAAAGGGGAGCAGAGCTCCTGGACATGACGGGATCCAGACAGTCCTTCTCAAACAGCTCCCTAGAAAAGGAATAATGCACCTCACGAACCTGTACAACTCCTGCTTGAGGTTAAGATACTTCCCCGTTCAGTGGAAGCATGCAATACTGTTTCCACTCCTCAAGCCGGCTAAGACAGGAGACAAGCCAGAACACTCGGAAAAGTCTACTAGAAAATTGTTCTCAATTACCTACGGGACTTTTGCGAGGAGAACTCAGTTATCCCGTTCGAACAAACGGGTTTCCAAGCACGTCTCAGTACTGAACACCACCTGATGAAACTACAAACTGAGGCGTGCACAAACTTCAATAGGAATACTGCAACAGCACTGACCTCCATAGACTGCACGAAAGCATTTGATTCCGTATCTTACGGGATCCTATGCAGAAAACCTGAAGATCTAGAATGCCCTGAGCAGCTCTATGGAGTCATTGTCTCCTTTCTCCGTGAGAGAAGTCTCGCTGTGTGGGTTCGTGACGTCCATTCACATTCTGTACCCCTCACTTGCGGTGTGCCACAAGGAGCAGTACTATCTCCAGTGTTGTTCAACATATACACTGCTGAAGTGGTTGGCAAAAACTACAAGAGGGCGACAGTAGCCGCTTTTGCCGACGATATTGCCATCACTAGCAGCAGCATGAACCCCACTAGAGCACTACGTCAGGCCGAAACGGTCTGCGGAGAGATCATTCGACGGCTGGATTCACTTAACATCCAAGAAAATCCAGCCAAAACGGACTGCGTAGTGTTCTCACACCAGCGTGGGAAAAGGACAACGCTGCCGAAGACCCTGCGAGAGGTAAAAACCACCATTGCCCCTCCAATTCCCCAGTTCCAATTCCAGCGCCCCCCCCCCCCCGGTCCACTGGCAACAAACACCAACGAACCAATGAGAGCCCACTGGACTAACGGACCAATCAGAGCTCACTGAAGCAACGGGCCAATCAGATCCCACTGGCCACTGGTCAGAAATGTGACCACAAGGACATTTTCCTTTTCTAGATAAATAGTAAGAAAAAAAAAAAAAAAAAAAAAATTAATTATTAGTTTTAAGTTTAACAACAAGATTTAGGTGAGCCCAATCACCTAAATATTATAAGCTTCCTGAAACCCACACCCCAAGATTTCAATAACTTCCTGTTGGCCTTACAGTATACCCAGTACAGAAAAAGGCCAAACATCCATAGAAATCCCATCCAACTCAAGATTCATCCAATAGGGGCTTGGAAAAAAAAAAAAAAAAAAAAAAAAAAAAAAATTAATTATTAGTTTTAAGTTTAACAACAAGATTTAGGTGAGCCCCATCACATAAATATTATAAGCTTTCTGAAACCCACACCCCAAGATTTCAATAACTTCCTGTTGGCCTTACAGTGTACCCAGTACAAAAAAAGGCCAAACATCCATAGAAATCCCATCCAACTCAAGATTCATCCGATAGGGGCTTGGAATAAAAAAAAAAAAAAAAAAAAAAAAAAAAAAAAAAAAAACCTCGGTGACATTCTACCGTCGTACGTAGAGACGTGCAGATGTTATGCCCGAAGTTTTTTACTAGGTTATAAAATTGAGCTTGTATCTTGTATCAATGTATGTAATTCAGAATAAAGCCTCTTTTTAAAAACTCAATCCCGCGATCCTTTTATTTAGCTGGCGCCTGAACGGAGGGACTTTTGGAAGCGTTAACGTAACTTCGCTGCAGTTCTATCTTATTTCAGGTACAGAACAGCGAGACCTCTTTCCACTGGCATGAGAAGATTGGGAGCTGAGTATTAGGAGAATACATCAGCAGATCTTCAAGTCTTTGGGAGCGCTTTGGTATTCTAATACCTTGACCAAAAGGACCTACAACCTCTTACTAAAGAATCGACGGGAAGGAGCTGAAGGCCGCTTTCTTCGAGAAGACGTCGAAGACATCGTTGTATCAAGAACAAGTATAATTAATTAATTTTATTTTTATGTTTAAGTAATTTTGTAATTTAAATATAATTAGTAATAAGTATAATAATTTAAAATGTTAATTTAGCATTTATTTTTATGAATAAGTTAGAAGAAAAGTTAAGTAATTTAAAAATTACAGGATCTACATTAATTAAAAAGATAATAATATGGCATTAGAAATTAAAAATCACGACCTAGCATTAATCCCGGAGTATGACGGAAATCCGTTACAATTGGTAGATTTTATTAGAAATAGCGAATTTTTATACAATATATATTGCAAAGAAGATAATACGCATAAAAATACCAATCAAGCTAAATTAGTTCTAACTATTCTAAATAAATTAACAGGAAAAGCCCAAGTCGCCGTATATGACAAAGAATTAAGTACCGTGGGAGAAATAATAAAATTTTCAAAGAAAAAATACCAGGATACAAGAACTCGGGAACAGTTAATGTCAGAAATTTTAAATACGCGTACCTATCATAATGAGAACCCACTCGATTTCCTAGAACGACTAGGCCAGAAAACATGTGATTTATATGCACGCATTTATTCAGATAACGAAAGAATTGACAAACAGGACGAAATGTACAGATACGACAAACAAATATCTCAACACGTGGTCCATAGTCTACACCCGGCATTAACTGACTTTATCTACCATATTAAATTTGATTCGTTAGAAGACCTCGAGGAAATATTAAGAAACAGCGCGGCTCAAATCGTACATAGACTTTACGGAGAGAAAAAACAGTTTAAGTTGTAGGCCCTCCAAAATAAGGCTAGCTAGAGGAAGTCTTTATACCAGGCTGCGGAAGGTAGGGGATTAGTGTTTATAATCGCTTATCCTCTGCCATACTTCGAACGTGATTTTTCCTAATTCCTTCTTATATTTTGATGCACCCCGCATTCAACCTTTTGATTGAAATGTTATTTTAGATTTATAGTTTGAGACTGCTCTAGTCATGATAGATACAGATGCTACCTGAAAAAACAAACAAAAACATTTGCATAGAAATTTGTATTTATGGGTTTCGGCCGATGTTGTTCGTATAATTAAAAATTTTTTTTCACCAATATTTATATTTTATTATTCTACACTTGCCTATTAGTTGACTTTTCTTTTAAAAATACTAGAAAGTAGTTTTTGTGACCCTAAAATTGTAAATATCACATATAGGGCCTTCTAAAATAGATACATCAAATTCTACAGAAATATGGAACAAAATTAACTTTACAGAACCAAAATCGGATGATCCGTTGAGATTTGAGGAGGAATCTAAATTTTGTTTATTTTGGCACGCTACGTGGTGGCAACATTTGGTACTACAGGGGGGACATTTAGCCTTAATACAGATAATTCTTTTAGTACAAAACAAACACTTCTTCTTAATACCATTACATTTATTACATTTTATTAAAATAAAAGGTTTTGAGACAGTTTAATATTTTTTAAATAAAATTAAGTATTTTTAATCAGAACCATTATCTGAGTCTTCCGAGTCGTAATTATCCGAAGCATCCGAAATATTAACGCGAAGAGATTCACTATCGTCGTCTGAAATAAATTGTTTCTTTTTCCTCTTTTTTCTAGTGGGCCTTTTAATATTGTCAATATGGGTTTTAATAGGTATTTTGTCCTTTACTAGAATATTTAATTTTTTAAACTTATTTTTACTTTTTATTTTTGATTGAGTATTTTTTAAGTATTCTATATCTCCTAACTGTTTTTGAATATCTACGGGGTCTTCTCTATTTTCGTTTAGTTTTTCCGTTCTCTTTTCTTTTTCATGATTTATTTTAGTCCTAATTAATTTATGTAGTAGTTCTTGGTCTCTATGGTATTTTAGTACGTATTGTTCTGTTAAGTTAATATTTTTATGTGATTCTAATTTGGTGGTTCCAAAGGTAATTTCGTTTGGTGTTAGTTTTAATTTATTGTTTAATGTATTATTATAAGCTATTACTGCTAGTCTTAATTTTTGCTGAATTGGATATTTATTGCTCTCCTGTCCTATTATTCATAATAATTCGTTTAAGGTAGAATGGATTCTGTTCAATAATCCTAAAGAGTTTGAATGATTAGCAGAAGTGTAATGTAAGATAATATTATTTTCTTCACAAAATTGTCTAAGTTATTCTTCATCTCAGTCCCTTGATTTAATGATATTTGTAACGGTGTCGGAAAATACGTCATATAGTTAGTCAGTGCATTACAGATATTAATTGCGTTCTTTGATTGTAAAGTTTGAGCAAATAAATGCTTTGAAAATGTGTCGACTGCTGTGAAAATTATTGCATTGTTAAAATTAAAAATATCAATCATTAAAACTCCGTCCAAGACCCAACCCCTATCCTGTGGCGTTCCTCAAGGATCTTCACTATCACCCACGCTATTTTCTGTCTACATTAATGACCTTCCGCTTTCCATCCATCATTGTCGGTATCATCTCTACGCCGATGATCTCCAAATCTATTTATCCTTTCCCAACTCTGACTTATTACAAGCCACTAAAAGGATCCAAGAAGATCTGAATCGAATCTGTAACTGGGCATCGAAGAACAAGCTAAATCTAAATGCTGAAAAGACCAAAGCGATTGTAATAGGTTCGAGTCACCTCTTAAAAACCATATCCTCAATTCCCACCCTTTTCTTGAACAGTGATCCTATTAAATTCGATAGATTTTCGATGAAACCCTATCCTGGAAAAATCACGTATCCGAAATTTCCCGCCGCACCACCCCTATCCTAAAACGTCTCAATTACGTTCGCCACCTTCTTCCTTTCGAAACCCGTAGATTACTAGTTACCTCTCTCATCTTCCCCTACTTTGACTACTGCTGTGCTGAGTATGGGGGGGGGGGTGTTTCTGTGGATCTCTAGGCCAGAATCAAAAGACTATTTAACTGCTTTATCCGCTTTATTTTCGGGATCCCGAGGTGCGCCCAAGTTTCGCAGTTTTATGCGGAGTTAAAGTGGCTTATTCCTTCCTACCGTCGCCAGTATTTCCTGGCATCCTTACTTTTTCAAACCGTTCAATCCCATCATCCACCTTACATTTCCGAACTCCTTCAACTCAAATCCTCAATTCTTACCCGCCAAACCCGATCCCGTCAATCAGATTTGCATACTCCTACTCATTGCTCAGCCACTTTCGACAGATCTTTCGTAATCCGATCCTCTTCTCTCTGGAACTCCATCCCTCTCAACATTCGTCATTCAATTAACCTTTCTACTTTCAAATACCACTTCTTTAACCACCTACTATCCACCCAGATCCTGTCCTCCAAAAACTGACAATAGCCACTTTCTTGTTGTTATAAACTATAAACTATAATTATAAACAGTTTATATTTAAGAAATCTTTTTCTTTTTGTAAAAAATTAATATAAATTTTCTGTTACTTTTTATTAATATCTTCTTTCTACTCTTTTTTTTTAGTATTATTATTATTATCTGTTACTTTTTTATGTAAATATTATTTTATTTTAAGGCTCTGAAGGCCCTTGATTGTACATTATTTTTTATTCTTAAGGGACTTAAGGTCCCAGAATAAATAAAGAACTTTATTATTATTATTATTATTAATTCCTGAAACGGTCTTTCTGGTGTTGATGTAATCTGAAATTTTGTTTTTATGGGTTTACGATCATATTTTGTAACTTTACAGGTTTCACATTTATTAAGGTATTCCGCTATTTTATTTTGCATCGCCGGGAAGTAATATTCTTTTTTGAGTTTTTCAAAAGTTTCATTTATTCCCCTATGTTTAGTTTTACCCAAATGGTATGTATTATCTCTAGTTGCTCGTTTGCGTTTTCGACGTCGTTTACTATTCGTTTATATTTTTTCAATTCAACCGACTGGTATTCTGTTTCGACTGTTTGTTGAATGGTTTTAAAATATTCTTCATACAAAGTTTCGGTTATTTCGTTGGGAGATTCGCATATTATTCCGTATGTCAATCCGGCAAATTGAAATATGTGTGGTTTTCGGAGGGGGGGGGGGGGGGGGGGGGGGGGGGTGTACGGTGCCGTAAAGAAGACGGCCATCCAGTAATCTTCATAGACCAGGCTCAGGACCTGGATGTTTTCGCCTGACATTCTCAAATTCTTTTCCTATCTGCGCTTCCCTGGTCTACACACTTTGCTAATGAAACCAATGTATTTTCTATTTATTGTTGTTTTTCTATTATTTATCCTTACCAAAATAGTTTTCAGTTTTTAATTTATTGGTATCACTATGATATTACTTTTAACCAGCTAACCCTCACTTGTTTTATTATTTTTTTCAATTTTTTTTTATATTACTTTTTTTTTTTTTTTTCTTCTTCCTCACTTCTTTACCAGCTCTTCATCCGTTCGTTCTCTAATATTCTTATATATTTACTAGTTACTACGTTTACTCTTAATTGCATTACTGTAAATATTTTTACTTTTATATTTACTTTGTACATATCATTTCACCTCTGTTCTTATCATCGATATGTATTTTTTCTTCTTGGCGTCTACTACTGTATCTCATTTTCAGCGTCATCCTTTTACTTACTGTCCTATGTTTCCCTAACTTCTTTCCAATATGACTAATCCTAACCGCCTGTCACATAAACTCACAATCCCTACCAGCCCACTACGATGAATTCCTAGAATTCTTCACCTAAAATTTTTACATCATTGCAGTCTCTGAAACCTGGCTCAAACCTTATATTCCTTCTTCCTCAATTTCCCTCCCTAACTACTCCATCATCCGTCACGACCGGGTCAACCGGACCGGAGGCGGAGTAGCACTATAGGTTCATGATAGTCTGAAGTCCCGTGTCCTGCATCTTTCTCCTCCCTCAAATCTCCCAATCATTCAGTATCTCTTTGTTGAAATATCCTTTAATTCCCATTCTCTCCTGTATGTAGTGTCCTATCGTCCCCATCATGTTCTCTTTGACCAATCATTCGAATCTAACCTTTACTATTATGTTCCTCTCTACTCCAATATAATCATCTCTGGTGACCTGAATACCAATCTCTTATCTGACTCCTACGACAAAACCTACCTTGAAAACCTCTTTTTTTCCCTTCACCTTTTTATTGTACCATTTAATGAACTTTTCCCACAGCTCCCTCCTTTGGTTTCAATCTTTCCTTTCCCACCGCACCCAAGCAGTTGCCACTCCTAACCAAGGCCTATCCTCTTTCCTCACTTTACAATCAGGAGTAGCTCAAGGTTCGAGCATTTCCCCTCTACTGTTTAATTCCTACATCAATGATCTTCACCATTGTTCCCACCATCATTACGCCGATGACTTCCAAATTTACTTCTCCTTTCCTCTATCTGAAATGTTAGCTGCGTTTTCCAAAATTCAGGAAGACCTAGACGAAATCTGTGCCTGGGCAAATCTGAACAAATTAACGTTAAACGCAGCTAAAACTCAAGCAATTGCCATAGGATCACATTCCCTTCTTCCTTCAAATGCCAACATTCCCACATTATTCCTTAATGGTCATCCAATAACTTTCCATTCCTCTGTTAGAAATTTAGGCTTAACCATTGATCAAACCCTCTCCTGGAAATCCCATATTGCACAACTCTCCCGAAGGTCAATCGGTATCCTAAAACTATTTCACCGCTCCCGTCACCTCCTTCCCCTACCTACACGCAGACTCCTAGTATCCTCCCTTATCTTCCCCCAATTTGACAACGGTTGTGTGATATATGGCGGGCTCTCGACGGTTCTTGAGGACAGATTAAAACGCATCATAAATTGCTTCATTAGGTTTGTCTTCGGAACCTCGAGACGTTCCCATGTTTCGCATCTCTACACTGAGTTAAATTGGCTTTTCCCTTCCTTCCGCAGAAAATACTTCCTAGGCACTTATCTATACCAAGTTATCAACACCCGTCACCCTCCCTTTATTTACAGTAACCTGAAATTCAAGTCCGCTATCAAATCACTGCATACAAGATCTCGTCTTTTCCGACCTCTATACTCCATCCCACAGAAGTACTGCATTCCAACGTTCCTTCCTTGTCCGATCCTCTACTCTTTGGAATTCCCTCCCTCCCCCCTGTATCCGCAATGCTTCTTCCCTTGGAACATTCAAATCACTATTCTTTCACCATCTTCTTTCCCTCCAACTCGACGCTCTCTAATTGTGAGGATGTATGTACCATATATGTACCAGTCTGGCCAGAGACGGCAAACAGTCAACATCTTGTTACTCTTTTCCTTTAACTTCTTTATTTTGTGTTAGTATTCTTCGTTTTTTTTTTTTTTTTTTGTTTCTCTATCTGCATATTTATAAACCTAATTAGTGAAGTGCCGCATCGCAATCCAGTACGATTACTTCATAATAATAGAAAAAAACGGAGTATTTAGTTCATTCACCCGAAGCAAGCGGCTAATCCTCACAGTATTAAGTACCTGCCCACTACTGCTGTAAGTAAATAAACATTCATTCACCTTCATATTTACCGAATCAGCTGATAGAACTAAATTACATCAAAATGGTTCAATGCGCGAAGTGTGAAAATTCAATTACTAGAGACGAAAAAAATAGTTTATTTTGCTCTAAATGTAAAGGGATTTTCCACGGTAGAAGTTTCAACCTCTTAGACAAAGACATTGAAGCGCTGAAAAACTCCAAAAAAACCATGGTTTAGTCACATTTGTGACACTAAAAAGTAGAATTCAAGCACTGAAAAACCTTCGGAGCCATCCGGTTCCGAGATACTAGCTGCTGTAAATACAGTAAACGAGGAAGTTAAATCCCTAAAAACCTCACTTGATAAATACGGGGACTTGAGTTTCGAATTGAGTGAGAGACTGGCAAAAATCGAAGCTCATCTAGAAGGGCAGACCAAACGTATAGAAGAGTTGGTTGATGAGAACAGTAATTTAAAAACAAAAGTTTGCCTGCTCGAAATCAGGATAAACAAGGCAGAGCAGGGACTTTTAAACAAATCAATAGAAATTCAGGGCATCCCGGTACGCCCAGGAGAGACCCCCACGGCATTGGTTACAAGTATTGGTGCCGGTCCCGGCATCAAACTAAACATACAAGATCTCGACCTAGTGGAGCGCCGGAGGCCCAGGAAGGATGATGCGCGACCACCGCCTGTAATCGCACGATTCGTCAGACAATCTCTGAGGGACGATCTAATACAGAGAAGAAAAGTCAAGAGGGACTTCTCGACGCGCGATATCGGCTGGCAGGAGAATGACTCCCATCGGATATATCTTAGCGAGGAGATGACCCCGACCAACAGGCATCTGTATTGGATCGCCCGTCAGAAGAGATCAGCCGGCAAATTAAAATATGTTTGGTTCTCGGGAGGGCGTGTGCGGTGCCGTAAAGAAGATGGCCATCCAGTAATCTTTATAAACCAGCCCCAGGACCTGGATGTTTTCGCCTGACCTTCTGGAATTCTTTTCCTATCTGCACTTCCTTGGTCTACACCCTTTGCTAATGAAACCAGTGTACTCGTTATTTATTTTTGTTTTTCTATTATTTATCCTTACCAGATTAGTTTTCAGTTTTTAATTTATTGGTGAATATGATATTACTTTTAATCAGTTAACGCTCATTTTTCTTTACTAATTTCACCTGTTTATGTATCTTTATCTTTTATTTTATTTATTTAGTTTTTCATCTCTTCTTTACCAACTCGTCGCCCTTTCGTTCTATACTATCCTTATATATTCACCTGTTAATACTTTTATTTTCCATTATTGTAAATATTTCTACTTCTATATATACTTTGTACATATCATTTTACTTTGTTCTATTCATCGATATGTATTTTTTCTTCTTTGTGTCTACTACTGTTTCTCATTTTCAGCGTCATCCTTTTACTTACTGTCCTATGTTTCCTTAACTCCTTCCCATTATGACTAACATCCTAACCGCCTGTCACATAAACTCACAATCCCTACCAGCCCATTACGATGAGTTCCTAGAATTTTTCACCCAAAATTTTTACCATATCATTGCAGTCTCTCTCCCTCTCTCCCTAACTACTCCGTCATTCGTCATGACCGGGTTAACCGGACCGGCGGTGGAGTAGCGCTATATGTCCATGATTGCCTGAAGTTTCGTGTCCTTTTTCATTCACCTCCTTCAAATCTCCCAAACATTGAGTCCTTACGATTAGTTACCAGCCCATTACGATGAGTTCCTAGAATTTTTCAAAAGTTTCATTTATTCCCCTATGTTTAGTTTTACCCAAATGGTATGTATTATCTCTAGTTGCTCGTTTGCGTTTTCGACGTCGTTTACTATTCGTTTATATTTTTTCAATTCAACCGACTGGTATTCTGTTTCGACTGTTTGTTGAATGGTTTTAAAATATTCTTCATACAAAGTTTCGGTTATTTCGTTGGGAGATTCGCATATTATTCCGTATGTCAATCCGGCAAATTGAAATATGTGTGGTTTTCGGAGGGGGGGGGGGGGGTGTACGGTGCCGTAAAGAAGACGGCCATCCAGTAATCTTCATAGACCAGGCTCAGGACCTAACCGCCTGTCACATAAACTCACAATCCCTACCAGCCCATTACGATGAGTTCCTAGAATTTTTCACCCAAAATTTTTACCATATCATTGCAGTCTCTCTCTCCCTCTCTCCCTAACTACTCCGTCATTCGTCATGACCGGGTTAACCGGACCGGCGGTGGAGTAGCGCTATATGTCCATGATTGCCTGAAGTTTCGTGTCCTTTTTCATTCACCTCCTTCAAATCTCCCAAACATTGAGTCCTTATTTGTTGAAATATCCATTAATGCCCATTCTCTCCTGTATGTAGTGGTTTACCGTCCTCCACATGTTCCTTTTGACCAATCATTCGAATCTAACCTTTACCATTATGTTCCTCTCTACTCCAATATAATCATCTCCGGTGACCTGAATACCAATCTCCTATCTGACTCCTGTGACAAAATCGACCTTGAAAACCTTTTTTTTTCCCCTCCACCTTTTTATTGTACCATTCAATCCCACCCACCACTCCTGCGGGTCTGACACTTGGTTGGACCTGCATGTCATAGATTCTCCAAAAAACCTTCTTTCCTCAAGTCAACGACCTGTTTCATTCCTATCCTCTCATGACTTGATACAAATATCATATGATATCCCAACACCTCATTTCCTTCCTAAAACAATCTCCTTCCGTAACATAGACTCCCTCACCCGAGATAAGATTCTATCCGATCTCGAAACCATAGACTGGAATCCAATTTACTCCTGCTCCTCAATTGATACCATGGTTGAATTACTCACCACCAATCTCCTATCTATCCTTGATACCCATGCTCCTCTTAAAACCTCAACATTTCGCCATCGTCGCCCTGTTTCTTGGATGAACCAAGACATTAAAGATTTACAAAGAAGACGCGAGGCTGCCCGAAGACGCTACAGACGCACCAGGCTTGAAGAGGACTATCAAGCGTTTAAGTGTCTTAGAAATTTAACACAATCCACGATCCGGCGAACTAAATCCAATTTCTTCCACGAAGCCCTTTCATCTGCACCCGATCCTAAATCCAAACGGCTGCTCCTCCGAAAACTTTCCTTGTGTGATCCTCCTAGTTCCTCTCCCTCGGGAGTCTTTCCTGTCACTCCGGATGAGTTAAACTCCTCTTTCGTTTCTTCCACTTCATCTGCTCCTTCTCGACCCTCCCAGCCCTTACCTCCACCTGCATATAACGATAGTAATTTTTATTTTACTTATATCACTCCCTCCGATCTAATTACCATATATCACGCTACCATAGTTATATTGGGGGAAGATAAGGGAGGATACTAGAAGTTTACGTGTGGGTAGGGGAAGGAGGTGACGGGATCGGTGAAATAGTTTTAGGATACTGATTGACCTTCGGGAGATTTGTGCAATATGGGATTTCCAGGAGAGGGTTTGATCAATGGTTACGCCTAAATTTTTAACAGAGGAATGGAAAGTTATTGGATGACCATTAAGGAATAATGCGGGAACGTTGGCATTTGAATAGAGAAGGGAATGTGATCCTATGGCAATTGCTTGAGTTTTAGCTGCGTTTAATGTTAATTTGTTCAGATTTGCCCAGGCACAGGTTTTGTCTAGGTCTTCCTGAATTTTGGAAAACGCAGCTGACATTTCGGATGGAGGAAAGGAGAAGTAAATTTGGAAGTCATCGGCATAAAGATAGTGGGAACAATGGCGAATTTAATGGGGAAGATCATTGATTGAAACCAAAGGAGGGAGCTGTGGGAAAAGTTCAATGATTTAAATTTGGAAATAAGGATATTATGGTCTAAGGAATCGAATGCTTTAGAGAAATCAAGGAGGATCAGGATGGTCAGTTCTTTTTTGTCCATCGCTGCTTGGATGTCAGTGATAATTTTAATGAGTGCGGATTGTGTTGAGAAGCCGGTACGGAAACCAGATTGGAAGGGATCAAGTACCTTGGAATCTTCTAGGAAATTGGAAATTTGGGATTGCACCAATCTTTCTAGGGGCTTAGAAAGGTTGGAAAGTATGGATATAGGGCGGTAGTCCTTTGGGGATATAGGGTTTGGGTTCTTGTTGATGGGACGAATTAAGGCCTTTTTCCAGGTAGTGGGAAATACAGAGTTTTGGAGGGAAAAATTATATATGAAGAGGAGAGCCGGAAGGATTTCAGGAAGGCATAATTTCAATAATTTAACGGGAATGCCATCTATACCGGATGAGTTGGATTGAGACTTCATAATGGAGGTAATTAGATCAGAGGGAGTGATATAAGTAAAATAAAAATTACTATCGTTATATGCAGGTGGAGGTAAGGGCTGGGAGGGTCGAGAAGGAGCAGATGAAGTGGAAGAAACGAAAGAGGAGTTTAACTCATCCGGAGTGACAGGAAAGACTCCCGAGGGAGAGGAACTAGGAGGATCACACAAGGAAAGTTTTCGGAGGAGCAGCCGTTTGGATTTAGGATCGGGTGCAGATGAAAGGGCTTCGTGGAAGAAATTGGATTTAGTTCGCCGGATCGTGGATTGTGTTAAATTTCTAAGACACTTAAACGCTTGATAGTCCTCTTCAAGCCTGGTGCGTCTGTAGCGTCTTCGGGCAGCCTCGCGTCTTCTTTGTAAATCTTTAATGTCTTGGTTCATCCAAGAAACAGGGCGACGATGGCGAAATGTTGAGGTTTTAAGAGGAGCATGGGTATCAAGGATAGATAGGAGATTGGTGGTGAGTAATTCAACCATGGTATCAATTGAGGAGCAGGAGTAAATTGGATTCCAGTCTATGGTTTCGAGATCGGATAGAATCTTATCTCGGGTGAGGGAGTCTATGTTACGGAAGGAGATTGTTTTAGGAAGGAAACGAGGTGTTGGGATATCATATGATATTTGTATCAAGTCATGAGAGGATAGGAATGAAACAGGTCATTGACTTGAGGAAAGAAGGTTTTTTGGAGAATCTATGACATGCAGGTCCAACCAAGTGTCAGACCCGCGGGAGTGGTGGGTGGGATTGAATGGTACAATAAAAAGGTGGAGGGAAAAAAAAAAGGTTTTTAAGGTAGATTTTGTCACAGGAGTAGGATAGGAGATTGGTATTCAGGTCACCGGAGATGATTATATTGGAGTAGAAAGGAACATAATGGTAAAGGTTAGATTCGAATGATTGGTCAAAAGGAACATGTGGAGGACGGTAAACCACTACATACAGGAGAGAATGGGCATTAATGGATATTTTAACAAATAAGGACTCAATGTTTGGGAGATTTGAAGGAGGTGAATGAAAAAGGACACGAAACTTCAGGCAATCATGGACATATAGCGCTACTCCACCGCCGGTCCGGTTAACCCGGTCATGACGAATGACGGAGTAGTTAGGGAGAGAGGGAGAGAGACTGCAATGATATGGTAAAAATTTTGGGTGAAAAATTCTAGGAACTCATCGTAATGGGCTGGTAGGGATTGTGAGTTTATGTGACAGGCGGTTAGGATGTTAGTCATAATGGGAAGGAGTTAAGGAAACATAGGACAGTAAGTAAAAGGATGACGCTGAAAATGAGAAACAGTAGTAGACACAAAGAAGAAAAAATACATATCGATGAATAGAACAAAGTAAAATGATATGTACAAAGTATATATAGAAGTAGAAATATTTACAATAATGGAAAATAAAAGTATTAACAGGTGAATATATAAGGATAGTATAGAACGAAAGGGCGACGAGTTGGTAAAGAAGAGATGAAAAACTAAATAAATAAAATAAAAGATAAAGATACATAAACAGGTGAAATTAGTAAAGAAAAATGAGCGTTAACTGATTAAAAGTAATATCATATTCACCAATAAATTAAAAACTGAAAACTAATCTGGTAAGGATAAATAATAGAAAAAAACAAAAATAAATAACGAGTACACTGGTTTCATTAGCAAAGGGTGTAGACCAAGGAAGTGCAGATAGGAAAAGAATTCCAGAAGGTCAGGCGAAAACATCCAGGTCCTGGGGCTGGTTTATAAAGATTACTGGATGGCCATCTTCTTTACGGCACCGCACACGCCCTCCCGAGAACCAAACATATTTTAATTTGCCGGCTGATCTCTTCTGACGGGCGATCCAATACAGATGCCTGTTGGTCGGGGTCATCTCCTCGCTAAGATATATCCGATGGGAGTCATTCTCCTGCCAGCCGATATCGCGCGTCGAGAAGTCCCTCTTGACTTTTCTTCTCTGTATTAGATCGTCCCTCAGAGATTGTCTGACGAATCGTGCGATTACAGGCGGTGGTCGCGCATCATCCTTCCTGGGCCTCCGGCGCTCCACTAGGTCGAGATCTTGTATGTTTAGTTTGATGCCGGGACCGGCACCAATACTTGTAACCAATGCCGTGGGGGTCTCTCCTGGGCGTACCGGGATGCCCTGAATTTCTATTGATTTGTTTAAAAGTCCCTGCTCTGCCTTGTTTATCCTGATTTCGAGCAGGCAAACTTTTGTTTTTAAATTACTGTTCTCATCAACCAACTCTTCTATACGTTTGGTCTGCCCTTCTAGATGAGCTTCGATTTTTGCCAGTCTCTCACTCAATTCGAAACTCAAGTCCCCGTATTTATCAAGTGAGGTTTTTAGGGATTTAACTTCCTCGTTTACTGTATTTACAGCAGCTAGTATCTCGGAACCGGATGGCTCCGAAGGTTTTTCAGTGCTTGAATTCTACTTTTTAGTGTCACAAATGTGACTAAACCATGGTTTTTTTGGAGATTTTCAGCGCTTCAATGTCTTTGTCTAAGAGGTTGAAACTTCTACCGTGGAAAATCCCTTTACATTTAGAGCAAAATAAACTATTTTTTTCGTCTCTAGTAATTGAATTTTCACACTTCGCGCATTGAACCATTTTGATGTAATTTAGTTCTATCAGCTGATTCGGTAAATATGAAGGTGAATGAATGTTTATTTACTTACAGCAGTAGTGGGCAGGTACTTAATACTGTGAGGATTAGCCGCTTGCTTCGGGTGAGTGAACTAAATACTCCGTTTTTTTCTAGTATTATGAAGTAATCGTACTGGATTGCGATGCGGCACTTCACTAATTAGGTTTATAAATATGCAGATAGAGAAACAAAAAAAAAAAAAAAAAAAACGAAGAATACTAACACAAAATAAAGAAGTTAAAGGAAAAGAGTAACAAGATGTTGACTGTTTGCCGTCTCTGGCCAGACTGGTACATATATGGTACATACATCCTCACAATTAGAGAGCGTCGAGTTGGAGGGAAAGAAGATGGTGAAAGAATAGTGATTTGAATGTTCCAAGGGAAGAAGCATTGCGAATACAGGGGGGAGGGAGGGAATTCCAAAGAGTAGAGGATCGGACAAGGAAGGAACGTTGGAATGCAGTACTTCTGTGGGATGGAGTATAGAGGTCGGAAAGACGAGATCTTGTATGCAGTGATTTGATAGCGGACTTGAATTTCAGGTTACTGTAAATAAAGGGAGGGTGACGGGTGTTGATAACTTGGTATAGATAAGTGCCTAGGAAGTATTTTCTGCGGAAGGAAGGGAAAAGCCAATTTAACTCAGTGTAGAGATGCGAAACATGGGAACGTCTCGAGGTTCCGAAGACAAACCTAATGAAGCAATTTATGATGCGTTTTAATCTGTCCTCAAGAACCGTCGAGAGCCCGCCATATATCACACAACCGTTGTCAAATTGGGGGAAGATAAGGGAGGATACTAGGAGTCTGCGTGTAGGTAGGGGAAGGAGGTGACGGGAGCGGTGAAATAGTTTTAGGATACCGATTGACCTTCGGGAGAGTTGTGCAATATGGGATTTCCAGGAGAGGGTTTGATCAATGGTTAAGCCTAAATTTCTAACAGAGGAATGGAAAGTTATTGGATGACCATTAAGGAATAATGTGGGAATGTTGGCATTTGAAGGAAGAAGGGAATGTGATCCTATGGCAATTGCTTGAGTTTTAGCTGCGTTTAACGTTAATTTGTTCAGATTTGCCCAGGCACAGATTTCGTCTAGGTCTTCCTGAATTTTGGAAAACGCAGCTAACATTTCAGATAGAGGAAAGGAGAAGTAAATTTGGAAGTCATCGGCGTAATGATGGTGGGAACAATGGTGAAGATCATTGATGTAGGAATTAAACAGTAGAGGGGAAATGCTCGAACCTTGAGCTACTCCTGATTGTAAAGTGAGGAAAGAGGATAGGCCTTGGTTAGGAGTGGCAACTGCTTGGGTGCGGTGGGAAAGGAAAGATTGAAACCAAAGGAGGGAGCTGTGGGAAAAGTTCATTAAATGGTACAATAAAAAGGTGAAGGGAAAAAAAGAGGTTTTCAAGGTAGGTTTTGTCGTAGGAGTCAGATAAGAGATTGGTATTCAGGTCACCAGAGATGATTATATTGGAGTAGAGAGGAACATAATAGTAAAGGTTAGATTCGAATGATTGGTCAAAGAGAACATGATGGGGACGATAGGACACTACATACAGGAGAGAATGGGAATTAAAGGATATTTCAACAAAGAGATACTGAATGATTGGGAGATTTGAGGGAGGAGAAAGATGCAGGACACGGGACTTCAGACTATCATGAACCTATAGTGCTACTCCGCCTCCGGTCCGGTTGACCCGGTCGTGACGGATGATGGAGTAGTTAGGGAGGGAAATTGAGGAAGAAGGAATATAAGGTTTGAGCCAGGTTTCAGAGACTGCAATGATGTAAAAATTTTAGGTGAAGAATTCTAGGAATTCATCGTAGTGGGCTGGTAGGGATTGTGAGTTTATGTGACAGGCGGTTAGGATTAGTCATATTGGAAAGAAGTTAGGGAAACATAGGACAGTAAGTAAAAGGATGACGCTGAAAATGAGATACAGTAGTAGACGCCAAGAAGAAAAAATACATATCGATGATAAGAACAGAGGTGAAATGATATGTACAAAGTAAATATAAAAGTAAAAATATTTACAGTAATGCAATTAAGAGTAAACGTAGTAACTAGTAAATATATAAGAATATTAGAGAACGAACGGATGAAGAGCTGGTAAAGAAGTGAGGAAGAAGAAAAAAAAAAAAAAAAAGTAATATAAAAAAAAATTGAAAAAAATAATAAAACAAGTGAGGGTTAGCTGGTTAAAAGTAATATCATAGTGATACCAATAAATTAAAAACTGAAAACTATTTTGGTAAGGATAAATAATAGAAAAAAACAATAAATAGAAAATACATTGGTTTCATTAGCAAAGTGTGTAGACCAGGGAAGCGCAGATAGGAAAAGAATTTGAGAATGTCAGGCGAAAACATCCAGGTCCTGAGCCTGGTCTATGAAGATTACTGGATGGCCGTCTTCTTTACGGCACCGTACCCCCCCCCCCCCCCCCCTCCGAAAACCACACATATTTCAATTTGCCGGATTGACATACGGAATAATATGCGAATCTCCCAACGAAATAACCGAAACTTTGTATGAAGAATATTTTAAAACCATTCAACAAACAGTCGAAACAGAATACCAGTCGGTTGAATTGAAAAAATATAAACGAATAGTAAACGACGTCGAAAACGCAAACGAGCAACTAGAGATAATACATACCATTTGGGTAAAACTAAACATAGGGGAATAAATGAAACTTTTGAAAAACTCAAAAAAGAATATTACTTCCCGGCGATGCAAAATAAAATAGCGGAATACCTTAATAAATGTGAAACCTGTAAAGTTACAAAATATGATCGTAAACCCATAAAAACAAAATTTCAGATTACATCAACACCAGAAAGACCGTTTCAGGAATTAATAATAATAATAATAATAAAGTTCTTTATTTATTCTGGGACCTTAAGTCCCTTAAGAATAAAAAATAATGTACAATCAAGGGCCTTCAGAGCCTTAAAATAAAATAATATTTACATAAAAAAGTAACAGATAATAATAATAATACTAAAAAAAAAAGAGTAGAAAGAAGATATTAATAAAAAGTAACAGAAAATTTATATTAATTTTTTACAAAAAGAAAAAGATTTCTTAAATATAAACTGTTTATAATTATAGTTTATAGTTTATAACAACAAGAAAGTGGCTATTGTCAGTTTTTGGAGGACAGGATCTGGGTGGATAGTAGGTGGTTAAAGAAGTGGTATTTGAAAGTAGAAAGGTTAATTGAATGACGAATGTTGAGAGGGATGGAGTTCCAGAGAGAAGAGGATCGGATTACGAAAGATCTGTCGAAAGTGGCTGAGCAATGAGTAGGAGTATGCAAATCTGATTGACGGGATCGGGTTTGGCGGGTAAGAATTGAGGATTTGAGTTGAAGGAGTTCGGAAATGTAAGGTGGATGATGGGATTGAACGGTTTGAAAAAGTAAGGATGCCAGGAAATACTGGCGACGGTAGGAAGGAATAAGCCACTTTAACTCCGCATAAAACTGCGAAACTTGGGCGCACCTCGGGATCCCGAAAATAAAGCGGATAAAGCAGTTAAATAGTCTTTTGATTCTGGCCTAGAGATCCCCAGAAACACCCCCCCCCCCCATACTCAGCACAGCAGTAGTCAAAGTAGGGGAAGATGAGAGAGGTAACTAGTAATCTACGGGTTTCGAAAGGAAGAAGGTGGCGAACGTAATTGAGACGTTTTAGGATAGGGGTGGTGCGGCGGGAAATTTCGGATACGTGATTTTTCCAGGATAGGGTTTCATCGAAAATCTATCGAATTTGATAGGATCACTGTTCAGGAAAAGGGTGGGAATTGAGGATATGGTTTTTAAGAGGTGACTCGAACCTATTACAATCGCTTTGGTCTTTTCAGCATTTAGATTTAGCTTGTTCTTCGATGCCCAGTTACAGATTCGATTCAGATCTTCTTGGATCCTTTTAGTGGCTTGTAATAAGTCAGAGTTGGGAAAGGATAAATAGATTTGGAGATCATCGGCGTAGAGATGATACCGACAATGATGGATGGAAAGCGGAAGGTCATTAATGTAGACAGAAAATAGCGTGGGTGATAGTGAAGATCCTTGAGGAACGCCACAGGATAGGGGTTGGGTCTTGGACGGAGTTTTAATGATTGATATTTTTAATTTTAACAATGCAATAATTTTCACAGCAGTCGACACATTTTCAAAGCATTTATTTGCTCAAACTTTACAATCAAAGAACGCAATTAATATCTGTAATGCACTGACTAACTATATGACGTATTTTCCGACACCGTTACAAATATCATTAAATCAAGGGACTGAGATGAAGAATAACTTAGACAATTTTGTGAAGAAAATAATATTATCTTACATTACACTTCTGCTAATCATTCAAACTCTTTAGGATTATTGAACAGAATCCATTCTACCTTAAACGAATTATTATGAATAATAGGACAGGAGAGCAATAAATATCCAATTCAGCAAAAATTAAGACTAGCAGTAATAGCTTATAATAATACATTAAACAATAAATTAAAACTAACACTAAACGAAATTACCTTTGGAACCACCAAATTAGAATCACATAAAAATATTAACTTAACAGAACAATACGTACTAAAATACCATAGAGACCAAGAACTACTACATAAATTAATTAGGACTAAAATAAATCATGAAAAAGAAAAGAGAACGGAAAAACTAAACGAAAATAGAGAAGACCCCGTAGATATTCAAAAACAGTTAGGAGATATAGAATACTTAAAAAATACTCAATCAAAAATAAAAAGTAAAAATAAGTTTAAAAAATTAAATATTCTATTAAAGGACAAAAGACCTATTAAAACCCATATTGACAATATTAAAAGGCCCACTAGAAAAAAGAGGAAAAAGAAACAATTTATTTCAGACGACGATAGTGAATCTCTTCGCGTTAATATTTCGGATGCTTCGGATAATTACGACTCGGAAGACTCAGATAATGGTTCTGATTAAAAATACTTAATTTTATTTAAAAAATATTAAACTGTCTCAAAACCTTTTATTTTAATAAAATGTAATAAATGTAATGGTATTAAGAAGAAGTGTTTGTTTTGTACTAAAAGAATTATCTGTATTAAGGCTAAATGTCCCCTCTGTAGTACCAAATGTTGCCACCACGTAGCGTGCCAAAATAAACAAAATTTAGATTCCTCCTCAAATCTCAACGGATCATCCGATTTTGGTTCTGTAAAGTTAATTTTGTTCCATATTTCTGTAGAATTTGATGTATCTATTTTAGAAGGCCCTATATGTGATATTTACAATTTTAGGGTCACAAAAACTACTTTCTAGTATTTTTAAAAGAAAAGTCAACTAATAGGCAAGTGTAGAATAATAAAATATAAATATTGGTGAAAAAAAATTTTTAATTATACGAACAACATCGGCCGAAACCCATAAATACAAATTTCTATGCAAATGTTTTTGTTTGTTTTTTCAGGTAGCATCTGTATCTATCATGACTAGAGCAGTCTCAAACTATAAATCTAAAATAACATTTCAATCAAAAGGTTGAATGCGGGGTGCATCAAATATAAGAAGGAATTAGGAAAAATCACGTTCGAAGTATGGCAGAGGATAAGCGATTATAAACACTAATCCCCTACCTTCCGCAGCCTGGTATAAAGACTTCCTCTAGCTAGCCTTATTTTGGAGGGCCTACAACTTAAACTGTTTTTTCTCTCCGTAAAGTCTATGTACGATTTGAGCCGCGCTGTTTCTTAATATTTCCTCGAGGTCTTCTAACGAATCAAATTTAATATGGTAGATAAAGTCAGTTAATGCCGGGTGTAGACTATGGACCACGTGTTGAGATATTTGTTTGTCGTATCTGTACATTTCGTCCTGTTTGTCAATTCTTTCGTTATCTGAATAAATGCGTGCATATAAATCACATGTTTTCTGGCCTAGTCGTTCTAGGAAATCGAGTGGGTTCTCATTATGATAGGTACGCGTATTTAAAATTTCTGACATTAACTGTTCCCGAGTTCTTGTATCCTGGTATTTTTTCTTTGAAAATTTTATTATTTTCTCCCACGGTACTTAATTCTTTGTCATATACGGCGACTTGGGCTTTTCCTGTTAATTTATTTAGAATAGTTAGAACTAATTTAGCTTGATTGGTATTTTTATGCGTATTATCTTCTTTGCAATATATATTGTATAAAAATTCGCTATTTCTAATAAAATCTACCAATTGTAACGGATTTCCGTCATACTCCGGGATTAATGCTAGGTCGTGATTTTTAATTTCTAATGCCATATTATTATCTTTTTAATTAATGTAGATCCTGTAATTTTTAAATTACTTAACTTTTCTTCTAACTTATTCATAAAAATAAATGCTAAATTAACATTTTAAATTATTATACTTATTACTAATTATATTTAAATTACAAAATTACTTAAACATAAAAATAAAATTAATTAATTATACTTGTTCTTGATACAACGATGTCTTCGACGTCTTCTCGAAGAAAGCGGCCTTCAGCTCCTTCCCGTCGATTCTTTAGTAAGAGGTTGTAGGTCCTTTTTGGTCAAGGTATTAGAATACCAAAGCGCTCCCAAAGACTTGAAGATCTGCTGATGTATTCTCCTAATACTCAGCTCCCAATCTTCTCATGCCAGTGGAAAGAGGTCTCGCTGTTCTGTACCTGAAATAAGATAGAACTGCAGCGAAGTTACGTTAACGCTTCCAAAAGTCCCTCCGTTCAGGCGCCAGCTAAATAAAAGGATCGCGGGATTGAGTTTTTAAAAAGAGGCTTTATTCTGAATTACATACATTGATACAAGATACAAGCTCAATTTTATAACCTAGTAAAAAACTTCGGGCATAACATCTGCACGTCTCTACGTACGACGGTAGAATGTCACCGAGGTTTTTTTTTTTTTTTTTTTTTTTTTCCAAGCCCCTATCGGATGAATCTTGAGTTGGATGGGATTTCTATGGATGTTTGGCCTTTTTTTGTACTGGGTACACTGTAAGGCCAACAGGAAGTTATTGAAATCTTGGGGTGTGGGTTTCAGAAAGCTTTATAATATTTAGGTGATGGGGCTCACCTAAATCTTGTTGTTAAACTTAAAACTAATAATTAATTTTTTTTTTTTTTTTTTTTTTTTTTTTCCAAGCCCCTATTGGATGAATCTTGAGTTGGATGGGATTTCTATGGATGTTTGGCCTTTTTTTGTACTGGGTATACTGTAAGGCCAACAGGAAGTTATTGAAATCTTGGGGTGTGGGTTTCAGGAAGCTTATAATATTTAGGTGATTATCTAGCCTTATTTTAGAGGGCCTACAACTTTTGTTCTATTTGACTTCCCCAATGATACTTTTATTGGCAGAATTATAACATTGTTCATATATAACCGGAAAAGGATATAAATAAAAACGTTATTTTATTATTAATTTATATAAAACTAGTTGAAAAAAAAAAAGGAATCCACAAACAATAAAGTATTATCTATTCCTATTACTAATTGAAAAATTCAAATTACTTATGCTATATTACTACACATTAAAAAAATATATATTATGAATAAATATGCCGTATTATGTTTGCATAAATGTTGCTTATTCTTAATAAGGAATAATTTTATTATGAGCTGTATTCATTAAAATTATTTATTTTTTTAATTTATGGTTAAAAAATTAAATTAAATCTTTGGTTTTTGTTTTTAAAGCCTTAACCTATATTTTAATTAATAATATTATGTAATAGCATAGATATATATCTGGTCTCTCATAAACCATAATGGAATTATAAATAGTTGGCGTAATAAAAACCGAAATGAATAGTTGGTGTAATAAACATTTGTTCGCTAACAGGTAGCACTGAACTATGCACTAACCAAGTTACTTTTTATGCCAAGCAAAATCATCCTTCCTCCAATTCGATTAGCCAGGGAGACGATTTATGTCCATAACTAGAATTGCCAACTAGAATAGTGTTCGCACCTCCGCTGCATTTTGTGAAACTGAATTTTGGTTGACTAAATTATAACTTTACCCCTCAGTGCACCGATCGCTAGCAGTAGAAATAGAGCATACCATTTAGAAGCTGTATTGGTATGAATGACAAAAGTCATGGTTTGACATAATTTTTTAAGTGTTTGAGGTTTTTGACACACTAGTTCTGTTGGTGTTTCTTGAAATGAAAATTTGCCAATTATTACCTAATCAGAATGTTAATGAAAAAATTTTCTTATATAATATTTGTCTCTAGGACATTCCGTTTAGGCGCTATGTTGGTTTAATGAAAAAAAAAAAAAAAAAAAGCAATTTATAAGTGTTGGGGCTTTATTTAATTAATTATAATTTAATTTAGTTGTTCAAAACGATTTGATTCTTTTAATTCTAAAATGTAAACTGGTAAAAGTGGTAGGTTATAGGATATGTAGGTATGATCTACATATACTAGATCCATATACAGGTAGTAAAAAAAGTCTGTGTACACCCATTATTGAAATACTTATTCATGTTTTTTTTTAAAATCGAGTTGCTTAATTTCAAAAATTTATTGATGCATTTAATCACAATTTAATTGCCAACCCATACATATCAACCAAATTTTTTTTGTTGGCGTAATCACGGAATTACAGTAATTTATTAAGAAAATGTATGCCAAAAAAGTCTGTGTACACTATTCCTAATCAGAAAATATCCAATCGAAACATGTTAATCCCTGGAAAAATTGCTTGCAATGTATTCTTCCCAGCTATATTTAGTATTATATTATATTTTGTCCTGCTTGGAAGTTAGTTAAAAATTATATTTTCTCTCAGTATGGAGATTTCTGTATAATTAAGAAAATTGGCAATAAATTCAAGAAAAGAAGGAAAATATTTGAGGGAAAAATGAAAAATAATTTTAAAAAATCACTCAACAGTCTAACAAATTATGAAAGATATAAAGAAACTGGAAACTTTCACAGTAGGCCAAGATCTGGACGTCCAGAAAAACATCAAAGGGTTCATTTAAGAGAAATTTTTAAAATTATTTACAAAGACCTCCTAAATCGCAGGTATATTAGAAAATTATTATAACATTATAGTAATAACTCAAACAGTGCAAAATATCATTTTAAAAAAATCAGGATATAACTCGCGGTGTACTAGAAAGAAACCCTTTGTAAGTAAAGTGAATAGGGTGAAACGACTAAATTTTACAAAAGAATTTGTTAACTTGCCAAATAGTTTCTCGGAAAATGTTTTGTTCAGTGATTAATGTAGATTTAACCTTTTTCTATCTGATGGAAAAGTTAAGATGTGGCGGAAACCTAAAACAGCCCTGACTAAAAATGTTTGCCCCACTGTTAAACATGGAGGAGGAGGAATTATGGTCTGGGGGTGTATGAGTGCATCTAGGGTGGGAAAACTTAAGGTGATTGATGGAATTATGAATCAATATGTTTATGTGGACATATTAAAACACAACATAAAATCATATGCGACAAAACTTGGTATTGGATCAACATTTGTCTTTCAGCAAGCCAATGATCCGAAACATCGAGCGAGAAAAGTCAAAGTATCTCTCTTCTATAATCTACCAAGGCAGTTAAAAATGCCACCACAATCTTCAGACATGAATCCTATCCAGCATTTATGGGACGAAATGAAAAGGAGAATTAAAAATAAAACACAGCTAAGGGAAACTTTATTCGAAGAGTGAGAAAATATTGAGCCTGAGCTAACAAAAAAATTAGTCACAGTAACGAACGCCCGCCTAAGGGAAGTAATACAAAACAAGGAAGATCCTACAGACCATTAACCTTAAATTTTGTTTACTTTTACAGCTTAAATAATTAACTTCTGGAATATGATTCAGGTGTACACAGACTTGTTTTGCACATGAAAATAAATGTTTTGTTGTTTATCATTAGACAATTCACTTTTTTTTTTTTATGTTGCAACCTTTTAAATATCAAAACTAAGCAAAATAGCCGTTTTTTCCCCAATTATAGTCCTCTTTTAATAATTATTACACTGAAGTTATATACCAGTAGGGTGTACACAAACTTTTTTTACTACCTGTACATGTAGTAGATCCATGATCTATAGTTTTTCCCAGTCATGAAGAAATTATTTTTCCTATAACTAACACAATGATTACATCAATTTAATATTTATAAAATTTTAATAGATCAATCAGACTAGTTATCTGCCGACGTCTAATAAAACGCTTATAATTTATTGAACTACCTGCATAACTCTGCCGCTAAATTTTACGGGGCCATACCTTATCATACCTGCCCACATACCTTAGCATATAAATAATTAACTGATTTTGTTGGGCTATAAGTCAAATAAATTACAGTTTTAATAAATTTCTAGGCTAGTTTAAATTGGCAGTTTCCTTCTTTCCCTTCCGGCCGCGCATATTCCTGAGATATAAAACTCATTTTTCTATCTTGCGTTTTGCCATAGGAATCCACAGTCAAAATTATGCTCGGTTCGGATAAAAAGAAGGTAGAAAAGAGGCAAAATCCTTAGACGGCATAGGTCAACGGAAATATCAACATTTTCAATGCTATCATCGTAGGTACAAACAACAATGGTCTCGTAGAACAAAGTGTTTACAACCATTTCTTTGTGAAATTGATTTTTTTCCCATTTTGATCAATCCTTTTAATTGTTTCCTTTTGTAGTTTCATTTCTCATTTATTCGACATATCACACACAGTATAATTGTAGAAAAAATGTTTTTTTTTACAGCTTAAAATTAGAAAACGGTTAGACATAAGAAGTAATTCATTACGAACCTTTTGCTTTGAATAAGAAGTAATTTTTGGAAAAATTTGATTTTGTAAATACTATTTTTATAAGTATATTTTGCTACTTATGATTCCATTTTATTCATTTTTTTCTGTTTGGTAACTAAATTGTTGAAAGGCTATATATTGATATTTACAAGCTTACAATCAGAAAACGGCTAGGTGTATGAATAAAGTTATTAAAAACATTATTGAAACGTTTGATTCCGAAAAAAAAAATCGTACTTTATTTTTCACATTGAGCATATCTCGAAAATGGTCGACTCTAGAAATATATGTTTCAAATCTAAATCAAAGCCTGTTACATTTCCTATAAAATTGATTCTGTATAAATTTGTCGAAATTCTAATGGTTTTCGAGACACACGTTATTGAAAATCAGTGATTTTCGGGAAAAAAACAAATGTTACCTCACTTTTTGTAATACTTTTGCTTCTAGTACCTTCCCCGATCGTTCCTCAGAAAAAATTACAGAATCAAAATGGTAGAGCATTGAATATAATTTCATTTCATATGTAAGTTTCTGGTATTTTAAGCAAATGTTTAACAAAAAGTGAGGTAAACATTTTTTTTTTATTTCTAAAATTATCGATTTTTAATAACATATATCTTGAAAACCGTTGGAATTTCGACAAATATTTATAGGATTAATTTTATAAGAAATTCAATTAGCTTTAATTTCGATTTGTAGCATATTTTTCTTGAGTTCACTGTTTTCGGTATAAGATCGAAAAATACGAAATTGGGACCTCTCCCCTTCCTCTACCCGTAGCTCAACCTCCAGGGTCGGTGACTTTTAGTAGGTTTACCTTCTAATTACTCATAGCGAAGCTATGATATCAAAAATTATTTTATATTTCAGGGACTCTACACCCCTCATTACAAAACTCTTTGACTAGCTTCGCACTTCTCTGCGAAAACACCTTTATCACCATTCATTTGGCTACAATAGCTCCGAAACTAATTGTTCGATCCGAAATTTCTTTTTTTTATCTGAATGCTCATTAAATTTACTATAAGAACCTATTTACTAAGTTATGATCAAGTTCCGTAAAATAACCATACCAGCTCACTAAAAACCGTGACCTGTTTTTAAATCCAAACTTGTTAAAGTAATTTAACTGGCTGCAAAGCCCAGACAAACTTGATAGTATTGTTTATTATTTTTAAGGTTAATATCATACTTAAAAAACCAAAGGTCTTTTATTTTTTATACAATATTTTTTTCGAAATCAGCAACACAAAATATATAGGAAACGTGCGTTGGTAATATATATTACCTTTTTGTGCGTTGGTGTTCCACATTGGTGATATTTTATTGAACTCATTCAATTGAAAAATTCAATAACTTTTTGTACTCATCACTTTTATATGAAATCAGTAAAAGTACTAAAGCTTTTTGATTTGGATATTAAAAATGTAAATAATTTTAATGAATACAGCTCATAATATAATTATTCCTTATTAAGAGTAAGCAACATTTATGTAAAAATAATAATGTCATATTTGTTCATAATATATTTTTTTGAATGTGCAGTAATATAGGATAAGTAATTTGAATTTTTTTATTAGTAATAGGAATAGATAATACTTTATTGTTTGTGGATTCCTTTTTTTTTAAAAAACTAGTTTTATATAAATTAATTAAAAAAAAAAAAATTCAATTTTGAGTTCCAAAACAACCTTTCGATTGAAATGTAATTTTAGATTTGTAGTTTGAGGTAGTCATGATATCATGATGATCATGGGAAGTCATGATAGATGTAGATGCTACCTGAAAAAAAAAACAACAACATAGAAATTCGTATTTATGGGTTTCGGCCGATGTTGTTCGTATAATTAATTTTTTTTTCTCCAATATTTATATTTTATTATTCTACACTTGCCTATTTGTTGACTTTGCTTTAAAAAAATACTAGAAAGTAGTTTTTTTGAACCTAAAATTGTAAATATCACATATATGGCCTTCTAAAATAGATACATCAAATTCTATGTACATTTTATTAATAAATCCGTTTTTAGATCTAAAAAATGTCTATTGGTTTCTTAATTAGGAGGAATCTAAAATTGACCCCGTAGGTGCTGCGATCTCTTGAGGCAGATACACACTAGAGTGAGGGGACATTAGGCCTTAAACTGACAATGCTGTAGTTTATTTTAATAAAGTCGGACTTTTGTATTTTGCTGTAAAATATTATATTCAATGTTAAAAATGTAAAAGATCATTCAAATTATTATTTTATTTCACGGTAATATTCTGTTTGATTTATTTTGTAATTAATATTTTGTAGTCACTATAATAAATATTGGAATACTACTATTTATCTTGAAATATTATTTTGATTGATCATTGAGAAAAGTATATATATTATTTTGAAATTATTATTAATTGTAATTAAAAGAGTATTTGAATTATTATTTTGTTTATTTGAAATAATCAATAATTTTGAAAATATTATTGTTTTAATTGAGTTATTTTTAATTTAGAAGTAGTATTCGTAATAGAAGAAAGTAATTCAAAGACTCTTATTTTATTTTTATTTTGTTTAAATAATGTATAGATATGAATTGTTTAGTATTAAGAAATATTCTGTTATCTTTTAGTTATTAGGAAAATTGTACTTTAGCATGTAAGTAACTTATGTGTAAACATGATATTTTTGTAAATAATTTAAGTTTATTGTTAATATTAAGAGATGGACAAGGTCTAATCCTTTTGTTTTTGACAATGGTATAAAATCCCATTTTAGTGTTAGACGTACAAGGGTTAATCTTTTTATTTTTCAAATGTTCAGATCCTAACTTAGGAAACAGGAAACTCAAAGTCTAATCCTTTTGTTTTTATAAAAGTCACTAGAGTATCAAGAGACATACAAGGTCTAATCCCTTTATTTTTGTATAAGGTTAGAGTATAAGGTCCAATCCGTTTTGTTCATAGAATGTTATGACTTAGTGTAAAAGGTATTAAGAAATGTATAAGGTTCAAACCTTTTATTTTATTGTATAGAATCTAACCTATTTACACTAAGATATTTGTTCCGTCGGTTAAGGTTAAGTTAGTTAAGGTGTAAAGAATAGAATAGAATAATAATTTTATTCTGGGACCAAGTTCCTTAAGAATAACAAATTGTACAGAAAGAAATGATATTAGATACATCTGGTCAGAGACATGATGAATAAATAATGTAATATATGAACAGAAAAATAAGAAAATATTCTACTAATGAAATAATAAATAGGTTATTTTGATACAATGCTACTTATATACAATAAAAGAACCCAAATGTTGTATTCGGAATGAGAAAAGATTATTTTATTTTATTATTTTAATTGATAACACTGAGTGTGTTTCAGAAAGACTTAGATATCGTTTAATTGAGAACATATATTGTTAGTAAGCGTCACCTTGGATTAGGAGGAGGTACTGGAAATAGAGGTATTTAAATGTTTTTAGAGATTTCGCTTGTCTAATATGAGAAGGAATGGAATTCCATAGGATGGTTGAGCGGAATAGGAAAGAGCGCTGGAATGTAGTAGTTCTATGGGATGGGGTATATAGATCAGAAATACGGGATCTTGTGTTCAGTGACTTGATTGCAGATCTGAATTGAAGCGTATTTAAAATATAGGAAGGATGAAGGGTGCTGATGATTTGGTAAAGGAATGATCAATGGAAATATTTTCTACGGAATATGGGATAAAGCCGGTGGAATAATTTAAGTAGACCTATAGAACGGCGGGAGATTTGGGCAATCTGAGATTTCCAAGAAAGGGTCTGATCAAAAATAATTCCAAGATTTTTAACAGACGAGTAGAAAGGGATAGTATGATGATTTAGGATTAAGGGATGATAATGGGTGTATGCACTAAGGAGGGAGCTAGATCCTATTATAATGGCCTGAGTTTTCTGTCCATTTAATTGTAATTTATTTAAGGTCGCCCAGGCACTAATTCTATTTAGGTCTTCCTGAATTTTGGCGAAAGCAGAAGGAAGCTAGGAAGGAGGAAAGGAAAGATAGATTTGGGAATCATCTGCGTAGAGGTGATAGGGGCAGTGCTTAATTGAGTTAAGTAGATCGTTGATGTAGATATTGAAAAGGAGAGGAGAAATGCTGGACCCTAGAGCAATACCAGAAGTAATAGTGAGAAAAGTAGATAAGGATTGGTTAGGTATTTTAACTGCTTGGGTACGGAGAGAAAGGGACGACTGAAACTAGCGGATGGAACTGAAGGAGAAATTTAAAGATTCTAATTTGGAAAAAAAGATAAAGTGGTCCAGGGAATCAAACGCTTTAGAAAAATCCAGAAGTATCAGTGCAGTCAGTTTTTTTTCGTCTATGACAGTTAACATGTCATTTGTGATTTTGAGGAGGACGGATTGTGTGGAGTAGCCGGGTCGAAAACCAGATTGTAGGGGATCGAGAAGATTGGATTCTTCAAGGAAGTTGGATAACTGAGATTGTACTAATCTTTCTAAGGGTTTAGAGGGGTTAGATAAGATGGAGATCGGGCGATAGTCTTTAGGAGATATGGGATTCGATGTTTTATTTATAAGATGAATTAGAGCTTTTTTCCAGGGGGTAGGGAATACTGAATTTTGAGGAGAAAAATTGTATATGAATAAGAGGACTGGGGAAGACACAGTTTTATCAATTTTATAGGGATTTCATCTATGCCGGTAGAATTGGAATTGGACTTCATTATTGAGGAAATAAGTTCAGAGGGGGTGATGTAGGAAAAATAAAAATTAGCATCGTTTTATGCAGGAGCTGAGGTAGAATGGGAGGAAGGGTGAACAGAATCGGAAGAGAAGGAAGAAACAAAATATGAGTTTAGTTCAACAGGAGATACAGGATAGGTAGATGGAGATGTGCGTGAATCAAGAAGGAAAAGCTTACGGAGGAGATGCCATTTCGATCTGGAATCCGGAGCGCAAAAGAGGGCTTCATGGAAATAAGTGGATTTTGCTCGACGAATCGAGGCTTATGTCACGTTACGAAGCATCCTGAAAGTTTGGTAGTCGTCAGTCATCCTCGTGCATCTGAATCGTCTACGTGCTGCATCTCGATTTCGTTGGAGCTGTTTGATTTCTGGACTTATCCAAGAGGAGGACGACGAAAGGAGGGGGATTTGAGAGGTGCATGGATGTTAAGGATATTTAAGAGGTTTGTAGTGAGGATGTTTACCATAGAGTCAATCGAGGAGGAGGTATAAATTTCAGTCCAGTTCTGAGTTTCAATCTCTGGAAGGATCTTTTCACGGGTTAGGGATTCTAAATTGCGGAAAGCAATAGTTTTCGGGCGGGAAGAAGGTGCTTGGATATTGTAAGATATTTGGATTAGATCATGGGAGGATAGAAAAGGAACAGGTAACTGAGAAGAAGCGAGGAGGTTTTTTTCTGAGTCAATAATGAACAAGTCAAGCCAGGTATCAGACGACGAAGAGTGGTGGGTAGGGGAGAACGGAACTATAAAGACATGTAGGGAAAGAAATAGGTTTTCAAGGAACAACTTATCACGTGAGTCAGCGAGGAAATTGGAATTCAGGTCTCCTGAAATAATGATATTGGTATAGAAAGGAATACAGTTGTATAGGGATATTTCGATTTATAGGGATGTTTCGAAAGATGAGTCAAAAGGAACATGAGGAGGGCGGTAAACTACCGCGTATAGGAGATGGTGAGTTTTTTTAAAGGAAATTTCTACAAAAAGGAACTTGATTTGGGGTAGATCAGTAGGATTTGAACGGTCAAGGATTCGGAACTTGAGGCCATCATGGACAAACAAACCCACACCTCCGCCAGTCTGACCTACTCGGTCATGGCGGATAAGTGTGTAGTAAGGGAGGGAAACTTAGGAAGAGGGAATGAACGGTTTGAGCGAAGTTTCAGACACTACAATAATATGGTAGGAATTTCGGGTAAAATATTGAAGGAATTAATCATAATGAGCGGATAAGGATTGGGCATTTATGTGACAGGTAGTTAGGATTTTGGTCATTTTGAGGAGATAGGGAAGTGAATAGTATCGGATAAGAAGACGCAAACTTTTAGATAACTGGTTGAATACCAATAATAAAATTTAGTAAAAAAAAAATAGTAACATAAGGCAAAAGTAAGATTCTAATAAAATACAATATAAAATAATAAGGAGAATACTATTAGATTAATGAAATAAAAATGAAAAAATGACACTAGCTAATAGCAAAAATACGAAAATATATTTAGATTTACTAGAGTAAAAGAAAATTAATGTTTTTTTTTGTTTTTTTTTATATGCATTTTTTTGAAATTTACAACTGTACAGAATATATTCATCAAGTAAATGTATTGACAACGATTATAATAACATGTTAAAACTTAGAAAGAACTACTCATCAGTAGCACTTTATTAAAACTTCTACACTAGAAGGTCTTTAGGCCATCTTCGTTTCAGACGCCTCGGAGGATTATCAGGAATGGAGTGGGAAGCAAGTTCAGAAACTAACGGATTTGAGTGATTATGGAGCTTACTATGAAAGGATAGGTATCTGGTGTGGGCTAGTCAGCAACATATGGAACATTAAGGTCTTTATGGATAAGTGACTTATCTATGACCTTATTGGTGACAAAATAAGGAGCATTGTGGATTTTACGAAGGATTTTGGATTGTAAGGATTGAATACGAGATGAATTGGATGGTTTAGTGGAACCCCAAAGCTCAACTTCGTACATCCAAACAGGTCTAATCACAGACATGTATATGAGTCTTTTGTAATTAATTAGGAGCTTTGAACGTTTGCCTAGTAAATGTTGAAGTAGTCTGAAACGACGGGCAGTTTCTTGTCGATTTAGTCTTGTATGTGGATTCCAAGTTAGTCGTTTGTCCAAGTGGAGTCCTAGGTAGCGTATCTGTTCAACAGGGATTAGTAGAATATCATTAAAGGATACTGTAGGACAGGAGGTAGTAGGTTTACGACGAAGGGTAAAGCTTATTTGGTGGGATTTGTTTGGATTTATTTTGATTCTCCATTTTTGACACCATTCTTGAAGGTTTAGGATATGGGATTGGAGTGTTTGAGAGGCATTGGAGGGATCATTGTTTACTGATAACACACATGTGTAATCAGCGTAAGTAGTGAGGACAGTGGTAGGATAAGTTGGGATGTAAGCTGTATACACTATGTAGAGGATAGGACCTAGTATACTAACTTAGGAACACCGGTAGATTGGGTATAGAGAGAAGAATAGGAAAAGTTATGATTAACTTTGAAGGTTCTATCGCTAAGATAGGAAAGGATAATTAGGAATTATGTTGAAGGAGGGAATCTACGGAGTTTGTAAACTAGTCCTGGGTGCCAGACTCGGTCAAAAGCTTGTTCCACGTCGAGAAAGGCTCCCGTACAGTACATTCCGCGCTCCAATGCAGAGGAGACAACGTCCACCTCACGATGACATTGCTAGATTGTGGAGTGTGATGTTCGGAATCCAAACTAGTGGTCTGGGATTACATGATGGGAATCTAGGATAGGATTCGAACGTTTTAAAATTAGTTTTTCAAGGATTTTACCCATGATTGGCAAAAGTGAAATAGGACGGTGTGAGGATGGGAACTCAGGTGGCTTTTTGGGTTTTGGGATCATCTTAACTATAGATAATTTCCAGGAGTCAGGAAAATATGTGGTACGGAGGACAGGGAATGCTTAGAATGCTTTAGGGAGAGAGGACATTGGAAGTGGGATATTAAGTTCTGCTTCAATATATTCTAAATGAGTAGGATTAAGGATATCAGGATGTGGGTTAAAAGTTTGGAAAAAGTGCTGGCCAAAAATGAGTGATTTTTCTTCATCAAATTTTGACCAGGTTTTGGCTTCGGTAAGTAGGGGATGATTATAGTTTCTGTAGGTCAGTAGTTTTTGAGTGGTATTCCATAAATATTTGTCGGTGGTTATTTTTAAAGTAATTTTTGAAGTTTGTATTTCTTAATTTCTGTCTTGAGTTTGTTCGTAAGTTTGCAGTAATTATTTTTATCTGATGGATACCTAGTCTTGTGCCACTTCGCTCTTGCTCTACGTTTTTCTCTTAACAAGACGGAAATATGTTGTGGTAAGTTAGTCTGAAGAGAATTATTTTTTTTTTTCCTGTGTGATGTGTTTTCGTTAATACTGCTTGATATTGAAATGGTGAGTTTATCTATGGCACACACTTCTTCTTCTTCTCCTGGCGCTACAGACCGAGGTGGTCCTTAGCCTGCTTCAACATCTGTTGCCACGTGACTCTGTCCTCCACCCAACGGACGCCAGCCTGTCTCATGTCCTCTTCCACCTTTTCCTTCCATCGAGCTCTAGGACGGCCCTTTGCTCTGGTGGCGAAGATTTTCCCTTTGTATACTTTTATCACCTGCCTGTCTTCAATCATTCGTTTGAGATGGCTATACCATTTCAGCCTGCTGATTCGTATAAAGCTTGACAGGGACAGATCATTGTAGATATCGTATACTTCTTTGTTTTTTCTACTTCGCCACGCTCCGTCCTTATACACTCCGCCAAACATTCCTCGCAGCACCCTCCTCTCGAACCTGTCAAGTCTTTCGCATATTACCTTGTTCATCACCCAGCATTCACCGCCATAACTAACAACCGGCCTGATTAGGGTTTTGTACATCCTGATCTTATTTTGGCGCGAGATCAAGCTGCTTCTTATTAGGTGGCGAAGGGCGTAGTAGGCCCTGTTTCCTGCCAGAATCCTTCTTTTGACCTCCTCTGTTGCATTGGCTTCGTTAGTCATTAGTGAACCTAGATACGGGAATGCTGGTACTAGTTCTATGTTTTCCCCGCCCAGGTTGCAATAAGGTGGATGTTGCTGCCTCTTTCTCTCTACTATCATGAGTTTAGTCTTTCCGGTATTTATTTCAAGGCCGGCTACTCCTGCCTCCTTTTTCAAGGTAATATATACGTCTTCGATTGCCTGCCTGCTTCTTCCCAATATCACTACATCGTCCGCATAGGCCATTAATTGCACTGATTTATTGATAATTGTGCTATTTTCCTCTATCCTTACTTTCTTAATAACGTTATCAAGAACTAGGTTGAATATCAAAGGGGCCAGTGCATCTCCTTGTCTCAATCCATTTTTTATTTCTAAATTCTTTAATAATTCTCCGTTCACTCTTATTTGATAGTTGGTGTGCCTCATTGTCATCTTCGTTAAAACTATTAGTTTAGGAGGGATCTTTGCTTCTTTCATGGCCTTATATGCCACAGATCTGTATGTCGTGTCATATGCCGCTTTGAAATCAATAAACAATCGCCATGTAGCCACATTATACTCCCACATCTTTTCATCAATTTGCCTGAGTGTGAAGATTTGATCAGTGGTTGATCGATTCCTTCGGAAACCGCACTGGTATTCTCCAACCGCCCTTTCATAATATGGTACAAGTCGATTGTATAATAACGCCGCAAAGATTTTATAGGCAACATTTAGCAGCGTGATACCTCTATAGTTGCTGCATTTCGTTAAATCACCTTTCTTGGGAACCACTGTGATTATTCCACAGTTCCATTTTTCCGGCATGTATTCTTCCTCCCATATCCTTTCACTGAGCCTGTGCATCTCTCTCAGCATGTCAGGGCCCATGTGTTTGAAGAACTCGGCATTTATATTGTCCTTGCCTGGTGATTTATTCCTCTTCATTTTAACTATTACTTCTTCCACTTCTTCAAAAGTTGGAGGTATGTCTTCTTCCCATCCGTCTTCTGTTTCACTGCGTGGGATCACCGCTGCTCCATTATCGATGTCATTGTTATCAGTCAATAATTCCTGGAAGTGTTCCTCCCATCTCTCCAGAACCTCTTTATTAGAAGTCAGCAATTGGCCTTCTTTACTCTTTACCCAATTATTCGTAAGTACATATCCTTTCTTAATGGCTCCTATTTTCCTGTAAAATTTTCTACTTTCATTCTTATTGGCCATCTCCTCTATGTTCTTCAACTGCTTTTCCAATGCTTGTTTTTTTTTCTTCTTCATCAGCTTTTTCGCCTGTCGCCTTGTTTCACGGTACTCCTTTTCCTGCTGTCTTGTATGTCGCTGTAAGCACTTATGACGAGCAGAGTTCCTTTTTTCGATGGCTTCCTTGCATTCATTATCGAACCATCCATTTCTTCTTCTTGGTTCTATGCTTCCAATAGTTTCTGCAGCAACGGTTGAGATTATCTCCTCCATTTTGTTCCACTTGTCATCAATAGTTAATTCTTGATCCATCTCCAGGTGATACTTATGCATTTTCCTCTCTATATTTTCCTTAAACTGAATTGAAATTTCTTCATTCTTTAGCTTTTCTGTATCCCACTTTTTCTTATGTGGATTGTGAGATATCTTTTCAGTCCTTATTCTTAGTTTAAATTTCATTACTACGGGGTAATGATCTGACTCAATGCATGGTCCCCTATAGCTCCTGACATCCCTTGTGCAGTTGCGGTGCCTGTTATCAATACAGAAATGGTCTATCTGGTTTGCATCTTTTCCGTCAGGCGTCCGCCATGTCTGCTTATGTATATTCTTGTGTGGAAATACAGTGCTCATTATTGTTAACATCTTGGAGGCTGCGAACTGGATTAATCTTTCTCCATTGTCATTTGTAATATTGTGCAGGCTATGCATTCCTATTGTTGGCTTATACACTTCCTCTTTTCCGATTTTGGCATTAAAATCACCTGCTATAATCTTGATATCATAGAGAGGACAAGAGTTTTACACCCTCTCTAATTTTGAGTAGAATTCTTCCTTTGTGTTGTCATCTTTATCTTCTGATGGCGCATGGACATTAATGATAGTTATGTTAAATAGGCTCCCACGCAGTCTTATTCTACATATACGGTTATCTATCATATCAAAGTCCATTACCGCACTTTTATATCTTGTTTTCACTAGAAAAGCGCAGCCAAACTCATGCCGATCTTTACTACCACTGTAATATAATGTATAATCCTTCTTCTTAAGCATGCCCACTCCTAACCATCGCACTTCCTGTAGAGCCACTATATCGTAATTATGCTTATTGCATTCTAGCCTTAGTTCATCAAAGGCCCTGATCTGAAGAGTGTTCTCACATTCCATGTAACTATTTTATATATTTTAGATGTGTCCATTTGACGTTTTCCGTGTCGTTGCCGTTGATCAGTCCATAATCCAAAGCTATTTTGTTGAGCTTTCATAACTATAGGTTTTTTTATGTGGATGGGATTGTTAGCCCCTTCGCACAACCCTCCTCTTTTATCCGGGCTTATAATAAAAAATAAAATAAATGATCTTCATAAAAATAAAATTAATAATTATTTACAAAAATCAAAAATAAAACAAAATTAAATTAAAATTAGAATACAAAAATTATTTTACATTCATACTTTATATACAGTACAAATACACTCAGCCTGGGGAACCCCAAATCGAGCCTATCACCCACTTATTGGGAGTCAAGGCCAGATGCTTAGAGATCCCAGCGCTGCTCTCCAGCTGCATCACTGGTAATATCCAGTGGAGGCTGAGTGGGAGCGCTATGGCCACACATACTCAGGACTTGTGCGGAGAAGCTAGTCATTTCGAGGACTCCGACGTAACTTTATACATTACAAAAGGTCTCGGGGCCATTGCCGTTTTAACCTTCTTGGAGGGTTATAAGGATAGTTATGACTGGATAGGGATTGAGCCAGAGGATTAGGATGATTGAATAGATTTTGATGAAATTTCGAGAATTTTGAAGGAATGAGATCAAGGACAAAAGGTATTTTTAGGTCATTATGTAGGGTTTTATTGGTAACATAATAAGGTGCATTGACAATTGTTCGGAGGACTTTAGATTGGAAGGATTGAATACGTTTAATATTGGATTGTCTTGCTGTTCCCCACAGTTCAAGTCCGTAGGTCCAAATAGGTTTTAATATTGTTTTATATATGAGGAGTTTGTTATCAACTGAGAGATAAGAATTCCTGCCTAGTAGTCTGTAAAGTTGGCTGAATCTCCTGTTTAGTTCTTGTCTTTTTAGTCTAGTGTGAGGTTTCCAAGTCAGTCTTTTGTCAAGATGAAAGCCAAGGTAACGTTCTGTTTCAGATATAGGTATAGGGATATTATTGAAGTGGATGGGCTGACAGGATTTGCGGCGAAGGGTAATAGTTATATGATTGCATTTGGCTTCATTAACTTTTATTCTCCACTTGTTGCATCTAGCTTCAATCTGTAGAAGATGTGTTTCGAGGTTAAGGGAAGCAAGTTTAGGATCTGGATGGGATGATAGGATCCGCAAATGTGGCTAAAAAGGTATTAGGATTGGTTGGTACGAGTATTTTAGCAGTGAAGAGATTATAGAGGACAGGAACTGGGACACTACCATGTGGTACACCGGCATCGATAGGATAACAGTTGGAGAACTCTGAGCCACAGCGGACTCGAAAGGAGCGATTTGAGAGATAGGATCGTAGGACTAGGTATAGGGATTGGGGTAAGTTGGTCTTGAGCTTGAAGAGCAAGCCCTGGTGCCACACCCGGTCGAAAGCTTCCTCTACGTCCAGAAATGCACCAGTGCTATACTGCTTTTTTTCAAGGGCAGAGGATATATGATCAACAACACGAAGACCTTCTTGAACAGTGGAGTGACCAGTCCGGAATCCAAATTGGTGGGAAGAGATACTTTGGGATTCGAGTATATGTAGGATTCGTTTTAAAAGGATTTTTTCAAAGATTTTTGAAAGGATGGGAAGAAGACTTATAGGTCTAAATGATGAGGTTTTGTTAGGAGGTTTGCCTGGTTTCAGGAACAGAACGATGATGGAGTGTTTCCATATCAGAGGAAAGTGGGTTGTGCGAAGGATACAATTATAAATATAAGTAAGCCATATGATCGCTTTTTGAGGAAGTTACCGGAGGATCTGGGTGGTGAGAAGATCATATCCAGGTGATTTGCGGAGTTTCAACTTTTTAAAAAGAAATTTGACCTCAGAGGGGTTAACAGCTTTAGAAGGTAAGGAGAAAGGAATCGGTGAAGTGAGGAATTGATGAACTTTAGCAGTGTGGGAGGGGGATTTGTTCGGAATGGGGAATAAAGGTGCTGGAGAGGTGCTTGGCAAATTCTTCTGCTCTGTTCTCATCTGAGGCAGCCATGGATCCTATCTTCACGTCGGAGAGGATGGGAAATATTGTGATATTTGATGATTTTTTTTAGTTGCATTCCAGAGGGAGTTGTCTGAGGTAGAGAGGGAGGAAAGATATGAGTTGTAGGATTGGGATCTAAAGGAAGCCAATTTCTTTTTAACTAATTTGGAAAAATGGTTATATGTTCTCCGATTGTCAGGATGCCTGGTAGTTTGCTATAGGGATCTAGAATGACGTTTGGTTTGGATAAGGTCTATTAGTTCTAGACCTAGAGGATTTTTTATACGCTTTTTATAGGAAGGTTGGGGGAAAGATGAATTCCAAGCTGCTTGTTGAATCAAATTCGTAAAGGAGTTGGTAGCATCATCTAGTTCTTGGGGTGTTTTCAGGGACACTCTGAGGTCTTTGGAATCGGTTTAGTTTTTGACGAATGAGGTTCCAGTTTATTGGGCCTATAATAAATGATGGGGGAGGAAGTTTCGGTATCAGTGATAAGGATAGGGTGAGGATTAGAGGACTGTGATCAGAGGAGAGGTTGTCTAGGCGTTTAATGGAGTGATTGATAGCACCTAGACCTGTGTAAATGAAAAAATCAAGGAGGTCAGGATTGCGAGTAGGATCTGTTGGCCAGTAGGTAGGAGAACAGGGAGAAATGTAGTGGCAATGGTTGGAATTGATTGCCGACAGGAGCATTCGGCCACAGGAATTGGTGGTTCTGGAACCCCACTGTTGGTGTTTTGCGTTGAGGTCAGCACCTAGAAGGAAGTGGTTTCCCAGTGAATCGAGGAAGGAACTGAATTGTTTGTTAGAGACAGTTTTTCCAGGAGGATAATAAGCTGCAGCTATTGTAAGAGGGAAAGGGAAGGTTTTGATAACAACTGCAGTTGTTTGTAGGAAGCTATGATTCGGTAAAGGTAGTAAGTAATGGGAGAAGGAATGATAGACGATGACGGCAGTGCCACCATGAGCTTTTCCGTCCGGGTGATCCGTCCGATAGGTCTCGTATTGTGCTATTTTGAATGTTCTGATACTAGTTAGTCGAGTTTCAGTAATCAGGGCTATATCAATGTTACTGTCGTGTAGTAGTGCTGTCAATTCGTCAGTGTGATTCCGAATACCATTCGCATTCCAGAGGAGAATGGATAGGGAAGGTGTCATTTAGGGATTTCTTTGGGCAGGGATGATAATGTGAAATAATGCATTGGTTAGGAGTGATATAAGGGGTATGATCATGGACCGGAAAGAGTTGAGTATGGTTGTGATATCATTAGCATTAGGAGGAGGCGGGATATGAACTATAGGTAAATTATTTTTATTGGGCTGGGTTACGAGATTTTGCGGGAGCTGGTTCTGAGACTGAGGGTTCTGGTTAAGGGTTGGATACTGGGATTCATTGTAGATATTTTGAGGCTGGGGTTGTGGCATTGCCCCTGTTAAATAGGTTGCATTCTATTCTCTTTTACCACATTAATAATTTGGCGAAATTTGAAGCCCATTGCAGTGAGCTCTTCTTCTAATATGTCTGCTGGTGTTGTGTGAAGCTGGCGCCGAATCACCACTCTTAGTGATTTTTCATTTTTAAGCTGATACTTGTGGAAATCAGCTTTTGTTTCGCTTAAGTATTTAACAATAGCGCGGTATGTCTCAGGTGTTTCAGGTTGTATCTTGGTGTCGTTAGTTCTTGTTACACATGAATAGCCTCCAGGGCCTGTAATTTTATTTATCTGTTCGCATAAGAGTTTGATGCATCGATGTTTCTGATATATATTGCGGGGAGGGGAGGGGGGCGGGGTATCTTTTTGCTAACAATTGTTTCCATCTCTTCGGTTCCTGTGTTTTTTAAAGGATCAAAAGGATTAGGGGTAAAAAATGGTGATTAATCTTCAATCGCGTGTGATGAAGTCCCTGGCTGTGGTTCTTGATTATTAGGCGAATTGGGTGTAGAAGGGGGGGTGATCCTCTTCGTTCGTCTAGTTCTGGGTTTTGTCGGACTTGGTTTGGACTCAATGGAACGACTTCTCTTGTTTTTACTGGACATTACCAGGTGGTGATATCTCATTGTAGCATTTCAGGCAAGGAAAAAAAAAAATAATAGTTATTAAATAAAAAAATAAAATAAATAAATAAAAATAATGAGTTCAGCGTCTTTGTGAACTTGATCCTGATGCCGGTAAAAAAGATGTAACAGCTCCCACGGCTGCCAAGTGAGTACTGAAGCCGTAGGCAGAGTGGGAGGGGGGCTGTACTGCCGATAAGCTGCTTCAGCTGGTCAAGCCGACATATTGGCCGATTATGTTTAACACTATTTATATTCACTGGTTAGTAAATAAGAAAGTACTCACACTGATAACTAGCCCTATGCTTCGTTCTTCCTATTCACTATTGATTTATAATAATTAACGCTATGAAATGAAGGTAAATCACTATAAAATAATGACAATTGTAAGAGGCGATCTAAAAGCATTAAGCACTATCTGGCGCAGGCGCAGAACTGTGTTTTTTTTTTGTGGAATTTTTAAGTCTAGCTTATTTTCTAAGTCATAAAGAAATTTGTCCCAGTCTACTCGTCCTGTGATTAGTCTAGGAGTTGAGGTTTTAGGGACGGGATGTGAATGCAAGAGAAACAGAACAGGGCTATGGTCTGATGAAAGGTCATCTAGGGATTTGACAGAGGCATGAGAGGTGGGAATTTGGGAAGAAATGAATATATCGAGGATGTCTGGACTTTTTTTGATAGATGTAGGCCAATAAGTCGGATTTAAGGGGGAGAAAAGACAGAATAACAGTTGGAGGATGAAACACGGGATAAAATGCTGCCACGGGAATTGGATGTTCTACAACCTCATCGCTGATGTTTGGCGTTGTAGTCTCCTCCAACAATAAAGCGCGGACCGAGGGATCAGAATAAGGAATCAAGATGGTTATAAGAGAGGGAATTTCCTGGAGGACAGTATACAGCTGAAAATGTTACATTGAAAGGACGAGTGGAAACGGATACTGAAGTGGATTGAATGGTGTCAGTTAGAGCAGAAGGGACAAGAGAATGAGGTATTGATTTATGAATAGGGATGCAAGAACCGGCATGGGCTGTGTTGTTTGGGTGGTCTGATCTGTAAGTGATGTAGTCACGTATATGAAAATACGATCGTTTTGTCAAGTTTGTTTTCGTCAGTAGGGCTATATCTATGTGATTGTCATGTAAAATTATGTCAAGTTCGTCTCGATGGTTATGAAGGCCATTTGCATTCCACAAAATGACAGCTAGGGGCTTATTGCTCATTTTGGAATGTTGAATGGGACTTCAGAAAGGACTCTGGTGAGAAGAGAAATGAGTGGTCTTATTGTTTCTTTCAGTTCGTTAAGAATGATGAGAGGATGGTGTTTGCATCAGCTGGATTATGACTGATTTGGTTGGGAATAGAATGTGAAGGATTTGTGTGTCCGGGAGTGTTGGCTGGGGAGGGAGCCCACCTTGGGGTATTAGGAGTTGTATGGTCTTTTGAGGTTGAAGGGTAGTCTGGAAAGGAAGTTTGGGGAGGGACTGGATGTTGGATCTCAGGAGGTAGTTTTACCCGTAGGGGTAGCTGATGATGGGAATGGTGCTGACTTGGAGGCTGACGGGAAGGTTGAGATTTGGGTTGGGATTTGGAAATCAGAGGCTGAGGTTGGGATATTTGAGGCGTCTGATTTCTAGGTTGTTGAGGTCGTTGCTGCTGCGGACGTGTGGTGATGTTTGAGTACGATGCCCTGCGTGGTGCATCAGTGACTGCTGAAGTTGAGGGTTGATTTACTAAGATAGGATTTTGGGTCTCTTCAAACTGAATTTTCGTAGAGTCCTGTTTTTTACTTTCTTGACTAACTGTCTTTTGATGTTGATTTTTAAAGGCTGCATTAAGTAATCTTTGCCGTTGTGTGTTTTTGTATACTAAGCAGCCTTTGTAATTTGCAGGATGATCATAATTGCATAAGACACATTTTGCAGGAGCATCACGAGTTTTCAGACACGTTTCTGTGGCATGTGGACCTGCACAGTTTACGCACCTTGGCGGGTGATAACAATATGCCTTTGTGTGTCCAAGATTTTGGCATTTAGTGCATTGCACGATTGTTGGTCTCTGTCTAGGTTGTTCAAATCGGACGACTGAATAGACCAGCCTGGTGATTTCGAATACTTCAATGTTATTTTTGGCTGGCTCCAAATCAACAAAAAATAACGGATACTTCTCTGTAGGATGGAGAACATTTGAAATATTTCTTACGGTGTGACCGATTTCTTCTATATCCCTCCTAATTGCGTGGGTCGAGGTGCTGCTATGGATGGGCCTCTCAATACGACGCGGTATGCCTTTTCTTCCCTCAGTTGATAGCAGTGAAATTCGTAATTTTTGGCCGATAAATGATTAATTAGTTTTTTATAATACTCTTTTGTTGTGGTGTTTATTTTTATATCTTTCACCCTTGAAAAACATTTAAAATTGGTTTGTCCGATCAGGTTGGCGATTTCTTGGCCGAACGACATGAAATCTTTAATATTTAATACAAATATTGGTGATGGAACAGGGTCCTAAAATGGTTGGGTTTGTTGTGGCTCTGAGGTGTTATAGTCGAGTGCGGAAAATCTATTGTTGGTAGGTATGCTGACTATTAGTTCTGTTTTATTGGCTGCAGTTGATTTACTGCGAGTTATAGGTGGTGAGGTTGTTTTTTTTCTATTTGGTGAGTTTCCAGAGGAACCTGGATTAGCATTTCGCTGACGTATTTGTAATTGTCGGCGCTTTAAATATTGTGAGTCAGTCTCACTTATTTCAGACATTGGAGTCTCATCCTCTGATTCAGCTCCTGATGAATTATCAAGATTCATTTTTAAATAATAAAGTCTAAAATACAAATTTTAATTAAAGGTAATAAAAAAAAAAACTAAATAAAAAAAATAAACATAATAAACACTTATAAACTAGGCTATTTACAGTAATATATACAGAAAAAAATAACAAAGAATACATCACTAAAAATAATAATAAATAAAATAATAATTAAAAATCGAGAAAAAAAAAATTTATAACCACCCCAATCTGCACACCAGTAGTTTCGTTTTTCTCAGGGATGATGCTTACCGACCTCCCCTAACACCAGCCTACACCGGACCACATAAAGTCATTGAACGAACGGAAAAGACCTTCACCATTAACATCAACGGCAAACCGGCTGTAGTATCACGAGATAGACTAAAGCCAGCCTACACAGCAGCGACAGACACATCCGAATTCCGGCAACAACTTACACAGAACACTTATCATCCACAGAAATCCGAGGAAAGTAAGCCAAGGAAAAACAGTTCGTTTCTCAAGCCTCCTCTTCACCAAGACACAATAGCATCTTCAGGCCGAAGATTTAGATTGCCTTGCCACATCTAGTAAGTGTTACATTGAGGGGGGGGGAGTGATGTGGTGGTCATATCATGACACCACAAAGAATCGTGAAGAAAAAGATAGAAGTGACGTTACCTTCCTAGACACATGTGTTTTATGAATATTAATTAATTTATTCTGAGTTTTAATAATTGTATTCGTTTATTAAATATAACCAGTTTATTACAGTTTCATTAGAGTTATTCTGAGTATTCCAAAAAAAACTTATGTCCTTTAGGAAAAATAAAAATAATAACAATAACAATTTATCAACACAACAGACCTTGGGAGATAGGGGAGTACAGGTAGCGCCCCTATCGGCTGACAGCAGAGCTATTCAACTGAGAACTGTCTTTATTTTTAATTGTCTTTAATTAACAATAAACGAACTCACCTCACCAATCTGATTGTCTATGTAATCCATTACATATACTATCACTGTTAACAGAGTCTGGAACAGGATTTTCACTAATACTATTGTTAATAATGTCACAAGCACTGAGCATACTACTGCGTAATGTTAATAGTGGCCATGACACTTGAGACTATGAAATTAATGTAGAATAATAAAAAAGTAAAAATACTAATAGAAGTAACGAGAACCGTAGAGCAATATATATAGTCCGTGAAAAAGTCCGATGTAGGCCGATAAGAAGATAAGGACCGGTAAGTCAGAAGGCGTCGAGTTCTTGTTGCTGTTCAATGATAACCACTGGGTGGCCATCATCTTTACGGCATTGCACCCTCCCGGCGGCGAACCAAACGTATTCGATTTTTCCCGCTAGTCTCTTCTGTCTGGCGAGCCAGTACAAATGTCTATTTATCACGAAACGAACTATAACAGGTGGAGGTCGAGTATCCTCTTCCCTTGGTCTGCGGCGCTCAATCTTGTCTATATCCTCTATGCTCAACTTCAGACCCAGACCTGCCCCTACCTTTGTCACTATGGCCGCAGGTGTTTCCCCGAGCGAATTTCTATAGATTTACGGAGTAATCCTTGCTCAGCCCTATTCAGGCGAATCCCAAGCTCTCCTACTTTCGTTTTTAAATTTAAATTTTCCATTGTCAATTCTTCCATTCGTTTAGATTGCGCTTCTAAATGCTTTTCAATTTTAGTAAGGAATTTTAGAATTAAATGACAGATTCGAAACTAAGATCACTATATTTTTCAATAGAAGATTTCAAATCTTTTATATCTTCGTTGACCTTGCCGAGCTGGTTGAATGCCTTAAGTATATCGGAACATGTTGGTTCATTTGATGGAGGACTCACTGATTTTCAGTATATGACTTATCTAACAACCTTGTCCAGCACCATGTTTTTTTTTTGATGATTTTATTGCCTCAAAATCTTTATCCGTTATTGACTGCATTAACTATGAAAAATAACACGGCATTTGAAACAGACTACGATTTATTTGTCGTCCCGAAAGATCTGGGATTCACAAATAGAGCACAGACCCATTTTAAAGAACTATTTAAACAAAAAATAAAATAAATAAAAAATATTTTTATTCGATGTAAATATTGACGTAAACGCAAGCGCTGGGTTGAAAACAGTCTTAATACGTTAGGGATTGAGATATTATGACTCACTGTAGCACAGACGAATGTTATATTATATATTGTTACTTGATTTTACCTCGATTATGGTGAGAAAATAACCACACAGCACTTAACAGAAATTAAACAATATTCTAATGCTTAACATGAGAAAAAAAAACAAAACATAAAACAACACATTTGAGAGGGAAAAAATACAGAGCAGATGTGAACAGGTTGCCGTCTCTGGCCAGAAAATATATGTGTATAGGGAAATAATATACATCCTAATCCCTAAACGTAATCCCAATCAACCACCAAATGTATATAAAGAGGATTGCTGAACAATCCTTTCTCCAGTACTCGTGAGTGTCATTTAGCTCCCTTATTTCCTTTTTTCTTATGTTTTTCTTCTGGGCGAACTTAACTGGTGCCGAAACCCGGGAGCGCTTGAGCATACTCTCTTGGTGAGTTTTTTTTTATTTTTCCCGCTAAAAGTTTTTGTGAAAGTGGAGAGATTGGGGAGCTGAATCTCTTTTTAAAGGGAAGAGATCGAGTGATGCCAAGAATATAAGCTATGATGGGCGAGAATCTCTTAGATCCAGTGAATGCCTGGGCACTAAGAGCAGCGTTAGTATGCCGGGTCAAGCGCGGCTTGTTCACCGTAATTCAAGCGGATGAGGACACGCCATGGGTCGTGGGGAAGGATCGACTCAAGAAGGCGTTCGGGGGCGGATGTTAGACCCCAGAAGATAACATTTACCGCATGTTCCTTGAAGCTAGGAAGCCTCATCAATCTAATGGGCAGTATGTGGGATCGCTGCTGGCTCATTACAGAAAAGATGATGGAAACGACAGAAGTAGCGGAAGTGGAAGCGAGAATGGCATTTCTATCAACCATTCTGAAAGTTCAGCTTGGGAAGGAAACCGGGAAAAAGCGGGTGTGGAAGAGGAGCAGACGTCCGTTGGAATCGACAAGATCGTCAGAAACCTCGGAGACGGAAGGAGAGAAAGAAGGGGACCAGGGGTAGGAGCACGCCAGGCAGGAGGAAGCGAAAGGAGGAGCGGGGAGCGAAGGACGGCGGCGGAGAGGAGAGCACGCGATGAGGTGAGTGCAAAAAGAATGGTAACCGAGTGTTAATAAATAGTGTTAAGAGCATAAGTGGAGGGTTGCCTATTATAAAATTGCGAAGAGTGTGTGGTGTCTGGTTGACACGGGAGTTCGAATACGATAACATTTTAAGAGGTTATAAGAAATTTATTTAAAGAGGAGAGGATACCCCGAGTACAACCTTGTAGTTGTTACGCTGAGTGGCGTCTGTAGAGTAGAGGGTGAAGCGCAGATAGGATTAGGTAGGTGGGGGAAAGAGAAGGAAAAACTAGCGGTGCATGTAGTGGAAGCCATGCCTCGTGAATACGGAGGTATCATCGGGTGTGACCTTTTAGGGAAGATATGGACCAGGATTAAAGGTAATGGCGATCGATGGGTGGTTCGTATTTGGAAGAAGGTTTATACATGTGAGAGGGATCGAGAAGTAGGACGTGCTATGGTCGGGGTGATCAATCGGAAGGGAGATTGGCAGCAGTCAATAAAAGGCGAGTATTCCGATATTTTTTTCAAAGAAGGGAAAATACTGAGTGTGACAGGGGAGACTGTACACGAGGTCCCGATAAAACAAGACAGGTTGACATACGTGAAAGAAAAAAGGTATCCCCAGGCGTTGCGTCAGGGGGGAATTGGAGAGTCTAAAGAGTCAGGGTATTATAGTTGATAGTACCTCCCCATATAACAGTCCCTTATGGGGGGTTAAGAAAAAGAGTGAAGAGGGAACACGTGAAAAGTACAGGGTGGTGGTGGACTTTCGGAAACTGAACGAGAATACGGTAGATAAAAAGTATCCCATTCCGCGATTTGAGGATATACTGGATTGGTTGGGTGGTGCAACGGGGTTTAGCACGGTGTTTAGCAAGGCGGGGTATCACCAGATCAGGATGCATCCAAGAGATCAGCATAATACCGCGTTCACTTTTGAAAATGGCCATTACGAGTTCACCAGGAAGACCTTCGGATTGAAAAAAACGCCCCTATAACTTTCCAAAGGCTCATAGATGAATTTCTACGAGGGTTGGATGAGGCCAGTTGCCAGTTGTACATGGACGACTTACTAATATTCAGTAAAGACGATACAGGACATGCACAGGACCTAAGACGGGTGTTTGACCGCTTGAGACAATGTGGACTGAAACTGTCGCTAGAAAAATCGATCCTGCGACAAGACCGAATTGACTTCTTGGGACATAATATTTCAAAAGAGGGAGTAAGGCCGGGCATACGGAAGGTAGACGCGATTAGGTGGATGGCCATCCCAACAGACCTGAAGGGTATCCGGAGACTACATCTAGTACCTTTAAACGACCGTTGAAGGAAGGAAAAAAAATAGTGATAACCCCAGAAATCGAGCAAAACATACGGATGTGCATGGACAGACTTCAGAAAGAACCAGTACTCGCGTTCCCGGCCTTTTCCAAGACATTTACCATCACGACAGGCGCTAGCGAATATGCACTGTGAGCAGTACTATCCCAAGAAGGTGAAAAAGGGGAAAAACCGGTAGCATAGGCTAGCAGGTGACTTACAGAGACGGAGGCGCGATATAGTGCTTTGGAAAGGGAGTTGCTAGGGGTAGTATGGGTCATTGAGCTCTTCAGACCATACGTGTTCGGAAGGAAACTCAAGGTACATACGGACCATCGTCCCTTAATGTGGTTAGGGAAATTAAAGGAATCATCGGCGCGTGTGACCCGTTGGAAGGAATTCCTGAACCAATATAATTTGGAGGTGGTGTATAAGCCGGAGAAGGAGAATATTGTGGCTGACTGGCTATGACGAGCTTTGCAGGTGAATCCAATCGAGCGAGAAGCCGGGGAATATTCGGGAGGAATACAAAGATTCATTCGGGAATGGGCACCGGAAGGAGAAGCGGAACGTGATTCGGAAGTTACGGAAGACGAAGGGGAAGTACCACAAAAAGGGAAGAGATTAATAGAAATAGAAGAATTAGAGGACATAATCAACGACAAACACAGACGTTTGGACCAAAAATTCGGAGGACAAAAACAACAGGACTGACAAAGGCGGAGTACATAAAGTATGAGAGGTTTCATATAACCACAGTTTGTTCAGAGCCGGGAGTGTGTGAAGAAATGGTTAGAAAAGTTCTGGCAGATGAATCTCGACCGGGAGAAACTTTTTACTTGTATGTAGGGAATGCAGTAGTGTGGGAGGAGATAAAACGGTTGTGGAAAACCGAGAGAATAGGGTTGGACAGGACATTCGTACGGTGTAAGGAGGTCACGGTGGCGTACCATCAAGGGAAAACAAATCACCGAGGAGTGTAGGAGACCTTGCAGGCACTTTAGCGGAAGTATTTTTTGGTTAAGATGCGGACGACTATCGAGGAGCTGATCAAAGGGTGCCAAATTTGCAATAAGACGAAATATGATCGTCACCCCCCTACCGGAAGACAGGAAGAGACGGTGACACCAATAGGACCACAAAAAGACTTACAAATAGACACTTTCACATGGAAAGGTTGTAAATGGGTAACTGTCCTAGATATTTTCAGCAAAGTAGCATTGGCATACCCGGTTGAGAATAGGTCGGTGGAGGCACGCCAGTGTCAGGTCATGTGACACGGCATCTGAATACTCCAGGACACCCGAAAGGCCGAAGGGGGTGGTGGAAGCCGCGGGATTTTCGCCATTTGAAATGTTATTTGGAATTCGCGAACGTAGGAGGGATACCCGCGGTGCAGTAGTGGATGAAGAGGTTGAAGCGACGTTGGTGGCAAACAAAGTGGCACTCGGGCACAGATGTGAGAAAGCTAGGGAGAGGCTCAATGAGGAAATAAGTAGGAGGATGACTCGGGAGAATCTCAGAGTTCGTGATAGAATGGACAGGTTCAGAATTGGAACTATTGTGTACCGAAAGGTAGTGTCGAACCGGAGAAAAGAAGATATACGCTATGATGGGTCCTTTAAAGTCGTTGCGATTCGGGAACATAATGTTGTCACCATCCAAACTATACAAGATCCCCGGGAACGAAGGACGGTGCATCTGGAACAAAAGAAGATTCCGTTAAATTTATATCTTCGTTTTTTTTGTTTCTATCGTTTATCTTGTTTCTATCGTTTATCTCGTATCTATCGTTAATCTCGTTTCTATTGTTTTCCACGTTTATTGGTTACCCTCGTTTTTTTTGTCGTTCTGAGTCGTTTCTCACTGACTGGCGTCATTTATCGTTATTTCTCGTGTTTCGTTTTTACCGTTTATTCTTCTCATTCGTGTTGTTCGTTTCTCATATTACTGTTTCCCGTTTCATTAGACAAAATTCGGGGGTAATGCTCTTCTCTATGCAAGGGAATTTGTGTAAATAGTAGATAATGTAAAAGGATTAGAAAAAGTGTAACAGTTCTTTTTGTTTGTTGTTGAAACACTGGTTTTTATTTAACAGCTTCCCTAATACAAAAAAAACACCGCTAATAAATTTAACAGCCAAGTTCGGGAGTTAATAAATAATAGTATTTTAATACCTGATAATATAAAATACAACCTGATAGAAATGAATCCTTTGCCACCCCGTCTCTACCGCCTATCCAAAATATATATAGCAGACATTCCAACAAGACCAGTAGTTACCTACATTAGTAGCTCCATATACAAACTTGCTCATTATTTAAACAACATCTTCAAAACAAAAAATTTCTGTTTCCCCACGAAATACAATAAAAAACTCAATAGAATTAGTCACCAAAATTAAAAACGTAAAAGTTCCAGACAATACAAAGTTAATATCATTCGATGTCACAAATCTGTTTACCAGTAACCCACCTTTAGAAACAATAGAAATTTTAGAAGAACTAATCTTCCGGTCCAATCTTCAACCACTAGAAAAATTAGACTTTTACAATTTAATGACAGTTTGCATAAAACATAATTATTTTTAATTTAACAATGCATTCTATAAACAGGAAGAATGCTCACCTTTGGGGCCCCCTCTTTCACCCCTTCTGGCAGATCTTTTTATGGACAAATTATAACGGAAAATCCTTCATTCAAAATTAGCTCAACACATCATACACTGGTATCGGTATGTTGATGACATAATTTGCCTATGGTTTTGGACGAACAGGCAAATCAATAGTTTCTTAAACGAAATCCACCCTTCAATTAAATTCACACTGGAGTTAGAGAACAATAAAACTTTATATTTTTTAGAAATTGAAATCTCCATAAATAATAAACAACACAAATTTAGTATATACAGCAAACCCACACACACAGATTTAGTTATACACAACAATGCCAGGAGACCACTAACACATAAACTCGCAGCTTTTAATAGCATGATATATCGCCTTTAAAATATATCGCTAAATGAACAAAATTATAACAATGAAATCCAAACAATATACTCTATAGCTAACAATAATGGATACAGTAAAACCACAACCGATAATATTTTAAATATATTTTTTATTTTTGAAGAGAAAAGATTTGACCCGGTTGGGATTCGAACCCAAGTCTCCACTTCTCTAGCGTGGCGCCTTATCCACTAGGCCACCGAGCTCGTATCAGAACTGGGGAAATCTTTTCTCTTCACTGATCCATACCCCCGGGCACTCGTAATTGCGATGTACAAATCGGGGAAGAATGTTCTTTGAACATTACTGTTAATTTTGATTATTTTGATACCATGCTAAGGCCCAATATCCACTAAAGTCAGGGAAAATAAAAAAAAAAAATAGGTTTAAACCCTGCATTTAAAATAGATAAACCATTTTCATCATACTTTCCTTCACCGAAAGACAAAATAGACCCTTTCCAAAAAAACGGCGTTCACGAATTAAAATGTCATGACTGTGAAGCCAAATACACGAGAAAAACTGGACAATCGGTAAATCAAAGAGTAAAAGAACATATAAGAGCATACACTAATAAGACCCAAAACTCGAAAATGAAAATAACCACAAATTTAATAAAGACTCGGGAGTAAAAATATTACATCAAGTAGAAAATAGCCTAAAATTAAATACTTTTGAATCACTAGAAATAATAAAATCGTTTAAAACCGATCCAGATTTTTGTTTAAATAATCAGATAAACATATCCAATAGCCCCATTTTAAGTTTTTTTTGCAATAGGAACAGAAATATCCAATGAGTCATAAGGGAAACCCTATTGTAAATCAAAAATTTAACCTACCTGACCCTTCTACTTCTCACGAATTCAGTGAGAAGTCCATTTCTGTTTTAGTTACCTGTAAGGCGAGTGCCCATTTTTGATTTCTTGGCTCACCTTTTAAAAAAAATTTAGTATATATAATCTATGTAACATAGTACTGATGTGTTGAAACAATATTTTAAGTTTCAGAACTGAAAATGAATGTTTAGCATTCGAAACTAGTTATCTAATAAAATAATCTCAATAGAAGTGGCAATTAATTTATCGATCCTAATTGTATTGACCTTTCTTTACCATCATGCGTACCTGAAGTAAACAGTATACGTTTAAAATGTACAGTGATGGGTTATTGGAGGGTTTAAATCCTTGTTGGACTCTTTCCTAGAACATACAAACGCGGCTTCTTAACAACACCGCATTTTTTAATCCAATTGAGAAATAAAACAAAAAAAAAAAACACATACACACAACAGAGACCTAACAATTACCTATTGTTCCAAATAAGCCCGGGGTTAACAGTGGTACTGACTGGAACAGCCGGGGATAAGGTGGTGGGGATAGCGCTCCTTGCCGTGAGCCTTCTCCCTCCACCTACCCACCGCTTCTATCATATTCTGTATTCTGTGAATATATCTTTCCTGAAAGTTCTGTAAAAAGATAAATAATAATGAAAAAAATTATATTTAAGGCCCCTGATGTTTTCGACAGTTATTTTTATAATGCAATAATTTTTTTTATATAAATAATGAAATAATTATACGCGTATAACAAAAATATTTTTCTATTGCGTACTTTTTATTTTGATTAATCCCAAAGCACATTCATTTTTCGAGCATATCCTTTTTAAATGTGTTCTAACTTATGCACAGAATTTTAAGTTTTCTAGTTGATTTATATTGTTTTCTACTAAACTTAGTTATTTGCTAACGCTTTGCTATGTTTAGTTTTTATTCAATTCTTAATACGTATCTTTTGTTTTGTTTTTTTCTCGCTTCTTTTGATTGTATTTAAGGAAGAAGTCTAAGCAATATAGGAAATATTGCTTTTTGTGCTCAGAATTAATATTACTCGTTTTCTTTTAAAAGGCTTCGGTTTATTAAAAGACTTATTGGAAATAAAAAATGAAAATGTAGAAGACACTATATCCCTTACGTTATTCAGCTTCAAAGCAGCTTTTAGCCTTGTATATCACGATATATCTATCTCTTATTAATTTTAGGGTTAGTGACAGTGGCGCAATCAGGATTACTATCTGGGGGGCTGGGTATATATGTATATATATATATATATATATATATATATATATATATATAGAGAGAGAGAGAGAGAGAGAGAGATAGATAGAGGAAGATATTGTTTTATGTTTTAGTTAAACTAAAACAAGGAACGGGTTGCATTCGAGACTATATAAATGAAAATCATAGTTGTCGTCTAAAAAAATTAGTCGTTTCGGTCGTCTGGGGGGGAGGGGGGCTTCAGCCCCTAAGCTCCCCCCTTGGTTGCGCCAGTGGTTAGTGAAAGACAGCAGTTGTCTGCCTGCGCGTCTAATGGAAAACGTCTTCAATGTTTAGTTTATTATGAAATAAAGGCATTTATGCTTAACTTTAATCTGCAATTCCTGTTAAATAGATTTTATAATGAAAAGGAAAAACCAAGGTAAGATTTAGAGGGATCAGGAGCAAACCTTTCCAAATAAAAACAGGACTTAGACAAGGAGACGGCCTCTCCCCAACATTGTTCAACATTGTATTGGATAAAATAATGAAAGAACTATGGAAAGGAAGGCAAGAACCTGTTCCTCGTTTCCGACTACTCCAACATATATTAGACAAGGACTCAAATAAATTACAAAAGACTTATTTACATGACAGTAATTAGACCAATTTGTACATACGGAGTATTGAGCTTTGGGGCTCCACTATTCCTTTCAATTCTTCTCGTATCCGATCTTTTTAATTTAAAGTGTTTCGTAAAATCCCAATGTCCTTATTATGTCACAAAACAAACTTATCCATAAAGATTTTTAAGTTCCATAAGTTTCTGATTTGGCCTGAACCTGATAACTGTTCATTCAAACTAAACTACATAAGCACTCGAAACCATTTGTCTCCCAACTTGCTTCACACTCAATTCCCGATAATGTTTCGAGGTGTTTGAAAAAAAGATGGCCAAGAGGCCTTGTAATCTGGACTTTTTTTTTAAGTGCTAATAGTAGATAGTTCCTATGTTATTTGCATGTTATTGCAATCATTATTCTCAAATTTACTTATTGTATATAATGTATACAGTTGTAAATATCAATAAATAGTTTTAAAAAAAAAATGTAAAATAAAAAATCAAACATGTTGATGCTCACCTAGGGAGGAATGTTTGGCATTTTTTGAAAATTTAATGAATCTATGGACAATGTGATAATTTTTTAATTTTAATTTTAATTTTTTTTTAACTGGTCATTTATGTTTAGCATTTCTAACTATAGTCTTAAACAAAAAATAATTAAAAAAATCCATTGCTATTTGATAATATTAAAATTAATTACATATCATTATTAAGATAATAATTTGTATGTTTATGAACAATTTTGGTTATAGAGAGATATATTAAAGCTACAGAAACAAATGGAAATCAACTAACAATGGGATTACTGCTGGGATATCGGATAGTACAAACGGTATTCACAGAGCTTTGATGAACTCGAGCCTCAACAATCAACTCAATCCCCAGCTTTTGTTGAGGATGCAATGGTGCTCGCAGTACCTACAGGTTAGTAGTAGCCAGAGGATTGTTTGTCGTTTGCTTTCCTGGCTCAACTGTAGGTCCTCGGTCCGTGGCTGTAGTTGACAGGACCCGTTTGAACCCTCCTTCCCCTACTAGTTTTATAAAATTTATATCATTTCAGTATTATTTTCTATATTGCAATTCAAAAATCTTTAAAGTTTCGAAATAAACGTTATGATTAGTGATGTGTCGTTACAAAAATTGTTCAATTCTCGATACTGATTTATCCATTTAAATATAAATTGCTATTACAAGAAATAACCCATATGATAGCTAAAAAAACAAACCAAAACGTAAATCTATATATATAAAAAAAAAAAAATACTATTTACAATTGTATACAGCAAACAAGTTTTGCTATATAAAACATAATATACCTAAAGGTTTTATAAAAGTATAATAATTCATTCTAAACATATTTATTTTAAAAGATCAATATTCCAAAGTTTTTTTACTACTTAAGGAGTCACTGATCTAAAAATCTTTCAATGAACACTGTAGATGTTAAAATGTACTATATTTTTCTGGATGTTGTTTAATAGTGTATTAGGAATAAAAAACCACGATTAACATGTAAAATAATTTTAATCTGGTATATCGTAAATTCTTTAAGAATAAACAATACAAACTAGTGCTTCAGGTTCATTCAGCCAATTAAATATTAGCTAATATTTCGAATATAATGGAACATTTATTTCCAATAGGATATGAATATCTTCAAGAATTAGAGATTTGGCTTGCAGTAGCAATGCTTCATTTTTCAAGAGAATAGCTTTAGTTTTAAATTCTATTCCAAGCCGCTTAGCCCAGTCGATTTATCAAAAAAAAAAAAAAAAAAAATATATATATATATATATATATATATATATATATATATATATATATATATATAAGTTAAATAGACTGAAGAACAAAACTTTAAAAAAAAGAAATAAAAGGGATAATAAAACGCACGTAATGACTGTTAAAGAATAACTGGTTTATTGCTCTGATGCAGCTCTATTTATACAAGTACATTGTTTGTTGTGACTAGAGATAGGATTAAGGCTAATACTAGACTGCTTCGGACCTTGACTTCCCCCCGCCAGTTTATGACCATCCTTCATAAAAACCAACCATCCTTTGGGCACTTAATACCAATACGGTATTAAGGAGTCCAGAGACTAATCCCCTCATGGTCAAAGGCCGAAGCAGATAGCGATACATAAACAACCTAATCCTATCCTGTCCATAGTTCTACCAACTAATTCTCTACACATATTAAAACTACTATCTTAATTCTCTATGATACAAAGTACAATAAAATAAAACTTTACACCATAATCCTTAACCTAACATAGTACAAAAGTAAAACTTTATTTACATTATAAAAACAATACTTAAACTTAACTTACAACTAAACATTCATCCAAAACTAAAATGAACTCTTTTTAAAATAAAACACACGCACACTCACACACACACACAAAACAAAAATTTCCTCTGTACAAAAATAATAAATCTTTTTTCTCTTATTTACAACTCCACATTACCCCTACTATATACAATAAAATTAATTTCACATGAACAAAATTTTCTCAAAATTTAAAAAAAAACATTTTTCTACAAACAAACAAAAAAAAAATTTACAAAAATAAAATTCTTCTTCCGTTGCTGGCAACGGACCACTCACAGATCACAATAGGAATTTTCAATTGTTCCACATGCACATTTCTCTGTTTCCGCGGCTCTTTGACGCTCTCCAGCGTCACCACGTTGTGCTCTCTAATGCAAATTACCCGGAATGGCCCTTCATACCTACAAATCTCTTTCCCTCGGTTCGTACTCTTTTTTCTATAGACGACCATCCCGATCTTGATTTTCCCCGCTACATCCCTTACCTTTACGTTTTCCCTCTCAACCCTTTGTCTCTTCTCTGTGAGTATGCGCTCACGCGCCTTCCCCCATAACTTAACGAATGCCCAACGACGGTTGGTAATAAAATTTATCATTTCCTCCCCTACTACGGTGTCGCGGAAGTCCTGGCGTCGCTCCCGGAGCCCAAAGACGATCTCCACCGGCGAATATCCCGTCGAGCTGTGGATGGAACCGTTATACGCCGCAACCGCCTTTTCCATCGCGATGTCCGGCTCTAGTCCCTTATCAACCTGATATATTCGCAGGTGGTCACTAAGGGTCCCATGAAGCCTCTCAATCCCCCCTCTGCCCTGGGGTATTTATATGCCACTTAATATCTAACTCTTTGGCCTCCGCCCTGACCAACGCGTTGTTGAATTCTAAACCTCCGTCCGACGTGATGCGATCCGGGATTCCGTATGATCTGAACCAACCTCTTAACGCCCCCAATACCGCCTCCGCCGATTTGGCCTGCACGAGATGAGCTAGGGCATATTTGCTGAATACGTCGAAGATAGTAACCCACTGGTACCCCCGCCACTTAAACGTATCCACTTGGAGGTCCGATAAGGGGAACGCTACCGTAGGTGTCTCTTCCTGTACCCACCCTGGATGATGCTGGTCGTATTTCGTGGTGAGGCATACCTCGCACGACCCAATGACCTCTTGGATCGTCCACTTCATGCCCCACCAGAAATACCTCCGTTTCAATGCTTGGAGAGTCTCCTGTTTCCCCCGGTGGTTCGTCTTCCCCTGGTGGTATGACAGGGTTACCTCCTTCTGCCGCTCGACGTCCTGTACCACCTCTACCGACCTCAGGCACCTAATAAAAGTTCGGTCGATCCCTATCTTCTCCTCCTTCCACAGCCTCTTAAGCCTGTCCCATATAGTGGCATTCCCGATATAGAGGTGATATGTCCTTCCCGCCTTAATCACCCCGCGCAGTAGTCTCACCATCGACTCCTCCCTAATCCCAGGCTCCGTCCAAATGGTGACGACCGTGCTCTTCCCATATTTCGAAAAGTCCGCCTTTGGGAGACCCTCAGTCCTGGTTTTCCAGATGATCTGGTCTCTCTTATCATTTACTATCTCATCTACTTCTTCCATGTCTGAGGGCCTCTCATCAGCGGAGCTTTCGTCTTCTTGGGGATCCTCTATACCACTGCGCGTCTCATCCTCACCTTCTCCCTCTGGTGTCCACTCCCTAAGAAACTGTCGTATATCCCCCGACGGTCCCGGTTCGTCCCCCTCAACGGCATTTATCATTAGTGCGCGCGATAACCAATCCGCAACCACGTTCTCTTTCCCAGGCTTGTACACTATCTCGAGATTGTATTGGCTGAGGAACTCCTTCCATCGCGTAACTCTTGCGGAAGATTCCTTTAACTTACCAATCCACTGTAACGGTCTATGGTCCGTGTGGACCCTAAATCTCCTTCCAAAGATATACGGACGGAAGTGATCCACAGCCCACACAATCCCGAGTAGTTCCCTCTCTAACGCACTATACCGCGTCTCCGCGTCCGTCAACCTTCGGCTCGCATACGCTACCGGCCTCTCCCCTTTCTCGTTCTCCTGTGATAATACCGCCCCCAACGCGTATTCGCTCGCATCCGTAGTTACGGTAAACACCTTATTGAAGTCCGGGAAGGCCAATACCGGCTCTCTCTGCAACTCCTCCATGCAGCGCCTGATGTTATTTTCCATTTCCGGTGTGATAAAAATTTTCCTGCCCTTCTTCAATAAGTTGTTTAACGGAACTAAGAACCGCGCCATCTCGGGGATGAATCGACGATAGTAGTTCAGGGAACCCAACAGCCGCCGTATGCCCTTAACGTCCCGCGGGATTTCCATTCTCGCAATGGCCTCTACTTTCCCTTTATCCGGCTTCACCCCGTCCTCCGATATTGTGTGCCCCAGGAAACTTATCTCGCTTTCCCCCAGACGCGACTTTTCCGCCGATAGTTTCAAGCCAAACTCCCGAATTCTCCCGAATACCGCCCTAAGATGTGCCAGATGCTCGCCCTCCGACTTACTGAAAACCAAGAGGTCATCCATATAAATCTGGCACATACTTTCATCCAAACCCCTAAGGAGCTCGTCCATTATTCTTTGGAACGTAATGGGCGCGTTCTTAAGCCCGAACGGCATTCGGGTGAACTCGTAGTGACCTCGCTCGAAGGTGAAGGCCGTCTTACACTGGTCCCTGGGGTTCATTCGGATCTGGTGGTACCCGGCTTTCATGTCTAATGTGCTGAATATCCTAGCCCCACTTAACCTATCCAAAATGTCCTCGAATCTGGGGATAGGGTATTTCTCGTCCCGGGTGTTCTCATTGAGTTTGCGATAGTCGATGACTACCCTGTACTTCTCCTCCCCGGGGGCACTCTTTTCCTCACGGCCCAGAGCGGACTATTGTAGGGGGAAGTGCTATCAACCACGATCCCTTGACGTTTTAAGCCCTCTATCTCTTCCCGGATATGCCTACGGAGCGCTTGTGGGTATCTCCTCTCCTTGACGTACGTGACCCGCTCCTCCTTCAACGGTATCTCGTGCTCCGCCCTACCGGTGACGCCCAACTTATCACCCTCCTTGAAAAAGATGTCATTGAACTCTTTTAAAATTTTCCCCCTCCAGTCTTCCGCCGTGCTCACTACTCCAATTTGCCCTTTTTCCCCTTTTAACACCGAGCAACACTTATACCGCTTTTTCCCAATCCTAATACTCCACCTCCCCTTTTTATTGCTCACCCTGGCTCCTACCTTTTCCAATAAATCACAGCCTATAATACCATTATACGACTTGGCCATTTCCCCTATTACATGGCATACTAGTTTCTCCCTTCTATCCGACCATTTTTCTAAACCCATCTCTACCTCCCCCTCAATGGTACAAGGGCCACCCAAGGTAATCAACTTACAGGAACATGCCCTTACCTGGAGTGCTCCGTTGCAGCCACTAAACTGCTCCGCCGCTCGCCGACTCAGGATGGTGCTGGAGCTCCCTGTGTCCACCAGGCACCTCACCCCTCGCTCCACTCGGATAATAGGCAGACCGCCGCTTCTCGCCCTCACGTTGTGTACCTCAATGATGCGGTCGCCTCTCCTCGGACACCCTCCTCAGGCCGCCACACGTCCAGGTTGTGCCGCTCTCCTCCGGCCGCTCCGCTCCCGTCTGCTGGTTCCCTCGTCTCCGCTGCTCCCTGGTCCTGGGTCCTCCCTCTCGGTATCCGACACCTCGGATGTCTCAGAAGATCTCGGGGATTCTGGCCGTGGTCTCTGTCTCCTCCAGACCCTGTTGATTTCCATGGGCTCACCCCGAGGATTCTCCTTCCGTCTAAACATGTAAGGGCATTGCCTCGCAATGTGCCCTTCATTCCCGCATTCAAAGCACTTTATGCGGGGACATTGTGCGACCAAGTGCCCAGGCTTGCCGCAACCGTGGCACCGCCGGTCCTCTCTCTTACTGCCAGTAGCCGGTTTTCTTGGCCCCGGCTTCCACTGATCGGCTCTTCTCGGCTGATCGGCTCTCCTTTCGGTTTCTCTGCCTCTCTACGGTGGGCCTCGAGGTCTTCGGTGCACCACCTCGGTCCAGCTCCTTTCCTCCTCCCGTTCCAGCCGGCATTCTTCTTCGCGGGCGCCCATATCCATAAGTTCTTGGGCGCACTCTACGAATCCCTTGTCTCGGGGGAAGTTTTCTTTCTTCCCCGTTTCTCGGGCTAACTGCACCTTAAGGATGGTTGCAACAAAAGCCATCCTTGCTTCTACCTCCGGTGCGCTTGCTGTCTCCCTCATTTTATCGGTCACTTTATTAAATCTTATTAGGAGCTCACCTGCATAGCGCCCGCTGCTTTGCCGAGGATGCCTGCTTTCCCTGAAGAGTTGAAAGAGGTCTTCTTCCGGCGTCCATCTTCCTCCGCCGTACGCCTTCTTCAATCTCTCTTTGATGACTTCCCAGGGCGTTTTTCTTCATCCGCCTGGATGTGGTTCAGGACGCTCCGCTTAATTCGACAAATTAAGTCTGCCCTGAGTGACTCTGCATCGTGAGCATCGAGGAGATCTTCGGCCCTCTTCGTTCCAATCCGTGCTAGAACCCTGTCAACGCTTTTCAAAAAGTGATTCAGTTCTCCTACCTCGCCCGTGAATCTCTCTATGTCCGAGACTGCCTTTCTCAGGTCCTGGGCTGTAGCCGTCCTCACTTTCAACCATGCAAGAGTATTTGCATGGGCCTCTGCCATCGTTTGCCTAGGTAGTTCAGGTAAACTGTTAGGTACTTGCAACGTCGGTGGCCTCAATATGCCGTTATCTTCCATCCGAAAAACCCTGAGCGGCAAGAAAGAAAAAATTTCTTACCTTCCCCGCTCCTCGTCCTTCCCGGGTTTCGGCACCAGTTAAATAGACTGAAGAACAAAACTTAAAAAAAAAGAAATAAAAGGGATAATGAAACGCACGTAATGACTGTTAAAGAATAACTGGTTTATTGCTCTGATGCAGCTCTATTTATACAAGTACATTGTTTGTTGTGACTAGAGATAGGATTAAGGCTAATACTAGCCTGCTTCGGACCTTGACTTATATATATATATATATAAGTTACACTATATATTTTTCCTTAGATATTTTTAATTTTAAGCTTTGACTCCTAACCATTGTAATCTATTTCTTAGAAACCCCTCGTGGGAACTTGCTCTCCTGTGAACTGTAATGTTAGCATAAAGCTTCCTAGAAGAAGCCATTGTAACCCTTTATAAACCTCAAGAAATTTTGTAATTCCCTCTCAGTACATCCAGAGCCGTCTCCACGCCACTCTTCTTTCTGATATTGTAACTTTTATTGAATAAACTTCTTTTTTAAAAAAGTCTTTACTTTTAAATTGAAGATAACTGGCGCAGTCGGTAGGACATCGTCAAACTTGAGGGCATATCAAGGATCAGTATCAACTGTTTGCTGACGAGTCCATTCAGAGGAAGACGAGACGTTAAACTGGCATGGATCTGACTATCGAAGTCATCTTAGTGTAAGTGATTTTTTTTTATTTAAGAGATATTATCTCAATATTAAACTTTTTTTTTTTTATTTTTCAATTTAATAATTTTGAATAAAATCTATTCTATTTTTAAAGAAAAGGTTATGATTTCATTACTATAACTATAAAGAAATATTTTGTTATTTAAAATATAATTTTTTATTTAATATTAAGTTAAATATTAAGTTACTGTATATTAAGGATAAATTTAATTTTCATTTCATATATTTTAATTTCATTGCATACTATCTCATTTTATTTTTTGTTTGTTATATTAAATATTTTATAAAAATGGCACCTCCCACATTAAAGAAAGAGTATCTAGAGATGATACCTGATTTCCATGGTGACCCTATGTCACTAACGCGATTTCTAGAAATTTCTGATAAACTAATAAACAAATTTTATAATCACGAAAATACTGCCGATTTCCAAAACGATTATTTAATAGGATCAATTCGTGCTAAAATTAAAGGAGCTGCCGCCGACATGGTTAATAGTAAATATATCAATACCTGGGACGATATTAAAAATGCGTTAAAACAAGGGTACGCCGACAAACGCGACGCGTACACTCTAAATATTGAAATGGCGGGAATGAAACAAGGCAACGAAACCCCTTTCGAATTTTATAATAAAATACAAAAAACATTACAGTTGCAAATTAGTTATTTAAGGAGCGAAATGCCGATGGAGGCGTTAGTCCTCACGAAATATATCGAAAAATTAGCACTAAGAGTTTTGTTAAAAGGACTGAAAGAACCGCTTGGCTCTTTCATGAGAACCAAAAATCCGATAGACCTAAATCAGGCAATAAACATGCTAACGAACGATTTTCAATTTGTCATCGACACTTATCGCCCACACCAAAACCATAACAAACCAATACACAAAAATCGCCAACAATTTATAAACTATTTCCCAGTAAACCAGTACAAAGCAATTCAACCTGCTAAAAATGTAATCTCAAATCAGTATAGACCCCAACAACCTAACCAATATAGACCCCAACAACCTAATCAATATATACCACACCAATATCATCAATATAGACCCCAACAACCTAATCAGTCAACCCCTATGAGTGCCAATAGTAATTATAGAAGTAATTCCCAATATCAGAGACAACCTGATCAAAGTGTAAAATTTAAATCTTTTCTCAATACCCCAGTTCGAAAAAACCCAAACCTAGAAATTGAAGAACTTCATAATCTAAACTCGGAACAGTCCGTAAGTGAATCCCAAATTACTGAATTACCAAATGCTCAACCACCCGACTATCCCACTGTATCATTTCCAGACGATCATCAAGAAAATCAACAATACACTGATCAAAATAATCTGGATAGTGATCAAAGTAATTTTTTAGATCCCAGCCTAGCACAGGAACCATGGACGTAATAGACCTATTTAATTTAACCCGTTTTAGTGCTCTTCCATATATAATTCCACCAAAGTCAAACTTAAAAATTCTAATAGACACTGCGTGCACAAAATCGCTTGTATCCGTCCTTGTAGCAAATAAATATTTTTTTAATAACATTACTCACGAACCATTTAAACTTACTAGCGCGCACGGTTCTTCTATACAAAATTTTAATGCTAATGTAGATTCATCTAAATTATTTCCCAACACCAAAACTCTCCTGAAATTTGGCATTTTTGACTTCCATCCTAAATTCGATTTATTGTTTGGAACAGACAGTCTTAAATTATTAGGTGCGAAAATTGATTTAGTAAATGATATACTAATCACACCTTTTGGCAATTTAACAATTCATTATGACAACAGACCCCCTCAATCTGAATATACTTACATCTTAAACAACGATTCTGAAACCGTAATCAAAATTCCAATCAAAAATATCTCAAATGGAGAAGGAATCATTCCTCATACCGATTTCAATAATTGTCTTAAAATTCATGAAGGTTTAATTTCAATTAAAAATAACGAAGCTATATGTACGGTAAAAAATAATTCGGATCGGTCATTTAGATTAACTATTAAAACCCCAATCCTTGTGAAACCAATCAGAATTTTTAAAAATAACGAATCTCATAATATAAATTTAATTAAAACAAAAGAATCAGATTTCAATGAAGTCAAAAATCTTATTCGCACGGACCATTTAAACGAAGAAGAAAAAAAAGAAATTCAAAATTTAATAAAACAATATTCTGATCTATTTTATTTAAAAGGTACTCCACTAACTGCAAATACGCAAATCAAACATAAAATCCTAACTAAAGACGAGATCCCAGTCTATACTAAAAATTACCGATATCCTCAAATATTTCAAAACGAAGTGAAAAGACAAATTGACGAAATGCTAGAGCAACAAATCATTCGCCCTTCTTTTTCACCTTACAATAGTCCAATTTGGGTAGTTCCAAAAAAATTAGACCAATCGGGAATACAAAAGTGGAGAATAGTAATTGATTATAGGAAATTAAATGGAAAACGGTCGATGATAAGTATCCTATTCCGCATATAACCGAACTGCTGGATAAATTAGGCAAAAGCAGTTACTTTTCAACAATCGACCTAACAAGTTCGTTTCATCAAATTTTATTGGATGAAGAGAGTATCCCTAAAACAGCATTCTCAACCGTAAACGGTCATTACGAGTTCCTAAGGTTACCTTTTGGATTAAAAAATAGTCCACCAACATTTATGAGAGTGATTAACAACATACTCATGGGCGTTCCAAATTGTGTTGCCTATTTAGATGATATAATAATTTACAGTACGTCCCTTCAGGAGCATTTATCAATTTTAAAGCAAGTTTTAAAAAAACTAAGAGAATCTAACTTAAAAATTCAGCCCGATAAAACCGAATTTCTAAAAAAGGAAATAGAATATTTAGGACATCTCGTCACATCAAACGGAGTAAAACCAAACCCTAATAAAATCCTTGCTATAAAAAATTATCCCATACCGAAGACTACTAAACAAATTAAAGCTTTCCTTGGACTACTAGGATATTATCGCCGTTTTATTCCAAATTTTGCACACCTCACAAAACCTTTGACCCAATGTTTAAAAAAAGGATCGAAAATTAACATCGCGGATAAAAATTATTTAGATAGTTTCGAAACCAGTAAAAATATTTTGATTAATAATCCCATCCTGCAATATCCGGACTTCAACAAAACATTTTGTTTAACGACAGATGCATCAAACGTAGCCTTGGGCGCTGTATTGTCACAGACGCACGGAGGACGAGATCTTCCGATAGCTTACGCGAGCCGTACTTTAAACGAAAGTGAATCAAAACTGTCCACTATTGAACGCGAACTTCTAGCTATTGTTTGGGCTACCAAATATTTCCGACCATATCTTTATGGCAGAAAATTTATCATTCAAACGGATCACAAACCACTTCAGTGGTTACAATCATTAAAAGATCCAAACTCAAAATTATATCGTTGGAAACTAAAACTCGAAGAATTTAATTTTGAAATAAAATATAAGAAAGGTCATGAAAACAAAGTCGCTGACGCACTATCGCGAGTAGAAATTAATTTAACAGAATCTGAAGACCCTGATACTATTATTAATGATTTAATAGAACAATTTTACCGCGAAAATGAAACATCGGAAAATGCATCTCTTATCGTAAATTTTGATGAAAATGAAAATTTAGATAATATAACAGAAGAATCTGAAACAAATTCCGTTCACTCTAATACTTTAGGAAATACAATAATCGAAATACCAATAGCAGACTCTCCAGTAAATTTAGGAAAAAATCAGATTATTTTAAATTTAGTTGATATTAATCCCGCGAAACCCAAAATCGAAAAACTGTTTAATAATACTAAAAACAGAATTATCGCTCAGATATCAAAGGAAAATTTCGAACAAGATATAATAAAATTAATTAAAGAATTCGTTGAACCAAAAGTTAAATATTATTTATTCTTTGAAACTGATTTTTATACCCAATTTTATGAAACCATGGTAAAATATTTTAAACATTCGGAATTAAATTTTGTAAAAACTACAAGTAGATTAATAGATATTCAAGATCCTGATGAACAAAATAGTTTAATAAATGATTACCACATTGGCAAAACAAACCACCGCGGTTCGGAGGAAACATTTAATCGAATAAAAAGATTGTATTATTGGCCTAATATGAAAAACTTAATTCGAATTCAAATTAATAATTGCGAAATTTGTACGGTATCAAAATATGATCGGAATCCTTTAAAACTCCAATATAACGTTACTCAAACACCATCTAAACCATTTGAAATAGTTCACATGGATACAATCACACTAGAAAACAAAAAATATTTAACTCTAATCGACTCCTTTTCAAAATTTGCGCAAGTTTATAAATTAAAAAATGGTCAAGCAACTGAAGTCGTTAATAAATTAATTTCTCATTTTTCTCATCACGGGTTACCAAAACAAATAATAACAGATAACGGTTTAGAATTTAGAAACTCATTATTATCCGATTTATTAAAATTACACAGAATCCAACTACATTATACAGCTACTCAATCACCTCAATCAAACGGACCCATTGAAAGATTTCATAGCACATTAATAGAACATTTACGGTTATTAAATAATAGAGACGAATTCAAAAAAGACGCAATGGAAAAAAAAATTAAATATGCCGTACTCGCGTATAACAACACTATTCATTCCATCACACAACTAAAGCCAATCGAAATAATATCTGGACATTTAGATATAGACTCGCCCGTTGCAATAGATCTCAATAATCAAATCATAAATGATTATGTTGCAAAACATAAAGAAAGAGTAAAAATTTTGCATGAACAAATAAATCATAGGAATCAGGTAGCAAAAGAAAAATATATAACCAGGATGAATAAAAATCGCGAAGAATTGCCAAACGAAATCCCGGAAACAGTATTTGTAGCTAATAGGCAAAAACAATCAAAATTAAAAAATAAATTTAAAAAGGAAAAGATTAAAAAAATAATTAAACATAGTAAAACCGCTGTAATTGATAAAAAACATTATAACACGCGAGAAAAAATTCATTTAAAAAATATAAAACGACCGCAAAAGAAAGGACAAACGTACAATGTTGGTAGACCCCCAGATGAAAGAGCTGGACCGAGTCAGCATTCTTAGAACTGAGATAAAGCACTCGCACCGGACACATTCTTTCGCTTAAGACAAGCTATAATTACAAGCTATAATAATTATGTTTATTTAAAACTAATTTTTTAATATTAGTAAATAATTTTTTTTTTTTTGCTTTAAAATAATTTTATTTTTCTTTAAAATAAAAAGCATAAGAAATAATTTAATATAAATAACAATTTAATATACACAATAAGGTCGCTGGATACGACTTATATTGATGTGAAAAGATGGCAGATAAAATGCCCAAACTATATAACAATAATAAAAAAAAAAAAAAAAAAATAAAGAATGATAAAAAGAATAATTATTGTTGATAAACAACATAACGAGTTCAGGGAATATGAACTCTTACTAGTTTAAGAGATGGCATTATAAGCCAAATTATGGAAAATATTTTATACAATAAAATAGTATAATTAAATGATTAGACTTTAATTTTTATAATTTAATTTTTAGGTTAGTATCAACTCTCACTGCAGGGATGATAGAAATAAAAAATGTTACTTCTAACCTTGGCGTCATACCTATCAACCTAGGACACGCTAAATTGCAAACATCCCAACACACAATAATACACTTCTTAGACTTAGGACCACTATTTACGGAATATCTTTTCGTAAATTGGCAATTTGAAAATTACCTAAATGAATCACATTATAACAATTCAGTATTAAAAGAATTAAAAGTTCACATTAATATAATTAACAGTACAAGATTTATAATTAACGAAAAAATAAATAATATTAAACTACATGATACCAGGAATAACCGAGTTAAAAGAGGATTAATAAACGCTTTAGGCACTATTATAAAAGGTATAACCGGTAACTTAGATGCGTATGATAAAAAAGAATTTTCTGAATTAATGAAAACTCTTAAAGAAAATCAGGACCAGATTGTTGACCAAATACATAACCAATATTCCATAAACAGTGATTTAATTACTCAATTTAATAATACTATTAAAACCATACAAGAGAATACGCTGCATATTGCACGAAAAATTAATGATATAGGAACCGTAGTTAACTTGTTAACAATTAAAGAATTATTAGATCACATCCAACTTATTTTCTCTTTAATTTCTACTACCATTTCTGATATAGAAACTTCTTTAACATTTTGTAAATTAAATATTCTACATCCAGCTATAATTAATACAAAAACATTGTTTCAAGAATTAGAAAAGATAGCTCCACATTACAATAACAAATTTCTTTATCCATTTCAATTTAAATTTATCCTAGATATAGAACGCACAATATCTGTACAATGTGCTTTGCATGAAAATGAGATTATTTATACTTTAGCACTTCCAATTTTTGAAGAAACTGCTTATAGTTTGTATAATTTATACCCCATTCCATCTATTGTAAAGGATGAAATCATAACAATAATTCCAAAGTTCAAATATCTCTTAAATATTAATAACAACTTTAAATTTCTTAATCATCAATGTATCAAAAGAAAAAGCATTCACCACTGTCATACAGCTGACTTATCTCACCACGATGACTTATGTATTCAAGATATTTTACAAAAATCATCCAGTGTAAATTGTCTTTACACACGTCTACATCAGAAGAAGAAAACCACATCGAAGAAATCCCAGGAACACGCTACAATCTCATAGCATTTTACAACCCGGATGATCTTCAAGTTCAACAAGAAAAAGAAACAGTAAACTATCATATGACAGGAATTTATTTAGTTAAAACAAACTTTAATTCAATTTTGTATCATAATAAAACTGTATTTTCATCCAGTCAAACTCATGGTTCTCTAACATTGTTTGATAAACAAACTTTAAATATTCAAGCCTCACAGCTTTTAAACACTACATTAGAAATTAAAAATTTAAAATTTCATGAATTACAAACCTCACATCATTCACATCTTGTATCAACAAAACATACCTATAACTCTAACACTCTACACATAATTATTTTGTGGATAATTTTTATTTGTATTATCATCTTTATATTAACCTTTGTAACTTTTATTTATTATTTTTACAAAACTAGAATTGTAACTCATTTCACCCAAAGCAGTGAAATTCGTATCTAGGTGGGGAGGAGTTACACTATATATTTTTCCTTAGATATTTTTAATTTTAAGCTTTGACTCCTAACCATTGTAATCTATTTCTTAGAAACCCCTCGTGGGAACTTGCTCTCCTGTGAACTGTAATGTTAGCATAAAGCTTCCTAGAAGAAGCCATTGTAACCCTTTATAAACCTCAAGAAATTTTGTAATTCCCTCTCAGTACATCCAGAGCCGTCTCCACGCCACTCTTCTTTCTGATATTGTAACTTTTATTGAATAAACTTCTTTTTTAAAAAAGTCTTTACTTTTAAATTGAAGATAACTTTATATATATATATATATATATATATATATATATATATATATATATATATATATATATATATATATATATATATATATATATATATATATATATATACTTGATATCCAGCTTTGCAAACCTGAAAATCTGTTGAGATTCAACCACTGAAAATCCACAAAATTTTCAGTTTTTCGCTTATATCTCTTAAAATATGTGTATATCTCTTAGTTTAACAGGGTCACGGACAAGCTACGTGAAACGGCAAGTGCGGTAGAGGTGGATGCCAAAATGGCGTTCGTCAGCACGATCCTGAAAGTCCAGCTGGCCAGGGAGACGGGGAAAAAGGTAAATTTTCCTCGAGAAAAAAACTTCATGGAATGGGCTCACGAGCTAATGGATTTGAGCGCCCGGGAAGAACAGTTTAAAGCTGAGAAGGAAGACATGGGCTGGACAAAGATAGAATATAGGAGACCTGGTGATGCGCTTGTGGAGACCTGGTGAACATAGAGAATGATTGGAGAAGGGCTATAATGAGAAAATTTAGTGATATATTCTTCAAAGAAGGGGATAAGTTAGGGGTTGCCGGAAGGGCGGTCCATGAAATACCGCTAAAGGATGAACGCGTGTCTTACGTGAAGGAGAGAAGATACCCACAAGCGCTGAGGACACACACCCGAGAGGAAATTAGGGGCTTTCGGGAACAGGGGATAGTAGTAGACAGCACTTCGCCATCTAATAGGGCGGTAAATAAAAAGAGTACATCCGGGGAAGACATGTATCGATTAACGCAAATTAAATGAAAATACGAAAGATGAAAAATAACCAATCCCGAGGTTTGAAGATATAGTGGATAGGTTAAGCGGGGCGGTAGTATTTAGCACACTCGATCTTAAGGCGGGATATCATCATATCAAGATGGACCCGGGGATTAATGTAAAACCGCTTTTACATTCGATCGTGGGCATTACGAGCTCACTAGAATGCCGTTTGGGCTTAAAAACGTGCCCATCACATTCCAAATGCTTATGGATGAACTCTTGAGAGGGATCGATGAAAATTCATGCCAGATCTACATTGATAAACTTTTAGTATTTAGCAAGTCCGAGCAGGATCACGTCGAACACTTAAGGGCGGTTTTCGAAAGGATCCGACAGTTTGGGTTAAAACTTTCGATGGAAAAATCGCGTTTAGGGGAGAGCGAAATCAAATTTTTAGGGCATTCCATTTCGATGGAAGGGGTGAAACCGGATAAAGGAAAGGAGGAAGCTATTGCGAAAATGGCGATCCCACGGGACTTTAAAGGAATCCGGCGTTTGGTGGGGTCCTCTAATTATTATCGTCGCTTCGTACCCGAAAAGGCGCGTTTTCTAGTTCCCATTAATAACTTGTTGAAAAAGGGGAGGACAATTTTTATTTCTTATCCAATTATTGCGTTTCCGTATTTTGAAAAAATGTTCACCATAACAACAGACGCCAGTGAATACGCGCTAGGAGCAGTTTTGTTGCAAGAGAGCGAGAAGGGATATAGGCCCGTAGCGTATAATTGCAGACGGTTGACTGACGCCGAATCTAGGTATAGCGCGTTAGAGCGTGATATGCTCGGGATTGTGTGGGCTGTGGATCACTTCCGGCCGTACGTTTTTGGAAGAGATTTCCAGTGTAAGCTGATCATAGACCCTACATTGGGTAGGGAAGCTGAAAGAAACCTCTGCGTGAGTGACGAGGTAGAAGGAGTTCCTCAGTTAATACAATCTGGAGGTAGTTTATAAACCGGGGAAGGAAATGTAGTGGCCGATTGGCTGTCGCCGATAGGGCCGTCAGGGGGTATCCTGCAGTTTCTAAGGGAATGGACTCCGGAGGGGAGAAGGTGGAGAGGATACACAGAGTGGAGACGATGAGCCCCAAGAAAAACTGACTAAGCCGGGAAGGACGTATCACCTATATATTGGGACCGCCACTATATTAGATAGAGTCAAGCGGCTTTGGAGAGAAGAGAAGATAGCGGTCGATCGGACTTTTATCAGGTGCCTAAGATCGGTAGAGGTGGTTCAAGATGTTGAGCACCAAAAGGAGGAGGTAACCCTTTCATACCACCAGGGAAAGGCAAATCACCGGGGTACTCAGGAGACTCCGAGCGTTGAAACGGAGGTATTTCTGATAGGGCATGAAACGGACGATTCAAGAGGTCATTGGGTCGTGCGAGGTATGTCTCACCACGAAATACGACCGGCATCTCCCAGGGTGGGTTCAAGAGGCCACGGTAGAGTTCCCATTGTCGGACATCCAGGTAGATACGTTCACATGGAGGGGTTATAGGTGGGTTACCATCCTGGACGTTTTTACTAAAATGCGCAGGCTCACTTGGTACAAAATAAGTCCGCGGAGGCAGTTCTAGAAGCCTTAAGGCATATGGGATACCGGATCGAATTTCTTTGGATGGAGGTCTCGAGTTCGATAATGCGCAAGTTAGGGGCAGAGGCATCCCAAGGGCAGAGGAGGTATTGAAAGATTGCATGGAACCCTCCATAAATATCCATATAAACGGATCTATCAAGTGAACAAGGGTTTGGAGTCGGATGTCGCGATGGGAAAAGCGATTGCCGCGTACAATATTTCTATCCATACAGTAACGGGGTATTCACCGGTAGAAATTGTATTCGGGCTCCGAGAGCGAAGGCGCGATTTTCGGGACACAGTAGTGGGAGAAGAGATGGCGAAATTCATCACCAACCGCCATTGGGCATTTGGGAAATTTTGGGAGAAGGCGTGTGGGCGCATAGTTAGTTGTGAAGGGCCGTTCCGACTTATAAGTGGAATAAGATTTTCGGTTTCGTTCTGCTATTCGAACCAGTTCCAGTTTTCGTTCTGTTCCACTTTTTTTTCCACGTCAGTTTAACTAACCTAGAAGTGAAGGGCCGTTCCGACTTGAAGCCGAATGAGATTTTACGGTCTGTTCCAATTTTCGTTCCACGTCAGTTTGACTAACCTACTACCTACTTATCATGCAGTTTCGTTCCATCCCTTGTTGTGAATTTGGGCTGTTAATCTCCTTCTATTTTATGATTAAGAAACTATAGCTATGTAAAGTTATTAAAAAAGTTGCATTCTTTTAAAATAGTTTTATTCAATAAAGCTTTCTGCTTTCTGTTGAACCGCAGCCATTAACATTTCTCATATCCTTTATGGATCAACACATTTTGCTTTTAATTAATCTTCCACAGGTCGTGCCGTTGTATTTTTTACAACACTCGACTTGTTCTCTCTCTCTCTCTCTCTCTCTCTCTCTCTCTCTCTCTCTCTCTCTCTCTCTCTCTCTCTCTCTCTCTCTCTCCTCTCTCTCTCTCTCTCTCTCTTTCTCTCACTCTCTCTCTCTATATTTATATATTTATATATATAATATATATATATATATATATATATATATATATATATATATATATATATATATATATCTCGCTTCCGGTGAGCCTTAGCTATTCCTCAAGATACTATTGTGTTTGTCGCCTGTAACTTTTCAATGTGGTAGGAGGGATAGTTTCCTGATTAAAAAATATTTAGTCCTCAGTGTTGCACGAAGTAGAACAAGTTACCGCTCTCATTTTTTTTTTTTTTATCGGACCTTTCTCGGCAATCAGCTGGATTCGATATAATTTAAATAGTATTCTTTTGCATTTTTGCTTTCTTTATCTCAGTCAGCGATAATATTCGGAATGTTTTGATTCGGTGGAAACCTATAACATTGTAATATATTCCTCGAATTTCGCAGAGCTAGACGAGAAAAAAAAAAAAAAAAACCGTACAATCAAATAAAAATTTGGAATTTAGTAAAGAGGAAACAGAAGATGTTCTATATCATAATACAGAAACCTATGTAGAGTAATGGAGAGTAATGGTAGTAATGGAGATGACGCGGGGGGGGGGGGGGCATCCAGTAGATATCTACATTTTATTTGTAAAAATCATTCCTCAAAAAACTTTATTTACAATAATTAAACAACAACCATTTTAGACCTGCAAATAATTATATCTGACAATAATATTGTAAATAAAAAATTATCTATTTATAACTTTGTTTTTATTATTTTCAATTATATTTCCATTTACGTTCAAAATATTATTCTCTCAGTTAATATTTTGTACAAAAGAAGTTGCCGAGCTCTGTCGTCAGAACAGAAAATTTCACAGAAATCAGTTTACGGGAAGGGGAGGGAACTAGGGTTGGGCGATAGTCGATAGTTACTATCGATATATCATGCCTATCGATGGTCACTATCGAAAATGCTGACTATCGATAGATCTTTTTTTACAAATTTCAACTTTTAAAACATTCGGAATAATGCTGATCTGTCTCTGTCCAGTGTCGAGTTCTTTTGAAGTTAAATTCGGAATTCCTAGAGCTCAAGGGTTCTCTTAAAGATTAAGCCAAAGGAAAGCAGAAATGCTAGTTTTTCTTTCGGGAAATATGTGGCTCAAGGAAAACATTTGACTCTTGAAATTAACTATTTCGTTATTTTTCTTTTTTGAAGATTTGATTTGTTTATTACACAGACCAACAAAAAAAATGTTTTTGAAAACTTTTTTTTACTTTAATAGCTGATTTGTATAGATTTTTGTGTGCTGAATCGAAATCTGGTCTTAGTTCTTTTGTATCACCTATAGTTTTTGAGAAATTTGCTTTTTTTATATAATTTAAAAAAGCATATATAACTGTTTCATATAAATATAAAGCATTATATAACTGTTTCATGAGGCCTAACTTTATATGTAGAGGTGATAAGAGAATGTTTCTAGGATCTACAAGGTTTTTGTGGAGAATGTTCTTCTCGCCGGGTATTAAAGACTCCCTTACTGACCAGTTCTTTCTGCACCAATCCCTTGCTCTACTGTCCCATTCACACAAAAAACATGGAACTTTGGTGAAACCGCCTTGTTGACCAAGAAGCAACCATGTTACTTGGATCCAACCAAGAGCCGAATAGCCAATTTTATTCAACACAATTTCTAGGCTTTCATGGCTTTCTTTTATATTTTCAGAATATGGTGCAACAACAGGTATAGATGCATAAGCGTTACTATTGTGTAATAAAACAGCTTTTAAACTAGTTTTGGAAAAATTAATAAACAGCCTCCAGTTTTCTTTTTTATATTGAACACCAAACTCTTTGATCTGACCTGGAATGTCTGAGCAGTACACTAAATCACCTTCTTGTTCAAAAGATTTCGAAAACTCTCTCTTCCTATACACATATATGCTAGTTACAACTACCAACAAGTTATTTTCTTTTAGTCTAGAACCAAGCAATTCAGCTTTTTCTTTTTTCAACCCAACATTCCTAACTAAGTCGTTAAGCTCAATCTGAGTAAATAGTTTAGACTCTATATTTGCTGTAGCACATTGGAACTCTTCATCATCTTGCTTATCTATATCTATATCTGTTTCAGCAGTGCTGCCAACTTTTCTGCATCCAGCACAAATTATTTTACAATTGTATTTGTAGTATATAAAAGCTGTTAAATTCTGTAATAAATCAAAACAATTAATATATTGAGGGGCAAATGTGAAAAAATGGTAGGTGATACGGCTTAATAAGCGTCATATTTGGATGTAGCACCCTAAAAAACAGAATAATAAAGTGTTTTAAGTAAAAATGTTTTTTCATCGTTAAAAATTAAAATAAATTAGTTTTTTTTCTCTCATCTTTATGATATAATCTTATAATTTATAATCCTACAAATTTCAAATAGTAGGTAGATAACTGAATTTAATTAAATTAGTTGAAATTCTTTATTGAATAGCTTTGAAAAAATAAGAAGAAACTATAGATAGCAATCGATAGTTTTCAACCGATAGTATCGGCCTATCGATAGTGCTAACTATCGACTATCGCCCAACCCTAGAGAGAACCAAGAGCAGTAAGATCAACGGCTGTAGTGCTCTGAGCGGATGATAAAGTGAGGCCGGGAAGGAGAGATCAGTGGGAATGACCTTGGTTGGAAAGAAACGGGAGTTGCAATCTATACCCTATCTACACAAGGCTGGAACCAGTTCCAAGTTCCGTTCCACTCAGAATGACCCATCACTAATAGTTAGAGAGAAACAAAAGCGGGTTGAGCGAGAGAATGTGAGAGTGTGCGATGTTACAGGGAAAATTAAAATCGGGATGGTTTGATAAAATTTGATAACTGAATTCTGACGATAAATGCTAATTAAAATTACAATAAAATTAGTAGCACAAGGGCAATTTTTTTTTTTTAATGGCTGTTGACATTATTGTTTGAGTTGGTGCTTTACAATATGTGTGGTTAATTTACAATCGTCATAACATAATACAATATAACCTTTAATTAAATACATTATAACCTATGATACAAAAATATATATAATAAAAACATGCTATGTTGCTCTTGGGGTTTATGGTAAATACTGTGTTACTATCTGAATTGAACTGTAGGGTATCAAATCTTAATAATAATTATATAAAAATATCGATTGATATTTTAGTCATATGTAAAAAATCAGAAGGTTACATATTGTAAAAAAGTAATGTGTGAAATAAAAATATAAAAAGTGAAGTTATATTTATTTGACTAAAAAGTTCTAAAATCTCTGAAGCTATAAAGACAGCAACAATTTGGTGACCTCGACGTTCACGATGCCGCAAGACGGGAGTGATGATGGCGAAACAGATGAAAAACAAAGAAACAGATATAAATAAGGAAGAAGTAAAAGTAGAATCTAAACCAGAATTGGAAATTTAAAAAATCGCTGAATATTCCAAAAGGAAAGCTAAAATATAGAAACCAGAACCAAAGATAAGGAAAAATGAAGATGTGGCTGAAATAAAACCAGAAACTTTGAAAAAAAAAAAAATAGCCAAAAGAAAATATACTCTGGATACAGAAAGTACGTTCAGAAATAGATAAAATAAAAGTATATGAAGGAAAGTGAAGCGAAAAAGAAAATTGTGTTAGAAGAAAATAAAGTTAAGCCAGTCAATGAGAATGAAAAAAAATATTAGAAGGTAATGAAGTTAAAAACAAAATTGAAGCCGCAGAGAGGCTAAGACAGAAAACAAAAAGCTGAAGAAGCAAATATAACAAAAGCTGAAGAAGCAAATAAAACAAAAAGCTGAAGAAGCAAATATAACAAAAGCTGAGGAAGCAAATAAAACAAAAGCTGAAGAAGCAAATAAAACAAAAAGCTGAAGAAGCAAATATAACAAAAGCTGAAGAAGCAAATAAAACAAAAAGATGAAGAAGCAAATAAAACAAAAGCTGAAGAAGCAAATAAAATAAAACAGAAATTAAAGAAAAAATAAGAAAGAATAAGTATTTAAAAAACATATAGACCTAAATAGGAAAAACAAGGAGGAGAAAAGCCACAATAGAAGGTGAATCAAAGAAGATAAAAGAGAAAGGAGAAAAATTAAAATTAGAATCTGAAAAACAAAAGAGAACGATTAATGAAGAAAAAGTTATAATTGAAATTAAAAAAGATGAAGAAAAGGTGTTACAGAATGCTCAAATAAAAAAAAAAAAATGGAAGAATAAATATTAACAATACACTCCAAAGCTAAAAAAGAAAAAGTGAGTTAAAAAAAAGAAAAAAAGAAAAAGAATCTGTTTAAAACAGGAAAAAGGAAAATGCAAAGATACAATAATGAGGTAACAACAAAAATGGGTAGAAGAGTCAGGTTTTCCCAGCGTTACCTGCAGTGATCAAATGCGAAATGTTCCTCTAGTGATTAATAAAGGTAATGAGTGAAGTGGATTATTATCATTTTATTTTATTTATTTATTTTTTTTTTAATTTGTTATGGTTTTATTTTATTTTTTTTTAGAAAGAAAAAATAATTGTTATGTAAAATATGTTAGGTATAATTATGTTTTGTAAAAATTTTTTTTTCAGTTTAGAAAAAGTGCTTATTTAGATAGTTTTCTTTATTTTTTGGCATGACAATGTAATCTCAAAGTCAAAATTGATATCGTAACATAGTGATGTTACTGGGAGAGGAGTAATGTAGGGTATCAAATCGTATTAATAATTATATAAAAATATCGATTGATATTTTAGTCATATGTAAAAAATCAGAAGGTTACATATTGTAAAAAAGTAATGTGTGAAATAAAAATATAAAAAGTGAAGTTATATTTATTTGACTAAAAAGTTCTAAAATCTCTGAAGCTATAAAGACAGCAACAAATCCTTATTAATTATTATTTTATTGATTACCATTATTGGATTCTAATCTAATACGTGCAAACCAATTCAGTATTACTTTAGTGGCATTTAGGAAACAGAATAATTATCATGAATATTAACTTACTTTATTTATTAAAACGATATATATATATATATATATATATATATATATATATATATATATATATATATATATATATATATATATATACATCCATATATATATATATATGGATGGAACTATAGAATGAGTATACAATTACTATATTATAAGGTCAGCACACAATTTACTATTTATCAACTTATTACAGACTATTACAAATATTTGGTACTTATCAAAATGGAGTATGGGTCTTCAGTCGGCGTATTGAGTCCGGTCATAATCAGGGCTTCCTTCCTATCTCTCTGGGTTGGACATCCAAGAGATCATCGCTGAGGACCTCCAGCATCTCCCCTCAGCCACCTCACTTCCAACTGTCTCTCATCTCTTCGTTCACTCTCCGTCGATCAAACTCTTCCACCAAACTATATCCTTCTTCGTTTCCAGGGCTGTGAATATATACACACTTATCCCTTCCCCTTTTCTTTTAGATTCTTTTGTCTGAAAGCTTTGATTTCTCTGTCACGATGTTCTTTGCCTCCTATAAACTTTTGTAGAAAAAATATTTCAGGTCAGCAGCGGTGGTCCTTCCGAAGGTTTGACCTGACCCAGATCCCCTTTGAAGGGTTTTATGGCTTATCACTCATATTTTAGACTTCAAAGGAGTGCCGGCCCTTTTTGATCACGCCGTCTTATTATTAATTATTAACAAAACATCACTCCGAGTACCCATAATACATTGCAAACATATAATACAATAATAGAATAAAGATACAATAAATGAATAAGTAATCAAAAAAATTAGTCTTCATTTAATATGAACTAAACAACTTAACAACAATTAATATAAAATAACGTTTTTATGGTACATCGCTTACAAAAATTGTATCTAGATGTATTGAGTTTTTTTTTCTGTCATCCGGCAACAAGCAAAAGGTATGAATTGATGATAATAAAATGAAATACTTACTTAATCGAACTACTGATAGCGAAAATAGAGGAATGAATTAATATTTACATGATTTTCTCTTTGTATTTAGGTATGGATAATAATATGACCTGATCTTATGAAATTTAATTATAAAATTAATTAATTCGTCAAGTGGAATGTATATTCAGCTGACGCCGTTTTCTTTTGTTTTGACAAGACAGAAATCACTCTTTATTTTAAATTTTGGCCGAGGGTTTTCTCCTTCTCTAGTTTTCTTAATCATTGTTACTAATGCTTTATATTCTTTTTCATTAATCAAAACTTTTATTTCAGGGAATTTGATCATAACATTTGATTGTTTTTTTCAATAAATTTGTCATTAAGTAATAAATCCGTGTACTTCTTTGTCACAGATGAAATTGGAATCAGATTATCAGGTTCGGTAATCACGGTTTTGAACTGGAATGATAGTAACGACTTTTTTCTCTCGGTGGGAACGATAGACCGCCCTACTTCAAGTTTTTTGGCTTTTGATAAATCGGTTTATCATCTCCTAGCTTCCTTACCAGAGAATTCTGGGGTGGTTCAAATTTTACTTCCCTTTCGTCGGGAATAGGTTGGAGTTCTTGTAGCGCTTCCATTCCTCGTATAAAAGCGTCTCTTTTTCCCCAGGCCTCGGAAAGATTTCGGATGATAAAATTTTTTTGTTGCGGCGATTGGTATCTATTTTCCACACCCTTTTCTCGGTATCCAGTGTAGTTACCTTGGTTGAGATTTTGGTAATTGTTCGGTTGACGTTGATTTTTATTATAGTTATGTTGGAAATTACCCTGCCTGTTATTCCCATATGATTTGTTATCTCTCCTCATATTTACATCTACATCTGGAAGACAGCTTTGTTTAATTGATATGTTCTGGCAGTTCGGGGTTCGATAGCACTCCCTCCTTTATGATCTGTCAGGTTTTTGTTTGTGACCTACTGATACCTCTTCTAGGATAGTTTTTTTAATGCGTTGCAAATGGTCTAAAAATGACGCGGCGGTTTTTATAGCCAGGGTATTAACGCTTAGTTCCACCGTAGCTCCGAAATGTGAACTTAGTCTTTGGCAAAAAAGTTCCTCGTTATATGGGTGAACGCATTCTTGGCTACGTACCAACAGCTTGGTGAAATATGCAGTTGGTGTCATGTGAAGGTTGTCAATGTAACGTTGGCCCTCAATTTCGCTTATAACTAGGTTATCGAATGGGGACCCGTGGTATCTTTCTCTAAAACGATCAATGAATGTTTCATAATTATAGATGTCCTTTCTTCGAGTGATGTAACATTCCTTTCAAGAATTTCCTTAAAACTCTGTCTAGCTCCCATCTGTATCCGAATTGATCGGAAGCTTGGTTAAGGTTATTTATAAATTCTAGGGGTAGATTCACTCGATTATTTTCGAAATCAAAAATTGTCTTCGATTTCCTTTCTTCGTAATTAAGATGTTGGCATGGCCTGTTACGGTTATCGAGAAATTTATCTACCTCCCGAGTTGGTGTGCTTTTACTCGGCACATGGTATTGGTCTCGGCACGGCTCTGCGTTTAATACGGGCTCGATCTCCTGTGAAATCAAATTGACCTTTTGATGAAATGACTTCATTGTATTCTCAATATCGGATAAAAGATCAACTTGACGTTGATTAATAGTTCCGACTTCTTTATTAAGTCTTCCGTTTAAATCACAAGCGGTTTTGTCAATTTGTCCATTGATTTCATGGTGGATGATTTTATTTGTAGTTTTAATTTTTTCATCACAAATTTTTAATTGGCGCGCTAAATTATTGTTCATTTGTTTGTATCCTGCTTAGAACTTCCTGTTGATATCCGATTGAATTTCCTTGATTGATGTTAAGTGGTTTTCAATTCTATCACTTAATTGTGTAAACCGTGCATTTAATTGATCAGTTATAACTGTTTTTATTTCTGTCATTGGTTGGGAAAGATTCGGCACTTAACTGTCGGTCTATTTCCATTAAATTCGGCGTTAAAATCTGCTCTGGAGTGGTTGGATTTGTGTACGAGTTTGATCCGGTGGTTTTGGCAGAGTTAGATCTTAATGAGATTTTTCTAGAAATTTTGAAAACAGGATGTGTCTTTGTGCACGAGCTTTTCCTAGTAGAGTGGGTAGACCGAAGGGCATACTTCCGGTTTTTAATTGTGCATTCCGCTTTGGGTGAGGACGTACCCGAATCTACACTCATTTTAAATAGTTAAATCGCAAGTGAAAAAATTCAAAATGCTAGCTAGATATGTCAAAAAAACACAACAAAAAACAAATATAAGATGAAAAGTTATATATACAATAACAAAAAATTAAATATTTAACATGCACAATTCCTAAATTTCTCGGTTCAATAAGAAATTTGGAAAGAAATAAGGGGCATTCCAACTAAAGCCGGAGAAACCACAGAGTGCATTATTTGTTCTATAGGAGCTGCTCTGGGAGTTAAGCTCGGAGTAGAGGATATAGACTATTTGGAGCGAAAACGACCGAGGCGAAGGCCCCAGGCCCACGTCTATTATCGCACGTTTCGTTCCGAGGACTGTTCTTGATGTGGTCATCCGACTCCGAAAGGTGAAGACAGATTTCTCCACGCGACACCTAGGATGGGACAGCGATGAGAAAATTTATATAGGTGAGGATATGACGCACAATAACCGACATCTCTATTGGCTGGCGAGACAAAAGAAGGCTACCGGCAGGGTTAAATACGTGTGGTTCGCAGGAGGACGTGTGAGATGTCGGCGCAATGATGGTCACCCAGTAGTCTACATAAAAGAAAAAAAGGACTTAAGACATTTTTGACTGACTCCTTATAGTTCTTACCCAATTTAATTTTTTTTGCATGTATATATATTTTATTTTTATTTTTTAGATTTTTTTTTTTTTTTACCACAAAAGAATGGTTTTATTATTTTCAATTCCGGAATTTATATTTTTAATTTTCAATTTCACATACCTTTCTATGGATTATTAGTTCTTGTATGGCTCTCAATGTTTAAATTCTTAAATTTATATTCGATATTTATATTTTTATTTTTTTTAGAAGTGAAACAATGAAATGTTCCTTTTTCCTTAATTATTTTTCCAGTACATTATGGGCTTTTCTATAATTTACTTTCTTCTCTCTGCTCTCATGACTAATATCCTTTTAATCTGCCACGTGAACTCCCAATCCCTCATTGCTCATTATGATGAATTCCTTCACCACTTTCTCCATAATTAATACCACATAATTGCCGTATCAGAAACCTGGTTCAAACCAACTATCCCTTCTTCCTCAGTAAACTTACCTGAATATACACTCATTCGTCATGACCATGCAGACCGAAAAGGTGGAGGGGTCGGCTTGTACGTTCATGATATCATGAGAGTTAAAACCCTATACAAATCACCCCCTCCTGATTCTCTACACATAGAATATATATTTACGGAAATCTCCTTTAACTCATCCTTACCTCTTTACGTCGTCGTCTACCGCCCTCCTCAAGTTAAATTTGAATCCTCTTTTCTGACATACGTACCATTGTACAATAACATAATCATGGCAGGTGACCTCAACAGTAATCTACTTTTCGACTCTCCTGACAGGACATACTAGAATTGATATACTCCCTTGACCTATTAATTGTTCCTTTTCAACCGACCCATCATACCCAGTTTACGGTTTACATCACTAGACCTCATTGTCATTGACTAACCTAAGAATCTACTCTCGTTTTCCCTAAATCCAATGCCATTTCTGTCTTACCCTGATCTCATTCAGATATCCTATCACATTCTCACACCAATCTTCATCCCTTTCCTGGCGAAATCTTGACTCATTAATTCCTGAAAGCATAGATCCTTTACTTGACACGTTATCCCAATCCTTAGAGCCCATATTTTCTTCCTACTCCATCGATGAGATGGTTGAATGCCTCTTATCAAATTTCCTTTCATTCCTTAATCACCTAGCACCACTAAAGACATCCACTTTCGGACGGTCCCTCGCTCCCTGGATTAGCCCAGAAATTAGAGAATTGATGAAGAGAAGAGATGCTGCTAGTAGGCGCTTCAAGGGAACTCGAATTCACATTCGCATTCAAACATCTCCGAAACCTTGCTCAGACTTCTGTGCGACGTGCCAAGGCACAGTATTTCAATAATATCCTATTCCAAGCTTCTGATCCTAAGTCTAATCCTAAGAAAATTCTAAAATTCTCTATTGCCGGCTCCACCCCCAGTATCAACTTCCCTATTTCTCCTTATGAACTTTACTATTTTTTCGCTAACCCCCTTCCTAACAAGCCAGGAGTTAGTGTTGATACTTGGTGCTGTGAGGACGTATATTTAGTGAGCTCCTAGGGATTAAGTATCTACAACTAGCGATAAGTAGCATTTTCCTTTTATTTAATATATTTAAATATTTTTTTAGGAGGCTTTTTTTTTTCTTTCTCTATTTTAAATACTTGTTTTTTTTTTTTTTTTTTTTTTTTTTTTTTTTTTACTTACTATAAAAGTAAGTAAAAACCATGGCGGAATCCCCGCCCGCTAAGCGGAAAAAAGCTAAATTCAAGGAACCTTTCCCATTAAATAATGAAAAAAACAAACAACATAATTACAAACGATTCTTAATTATAAAAAGAATCGGTTGTGATAATGATGGAAATCCATTCGATTTCCAAAAAGTATCACCATTTTTAATATATAAAAGCCTAAAAAATTTAATCGGTGATGTAAAAGCTGCAAAAAAGTTAAGAGACGGTACTCTTCTAGTTGAAGTTATTTCAGAAATTCAATGGAATAAATTACTAAAATGTGAAAACCTAATCAAGAACTTTCCTGTCAAAGTAGAACCTCATGGCAAACTAAATCAAAGTAAAGGAATTATATGGTGCTCAGATCTAAATTGTTGTTCCATTGACGAAATAAAGGAAGAATTAAAATCACAAAACGTAGAAGATGTAAAAAGACTGACATATTTCAAAAATAACGAAAAACATAACAGTCATAATTACCTCATTACTTTCAATAATCCTACTGTCCCCACAGAAATAAAAATAGGCTTCTACAATATCACTGTTAAGCAATTTATTTCAAACCCAACGCGTTGTTATGTATGTCTTAAGTTTGGTCATACAAAAACGTTCTGCAAAAAAGAGCCACTGTGCAGGTACTGTGGTAAACTTAAACATGAAGGGGTTGAATGTAATAGTCCCATAAAATGTGTAAATTGCCAGGGTCAACACGACTCTTTTTCGAAAAATTGTCCTATTTTTTTTAAAAGAAAAAGAAATTAAAAGCATCCAAGATGGTGAAAAAATTACTTATCTAGCCGCAAAAAAAAAATATGAAGTACTACATCCAATAACAATGCATGTAAGTTTTTCCAATATTGTAAAAAACAAAGTATCAGTTAGTGTACAAACAGACGATTTAAGAAATGATCGCTCTATTTTAAAAAAAAAAAACGTTAGAGCCAGTTACTAACGACAAACCTTTACCTATTGGACACTCGAATATGAATGATATCCGAGATTCCCCCTCCACACTCCCACCTCCCACTCCACTCCCTCAACCCATCCCCCACCCGTCCCCTTCCACATCCCGGGTAACCAACCCACTCCCCCCCTTAACTCCCTTTAACCCTTCCGGGCAAAATTCTGCAAAAATTCCGGAAACCCCCATTAAACCGAAGGTTTCACCTTCGGAAAAAGAAAACTCTAACGAAATGGCCTCTCCCCCTCCCCCCTTCGGTCGCCAAGATGACCCACAGGGCGGGTGGACTATAGTTAGAGAAAGAAAATCGAGAAGTAAGTCTCGAACCAAACCTACGATTCGAAATCCGAGTATAGAAAAAATGGATAGCAATTAGTATTAAAACTAATATCTATTAATAATTTAAATTTACATTAAATCACATGATTAAAAATTAATATTATCATTATCTCAAAACTACAATACTATAAATATATCCTAATCTATTTAATCCTTTTATTTATTAAATTATCCTTTATCAATTTATTCTTGTATGACTTTTTCTTTTACATTTTACCCTCACTTTATAAAATGACATTTTCAAATATTATCCCACGAATCAGGAATAGTTTACTCAGAAAACAAAAAGGACTAAAAATAATAACTAACAAATATCAGCCGAAAGCCATCTACACCCAAGATAGAAAATTACTGCCAAGTAGAGAAAATAAGAATAATGATCCGAGGAAAATAAAGATAAACAAATTAAATAAAATTAAGTTAAAGATTCTAATTAAAATCATAAAATTTTCTAACTACAAACATCCTAGTCCGAGTAGTTCCCTTCTAACCACAAACAATAACAAGCCCGCTAGCTATCATAACGAAAATAAACAACCCTCTAATTCATTGTATAACCCACTCCAACTTATTAAATACACAATATATAAACACATATATAATAGATTCATTCATCAACGCAATAGATCTAAAAATATATTATTCTATGTCATAAAAACAAATAATGATATATATAATCATATTATGATAATTAATTATAGTCCAAATGCATTTATATCTCTAAAAACTCATAAAATTATCGTAATAAGAATTATTAGTCCATATAGGAAATTTACAAGACAGAAAATAATAAATTTTAATATAACAGTGCTAAAACAAACAATGATATGGATATTAAATAAATTGAAACAGAATAATAAATGCATAAGGATTAATGATGTAATATGTTCTAGAATGTATAACCTATTATTTTTTATTTTGTATTTTTATTTTTTGTTTTTCTGTTTTTTTATTTTTATTTATCATTGTATGCCAAGATACACTAAATTCCTAAACATATATAACTACATGGGTAGTAGAAAAAAATATATAATGTTTTACAATTATCTTATCCAAATCTCATGAATAACTACACAAATGTTATCCAATGGAACCTTAACGGGACAACCTCACAATATGAAGAATTGAAGCTACTCATAACAGAACATCAACCTGGAATAATTTGCCTTCAAGAAACACATCTAAAACCGCACAGTAAATTTAAAATCAAGAATTACCAAATATTTAGAACCGATAAAATAACAGATAACCGAGCCTGTGGCGGAGTCTTAACGGCAATACACAACAATTTAATCGCAAAGGAAATAAAAATAGATACTCCCATTCAAGCAATTACCACAACAGTTAATACGAACATAAAAATAAATATCTGCAACATCTATCTACCACCCACCGAACCTATTAATGAATATGATTTAACAAAACTTATCAATAAGCTCCCACAGCCTTTTATTATCCTTGGTGACGTAAACGCACTTCACAAAAGCTGGGGAAATAGAGCGAACAACTCACGAGGAAACATAATTAAACGAATCCAAGATAATTTCGACTTGTTGCTGCTTAACACAGGATCGATGACACACCTATGCCCTAAAAATGGATCATTCACAGCAATAGATATAACCCTATGTACACCGACCTTATTCACTTTACTCGAATGGAAGGTAATAAATGACCCCCACAATTCTGACCACTTCCCAATCCTCGTGAAAATGATTAGAAGACACACCACCGGGAAAAGACATTGGCTATGGGACGTCAATAGAGCACAATGGGACCTCTTTCAAAACAAAATAAAACTAGATCATGCTAGTGGAAATATTAATCAAATCAACAGCTACATCACTCAAGAAATAATAGAAGCAGCACAAGCCTCAATACCAAAATCAAATCCATCTTCCTCTAATCCAAAGCCAGCATGGTTTGATAATGATTGTAAAGAAATCATTAAAAAAAGAAACCGTGCATTAAATAAATTCCGAAAATCACCGTCCACAGTAAATTTTATAAACTTTAAAAAATTAAAAGCCCAGTCAAGAAACCTTATCAGAAACAAGAAAAAAAACAATCATGGAACAACTTTGTAAATAATATTAACACAAGCACACCAATTCGTACAGTATGGAGGAAGATAAATGCCATTAGAGGGAAATACTCAAACGAGCAACCGACCCTTGAAATAGAAGGGAACATCGTATATAAACCTTCAGTATTAGCCGAAAGATTCGCAGAACACTACGCAGAGACATCATCTTCAACCCATTATAATCTGCAGTTCCGACAAAAAATCAGCGAACAACAACCAATCCATTTTGAAATCAATTCAAATAACAACAATCAAACATATAACTTACCAATAACCGAATGGGAACTTAACACGGCGATATCTTCCCTAAGAATGTCCGCTGTTGGACCAGACAGCATCCATAATTCCATGCTAAAAAATATCCCAACAGACCAAAGAAAACACCTCTTAAAATTTTACAACAAAATATGGTTGGAAGGTGAACTCCCAGAAAAATGGCAAGAATCCATAGTAATACCCATCTTAAAACCAGGAAAAAACAAATTGAAAGAAGAATATTACCGACCTGTATCTTTAACGAGTTGCTTATGCAAGTTAATAGAAAAAATCATTAATAAACGCCTTCTATGGTATCTTGAGAAGAACAGGCTTCTGACTGACTTTCAATGTGGGCAAAGAAAAGGAAGATCGACTGTTGACCATCTCGTATCACTAGAAGCCGAGATACTGAACACCTTCATCAGTAAACGCGAATGTCTAGGCATTTTCTTTGACATTGAAAAAGCCTTTGATACAGTCTGGCGACCAACCATATTAAAACAATTATATGACTGGGGGTTCAGAGGAGCCCTACCACGTTTCATCCAAAATTTTCTGAGGAAAAGATATATACAAGTGCGAATCGCAGATTATCTTTCTAAAAAAACACTTGTAGAGAATGGGATTCCACAAGGTAGTGTCCTAAGCGGAACACTGTTTCTAATTGCCATTAATTCTATACAAAACGCACTCACTCATCGATCCCTCAAACCAAGTCTTTTTGTAGATGATCTTGCCATCCTCATTCAATATAGAGACACGAACAGAACAAAAGCCACCATACAGTCAATTCTGAAAACTACAAACCTGGTCACAAAATACCGGTCTCAATTTCTCAATAGAAAAGACTAAATGTATTCTCTTTTCCCGGAAAAAACAACCAAGTACTCCTCCGAAAATTACATTATACAATAAAGAGTTAAGCTTTCATGACCACTGCACCTTCTTAGGATTAATAGTTGACTCAAGGCTCACATGGAAACACCACATCAGGAACCTAAAAGATAGCTGCCTACAACGTTTAAATGTTATGAAAGTGTTGGCAGGTACTAGCTGGGGAGCGGACAGATCGAGGCTACTCCAAATATACCAATGCCTAATACGACCAAAATTAGATTATGCTAGCCATATATATGCCTCAGCCAGATTCAGCCTACTAACACAGCTTGACTCTGTGCACCATGGTGGAATAAGGATAGCAACGGGAGCCTTCAGGACGAGCCCAATTCTTAGCTTATGCGCTGAATCTAATATGCCACCACTCACATTCCGGAGACATCAACTAGCAATGAACTACATAGCAGCCATAGCGACACAACCAACAAACCCAGCATTTAAATACATATTTAGACCGAAATATCAACAAATTTACAGCAATAACCCAACAAAACCAGCCCCTCTAACAATAAGATACAGAAGACCTATAGAAGAAATAGAACAAAAAAGTATACAAAGCCAAGATACCCTCACCCCACCATGGACATACGCAGTTCCCTGTATTAACTTAGCACTACAAAAGTTCAGAAAGAAAACCACACCACCGTATGAAATAAACCATAAATTTCAAGAAATATTAAATAAAAATCAGAATGCATCATTCATCTACACAGACGGCTCCAAAATGAATGATAATATAGGGTCGGCTGTGGTCACACCTGAAGAAGCATTCAAATATAAACTACCACCTCATTGCAGTATATTCACAGCAGAACTCGCCGCCATACAATATGCCCTCCACAATATAATGACAAAAGAGGGAAACAAGCACATAATATGCAGTGATTCACTCTCTGCACTACAAAGTCTACTAGAGTTATACAGCGATCACCCATTAGTAATAAAGATTCATGAATACTTAGCTATGCTAAAATCATTACAAAAAGATGTTAAATTCCTCTGGACACCATCGCATGTTGGCATCAAATACAATGAAGCAGCTGATAAACTTGCAAAGGAAGCCGCACTCAGTAATCAAGACATTGTTCCCATTTGCATTAAAACTGATATTAAAAAATTGCTACACACTGATACCAAAGCTGCATGGCAAAGTATGTGGAGCAATGTTAACAATAACAAACTAAAAGAAATAAAACCGAATACAAACATCTGGAAGACCTCAGTGAGACCAACTCGAAGAGAAGAAACGGCTCTTACAAGAGTAAGGATTGGCCATTCACGGCTGACTCACATCCATCTAATTACAAAAGACCCAGAACCTATATGCAATAGATGCCAAACAACCATCACAATAAAACACATTATAGAAGAATGCTCGGACTATGATAAGCTTATGTTGAAATACAACCTCAAAAGATCTCTTAAAGAAACGCTAAATGACTGCGAAGATACAATAAGCAGACTATTCAAGTTCCTGAAGGAATCCAATCTACTGAAAACATTATAACAATATCTCTACAACATAACCAAAGAAAATGTTGACTTCAGATAACCGAATACGAATTTATTAGTTATAATTAATATATACCAATGTAAATAATTTAAGTTTATATTTTACGTATCGATGTACATATTTATAACTAATTAGGAGGAAATATTTATTTCACTATAAATATTAAAAAAAAAAAAAAAAAAAAAAAAAAAAAAAAAAAAAAAAAAAAAAAAAGAGGAAGGGGGAAAAAAAAAAAAAAGAGAGAGAGAGAGAGAAAAAAAAAAAAAAAAAAAAAAAAAAAAAAAAAAAAAAAAAAAAAAAAAAAAAAAAAAAAAAAAAAAAAAAAAAAAAAAAAAAAAAAAAAAAAAAAAAAAAATTACGAACAATTTAAGCTAAATAATTGTTATGTACAAATCTATAGATCATTGCATCCATATATACCAATACATAGACAAACACAACAGGAACAAAATACATTGAACAAAAACTATCTGAATAACAAACAATAACGAAATGGCGTAAAAAACCTTGCAGTTAAACGCCTCAACACAAACCCTAACCCTAACAAGCCACAAATTAATCCCTTACCCTCAACATATCCTATTTCTCAAACTTATTCAATCATGATAACTTCTATTTTCTTAACATTCTTCCCAATGACCTAATCACTTCCGTACTCAAATCCCGAACCAATGGTTATGGTTCTGATCAAATCACAGTAAAAATTATTAAACTCAGTCTTTCTGCCATTCTTCCCGCCCTTAAACACATTTACAACTTTTCCGTACAAAACTCCACTTTTCTCTCCGCCTGGAAAAATGTCCTTGTGCGCCCGCTGAATAAAACTCTCTCCCTCTCCATAGTTTCCCATTTTAGGCCTATTTCCCTTCTGTCAAACCTGTCAAAACCACTTGAAAGATTAGTCCTTCACAACTCTCGAGCACAATGATCTCCTCACTCCTCTCCAATCAGGCTTCCCTTTAGGATACTCCGCTCAATCGGACCTATTAACGATAACACAAGACCTCCATTCCACCATGGACCAACAGCAAATTGTAATCATTGTCCTATTCGATTTTTCAAAAGCGTTTGATTGCTTGATCATACAATTCTCCTCTCCAAATTACATAAGCTTTAGCTATCCTACAGTGCTTTAAGCTGGTTCCGCTCCTTCTTGTCTTACCGTTCCCAAACAGTTATCACTCCCAACAAACCTCCCTCATCCTCACTACCTTTGACACGAGGTGTTCCTCAAGGATCCTCCCTGTTACCAGTCCTCTTCTCTGCTTATATTAATGACCTTCCTTATGTTATACGCCACTCCCAGTATCAATTGTATGCCGACGACCTCTAAATCTACCTATCCTTCCATCCTTCAGACTTGTTCCAAGCATCTCGTAAAATTCAGGACGATATTGAGAACATCATTGGATGGGCAGTGAAAAATAAGTTACGCCTGAATCCAGAGAAAAGCGAGGCTATCCTTATCGGTTCAAAACCTACCCTTGATTCCCTCCTTTACTATCCATTACTTTACCTCAGTAACCGTACAATTCTATATCAAATTTTCATGAAAAACTTCGGAATCTCCTTTGATCAACACTTATTCTGGAATAACCACATTTCACAAATTACCATAAAATCCAAAAAGATGATGAAGATCCTCAAAAAGCTCCAAAGATATCGTGACTCCTTTCCCCGAAGTACCCGCCAACTTCTGGTATCCTCTCTCATTTTTCCCCACATTGATTACGGGTGCTTGGTGTATGGGGGGCTGTCTGTTGAGCTAGAGATGAGACTAAGAAGACTAATGAATTGCTCCATAAGATTTATCTATGGGGTCTACAGACGGTCTCACGTTTCTTGCCGGTACAATGAGCTAGGGTGGCTTTTCCTCGATTTTCAGCGGCAATACTTCCTCGGCACTTTCCTAATTCAGTCATTAAAAACCAATAAACCTTCCTATATTCTAGACCTACTTACTCTCCATTTTTCCATTCACTACCTGAATACAAGATCCCAACCTTCCATTCATTATACCCCCTCACCTAGAACTGCCTCCTTTGAAAAATCCTTCGTCATTCGTGCTACCTCTTTTTGGAATTCCTTACCTATCCATATTCGCAATGCCTCTTCCTTAACTCCTTTTAAACATCTTTTATTTATCCATCTCCTCGATCTTCAATCTTCCAAAAAAAATGTAAGTAATATCTAAATGTACATAAGTGTGTTAAAATGTTTACTGTTGATTGTTTTTTTTTTATTTATTTTTTTTTTTTTTTTTACTTAACTTTAATTTTTAATTTTTTTGTTTTTCTTCTATCTTCTTTTTTTTTTTCTCTCATAATTTAATTTTTAATACTGATGTGCTGATTTGTAAAATCTCAGCCAGACTCTTGTACCTTTTATTGTGCACTTTAATTATTCTTAGGGGGCAGTCTGTCCCAGAATAAAGTGTATTTTTCATTTCATAAATACAGTTGCACGTCTATAGCTAAAAACCCAAATAAACCGGACCAAACAGCTCTCACCACACATTACAGGAAAACAAAACATTCTTTTTAATTTGATTCCTCAGTGTTTGCGCGTGCGCATACTGTGAAAGTAGTAGTTAATATCGCTCTCTGATAATTATCCTTTTTTGTTAGGTTTTTCTTAGTTTTCTGTCAAGAAAAGTTTACAATAATAGTTGTTGTGGCCAACATATTAATATTATTTAGTTTATATTAGATATTTGCAGTTATATAGTTGTTTGTATTTATTAATTGTAGCGTTACTATATTTATATTATATGAATGTATATATACTATTTATTACTTTATACGTTATACATTCAGTTCTGCGCCTGCGCATTTATTTTAGAAAAAAAAATAACTAAGACTAAACATTTTGAAATTAAAAAAATAAAACTCTAAACTAAAAATTACGAATATTGTTTTGTTTTTTATAACTGAGAAAGGTACGAATAAAAATAAAGGTTGGCGGTTTAAATAGGTCGAATTACAATATTAGAAGTGTAAAAACAATGCGTAAAAACCAGCGAATTCGGCCGTATTCAGATAATAATAGAACGCATTCCTTTTCATATTAGACAAGTGAAATCTCTAAAAACATTTAATTTCCTCTATTTCCAGTACCTCCTCCTAATCCAAGGTGACGCTTACTAACAATATATGTTCTCAATAAAACGATATCTAACTCATTCTGAAACACACTCAGTGTTAACAATTAAAATAATTTTTTCTCACTCCCAATAAAACATTTGGGTTCTTATATTGTATATAATTAGCATTGTATCAAAATAACCTATTTATTATTTCATTTGTAGTATGTCTTCTTATTTTCCTGTTCATATATCACATTATTATCTATGTATACATGTATACATTATTATTGTTATATTAATATTTCTTCTTTATTTTATTGTTTTTTATTTTTATTTTTTCTTCTTATTTATTCATCATGTCTCTGACCAGATGTAACTAATATCGTTTCTTTCTGTACAATTTGTTATTCTTAGGGGACTTGGTCCCAGAATAAAATTATTTTAATATTTCTATTTCTATTTCTATTTCTCTCATTAAATACCTGAGGTACAAACCTGTGAAGTACCTTTTTTGGACAAATTTGGACGCTTTCTTCAACACGCAATAACGAACTCGAAACACCCTGAAAGTTACTTCAAATATAATTGTTTTATAGATCCTAAGTTTTGATAATGATAAAACCATCACTACTAATTTTTTCTTACAATTAGTTTGAATAGACTTGTAAGAACTAAAAAGTATTATGTTATTTGAGATTATGAGATATAATTGTCAGTTAAATTAAAAATGTTACAGGAACAATCATAATCACTAGATACGATTTCGTGCATTTTTATGTCAATTTCATTACATTATTTTTTATCTTAAACACAGCATTTTTACTACGTGTTTCTGGAACATTTCCACATTTTCTTATTCTTCAGAGGTTAGAAGATGGTGCAAAGTGTATTTATTTAAAGTGTATTATAGTACTTAAGTTCATAACTAATTCATAGCTAACTTGAGTTATTTAGGCAATTAAAGAAGGATTTCAGAAAAATATTCTTGATGTATTTCCGGTGTTACTGGAACCGTATCCCTGCTTTACAAAATCAACTTTTATCCGTTATTCAGTTATAGACCGTTTTTGTATTCGTTCCTTTGCGGCTTCTTTTACTGGGATAGCAGTTTTGATAGTTTTCCAACGATGAAATTCCAGTATACAGCCTAGGTGAAGAATATATTCCATAAATTTAAGTGTAACATGAAGTATAAAAATCCCCAATTTAACTGCTTCTTCTTTGCGACATTTAAGTTAACTTATCCCTATTAAATTAAAATAAATTTTAATTTTTGTTTGTAAACAGGAAAAAAACACTTATTAATTGTTTCACTCATTGAAGTTAGACAAGCATCAGATACCAAAGTATACTTCACGATAATAAAAACTAAAGTTTATAATGATCCGTCACTAGAAACTACCTTACATACATCGGAATATTTTGTTTTATTAGTCTCTATAATGAGATTATCCATGTTCATACTCTTTGAGAAGAAAGCAGACTGTTAACTATTTAATAACCGATAAGCAAATATGGAAACCACGAACGTACTAATCCCAACTTTGTGAACAATCCTTGTTTTTATGCACAGTTGTCATCAGTTGTCAATGAAATTTATAGGAATATTAAGTATTTGTAGAAGCCTTATGAAAATGGTAATTTTTTTTTACCGGAGCTCAGTGGAGCTTTTTTTGTAGGACTACACATGAAAAAAAACTCTGGTTAATCTTTCCCTCTCCCTATAGTATATCTTTAGATAACATATTTCATAAGTTGGACCAATCTAATATTTTTCCACTATTCTTTAGTGTTTGAACTACTCATTAGAATATACATAGCAGTGCAAGAGTCTGATTTTTGTTCTTAGAGTTAGATTATGGCTTTTGAAGACGGTACTCATTTTCTGAAAAACACTTCTTGGTTTCCCGATACGAATCCTGAGAGTTATCCCAATTTTCATTTATTATGGTTCCAAGGTATGTATATTGTTTTACCCTTTCTATAGATCTTTGGTTTATGACTAAGTTTACTCCTGTAATATTTTCCTTACTTACGACCATGAGTTTTGTCTTTGTGGTGTTTATTTCAAGCCCGTACTTACTGCTGACTCTTACAATGCTATTCATTAGTAATTGTTGTAACCCTTTAATAGTGTCAGCAAATATAATAGTATCATCCGCATATCGAATGTTGTTTAATTTTATTCCATTTATTAAAATTCCTTCTTCTTCAACTTCTTCTAGGGCTTCTCTAACTATGAATTCTGAATATATATCAAATAGTATGGGTGACAATATACATCCCTGTCTTACTCCTCTGAGAATTTTGACTGCTTCGGTGTGTTCACCATCAATGCGCAACACCGCTGTTTGATTCCAATATAGGTTCTTCATGATTCGCAAATCTCTTTCCTCTAAACCAATATTTTTCAAAATCTTCATCAATTTATCGTGTTTTATTCTATCTAAAGCCTTCTGGTAGTCTATTAGGCAAGCAAATACATTTTTATTTACATCTCTGCATCTCTGAAACAATACTTGTACACTGAACAAGGCTTCTCTCGTACCCACACAGCATTAACAAACCCAAACTGATTAGGGGCTATCTGTTCTTCACATAGTCTATATATTCTTCTATATATCACCTTCAAAAACAATTTCAAGTTGTGGCTCATTAAGCTTATTGTGCGATAATCTCCGCATTGTCTTGCATGTAGCTTTTTGGGCAAAGTAATGAACTCTGATTTCAGCCACTCCAATGGAATGTTTCCAGATACATAAATTTGATTGAAAATTTGGGTTAACCATTTTACATGATTCTCATCCATCAGTTTTAAGAACTCTGCTTCTACCTGATCTGATCCCACAGCCTTTCCATCCTTCATCTGACTGATGGCCGTTTGAACCTCTACTTCTAGGGTATCTGTACCACTTATTTCATTTGTATTTGAATTACAAGCACTTCTAGTGTCATAAAATAAATTTTCTATATATTTACAAAATTTTCTATAGGATTATCTACAAAAATAAATCCACAGTGACCCAAATTGTAGCTCAATACAAATATGCCACTTTGGGGTGGAGTACTATTGTCCAACTTTCGAAGGCCTCAGAGTCGTAAATAAAAATGAAATTGAAAAAAAAAAAAAAAAAAAAAAACTGGAAATGTTTGGTGCAACTAATAATGAATACAATAGCCCATCAAACATGATAAAAATAATAAAGTCATTTTAAGGTTTTTTTTTTTCCCACTGTACGCCGCACAGTGTTTTTTTTTTTTTATTTTATTTCTTTTTTTTTTTTCCTGCAACAAGTTATTTTATTTTTTCTCTATATTTTATATTTTTAATCCTTAATAATGTCTAACTCAATTTAAATACTGTATTTGCTGGTTTAGATATTTAAGAATTCTTTTTTTTTTTTTTTTTTTTTTTTTTTTTTTTTTTTTTTTTTTTTTTTTTTTTTTTTTTTTTTTTTTTTTTTTTTTCAGCTTCAGTATTATTATTTTATTTTATTTTTATTTAATATTGTGTAATAATAGAAGTCGTTCCCACATCTGGTGACGAGACGGAGGATGAGGCTCCTTACTCAGAAATAAGTGAGACCTATTACCAACCGAGAAGGACGCTTCAAAAGCGTCATAGATATGCCGCTCCAGGATCAGCGCGCAATTCACCTAACAAAAAAAAAATTATATAACACGGCCAAATCAAAAAAGTCACAAAAGAATTCAAACCATCAAACCCGCAGTAAAACCTCTGCAGCCAAAACATTTCAGTCAAATTAACCTACCAACTCAACTGTCTATGAGCCTACCCCATCAACAAGTAATAGTTATAATAACAATAGTAATTCAAATCCACAGCTTACTAATCACCCAGAGCCGCCACCAATCTAGAACTTAGTGTTATTCTGCCATGAAATCACAGCACTAATTGGAGCGACCAATTTCAATTGTTTTTCTCGAGTTAAAGACTTCAAAATAAAAACAACTACAAAAGAAAATTATAAAAAACCAACAAACCAATTAGCCAGCCACAACTATGATTTCCACTGCTATCAACTAAAAGAAGAGAAATCATATAGAGTTGTATTGCGGCGTCTCAATTCTTCTACCCCAACCAGCGCCATCAAACATGACTTAGGCCACAACGTGAGGCAAGTTTCGTGTGTGCTTCATCCCAAAGAGAAATACCCCCTACCTCTATTATTCGTAGACTTAGAACCAGCTCGCAACAACGATGAAATCTTTGAAGTAACGAGACTGGTTTATTTATGCATAAGGTTTGAGGAACCAAGAAAGAAGAGCAAAAATCGTTCAGTGAACTCGGTGCCAAAGTCTAGGGCATACTAAGACTTATTGCCACCACCAGGAAAGGTGCGTAAAATGTGCTGGCTCACACGCTACGGAAACATGCCAGAACACAAGAGATACACCTATATTTGGTCAAGATCACCCTGCAAGCTACAAAGCCTGCACAGTATGCAAAGCTGTGCAGAGTAAAAGAAATCTGAGTTAGCCCCAAAAAAGGCCCCAGTCACAAGACATCGATAATCAGAAAACATTTCCTGGAATCCAAGAAGCTCAACCACACAGAAATCAACAGTCTACCACAGCTCGAGAATATCCACCTAGACACCAAGCTTCTTACTCTAAGAAGATTATTTATCAACCGCGACCTCAGGCGCATCGAATCTCCCAACCCGAGCCCAAGACCTCCCATTTACAATCTCAACCCCCGCAAAAGAACTCAACGCCACATCAATTACCTCTAAAAATAAAATTATCACCTAGAAAGCAAAAACCACTTTCTATCCAGCACCATGTTCTGACCAATACTCAATCTCAAGTACCAATACAAGTTGAATCTGCGCCTCATATCTTAAGAAGATTGCAGCCCCCCCCAACAAACTCTCCTTCTGAGACAAATAATCCATCCCAAGCCTATGATTCATTTCCCCTTCCCTACCAAAATCCTATGTCCGCCATCCTCTCCTCATTCCTTCGAGAACTTCAAGACACTATCAGACTACAAGTAAGGGAGGGTTTAAGCAATTTGAATGCAAGTGAAGCAGAACTGGACTATGATTTAATGAAAGGTCGTCCATGGATTTGATGATGGTTTGAGAGCAGGAAATTTGAGAAGAAATGAATATATCAAGGATATAAGGATGTTTTTTAAGAGATGTAGGCCAATAAGTAGGGTTCAAGGTTGAGAGGAAAAATAACAGTTGGAGGTTGCAATACGAGATAGAATGCTGCCACTGGAGTTGGATGTTTTACAACCCCATCGCTAGTGTTTGGCGTTGTAGTCTCCTCCAGCAATAAAGCTTGGTCCGAGGGATCGGAATAAGGAATCAAGATGGTTGTATGAAAGGGAATTGCCAGGAGGGCAGTATACAGCTGAAAATATTATGTCAAAAGGACGAGTAGAAATAATTACTGAGGTGGATTGAATGGTGTCAGTTGAGAATGGGATACTGATTTGTGGATAAGGACGCAAGGTCCGCTATGGGAGGTGTTGTCTGGGTGATCTGATCTGTAAGTAATGTAGTCTCGTATGTAAAAATACGAACGTTGAGTAAAGTAAGTCTCAGTCAGTAAAACAATATGTATTTTATTGTCATGGAGAAAAATTTCTAGTTCGTCCGTTAGCATTCCATAAGATGATAGCTAGAGGGTTAGCGCTCATCTTGCAACATTAAACGGAATTTCTGTAAGTGCTCTGGTAAGTAGTGTAATGAGCGGTCTGATAGTGTCTTGAAGTTCTCGAAGAAATGAGGAGAGGATGGCGGACATATCGGTAGGATTTCGGTAGGGAAGGGGAAATGAATCATAGGCTTGGGATGGATTATTTATCTCAGAAGGATCCCATCATTGCCTCACAAACAGTCGAAATTGGACAAACGTTTAACTTGAAATCCACATACAAGACTAAAACGACAGGAAACTACTCGTCGTTTATTGCCTGACCCTCAATAACCTAAGTATATATATATATATATATATATATATATATATATATATATATATATATAGAGAGAGAGAGAGAGAGAGAAGGAGATAGATATATTAAACTCTTAAATTTACCTCATTATGCTCACTGTGGTCCTAAACATTTGACCGGCAGTGCTTATGAGTCACTCTATGAAACAAATAATAGTTCATGTACATATCTACATTTCATTTTTTTGTATTTCAGAATGTATTTTTTAAGACTTATAATGTCATTATAAAATGAAACCCTATTAATCTAATTCATCTCGAATGCGGTGTAAACATTTTACCAAAGTTAATTTAATTATATTTTATAAGATTAATTATTTAATTGTGAACGTTCATATAATATCAGAAGAAACGAGGTTTAATTTATTAGTTATATTAAATAAACAATAATAAATATAGTGATAAGCGAAGTTTTACGAGTTCTTAAATTGCCTTTTTAAATTTAGTTTTTATATGGTAAGTTCCACGTTTTAGTTTTTACTTTTATGTGCAGCAGCATTATAATAATATAGCAACATTATAACTTTAAATTAATATCTAAAACTGACCTTTGGCGAAATATAAACCTTTGGCAGTAAGAAGACATAATACTCTCGTCTGAATAATGAAAAATTGAGATGAAACTGAGAGGTTGAAGTTTCAAGTACCTATTAGCTTTACAACGGGCCGTAAACTGAAAAAAAAAAAAAGGACAAAAATGACTCTTTAGGAGTGGGGTTACAGAGAAATAACCAATAAACTAAAAAAAAAAAATCAGACGTGGAGTATTATTTCTTAAAATTAATTTTGTCATTTATTTGGTATCACTCATTAAAATAAATCACAGTAATACGGTGCGATCGCTTAAGCTTTGCTTTTTTTTGTCCATTTTAAACATTTATTGAGCATTACAAGATGTCTTAAATGAGGGCAATAGGTAATATAGATGGCTTTGTGATTTCATTCACACAATATATACTCGTACAATAATAAAAAAAAATTAGTATTTGTAAAAATTAAATTAAAAGTTACTCACACAGACACAAATACCACAACCCCCCGTCCCCCACATAAACATACAAAAGTTAAAAATTTTTTTACTCATAGATAAGGACATACACAAAAATCATACTTTTTTTCATTAATTTATAATTATTATACAAATTATTATACCGACTAACATTGATTTAACTCGTTCACAAGTACTCCAAGCGGGAATTTGCAAATTTTTTCATAATTTACATTACAGTAAAATATAAAATTTAATATTTTATGCTTGCTAACAAGTACCGATGGATAAGAGATCTTGATTTTGTTTTAGGATTGTTGAAACTAAAATATACATTATTTTTCGTATTTGAGTTTTTTTTTTTTTTTTTTTTTTTTTTTTCATTTACACATATATGTATGTAAAGACTATCTTTACATATATGTATATAAAGGCTATCTTATGAGATTGTAAAACGAAATGTCGTTTCTATTATTGGAGATCTCTTTGTATAAATGAGACACTATTCCAGTAAAAGAAATATTCCTGTTATTGAGATGTACATTCCAAGACTTGTGTGGAACTCAATTTGAAATTCTCGTTTCTTGTAATAAAAGGCTCTTGTTTAAAGGGCTTTCATTATTTGTTTATATCATATAGTCCTTTCAAAGAGAGATGTATTTTATCAAATGAAAATGTACTTTTTTTTTTTTTTTTTTTTTTTTTTTTTTTGAGATATAATGCTTCATATAATATCATAGCGCTGATTACACAGGACAAAAAAAAAAAAAAATGTTTTTGAAAACTATTTTTACTATAATAGCTGATTTTTGTGTGCTGAATCCAAATCTGGTCTTAGTTTTTTTGTATTACCCATAGTTTTGATAAATTTGCTTTTTTTATATAATTTAAGAAAGCATATGTAAATATGCTGTTTCATGTAAATATAAAGCATTATATAACAGTTTCATGAGACCTAACTTTATATGTAGAGGTGGTAAGAGAATGTTTCTAGGATCTACAAAGTTTTTGCGGAGAATGTTCTCGCCGGGTTTTAAAGACTCCCTCACAGGCCAGTTCTTTCTGCACCAATGTTGATCTCTTGCTCTACTATCCCATTCACACAAAAAACATGGAAATTTGGTAAAACCGCCTTGCTGACCAAGAAGCATGCATGTTACTTTTAAGTCACCACTTATCATCCAACCATGAGCCGAATAGCCAATTTTATTCAACACTATTTCTAGGTTTTCATAGCTCTCTTTCATATGTACAGAATGGCCAACAGGTATAGATGCATAAGTGTGTAATAAAATTGTGTGCAAAGTATCGTGTGTAAGTGTGTAAAATATTGTGTAATAAAACAGCTTTTAAACTAGTTTCGGAAGAATCCATAAACAGTCTCCAGTCTTCTTTTTTTTGTATGCAACACCAAACTCTTTGATCAGACCTGGAATGTCTGAGCAGTACACTAAATCACCTTCTTGTTCAAAAAATTTCGAAAACTGCTGCTCTCTCTTCCTATACACATATATACTACTTCAAACTGCCAACAAGTTCTTTTATTTTAGTCTAGAACCAAGCAATTCAGCTTTTTCTTTTGTTGACCCAAGATTCCTAACTAAGTCGTTAAGCTCAATCTGAGTAAATAGTTTAGGCTCTATATTTGTTGTAGCACATTGCAACTCTTCATCATCTTGCTCATCTATATCTATATCTGTTTCAGCAATGCTGCCAACTCTTCTACGTCCAGCACAAGCTATTTTACAATTTTATTTGTAGTATTTAAAAGCTGTTAAATTCTGTAATCAAAAAAAATTAATATATTGATGAGCAAATGTGTAAAAATGGTAGGTGATACTGCTTAATAAGTGTCATATTTGGATTTAGCACCCTAAAAAAACAGAATAATAAGGTGTTTTTAAGTAAAAACGTTTTTTCATCGTTGGCCTGTGTTATGATTATATTTGTATGACCGTATTCAGTGAATACTGTTAGAGCTAGGGACGGCTATCCCAAAAGGAATATCGATAAAGGATATTTTTTTTTTTTTTATTGATTGCTTTAAAGTATAAACTTTATGGCAATTGAGTTAGCCAATAACAATAATAATTACATAATAGTAAATAAACAATAAATACAAATAGAGGAAGAGTTTTACATGTATAATTAACACTCTAGGCCCCATCCTCTACACGGTGTATACAGCTGACATCCCAACTCATCCTACCACTGTCCTCACCACTTATGCTGATGACACATGTGTATTATCAGTAAATAATGATTCCTTCATTGCCTACCAAACACTCCAATCCCGTATCCTAAACATTCAAGAATGGTGTCAAAAATGGAGAATCATGAAAATAAACCCAAACAAATCTCACCAAATAACCTTTACCCTTCGTCGTAAACCTACGACTTCCTGTCCAACAGTATCCTTCAATGATATTCCACTAATCCCTGTCGAACAGATCCGCTACCTAGGACTCCACTTGGACAAACGTCTTACTTGGAATCCACATACAAGACTAAAACGACAAGAAACTGCTCGTTGTTACAGAATACTTCAACATTTACTAGACAAGCGATCAAACCGCCCAATTCATTACAAAAGACTTATTTACATGACTGTTATTAGACCTATTTGGACGTACGGAGTTGAGCTTTGGGGCTCTACTAAACCATCCAATTCATCTCGTATCCAATCCTTACAATCCAAAATCCTTCGAAAAATCCTGAATGCCCCTTACTTTGTCACCAATAAGCTTATTCATAAAGACCTTAATGTTCCATATGTTGCTGAGTTAGCTCAAACCAGATACCTATCCTTCCATAGTAAGCTCCATAACCACTCCAATCCACTAGTCTCCCAACGTGCTTCCTCCTCCATCCCTGATAATCCTTCGAGGCGTCTGAAAAGAAGATGGCCTTGAGACCTTTTAGAGTAGATTGCTAGAGTGCTACTAGTGAGTAGTTCTTCACAAGTTATTTACATGCCATCGTATTCACTGTCAACACATTTACTTGTTGTATATTATTCTGTACAGTTGTAAATATCAATAATTGAAAAAAAAAAAATTAACACTAAAATAAAAAGCATTTCTGTATATTATAATAATTTATACGAACAAAAGATTTTTTTTTTCTTACAAGCTATAATGATATATACAAACAAGAAAAATAAAATAAAATAAAAATAAAAACATACATTTTTACAATTTATAATAATTGATATTAATTATAGTCTATAATATTAATATTAATATTATAATATTAATAATATTAATATAAATTTTTTTGTTCTTTTTTTTCTTTTCTTTTTTTCTCTTTCTTTGTACATAATGTGTGAATGTAATCATATGCCATCTATATTACTTATTGCCCATATTTGTGGCAGATTGTAATAATTACTCAAAAAAAAAAAAAAAAAAAAAAAAAAAAAAAAAAAAAATTATAGTCTAGGGTCTCAGAAGTTGTAGCAGCAATCGCAATATAATCCAATATTTTATTTAGTTAATTCAAAGAAATAAATCAATTAATTTAGGCTAGCATTTAAAACATTTAAAATAAATAGGAAGACGTTATTTATCTTTTCTATAATAGTGTAGCATAAAATATTTTCCAAAGATAGACTTTCATCTGTTTGAACTATATAGTCTTTTAGGTATTTCTTTCGACAATTATCGTGTCTTTGGCACTCTAACAACAGATATTTTAAGCTATTTATGATGAATAAGCTACAATCTTCCCATTTTTCATTAGCTTCAAATTTTAAACTATTATTTTTAAAAATATTTTTAAGTAGTCATGTTTGGCTATTCTCAGTAGGCTAACGGTTCTTATTTTAGTGATATTAATACTATATTTTAAATAATCTTCCGGCTGGGGGTTATTAAAATTTGAAATTTTCATAAATAATGGGTTATATCTTGTTTTTAAAGTACGATCAATGTCTGTTGATAATAAATGATTAGTGACTTTTTCTATTATGTTATTTTTGTGAGATAATAATTTTTGTGGATTGAAAAAATCTTGAAAGAGTTCTAGGATATTGCCGTTGTTTAATTTGAGATTCCAAGTTATATTGAAAATCTGGTTTATTGGTATGTAAATCAAAAAAAGTTTTTTGGGGCAGGTACGGGGTATCTGTTTTACAGATCTGCCAGGATCTGACGTTTTTTCGAGGCCGAAGGACATTCTTGGCCACTCTCTCCTTCCACAATTAGAATTAGCATTTTCGTTCTTAAGGATTGCTGTTTTAACGGTTTTTAAGTTATCCGAAGGATAACTTCCGCCATTGTTGTCCTCCAGGATACTGTTTTAAAATATTTAACGGTTTTAAGATGGCGGACTTCCGCCATTGTAGTCCTTGAAAGGACACTTTTTTGAAATATTCGATTATTTAACTGTTTTAAGATGGCGGAAGGATATTCCGCCTTTGTCAACTCATTCTACGGGAAGCTGGGTTTTTCTGGTAATGCCTTGATTTTAATTGAAAAATTCATTATTTTTTTAGTACTGGGATGAATAGCGGATTCCGTCCTGTTTCTAATCTTACAATATAATTTGGTGTGCATTTGGGCCAGAAATATAGTGTATTTAGAAATTTAAGTTGAATATTTTCGATAGTTTCCGGGTAGTTTAAACTCCAGATCTGAGCTGCATACAGAAGTGTTGAAGAGACCATAGCATCAAAAAGAACCATTTTTGTTTCCTAGGAATCACTTTTACCCTTTACAAGTATTGCTTTTACTTTTGCGCTTGCAATAGTTGCTTTTTGTACAAAGTGATCAGCTGCTTTTGCAAACTTTCCTGTTGAGGTAAATGGTACTTCTAGATAATTATAGGTGATTTGTGAAAACTACTGTTAGGGCACCGTAAGGGTAACAGAAGTTGCACCCTTGAACAGCTTTCTTTTTTTCCCTTGCGTACCAACTCTGGAACGCTGGTTCTGAAAGTTACAGGTTCACTAGACCAATAATTAGTCAATAAAAAAAAAAATATTGAATGCCTTTTTTTTTTTTTCCCGTTTGAAGCATTTATTTATTAATAGACAATAGTAATATAATTCATTCAATTTCTCTCATATATCACTCTCGATTCCATTTACATTTGTGTTTATATATTTAAAAAAAAAATAATATGTATCTGCCGTAATGTTCAAAGAAGAAAAATAATAAAACAAATAGAAATCTGATTTAACAAAACAAAAATATTCAACCAAAAAAAAAAATCAACTGCTAATATATATACATATTTGAAACTAATATTTATCTTTACGACAAATTACAAAATATAAATACGTCTAAACCTTTATACTGAAGCAAACATATTAAAAAAAAAAATAAACTATATATATAAATTTCTTGCACAATTCCATTATAAATACCCTGTGAAAAATGTCATCCTTTCGGTCCTGTTAATTGCTAAATTTGATTCTTTTCGTCTTGGCCGGCCGCATACGAACTGCTTGACGATGGTCGTGGTCCAGGAGTCCCAGACGAAAAAAAATAAAGTCCTGAGTTGAGATAAAAAAAAACAATATAGCAGCTATACGGCCTCCCAATTGCCGATAACCGAAAGTTTGGGTATATCTTTCGGAAATTTAATCGTAATAATTACGATTAATGATAAAAAGGAAAAATGTTCTGGCGAGCCACACAATTAACAAAAAAACATCGTCCGTGTTACATGACGCTCACTGGTCAACAACTGGCCACCAACTGAGCCTTAATACTACGTCCTAATACATGATTGTATCAAATAAAAACAAATAGCTGTTATAAACATTTAATATAACATTTTTAAATAGATTATTTTTCCAAAAATATGAAATTGAGAAAGAAAGTTTAAAAATAATTTAATTTAAATAAATTATCAGGAATTGTTTTAAATATAACATGAACGGCTGAAACATACCGCCCACCAAATTTTAGGTAATAAAATTTCAAACAGTTCATACCTCTGAAGGAGGTAACAAAGGTGCTAGCTGAGCAACTGAACGCACGTATTCTCCTGTTGGGGTTTTTAATTTCACTATCCTTACAACACCATCTTTACCCGGATAAGTTTCAATAATTCTTGCTACTGGCCAACAACGGGGAGGTATTCCGGGTTCCCTGATTAATACCAAAGTTCCTACAGTGACATTTTTAGTGTGTGATCTCCATTTGCTACGTTGCTGTAGACTGTTTAAGTATTCTAATCGCCATCTCTGCCATATGTCCTGAATGGACCTTTTCACTAACTGCCAACGAGTTAATCTGTTCACCAGGACGTCGGTGAGATCCAATTCTGGTTTGCCAACCAGCGGACCACCAATCAGGAAATGACCAGGTGTTAGAGTATCGATGTCATCCACGGATGTGGAAAGTGGGCACAATGGCCGAGAGTTTAAGATGGCTTCTATGTTGGCAATGATAGTATATAACTCCTCAAACGTAAGGCAGCGCTCATGTAATACTCTTACTAAATGTGCTTTCATTGACTTGACCCCCGCTTCCCACAGACCTCCAAAGTGAGGGGAGGCTGGAGGGATAAAGCTCCATTCTATCTTTTTCATGTTGCAATGTTCGGTTATACGCTCTTGAATTGCAGGGTCTCGGAAATGATTCCATACCTCTTTTAATCTTCTATCAGCACCCACGAAATTAGTTGCGTTATCTGAGAAAATTCGAGTAGGTACTCCTCTTCGGGCCACAAACCTCTCCAGGCAGGCTATGAAAGCATCAGTGGTAAGTTGTGATACTAATTCAAGGTGGACAGCTTTAGTGCTCATGCAAACGTACAAGCATACATAGGCCTTGGTTATAGGTGCCTTTTTTCTGGAAGATTCCTTAATAAGAAAAGGTCTGGCGAAGTCAATTCCTACATTGAGGAACGCCCGACCTTGCTCAAAACGAGAAACTGGTAATGTGCTCATAAATGGAGTAAAGTTAGTTACACGCAATCGATGGCAGGTGACGCACTGATGTATCCTGGACCGTATAACTTTTCTTGCCGTGGGTATCCAGTATTGTCTTCTAATTAGTGAATTGAGTAATTGAGGTCCAGCATGTAAATAACATTTATGAAAATGATCCACCAGCTTAGTGGTAAAATAAGATTTGGGATGTAAAATAATTGGATGTTTAGCCTCGTAAGTTAAGGGACTATTTTGTAAACGCCCGCCCACCCTCAGAACACCAAGGGAATCCAAGAAGGGTGCGACGGATGATAATTGCGTTTTGTCGCCTTCTCTATTAGAGATCAAAACAAGCTCCTTATGGTAGAAGTGATCTTGAGCTAACTTTATGCACACTTCGGTTGCTCTGTGGATCTCCTTTAAGCTCAAGATGCCTGTCCTTCGTACAGAATTCTTTTTTGAGTTGTTTATGAACCTCAGAATGTAGGCAGTTAATCTTTGAATTTTAGAAAAGGAAGAAACGTTTTTTAACCATTCGTCCTCTGAGGTTTTAGCAAGGTATGTATGGCACAAAAGTGTGGACTCTGATTTCATTTCAGGTAAACTTTCAGAACTCTTTGGAGATGCCTGTGTGATGGGCCATTCGTAGGGATCTAGTTCTAACCACGCTGGTCCTTGCCACCATAATGTATAATCTTTAAGAGAGGCTGGAAATATCCCTCTCGAGGCTATACCGGCTGGGTTGTCATTTGAAGAAATGTGGTACCAGTTTTCCAACCGTGATAATTGTAAAATTTGTACGACTCTGTTTGCAACAAACACTTTTAGCTTATGTGGAGACGTGGCCAACCAGCCTAAGACCACAGTCGAGTCGGAAAATAGAAACGGCGATGTTGGAGATAGTTGCAAAATTATGTCCTTGCATGAATGTAGGAGAGTCACTAATAGCAGCGCTGCACTTAATTCCAATCTGGGTATGGATAAGGTTTTTACAGGGGCGATGCGTGTCTTTGATGTTAACAGATAGGTATTAACTTTCCCTTCATATGATTGTAATCTTATGTAGATTGCTGCGGCATATCCCAGATCCGATGCGTCTGCGAACCCCATAATAAAGGATTGGTGTGTTTGATTTGGCATGATGCAACGAGGAATACAAATCGTTTCTAATGTTTTGAGTTCCGTGATAAATCTTTCCCATTGTATGTTAATACTACTGGGCAAGGGTTCATCCCAATTTAATTTAAGTTCCCAAAGCTTCTGCAGTAGTCGTTTTGCTCTAAAAAGTACCGGAGCCAAATAGCCTAGCGGATCAAATAGTCTAGCTATCGTGGATAGAATTGCACGTTTTGTTCTAATTACTGACGGTGTACGCACCTTGTAGTAAAACATGTCGGATTTTGGGTCCCACATCATTCCTAAAATTTTTATAGATGATTCATCAGGATTTCTAAATTCCATTGGTGTGTCTCTTAAGTTTTCTGGAATATATTGGACTACCTTGGTGGAATTACTTGCCCATTTTTTCAATTTAAAACCTCCTCGAGCTAAAAGTTGTTGTAATTCTTGATGCAGTTTTAAGGCTTCTTCAGTATTATTAGCTCCAGTTAAAATGTCATCCATGTACAGATTATGCTGCAAAGCGCTAACAGCTAGGGGAAAAGGTGATCCTTCGTCGTTAATTAACTGTTTGAGTACCCGCAATGCTAAGTAGGGAGAGCATGACATGCCGAAGCTTAACCTGGTTAATTCGTATTCTTGAACCTTCTCTGACGGAATAAAACGATAAAATATATGCTGATATATGCGGTCATCGGGGTGTATTAAAATTTGTAAGTACATTTTGCAGATATCTGAAGTCAGTGCAATCGGAAATTTTCGAAAGTTTAAAATAACATTCTTAAGATCCGCCTGTAATTTTGGACCAGTTATCAGTTTGTCATTGATTGAACCTTTGGAAGTTGGCATTGAAGCATCAAACACTATGCGCAGCTTTGTAGTAGAGCTTTCTTTAAACACCCCATGATGAGGTAAAAAATATGCATCTTCCGAAGAAAAGGGAACCATAAAGTTCTTTTCCAAATATTCCTGAAATACTGAAGAATATTCCAGTTTTTGAGCCGGTGATTTAAGGAGACGAGCTTCTAATTTGTAAAAGCGATGTAGGGCTGTAGTCCTGGAATCTCCTAAAATTATTTTGGAAGGGTGTTTAAATGGCAAACGTACCATATACCTTCCTGAATCTGTTCGAGAATGAGTTTTTGCGAAAAATTCTTCACAATATTGGTCTTCTGTGCTGACTGGTATTGGAACCTCAGCTTCTTCTATTTTCCAAAAATTTTCCATTAGTTGGTTTAATGAGGGTGTCACCGCAAACATTGCATTAACTTGATTTTGTTTTGATGCAACATCAATCTTTCCTGTGATAACCCATCCAAAGACTGAGTTAATCGCATTAGGATATCCTTTTGCTGTTATGACAGAATCGCCGTTCAAAATTTCTCCAAACAGGTCAGCTCCCAATAAAAAGTCTATGCGCCCTGGGTGCCAAAACCCTGGATCGGCTAATTGATATTCTTTAAAATAGTTGATTACGCTGCGAGGTACTTCTGCACTAGGCATAAGTGCTGTTATTTCTTTTACAACCACTGCTTCTGTTTGAAATTGCGGGCGATTATTGTTTCTTGGAGCTAATACGCATGCAACTTTAAATTTCCCGTCTTCAATTGGATTATTACCAAAACCACTTAGAGCTTGGGAATATCTTTGTTGCCGCAACGCTAACCTTTTAACACAAGCTTCTGTAATAAATGAGCGTTGAGCTCCACTATCTATAAGCAGACGAATAGTGTGAAATTCTCCTGTAAGATCTTTAATTCTACCAATTGCGGTGCCCAGTAGTACCATTGGATCTCCTTTCGTAATGCCCGAAAGGATTGCACCATGGGACTGATCCTTGAACAGTTGGACCACAGTTTCCGTTGCAGGTACATGCTCTATCGGAGAGTCTTTTCCATTTGGGTTTGTTGCTGCTTGATGAGATCTTGGACTTGAAGGGGTCTCCTTGGTTTGTTTAAAATAAAGCAAACTATGATGTTTGTGGTTACAATATTTACATGTATTTGTTGACCTACATGTCCGTGTAGTATGATTGGAAATTAAACAGTTGACGCATAACAGGCGGGTTTTAATTTCTTTAAATCTTTGCTGGGGAGTCATTCCCAGAAATTTACTACACTTATACAAACGATGTGGGCCTTTACATAATGGGCATGAATTAATATCTTCAGAGGTAGTAGTTGTCATAAATACTTGCTTCGATGTTTTAGACCTTGTTAAGACAGGTGAATGGGATCTGGTGCCTACAGTTAAGGCTTCTGATTGTGCTATTGTGCATTGTTTGTGCATGAAATTTACAAATTCTGCAAAGACAAGTTCTTTTCCTCCTATTTCAGACTCAAACTTTTCCCTAGTTTTAGGATCCAATAACCTCAAAGCATATGATATAAGAATAAAGCCTGCTGGATCTTCTAAGCCTAGATTTTTAAAAGCTAAGGAACTTTCCAATACAATGTTGGAAAATTGCTCAAGTGCTGAAAGCGAAATCTTTGACATTGGTTTATAGGAAAAAATATTATTCAGATAATAAGCAGCCTGTACGCGTTTATTGTCGTACTTCTTGCATAAAACGTCCCATGCTTGTTGATATGATTCTGCTGTAATTGGTATAGCTGCTAATGACTGAAGAGCTAAGCCTTTCACGGAGCCTTTCAAATAATGAAATTTTTGAATTGGTGATAAGTTATTATTACCATGAATTAATGACATAAAAATGTCTTTATAAGATACCCAATGGGAAATGTCACCATTAAAGGTTGGTAACGATATTGGTGGCAATTTAAAAACAGCATTGTCACGTGCCTCGGCTACTAACTATTAACTAAAGATGAATTTGAATCTTCCTTAAAAGGAATTTCGGAGGCCAGTGCCTCATAAAATGCATTCCTTGTTTTAGAAATCAGGTCTGCAATATGTTCTGCTTCAATCGTTTTCTCCAACTGAACTGCTGCGCGTTTTGCTTTCATGGCAATAGATAGAAATTTTTCCCATGTTGAATCAATTCGAGACAATTTAGCTTTAAACAAATTTATTTTAGTGGGGTCTGAAACCAGTGATAGGCCTATAGATTGGGTAGCCATGATGTCTGAAGATAAGTCTTTGATTTCTTCAATTTGTTCTTCGAGCGCCTCCGCTTTGCTATCTACCTTGGGAGCCATAGTAATGATAATGAAAATAACAATTTACGAAAAGAGAAACCACTAAGGATATATAACGACTAGTAATTATTTCAGGAGAATTCGTGTCCGATTAACAAAAAAAAAAAATGTAAGTGAATATTGAAATATTTAATGCTGAAAGAAATATTATGTTAGATAATTTTATAAAGTTTCAAAAAAAAAAAAAAGAAAAAAAAAGGTATCCGGCCCGGAGGACCAAAATTTGTTAGGGCACCGTAAGGGTAACAGAAGTTGCACCCTTGAACAGCTTTCTTTTTTTCCCTTGCGTACCAACTCTGGAACGCTGGTTCTGAAAGTTACAGGTTCACTAGACCAATAATTAGTCAATAAAAAAAAAATATTGAATGCCTTTTTTTTTTTTTCCCGTTTGAAGCATTTATTTATTAATAGACAATAGTAATATAATTCATTCAATTTCTCTCATATATCACTCTCAATTCCATTTACATTTGTGTTTATATATTTAAAAAAAAAATAATATGTATCTGCCGTAATGTTCAAAAAAGAAAAATAATAAAACAAATAGAAATCTGATTTAACAAAACAAAAATATTCAACCAAAAAAAAAATCAACTGCTAATGTATATGTCACCTGTGGTGTAGTGGTTAGCATAGCAACACCCCAAGATCGCGGGTTCGCAGCCCGGCAGATGACCTTAGGATTTTTTAAAGGGAGTAAAAAATCCTTAGCTATGCCGTCCTTCGGAAGGGACGTAAAATGGGGGTCCCGAGCCTGTGCGATGTCAGGTACTCGTTAAAGATCCCTATCCTAATTATACCTGGATAGGCAAAATTTAGGACTCCCACCGTAGCATCGTCCGATTAGCCATAGCAGCATAAAGTGACGTTAAACGAAATAAACAAACAATATACATATTTGAAACTAATATTTATCTTTACGACAAATTACAAAATATAAATACGTCTAAACCTTTATACTGAAGCAAACATATTAAAAAAATAAATAAACTATATATATAAATTTCTTGCACAATTCCATTATAAATACCCTGTGAAAAATGTCATCCTTTCGGTCCTGTTAATTGCTAAATTTGATTCTTTTCGTCTTGGCCGGCCGCATACGAACTGCTTGACGATGGTCGTGGTCCAGGAGTCCCAGACGAAAAAAAATAAAGTCCTGAGTTGAGATAAAAAAAACAATATAGGAGCTATACGGCCTCCCAATTGCCGATAACCGAAAGTTTGGGTATATCTTTCGGAAATTTAATCGTAATAATTACGATTAATGATAAAAAGGAAAAATGTTCTGGCGAGCCACACAATTAACAAAAAAAACATCGTCCGTGTTACATGACGCTCACTGGTCAACAACCGGCCACCAACTGAGCCTTAATACTACGTCCTAATACATGATTGTATCAAATAAAAACAAATAGCTGTTATAAACATTTAATATAAAATATAACAATATTTTGTTATTAACATTTTTAAATAGATTATTTTTCAAAAATATGAAATTGAGAAAGAAAGTTTTTAAAAATAATTTAATTTAAATAAATTATCAGGAATTGTTTTAAATATAACATGAACGGCTGAAACAACTACTAAATTGGTTTAATCTGGGTTTAGGAATAGCGAATTTTGATCGCAGTATGTTTCTAGTATTTTCCATTTTCCATGCATTTTCCACCTTGCCATGAATTACTTAAAAGGACAATGTCGTCAGCAAATAGGAGCATTATAACCTCTTTGTTTTTATTAATGTAAATCCCAGTCACCTTGTTACTTTGGAAATATAATAAAATATCTGAAAGAAATAAAATGAAGAGTACTGGGCTTAGACTCTCACCCTGAAGAAGACATGAGCTAATATTGATGTTTTGAGAAACTTCATTGCCAACTTTTATATGCATGATTGCGTTATCATGTAACAGTTTCATTACCCTGATTATTTTTCCACTTAGTCCCACATCAAACAATTTTTGCCATAGCAAATTATGTTTTATGGAATAAACGCCTTTTTAAAATCTGCAAATATAGCATATACGAAGCTTTCTTTAGCGCGCAAATTTATATTTATTAGTGAAGTAAGTGTGAAAATGTGTTCTTCGCATCCTCTTTCTTCTCTAAAACCTGCTTTCTTTTCAGGAATCAATTCTTCCATCTCCGCCCATCTTAAGATTCTTTGTGACAGCATAGCTGTAAACAATTTCGTAGCATCATTTATCAAGGAGTTTAAAAAGAAAAAATAATTGGATCATTGTGATGGGAGATTTCAATGGCTCGGGGTTAAATCAGAGGGCGAACACCAAGTTATGGGGAGATTTGGTTTCGGAAAAAAGGATGAAGGTGGCAACCGACTGATTAATTTCTGTTTTAATCAACGTTTAAAAATTGGAAATTCTTTTTTTAAAAAAAGGGCAAAAGAAAAATGAACATGGTGTTTACCCAAAGGACAATAATTTGAGCTAGAATATTTTCTAACAAACCAAATCAATTTAATTAAAAATTTGAAGGTTATAAAGAGGTTTAATTTCAACACAGATCACAGGATGCTAAGAGCAGAGCTGTACATTGAAAAATACAAGAAGAAGGGACCATTTCAAGCAAAAAAGAAAAGTATTATTCTTCAAGAATAAACTCAATTAGAAAAATTACGTACTGATTTCACAAGACATATTCAACACATTTATGAGTGCAGAGAAGAAAAGGCTCCATTTACAGTCCAAGAAAAATATAACCTCATCTCCAAAGCTATTGGTGACACAATTTCACCGGGTCCCAGCTTCATTAAAAATAAATCAAGCAAATTATCAGATGATACAAAAGAACTTTTTAGAATTCGCAGAATAATGAATAAGAAGATATTTCTTAAAATGACAGAAAAGAGCTTACGTTTACAAATAATAAAATTAGGAAAACCATAAAATAAGATATAGAGAAATACAACATTAATATCAAAGAAACAACTTTAGCAAACAACAAATTTACAAAAAGAATCCAAAAAGAATTGTCTAGAGGCATTAAATGGATGGCCGCTCTTGAAAACAATAGAAGAGAAATCATAACTAATAGAGAACATATGAATAGAGTAGCCACGAATTACTTCATGCAACTATACAAAAATAAAAGGGAAACTTTAGAAGCAAATAAGGAAGAAAATAGAGTAAACATTCTCGAAGAAGTTCCACCAATAGTAGAAGAAGAAGTTGGATCTATATTGAAAAAATTATACCTGAGAAAAGTCCTGGGCCGGATAACATCAGTAATGAAATTTTAAAAACAGGAGGAATAACTCTAATAAAGGAAGTAACAGAATTATTTAATCTAATTCTAGGACAAGAAAACATTCCTAATCAATGGAAAATCGCAACAATAATTCTTCTTTACAAAAAGGGCAACAAGCAAGACATGGAGAATTTTCGACCTATTTCCCTTAGTTCACTTTGGCAAACATTTTCACTAGTGTCATCAAACAGCGACAAACCAAAAGAATTATGGAATGTGTAAGAACAAGCAGGATGTAGAAAAGGTTTTTTGACAGTGGACCACATCCAACTGTAAACCAGATTTTGGAAAAGGCAAATGAATACAACTTCTCTCTATACCTTTGTTTTCTTGACTTTAAGAAAGAGGTTGACACCATTTTACATATATAAATATTTAAAGCTCTCAAGACAATAGTGCAATGTATTAATAATTAATAATAAGACGGGCGAGATAAAAAAGGCCGGCACTCCTTTGAAGTCCGGAATATGAGCGTGAAGCCATAAAACCCTTTAAAGGGGATCTGCAAGGCTAGGCCAAACCTGCGAAATGTCCGTCGGTGTGTACCTGAATGTACACACGGAGTGTACAAGACAACCTCAAGCATCCGCCTTAGACCGTAACTCTGTAAGATAAGTACCCATATCATTAGCTGGTAATCATTATAACTTTGTAAATTGTGTGCTAACCTTAGAATATAGTATTTGTAAAATCATCCTATGGTTTCACATATATACATAATCGTTCTAGTAAATATAGTAAGTTTAATATTCATCATAATCATTCTATTTCCTAAATGCCACTAAAGTAATAATGAATTGGTTTGCACGTATTGGATTGGATTCCAATAAAAGTAATCAATAAAATCAAGAAATGGGGTTCGATTCAGATAGTAACACAGTATTTTCTAAAATCCCTAAGAGCAACACAGCAATAGGAATAGAGGAAAAGATTGTAAAGATAATTATAGAAATGTATAAAGAAATGCCTGCATATATCATAGCAGAAAAGAGAGGACAAAGCTTCAGTGTTGAGAAGGGTATGCGACAGGGAGATCCGCTATCCCCATTTTTTATTCGTTCTAGTGCTGGAGATGGTATTCTGGCGTCTTGGTTAGGAAAACATAGGAAAAAAAATAAATGGTAAATGGTTAAGCAACTTCCGTTTTACGGTTTTCCAAAGACATGCGAGAATTGCAGGAAATGCACAAGCATCTTCTAAAATTATGTGAAGAAATGACAAAACTGATGACGAATATAGGAAAAGAAGAATGCCAACCAAACAACTACAGTTTGGAATATGTAGAGGAGTTTATCTATCTGGGTCAGATGGTATCCTTCGCAGATAGTGGATCAAAAGAAATCCAGAGGAGAATGGCACTTGGTTGAAACAAGTTTTGGTCCCTCAAACATATGAAAGGTAATATAAGTATGGAGCTAAAAAGACGGGTCTTTGACAGTTGCGTAAGCCCAGCGGTTACCTATGGATGCCAAACGTGGTCTCTGATAAAAGCTCAAGAGAGGAAGATCCAGGTGTGGCAGAACATCAAAAGATGTATTATGAGCTGAGGAAGACGAAGAAGAAAGCGAAAGGGTGAGAACTACCTAGATCAAGAAAGAAATAGGGCTCACAGAAACACTCAGGTGGATAAGACTGAGCAAGTGGAAGTGGGCTGGGCATCTTCGGTGTGAAGAAAATAGATGGTCGAAAATTGTCACTGAATGGACTCCATATGACCTAAAAAGAGGAAAAATGGCACCCAAAGAAAAGGTGGAGCGACACACTGAAGCTGATGGCGGGACCCCTCTGGTGGAGAGCAGCTGGGGACAGAGACGTTAGGAAGAAGAAGTGGACCGAACTCAGCTCCCAGTAGGGCCAGTCACCCCGGGAAGTGCTAACTATTACTCCTTAAAGGGAAGGCCGATGCATCTAAGAAAGGAAAAAAGAAAAGAATATATATATGATTTATATTTATAAAGCAAAAGCTCTAAACAAAAAGTCAATATTTTTATTTATTTTATTTTTTTCTCCTGTTTATATTCTATTATATTCTGCTTATATTTATTGTTGAATCTGTATACAATTTCTTTTGCATAAATAAAAGGCTATTTTCATTTCATTTCATTTATCAACGAGATACTGCGATAGTTTGTTAAATCCTTTTTGTCCCTTTTCTTGTGGACTAGATGTTATTTTGATATTGACCATAGAGACGGGGGTTTCTCAGTATCCATGATCATATTATAGAGGTTTAGGAGGTAGTGTTCCCATTCAGGAGTTAAATTCTTAAAAACTTCATAAGTGCTATTATTAAATCCAGGAGACTTATTATTATTATTTTTTTTTTTATATAGTATTGTAATTCCTCTAATGTAAAAAGAATATCTAGGAATGGATGGGTAACAGAAAAGAAATTAACATTTAATATTATTTTTTTCCGGTATAACATGTTGTAATATTCTACCCATTGTTTTATTTCTATTTCGTTAGCGTGAGTTGAGAGCGGTTTAAGGGGTTTGATTACTTTCCAAAATTCTGTACTATTTTTGACGTTTGTAGTTTTTTTATGATATCAGTACGGTATTCAACTTTCTTCATATGTATATTTTCCTACATTTTTTTTTAGCATTTAAATATTCTTTAACTGAATTTTCTTCATAATTTCTTTTGATCATTAAAGTATATTTTTTTTTGTGAAGTGGTATTATTAATATGATACATTTATAGCTTCATTAGTTGTGATTTTATAAGTGAATCTGTAAGGCAGGCAATCATATTTTCGTATATCTTGTATTTGTCATTATCATTGTAATAAATCCTGTTGGATGTTTGAAGATTTTTATAAAATTCTTTAGTCTTGTTTTTGTCCCACTGTGCTGAAATTTTCATTGATTTTGACTCCTGTTTAACTATGTCTTTTTTATTACGGTTGGTCGTATTTAAAATTGAGATATTGCAGCCTAAATGGACGGATTCATCGGAAAAGGCAGTTAGTTATCTTTAAATCTTGAAATACGGTAAAAAATTTTAATTTACCCAGATTTCATTCTATTGTTCTTTTTCCTTTGCTCGAAATATACGTATATTTGCCTGATCTGTCTGAAACAGTCTGCCCATTACATTAAAAAAACCCATGAGATTCCATTAATTCAACAAGAAATATTGTTTAATGGTCGACTTTTGTTTTGGAGTAAAGTAATGAGTTTTCAAATAAATCGTCTTCTACATCATTCAAACTACCTACATGAGAATTAAAATCTCCGCATAAGATCACGTGATTGTGTGAAAAATTAATAATTATATTATTTAACACACACACTAGTTTGTCAAAATCGCAGCCCTGCGGTGAATACGAGTATATGTTAGCCAATATAATTATTTTGTTATTTAAAAGGAAATTTATTATTATAAAATGTTGGTCACATTCGATAATAGTTGCGTCTTTTGTCAAATTCCTATTAATAAATGTAATTAAGCCGGCGCACAGTAGGGCAAAAACACAAAATAGTGTTTAAAATTTCATAACTCTTGGAAAAATCTATCTATACACTTGAAATTTCACACACTCCTTAGTTCAGTAAAGAGGTTTAATAGTCTCATCCCTCAAATCAATTGAATAGCATAATGAAACAAAAAGAAAATAATTTGAGAAAATGTATCGGTTTAAAATAAATCATTTTCGTTGTTGATATGTTTTTCTCAAAACCAAGTGGGCTTCTATTAGTAGTTTTTCAATGAGGCATCTAAAAATTAGTTAGGCCTTTGTATTTAGCCAGAATATGATAATTTATTTTCCTAATAGAATAAAACATGATGATAAAACACGCTTATTTGTTTTCGTTATTCTGAGTTTGTTAGTAAATCTTTACTTTTCTACTAGTTTTCTAATACCACTCGAGAAAATTTTGGACCGTTATTTTGCACATTTATTATATTAATTATTCTGGGAATCATCAGCAATGATAATCCAAAATTAGTAGTACCCACCTACATAAAATGTTAAAAAGTAATTTTTTTTTTTTAAATTTCAGTAGTCTCAGACAAGATGGCCGCTTCTACATATCACATTTAGAATCGCTCTCTGTTTGTGACATTGTCTACTGTGTATTTAACTTATGTTACAGTATCGTATTTATCGAATAGTGACAGTATGAACTATAGATTATTTTAAAATAACTTTTAGTGAGGTGAGTTAAAATATTATTAACAGTGAACTTATTCAATATATATAGGTGAGGCAGTTTAACTGGCCAGCCTAGACCGTCATCCTCCCGCGTTTGAATACAGCAGCACTATCAGACAAGGCCAAGTAGTCCAGTCAATAAGTGCTGAAATAAGGGGTGTAGAGTGCATGAAATATGCGATAATTTTTGACTACATAGCTTCGTTAGGAATAGTTAGAAGGTAAACATACTAAAAGTCCCCGACCCTGGGGGGTGAGCTAACGGTGGGGGGAAGGGGAGAAGTTCAATATTTTTGGTTTTTCGATTATATCTCATAAACGGTTAACTCTAGAAAAATATGTTTTAAATAAATATTAAAGCTAATTAAATTTCCTATAAAATTGATTCTATATAAATTTGTAATAACTCTAACCATTTTCGTGATATTCGTTATTAAAAATCGATGATTTTCGGGAAAAAACTAATGTTACCTCATTTTTTGATAAACATATGTTTCTTGTGCCTTTCACGATCGTTTCTCAGAAAAATTGTCGGAATCAGAGTTGTAGAGCATTAAATTTTCTTTCATTTCATATATAGGTTTGCTAGTTAATATTTCACTGGATCAATATAGTCTAATCTATATGAGGGGTGTAGAGTGCATAAATTATGCGATTTTTTTTTACTTGATAGCTTCGTTAGGAGTAGTTAGAAGGTAAACATACTATAAGTCGCCGCCTCTAGGGGATGAGCTAACGGTGGGGGGGAGGGAAGAAGTTCCATTTTTTTGGTTTTTCGGTCATATCTCGAAAACGGTTAACTCTAGAAAAATATGTTTCAAATAAACATTAAAGCTAATTAAATTTCCTATAAAATTAATTCTATATAAATTTGTAATTATTCTAACTATTTTTGAGATATTCGTTATTAAAAAGCGGTGATTTTCCGGAAAAAACAAATGTTACCTCACTTTTTGACAAACATCTGTTTCTTGTGCCTTTCACGATCGTTTCTCAGAAAAATTGTCAGTGTTAATGTTGTAGAGCAATAAATTTTCTTTTATTTCATGTATAGGTTTGCTATGCATTTATAAGAACTATACATTTGTTGGAAATTTTAGTTAAATTATTACAAACCATACAATAATTATGATTAGTATTTACATCTACTAATATTTGAGAAATCTATGTTATATTGAATTTGAAGAAACGTTTCACAAATGGAATTAAGTCAAGTTTAGAAAAGTAAAGACAGTATCGCCTGTGACGTGCCGACAAATTCAGATCACAAATGACAAATTCCGATCACCTGACTTCCCAGGGATAGAGAGGATGATTTCTTCCATTCCACTGGTATCTTTTGTGCCGGATTCTTTGTTTTTGTGACAGTGTTACAAGTGTGTTTTTTTCATTTTTAATTTACGTAAACGTTTACAGTATTAGTGCGCATAATGGATTCCCGGTGTTTTGTGTGCGGTAAAACAATCGATGGACCTGGTGTTGGAGTTTCCACAGTGAAAAAAAAAAAGGAATATTATCACTTATTAAAGTTAGTATAAAACGGGGTGATGGCAATAGATCTTCTTTAGAGGGTTTGGACACAATTCTCATTCATACTGAATGCCGAAAAAAATACACCAGAACGCAATCAATCAATGCTTATTTAAAGAGACAGGAACCTTCAACGTCCTCTGAATCACCCAAACCCTCAACGTTGAGGTCTAAACAATTGAAATTCGATTTCAAAACCGTATGTTTCTTTTGTGCCAAAAGTGTAGAGGGTGAAGAAAAGAAGCCGAAGGAGAGACGTAGAAAGATATTTTCAGTTGGTAACATCACAAAAGGGTGCAACAAAGCTGACATAGAAGTTAAATGTATGACAGCAGCTCGAGCTAGAAATGACGAATGGGGAGATGAAGTGGTGAGTCGCCTCTCTTCCATAAATGATTTGGTTGCGGAGGAGGCTGTGTATCACGATGAATGTCGGTTGGACTTTTTGAGACCGTTATACAAGAAACCCTCCACATACAATTATGAAGACTATGTTTCAAATGCTATGGAACAGGTTAGTGGTCTATTGGAGGAGAACAGTGACTGCCAGTTTACTGTTAATGAAATTATGGACTCTGTTACTGATAAGAAACCAGATTGGAGAACTATTAAAACAGAACTGATGAAAAAGTATGAGGATCGCATAATCGTGGTCCCTGGATCCAACAGATTCAAGGTACCAATTATTTGTCTTACAGATACTGGGCATAAATTGCTAAGCAACTCGTGGTATGAGAAGAAGAAATCTAATGAAGAAGAAGAGCGACTCAGGATCGTCCAAAAAGCAGCTGAGATAATAAGGCAAGATATTCAAAGTGTAGTTTACAATTGTAACACTTATCCGCCAAGAGATGACTTTTTGAAGGATGCTGACTCTCTTCCCAAATCTCTCCATACTTTTCTTGAAGACGTTATGTTGCAAAAAACCAAAAAAAATAAGGAATCACAGAAGAAGTGTGTTGCTATTGGACACGCTATCTTAGCAGTCGTCAGACCTCGTACCTTCCTGTCACTAATACTGACTGGTATCTCCCTTTTGCTCCATAGGAAATACGCCTCAAAGAGCTTGATTGATCTTCTAGCAAGTCTAGGCTTTAGTTCATCGTACCACGAAGCACAAAAATTATAATTATCAGCGGTTGCTCACGCTCAGTTAACCTACAGGTCAGATGCACTCACGCAATTAGTTTTTGATAACGTGGATTTCAATGTTTGCACCATAGATGGGCTTAATACCTTCCATGCTATGGGTGGGATCAAATGTGTAACTCCATCCAACTATGTTGAAAAAGGTTCAGAAATACCAAGATTGAACAGGATCCCCACATCTGCTGAAACTGAAAAAATAGGAATTATTCCGCTAGAAACATACACAAACTTAAAAGGAGGTTTACAAAATGTGACTGTGGCACCTATTGATATACCAGAAGAACCCTCACATCACGCACCACATAATATTCTCTGGTTCATTGCCAAAAAGCAAGGTATTGCAATCCCTCAATGGAAGGGGTACATGCAGTGTATAACAAGAGGAGAGCCAAGTGAAAAGACGCGAGTGATTACTCTTCCTTTCATTAATGCACCCTCATCAGAATATGACACAATTTATACTGCGCTGCTCTATGCATGTAAGACATGTGCAAATATACATCAAAAACATATATTCGTTACTTTTGACCAACCTCTATACTGGAAAGCAAGGGATATTGTTGCAGCTGCCACCAGTATGTCACACTCTGATCTGTCCAATTGTGTGGTACGTCTCGGCGGTTTTCATCTGCTGATGTCATTTTTGGGGTGTATAGGATATCTCATGATGGGATCTGGTCTGAAAGAAGTTTTATCTACTATTTATGCTCCTTTAGCAGTGGACAAAATGCTAAATGGACACGCCTTTGCCAGAGCAATACGGGGTCATTTTCTTATTGAAAATACTTTGTCAAATTTAATATTAGAAAAAGTTGAAATCTCGGAGGAAGAGCAGGCATGCATCAACACCCTTACAACAGATTTTCTCTCTGAGCCTCCATCATTGAAATCTTTGAACCAAAACAAATTACTGCAATCTGTAGCTGTCAAATTTGGAGTAGCATTGGAAAAAAAATCAGTAACAATGGACCCACTGCAACATTATGGATCCAATATCTCAAAATGGTTAATTTGATAAAGGAATATATCCATGCAGAGAGATCTGGCGATTTCCTTGCTCATCTGAATTGCTGTAAGCGAATTATGCCTTATTTTCACGCTGATGGACACTTCCCGTATGCAAAGTCTTGCCATTTATATATACAGGATATGGAAAACCTCTCCACTATCCTGACACCAGTGGAGTATGAGAAGTTTGTCAATGAAGGCTACTTTACTTTGAGAAGGAATGACCAATTCTGGTCAGGAATATGGTCAGACATGACCATCGAGACAACCTTAATGCGGTCATTCAAAAGTCGAGGTGGAATGACCCGTGGTAGAGGACTAACAGATAGTGCTCTCAGTAAATGGGTAATTGGAATGACTGCAACTCAAGACATATGTGCATCACTCGAATAATATTGTGGTGTTCTGTTTACCTCAAGTGAGCAGCACAAGGATTTACGAGAAGCTGACCAAAGACGAGACGCAAGTGACATTGACAAGCTTACACAATGGTTTAATAAACACCCTCCTTTTCCGAGAACAGATAAAATCATGTCAATAGCGACGGGAGTCTTAGGAGACAAAACAATCTTATGTTATGATGCTGTTGCAATTGGCAAACGAGCCATGAAAAAAATTGAAAACCAGCCATTCACAAATATAAAGTTGAAACGTAATGATCGCGCACTTCCTCTTTCCTCAATGAATTCGACAATCAAGCTTGGCAATGAAAAAGTTGTCGTCGATCCACTTTTGCTTTTTCAACGAATCTCCATTACCAAGAAATCAGACGAGGATTTGAAGAATTATATGCAATACGAATTAGCTCCCTTTCCCTTGGCTTTCTTCGACGAAAGTAGAATGAGAAAGTGCAAAAAGTCAGCACTATACACACTGTTTAAGGAAACTGATAAGGAAATAGATTTAAAAACATTGGAATTTGTTGTCGATGGGGGATTCCTAATCCACAAAGTTGTTTGGCAAAAAGAGACAACGGTATCAACCATTTGTAATGGTTACATTCAATTTTTAATCACCCATTACAGTGGAAGAGGTTGTACAGTGGTTTTTGATGGGTACACTAACACAACCGAGAGCACAAAAACTAATGAACAGAGTCGTCGTTATCGACTTAGGAGATGTGTGGACATAAATATCAGTTTGGAAAGTGAAATCAAAGTCAAGCAAGAGGATTTCCTTTCCAACTTCCATAATAAGAGTCAGCTGATTAAACTGCTCATGACGCAGCTGCAGAAAAATGGGATAAATGCGCTCCAAGCTTTAGGTGATGCAGATGTTGATATTGTGAAGACAGCTATCAATAGATCACAAAATTCTTCGGTAGCTGTTATTGGAGAGGACGTCGATTTGGTTGTTCTCTTGGTAGCCAAAACTCCAACTGATAGTGACATCCTGTTCCTGAAACCTGGAAGAGGAAAAGTCAAAAGTATAGTATATTCATCACAACAGCTGCAGCAGGATTTAAAAATGAAGGACAACACTCATTTGTTATTCTTACATGCATTTACAGGCTGCGACTCAACATCCGCAGCGTATCGAAAAAGTAAAGTCGGTTTTGTCAAAATGTACAAGAAGAACAGAATCATAAAATATGCAGCTGAGGTATTTCTCAGTGGTTCTTCTTCCCCTAACTCTATTGAGACAGCTGGGGTAATGAGTATTCTCTCATGGTATGACGCTTCAGCCACAGAAAAATCCCTCAACAAGTTCCGATATAAATCGTTAATAAAGGCAGCAGCAAACATGAGGCCTAGTCTTTCGACTCTCCCTCCAACTGAAGCAGCTGTTAAGCAGCATGCATTTCGGACTTACCTCCAAGTACACCAGTGGCTAGGGCAGGAACCTAATGGCGGGGCGGAGAATTGGGGTTGGGAGAGGAGGAATGACCTATTAGTTCCGAAACTATCAGAGTTGGATGCTGCTCCTGAAGAAATCTTGAAGATGATTTTTTGCCGATGCACGAAAGGATGTGACAGTGGCAAGTGTGGTTGTAGAAAAGCATCTTTAAGCTGCTCTGTCGCATGCATTAATTGCAAGGGAAGTTGCAACAACGGAGTCGAAATAATAATTCATGAAGAAGGTAAAATAAATATAAAATATACTCTACTATTATAATATCTCTTATATAAAGATATTATATCATAATATATACAATGTTTCTATTTTATATAGATGGCAACGAAGACATTAATGACGAAGATGATTGCTTCGATGACGAACCTTGAACGCTTATTTATTTATAATAGCATTATTTTTTTTTAATATTATGATTGCATGTAAATACATTAATTTTTATTGCATAATTTGTAATAATTCAAATAAAAGTTATAACTTCAAAATAAAAGTAATGTTGAACTTTCGTTCCAATTGAAATCGTTCCAATAAACAAGCAATTTGCTAGTAGCAAACCTATACATTAAATTAAAGTAAATTTAATGCTCTACAAATTTGATTCAGAAATTAAAGCTTAATCAATTTCCTATAAAATTTATTCTATACATATTTGTCGAAATTCCAAATCAGACAAATAGTTTTGGAGTTATAGTGTGAAAAATATGGCAAAAAGCTTGGATTACAAATCAGTAAGCGCTTTTTTTTTTTTTTTTTTTTTTTTTAAACGGTATGGGTATTTTACGGGATTTGATCAAATTATGATATATAGGATCTTATAGTAAATTTAACGAGCATTAGACGGAAAAAAGAAATTTTGGATCGAACAATTAGTTTCGGAGCTACAGCCAAAAGAGTAGGAGAAGTGCGAACCCAATCAAAGAGTGCTTAATTGAGAGGTGTAGAGTGCATGAAATAAGCGATAATTTTTCACTTAACAGCTTCGTTAGGAGTACTTAGAAGACAAACATACTAAAAGTCCCTGACTCTGGGGGGTGAGCTAAGTGTTTTTCTATAATATCTCGAAAACGGAGGACTTTAGAAAAATATGCTACAGTTCAAAATTATAGCTAATTAAATTTCCTATATAATACATTTTATACATATTTGTCGAAATTCCAACGGTTTTCGAGATATAGTTATTAAAAATCGTTATTAAAAATATAGTTATTAAAAATCGATACTTTTAGAAATTATAAAAAAAGTTTACCTCCCTTTTCGTTAGACATTTAGTTCAAATACCATAAACGTATATATGAAATTAAAGTAAATTTAAGCTTTACAATTTTGATTCTGACAATTTTTGTGAGAAACCATCGTGAAAGGCACAAGAAACAGATGTTTGTCAAAAAGTGAGGTAACATTTGTTTTTTTCCCGATAATCACCGCTGTTTGATAACGAATATCTCGAATGGTTAGAATCATTACAAATTTATATAGAAGCAATTTTATAAGAAATTTAATTAGCTTTAATGTTTATTTAAAACATATTTTTCTAGAGTTAACCGTTTTTGAGATATAATCGAAAAACCAAAAAAATGGAACTTCTCCCCTCCCCCTCCGCCTTAGCTCACCCCCCAGAGGCGGGGACTTTTAGTATGTTTATCTTCTAACTATTCCTAACGAATTTGTGAAGTCAAAAATTATCGCATATTTCATGCACTCTACATCCCTCATTTCAACACTCATTGGCGTCGCACTTCTTCGAGAAAACACGTTTTTCTGTACTAATTTGGCTATAGCTCCGAAACTAATCGTTCGATCCAAAATTTATTTTTTCCATCTGAATTCTCAATAAATTTACTACAAGAACCTAAATATTAAGTGTTGATCACACACTCATTGACTTGGGTCGCACTTCTCCACGAAAACACGTATGGCATACTCTTTTGACTATTACTCCAAAACTATTAATCCAATCCATAACTATTTTTTTTCACCTTAAAGCTGGGAAAATTTACTATAGATTCTACATATAAAGTTTTAATCATGTGCCTTGAAATACCCATGCCAGCACGCTAAGTTTCGCTTACTGTTTTGAAATCTAAGTATTTTTAGCACATTTTTCACTATAACTCCAAAACTGTTTGTCCGATCTGAAATTTCGCTGTTTCAACTACAATCTGATTAAATTTTTTATCAGGCCCTATATGTGAAATTTTGATTAAGTTACGTTATACGTCCAAACCAGATCACTAAAAATGTCAATATCATCATACTTTGCCAAAACATACATATTTAGCGTTCAGAATAGGGTGTATTATGGGACTTAATCAAAATTTAATAAAATGGAATTGATAGTAAATTTAATCAAATTTTAATTGAAAAAAAACAAATTTCAGATCAAACAAATAGTTTTGTAGTTATAGTGGAAAATATACCAAAAAAGCTTGGATTTCAAAACAGTAAGCGGTTTTTAGCGTGCTGGTATGGGTATTTTACGAAATTTGATCAAATTTTAAAATATAGGATCTTATAGTAAATTTAACGAGCATTCAAATGGAAAAAAGAAATTTTGGATCGAAAAATTAGTTTCGGAGCTATAGCCAAAAGAGTAACGACAACCATGTATTCGCGGAGAAGTGCGACCTCAATCTAAGAGTTCTTAATTGAGAGGGGTAGAGTGCATGAAATAAGCGATAATTTTTTACCTACCAGCTTCGTTAGGAGTAGTTAGAAGATAAACATACTAAAAGTCCCCGACTCTGGGGGGTGAGCTAAGGGCGGGGGGAGGGGAAAAGGTCCCAATTTAGTTTTTTTCTATAATATCTCGAAAACGGTGGACTTTAGAAAAATATACTACAGTTCAAAATTATAGCTAATTAAATTTCCTATAAAATTGATTCTATACATATTTGTCGAAATTCCAACGGTTTTCGAGATATAGTTATTAAAAATCGATACTTTAAGAAATAAAGAAAAAGTGTACCTCCCTTTTTGTTAGACATTTAGTTCAAATACCATAAACCTATATATGAAATTAAAGTAAATTTAATGCTTTACAATTTTGATTCTAACAATTTTTCTGAAAAACGATCGTGAAAGGCATAAGAAACAGATGTTTGTCAAAAAGTGAGGTAACATTTGATTTTTCCCGAAAATCACCGATTTTCAATAACGAATATCTCGTAAACAGTTAGAACTACAACAAATTTATGTATTACCAATTTTATAGGAAATTTAATTAGCTTTTATGTTTATCTAAAACATATTTTTCTAGAGTTAACCCTTTTGGAGATATAATCGAAAAACCAAAAAAATAGAACTTCTCCCCTCTCCCCCACCGTTAGCTCACCCCCCAGGGTTGGGGACTTTTAGTATGTTTATCTTCTAACTATTCCTAACGAAGCTGTGAAGTCAAAAATTATCGCATATTTCATGCACTCTATAATGTGTTTATTGATTGGACTAAATGGCCTGTTATTGTTTTCTGTTACCTCTAGTTCATAACCAAAGATTTAATTTAATTTAGTTTTTTTTTTTTTTTACGTAAGAAATTTTTAGTTTATTTTTTTTCATTCTTGTTTTATAATCATGTATTTTTTCGTTTACATATTGTGGATAATTATGCCGTTATTTTAGTTTTTAATTATTTACTTCACAGCTATCATTATTTTTGTTATTGTTATTGTTATTTTTTTTTTTTTTAATACTATTACATAATGGAAGTGGTAACATCTGATGACTCAGAGACTGAAATCCCTTCTTATTCAGAGTTTAATGAGACTGAGTACCAGTCTAGAAGAACACAAGTCAGAGAACAACAAATTCGACCATCAGAAAATCACAAAATCATAGAAGCAATGTACCTGAAGTTCAAGAAATTCAAGAAGCCAATTCCCACAGAATAGAACCGCAGCAATCGACTTCAACATCCGATCATCATCCACAGGGAACATCATACTCCGATAAGATCAAATATCAAATTCGACGTCAGGCGCCTCGTATTTCCAATTCACAACCCCAGACCTCCCAACCTCAACCTCAACCCCTGAAACAGAACACTCCTGTTCATAATTCGCCTCTAAAAGTCAAATTACCGCCTCAGAAGGATCACCCACTTCAATCCAACCACCTGTTCAGAACAATTCTTTACCTCAAATACCATTACAGGTAGATTCTGCTCCTCGTACCCTAGGAAGAGTCCAGCCCCTAACCAATGCTCCTACTCAGTCATATAATCCCTACCAAGCTCCAGATTCATTTCCTCTTCCCCATCCTTGTACAAATAATATAAACGCCATCCTTTCCTCATTCCTATCTGAACTAAAAGATACCATTAAACCCCTTATCACCCTTCTTACTAGAGCCCTTTCGGAAATTCCGTTTAATGTCGCTAGATGAGCGGAAAACCTCTAGCTGTCATTTTATGGAATGCTAACGGACTACAAAACCACCGAGACGAACTTGACATTTTTCTACACGACAATGAAATAGACATTGCCCTGTTGACTGAAACTCATTTCACTCAACGGTCATATTTTTACATACGCGACTACATCACTTACAGATCTGATAACCCAGACAACACCTCCCATGGTGGATCCTGCATCCTTATCCATTAATCAATACCTCATTCCCTTGTCCCTTCTACTTCAATTGACGCCATTCAATCCACCTCAGTATCCATTTCAACTCGTCCTTTCCATCTAACATTTTCAGCTGTTTACTGCCCTCCTGGAAATTCCCTTTCTCATAACCTCCTTGATTCCTTATTCCGATCCCTCGGACCGCGCTTTATTGCAGGGGGAGATTACAACGCCAAACACCAGCGATGGGTTTGTAGAACCTCCAACTCCCGTGGCAGTATCTTATCCCGCATTACAACATCCAACTGTTTTCAGTCCTCTCACCGTTAAATCCTACTTATTGGCCTACATCCCTCAAAAAACGTCCTGATATCCTCGATATCTTCATTTCTTCCCAAATTTCCAACTCTCATACCTTTGTCAAATCCCTAGATGACCTTTCATCAGACCATAGTCCTGTTCTGCTTCACTTGTATTCATATGCTGTTCCGAAACCCTCACCTCCTAGACTGATTACAGGACGAGTAGACTGGGACAAATTTCGTTACGATTTGGAAAACAAAATAGACTTGAAAATTCCTCTCAAAACAAAACATGATATCGACACTGCCATTGACAAACTTACCACATCAATATCCATCAGCATTAACGATAACACCTCACACAGACAAAAATTAAATTCTTTTCAGACTAAGTTGCCACACCATATTCGCGACTTAATAGTAGAAAAACGTAGAGCAAGAGCGAAGTGGCACAGGACTAGGTATCCATCAGATAAGAATAATTACTGCAAATTAACAAACAAACTTAAGACGGAAATTAAAAAATACAAAATTCAAAAATTACATTACAACACAGAAAATCTTAACACCACCGACAAATCTTTATGGAATACGACTAAAAAACTAGTGAACTACAGAAACTGTAATCATCCTCTACTAACCGAAGCCAAAACATGGTCAAAATCTGACGATGAAAAATCACTCATTTTTGGCCAGCACCTTTTCCAAACTTTTAACCCACATCCTGATATCCTTAATCTTGCTCACCTAGAATATATTGAAGCAGAACTCAACATCCCACTACAAATGTCTCCTCCCCCTAAAGCATTCCATCCTTCAGAAACATTAAATATAATTCACAGATTACCTTCAAACAAAGCTCCTGGACACGACCTAATTACATCTTACATCCTTAAACTCCTTCCTCGAAAAACCATCCTATTCCTAACATACATATATAATGCTGTACTCCGCACCACATATTTCCCTGATTCCTGGAAAATTATCAATAGTTAAAATGATGCCTAAACCCAAAAAGCCACCTGAGCTCCCATCCTCATACCGTCCTATTTCTCTCTTGCCAATCATGGGTAAAATCCTAGAAAAACTCATTTTAAAACGTTTGTATCCTATCCTAGAATCCTATCATGTAATCCCAGATCACCAGTTTGGATTCCGAACATCACACTCAACAATCCAGCAATGTCATCGCGTGGTGGACGTTATCTCCTCTGCATTGGAGCGCGGAATGTACTGTACGGGAGCCTTTCTTGATGTAGAACAAGCGTTTGACCGAGTCTGGCACCCGGGACTGCTGTATAAACTCCGTCAGTTCCTACCTTCTACATATTTTCTTATTATTAGATCCTATCTGAGTGACCGAACCTTCAAAGTAAACCATAAATTTTCCTATTCTCCCCTCTTTACCCAGTCTGGCGGAGTTCCTCAAGGTAGTATCCTAGGTCCTATCCTCTACACAGTGTACACAGCTGACATCCCAACTCATCCTACCACTATCCTCACCACTTACACTGATGACACATGTGTGTTATCAGTAAACAATGATCCCTTTATCGCCTCTCAAACACTCCAATTCCATATCCTAAACCTTCAAGAATGGTGTCAAAAATGGAGAATCAAAATAAATCCAAACAAATTCCATCAAATAACCTTTACCCTTCGTCGTAAACCTACGACATCCTGCCCTACAGTATCCTTTAATGATATTCCACTAAACCCTGTTGAACAGATCAGCTACGTAGGACTCCACTTGGACAAACGTCTTACTTGGAATCCACATACAAGACTAAAACGACAAGAAACTGTCCGTCGTTACAGACTACTTCAACATTTACTAGACAAACGTTCAAAGCTCCCAATTAATTACAAAAGACTCATTTACATGACAGTGATTAGACTTATTTGGACGTACGGAGTTGAGCTTTGGGGCTCTACTAAACCATCCAATTCATCTCGTATCCAATCTTTACAATCCAAAATCCTTCGAAAAATCCTCAATCCTCCTTACTATGTGACCAATAAACTTATCCATAAATATCTTAATGTTCCATATGTTTCTGATTTAGCCCAAACCAGATACCTATCCTTCCATAGTAAGCTACAGTAGCCTACCAACTTGCTTCCTCCTCCATCCTTGATAATCCTCCGAGGCGTCTGAAAAGAAGATGGCCTAGAGACCTTTTAGTGTAGATTTTATTGAAGTGCTACTAGTGAGTAGTTCTTCACAAGTTATTTACATGCCATTGTATTCACTGTCAACACATTTAATTGTTGTATATTATTTTGTACAGTTGTAAATATCAATAAATTAAAAAAAAAAAAAATAAATCAGTAATTCTAATAACCAGTAAACAATTAAATTATTTTTTTAAGATGTGGTATTAATAAAAAATACTAAATCACATCAAACATCGGGGATCATGAAATGGGAGTTCTTGGAAACAACATTCATTACTTTGCTTTTTGACATTACTACTCTTATTAAAAAATAAATCAAAAGTGTTTTTTAAATATCCACCCCTCTCTTATTATTATTGTTTTTTTTTTACTGAGAACTTATGATAGAAATATGTATACATCAAATGTTGGTAGGTTAACCATGTTTAAAGATTAATGAGCTGTTGAACTAAGGAGGCATATTCCCCTTCCAAAAACAAAATATGTTTTTGTTTACATAGCTCTAGAAAATATTTAAATTTGGATAGAAAAAGACAAAAAGATGAACAATATATATGAAATGAATAATTAATCATAAGGTCAATAATTCATCATTTGAATTTTATTCCTAATTGCTCCAAAATTTATAAAGAGAAAATATGGCTGAACGCATGAACGCATGAGTATCATATAAGGAAATTAATGGCCATTAATTGTCACATATATCATTGGAAATAAACTGCACAGTTAGTCTGGAATACGGTAGGAGCCCCACTCTCCTGACTACTGAGAGTTGTAAAATATAAGTTAACGAGCTCTGGTAGTGAAGGTCGCAAGTGGACGTAGCTAATCATTGTATAGTCTCTTTTTATACACCTCTAAGAAGGGTTTAGCGTTGGAATTGTAGAGACACAAAGAGGAACAAAAACTGTGGGATGTATAATAATCGGAAAATCAAGAAGTCAAAATTTGGCTTAGTTAATTTTCAAAGTCATCTCGGTTTGTGCTCCACCAAGTTCAAAACAATAGGAAACAATATGTTAATGCCAAAATTGAAATAATATAATAACGATAAATAATGAAAATTTATTAAAAATAAATTTCCTTTTTTTCGCTATTTTTTACTCTGAAGGCTCCCCATTGTTAAGTATTCAACAAAACTCTCTGAAACTCAAGCTATATTAGCCTTAAGGTATAGTAAAAACATGTATGTTGCAAATTTAACGACAAAAAACAATTTAAAAAAATGTATTTTAAGCCGTTTTTTGCTCATTTGGCCCACTGTGCGGCGCTAGCTATTCCAGAAGTTTTAGTTTTAATTGCATTGCTTACAAAAAGGATATATTCTGTTAGCCAAATTGGAGTTTTAAAATTACTATTCGGTAACCAAGTTTCTACTATACAAATTGCTAATGGGTTTCTCCGAAATATTGGCTTCAGAGGGATTTATATTCCAAATATTTTTATATCCACATATATTACAAAATATTAAATTATAATTATGATCATTTTCATTTTCTTTAATATCGTAAATATTTTTAAATTCCTTAATATTGTTATTAAACATGTTTTCTAGCTCACCTGGGTGTTTTGTTAATCCTGCCGGTAGACAATATTGATATTGGTAAGTTGGTATATCTAGAGGTCGCAGTTGTACTTCGTGTTGTAAACCATGAGTAAGGGATCCGTACTTTCAAGTTCATTGTTAAGATTATGTTTTTTTCAGTTCCGAATTTACTTTTCGGTTGGTGCGAGAAAATGTGTCACTGAGTTAGTCCGGTGTCTTTTTGTTTCTTGCTAGGCAAACTTTTTTGTGAAATTCATCCTGGACTGGCATCTGAGGGGTAGTCTGTTTTTTATTATTATAATCTTCCTCTGGGCTGAATTCATTTGAATCCGTTTCATAATTAGGGTTAGATAGATTTTTTAATAATAATACATCTTCTTTTGTATGAATCTGCAATCGAATTGTGCCCTCTGCTATTCTTATATATATATGATTTATATCAAGAAAAATTACATATATATATATACCGGTGACGGATTGTCAATAGATCCAAGTTAAATGTAATGTTCAATATGAACATTCATCCCCGGAATCACATCGCGATCCGTTGGATAAGGCGCCACGCTAGAGAGGTGGAAACTTGGGTTCGAATCCCGACCGGGTCAAATCTTTTCTCTTCAAAAATTAAATAATATATATATATATATATATATATATATATATATATATATATATAAAGGTTAGGGCTGGAAATTTCCAAAAGGTTTTTCCTAGGTGTAGGTAGCTATAATTTCCGTATTTCTGTGTGAATATAAATGGATAAATGGTTATTGGCTTATCCTGTTTATTATTGTAAATGTATTGAATTAGTCTGAATGTATTAAATTTAATAATTGAACAGCAGGTGTTGAGATTTAGGTCGTCTGATTTTTTTTTTTTTTTTTTTTAATATTTCGTTTAAAATTACTTTGTTTATGGTAAATAATTTTTAAGGAATCAATTTTTTTTTTTTTTTTTTTTTTTTTTAAATCATCTATTGAGCAATTATTACAATCTGCCACAAATGTGGGCAATAGATATTATAGATGACTTCATGATTACATAGAACAATCATTCACACAATAATATTTATCAATAATAAAAAATAAATCATTCTCTAATTTGAATTTTTTCTTTTTAAATTTTAATTCATTTTTTTCTAAATTTATTTTTAATTTTAGTTTTTTCATAGTCTCGTAGCCTAGTAAGATATTAAATCTTTCGCTAAACGGAAATATTAAAAATTTGACTTTTTGATTAATTCCTATCAGGGGCATTAGGTCAATTATCACGCTTTGTGATCCTTCCGGTCACAAATCGGTTCAGCGGTCTGGTTTGAATTTAAATTATTTATATCTGGTCCGGAGGTCTGCTCGTACTTGGGGCTAATTCAAAAAAATAATCCTGTCTTTTTTCCAATGATTCTATGCGTTCTAGTAATAATTTTATTTTTTCATCTTTCTCCTCCTCTATTGTGTGTACCCTATTAGAAACGGTTCTCATCGAAACTGTGTTTGAATCTACCTGCGGTTGTTGATAATTTTGCCTGAAATTTCTGGAGGGTGGTTTATTAAAAAATTTATGTTGCGACTGGGGGTCCCACGGTTGATTGTAAATCGGTGTTTGATATTCAATAGCTCGCTGTTGTGGCCGGAAGTTATGCTGGTTGTTATTGTTAAAAGAATTAAAGGTTGGACCTTGTTCATACTGATACTGTTGTGGTCGGTAGTGTTGAGGATTATTATACGACGCATATTGCTCGCGGTGATACTGATGGGGTCGGTAATTTTGATAGTCATGGTGGTTGTTAAAATTTGGTCGGTACTATTTATTTTTATAATTATTTTCGAAATTTTTCTTTTTATAATTATTTTCGAAATTTTTCTTTTTATAATTATTTTGAGCTGGGTTATTTTTATACTGTTGTTTTTCTCCGTAAAGTCGGTGAACTATGTGGGCCGCGCTATTTCTTAATATTTCTTCTAGGTCTTCTAATGAATCGAATTTTATATGGTAAATAAAGTCAGTTAGTGCTGGGTGTAAACTATGTACTGCGTGGTGGGATATTTGCTTATCATACCTATACATTTCGTCCTGTTTGTCTAATATTTCATTGTCTGAATAAATACGTGCGTATAAATCGCATCTTTTTTGGCCCAGTCGTTCTAAGAAATCGAGTGGGTTTTCATTATGGTAAGTCCGCGTATTTAAAATTTCTGAAATTAATTGTTCCCTAGTTCTCGTGTCCTGGTACTTTTTCTTTAAGAATTTTATAGTTATTTCTTTTACTGTATTAAATTCCTTGTCATATACGGCGACTTTAGCTTTTCCAGCTAGTTTATTTAAGATTGTTAAAACAAGTTTAGCTTGATTTGTATTTTTATGGGTATTATCATCTTTGCAATATAAATTGTATAAAATTCGCTATTTCTAATAAAATCAACTAGTTGTAACGGATTTCCGTCATATTCCGGGATTAATGCTAAATCGTGATTTTTAATTTCAGGGGTCATATTATTTTCTTTTTTAACTAACGTAGAACCAGTTATTTTAAGTTGCTTAATTTTTCTTCCAATATATTCATAAAAATGCTAAATTAATATTCTAAATTATTACACATATTATACTAATTATATCTAAATTACAAAATTACTTAAAAATTAAAATAAAAATAAAATTAATTGTACTTTTTCTTGATACAGCGTTGTCTTCGATGTCTTCTTGATGACGCTCCCTTTAGCTCCTTCCCGTCGATTCTTTAGCAAGAGGTTGTAGGTCCTTTTGGTCAAGGTATTGGAATACCAAAAGCGCACCCAAAGACTTGAAGATCTGCTGATGTACTAATACTCAGCTCCCAATCTTCTCATGCCAGTGGAAAGAGGTCTCGCTGTTCTGTACCTGAAATAAGATAGAACTGCCGCGAAGTTACGTTAATGCTTCCAAAAGTCCCTCCGTTCGGGCGCCAGCTAAATAAAAGGTTCGCGGGACTGAGTTTTTAAAAAGAGATTTTATTGAGAAATACATACATTATATCAAGGAAAAGCACAATTTGAAGCTTAATACAAAACTTCGTGTTGAACATCTGTGAGTCCTACGAGTGACTGTGGCAGAGTGTCACCGAGGCCAGGTGGAGATGGCCTTTTATACGGTTATCTAGGAGAGGGGATATCGTACATTTGTTTATTATCCCTGATACCATTGGGTTTCCATAACTATATATATATATATATATATATATATATATATATATATATATATATATATATATATATATTTTTTTGTTTATTCAAATATTTCACTTGTATGTATATTCTATGTTGCATATTGTTTATGTATACCAGTATAGCTCTTTTTTGTTCTATTTAATTTTTTTTTATCTTTTTTTTCATTTTATATATTTATTTATTTATTTTTATTTACTTTTTTCTTCTATATTGTGAGAATGATTGTTCTATGTAATCATGAAGTCATCTATAATATCTATTGCCCACATTTGTGGCAGATTGTAATAATTGCTCAATAGATAATTTAAAAAAAAAAAAAAAAAAAATTGATTCCTCAAAAATTATTTACCATAAACAAAGTAATTTTAAACGAAATATTAAAAAAAAAAAAAAAATCAGACGACCTAAATCTCAACACCTGCTGTTCAATTATTAAATTTAATACATTCAGACTAATACAATACATTAACAATAATAAACAGGATAAGCCAATAACCATTTATCCATTTATATTCACACAGAAATACGGAAATTATAGCTACCTACACCTAGGAAAAACCTTTTGGAAATTTCCAGCCCTAACCTTTATATATATATATATATATATTATTTAATTTATTAAGAGAAAAGATTTGACCCGGTCGGGATTCGAACCCAAGTTTCCACCTCTCTAGCGTGGCGCCTTATCCAACTAGGCCACCGGGGTCGTATCCGAACCAGGCGAATCTTCTCTCTTCAGTGATCCATAACCCCCGGGCACTCGCAAATCGCGATGTGATTCCGGGGATGAATGTTCATATTGAACATTACATTTAACTTGGATCTATTGACAATCCGTCACCGGTATATATATATATGTAATTTTTCTTGATATAAAACAATATTATTAAATATATTATTTTATTTTTGAAGAGAAAAGATTTGACCCGTTCGGGATTCGAACCCAAGTTTCCACCTCTCTAGCGTGGCGCCTTATCCAACTAGGCCACCGGGGTCGTATCCGAACCAGGCAAATCTTCTCTCTTCAGTGATTCCCGGAATCACATTGCGATTTGCGAGTGCCCGGGGTTATGGATCACTGAAGAGAGAAGATTTGCCTGGTTCGGATAAGACCCCGGTGGCCTAGTTGAATAAGGCGCCACGCTAGAGAATCCCGACCGGGTCAAATCTTTTCTCTTCAAAAATTAAATAATATATATATATGTATATATATATATATATATATATATATATATATATATATATATATATATATATATATATATATATATATATATATATATATACTAGCATCCCTGTCGCGGCTTCGCCCGCCCTCCATAAGTAAAGCTAATTTCAACTAAAAATTAATGTTTTATTTGTTTATCGATAAAATTCTTGTATTTTAGCATGTGGTTCAGCATTATTTCTTCAATGATTTTTTCACGCATAGCAGTAATTATCAATCTAGTTATAATCGCACTGATTAGGCAGTTGGAGATTGCGTAAAAGCACCATTAGACATAAAATTTTTAATTTTAATGTATGAATTGGTAATTAAGTTGGATAAAGACTAAGAAACTTTTGTGGAAAATAAACTGCATTATCAGTGCTTACGACAGAAGGCCCGTGGATCATATTTTTACACACAATATAAAAAAGTAAAGGATCGACATTTTGATTTAGTAATAATTTGTATTCGGCAGAAATAACTTTATTGATTTCATCTGGTTGGATGTTGATTTCGAACTATAAAAGTATATGACAGTGTGGCAAACCTCAGTCCTGCCTCTCAACATTGTACATTTAAATTTTAGTTATTGTAAATTTTACCATTGCAAAACCTGCCTAGAATTATAAAAATTATTTATTTAGATGTCGGTACAGATAGGTTCAGTTTACCATTGTTAACTCTATTGTGGGATGGTGCTATACACAATCGTTCGATTTTCAAGCTTCACTGGGATCCACATATCGCACACCACATTTAAATATTTTTTAATAATTTTCTTTATAGTTTAATAAGTAAATTTTATCATCGATTTCAAGCTCTTTTGTAACCTCTCGCGTAGAACCTCTCCACCTATCGGTCAATTTTCAAACTTCACTGTTGTCCACATATTTTCTTTTTTTAATAAAAAATAAATGAAAAATCAGTAGATTTTAATATTGCTAAACCTTCTTGGAACTATGAAGATGATGTAGTTAATATTTAGCACAGATTGGTTCAATAGTATTCGTGGTTAGTGATCACAAACGTAAAATGGCTTGTCCTTTTATATAATAGTATAAGTTATTATTATGGTAAACTTTCTAATTTTAAATCTTTCAAGAACTATGAAGATGATGTAGTTAAAATTTGGTTCAGATAGGTTCATTAGTTTTACTAAAACGCTATTGTCGCTTGCCACATATTTATAGCTTTTTGGATAACAATTTAATTGAATTAAGTATTTTTATTATCAATTTCTAGCTATATTTAACACCGGATCATTGTAACCTCTCTTAAATGGCGCTCGCTTTACTGCACTCCACATATTTATCGCTTTTTAAACAGTTATTTAATAGAGAATATATAAATTTTATTATTGCTAAACTTTCCTTGAACTATGAAGATGATATAGTTATATTTGGTACAGAATAGTTCTATAGTTTTCGCGGTTAGTGATAACGAACGAAAATGGCTTGTCCTATTATATATAACTTCATCATCCCCCGTCGAGGCTTCGCCCGCTCTCATAAGTGAAGATCTTAGATAATTTTAACTTATAATTAATTTTTTTTAAATATTTATCGATAAAAATCTTGTATTAAAGTGAAGAATTGAAAATTTTATTTTTGATGATATTTTCACGCATAGCAGCCATTATTAACTGGGTTAAATTTAGATTGATTAGGTGTTTAAAGATAACATAAAGCATAATTAGACATCCAATTTTCAATTTTAATATATGAGTTGGTAATTCAGATGGACAGAGACTATTACGAAACTGCATTATCAGTGCTCACAACTAATGGTTCAAAGTTCATATTTTTACACACAATATTAAACAGCTGAGGATCGGCATTTTGATTTTTAATAATTTTCACTTGACAGAAATAATTTTATTGATTTGATCTGGTTGGATTTTAATTTCTAACCATAAAAGTATGTCATAGTGTGGCAAAACCCGTTTCTAACACTCAACATTGTACATTAAAATTTTTATTGTTGCTAAACCTAGAATTATGAACATGATGTAGTTAAACTTTGGTATATTTCACTCCATATACCTGTTTTTATAACAATTTAATTGAAAATAAGTAAATTTTATTATCAATGTTCACCTCTATGTAATTTAACACTGTACATTTTAACCTTTCATGTAGATTGCAATTGCCGCCATTTTTGAACTTCACTGTTATCCACTTATTATTCATTTTTCAATAAAGAATTAGTTGAAAATTATTAGATTTTACTATTGCTAAACCATCCTATAAAGATGATGTAGTCAAAATTTGGTAAAGATTGGTTCAGTAGTTTTTGGCGGTTAGTGAACACAAACGAAACATTGCTTGTCCTTTTTATATAATAGTATAACCTTATACCGCCATATGTTAGAATCGTATAGAGCTAACAGATAATTGTGACTTGCAGATAATATACAAATAATATTGCGACTATAAATTAAGATATAAGGTATCCTATCTTTTTTGTTGGATCAAACTGCACACGGTGTGCAAATTTGATTAAAATCAGTTCAGTAGTTCAGGTGTTAGCCGGCCCCTAGGCGGCGACACGTAATTTATATATATTAAGATATATATATATATATATATTTATATATATATATATATATATATATATATATATATATATATATATATAAAGGTTAGGGCTGGAAATTTCCAAAAGGTTTTTCCTAGGTGTAGGTAGCTATAATTTCCGTATTTCTGTGTGAATATAAATGGATAAATGGTTATTGGCTTATCCTGTTTATTATTGTTAATGTATTGTATTAGTCTGAATGTATTAAATTTAATAATTGAACAGCAGGTGTTGAGATTTAGGTCGTCTATTTTTTTTTTTTTTTTTTTTTTTAATATTTCGTTTAAAATTACTTTGTTTATGGTAAATAATTTTTGAGGAATCAATTTTTTTTTTTTTTTTTTTTTTAAATTATCTATTGAGCAATTATTACAATCTGTCACAAATGTGGGCAATAGATATTATAGATGACTTCATGATTACATAGAACAATCATTCTCACAATATAGAAGAAAAAAGTAAATAAAAATAAATAAATAAATATATAAAAAAAAAAAAAAGATAAAAAAAAAAATTAAATAGAACAAAAAAGAGCTATACTGGTATACATAAACAATATGCAACATAGAATATACATACAAGTGAAATATTTGAATAAACAAAAAAAAAAAAAAAATATATATATATATATATATATATATATATATATATATATATATATATATAGTTATGGAAACCCAATGGTATTAGGGATAATAAACAAATGTACGATATCCCCTCTCCTAGATAACCGTATAAAAGGCCATCTCCACCTGGCCTCGGTGACACTCTGCCACAGTCACTCGTAGGACTCACAGATGTTCAACACGAAGTTTTGTATTAAGCTTCAAATTGTGCTTTTCCTTGATATAATGTATGTATTTCTCAATAAAATCTCTTTTTAAAAACTCAGTCCCGCGAACCTTTTATTTAGCTGGCGCCCGAACGGAGGGACTTTTGGAAGCATTAACGTAACTTCGCGGCAGTTCTATCTTATTTCAGGTACAGAACAGCGAGACCTCTTTCCACTGGCATGAGAAGATTGGGAGCTGAGTATTAGTACATCAGCAGATCTTCAAGTCTTTGGGTGCGCTTTGGTATTCCAATACCTTGACCAAAAGGACCTACAACCTCTTGCTAAAGAATCGACGGGAAGGAGCTAAAGGGAGTGTCATCAAGAAGACATCGAAGACAACGCTGTATCAAGAAAAAGTACAATTAATTTTATTTTTATTTTAATTTTTAAGTAATTTTGTAATTTAGATATAATTAGTATAATATGTGTAATAGTTTAGAATATTAATTTAGCATTTTTATGAATATATTGGAAGAAAAATTAAGCAACTTAAAATAACTGGTTCTACGTTAGTTAAAAAAGAAAATAATATGACCCTTGAAATTAAAAATCACGATTTAGCATTAATCCCGGAATATGACGGAAATCCGTTACAACTAGTTGATTTTATTAGAAATAGCGAATTTTATACAATTTATATTGCAAAGATGATAATACCCATAAAAATACAAATCAAGCTAAACTTGTTTTAACAATCTTAAATAAACTAGCTGGAAAAGCTAAAGTCGCCGTATATGACAAGGAATTTAATACAGTAAAAGAATAACTATAAAATTCTTAAAGAAAAAGTACCAGGACACGAGAACTAGGGAACAATTAATTTCAGAAATTTTAAATACGCGGACTTACCATAATGAAAACCCACTCGATTTCTTAGAACGACTGGGCCAAAAAAGATGCGATTTATACGCACGTATTTATTCAGACAATGAAATATTAGACAAACAGGACGAAATGTATAGGTATGATAAGCAAATATCCCACCACGCAGTACATAGTTTACACCCAGCACTAACTGACTTTATTTACCATATAAAATTCGATTCATTAGAAGACCTAGAAGAAATATTAAGAAATAGCGCGGCCCACATAGTTCACCGACTTTACGGAGAAAAACAACAGTATAAAAATAACCCAGCTCAAAATAATTATAAAAAGAAAAATTTCGAAAATAATTATAAAAAGAAAAATTTCGAAAATAATTATAAAAATAAATAGTACCGACCAAATTTTAACAACCACCATGACTATCAAAATTACCGACCCCATCAGTATCACCGCGAGCAATATGCGTCGTATAATAATCCTCAACACTATCGACCACAACAGTATCAGTATGAGCAAGGTCCAACCTTTAATTCTTTTAAAAATAACAACCAGCATAACTTCCGGCCACAACAGCGAGCTATTGAATATCAAACACCGATTTATAATCAACCGTGGGACCCCCAGTCGCAACATAAATTTTTTAATAAACCACCCTCCAGAAATTTCAGGCAAAATTATCAACAACCGCAGGTAGATTCAAACACAGTTTCGATGAGAACCGTTTCTAATAGGGTACACACAATAGAGGAGGAGAAAGATGAAAAAATAAAATTATTACTAGAACGTATAGAATCATTGGAAAAAACACAGGATCATTTTTTAAAATTAGCCCCAAGTACGAGCAGACCTCCGGACCAGATATAAATAATTTAAATTCAAACCAGACCGCTGAACCGATTTGTGACCGGAAGGATCACAAAGCGTGATAATTGACCTAATGCCCCTGATAGGAATTAATCAAAAAGTCAAATTTTTAATATTTCCGTTTAGCGAAAGATTTAACATCTTACTAGGCTACGAGACTATGAAAAAACTAAAATAAAAAATAAATTTAGAAAAAAATGAATTAAAATTTAAAAAGAAAAAATTCAAATTAGAGAATGATTTATTTTTTATTATTGATAAAAACGAAATTAAAAACTTAATTCGCCACGAACATATTAGTCATAAATAAAGGAAGAATTAATCGAAATTATTAGCCAACATGGCAAAGTATTAAAAAGGGACGACGAGAATTTAAAATCTACGGGATTAATTAAGCACAAAATAATAACAACTAATGATAACCCCATATACACCCGAAATTATCGCTATCCGGAGCAATTTAAAAAACAGATAAATGAAGAAGTTCAAAAATTGTTAAAAAACAAAATAATAAGACCAAGTAAATCGCCGTATAATTCCCCACTTTGGATCGTGCTGAAAAAACCGGACGTGTCGGGACACAAAAAAATTAGAATGGTGATTGACTACAGGAAATTAAATCAAGCTACCGTAAAGGACAAATTTCCCCTACCGAACATTGAGGACTTATTAAATAGATTAAAGGGATCGAAAGTATTTTCCACCATAGACCTCGCGTCGGGATTTCACCAAATTGAGATGGACGAACAATCAATAGCCAAAACCGCGTTCTCCACTGAAAATGGGCATTTTGAGTTTTTGCGTATGCCTTTTGGCCTGCGTAACGCACCCCCAACCTTTCTAAGAGCGATGACTATGATGATACAGAATATTCCCAACTCTATGATTTATACTGATGATATAATAGCGTATTCCAAAAATGAAGAAGAACATTTAAAAGATTTAAAAAGAGTATTCAAAGCGCTAAAACAGCATAACTTATCGATACAATTAGATAAAACCGAATTTTTTAAAACCGAATTAAACTGTTTAGGCTACATCGTAACCCCAGACGGATTAAAAACGGATGAAAAAAAGATTGAAGCAATTTTAAATTTCCCCATTCCGCGTAATGAAAAGATGACGAGACAATTCCTTGGCATGACGGGGTACTAACGAAAATTTATTAAAAAATACGCTAAAATTACTAGACCGATTTCAAATCCATTAAAAACTAAAATATATGGGACAAAAGAAATAAAAGAGGCATGTCAAACCCTAACAGAAATGATGAGTAACACACCAATTTTAAATTACCCGGATTGGGAACGGCCATTTATATTAACTACAGATGCCAGTAATAAAGCCATAGGAGCCGTGCTCTCACAAAAAGACGAAAATGAAATAGAACACCCAGTAGCATTCGCGTCCCGAGTATTACAAAATGCAGAATTAAATTATAGTTTAATAGAAAAAGAATTACTAGCGGTAGTATGGGCAACCCAGCACTTTAAGCCTTATTTATACGGTACAAAATTTCTTTTATGCGCGGACCATAAACCTTTAACGTGGATTTTCTCAATGAAAAGTGGTAACACGCGTATAATGAAGTGGATATGGAAATTACAGGAATTTGAATTCGACGTTAAACATATTCAGGGAAAAACAAATTACGGGGCCGATGCACTTTCCAGGGGAAACGACGAATTGAATCATAATAGCGACGTGGAGGAAATGGACGTCGAAGAATTATTAAATCAGGAAATAGCGGACGAAAACAATTCCGAATACGACGCAATAATAGAGGACTTAGAAGTACCGCCGGAAGAAGATTAAGAAACAATCCATTCCCACGAATCTAGTAACGAACAAGTACGAATTTGTGAACCGGAAAAATGTATAAATATAGAAAAAAATCAAATAGTTATAAAAAGGGGAAATACAAAAATAAATTTTACTAAACTATTCGGGAAACGCCGGTATGAATTAAACATTTATGCTAAATCAGATATCGCTTCATTATTAGAACAAATACTTGAACCTAATAAAACTTACGGTATAATTTGTAAATCACCTAATGAAATAACCGAGAATTTGTATGAAGATTATTTTAAGACAATACAACAAATAATAGAAACGCAATATCCATCGGTTAAATTGAAAGAATACAAAGAAATCGTAAACGACGTCGAAAATCCTAATGAACAAATAGAAATAATAGATAACTACCATTTAGGCAAAACTAAACATAGGGGTATAAATGAAACGTTTGAAAAACTCAAAAAAGAATATTATTTTCCAGGGATGCAAAATAAAATAGCAGAGTATATTAATAAATGTGAGACTTGTAAAGATACAAAATACGACCGTAAACCTATAAAAACCAAATTTCAAATTACACCTACGCCAGAAAGACCGTTTCAGGAATTAATGATTGATATTTTTAATTTTAACAATGCCATAATTTTCACAGCGGTAGACACATTTTCAAAACACTTATTTGCTCAAACTTTACAATCAAAGAACGCAATTAATATCTGTAACGCACTGACTAACTATATGACATACTTTCCCACACCTCTACAAATATCATTAGACCAAGGGACGGAAATGAAAAATAATTTGGTAAAACAGTTTTGTGAAGAAAAAATAATATTATTTTACATTATACCTCAGCTAGCCACTCAAACTCTTTGGGATTATTGAACAGAGTCCACTCTACCCTAAACGAATTATTAAGAATAATAGGAAAAGAAAAAGATAAATGTTCGATGCAGCAAAAATTGAGATTAGCAATAATAGCATACAATAACACATTAAACAATAAACTGAAACTAACGCCCAATGAAATCACTTTCGGAACCTCCAGATTAGAATCAGACGAAAATATCGACCTGAAAATAAAAAGTAGGGACAAATTTAAAAAAGTAAATGTATTAGTAAAAGACAAAAGACCAATTAAAACTCATATTGACAATATTAAAAGGCCCACTAGGAAAAAAAGGAAAAAGAAACAATCTATTTCGGACGACGATAATGAATCCATTCGCGTAAATATTTCGGATGCCTCGGATGATTATGACTCAAATGATTCAGATAATGGTTATGATTAAAAATATTTAATTTTATTTAAACAATATTAAAATGTTTTAAAGATCTTTTATTTTAATAAAACTTAATAAATATCATGGTACTAGGGAAAGATGTTTATGTTATATTGAAAGAATTATCTGTATTAAATTGACAATGCTGTAGTTATTTTAATAAAGTCGGACTTTTGTATTTTGTTGTAAAATATTATATTCAATGTTAATAATGTAAAAGATCATTCAAATTGTTATTTTATTTCACAGTAATATTCTGCCCGATTTATTTTGTAATTAATATTTTGAAGTCACTATCATAAATATTAGGATACTATTATTTTGGCTTGAAATATTATTTTGATTGATCATTAAAAAAGTATGTATTTTATTTTGAAATTATTATTAATTGTAATTATTGTAATTATTGTAAAAGAGTGTTTGAATTATTATTTTGATTTAAAATGAATGAATGAATGAATGAATGAATGCTCTTTATTTGTTAAAGACAGAGTCTTGTACAAACAATAATATTATTAATAATATACAATAGATCCATAGCACGAGTCCAGTGCTCTTAAACAAATCCTTACATAACAATATTTTGTTTACATTATACAAATGAATATTTATTGGAACAAAAATATATGATCTAAATTCTTTATCTTTATAATAGATATCAACGTTTTACATAATAGACATTTACGTATGCACTTATCATCTACACATAGATCAATCACCTCTACACATTAATTAATATTAATAATTAATACATAATTAAATAAATAAATATACACACACACACACACACACACACACACACACACACACACACACACACATATTTATTCATACACCTATATAAACGCAATGTATAAATAAAGGCAATATATAAAATAACATCAAATATAAACAATATAAATTATAAACATACTCAAGACATATATTCATGTTATCACCAACATAATTTAAACAACAACCTTAAATCGATTCTAATAAATATCAGTTTATTCATTTTCATTTCAGTCATTGACCACATAAAGACATTAGCACCTTATATACATTCATCATGAAGAAATATACTTTATTTAATTTTTCTACACCGTCAATATTTAATATTGCCTCAATATTGTGGTTATCAGAGGACATTGTGATGTATGGCTGAAGAAACTGTTGTCTATATTCCTTGAACGTTGGGCAATAGAGAAGGATGTGGTACAAGCTATTGGAGATATATTGGCTGCATGATATACAAGTTTCCTGTGATTTGAATAAAAAAGTTTTGTTCATAGTATATAATTTAATTTGTTCTTGGTTAGCAACTCTTAATTGACTGACACACCTCAACTTTTTTATGTGTACTTTGTATGTTAGGTACGTTTCGGGATTTGAGACATTGTAGTTACAGAGTAATCGGTATAATGAGAAGTTGGTTGACCTGAGAACTCTTTGAATGTCCATTGAAATATAGAAGTTCTGTGCTTTTTCTAAGATGACATCTTTGTATTTGACAAGGCCGTTGGAAGGATGGGCAGAGAGCTCCTCTGTGAAGTGATTAAGCTCAGCTATCGCCTTAACTTGAGATACCCAATTATACTCCACATCAGGGTCACTGTCTGGTGCTTTCAGTCTATTAAAGCACAGTTTTGGCAGTCTCTCGTCAGGCATCAGTGAAAGTTTCGTCCATAAGTTTATCAACTTTTTGATAACCATCAGGCTCAGTGAGGTTCTCCCAGTTTCGAGGCGAACTATATATTTTGGAGTGTTCCTGGGCCAACCAAAAAGATATTTTATGAATTTCAACTGCGCTTTCTCGATCGCTTCGAGATACTTGAGACTCCATATTTCAGAAGCATATAGTAAGGTTGAGGAGACCATGGAGTCAAATAACGCTTTTTTTGTTTCCCAGGAATCGCTTTTGCCTTTTTTCAGAATGTCTATTACTCTTGCAGATGCTACTGATGATCTCTGGATGAAGTGCTGCGATGCTTTTTTAAATTTGCCTGATTTTGTAAAGGGTAATCCTAAATAAGTGTAGTTTTTAACGTACTCCAATTTTTCATTGTGCCAGTACAGTGATTTAAGTTTTTTAGTTCGTGGGGATTTGTGAAAAACTAAGACTTTTGATTTATTAACGTTTAGGGTAAGAGAATTGTCACTACAATAATCCTGTAATATTCTGAGGTTCTTCTGCGCACCATACCAACTGTTGCTTAGGAGGATGATGTCGTCTGCCAGCAGGAGAATCGTTACCTCATGTGAACTGTCGATGCTTACACCTGTTGCTCCTCTATTATGGAAATACTGGACTATATCGGAGATAAATAGCAAAAATAATGTAGGGCTTAGACTTTCCCCTTGTAACAGACCTAAAGAGATGTTAATTTCTTCAGAGAGTTGTCCATTGACAGAAATTTGAGTTGAGGCATTATCATATAGCATTTTTATTATTCTAACAAGTTTACCACCAGTTCCCAGGATAAGAAGCTTTTCCCAGAGAAAACTGTGGTTAATGGAATCGAAGGCTTTTTTAAAATCAATGAATACTGCGTATAGGTATCTTCCTTCTGTTCTAAACGTGATTCCAATAAGTGACGTAAGGGTGAAGATATGGTCGATGCATCCTCTTCCGCTTCTAAAGCCAGCCTGTTCCTCTGGGATGAGGCTCTCGGAATCCGCGATAATGCTGGTAAATAATTTAGTCAAAGTATTCAACAGAGAAATACCTCTGTAATTATCTGTGTCCCTTCTATCACCTTTTTTGAATAATAAATGTAGTTTAGATTTGGACCACTGAAAAGGTAGTTTTTCTTTTTCTATAACTGTATTGAATAAGTTTAAAATGTAGTGTTCCCATTCAGGTGTAAGGTTCTTAAATACTTCATAAGGTATGTAGTCCGGACCTGGAGATTTGTTATTTTTAGATAGATGTATGGATAGTTGTAACTCCTCTAATGATATGTCGGTTTCAAGAAATAGGTTGGTTGCTGAAGTGATTTTTAAGTCTTGGATACGCTTCTGACCATAATGTTCTATATAGAACCTGCTCCATTCTTCTATGTCTATTTCATTGCTAACTGATTTGTATGGTTTTAGGGAATTGACGGTAGTCCAAAACTGCTTACTATTTCTTGTATCTTGTAGCTTCTTTGTAATGGTTAATCTTAGTTCTGTTTTTTTTTTTTTCCTTTGTCAACTTTCTGTAAGAATTCCTTGTTTGAATGTATTTCTCTAACTGTTGTATTGAAAAGTTAGATTTAATGAAACTTCTATATTTTCTTCTGACTTCTCTTTTGAGGTTTCTACACTCTGAATCAAACCATGGTTGGTTTGGCTGAAAATTCTTTCTATACGATGTTTTCTTCATTATAAGCAAACCAGTAGAAGACAAACCTTCATGTATACACTCAACAAAGTTTTGATATAATTCGTTTGCCTCATATGAATTTTTGTATATTTTATCACTGTTTGATTAATGTGCCTTGAATTCAATAGTTTTTTTTTTTCTTCCCATTTAACAGATTTTATAAGGCCAGTAGATACATTATTGGGTACATGACAATGCTTGGTAAGATTTGGAATATGTTCATGTCGTTGTAAGGAAGTAGCACAGGCTAGGTGATCAAGGAGGTCAGACATGATTATAACTTCCATATCTACGATTAATTCAAGTGCCATATTGTTTATCCATACTAGGTCGATAGTACTTTTTCCAAAGCTAGAAATAAATGTATGTTTTCCAGGTCTGTCAGAGATGGTTCTGCCATTACATAGTATAAGACCTGCTGATTCCATTGTTTCCACTAATTGTTTTCCTCGTTTATTCACATGGTTATGGCCAGGTATCCTCGTTGCGTAAAGATTAGGATTGACTATAATATCTTCCTCTAAACCATTCAAGTCACCAACATGACTGTTAAAGTCACCATTGATAATTAAGCAGGCGTTAGGATAGCTAATTATTATTCTCGAGATAATGTTGAGTAGATCTTCTAGGATCGTATCCATATCACATGTTGGAGGTAAATAGATATTTCCTATTGTTAGTAATGTATTATTAATCTTAATGTTGATAAACATCCAGTAACGATCGATAAATATAATATTAGAATTTGAAGCAATTGAATTGTGCACTAAGGTCAACAAACCTCCGCTAGCGCGCCCTGTTATGTTTGATTTAACAGCCTTACTATTGAAAGGAATATAATCATGTAACCACGAGGGTAAACAAATTCTGTTATCAACCACCCACGTCTCTACAAAACACAGTATAGAGTACGACCTGATTGTATTACATTCTTTATTTGTAAAGTTAAATAAGTTTTGATTGGTTATGATTAAAAATATTTAATTTCATTTAAACAATATTAAAATGTTTTAAAGATCTTTTATTTTAATAAAACTTAATAAATATCATGGTATTAGGGAAAGATGTTTATGTTATATTGAAAGAATTATCTGTATTAAATTGACAATGCTGTAGTTATTTTAATAAAGTCGGACTTTTGTATTTTGTTGTAAAATATTATATTCAATGTTAATAATGTAAAAGATCATTCAAATTGTTATTTTATTTCACAGTAATATTCTGCCCGATTTATTTTGTAATTAATATTTTGAAGTCACTATCATAAATATTAGGATACTATTATTTTGTCTTGAAATATTATTTTGATTGATCATTAAAAAAGTATGTATTTCATTTTGAAATCATTATTAATTGTAATTATTGTAATTATTGTAAAAGAGTGTTTGAATTATTATTTTGATTTAAAATATTATCATTTTAATTGAGTAATTTTGAATCTAAAAGTATTATTTGTAATAGAGGAAACTAATTCAAAGACTCTTATTTTTATTTTTCCCTTTGTTTAAATAATGTATTGTTTAGTATTAAGAAATATCATTTTATCTTTTGTACTTTAGCATGTAAGGAATTCTGTAATGTATAAACATTTTATAGTTTAAGCTTATTGTTAATATTAAGAGATGGACAAGGTTTAATCTTTTTATTTTTCAAGTAAACAAATCCTGACTTAGTAAACAGGAAGTTCAAAGTCTAATCCTTTTGTTTATAGGAAGTTGATAATTGTATTTCAGTACAGAGTTTAATCTTTTTGTTTTCAAATGTTCAAATTCTAATTTAGTAAACAAGGTCTAATCCTTCTATGCTTGTATAAACTTAGAGAATAAGGTCCAATCCCCTTTGTTCATAAAATGTTATGACTTAGTGTAAAAGGTACTAAGAAGGGTATAAGGTTCAAACCTTTTATTTTTGTATAGAATCTAACCTATTTACACTAAGATATTTGTTCCATCGGAGACCTCGGAACTTGGGGGGGGGGGAGAAGTTATGGAAACCCAATGGTATTAGGGATAATAAACAAATGTACGATATCCCCTCTCCTAGATAACCGTATAAAAGGCCACCTCCACCTGGCCTCGGTGACACTCTGCCACAGTCACTCGTAGGACTCACAGATGTTCAACACGAAGTTTTGTATTAAGCTTTAAATTGTGCTTTTTCTTGATATAATGTATGTACATCTCAATAAAATCTCTTTTTAAAAACTCAGTCCCGCGAACCTTTTATTTAGCTATATATAAATAAATAAATAAATAAAAAAGTTCTTTATTTATTCTGGGACCTTAAGTCCCTTAAGAATAAAAAATAATGTACAATCATGGGGCCTACAGAGCCTGAAGATGGTTATGAAATATTATTAAATATAATAAAATAGTAATTAATAATAATAACAAATAATGATTAAACTTAGGAATATAGACAAAAACAAAAACAGAAAATATTTTGATTCATTGTGTGAATCATTTGTGTAGAAACAATAAACATTTCTTGTACATAAACTTTTATATTTTATAAGACTTTTAAGTGGCTAATGACAGTTTTCATGGATCTGGATGGACAGTAGGTGGTTAAATAAATGATATTTGAAAGTGGAAAGGGTGTTTGAGTGGCGAATGGTGTAAGGGATGGAGTTCCATAGGGATGAGGATCGGATTAGGAATGATCTGTTGAAGGCAGTGGAGCAATGAGCAGGAGTGTACAAATCTGATGGGCGGGAACGAGTTTGGCGGGTAAGAACAGAGGATTTGAGCTGAAGGAGTTGAGCAATGTAAAGAGGGCGTTGGGATTTCACTGTTTGGTAGAGAAAGAAAGCCAAAAAATACTGGCGACGGTAGGAAGGAAAGAGCCACTTTAACTCCGCGTAAAATTGTGAAACATGGGCATTCCTGGGGATCCCGAAAATAAAACGAATACAGCAGTTAAACAGTCTTTTGAGTCTGGCCTCGAGATCACCAGAAACGCCCCCATACACAGCACAGCAATAGTCGAAGTGGGGGAAGATAAGGGAAGTAACAAGTAATTTGCGGGTTTCGAAAGGAAGGAGATGGCGAACGTAATTGAGACGTTTTAGGATTGGGATGGTGCGACGGGAAATTTCGGATACATGGTTTTTCCAGGATAGGTTTTGATCGAAGATGACTCCGAGATTTTTGACTGAGGGGTAGAATTTGATAGGATCACTGCTCAGGAAAATGGTGGGAATAGGAGGCATGGTTTTCAGGAGGTAACTCGAACCTATTACAAGCGCTTTGGTCTTTTCAGTATTTAAATTCAACTTGTTCGTCACTGCCCAGTTATAGATTCGATCCAAGTCTTCCTGAATTTTCCTAGTAGCTTGCAGTAGGTCAGAATTGGGAAAGGATAAATAGATTTGGAGATCGTCTGCGTAAAGGTGATATCGGCAGTGATGGATGGAAAGGGGAAGGTCATTAATGTAAACAGAAAAGAGTGTGGGTGAAAGTGAAGAGCCCTGAGGAACACCACAGGATAGAGGCAGGGTCTTGGACGGGGGTTTATTTGGAATGACTACATACTGTGATCGGTCGGAAAGGAAGGATTTAAACCAAAGTAAGGCAGATTTGGACAAGGAGAGGTTTCGGAGTTTGGATAGAAGGATGTTGTGGTCAACATTATCGAAAGCTTTTGAAAAATCCAAAAGGATAAGGATGGTAATCTTTTGGCGATCGATTGCGGAGTGTATATCTTGAGATATTTTCAGGAGGGCGGATTGGGTGGAGTATCCGGGACGGAAACCGGATTGATATGGGCTAAGGAGGGAGCGCTCTTCTAGGAAATCTGAAAGTTGGGACTGAACGATCCGTTCCAGTGGTTTGGATAGGTTGGAGAGGAGGGAAATCGGACGGAAGTCTCTAGGGGAGGCGGGATTGGGAATTTTGTTCAAGGGGCGGACTAGTGCTGCTTTCCAAGAGGAAGGAAATATCGAGTTTTGAAGGGAAAGGTTGTAAATATGGTGAAGGATAGGAATAAGTGCGGGAAGGCACGATTTAATGAGTTTAAAAGGAATATTATCGGGTCCATAATCATTTGTGCGGGATTTTTTAATGACCGAGAGTATGTCGTCATAGGAAACATGGGAAAAGAAGAAATTGGTTGGATCAAATCTAGGGTACGTTATTTCCGCTTCGAACGGAGGGTTTGGAGCTAATGAAATGAAATACTGATTTAGTTCATCGGGCGAAACAGGAAAGGAGTTGCAGTTGGGGTCAGGAAAGGTTAGTTTTCTAAGGATTTTCCACTTGGATTTAGAATCGGGAGCGGTAGAAAGGGCATTATGCGTGTATTTGGATTTAGAGTATCGGATAGCGGATTGGGTTTGGTTACGTAAAATTTTGAGTATATATATATATATATATATATATATATATATATATATATATATATATATATATATATTGCTATGTATCAAACCTTTAGGGTTTAATTTAATAAGCTTAATATTCGCGTGTTGCGTAATAGGGTGGCTGGCCCCTTCACAGCCTCTTGCGGGTGGTCCAGCAGTTCACACCCTTTGTTGGTGTGCCATATGTCTCTACCTGCCTATCTTTTACCGGCATAATATTTTCAAAGGGAGTTGGAGTCGATCAGTCGATCAGTCATGGAGAGAGTCTAGGAGATGTCTGGTCTGGTCCCTTCTGAGCTAGTTCCTGGTTCCTTCGGAGCTTGAGAGCTCCCGGCTTACCACCATGAAGCCGATCCCACCCACAACATAGCATCGCCCTCATATTCAAGATAAGTTTAGGCTAAGTTCCTTATGTTAAATTTAAGATATTAGATTAACTAATGATTCTTATTTCTAACTGTAATTTTTATATGTCAACCCATAGTGGAATATATATTGTTTTAGTTCAACTGTCATTTATTTACCATTTGCATGCCACTCAATAATTAATATATTTGATTCCTCTCCTTTATAATTAACAAACCTTAATCATTGGCCCCACGATAACCTTCTGGAGAAGATATTAGATTAATATAGTAGTACTTATTAAGTTAAAAATATCAATTATAAATTGTCAGGAGATTAAGTCCTGGCTGGCATCCCTGTATTTAGATAAATGCATGATCCGGACCGGACTCACACAGAGGACATAGCAATATATATATATATATATATATAAGTCAAGGTCCGAAGCAGGGCTATATCAAGCTTAATCCTATACGTAGTCACAACAAACAAATGTAACTGTATATAAATCCGCCTCAGAGCAATAAAGAGTTAGTTGTATTTCAACAGTCATCCAGTGCGTTTCATTCTCCTTTTAATTCTTTTTTTTAAGTTTTCTTTTACACTCAACTTATCTGGTGCCGAAACCCGGGACGACGGGGAGAGAAGATCAAAGGTAGGAGAATTTTTTCCTTTTTCTTTCGGTCTAGAGTGAGTAGATGGAGAACATTTTGCAGCCAGCCGTTCTTCAGATTAATTCCGAGTCTCCAATACCGTGAGAAACCATGGCGGAAGCACACGCCAACACCCTGGCGCCAACACCGTGGATCGCGTGATGACGCGAATTGAGGTGAAGAGGGCTGAAGCACTCCTGGACGCGCATGACGCGGAGTCCTTGAGGCGGACCTGGTATGCCGCATAAAGAGAGGTGTCCTGAACCTTATACAGGCCGATGAGGAGACTTCGTGGCCTATTATAAAGGAGAGGTTGAAGAAGGCCTACGGAGGTGGAAGGTGGACCCCGGAAGAGGATCTCTTTCAGTTATTCCGGGATACGAGACACTCAAGGCAGAGCAACGGGCAGTACGCTGGTGAACTTCTGTTAAAATTTAACAAAATCACCGATAAGATGCGGGAAACTACATCCGCACAGGAGGTGGAAGCGAGGATGGCCTTCGTGTCTACCATCCTGAAGGTTCAGTTAGCACGGGAGACAGGGCGAAAAGATGGCCTACCCCGGGAGAAGTCCTTTACCGAGTGCGCCCAAGAGATGATGGACTCCAGCGCAAGGGAGGAAGAGGTAACCGAGCGCGAGAGGAACCAGGATGGAACAGGGTGACCTACAGGAAACCACGGGAGTCACCCTGGGGCAGGCGGGACGCTCGGCCAGAACCAAGAATGGGAGAGCGGAGGAAGCAAGGGTCGAGGAGACCGGTGCCCAACAGGAGGAAGGAGGAAAGGCGTTGCCATGGGTGTGGCAAACAAGGGCACCTAGTGGCACAATGCCCCCGCACCAAGTGTTTTGAGTGCGGGACCGAGGGGCACATTGCCAGACAGTGCCCCTACATCCACAGAAGAAAAGAAGCCCCGAGAGGAGAACCAATGGAGGTTAACCGACTGTGGAGAGGCCGAAGGAAAAGTTCAGTACCCTCTTCAAGAGCCTCGGAGATATCATCGGCCTCAGAGTCGGAAAGGGAAGTAGAACCAGGTAGCAGTGGTGACGAAGCAGCCGGTGGGAGCCAGAGGAGGAGTAGTGGGCAGAGGAGAGCAATGCTGAAGGGACGAGTGGCAGCCTGAGGAGGGTGCCAGCAGAGAGGCGACCGCATCATAGAGGTATGCAGTGTTGGAGAGAGGAGCAGCGGTCTGCCTACAATCCGCGTCGAGAGAGGGGTTCGCTGCTTGGTGGATACTGGGAGCTCCAGCACCATCCTAAGCCGGCAAGCGGCGGAGCAGCTGAGTAGCGGCAACGGGGCACTCCAGATTCAGGTATGTGCATGTAAATTAATCACTCTGGGTGGCCCTTGTGCGATCGAAGGGGAAGTCGAAATAGGGCTAGAAAGGTGGTCAGATAACGGGGAGAAGTTGAAAGTCCACGTCATAGAGGATATGTCCCGATCCTACGACGGAATCTTGGGGTGTGATCTCCTAGAGAAAGTAGGTGCCAGGGTTAGGGTGCATAAAGGGGTCTGGACCATTAGGATCGGTAAGAGGAAGTATAGGAAGTGCAAGAGCGGAAGGGAAGAAAAAGGGCAAATTGGGGTTCTTAGTAAAGTGGGAGATTGGAGGGAAGCCATTAAGGAAGAATTCGAGGACATCTTCTTTAGGGAAGGGGACACACTGGGCGTCACGGGGAGAACGGTCCACGAAATTGCTCTAAAGGATGAGAGGGTGACCTACGTGAAGGAGCGGTGGTATCCCCAAGCTTTAAGGGAACATATAAGGGAGGAAATCCGCGACCTAAAGAGGCAGGGTATCATAGTGGACAGCGTGCCGCCGTATAATAGTCCGCTATGGGCAGTTAGGAAAAAGAGTGCCCCGGGGGAAGAGAAGTATAGGGTGGTAATCGACTATAGGAAACTAAATGAGAATACGAAGGACGAGAAATACCCGATCCCCAGGTTTGAAGACATCTTAGATCGTCTCAGTGGGGCCGTGGTATTTAGTACGTTCGATCTCAAGGCGGGTTACCACCAGATTCGGATGCACCCCCGGGACCAATGTAAGACGGCGTTCACGTTCGAACGCGGCCACTATGAGTTCACCCGGATGCCGTTTGGGCTCAAAAACGCGCCGATGACCTTTCAGCGGCTCATGGACGAGCTCCTCAGGGGGGTAGATGAGAACATCTGCCAGATATATATGGACGACCTCCTGGTGTTTAGTAAATCAGAGAGCGAACATGCGAAACATCTCAGGGCAGTGTTCGGGAGGATTCGAGAATTTGGGTTAAAACTTTCAGCAGAAAAATCGCGCCTTGGGGAGTCCGAGATCAATTTCCTGGGACATTGCATTTCAAGGGATGGTGTTAAACCGGACCAGAGCAAGGTGGACGCAATCGCGAGAATGGCGATCCCACGTGATGTGAAGGGAATCCGGAGGCTGCTGGGGTCCCTGAACTATTACCGGAGATTTGTCCCCGAAATGGCGAGATTGTTGGTGCCCATAAATAACCTGTTGAAGAAGGGCCGGAAAATTTTTGTTACCCCAGAGATGGAAAGTAGCATTAAGCGGTGTATGGAGGAATTACAAAGGGACAGGGTACTTGCATTTCCAGATTTTAGTAGACAATTCACCATCACGACAGACGCAAGTGATTACGCGGTGGGAGCGGTGTTGTCGCAAGAAGTGGATAAAGGGGATAGACCTGTGGCCTTCGCCAGTAGGCGACTGACGGATGCGGAGACGAGGTACAGCGCGCTGGAGCGGGAACTTCTCGGGATTGTGTGTGGGCTGTGGATCACTTCCGCCCGTATATCTTCGGGAGGAAATTTAAGGTACAGACAGACCATAGACCATTGCAGTGGGTGGGCAAGTTAAAGGAGTCCTCCGCGAGAGTTACGAGGTGGAAGGAATTCCTCAGCCAATACAATTTCGAGATAGTGTACAAGCCGGGGAGGGAGAACGTGGTCGCCGACTGGCTATCGCGCGCTGTCATGATTAACGCCGTCGAGGAGGAGGCAGGAACGTCAGGGGATATCCGCCAGTTTCTGCGCGAATGGACACCGGATGGGGAGGGTGAAGAGGACACGCGAAGTGATAGAACCGAGCCCCAAGAAGATCGTAATGAACCCCAAGAAGATCGAAACGAGACCCAAGAAGATGAGAGTTCCGCGGATGAGAGGCCCGCAGATATGGAGGAAGTTGACGAAATTATTAATGATAAAAGGGAGCAGGTTATCTGGAAAACCAGAACCGAGGGTCTCCCGAAGGCGGACTTCTCTAAGTATGGGAGGAGTAATATCGTCACCGCCTAGACGGAACCTGGAATTAGAGAAGAGCCCATGATAAAACTTTTAAATGGGGTAACAAAACCAGGGAAGACGTATCATGTGTATATTGGCAACGCAACTATTTGGGACAGGGTCAAGAGACTTTGGAGGGAAGAAAAGATCGGGGTCGACCGAACGTTTATTAGGTGTGCGAGATCTGTAGAAGTGGTCCAGGAGGTGGACCGGCAAAAAGAGATAACCTTTCGTACCACCAGGGAGAGACCAACCACCGGGGAACGCAGGAGACTCTTCAAGCATTGAAACGGAGGTACTTCTGGTGGGGCATGAGGCGTACGATTCAAGAGGTCCTTGGGTCGTGCGAGGTGTGCCTCACCACGAAATACGACCGACATCCCCCCGGGTGGATTCAAGAGGAGACGCCCACGGTTGCGTTCCCATTGTCGGATCTCCAGGTCGACACATTTACATGGAGGGGCTATCGGTGGGTCACGATCCTGGATACCTTTAGTAAGATCGCGCAAGCTTGTTTGGTGCAGAGCAAGTCCGCGGAGTCTGTATTAGGAGCTTTGCGGGCGTGGTTCAAAGTTTACGGAGTCCCGGATCGCATTTCATCAGATGGGGGTCTCGAGTTCGATAACGCTCAGGTTAGGGCAGAGGCCAAGGAACTTGAGATCCGGTGGCACGTTAATACCCCAGGGCATCCCAAGGGCAGAGGGGGCGTTGAGAGGTTACACGGTACCCTGAGCGAGCATCTCCGGATTTATCAAGTAGATAAGGGCTTAGAACCGGATGTCGCGATGGAGAAGGCGATCGCTGCTTATAATAACTCGATCCACACCGCGACGGGGTATTCGCCAGTGGAAATCGTGTTCGGGCTCCGGGAAAAACGCCGGGACTTTAGGGACACTGTAGTGGGAGAGGAATTGGTTAACTTTATAACCAACCGACATTGGGCGTTTGGTAAATTATGGGGGAAGTCGCGGGGGCGCATAATGAAAGAGAAACAACAGAGAGTGGAGAGGGAAAACGTCCGGGTGCGGGACGTCACCGGCAAACTAAAAATCGGAACGGTGGTGTACCGGAAAAAGATTACCAATCGTGGCAAAGAGATCTGTCGGTATGAAGGGCCATTCCGAGTGATTACTATAAGAGAGCACAATGTCGTGACATTGGAGAGCGTCAGAGAGCCGCGGAAGTGGAGAAATGTGCACATTGAACAACTACGGTTCCCCATTGAGGAACAAATTATTCTGTGAGTGTCCCGTTGTTGACAACGGGAGAGAGAGAAAGAGTTTTTTTTTGGTACAGAGTAATTTTTTTTTGTTTTTGTAAAATTCTGTAGAAATGTATTTTTTTTTTTTTTTGTTTGTTTTATATAGAGTAATTGTTTTATTTCTTGTAAAAACGATTGAGTTGATATCTTTAGCGAGATGTATATATTGTAGTATTGTATAAGTGGAGAAAGTTAATTTTGTACATATTGAGTTCATTTGATTTTGTGTGTGTGTTCCTAGTGCAAGAAGCAATTTTATTTTATTTTGTGTGAGTGTTTAGTCTTAAGTTAGATTTAGGATTTATTCTGTAAATAAAGTTTGGAATTTTCTTTTATGTCTTAGGTGTAAGGATAAATATTGACTTTGATATTTGTAAAATTAGTGACAAGGGTAGGATTAAGACGTTATCTGCTTCGGCCTTTGACCATATGGGGAAGTACTATTAAGTGTCTAAAGTATAAAGTTTATGGAACATAGTCATAAACTGGAGGGGGGAAGTCAAGGTCCGAAGCAGGGCTATATCAAGCTTAATCCTATATGTAGTCACAACAAACAAATGTAACTGTATATAAATCCGCCTCAGAGCAATAAAGAGTTAGTTGTATTTCAACAGTCATCCAGTGCGTTTCATTCTCCTTTTAATTCTTTTTTTTTAAGTTTTCTATTACACTCAACTTATCTTATATATATATATATATATATATATATATATATATATATATATATATATATATTTATAATATGTTTTAATGATAAGTCAAATAATTAAGGTTTTTAATTATTGATAATTATTTTAAATTTGTAGTTAATTAATGAGTGACATAAGTTTTTTTTCTTTCATACAAAATAATGATGTTCGGTGTGACTAAGTTTATTAATATAAAAAGGGTTTCCGTTAGTTTTTGGGTTTAATTAATATCATTATAGTGTTTTTAATATTTCTTACGGTCATCTCCCTCAAGCACGATGTCGGAGACAACTATTAATGATAATTCGGAAACAGATATAAAAATGTTAAAAAAGATAGAAAGAAGACATAAAAGAGCTGAAAAAGCTAGGATGGATAAGAAATTGGAGTATCAAATTTTTGAAATGGAAATTAAAGGTGGAGTTTCATCCCTTGCACGTTCCAAAAGTCGGTCAGAGACGACAGAGGCAATGCTCTCAGAATTTCGGAAAGATTTGATCAATATTTTTAAGGAATATAGTTCAGAAAATGAATTGGAACAAGATTTTGAAGAAAACCTCCCAGCTCAAGAAATTAAAGAAATAGCTGAGGAAGAAGTAAATGAGGAAACTGAAGTTGAAAATTCCAGTCCTCCAACCGTTGTCAATGAAGAAACAATATTTCATGAAGCAGACCTCCAGATATATGACGAAATCATACAAGAATATGAGAAGGATGAAAATGAGGATAAATTTACTAGTCCTCTTAACACTGTTGAAGAAGCAGTTAAAACAATTGAAGAAGACATACTAGAAACAATTAAGAAAAACAAAAACAAAAAGAAGAACAAGAAAAAGAAAAGTAAATTGTTATCAAAGAAAAAGAAAAAATATATAGGAAAAAAAGCTGAAATATAGAAAAATAAAAGGACCTAGGCAAAGAACATTAAGAGTAGGTAAAAGTGTTAAATTTCAAAAAAGATCGAAAACAAAAATTGTTCATTGTTTTAATACATTAAAAAGAAATATAAATAAGACTAGTGGAGATAAAGGCGAAACAAACAGTAAGATAACATGTGAAAAGGAAATATATATTCAAGATTGTGACAAAAAAGATCCAAGGAAAAAGAAACATAAGAAAATATCTAAGATACAAATTGAAGAAATTATAAGGAAGGACTACTGTACTGCTGGAAAAAACCCAACTCCCATAGATGTACGCAACTATCTGCGGGGGAAGGTTAAGAAAAAAATATAACAATTGATAATGCCTATTGGAAATTTGGTACAGATCCGGATTGTGTTTTATGGAAAATAACTATTTGGTAACGGTTCGGATCGGCGACACCACCAAACTAGGTTGACCCGCGCTACACCGACCAGTTCGATCCTTACGCTTCACTTCATGTTTACATTTTTCGATAGTTCATTCCTATAACCTCACATGTAAACAATCACTTCTACAGTTTCAACTTGGATTGTGTTGTTTAGTTTGTTATATTGATATTTAGACTTCTTAAATGTAAATAAGTGAAACAGAAGTTAAGAAAATGAGTTTCATAAAGGATTAAGTGTTTTATGAATTCATGTTTTCTTATTTCATCTAATCTTATGTGTAAAAGTGTTATAAAACTTAAGAAGATTAATTTGTACATGGATTTGGTGTTCTACATATTTATATTTGTTCTATCAATTTAAGTGATAAAATTTACAACTTGTAAAAGTGTTATGAAATTTAACAAGATTTATTTGTACATGGATTTGGTGTTTTATATATTTGTATTTGTTGTTTCAATTTCAGTGATAAAATTTCAGTATACATATTTTGTGAATGGATTCTTTGTCATCCATATTACTTTTTGTGCTAAAGTGAGACAGATTGTATAATTAATTCAATAAAACATATCAGTTTATAAATAAATGTGAGAAAGTATATCATAGGTTTTTTTATGTTTTCTTATTTTCACTTCCCATGAGAAAATATAACAGAAATTAACATCATCACTTTCAACTAGGATTCTGTCCTATATTATATAATGGCTTATAACATGGAGAATTGATAATGTGAAAATAATCACAGATTAAGAGGTAAATGACACATTACTATATAATTGTAGAACTATTGGTATAATGTTATAGATTAATGTGTTTTTAAAAAAAATTAGAAGCCTGATGATGGAACATTATCTCTGAAACATGTAATTACAAATTTTAAATAAATAGGAGTTATGCCAAATAAATACTAAAGGATTCTGTCTTTTTTTATATTTATAATTTGTTATTTTCACTTCTCTGACAGAAAGTTCATCAGGAATTAACTTTACTGGTGGTTAAGTAGTATATTAATTGTTGATTAAATTAATATTGATTCAAAATTGATTTAGTGTCTTATATTTCGATATTTCCTTATTTCCACTTTAATATTTCCTTATTTCTCATTTTAATATTAGAAGGTAAACAGAAGTTAATATTACTTTGAACAGGGATTTAGAGTTTCACAGTAAATGTAGGAGAATAACCTTTCCCTTCTAAAAGCAGCGACTAGAACATCGAAATAAATCGGTACAAGGTTAGAATCGATAAAAGGTATTCTGAGCGGGTTTAGGGGTTGGTGTCGCCGATCCGAACCATTACCAACTATTTTTTAGGCTGAAAATATATTTGTCATACATAATGTAAATAGTAGAATACTGGGTTTTATAAAATATATTATTACAGTAAGAGACCTCAACGAAGTTTTAATCAGTTTTGAAATATATAATTACAATTTTTATCAGTTTATAAATACTTTGAAAACAAGTTATAGAATGAATATGAGTAAATTAAAATTAAAAGATTTTTAGTTAAAAAAAAAAAAAAAAAAAAAAATGTAACGTAATTTTTAGAATGTATAAGTTGAAATTCACTAGCGAAAGGTAACTAAATAAATAATTAGTCATTCTGAAGTCAATTATATTACAGACTGTTTGTCGGTTTATTAGTATCATGTTTCATAAAGTAAAAAGTCGCACGGGTTATATATCATTTTTAATTTCTTTTAAAGTAGAGTCATTTTAAAATTACTGATTGACATATAGAAAATAGAAATAAGATCATTATTTTATATTTTACATTGTATAACTTCATTTAGGAGAACGGATATGCGGCTACCTGCAGTTCCAGGTATACCTCCGTACCACGGCAATAGCTTGCAAACGGTCGGTGTAAAGGACACCCTCGACTCTCAGGTAGCAAGCCCTTTTTAATAGGGTTCACAGGAGCAATAACATCTGGTGTGAAGAAGTGAAGGTGACAATAGTTCCAAATAGTCATAATAATCATCAGTAGTAAGAACCACTTAAACTTAGAAAAAGGGGTCAACAGATAAAATTACTATGGGGAGAGTTTCAATCTCTAATTACTCATCATAATGTTTCTGTCCAAGGACGTACAGAAAGACTCCTCAAATGGATAAACAAGAAAAGAAACATATCATGCAGTTGATTGAAGGTACCTAGTCATTCTTTATCGCCCTCGCAAACAATAAGATGATCCTTACGAAGATACCTAGTTTTGTGCGATGACAAGTGGTTGGGCATCAAGTAAAAGTGGTCAAACCCAATAGAGCCTTGCCCTTTAATGATAATTCCGTCAAACCAGAAGCTCCCTAACTGGTTGTTCAATATATTAATTCGTGAGTTAAATCACTGACGATGAAGAGGGGAAAAATGTTAATTTATTGTTTTATTTGGTAAAAAGATGATATTTAAATAGTGTAACATTGGAAAATCTTAAAGTACATCTATGTTAGGAAAGATGGATGTTTAAATGGTTTGTTCAGCTTAGAATGTTTTACATTTCTTGTATTTTTTATTAACAGTTTAAAATTTCATTTCAGATTTGCAATTTATTATTATTTGTTAGTATTTAAATTTATTCGTAAATATTGAGTTAACTGTGCTTAATATTGAGTTAATGCTTTTATATAATTAAATTGCTCTAGAAAATATGTAGTTGATACTGTTGGTTTAGTTTGTCATTTCCAGTTGATAAATGTTTTTTTTATATGCTTTGTTTGTATTAAAATTTGTAATATTGATGTAATTATTATTTATATTTTGATATTATTCGTAATTTATGTATGGCTATTTGTTTGCCAATATAGACTTCTCTAAAGAAATAATGCTGCTAAATTTTAAGTAATCATTAAATTCATTGTTTAAACTAGAAATTGTAACTGAGGTTGTATTATATTTCAAATCGCTGATTTTGCAGATCAGTTCTGAATCATGTTTTAGTTGGGCTACTGTTTGGAATTATGATTAATTTTCATAATACTCAATTTTGGTTTTATCAAAATTTTATGTGCTGAGTTTTTTTTTTTGTGTATTAGCTATTGGTTATTTATATAATTAGCTGAAGATTATTTTAAAGAAAAATCAATAAGTTTGGTCGCTTATTAATGTTTCTTTTCTTGTAAGAGGTGGGTAATGCTATGTATCAAACCTTTAGGGTTTAATTTAATAAGCTTAATATTCGCGTGTTGCGTAATAGGGTGGCTGGCCCCTTCACAGCCTCTTGCGGGTGGTCCAGCAGTTCACACCCTTTGTTGGTGTGCCATATGTCTCTACCTGCCTATCTTTTACCGGCATAATATTTTCAAAGGGAGTTGGAGTCGATCAGTCGATCAGTCATGGAGAGAGTCTAGGAGATGTCTGGTCTGGTCCCTTCTGAGCTAGTTCCTGGTTCCTTCGGAGCTTGAGAGCTCCCGGCTTACCACCATGAAGCCGATCCCACCCACAACATAGCATCGCCCTCATATTCAAGATAAGTTTAGGCTAAGTTCCTTATGTTAAATTTAAAATATTAGATTAACTAATGATTCTTATTTCTAACTGTACTTTTTATATGTCAACCCATAGTGGAATATATATTGTTTTAGTTCAACTGTCATTTATTTACCATTTGCATGCCACTCAATAATTAATATATTTGATTCCTCTCCTTTATAATTAACAAACCTTAATCATTGGCCCCACGATAACCTTCTGGAGAAGATATTAGATTAATATAGTAGTACTTATTAAGTTAAAAATATCAATTATAAATTGTCAGGAGATTAAGTCCTGACTGGCATCCCTGTATTTAGATAAATGCATGATCCGGACCGGACTCACACAGAGGACATAGCAATATATATATATATATATATATATATATATATATATATATATATATATATATATATATATATATTATTTTATTTTTGAAGAGAAAAGATTTGACCCGGTCGGGATTCGAAGAGAGAAGATTTGCCTGGTTCGGATACGACCCCGGTGGCCTAGTTGGATAAGGCGCCACGCTAGAGAGGTGGAAACTCGGGTTCGAATCCCGACCGGGTCAAATCTTTTCTCTTCAAAAATAAAATAATATATTTAATAATATTGATTTAGATCAAGAAAAAAATTATATATATATATATATATATATATATATATATATATATATATATATATATATATTTTTTTTTTTTTAATTAATTTTTCCCTTCCATAGTAACCCTATGGGAGGGGAGTGTATTTCTGATCATTTTACAAGTTCCTGTAATTAGCAGGGTGTAATATATATATATATATATATATATATATATATATATATATATATATATATATATATATATATATATTTTAAATTAGATAAATTACAAAAATAACAAAGCTCTTGATTGAAGTTAAAATTTAAACACAGAAAAAATAAAAAGAAAAAAGATAACAATAATTTAAAGGCCAAAAGGGAGTAATTCCATAGTTTAACAAAAAGAAATTAGAATAAAATAAAAATACAATAGAAAAAGAAAATAGATTGATAAAGTAAATAAAAATATAACATGCAGACAAGTTGATTTTTCAACAGATGTCTTCTATTGTTTTTGATGCGGGGTGGTCTTCTTTCTTGATCTAGATGGTCTATTTTCCAGTTGCTAATGCGAATTCTGCCAACTGTTTCTTGTAAGTTTTGTATAGTTATGCTTCGGTGGAAGGCCAAGTGTCACCATTCATCAGTACTGTTTTTATTAGTTTTGATCTTTTGTGTTCATAAAGAATGCAGTCATATAGTAAGTGATGAAATGTTTGTGGAGTCCGTCCGTCACATTCGCATGTATCTGTATTTGTCAAACACAGTTGTGTAAGTTGGTGATTAATACTTTTGGGTGTACCGTGATTTTGTGGTGTGATGTTTGGGATGTATTTGTGCAAAGGTCGTCCTTTTGTCGAGTTGTTCCAAAGTTTGTTCCATTCAGTAACTTAGTCTGTTTTGATACATTTTTTAATAAATGAAAAGGGAACGCGGGTGTATTCTAAAGTAAGTTCTAAATCATGAGCAGCCGTTATTGCAAGTAGATCTGCTCGCTTGTTACCTTCGATGCCACTATGACCTTTGATCAAGGTTAGTTTAATTGGTATTCCGCGGTCCATTATTTCAATTAAATTTTTCTTCAGTCGATGTGTCAGTGAGTGGTTGGATTTGATGTTATTAACTGAATCTATTAGTTTCTTATGGTCCGTATAAATGTTGTATTTGTTTTGATGAACGTACGTCTGTCAAAGAATATTTTCTGTGGCCTTAACTACAGCTAATTTCTCAGCCTGATTATTTGAGCAGTTTTGGCCAAGTCTGTATAGTTCGTCGTAGTAGCAGTTATTGTGATATAGAGTTAGTGCGCATCCTATGTACTGTTCGTCTTTGCTTCCATCCGTGTAAATGTCAATACTTGCTGTGTCTGTATCTACAGCTCCTGTGTATGTTATGTACTGTGTTAGTTTAGCGTGTATAACAGGATGTATCCATTGTTTGGTGGTTAGTTCGTCTTCATTATCTCTTGGCTTCATGTCCTTGTAATTTAGTCGTTGTTTTTTTGTTTTGTATAATGTCGTTAGTTTATTAATTTTCAAGTGTATTGGTTTTATCCCTGCAAGGACACAGGCAGCGTCGTAAGAGATAGTGCGATATGCTTTACCTATCCTTATTCCCATCAATCTCTGGACCCGCTGATGTTTTTTCAGATTGATTCGTTTAGCAGCTCCTGATTCCCAGATGGGTATGGCATAAAGGAGTTTTGGAATGATGGCTCCTCCGTAGATAACTTTTAGTGCCTCTGTATTTAAGCCCCATGTGTTTCTTGCAGCTACAGTGAGTCCGTTTACTGTTTTCAGTGTTTTGTTAACAACGTAGTCTGTGTGTGCTTTCCAGTTTGATTTCCTGTCGTATGTTAGCCCTAAATATGTCATGTTTTCAGTTTGGAATAGAGTCTAATCTTTAAATTTGGAGTAATTCGTTTTTAATGTATATATTATTATATGTATTATACATATTATATTTCTTATATGTATATATTATATCTAATATATAAAATTCTCGTGTCACAGTTTTCGTTGCCATACTCCTCCGAAACGGCTTGACCGATTTTGATGAAATTTTTTGTGCTTATCCGGTATCTATGAGAATCGGCCAACATCTATTTTTCATCCCCCTAAATGTTAGGGGTAGTTCAACCCTTAATTTTTTTTTTATTTTTTAGACAAAATTTTTAATTTCTATTTTTTTATGATACAACATACAAAAATACATACAATCCTCAATTTTCACCCTTCTACGATCAACCCTTATTTTTAAATAGCCATTTTAGTAATTTAATTATTTTTCCTCTCCGGTCGATAACTGATCAATCGTCATTTAATTAGTTGTCCCCGCCAGATGTCTACAGGTGTCACTTCTGACTCAGTAAACAGCACGGAGTAGGGATGAGAACGAAGCCGGTCTCCTTTCTTTCTCACTCCCTACACAGTTGTCGGCCATCATAATTGTTTATGCATCAAGTGTAGTAGTAACGTTGACAATTATTATTTTGCTATCTCAGTGTAACTCTCATATTAACTTTTAATCATTCCTATTTTATCAATAATAACTAAATTATCAATTTTGAGTGTATTTTGCACGATTAGTTAATCAAGTGATTTTATAACCTCAAAAGTACTCAACACGTGACACGAGCTTCCAATAACAACGGATTTTGTGTTGTAAGTATCCTTTTTTTAATTTATATCGAAAATTTTTGATCTTATAAAAATGTAATTTTAATTTAACCTTATTAAAAAAATGTAATTGAACAATTAAGATTTTCATAGTTTCCAAAAAATCATTCATTATGAATCTTTATTTTGAAATGTCAAATATTGGTTGTATGAAAAAATTATAAGAGACAATGTTTTCATAAAATTTAATTTTTTACTTTTGTTTGAAAAATTTTTCCATAAAACTTATATTAAAACTTATATAATTTCATAAATTAAAACTAATCATTTCAAAACTGCGGCAAAAATCCTGGCCCTAATTATACTTTTAACATTTTTCATCATTAAATAATTTCATTAATTCTATTTATGTATGTTTTGTACAGTGAGCAATGCCAAGAAAACGCAAAGGGGCTGATTTGAGCCGCAGTACAAGTAAAGCTCGGTACTTGCGAAATACCAGATCCGAAAGAACAGAAGAACAAATCCAGCAACAAAATACTGATGCACGTGTCAGAATGGCGCAATTGCATCAAGAAGAGCCACAAGATACACGAGCTGAACGCAATGAAGTCAGAAGATTAGAACAACGACAATCACGCCGTTTCACAGTCAATAGACGAAGAACAAATAACCAGCAATGACAACAGGTACATCGAGCATTTATATCTGATTCATTCCTGCGCCTAGCATTCCAGTATGAGCCCGATATTGAATATAATGCTCATTCAAAAGTGGTAATTGGTGCTATGGACAAGGAATGTCGGCATTGTCATGCTCTGAAATTCAAAAATGAGCCAGCTGGGATGTGTTGCGCGTCAGGAAAAGTGCAACTACCTGAAATTGAAACACCACCTGAACCATTAAACGGCTTACTTATCGGCACGGATCCAGATTCTAACGTGTTCCTGAAGTCAATTCGAAGATTCAATTCATGCTTTCAAATGACATCGTTCGGAGCAACAGAAATAGTTCGAAATACTAATGCAAATGGTCAACAATTCTATTCTACATTCAAAATCAGAGGCCAAGTTTATCATAAAATGGGCTCACTGCTGCCAATGTCAAACGAACCACATAAATTCTTACAAATCTACTTTATAGGCGGCGAGGATTCCGGAAGCGCACTTGCCAATCGCGTGAATGCACGTTGTGATTATAATAACCTTGATTCACTTTATGCCAGGCGCATCGTCAGCCAGCTAGATGCTCTTTTGAACGAGCACAACGAGTTGTTGAAAATATTCAAATCACATATGCACCAATTACAAAGCGATAATTACGCTATCGTCATTAATCCTGATAAAACACCAGCTGGAGAGCATATTCGTAGATTCAATGCACCCGTTGTTGATGATGTTGCTGGAATCATGGTTGGCGATTGTACAGCTGCACGAGAAATTGTGATTCGTAGAAGAAATAATAATCTTCAGTTCATTTCTGACACACATCGTTCATATGACGCTCTCCAATATCCGCTAATATTCTGGAAGGGACAAGACGGATATTGCATAAACATAAAACAACGAGACCCCGTATCAGGTACTTCATTGATTATTAATTTGATCATTAATCATTTAACAAAACAATTAAATTATTAAACATAATAAATTTAAATTAATTTTTATGAACAAATATTACAGGAGCTGAAACAAACAAGAACGTTAGCTCAAAGGATTATTATGCGTACCGATTAATGATTAGACGTGGTCTGGACAACGTCATTTTACGATGTCGTGAGCTTTGTCAACAATTCATGGTCGACATGTACGCGAAGATTGAGAGCGAACGACTACGATACTTAAGATATAATCAACAAAAGCTGCGCGCGGAAGAGTACATTCATTTGCAATACGCTATCAACAACAACGCCGACGTCGCCGAAATTGGTAACCATGTCATTTTACCATCATCGTACGTAGGCAGTCCACGTCATATGCAAGAATATATACAGGATGCTCTGACTTTCGTGCGCGAATATGGACGACCATATTTATTTATCACGTTCACATGTAATCCAAAATGGCCAGAGATTTCCTCTTTGCTACTGCCTGGCCAAAATGCAATACATCGTCATGATATTACAGCACGTGTCTTCAGAAAAAAATTGAAGTCTTTAATAAGTGTCATTACTAAATCACATGTATTCGGTCCCACACGTTGCTGGATGTATTCGGTTGAGTGGCAAAAGCGAGGATTACCTCATGCAGACATTTTGGTTTGGTTCATCGACTAAATCCGTCCTGAAGAAATCGATAGTATCATTTCTGCGGAAATTCCAGATCCATCCACTGACCAACTGCTGTTTGATATTGTTACAACAAACATGATTCATGGTCCATGTGGTACTCTTAATAGTTCATCGCCTTGCATGGCTGATGGAAAATGTACTAAAAATTTCCCTAAAGATATTACCAATGATACGGTCACAAATGTCGACGGATACCCAATATATCGTCGAAGAAATCCTGAAAATGGCGGACAATCATTTATTAAAAATATCATTAACACAGACATTGATATTGACAATCGTTGGGTGGTGCCATATTCGCCTCTGCTGAGCAAGACATATAATGCTCATATTAATGTTGAGTTCTGCAGTTCTGTGAAGAGCATCAAATACATTTGCAAGTATGTCCATAAAGGCAGTGATATGGCTGTGTTTAGAGTGGAAAATACTAATGTGAATGCTCCTCCAGTGAATAAAAACGATGAAATTACGCTCTACCAAATTGGTCGGTACATCAGCTCCAATGAAGCTGCTTGGCATATCTTTGGTTTTCCAATTTATGAACGGGATCCAGCAGTTGTTCAGTTAGCCATCCATCTTGAAAACGGTCAGCGTGTATTTTTCACGAACGAGACAGCGATTGATCGTGCTATAAATCCACCTAAAACTACACTCACTGCATTTTTTGAATTGTGTAATCGTGCGGATGATTTTGGTGCCTTTGCACGAACATTACTCTATTCACAAGCACCACGCTATTTCACATGGACTCAAACAAAAACATGGATGCCCCGCAAGCAAGGCTCACCAGTTGCTGCATGTCTCAATTTATTTAAATCAAACGCCTTGGGGCGATTATTTACAGTCAATCCAAGACAAACTGAGTGCTTTTATCTTCGACTGTTGTTGGTTAATGTTACTGGCCCATTATCATTTCAAGATATATGTAAAGTGAATGGGCAACAATATCCAACGTATAAAGATGCATGCCTTGCACTCGGCTTGCTGGAAGACGACAACCAGTGGGAATGCATGCTTGCTGAAGCTGCATTGAACTGTACAGCAATACAAATTCGTCGACTATTCGCTATAGTGTTGACTACATGTTTCCCAGCCCGAGCACAGATATTATGGGAAAATCACAAAGATTCAATGACTGATGATATATTGCATCAATATCGTATACGGTGCCACGATCTAACCATAACATTCAGCGACGAAATGTACAATGAAGCATTGATTGCTATTGAGGATCTTTGCATTGTCATTGCCAACTTACCACTTAGTAATTTCGGTATGAATTCGCCAAATCGAACTGCATCTGATTTAATGAATACTGAAATGAATCGTGAACTGCAGTACAGTACTGTAGAAATGGCAGCAATTGTTGCCCGCAATGTCCCACTAATGAATGAGGAACAAAGAACCATTTATGATCGCATTATGCTCGCAATTTCAGCTTGACAAGGTGGGTTCTTCTTTTTGGATGCACCGGGTGGAACTGGCAAAACATTCGTTATTTCGCTAATTCTTGCTGAAATACGATCAAATAATGGCATCGCATTAGTCGTTGCATCATCGGGCATTGCAGCAACTTTATTGGATGGAGGTAGAACAGCTTATTCAGTATTTAAGCTGCCACTAAATATTCAGAATAACCCTGACACAGTATGCAACATTAAGAAACAATCGTCCATGGCCACTGTGCTGAAACGGTGTAAAATTATTATTTGGGATGAATGTACTATGGCACACAAACATTCACTTGAGGCGTTGAACAGGACATTGAAAGATATTAAAAACAGTGACAAACTATTTGGCGGAACTCTGTTGGTCCTTTCAGGTGATTTCAGACAAACACTTCCAGTCATTCCACGTTCAACAAACGCTGATGAGATCAACGCTTGCTTAAAATCACCATTGTGGCGTAATGTTGAAAAATTACAGCTAAAAATAAATATGCGCGCTCAAATGCTTCAAGATCAATCCGCTGAAACATTTTCAAAACAACTCTTAGATATCGGTGATGGAAAAGTTGCTATAGATGAAACTGGATACGTAAAATTACCGACCGATTTCTGCACAATCGCTGATTCGCAAGATACTCTCATTGAACAAATATTTCCCGATGTACACACACAGTACATAAATCATGAGTGGCTTGCAGAAAGAGCGATTTTAGCGGCAAAAAATGTAAACAAATGTTGTTGCCAGGGAACTTGGTATCATATAAATCTATTGATACAGTTTGCGACGACAGCGAAGCAGTAAATTTTCCCACAGAGTTTTTGAACTCACTGGATTTGCCAGGCATGCCACCGCATAATTTACAATTAAAGGTTGGATCTCCAATTATCTTGCTTCGTAATTTGAACCCGGCTGTGCAACGGTACGCGATTAGTCATTAGTCACAAAAATTAATGAAAAACGTGATCGAAGCCAGGATTTTAAATGGCAAGTTCAGAGGTGAAAATATACTCATACCACGGATTCCTTTTATACCTACAGATGTGCCAATTCAATTCAAACGTATTCAGTTTCCGATAAGATTGGCATTTGCAATGACTATCAACAAATCCCAAGGTCAAACGATGTCTGTTTGTGGATTAGATTTGAGAACACCATGTTTTTCACACGGACAATTATACGTGGCATGCTCTCGAGTGGGTAAACCATCCAGTTTGTTTGTGTTAGCTAAAGATGGACTAACAAAAAATATTGTTCACGCTATAGCATTAAGAGATTGATATTGTGTAATAGTGTTACTGTCGTAATTGTTTAATTAATGATATATAATTTTAAAGGATAAATTATAATAATTTAAAAATAATGTTTGCCTTTTGTTATTTTTATATTCCCTCATCGTTCACAGCGCTCCATGCTTATTTCACGCATATACCACATTCTTACATACATACAATATACACATTCTAACATACATACATACTTACAATAAGTAAACTATTTTTTGTCTACACTAGAAATTACTAGGAAATTATTTATATGGCAAAACAACGTTTGCCGGGTCAGCTAGTGTATTATATATATTATATGTATTATATATATTATATTTCTTATATATATATCTTATATATAATACCTGTATCGATATAATATATATATATATATATATATATATATATATATATATATATATATATATATATATATATATTATATCGATACAGGGTATATCTAAGATCAAAAATATATTTTTTATTAAATGCCATTTTGAATATACGTCTGAGTATTTCCCTTTCAAATCAGTCTAGTTTCGTGGCTACTGAGTTATTAATATTTTATGTTTGGCAGGTGTATGGGGCTACTAGAGTTTTGTGCAGCCTTATCTTGTTTGAGCGGCTGGTGAGTCTACTCTTCATAATGCTTTGTATAGAGAAGAAGGCTCTGTTCGCTGATATAATCGGACTTTTAATTTCCTCATCTTCATCGTGGTGTTCGTTTATCGAAGCACCTAAATCTTGGAAACTTGTTACGGTTTCGAACGTGTGGTGTTCCATTCAGTAAAACGCTGTGGACGAGCAGGTTTTGATCCTTCTCAATACCATAATTTTGAATTTATTCTTGTTTATCTGTAGTCCAATCCTTCTTTCTTCTATATCCATTTTATACACAGTTTCTTTCAACCATCAAATAGCTGTTAAATGAAGCTTGGTTATCCATACCTAAAAAATAATGTGCTTCTGGAGTCGAAACCCGCTCTTTTTACTGCTGCTTGTAGCACTATATTGAAAAGTAGAGGTGCTAAGGAGTCTCCTTGTCTGAGTCCATAATCTACTGGGAAAGGCTTGCTTTGTGCCTGGTTCACTTCAATTAATTTTAATTCTAGTAGATGTGAATTTAGTGTTTTAAATATTGATATTTTGTTATTTTCATTTCATAACGGGTTAAAATTTTTCTGAAGTTAGCCATATTACTTTCAACATTGATTTAGTGTTTTCTATCTTGGTATAATTGGTATATATAAAGGTATATTGGGTGGGAGTAGGGGTGGGGCAGTGGTTGGTTTAATGTGGTTACCTTAATTTATTTCACAGCATAAATAGGTTTATTTATTTCAAAATTTTCAAATTTAAATTTAGTGTATTATTAATTAAACTGTAGGCATTAGATACATATACTTAGTTAGATATCAATACTATGATATCAACAATTTGATTCGCATATATTGTCATCAGTGGACTGTAGGAACTTATTCCTTGTTGGTAAGTGGGTTTTTCCTGCTCTAGGAAATAATCAGTCTGTTGGCACTCCAATGGTGACAATTTACAAAATAATTTCTAGACTCCATACATAAAATTGAAAAAAAAAAAAAAAAAATTATGAAAGACATTAAACGTTAAAAACATTTAAACCAATTTTATAAGCTTTTGTTACTTAAAAAAAAAAATAGTTGTATGTTGTATTTTTACATTATAAAGTAAACTAAATATCGTAATGTTCACATCCATAATTCTTAAGAAAAAATATCGATACATGGATAAACATCCCTATTGTTACAGCAAACTATGCGCTAGATCACGCACCGCCATTACCTATACCAACTAATTACTATAATTACTATTATTAAAATTAGTTTCTGCATAGTGTAAGTGACTAAGCATTGCTGCTTAATAAAACCCTTCCGTCTCACAGGTTGTTATATTCAATGATATAAAACAAAAAAAATATAGTTAATTGTAATCTTTATACCATCACTAGCTGCTCCGGCAGACGTTGTTCTGCCATAATTTCTATAAAACAACGTAACATTGATTTTTTATGTTAATAGTTCCTCCCCGACAGACTTGGTTCTGTTAAAAGTTATTAGCCCTTCGCAGTAATAAAACATATTTAAGAGTGATCACTTTATTTATAGATTTTTGTCTTCATATTAAACAACAATTACTTACAAATATAAGTTTTCTATTTCGTACATTGCAAGACTTTAGTAGTTGTAGTATTAATGTGGTATTTTCATTGTAATGCCTTCTGGTACACGATTTTTTGTTTGATTACCTGGCTCGTAAATAAATAAAGCTGTCGGTTTTCCGAAGCAAGAGCAGGCAACATACAACTGTCCATGAGAGAAGCATGGGTTTTCCCAGATTGATGCCGCAAACACTCAACGACTGACCCTGTGATTTATTTATGGTCATAGCGAAAGCAAGCCGCACTGGAAATTGCAGTCGTTTAAATTCAAACGGTAGACGTTTGGGAACACCTTTTCTGTAAGCTCATTATTTGATTCTGTAAACTGACAAAAATTGACAGGAAATGTAATGCAGCCTGTCATAACATCTGCAGGGATTTTACCATTACCAATGTCAATGAGTTGTGAAAATATTTCTCGAGATCGATCATTTTGCAATTCGACATGCATATTCTTGCTCAAATTTAGTATCTTAATTTTTTTCCACAAAATGGAGGACTTCAAACATGCAATCAGTTCATTTGCTGCTGTAGACCGTCGAATAACTGGCTATGTTTGACGAAAATCTCCTGCTAACTAAATCATCGCTCCACCGAATCGGTTTTGATTGTTTCGCAGATCTTTCAGAGTTCTATCTAATGCCTCCAAAGACTTTTTATATGCCATCGTGCATTCATCCCATACTATGAACTTGCATTGCTGCAAAACCTTTGCCATCGCAGAGTTCTTCGAAATGTTGCAAGTCGGAGTTTTGTTGCTTTGAATATTCAATGGTAATTTTAGCGCTGAATTTGCTGTTCGACTGCCTTCCAACAATGCAGCTGCAATACCAGAGGAAGCAAGTGTGAGTGCAATTCCATTCTGTAAGCAAATTGTTGCTAAAATCAATGAAATTAAAAATGTCTTTCCTGTACCATCAGGAGCATCCAAAAAGTAAAACCCTCCATTTCCATCCTTTAAAACTTTCATAAGTGTATCAAAGACATACTTTTGTTGAAGGTTCAACAGCGGAACATATATTCGAACCGATTCCCTAAAGCATCAAGATCGAACAGTTTTTCACGTTGCAACTCTTGATTAAAAGCAACGTGCATAGGGCGATTAGGCGCAGCCATGCCTAATTGAGATAATACTTTGTTCGACATCATCAAGCACATGTCTTCAATTGATATCAACGCCTCGTAGTAAATTTCTTCTGTGAATTGTGAATGTTGATTTCCTGTTCTATTGCGCATTTGATGTAAGATATCGTCACACATATCATCTTTGTATTTGATCCATAAATCAATTGGGTTTGACAAAAAGCATGCAGATTTTATTATAGAAAATGTTCGTATTTGTTGAGATTTTGAAGAAATTACAGCATCATTTAAAGTTTAATCCCAATGAACACCATTTTCTAACAGTTGCAAACGCTGACAGGCTTCTCTGCAAGAGCCACATAATTCACCATATATTAACATAATATACACATAATTAACAGTTCGTAAGTGCTGGAATAATGTTGGGCCTCGAACATTGACTAAGAGCAATGTCAAATAAAAACACTCATTGCTTGGGTGTAAAAACTTAAAAAAAAAAAAAAAATTAGCCGAATGGTTTCAGCCGTTCTCGCGTTTTACGCTTAGCAACACATTTGGCGATTCATTTTTATTTATATAGATTATATGTATTAAATGTTGGAGTTTGTGTTTAGAATCGGTCGAGTGAAGACGTATAGTTTCAGAGCTCCTGCGGATTAGCCGAGTACAACAAACTGATAAGTTTTGTTTTATACATATTTATATAGTTAATTTTCTATCTTTTTCGTATTTATAAACTCTATTTAAAAGGTTTTTCTTTTTTTTTTATTTTTCCTACTCTTTTCCATGTAATTGCATGATTCAGCTAAAAAAATGGCTGAATCCCCACCTTTGAAAAGAAAGAAAGGTAGATTTAAATTTACAACTATAGGGAACAACGAACAACGAAAAAACTGTGTCAAGTTTTTAATTATAAAAAGGCTTGAAACAGATAATGAAAGTAATTGCTTAGATTTTAAAAGGGTTTCACCTTTTTTAATTCAGAAAAGTTTAAAAGCCATAATAGGTGAGGCTAAGTTAATAAAAAAATTGAAAGACGGCACACTTTTAGCAGAAGTATTTTCTGACACTCAGTCGGAAAAACTTTTAAAATGTAACAACTTATGTAGTAATTTTCCTATAAAAGCCCCATGCAAGATTAAATTTAAGTAAAGGAATTGTGTGGTGCCCAGATTTAAATTATGTTGATATTGATGAAATAAAAGATGAGCTAAAGCCTCAGAATGTGATTGATGTTAAAAGATTGACTTTTTTTTAGAAATAATAAATAACTATACAGTCACAACAATTTATTAACTTTCGATAATCCCTCCTTACCCTCTGAAATTAAACTAGGATTTCATTCTGTTACAGTAAGACAATTCATTTCAAACCCAATACGGTGTTACGCCTGTCTAAAATTTGGTCATACAAAAAAAAAACTGTAGTAAAGAAGCATTGTGCAAATTTTGTGGAAAAACAAAACATGAGGGGTCTGAGTGCAATAATCCGGTAACTTGTGTTAATTGTTCTGGTAATCACGATGCTTTTTCAAAAAATTGTCCCATTTTTATTAAAGAGAAGGAAATAAAAAGAATTCAAGAGGCAGAAAAAGTAACATATATTGCTGCAAAGAAAAAATACGATCTGTTGCACCCAATAACAACCCAAATATCCTTCGCTAATATTGTTAAAACTAAAAAATCTGTTAGTGTACAAACTGAAAAAATTATTGACAATCAATTTACATTCAGAAAATCTGTAGCAACAGCTACGTCAAGTAAGACATTCACGCCTAGTGGTAGCACCAGCAGTAATGCTATCACTGATAACCCCACCCACGTCCCACCATCCACCACACCCTCATCTCCTCACCCAAATTTCTCTTTATTCTCCTTACCCTCCGTTTCAAAAATCCCAACTTTCCAAAATTCCCGACCGTCTGGTGGGATATCCGAAAAAAAATTCGGAAGCCCGTTCCACCAACTGCGAAGTCGCCTCTGAACCGAGGATTTTACCCTCGGTACAGATGACGTCTGAAGATTCTACCAACCCTCACGTGAGTCCTGAAGGTCAACAGATCGGGTGGACAAAAGTCGAGGGAAGAATAACTCGAAGTAAGACAAGGAAAAAATCACCAAAACGTGAACAAAGTATAGAAAGAATGGAAAGTATTTAGTAAGTAGTTTTTAATTTTATTTTTATGTTTTTCATTTCTGTTTGCTAAATTTACATTAATTAATAATATTATTTATCTAAATTCCGATCTATTTACATTTATTTTTATTTTTTAATATGACAAGTCCAACCAACATAATACAATGGAACTGTAATGGCATAAAGGGAAAACATGAGGAACTAAAACTTATTATTAATAAATACCAACCGGTAGTGTTATGTTTACAAGAGAGTAAGTTACCCCTCAATAAAACTTTCACTCTAAAGGATTATAATATCTACAGAAACGATTTTGATTATAGAAGTAGAGCATGTGGCGGGGTTTTGATTGCCGTACATAAAAGGGTCGTTTCTGAGTTAATTCAGATAAATACCTCCCTACAATCAGTGGTAGTCAAGGTCTTTCTGCACATACCTATTTTCATTTATAACGTTTATCTTCCCCCTGATAATTTTGATGAGGTAGATTTGGTTAATATTTTGAGTAATACCCGTTCTCCCTTTATTTTTATGAGCGATGTAAACGGTCATCATACCTCCTGGGGTTCATCTTACTGTTCAACATGCGGAAATACTATTAGGCGAATTATAGATGGCACTGATTCGATAATTCTAAATTCAGGACAGCCAACATATTTAAGTAAAGCATACCATTCATTCTCGTGCATTGACCTGACATGGTGTTCACCTAGCTTATATACTCATTTGGATTGGCAAGTTTCTCAAGATCAATATTCTAGCGATCATTTCTCCATAGTAATCAGTTTTCCAAACATTAATACCCGCATAACAAAACAAGCTAGATGGATAACGGAAAAAGCAGACTGGACAACATTTCAAAACAATTTAATGATAACAGCCTCTGATATATCAACCACTAACAATAGTGATAAAATTAATCATCAAATCACTAAATCTATTTTAGCAGTGGCGGAACTTTCAATCCCAAAAAGCTCCACAAATGTCAAATCGAAAAGAGTCCCTTGGTATGACAATGAGTGCTAACTAGCGATTAAGAAGAGAAGAAAGGCTCTTGAAGTCTTCTAAAAAGAACCAACTCTTCAGAATTTAATATACTATAAAATGAGCCGCTCCCTGACTCGCAGAATAATCAAAGAGAAAAAGAATCGTGGGAACAATTTTTAAACACCATTTCATCAAATACCCCACCCAGGATATTTTGGAAGAAGATAAATAACATTATGGGAAGATTTGTCGACTATCAGCCAACCCCCCTAATCAATAGACAAATAGAGCAAAATCCCGATTTAGTGTCCGTGCATTTTGTTGAATATTATTCGAATATTTACTCCACCCAACCACAACCGGTAATAGAAACTGAGACAGATATCATTGACGATCAAAATGAAAACCCTTATAATTTACTATTTACCAAAGACGAATTACTTTCCTGTTTAAAAGAGCTGAAACCATCCTCACCAGGAGTAGATGATATACACAATGATATGTTGAAAAATCTACCGATACCGGCGATGAACGCGCTTCTTGCATTTTTTAACCAATTGTGGAGAACAGGGGACTTTGCTGAGATATGGAGGAGGTCAATTATAATACCAATTTTAAAAACTGGAAAAAATAAGTTGTTTCCCTCGAGTTACCGACCCATCTCACTCAGAAGCTCTGTATGCAAGTTGCTAGAAAAGATGGTTTTAAAAAGGCATAGTTGGGTACTAGAGAAAAATAATTTATTATCGAACGTACAAAGTGGCTTCAGAACAGGACGCTCTACAATAGATCATCTCATAACAATGGAGTATGAGATTCTGAATAGCTTTGCTGAAAAAAAAGAATGCATAGGCATATACATCGACATCGAAAAAGCCTATGACAATTTAAAGACATCTCTCGTCCTATATCAGCTACGTGAATGGGGGATTAGAGGTCGTCTTTTCATACTCATTTGCAACTTCCCTAGAAATCGAACATTTCAAGTCAGAATAGGTAATCACCTATCTTCGGTAAAAGAAATGACCAACGGAATCCGACAAGGAAGTGTCTTGAGTTGTGCTCTTTTTGCAATAGCTATAATCAAAGTTACCAAGATTATTCCTAAACAAATCAAAACTTTTCTATTTGTCGATGATTTAGCTCTGTTACTGTCATTTAAAAATGTAAATAGAATGCAAATATTACTACAAAATTGTTTAGCGAATTTGGAAGCATGGTCAAGGATATCTTGTCTAAACTTCTCTACTAAAAAACTAAATGCCTACTTTTTTCAAAACGCAGGACGCCTACTCCTTTTCCAGAGTTAACCTACAGAGGCATGAACTTACGTTTCGATACAAAAGTTAAATTTCTAGGACTAATCCTTGATTGTAAACTTAACAGGAAAGAGCATATTAGATGTCTAAAAGAAGAAACACTCAAGAGACTGAATATTCTTAAAGTTCTGGCTGGACGCTCGTGGTGAGCAGATAGATCAAGTATGCTTAAGGTATATACCAGTCTGATAATGGCAAAACTAGACTATGGCAGCTTTGTTTACTCATCGTCAAATCAAAATCTGCTTTCGGCTCTTGATTCAGTCCACCATGCAGGTATCCGTCTTGCTACTGGAGCCTTCAGAACCAGTCCAGTAATTAGTTTATGTGTTGAAGCTGGTATAGCTCCTCTCGCTTTGAGAAGACATCAACTCGCCTGCAGATACATTGTAAGGCTAAAAATTAATAATAACAACCCAGCATGGAAACCCATTTTCAAACCGGAAACTAGGCGATTTCAAGAAAACCATTGACTACCTGCTCCTTCGGGTATTAGGGCTGGTAGATACATAGAAAAAATTAGCTGCTTGGAACCAATAACTAATGAATTTGATTACCCGCGTTGGACTACAAAACGACCTGCAATAGATTTAACACTTAAAAAATTCACTAAAAATACAGGACCTACGTGTTTAACAGAATATCAAAAAATAAAGGAAAAATATAGTAATAGAAAACAACTTTATACAGACGGTTCTAAATTAAATAATAATGTTGGGTGCTCTTTCGTATCGGACTCCAGGATTGCCAGGTATAAACTTCCTTCCCTTACCAGCAGCTTCACTGCCGAATATTATGCTATTTGCGCGGCACTCTACTATATCACGCAATGTGAGGAAGAAAACTTCGTAATATACACGGACTCCCTATCTGCTCTAATGGCACTAAAAAACATCTATAGTAAAGACCATCTTGTAAGGAAAGCACAAGTTTATGCATCAATGGTAAAAGATCTGAATAAAAACATATCTCTTGTTTGGATTCCAACACAGGTGGGGATTAAAGGTAACGAAGCAGCAGATCGGGCTGCCAAGGAAGCAGCATTGTCATCGATCTGCAGCTTTTTAAAATATCGAGTAAAACTAGCCTGGGTCGAGCTTTGGGAAAACACAGAGGAACTAAATAAGCTGAAAACTGTAAAAAAAGGATTAAAAATATGGAAAAGTTCCAACCGTAGTAACAGAAGGGAAGAGGTAGTTGTAACTAGAATGAGAATAGGCCACACCCGACTTACCCATGGTTACCTGATAACAAAGGACAGTCCACCAAAGTGTACAACATGCAATAACACACAACTAACAATTAGACACATACTGGAGGACTGCCCCCTATGGGATAGTTATTTTCAGGAAACGCATTTGCAAAGATACCTCCCAACTATTCTTGGCGATAATAATAGAAATATTGACACAAGCATCCAATTTCTCAAGAAATATAACCTTTCTAACAAAATATAAAAAAAAAAAATAAATAAATTAAAAAAAAAAAAGTGAAAATTTAAAGAAATAATATAGATTGAACGGCGGACACTAAAAACCCTTGCTGTTGAGTGTCCATAAACAATTCAACCTAACCTAACCTGTATTAAATGTTAAGATGCCACATTAAGAACTTAACTACTGAGATTATCCAGGATGAACTCATCTGTTAAAAGAGTATTGATTCCAAAAAAAAAAAGTTTTAAACTTATAAATATTAACAATTTAATTAAATCCTCCTCATTCCTCCAACAAGGCAATCGTGTTTATTTAAGGGGGTATTCGATAATTAAAAAATTCAGTTTGATAAACATTATATTAATTTTAATTATTAAAAAAAACAAAAATAAATTAAAATTGCCTGGCTGATAATTCACTGGTAAAATATCTCTAAGAGATATTCTTATAATTACATTATTTTATGTATTTGATAGTGGTATACTATAATTTTGTCTTCTTTCTCTCTCTCCCTCCTTATCTATCTATACCTATCAATAATATTTATTTTGGGACACATTATTCCCTGAGATTAACAAAAAAGTTTGGGTTATTACGATAGTGTAGCTGCTTTTATTTTAGACAAAGACGTTTATAGATTAAAAAAAAAATAATTTATTGATATTTAAAACCACGAAAATGAATTAATGAGAACATTAGTGGTATCGTGAACTAATGGCATGTCAATGTCTGGTAGAAGAAGAAGAAGGAGAAGAAGAAGAAGAAGAAGAAGAAGAAGAAGAAGAAGAAGAAGAAGAAGAAGAAGAAGAAGAAGAAGAAGAAGAAGAAGAAGAAGAAATGAACTTTATTCTGACTCAACTTGTCCCCTAAGAATAACATATGAGTACAATACAGGATATGACTATTGATTAATAACTAAATTATGAGTTACAAAACAAATAAGGAATCTTGTAAAAGGATACATCTTATGTATACTATTAGAATAGAATAGAAAGAAAACTTTATTCTGGGACAAAGTCCCTTAAGAATAACATTAAATAATACAAAGTAAGATCATAAATGGCCGAGAGGCTGTTAAAAATAAAATAACAATGGTAAATTTAAATACAATATGTATGAAAAAAAAACAACAGAGAAAAACTAGAAAAAGAAAAAAACTATTAATAAAAAGAGAGTGAAAAAATATATATACAAAATAGAGGTTAATATTGTAAACAAAATCGAAGAAGAGAAAACAAACAAACAGAGACTTAAAGAAAAATAAAAGATAGAAAATCAAAAATTATCATTACAAGAAATCAAAACATTATCATAGTCAAACTATAATTTTTGCTAATGTTTCATGTCTGAAGGTCTTAGTAATTAAATTATACGATCACATAAATAGTACATACATCCTTATAATTGGAGAGCGTCGGGTTGGAGGGAAAGAAGATGGTGAAAGAGTAGTGTTTTGAATGTTCCAAGGGAAGAAGCATTGCAGATATAGGGGGGGGGGGGGGGGGGGAGGTAATTCCAAAGAGTAGAGGATCGGACAAGAAAGGAACGTTGGAATGCAGTACTTCTGTGGGATGGAGTATAGAGATCGGAAAGATGAAAATCTTGTATGCAGTGATTTGATAGCGGACTTGAATTTCAGGTTACTTTAAATAAAGGGAGGGTGACGGGTGTTGATAACTTGGAATAGGTAGGTGCCTAGGAAGTATTTTCTGCGGAAGGAGGGGAAAAGCCAATTTAACTATTATAATGTATATTACACAAATATTCCTTTTTTACATTTGCTCGGAAGATTTAAATTTCAGGAGGTAAGGAAATAAATGATGTTTAAAGGAAGTCAGTTCGCGTATGGGGCTGCAAGAAGCTCTATTCCAAGACAACCAGTTATGTTCACGGGCCGAGCTCGGAGGGAGGTTGATGACATTTTGAATATTTCAAATCAACTGAGAATATCTCACTCTACAGTCTTCAGTGCTATCGAGAAGATAATCCTTTTCACCTGGCAACTGTCCAGGAGTTGCTACCCCGTAATATGGAGCTCCGGATGGTGTTTGGGCGATGGTATGTTCAACAGTGCCACGAGAGGCCTAACATCCCTGATCGCATAATTTGGACAGATGAGGCACATGTGCGGAATATTCAACTCTAACAACTCTCGCCTCATCATAATCCATGTGGCCCTAGGGAGCACCACTTCCAACATCAGTTCAGTGTGAACGTGTGGTTAGGAGTCTGTAGGCAGCATATAACACAGCTCGTTTTCTTACTAAGGCGGTTGAATTCAAATGCTTTTTATGATCTAGTTCAGGATGATATAAGTACGGCACTCCTCGAAGCAATACGACTATGGTGGCAAATGGACGGGAGGGCCAGCGAATAATGGACGAGCTATGACGAATTAACTCAATCAACATTACCCAGGAAGGAGATTGAGGAAGTGAGATATGGACCTGTGCATTGGCCGGCCCTGCGCCTTTCTTTGACGCCACTAGATTTTTATATTTGGGGTGGGTTTAAATCGGAAGTGTACAAAGTACATTATTGTAATACATTGTAAGAGTATTCAGGACATTAACCACCTCATAGATACGCAGAGATACGAAGAGCTACATCAGCGGTGTTGACCAGACGTCGTCAGTGTATACCAGTTCCAGCAATTTTTATATTTTTCACATATTTTCTTCACTATTTAAATTAAATGTAAGAGTTAATTTAATTTTTCTTTGTAATTTAGATAAAACCAAAAAAAAAAAAAAAAAAAGACCACACAAAATAACCATGACATCAGTTATTTTACCCTTCCCATTCCAACTGCAATACGAAATTCAGAGGTAATAACATTTCTGAGTACACCGTTAGAAAGGTTATTAAATTTCACAACTTTTGTGAGATTCGGCAGCTTGCACTCTTTTTTTTTTTTGGAAGAGTAGTGATCCACAAAAGATTGTCACTAACAAAACGTTTTTAAAATTTTTATTTTTTAATATATTACTGTGGTTTAAAAAGATACTTGTGAACATTGAAAGTGCGTAAAAATTAAAGAAAATTTAATGCTGATTTTAAAACAGTGATGGAACGTTGAAAAAATTGTATGAAAGAAAATTGAGGTTTTCTTACAAAAAACACGGTTTTCTCGAAATAACCTTTAGAACGGCATATGTCTGGAACGGAATGGTATAGATTTGTTTAACTACATCTTTTATCTAGTTTCTCCATCTTGCTTATTATAATCTACTTGCGATACACTGTGTATAGAAGCATCGGCTGTAGTAACACTCTGATTTGTTAGATCTGTAGCAAACTATCCCACCTTCAGAATCGTTTATAATGTAGTATGCTCTTAACGTCATTTTCAAGGTCATATGGAAGGAAGCCGAAAACAATTTACCATTACTGCCACTTTTTGAGAAAATTCCGAAAATTTGAAAGTTTGTAACTTACAATTAGTCTCCGTTTATCCCCCCACAGCTCATTTTCTACAAAAATTGCAGAAAAATTAGTTTAGTTCCATTTTGAACATAAACAAGTTTTCTTTAGAACCTACTGTGCAGGAGTTATTTAGTAAAACGCAGACCAATTAACGAACGGCTGCGCCTGGAGGTCCAAAATTTGGATTTTCGCTCACAAGCACTAACAAAATATAAATAAGTTAAAATTATCCGACCTTTTGCACACAAAAATTTTACTGTACTATTGGGAATTCCGCAAAGACATTGTGTACCCCAGGGGTCTCCGTGGGAGGTCCGTATTACACGGAGAGTCGGACAAGCTAGAGGTAGATTAGCGAGGCTATACTGAATTAGCAATAGAAGAAATAGCAACCTATCGATTGAATTATTCCTGATAAAATTTCATTAGAAGTCCAAACCCAAAATTACTGCCGTTACGCTCAATCTAAATAAATGTGGCTCGATGGGGATAAATTTTATGTTTTTAATACCCGACTATAATTAGGGGACACTAATGAGGACTCAGGTAGACCATTTGTCTACCATCATGGCATCACTGACCAATATGTCAGTAAATATTTAAAACAAAGTGACCGTAAAAAAGGATTTAATTCTAGTTGTATTTTTTTTTTGTTTTTTTGTTTATTTATTGGATTAAAACGTAAGAGGTTCTCTTCTAAAAAGTTGCCCATTAACAATATTGATTATTTTCAACACTCTATGTTGAAAGATAAAAAAAATAGGTACAATAAAATTAAATTCTGTATTAAAATTCAGATTACTAATGGAGAATAATCGGTTTGAGTCCTATGGTATTATTTTTTGTTTTCACCGGTATATAGGTAGTGGTGGGAGTATCGTACGGCATGGAGTATCGACATAACAAGATTCTGAACTCTGAATATAGATACACATTCACACGATTACAAATGTCGATACACCGATATAGCGTCAATTACTTTTATTTATTGTTTCTCAGATGCCATTTTGAATATTTGTATCACATTACAATGATATTCCTTTAGTTAATTTATTTAGCAATTTTAATTTGAACAAAATTATTTCAAATGTTTGGAATTATATAGTATTTATTATGAATTCAACAGTACTTATTACAGTAGGCAGTACTTAAGGTGCATTCACGTTACGCTGACGTGACGTATTGACACACGCTGACGACTACGAAAATATCAGCCAGTGTTTGCACATTTTTCTGACGTGTCGTGAAGACACATGACATGCCAGTTGTTATAAAATTGCTAAAAAATGCATGATATTAAGCACTCATTTGTTACAATTATCATGTTCAAATAAAATTGTTGTTTACATACGTTCTTTGCTCGAGAGTGTAAGCAAATAAAACAATTAACTTTGCAATAACTTAGTAACTAAATGTAATTATTACCTGATATTTCCAGGATTTCTCCTATCTCCTCGCATGCTTTTTATTTTTGTACTCATACTCTAACGGGTCAAATAGAATTGGATATCTCTTTACACGCTCGATGAGCTGCTCCTCAATATTTATTGCTAACGGTCTGATGCCTTCTGACGAGATCTGGGAATTTATATTTGGAGCTGACGCGTCAGGGGGCGTGTAACGACTCAACACAACACGTCAGAGTAGTGTGAGCACCTCTATTTAAAATAATGGTTTATATTTCTTCATAACACGTCAGCTGATGTGACAACACGTAACGTCAGCGTAGCGTGGATGCACCTTTAGTCAGATATCAATATTAAAATTTAAACAATTTGACTCCCTCATACCGTCATAAATGAATTGCAGGAAAAGTAACTTTCCCAAAATATTTCCATTTAAAATAAAAAACTTTTTAGCATAATTTTAATTTTTAACTCACACCTGCCTTGACTTTGAAGACAGTCGGTAAATATGCTGAATATATAATAAATAAGAAGATTGCATGTAAAACAAAAAGGAGATCAGTACCAGTTAGTACCTCCTTCTGACTTTATTGTTTTATCTAATTTAAACTAAGTTTATAAGGTTCAGTTATTTCAAATATATATAGGGTAAAAGACCCAATAGTGGACACTGACCCAATAGTGGCCACTTGGAGTTTTAAATGCTAATAATAAGGTTTATGGAGGTCCAATCAAGTTGAATTTGCCAAGCAAGGTAAGTAGTGTCCTCTACAGTTGATGTGGTATACCAGGAATGGCGTAAGGAACCATGGGAAAACCAACCTTTGCCTTTGCACTTGGCGTCTTCTGTTTAAAGCTGAACTTAGCTCTACACCTGTTGGATTTGCTAAGGAGGTAAGCGAACACATTTATTTTTTTCACACTTAAATGTTGATAAATTTCAAATATTCAAGATATCTACTTATAGAATAGAATGTTTTCTTTGTGTTTTCCGTATTTTGTTTCGCGTTAAACAATTTCTTGTTGCGGTAAGATTAGGTGTCCACTAATAATTCGATATAAGATTCGTGTTTAAATAGTGGACAACCCCTGTACACTAATGGTGCTTTCGATTATATTTTATTATATTTGTATTATATTATATATTCTTAATTTTATTATCTATTGTCAGGTTCAAAGATGACATCGAGGTCTGGATGGTGGCGATACGATGAGTAGGAAATGGAGAACGCTGCCTAAGATGTGTCACTAGGTATTCCTCTAGCAACTGTTGCAAAAAACAGGTGTTTTCCTCGAACAAGTTTAAGAAGATTGATCAATGGCACAAAAATTAATAGAATAGGGCGTTTTCCAGTCCTACCTCAAGATGGCGAAGAAAAACTGGTATTTTGGATTACAGCAGTTCCAAACGCAGGATTTCCAGTTCACAAAAATGATCTTTTGGACAATGTCCAAAAACTATTAAAAAATTAAAGAGGAAAAACGACTTAAGTTGATGATCGGCCTGTGCGTATTTGGTTTCAAAGTTAAATAATGTTGCTGCTGGCTGGGGTCTGGGAAGAGCGGAAAGCGGGTGGATGACATGCGCTCTTTTCTACGAATACCTCTCGCCTTAAAACGCAACACGAAAATGTTTGGCCCTATGTCATAACACATAGCACGAAACAACGAAGAAACAGTTCTCTGTCAACGTTTTTAATCCCAGTACAAACTTCCAAGGCCTCTAGTTTTCGGGGCATCTGGGAATGAAAAATATCTATTTCCTAATTCAATTGATGTCCCACGGTAATTTTATTGAATAAACTCGTTCTGATTGATACAGAATTCTTAGTTCTTATTATACCCACTAATTTATTTTATATTTACTTATGAATATGAATATTTATTTACAGTTGAAATCTTTGATATTTAATTAATAAATTATATGTGCATAATAAGTACTTCCTTAATTTATTTTCTGTCCTTCTACACGAATATAGGACAAGAATGTTGTTCTACATGAGCCATTATTCTGATAAATGTACATAAAGTACAAATAAGAGGCTTAAGTTATCTTACAATAAAGAATTTATAGTGTCCACTATTGGCGCATGGGTGTGTCCACTATTCAAATTTTTTCAATTTTATGTGTCCACTAATCATGCAAATTGGTCCTTCGGGATAATAAATTTTAAAAATATATCCAATTCATAGTTTGCATTTTTGGGAAAAGTTTTGCTTTCTTAGAGGGTTTGTGCATATGCAACTACTTCTCAGTAACATTTGAGGGCTATAATAAACCCAGGACAGTTCAAAATGTCGAAATAATTTCTTAACCTGTCCACTATTGGGTGTTTTACCCCTATATATATATATATATATATATATATATATATATATATATATATATATATATATATATATATATATATAGTTATATGTTGTATTTTTACAACATAAGGAAGCATATAAGAAAACGACTGTGAAAGAAAAAGATAGCGTATTGATAGGAATACCTACACGCCAGTTACATGTTTTTACAAGTCGAAAAGTTAGAATCTTCATTACTGGATAAGTATTTACAAAATTCTAAAATGTTTGGGGTACCTGTTGATACTCACCTCTTTCTTAAAATTACCGCAGGCACAATTGTATCTGTCCCGGTTGTACCCTTAAGGTCAGCTAGCGTTTTTTTTTTTTTTTTTTTTTTTTTTTTTTTTTTTTTTTTTTTTTTTTTTATAATTTTACACACAGCGGTTTCGGTCATTCATGAATATATAAGTTTTATTTTAAAGAATCACATTAGATGGCATTGGCAGTGTACGGCAACCACAGCTACTCTAATACCCTTCCGGATGACAACCATTTTATGTGAAGTATCCCATTCAGTTCTTTTATCTACTAATGCTATTATTATTATTATATATTCTACGCTTTTACCCGTGGCGTATGAATATATGAAACATTAACCTCAAATTTATGGACAGCAATTATATTATTTTGTATGTAGAGAAATAACAATAATTTCCCTGTTTAATTTTTTTTCGTTTCCTCGAGTTTAGTTTATTCTAGATATCGTAGGTTTTTAAACTTAAGATTCCTTGGCTTTGAACATTTTGTTAGATTTTAAAATTTCCAATACATTTTTTATAAACATAGAATTCAACGGCTAGATTAAAATTGACTTTTAATTTATTTATAATCATCTATATATTTATTTACGCATAATCAGTAAAAAACAAACCCAATCATATTTATTCGGTTAAATTGGTTCTATTAGTCCAGGAGCCACATGTAAATTTAATTGGAAACACATGAATTTGTTTCCTAACCCATTTCATTGTATCATCCGCCTTCAATGATATATCGTGGTCTAGCAGCTAGTATATTCTTTTCTAAACACGAAACAAGTGGTCTGGCAGCCGAAAGCCGTCGGAAACATGCCGCCAGACCGGTTTTTATATCGCGGGAAACTGACCCGAAAGTGAAAAAAAAAAAATTTTATCCACCATTTTTTAATATGCTATTAGGACTCATAAGAGTAGTTTAAATCTAAGTTCGCAACCCTCAAAACCAAAAGTACTTTAGAAACCTCGCCAGGTATAAATGTATCGTTAGTAGATTTGGTTGGATTTATAGGTTTTATGAAAATAGCCTCAAGCATGACAAACATGAGAGAATTTTGACAAATGAGTTAGAAATAATTAAAGCAGAGCGCAAACTACTTATGTTGGCTCAACAAGACTGCTTAACAGATGAAAATAGTAAACAAATTGTAGACTTATATCCTTTTAAGGATCGAGATGGTATTATTAGGACTAAATCTAAAATCTCTTTAAAAGAAGATACATTTGATTTTCGAAATCCAATAATTTTATTTATAGAAATCCAAGCATTATTCATCACTTAGGGAATGATTTTGGATCATTGGTAGACGAAGACTGATTGTGTCAGTTGTACGTAAATAAGTTACATGTAGAAAACAAATAGCTAAGAAACTTGAAGCAGAAGCATCAGCGTTACCAATACACCGAGTGAAGGAAGTAGCCGTTTTTGAGGTCACGGGTTTTGAAGTTGCTGGTCCATTGTATCTCAAACTGAAGAAGAAAATTTGAATTTGTGTTTTATTTTGCGCTGTATATCGAGCCATTCATTTGGAGCTATTAACAGCAATGACAACAGAATCCTTCTTGCAAACCCTTAGACGCTTTATAGCACGAAGAGGACGTCCAAGGGTCATTTATAGCCACAATGGTCCAAACTTTGTTGGTGCTGCGAATGCATTGAATTTTGTGGATAATTCTAAATTATCTCGTTACATTTCATTGAATAAAATCGAGTGAAAATTCATGCCGGTCTCATCCCCTTGGTGGGAGCGGATGATTGGTATTTTAAAACAATTATTTCGAAAAATATCAGGAAATGCTTGCTTGATTTTCGAGGAACATTACACATCCTTTTGTGATACACAAACCTCGTTTCAGACACTCAACTCTGTACATTTAAATTATTGTTGCTGAAAATTGTAATTGCTAAACCTTCCATGAACTATGAAGATAAAATTACAATGAAAAAGAACTAAATGAACTATAGCTTAATTATACAATGATAAAGACGTATTAACGATAAGTTAAAAAATATATATAAAAAATAATATTAAATATGGAGAGAGGTTTAAAGGGAAACAAGTTAGATAACGGATATGAAAAGATCAAGTAAACAGATTTTTGTTTAATAACTAGTGTTTTATTGAATAGATATTACAAGCTGCCTCTCTAAAGGGCAATGAATAATATAGATGACAAAGAATCCATTTATACAATAAGTAATATCAAATTTTTTTTTTTTTTTTTAAATCCTCTAACTATACAAAGTACAAAATATATTAAACATTAATATAAAATAAATCAGAAAATAAAAGTATAAAGAACATAAAAAATAGTAATAACGAAGAGAAAAAAAAAAACATTAAAACAAATCAATAAATAATAAGGATAAATAAATAAATTAAAACAAAACTATCACACGATACATTGTTATACAATGTACACAAACATCCCTGACAAACCCCGGACCAATCTCGTCTCCCCACTCACGGGAGAGTAAGCTCACCAGCCAGAGTAATACCAACGCTGTTTTATCAGCCGCGTCACTAGTGTGTTAAACAGATAAAATAATTAAATCAGAATAAGCCTGATATAAATAAAATAATAATCACATAAACAAAAAAAATATTAAGTATAAAAAAGGGAGGGGGATGTGGTAATAGAGCAGATGAGGCGTTGTTGCACAATCTGAACCAAATAATTTGAAGTGCTTCAACCTTCACAATGATAATATTTTTGCTAATCATTCAATGCACGATGGTTCGTTTCAAGTTTTTTTACGTTATCAATTGCTTTTTAGGTGGTCATAGACGATTTATTTGCCAACTGAGAATTTTTTTTCAAGCTCTCGAAAACATCGATTTCCATACACTAAAACGCATCATCTAGCCAGGATCCTATGTGTCTTTAAGGGTTGTTTTTTTAAGCCATCGAAAAAAAGGTGCACTATCTCACACTATCGTCGTACAAACTTTATATAGTCTGGCTTGTTTGGGAGCCGTTCAGAGCTTGTTTAAACTTCTGTGTATGAGTGAGTGTTGTTTTCTCTGAATAGAATATGTAATCTTTCAAATTTCTGATTTCTATAGATTTTCGATAAATTAATTTTTATGACTTAAAAAGAGGTTCAGGTTCTTAAAACAATGATAGTTGGCAAGCTAGGGTTTTTTAAAGATGACCGGTTGAGACAGAGACATGTAACTAGTTCCAACAAACTCACCTCACTTCTGAAAAAAACACCTAATAACTACATACGTTTTTGTTGTTTTTTTTATCTTTTTTTGCCGTTCTTGTGATTTGATTTACTAACATTTTTTTTCTCGGCAACTTTTCAAACAGTTGTGGTATTTCGGTCGACCATGGCTCGCAGATTATCCTCATCTATGGATTCCTGCCATGAACTTCCTTGCCTTCAAGGCTTATATCTCTTTTTTGAAATTTAAATTTATTTGACTTAAACCGTCGGTAAACGTTGCACTCCCTCACGCTATCACCATACAAAGTTTTATTTATGTTTCTGGCTGTTTGTGTCCCGTTACGACCTAATTTAAACTCTTTAGTTCATTAGAATGGGCGATAATTAAATAAAAAACAAACATGCTACACTATCTCACTAATTGTAAGTATTAGTAATTGGTGTAAAGACTTGTTAAAGATGAAGCTGCGACGGATTCTCTGAACCCCTTTACTAACATAAATTGAAAATTAATTTTAAATTCTGTCTAAATATGTCTTCCTTGCTGTGGAGATGGATTTTAAAAAGAGATCATTAAGTGTAAAAGAATATGCTATTTAATTTGAGACATATAGGTATGAAAAGTAAAGATGTGGCGGAAAAATACGATGTTATAAGTATGTTGTCAACGATTTATAAATACCTTCGGTTGATAAAATGTTCCTAAGTTTTGAGGTAGATCGAAAACGATTCCAATTTAAAAGTTTTATAAAACAGTTTTCTGAAAATTATAACAGATAATAGTATACCTAATAAGATGATATCATTAGCTAGAAGGAGCATAGTCACCTCGTGTAAGGTATCTATGCTTACACCTGCTGCTCCTTTGTCATGGAAGAATTGTACTATGTCGGAGATAAATAGCAAAAACAAGGTTGGGCTCAGAGTTTCGCCTTGTAAAAGTCCTAAGGCATGTCAGTATCAACCGAAAGTTGTTCCTTAACTGCAATTTGGGTTAATGCATTGCCGTACAGGATTTTAATAATTTTCCCTCCGATTTCTAGAGTAATAAGCTTTCTCCTAAGGAGTCCGTAATTAAATGAATCGAAGGCTATTTTGAGGTCAATGAACGTGGCATATAGATATCTTACTTCTCTTTTGAATGTTATTCCGATTAGTGCCGAAAGATTAAAGATATGTATGATCAATGCAGCCTCTTCCGTTCCTGAATCCTGCTTGCTCTTCGGGCAGTAGATTCTAAGAGTCCATCCATAGCATTATTCTCTCCGCAATGATTTCGGTAAATAATATAGCCATCGTGTTCAGTAGGGATATACCTCTGTAATTATCAACATCGCCTACTTTGCCTTTTTTAAAAAGTAAGTAGATTTTGGATTTAGACCACTGGGTGGGTTATTCTTTTTAATCTAGAAGAGCATTAAATAAATTCAAAATATTTTGTTCCCACTCTGGGGTGAGGTTCTTAAAGTTTTCATAAATTATATTATAAGGCCAGGTCCGGGAGATTTGTTGTTTTTAGAAAGACTGATGCAAAACTGCAGTTCCTCTAGTGTTATATTAGCTTCTAAAATTGAGTTGGTGGTGGGGATGAATTCTAAGCTCTGAATGATCTTCTGACCGTAATGTGCCCTGTAGAATTCGCTCCATTCGTCTATGGCTACTTTTACTTTCTAGCTGATGATATCATCTTATTAAGTAATAGTTGGCATGGAGCACAGAAGAACATAAAAATATTACAGGAGTATTGCAGTAACAATTCTCTTACATTAAATGTAAACAAATCCAGCACTTTTGTCTTTCGTAAATCTCCAAGGCTTAAACAGCTCAAACCGTTATACTGGCACGATAAGAAATTGGAGTATACAAAAAGGTATACTTATTTGGGAGTTTCCTTCATCCGGAAAATTTATGCAAGCATGTGAATACTTTACTCAGAAGTCATTAGTGGTATCTGCAAGAGTCATAGACATACTGAAAAAAGAGAAAAGTGACTCTTGAGAAACAAAAAAAGCTTTATTTAATTCAATGGTTTCATCAACATTGCTTTACGCTTATGAAGTATGGAGCCCCAATTATCTTGAGGCAATCGAAACGGTCCAACTTAACTTTTTAAAGCACCTATTTGGTTGGCCCAGGAATACCCCAAACTATATAATCCGTCTCGGAACAGGAAGAGAACCAATAAGTATGGAAGTGATAAAAAAAAAAATGACAAATATATGGACCAAGCTGGAGTTTATTCCAGAAGAGCGACTCCCAAAATGTTGTTTTAATAGACTTAAATCATTAGACAAGGATAAGCCTGACATAGACTTCAATTGGGTGTCCCAGTTTAGAGCAATAGCCTTTTCAGAAGAGCTTTCTGTTCACCATACAAACGGACTTCTTCGATACAAAGACGACATACTGGAAAAAGCACGTAACCAATATTACTCAGCCGTCATTCAAAGAACTCTAAATTCAACTAAGTACCCTATATATAGAATTCTATGCAGTTACAATGCTTCCGACCCCGAAACGTACCTTACATTCAAATTCATATAAAGAAATTAAAATTTGTCAGCTTATTAGGAGTTGCTAATTCAGAACATATCAGAATCAATGGAAAAAACACAACTTTATTGTTCAAGTCACAAGAAACCTTTATATCATTCAATCAATTTATCTACAATAGTCTACATCACATTCTCCTTTAATGCCCAGCACGCAATGGATATAGACAACAATTTCTTCAACACTTCATCTTAGAATCTTCTGATAACCAAAGTATCCAAGCTATACTCAATATCGATAGTGTAGATAAATTACATAAAGTGTACTATTACATGATGGGAGTCCAAAAAGTGTTAAATTGTTTCTCATAGACCATTTTCTATTAAGAGTTTGCTTTCAGTTTATCTTCAAAGTGATATTTTGTTTATTTATTTTTATTGTTTCTATCATAGAACCAGAAATTTGTTTATTTTTTAATCTGTTATTTATGTTTTGAAAACCAGAATGTGTTAGTAAATTGTGTTTTATTTTTTTTTCAGCTGATTAGGTACAATTTCTGACGTCTTTCCTTTGAGTAAATAAGCAGGTGAAAATTTTGTAGTATTGTGAATTGTGTTATTGTATTCTTGAAGAGATAATTTAGCAATTGCTGTCCACTGTGTATATTTCTCCGGATTCTCATTGAGTCGACAACGAATGCGATTCCTTAAAGTCTGATTCAGTCATTCATTCAATCCATTGGATTGCGGATGATCCACAGAAGTGAAGATCAACAGTGCACCCAACTTCTTGATTTGATCTTTGAATTTAGATGAATTTAGCGCGCTGTATTGGTCAACCAAAATAATTTCAATATTTTCATTAAATATTGGTTTTATTAATTTAATAAAATCATTAGCCGTCTGTCTTTTTGAGGTTAAAATCCATGCATATTTAGTAAAATGATCGACTAATAAATGCATGTATTTGTGCAAGGATCTATTTCCACCAAAGCCTCCAATTGTATCTATAGACATAATTTGGTATGGATATTCAGCTGGTCCTAATTGTGACAACATTCCAATCGGTGTTCCTGATCTGGATTTATTTTTTATACATATCTCGCACTACTTACAATAATCAGATATCGTGTCATCCATGTTTCTTAAATAGTAAAATGGTCGGAGTTTATCGGCTATCTGCTTGCTACCAATATGACAATAAAAATTATGTATCCTATCAATCAAATATCGACCAAAATTTATAGATACGTAAATCCGTTTCCTATTCAATCAATTTGAAGATGACTTCCCCTTCCCGTGTAATGTGTTCTGATTCTTCTATTTCTGCTTTATTGATTTCTTTGTCTTTGATTATATCTTCGATCCAGATGATATTGACTACTTTTAAGCAATCATCTTCATTCTGAAAGCTTTCTAGAACTGGATTTCTGGATAAAGCATCGGCTTCCACATTATCCTTTCCCTCCTTATAAATCACTTTGAAGTTGTATTGGGATAAGTACATCATCAAATCACCCATGGCCTCATCAGCTCTTGCTTTTGATTTCAAATTCACCAGTGGTTTATGGTCCGATGTTACAGTGTATTCTTTCCCTATCAAATAATGCTGCCGAATTAGAATTGCTTCTTTTATAGCTAAACATTCCAAAAACATGATCTCTCTTTTCATCTGACCTGATGTCAGTTTTTTCGAAAAATAGCCAACTGGGTGTAAAATCCCATCGTCTTGAGGTTGCTTCAAAACAGCAATGGGTTCATTAATGGCCAAATTTGGTTTCAAGCACAAATTATGTTCAATTTCTTCAAAGCTATCTTCGCATTCTTCTGTCCAGTTAAATTTTACGTTCTTTTTAAGTAAAGCGTGCAAAGGTACTAATCTCGTAGAACAATGATCAATAAATCTATGATAGAAATTAATTTTCCTCAACCATTGATGAACCATCTTCCTTGTCTGAGGGCTCTTAAACTTTTTTATAGCAGTAAGATTATCCCTCATTGGATAAACCTTAACTCTTTCAATTACACATCCCAAGTACTCAACACTGTGTTTCGCAAAACCACATTTTTCTAATTTCAATTTGAAACCTTCTAGCTTAGCTGCTCCAAAAAAAAAACTTGATATGGGCCATATATTCTTCGAAAGATTTAGAGTATATAAAGATGTCATCTGTATAATTAACACAGAATTTATCCATATACCTTCTAATTATGTTTTCCAGCACTCTCTGAAATATAGCGGGTGAATTTTTGAAACCAAAATGTAATACTTTCCATTGCCAATGACCTTTCTGAGTTATGAACGCTGTTTTCTTGCGATCTTTAATTCTGACTGGAATGGAACAAAAAGCGGAGTTAATGTCCAATGCAGTAAGACATTGACTATTATCCACATTGATAACAAGATCATCTATTCAGGTATGACGATCTTATTTAGCTCTCTGTAATCCACACAAAGCCTTGTTCTTTTCCCCTCTTCTTTTGAATGCTAAAGTCACTGGACTAGCAAACGGTGAATCTGATTCCTCAATGAGATTATATTCCAAAAGTTTAGAAACTTGTGAATCTATTTTTTCTTGGTCTGGAATAGAGCATCTGTATGGTTTTTTGGAAACATATTTATCTTCTTTTAGCTTAATCTGTGCTTCTCCAGACCTCATTGACCCAACGTCAATTTTATTTTTAAGAAAGCATTCTTCTTATTGCTTGACTAATTTTAATATTTTATTCTGTTCATCTTGCTCCAAATGATCTAAATCTAAATTAAACTTATCAATATCTGAGTCTAAGTGAGGATTATTAAGTGCCGATTTACTAGGTAATATTTACATATTTATCACTCGCATTCTCAATATCTATGAATTCATTATTTAATTTTTGATTGATTTCAAAATTTTCATCTTGTAACAGTTTAAATCTTTTGATTGCATCCAAACCTAGTAATAAGTAATAATCGAAGCTACTATTTTTCACCACAATAAAATCTAGTATCAATTTCTATTTCGCCTATCTTTAAATGTAAGTTAGCCCGGCTCTGACAAAAATTTACACCAGTTAAAGTCTTTAAAATACTCCTATTACTGCATAATTTAGACTTAAATAATCTAATTACTTTTTCGCTAACTAAAGAGCATGTAGAGCCATTATCATATATGGCCTTTAGAACTTTACGTTTATCTACAATTACTTTAATTTTAATTAATGAACATGGTGTAAATTTTTTCGGGCCTATTATTTTTTTTCATCCCAATCTTCAAGCCCTATTTTATTATTTTTCTTTTCCTCACTTTCATCTTCTTGTTGCAATAAATTAATTTTACCCTGGTTTAATGTTTTTATTCAGTTCCGGCAAATATGAACGGGATGATAACGATTTTCGTAGCCTAGCGTCTCACAGACTTGACATGGTTTTTTTTATAACTTATCAAACTTACCCTGTTTGTTTTTATCCTCATAATTCCTCTTAACCTCTTCTTTCTTGTCATTTTTTTTTTTTTTTTTTTTTTTTTTGTTAGTTAAGTAAATTTTTTTAATTTTTTTTGTTAGTTAAGTTGTTAGTAAATGAATCATTAAATTTCTTCAATTCTTGAATCAAATTATCTACATTTTTAATTTTTTCTCTATCTAATTTATCTTGGATATCTATTGGTAGATAACAAACTATTTGATAAACCCTAAATGTCTCTGGAATATCTCTGTCTGCCTCCAACAGTTGGCGTTCTTTCTTAAGAACAAATTCAATTAGAGAACCAAACATATATCTGTAATTAAATGCCTATCGAATAGCAGACAAATCATTCTTACTATAAACTGATAAAAATGACCTTTTCCAAGATTCCCAGTCCACTGCAGATAGTTTTATTAAATTAGCTTTGTACCATTCATAGATATTGGCATCAATAAATATTTTCATAACCTCAACTTTTCTAACATCTGTTACATTAAATTTAGCAAATTCTTTTTCAAACTCATTTATCCAGGCTGTGGCATCCCGTTTTCCATCAAACTTAGACAATGCAAATCTGTTTTCGATCTCCCTCGAACTAACATCACTAACTACCGAAGTACGACTCTCCAACTCTCTAATCCTTTCAATAAAAAAAAGTTCGTTAGATGGCTTGGCCTCTGCTACTACATTATGGCGTGCATCGATCCTCTCGGTGCATTCCTCTAGATAATAATTATTTATACAAAAATTCTCTTCCTCATCCCAGTATTTTTTTTTTTGTAATTCTGTATTAAATGAAATAGCAACTTTTCGATAACCTCCTAACCTAGTAATAGAATTTATACTACGTTTGATTGATTTTGTTGCCAGTAACTCCTGATGTAAGGCTAGATCCTTCAATTTAGCGGGAACGGCATACCAAACAATCTTATCGCTAGATATAACTGCCAATTCGTACTGATTCTCTCCAATCTTAATTATGTGAACATATAACCTCTTCTTCAATTCAGCCATAGTTAAACAATTTCTAATATCTTTTGGGTCTCCAGTACAATAGACGTTAAACGATGCCTAAAATAAGAATTGTTAACCAGTCCTTAGCTACTATTTTATATAGACACAATATAGAAATCACCATATGATACATTTATATATCTTATGGTGACTTGATAAAATTATCGATTTTACATTTATAATTTTATTCTTTATATTTTGAACCTTCCAAATCTAGACCTGTTTCTTCCTAGCTTTGAAATATCTCATTTACACCAAAGCATGACAACAGCTCCTTTTAAAGTTTTAATGAAAAGATAAATATTTTTTACAGTTGTAGCCACATTAATTAATATATTTACGTAAATTATACTGTTGTATTTAAGTAGTTATCCCAATAAGTGCTGATAAAATGGCCGTAGAGTATATTTACCCAATTTCACCTATTGGGGTAGTAAAAATTCGGCACTTCGATTTCTGGCCAATCACCGATATAAAACAAGTTTTATAGTTTTTTCCCCAACCCCCTTGTCCCCTCTCTCAGATAAACACCCTCTTGACAGTCTCGTAAAACCCATTTACGACAGAAACAAGGTAAGGCACAATCAAGTGACAGTACCTGTATTGGTAGCGACAATTTAAATGGCAGTATTTTCTTTAAATAGAGATAGTAACTGAATTAATTGTAAAAATAGTGTTTAAATTTATAATAACAGAGAAATAAGTTAATGTTATAATTAGAATAGACTAAAAAGATATACAGTAAATTAGTTTTTATTTTTACCAGTAAATTTTACGAAAACTTTGCTTATACATTATGATTAATTATAATAATGCAAATAATCCAGTTTATACGTTGTCTTAAAAGGGTCCGGATTGCATTAATTTCGTTAAAAGCTTTTTGGCTGTTTTGAGATTGATGTTAAACTAAATTATCGATTTTCTAAGGGAGAACTTTTTCCAGGACAGGAAGCATGAATTTACAGCATTTTTTCAACCCATCCAATTTCCTTTCAATTCCGTTTTTTTTTTCTTCTTTTGTTAGGTGCCTAGTTCTTGCTCTATGACTTTCTAATGACGTTTGGATTGAAATAGGTTTAAAATATCTCGGAGTAAGGGATCTTCCTTACGAGTTTTGAGAGAAGGACGAGGTGAGGATGCAGCCCAGGTTGCTTGTTGGATTGTGTTAGTAAAGGAATTTGTAGCATCGTCTAGGTGTTGAGGGTTTTTTAGGGATACTCTGAGGTCTATGGTGTCGAATATTATTTAACGGAAGAGGTTACTGTCAACTGGACCTCTTATTAATGATGGGGATGAAAGTTTTGGAATCGGAGTGACGGAAAGGGTTAGAATTAGAGGACTGTGATCCAGACGTTAAATGGAGTGATAGAGAGGTCCTAAGCCTTGAGTGAATGAAGAAATCTAGCTGGCCGGGGTTTCGATTTGGATCTGTCGCACAATAAGTAGGAGAACCTGGAGAAATGAAAAGGGAATTTCGGGAATTAATGCAGATTGTATTGCACGTCCACGAGAGTTAGGATTCCTTGAACCCCATTGCTGGTGCTTAGCATTTAAGTCTGCACCCAAAAGATATCGGTGACCTAAGGATATGTTGAGATGTTGTTTAGAAGTCAGTCTGGTTTCTGTGATCAAAGCTACAATGACTTTATTGTTAAGTAGTAAGGAAGTTATTTCGTCAATGTGTTTTCGAATATCGTTCGCATTCCAAAGGGGAATGAATAAGGGTTTTATAAGATTTGAAAAGAGTGATATAAGTTAAGTTAAAATAAAAAAAGGACTAAACGGGGTTCAATAAATGAGGGAGGAGTCCCCCAGACTCCGATTATCATTTTTTTTTTTTATTTATTTATTTATTTATTTTTTATTTTTATTTTAACTTAACTTATATCACTCTTTTCAAATCTTATAAAACCCTTATTCATTCCCCTTTGGAATGCGAACGATATTCGAAAACACATTGACGAAATAACTAATAATTATAAATAACTAATAATAATTTTTTTTTTTTTTTTTTGTTACTTTTCGTAATTTTTTATTTTTGGATTTAGTATAATCCTTTTTTTTGTCATTTGCATCATTTTTACGGGTGATAAGACTTTTCATCTCAGATAGGAAGAAATTAAATAAAGAAGTGAAATCTGAGGTAGTTGGGGAAGGAGGAATATGGGGGATCTGATGAAGGGTGTGTGGATTAGGTTGGGTTAATGGTGGGGTATGTTGTATGGTCTGTTGGAATCGTGATTGAGGCGTTTCTGGAGTGGTTTCTGAGGTTGAGGGTAATACAATTGAGGCTGTTGGGGAGGATGTGGCATGGCCCCATTTTCTTTCTGACAACTTTTTCCTCCCAGAATTTCTGCAAAAGATACATATGAGGTGGCAATTCTCGAAGGCTGTCTTCCTCTGGTCTGTGTTAGTTCTTCGTTTTTGTGAATTCGTTGGATTTATGCATTTGCCCACATTTTACGCATCTCGGTATGTGGGGGCAATAAGTTTTGATAAGACCATACACCTGGCAGTTGTGACACTGAACTATGTCACGTTTGGGGTAAGGTTTTTCCACTTTTACTCTTCTATAATAGATATACCAGACCTCATAAATTTGTTCTACTCCAGGAGTTGGTTCAGGATCCAAAGAGATTAAAAAAAAAGACAAAAAGTATTGTCTTTATTTTTAATCTCTTTCATATTCACTTTCTGTCATATATTTTTGCTTTTATCTGCCTCTGATGAATGCTTGTATTGTATGCAATAACTTTTGCACAATAAATTGAAATAATAATATTTCTTATATATTATTATTATTAATGGCAGATATCCGTGCAATTGCATAAAATTGCGCATTATGGGGGTTACTGTACAAAATTGCACATCCTGGGGGCCATGGTACAAATTTGCACATTTCAGGCACTAAGTGCATTTCTTTTATATAATTAAAAATATTGAATGGAAGCGTTTGTTAGGTTCCTGTCTTTTAAGTATAGTGCGAGGGTTCCATGTAAGTCGTTTGTTTAACTAGAAACCATGATACCGTACTGTGTCAGCAATGGGTTGTAGAATATAATTGATATCAACAGTAGGGCAGGATTTGCAATGGAGGGTGAAAGTTACTTGAGTGCATTCATACTTTGATCCTACAGCTGTTGCACCAACCTTTAATCTGAGATAAGATTCTTTGGCGATGATTGGAGGCCATTTTAGGAGGAAAATGTTATTATAGAACATCTGCATCATCAGCAAATGTCGCTAAGAAGATATTAATTTAATGCTGATATTTGTATATTTTTAAAAATAAATAATATTAAAGATACTTACAAAAATCATAATTTTAATACGTCTGAAATTATTCATGGTCAGAAGATATTTAATTTTTATTTAAAATTTGGAGTGATGGTTTCGGGGGGGAAGGGGCTATAAATCCACTTGTTTATCTGCAGTAAATATTCAAGATAATTTATTTTTTTCACTGAACTCATTTGAAAAACATGTTGGTTTCTTTTTTTTTCAACAGACACTAAAAGCTTTGCCAATGCAGTGTGTTTTAACCTTTTAGTATACTCAGAATAACTCTAATGAAACTGTAAATGACTGGTTATATTTAATAAACGAATACAATTATTAAACTCAGAATAAAATTAATATTTATTATAATAAGTTAATATTTATATAACACATGTGTCTAGGAAGGTAACGTCACTTCTATCTTTTTCTTCACGATTCTTTGTGGTGTCATGATATGACCACCACATCACTCCCCCATCAGTGTAACACTTACTAGATGTGGCAAGGCAATTTAAATCTTCGGCCTGAAGATGCTTTTGTGTCTTGGTGACGAGGGGGCTTGAGAAACGAACTGTTTTCCTTGGCTTACTTTCCTCGGATTTCTGTGGATGATAAGTGTTCTGTGTAAGTTGTTGCCGGGATTCGGGTGTGTCTGTCGCTGCTGTGTAGGCTGGCTTTAGCCTATCTCGTGAAACTACAGCCGGTTTGCCGTTGATGTTAATGATGGTCTTTTTCGTTCGTTCAATGACTTTATGTGGTCCGGTGTAGGCTGGTGTTAGGGGAGGTCGGCAAGCATTGTCCCTGAGAAAAACAAAACTACTGGTGTGCAGATTGGGGTGATTATAAATTTTTGGCTGGCAGTGCCAGACTGGCGAGGAAGCCTTGCTTTGCCTCAATATGTCAGTGACTGAGGGCCGGTTTTGTCTAAAAACAGATCCCCAGGCAATCGTAGCTTGGTGCCGTATACTAATTCGGCTGGACTGGATTGTAAGTCCTCCTTCACGCATGAGCGCAGACCCAGAAGAACGGCCGGCAGATGATCTGTCCAAGGCCTGCTGGTTTTTTGGAGTCGGCATATAAGAGCCGTCTTGAGGGATCTATGCCATCTCTCGAGGAGCCCATTGCTATGAGGGTGGTAAGCCGTAGTGTGCTGTATTTTAGCACCCATTCTGTGTGACAACGCCTGAAAGAGGTTCGATTCAAGATTTCGTCCTTGGTCGGTTATAATTTGAGTGGGTGTGCCAAAACGAGAAATCCAGTGCTCCCAAAAGGCTGCTGCGACTGTTTCCGCAGTTTGGTCAGGTAAAGGAATGGCTTCCGGCCAACGGGTGTATCGATCCGTGCAGGTAAGGAGGAACCTGTTACCTTTAGCCAAAGGCAGTGGTCCAACGTTGTCGAGGTGGACGCAGGCAAAACGTTAATCGGGTGTTTTTAATGGCATCAAAGGTGTCATCTCATGTTGATTTATTTTGGCCTTTTGGCACTCAATACATTGCTTGACGAAAGCTGTAATGTACTTAGATATGTGTGGCCAGAAATAACGCTCCTTAATGAGTTTTAAGGTTGACGTCCGACCTGGGTGGGAAAAATTATGTAAGTGTTCGCAAATTATTTGCCGGAATCGTTGTGGTACATAAGGAAGATGTTTGCCATTGTATACCTTGCAATACAGGATTGATGATGTATCTAACTGCACTGGTGTCAGGCCAGGTGTTTTCGAGCTTTTTATGAGATAGTTTAATTCGTTGTCGTTCTGCTGTGCTGCAGCGAGTTCTTCAGATGTAGGGATGCGTTGTGAGATGGACTCTATCCTGGACAAGGTATCAGCCACAATGTTTTTGGTCCCTGATATGTGTCGTATGTCGCACGTAAATTCCGAGATATAAGAGAGCTGTCGTGTTTGTCTGGGACTAGCTGTATCTGATGTCCGTCGCAGTGCGTAAGTAAGAGGTTTGTAATCTTTAAAACACGCAAAACTTTGCCCTTCCAACATGTGCTTGAAATGTTTTATGGCGCAGTATATGGCGAGTAACTCTCTATCGTATGTGGAATATAAAACCTCTGTAGGGGTCAACTTTCTGGACAAAAACCCGAGTGGTTGTATAACGCCGTTAACTGTTTGCTGCAAAACCCCGCCTATTGCTACATCAGAAGCGTCCGTGTACAGTTGTAGCGTGCCCAAAGGGTTTGGGTGATGTAAAAGCGCCACTCGTTCCAAAGCTTGTTTACTTTCCTGGAAAGCGGTATCCAATTCGGTTGTCCAGGTAATAACGGAGTGTTTTGCCCCCGTTATGGCATTTAACGGTGCCTGGCTATGTGCAGCATGTGGAATAAACCTTCTATAGAAGTTAAGCATACCCAAAAATCTGCGGAGTTGTGAGATTGTATTGGGGCGCGGAAACTCCTTGATTGATTTTATTTTATTCTCAATTGGTCTAATGCCAAATTCCGAAATCTCATGGCCCAGAAATGATACCGACGGTTTGCAGAAAACGCATTTTGATAAGTTTAACGTGATGCCACATTCTTTTAGGCGTTGGAAGACTGTTTCTAGGTTTTGCATGTGTTCGTTTAGGTTGTCTGAAGCTATGAGGATGTTGTCTAAGTATATGAAGCAAAATGGAAGATTGTGAAGGATTTTATGAATAAAGCGTTGAAAGGTCTGAGCCGCGTTTCTCAATCCAAATGGCATAAAAAGAAATTCATATAAACCAAATGGGGTTGTTATGGCGGTTTTTTCGACATGTTCAGGTGCTACTGGAATCTGTTGGTAAGCTCGTACTAAGTCGATGGTAGAAACAAATTTTTTGTTGTGTAAAAAATTAGACGTGTCCTGGATATTGGGAAGTGGGTATCTATCGGGTATGGTAACCGAGTTCAATAATCTATAATCCCCACATGGTCGCCATTCCCCGTTCTTTTTCTTCACCATATGTAAGGGACTAGCCCATGAACTGCTCGAAGGGCGACATAGACCTAAAGATTCCATGGTTTCAAATACGTTTTTGGCCAGCAGTAGTTTGTCAGGTGCTAATCTTCTAGGTCTACAACTCACGGGATTTCCTTTAGTTTCGATGCGATGTTGTGTTGAGTGCTTCACTTTTGTGACTTCTTGCAAAGTGGGTGGAGAGTCTAAACCGTATGTTCTAAGTAGCGCTTTTATAGGGTCGATTGGATCAATTATGCTGATTCTGCCTGTTGGTTCGATGTCGCATTGGAAAACGGATGTACGTAGAAGAAGAAATGAGTTCCTATCGATGATTTTTTTTTCCGGGTAAATCAACCAAAAGATTAAAATGTGTGATGAAGTCGGATCCGATTATAGGTTTGGAGACGTCAGCTATGAGAAATGAGAAATGAAATAACTTTGAAAGTCCAAAGTCCAATTTAAGTTTGCGTTGCCCGTAAACAGCTATGCGCGAGTTGTTCGCTGCGTGTAAGAATTTTGAGGGCGTTGTTTTTCTATCCCCAGATCTTGGAGGAATTATAGATACATCTGCTCCTGTGTCAACTAAAAATGGGACTTTAGTATTTCGGTCAGTTAAGAAAAGGCTTCGTGTGGCAGGTGCACGCCGCCGTTGCCTGCCTCAGAACTAGTTTTTTGAACTGAAAGAGCATGATGGTTGGCATCTTTTAGCTTCTTTGCCAAATTTTTGGTGATACCAGCACTCCTTAGGGCTGGGGCTGTAATATGCGCGCTGTGAGAAGCCTGACCGCTGTTGTGCTCGTGTTCTGCTTCTGCCTGGGATTGGTGATCGTCTTCTAAATTGTGAAGAAATTTTTCTTACCTCACCTCTCAATGCCTCTACTTCCTGTCTGAGATCCGAATCAACTTGTCGATTTTGGTCTGTGATAGTGCAGATGGACGACGGGTTATTAATATCGGCTATGTTGTCTGTGATGTCGCTTAACTTATCTAAGTTCCCGTCTGTCGCCTGTAAAATTGCTTGGGTGGCTACTGGAAGTCTCTGTATCCACAGGTGCTTGATTATTTCTTCTGACATTGACGAAGTTTTCAAAGCTTTCATGTCCCTCAATAGTTGTGAGGGTTTTTTGTCTCCTAATTCTTACGAGTTTTTTTGCTCATTGCTTTCAGTACAACGTTTAATAATGGTTTTTTTTTTTTTTTTTTTTTTAAGCAGAATATAATCGGCTGGGGGTTCTGTGGATCGTAGAATGTCGGCAACTGACTTTATAGTTTCACTATCCAGATTTGCTACTAGGTGATTAAATTTTGTTATTTCGTTTGTAATTTTTGCTATTTCAAACTGTGCTTCTATTTGTGCGAACCACAGATCTGCTTCAGCTTTCCAAAAGGGTGGAAATTTAATAGAAACATGACTTACAGTGGGTGTTTGCTGATGCTCTGGTTGTGAGTCGCTTTTAAGCTGAGAGATTTCATTTTCTAAAGCAGTGATTTGTTTTTTTTATCGCATCCATTTCGGGGTCACCAATTTAGTATACTCAGAATAACTCTAATGAAACTGTAAATGACTGGTTATATTTAATAAACGAATACAATTATTAAACTCAGAATAAAATTAGTTAATATTTATAAAACACATGTGTCTAGGAAGGTAACGTCACTTCTATCTTTTTCTTCACGATTCTTTGTGGTGTCATGATATGACCACCACAACCTTAACGATTCTGAGTGGCTTTGATTAAATTTCAAAATCTCTTTTCTTTAGCAAATAAATAATTCTAATGCATTTTGGAAAATCCTCTCTTTTTCAGATTGGAGTATCAGAAAGTGTGTTTATTAATGGTTATGCAATGCAATGTAAAATAAAGAAAATAACATGTACTCCGATACATATGGTAAATATAATATGTATATATTTTTTCTTATATTTAGGAAATTCAGACAAAAATCGGTGATTTTACATTTGCACAAGCTATAGAATTTATTAATTTAGGAACTCAGGTGCGCTCCGGTATGCATCAAGTAGTAATTAGAAGGTTTATTACTGCAATTAAGTGCTGTTTTGGAGAATTAGAAACATCTAACGTAACACCTAAGTTTAGCTGTATAAAACCTTAAAAAGTCCTATTATAACCAATCATCATCATCATAATCATTTTATCCCCGTTTACCGGAGTCCGGACCAGATGTCTCGTTCTTCTGTCAGACCTCTTTTCATATCCTAGTCCGTATCCCGCCTCCTGAACGCCTCTTTAACACTCTCCTCTCAAGAAATGAGTGGTCTTCCTCTTGGCCTTCTTTGCCCCATGCGTGTTTCATGCGTCTTCCTGGCAGTTCTTTCCTTGTCCATCCTAAGGAGACCGATATACCTTAGCTTGTGTTCCTCTAGGATGGTCTCAGCCGGCTAAACTTTGAGACTAGTCCGTATAGTACTGTTGCGTATCCCGTCTCGTCGCGTCCTTCCTTCCACTTTACGAAGATAAAGCATCTCCATGGATTGGATCCGATTCTTGCGTTTCGAGGTTATTGTCCACGATTTGGAAGATTAGGAGACAATATGGAGGAACGTCGATTTATAAATCATCATTTTAGTTATTCTTGTTCTTCCCTTTTACCCAGGAAACCCCTTCGAAGTAAACTAAATACTCTGCCAACTGCACTGATTCTCTGAGAAACTTCCTCATCAATGTAGCCGCTTTCACTGAGATGAGCACCTAAAGTGCTTCTCATAACTATAAAATCACTTTTCTCTTTAATTTGAAAAATTCAGTAGAAACTAAACATTAAACGTATCTATTATTTGGTTACATTGAATGAATGATATAATATGAGATAAAATTGTTTTTATTTTTACAAATTTAACCAAAAACATAAATCTAAAAGAAACAACAAAAATAATACTGCCTCATAACTATAAAACCAACTGGGTAAACAGAATCTGCAAGTAAACAAATACTTGCTTTAGTCTCTCTTTGTTTTCCAACCAGATGCCTCGGGGTAAACTGCTTTCCGAAAAAGAAAGAGGAAAAATTTTGGCTTTCGCCGAAGAAAATGTATGTCTTCGAGAAATTACTAGAAGACTGCAGAGGTCCCATAAGTTGGTGAGGAACTTTTAAGTGAATAAGCAAATTTATAGTAAAAATAGAAAAGGTGGTCCTAAGCAGAAGCTTTCAGTACGTTGTGAACGAAGAATCATTAACAATTCTGTTAAAAGCATCTCCAAAATGATTTCTGACCTTCAACTGAATGTTTCGAGAGCTACAGTGTATCGTGTCCTAAAACGCAACGAAATGATTAAATTGCAAAAAAAAAAACACCTAAACTTTTGCCTCGCCACATCGCAGCATGGTTGGACTTTAGACGCGAAAATATTTCGACTGATTGAGACTCAGTGATTTTTTCAAATGAAAAAAAAAATTAATTCAGATGGTTCGGATGGTAATAGATATTATTGGAGAGATATGAGAAATGTTTTCTAAGAGAAATTTTGGCGCTGGGAGTGTGATGTCTTGGAGGGGGGGGGGCCTTTCTTCAATCAAAATGTTAATGCTAGCATTCCCGCCGTTTAAAATGAATAGTAAAGAGTAAATAAATGTACTTGAAAATAGTTTGTTACCCTTCTTTGAAGACAACGGTCACAAGCAATGGGCTTTTCAGCAAGATAACGCTGAATTCACACAAGCCGAGCACCCAAAGCATGGCTCTCGACTCACAACATTCGTTTACTTTCTTGGCCAGCTTGTTCTCCTAATCTGAACCTTAAGGGGAATCATTGTGAGAAATATTTAAGCCGAAAACAAACATTATGAAAACGTGACGGAACTAAAAAATTCCATCAAAAAATCGTGGGACGAAATACCGAAAGAGGTTATACAAAAATTAGTTATGAGTATGGGACGAACACTTTTTCAGGTTTCTGAAAAGAAAGGAGGTGTCACAGATCATTAACAATAACATTAACATTATACAAAATAACAAAATGATTTTTTTTTTTAACTTGGTTTTATAGTTATGAGACAGTCCTATTTTTTTATTTCTTTTAGAATTAAGTTTTTAAAACACCTTCCTTGGGAAGCCATCCTGTTCCTAACATATATATATATATATATATATATATATATATATATATATATATATATATATATATATATATAAGTTAAAAGTACTTAAGTGAATTAAACAAAAAAGAAAAGGTTTTAAATAATAACGCACTAACTAGTAGTAGAAATAATACTGACTTTATTTTCCCTCAATACATCTTATCTACTCTTTGTTGTTAGAGCTTGTTGTTGTTAGATAGGATTAGGTTACAATACTGTGTCGGCCCGTCACTTAACTCCCCCCCTCCAGTTTCCGTACACTATCGGAAACTTAAATACTCAAGATCAACAGAAGTATTAGAACTCAATCCTGTACACTCTTACACTCTAAAAAAAAAAGATTTAATACAACCGTAATGTACATATGTACAGAAAAACAAACTGAAAATTGCAACCTAGACATTACACTTTAGATTTTAAATAACTAACTAAATCTTTAGCACTGCTGAGCATACATACACTATCACCGGATTTCCTCCGACACTTCACATGACACAAATACATAGTAATAGAAACGATAATAATAACAAAAACAAAAAATATTCTGTGAAAAATGCAAAGGATGATAAAAGAAAATGAAAATACATTACAATAAATCAAATATCAATTAATCTCCTCCATACGGATTGGGGATGGCACTCCAGAGCCCGATGCTCTCCCTGACTCTGACAATGGGATCTTTAATTTTTTTCTATATGGACAGTCCTTCTCTTTCTAGGGTCCCTCACGCTTTCAATGGTAACAATGTTGTGCTCCCTGATGACCACAACCCGGAATGGACCCTCGTACCGTCGCAGCTCCTTCCCTCTATTCGACTCTACTTTCCGGTAAACGATCATACCGATCTTTACTTCCTCATGGCGATCGCGAAGCTTTGCATTCTCCCGCACTACCCTGGTTCTTTTTTCTTTCGCTATCCTGGCCCGTGCTTTTTCCCATATCCGCTTTACATCCACCCGATTACTAACAATGTGATCCGCCATTTCCTCGTCTCCCACTGTCCCACTATAATCTCTGCTCGGTCCTCGTATCCCAAATAACACCTCGAACGGTGAGAATCCCGTTACTGAGTGAATCGAGTGATTGTAGGCCATAACCGCTCGACGCATTGCCACGTCAGGTTCGAGACCCTGATCTAACTGATAAACCCGGAGATGGTCACTAAGGGTACCGTGCAACCGCTCAACCCCTCCTCTGCCCTTAGGGTGTCCTGGCGTATTGAAATGCCATGCAACCTCTAACCTCTTCATTTCCTCGTTAACCACGTTATTCTCGAATTCCCTTCCTCGGTCCGATGTGATTCTCTCCGGTACGCCATAGAACGAGAACAACGTCCGTAACGCTTCTACGATTGTTTCCGCCGTTTTCGCCGATATCTGATGCGCCATGGCCACTTTACTGAACACATCCAGTACGGTGACCCACTTAAAACCCCTCCAGGCAAACGTATCGACTTGTAGATCACGAAGAGGCCCCTCACCTGTAAGGGTCTCCTGTTGAGTCACTCTAGGAGGGTGTCGATCATACTTTGTTACCAAACACACCTCGCATGATCCGACCACGTCTTTTATTGTGCGCTTCATCCCTGGCCAGAAATATTTTCTACGTAGGGCCTGAAAAGTTTCATTCGTCCCTTGATGATTCGTTTTTCCTTGGTGATATGAAAGGGTCAACTCGGCTTGGCGTTCCACTTCCCTGACCGACTCCACAATCAACGAGCAACGAATAACTTTTTCCATGATTTGTTCGGATTTCCAGATTCGCTTTATCTTCTCCCAGATAGTAGCGTTACCCACATAGAGATGATGGGTTTTTTCCGGTTACGACGCGCCCATTAGCGCTTTGAAAATTAGATCTGACCGAATTCCCGGCTGCGATGAAATGACCACTATCTTTGAACCCCAATAACTGAGATGTGAGACCGACATTACCCCTGACGTCTTGGTTTTCCATATTACCTGTCTCCTCTTGTCGTTTACTATCTCCTCTACCACCTTCATCTCCACCGACCTTGCACCCTGGGAACTTCCACCCTCCGAAGACCCTCCATCCCTATCTGCGTCCGTTACCCTATCTCTTTCCCTATCTGGCGGCCATTCCTGGAGAAATTGTCCAGTATTCCGTGAGGATCCCGCCATATTGTCTTCGATTGCGTTAACAGTGATAGCCCTTGATAGCCAATCGGCAACTACGTTCTCCTTACCGGGTTTGTATACGATATCTATCGAATATTGGCTTAATAGCTCTTTCCATCTTGAAACCCTTGCGGACGATTCTTTCATCTTTCCCACCCACTGGAGTGGTCTATGGTCCGTCTGAACCCTAAACCGCCTACCAAACAGATAAGGTCGAAAGTGATCTATTGCCCAAACTATCCCCAGCAATTCACGCTCTAGAGCACTAAATCGCGCTTCTGCCTCCGTAAGTCGCCTACTTGCATACGCTACTGGGCGATCTCCTCCCGATCCCTCTTGTGACAGAACCGCTCCCACCGCGTATTCGCTGGCATCCGTTGTAACTGTGAAAGGACGCGTGAAGTCCGGGAATGCAAGTATGGGTTCCTCCTCCAATCGTGCCATGCACCGCCGAATATTGTCCTCCATGATCGGAGTAACAACCATCTTAGCACCCTTTTTCAACAGGTTGTTGATAGGAACCAAATATTTGGCCATGCCCGGTACAAACCTCCGGTAATAATTTAAAGCCCCTAATAGTCTTCGAATCCCTTTTACATCCCGGGGTATTTCCATCCTCGCGATTGCGCTTACTTTACTGGAATCCGGTCTAACTCCCTCTTTAAAAACCGTGTGGCCCAAAAAATTGATTTCTGATTTCCCCAGAACAGATTTTTCTGGTGATAACCTCAAACCAAATTCCCTCACGCGCTCGAATACTTGTCGGAGGTGTTGGATATGCTCCGTTTCCGATTTACTAAAGACGAGCAGGTCGTCCATATAAATCTGACAAATCCCTTCGTCAATACCCCGTAGGAACTCATCCATAAGGCGCTGAAATGTAAGGGGTGCATTCTTCAACCCAAACGGCATCCTGGTTAATTAAAAATGTACCCTCTCAAATGTGAATGCTGTCTTCGCTTGATCCCTGGGATGGATTTTGATTTGATGGTATCCGGCTTTAAGATCCAGCGTACTAAAAATCACAGCCCCACTTAACCTGTCGATAATATCATCAAACCGAGGGATAAGATATACCTCATCCACGGTGTTATCATTAAGCTTTCGGAAGTCGACGACTACCCTGTATGACTCTTTATTAGCTCCCGGCGCGCTTTTTTTTTTTTTACCGCCCATAAAGGGCTATTGAACGGTGACGAACTGTTAACAATGATCCCCTGCTTGAGCAAACTCTCCAATTCCGCCCGAATATGATTTCTCAACGCATGCGGATATCGACGCTCTTTAATATATGACACCCTTTCCGCTTAAGTGGGATCTCATGAACGGTTCTACCTGTTGCACTTAGCACGTCCCCTTCCTTAAAAAAAATATCATCAAATTCGCGCGTCAATTCTTCCCTCCAATCCGTCAATTTACTTACGGCCCCAATGCGCGACCCGTTTACAATCTGCTGACACCTATACACTTTTTTTCCCAAACGAATATGCCATTTTCCCTTCTTATTGCGCACGCTCGCGCCCACCTGCCCCAACAGATCGCATCCAACGATCGCTTGATATTCACGAGGCATCTGTTCCACCACATGCACCCACAACCTATTTTCCGTCTGCGCAAATTTTTTTAACCCGACCTCTATCTTGCCCAACACGCTACAGGGCCCTCCCAGGGTTATTAATTTGCAACTACATACCTGCACCTGGAGTGCCCTCTCCTTACCGCATACTCTCTCTACAGCCTCCTTAGACATCAACGTGTTGGAGCTCCCAGTATCCACTAGGCACCTCACTCCACCCTTCATCTTGATTATTGGCAACCAGCTATCACGATGACCACTTACGTTGTTGCAAGTGAGCACGCGGTCGCCTCTCCTCCAGCACCCTCCTCATGCCTTATTCTGCTTCCTTCTCTCGTCCGCTGCTTGTCGCGCCGCCCTCGGTTCTGCGTCGCTCTCCGCCTCTGAACGCTCCAGCCACCTTCCTCACCACTGTACGTCGACTCTTCTTCTGTTCCGGACCCTCCAGAAAAATCTGATGCCTCGCCGGACGAAGAGCTCCTTCGTACTGCTCGCGCTCTACGCCGTAATTCCTGCGCATTTACTTCCATTGATTCTCCTTGTTGGCCTTCTCCTCGACGGAAGATGTAGGGGCATTGGCGCGCAATGTGTCCTTCCATCCCGCATTCAAAACATTTTGTGCGTGGACACTGCGCTACGAGATGTCCTGTTTTCCCGCATCCATGACATCTTCTGTCTTCTTTCCTTGATACTCCCTTTTGCTTAGGTTGTCCAGTCTTTCTTTTGTTCCAGACAGGCCTTTCTCTTGCTGGACGAGACCTTTGCCATGCAACTGGAGCGAACCGTGGTCTACCGAACGGGGCTTTGTTCCAATCGACATCACTTCTTCTTTCCATACGTGCCTCTTCCTCGCGGGCACCTGAATCCACCAACTCCTGGGCACATTCCACGAACATCCGTTCGGAGGGAAACCCTTCTTTTCTTCCGATTTCCCTGGCTAGCTGTACCTTCCAAACTGTGCCCAAAAATGCCATTCGGGCCGCCGTTTCTTCTGCCGTTACCGTCTCTCGCATTTTCTCAGTCAGCTTGTTGTACCGAGCCAACATTACTGCTGCGTACTGACCAGGGGTCTGATGATTCTGTCTCCTTTCTCGAAACAGCTGGTAGATATCCTCTTCGATGGACCATCTTCCTCCGCCAAACGCCTTGTTCAATCGTTTTTTTACGACCTCCCATGATGTCCCCTCATCGGCTTGTATTTGATTTAAAATACTCCTTTTCACTCTACAAATCAAATCCACCTTTAGCGACTCAGCGTCTCGGGAATCGAGTAAATTTTCCGCCATCTTGGCTTCATTTCTAGCCAAGAATCTATCTCCCCCTTTAATAAAATGATTAAGTTCACCTACCTCGCCGGTGAACTTCTCTAGATCCGAGACCGCCTTCCGCAGCTCCTGCGCAGTGGCCACCCTCACTTTCATCCAGGCCAAGGTGTTTGCATGTGCTTCAGCGAGTGTATCTCGCGGTATCTGGCTTGGCCCCACATTCAGAACCGGCTGTCTTAGAACTTCTTGCTTCTGTTCATCAGACATCTTTCCTTGGTCAAGGCGGAAAATTTTTTTTTTTTTTTTTTTTTTTTTTTTTTTTTTTTTTTTTTTTTTTTTTTTTTTTTTTTTTTTTTTTTTTTTTTTTTTTTTTTTTTTTTTTTTTTTGTCACTGACCTCCGATTCTCTCACACCCGCTAACTCCCGGGTTTCGGCACCAGTTAAAAGTACTTAAGTGAATTAAACAAAAAAGAAAAGGTTTTAAATAATAACGCACTAACTAGTAGTAGAAATAATACTGACTTTATTTTCCCTCAATACATCTTATCTACTCTTTGTTGTTAGAGCTTGTTGTTGTTAGATAGGATTAAGTTACAATACTGTGTCCGAACAATATATTTTCTTGATCCTGGGAAATTATCCATAGTCAAAATGATACCCAAACCCAAAAAGCCACCGAAACACCCTTCCTCATATCGTCTTATTTCCCTCTTGCCAATTATGGGTAAAATCCTAGAAAAACTTATCTTAAAACGATTGTATCCTATCCTAGATTCCAATCACATAATCCCAGATCACCAGTTTGGATTACGAACATCTCATTCCACAATCCAGCAATGTCATCGTGTGGTGGACGTTGTCTCCTCCGCATTGGAGCGCAGAATGTACTGCAAGGGAGCCTTCCTCGATGTAAAACAAGCATTTGACCGTGTCTGGCACCCAGGACTGCTCTACAAACTCCGTATATTCTTACCTTCTACATATTTCCTTATTATCCGTTCCTATCTCAGTGATAGAACTTTTAAAGTTAATCATAACTTTTCCTATTCCTCTCTCTTTAACCAAGCAGCAGGTGTTCCTCAAGGAAGTTCCTAGGTCCAATCCTCTGCACGGTGTATACAGCTTATATCCCTACGCATCCCAGCACCATCCTCACCACGTATGCTGATGACACTTGTGTGTTATCAGTAAACAATGATCCATTTATTGCCTCCCAGACACTCCAATCCCATATCATAAACCTTCAAGGATAGTGTTGAAAATGGAGAATCAAAATAAATCCCATCAAATAACCTTTACCCTTCGTCGTAAACCTATGACTTCCTATCCTTCAGTATCCTTTAATGGTGTCCCATTAATCCCCGTTGAACAGATCCGCTACCTAGGACTGTCCAGATGGTGTCCTTGTAATCCACACACAAGAATAAAACGACAAGAAACTGCCCGTCGTTTTATACTACTTCATCATTTACTTGACAAACGTTCAAAGCTCCCAATTAACTACAAAAGACTAATATACATAACTGTGATGAGACCTATCTGGACGTACGGAGTTGAGCTTTGGGGCTCCACTAAACCATCCAATTCATCTCGTATCCAATCCTTACAATCCAAAATCTTTAGAAAAATTCTAAATGCTCCTTACTTCGTCACAAACAAACTTATCCACAAAGATCTTAATATACCTTACGTTTCTGACTTAGCTCAAACTAGATATCTATCCTTTCATAGGAAACTCCACAATCATTCAAACCCATTAGTATCACAACTTGCTTCTCATTCCATTCCAGATAAACCTCCGAGGCGTCTGAAAAGAAAATGGCCTCGAGACCTTCTAATATAATACTTCATTATATAAAACCTTTATAAGTGCTACCAATGGGTAGTTGCTTTAACAACAAGTGACGAGTAATTTTTATCATTATCATCGTATCGTATGTATAATATATTGTATATTTCAATTAAATAAATAATAATAAAAAAATAAGTAAAAAAAAGTTTTTGGTAAAAATAAAAACAAGTTTTAGTCATATTATACCTTTCATTCAATGAACCTAACTAACAGATATGTTATATTTATAGTTTCTACTGAATATTTTAAATTAAAGCATAAAAAAAAGTGGTTTTATTGTTATAAGGCACACTTTAGTTATTTGAAATTATCGACCTGCTCTAAACTTTCTCCGCTCGCTCTTATCACCCTCATTATTCTCCGGGATTTCTTCCCTATCCTCATACATTTGGTCTTATCCGAGTTAATTCACATGTTTATCGTTGTCATTTCCTCTGGAATGACAATACTGTTGTATTGGAGGTCTTTGTCGTTGGAAGCCAGCAAGACCAGGTCATCAGCGAAAGATTACACGGAAAATCTTGTGGGTTGCAAGTTTCTGTGTCCTAACTGAAACCGTCTCATCCTTAGTTTAGGTTTATCGCTTTATCCAGAACTACTATGAAGAGAAAAGAAGAATATGTGGTTCCTTGTTCCCGATTTTATTATAAAGACTCATCACTGCCAAGGACGTCCCTCGATCGATGCCACTATCTGGCAGTGGCTGCTCTATGTCTTTCTTTCTCACTTTGTCGAAAGCCTTTGGTGGTCCACAAAGCAAACAGATAGTTCTTTGTTCTTTTCGACATTCTTCTCCGTTATTTTCGCATTGCGAAGATGAGTACTTGCGCGATTCGCTGTGAACCCGTATTGTTCTGACTATCGACCACTGTTCTTATTCTTGTCTCCAGTATCTGAGAGTACACTTTGCTGGATATACTGAGAAGTGATATTCCACGGTTATTGCCATACTCTCGATTGTCCCTTTTTTTATAAATAGGAACGATCACTGCAACTTCCCAGTTCTTGGGAATTTTCATTTATTTCCAAATGAGATTCAGAAGATGGAGGAACATCTCTTGGCCTTTACTACCCATGTACTTAATTATTTCGGGAGTAATTTCGTCAAGACCTACTGCTTTGCCTAGTTTGACTTTGTTGGTGGCTTCTTGCAGTTCTTCTTCACTGATATAGTCGATCCAAACCTCCTCTGCATCCCTCCGGATCCCACCGACCTCTACATTGTTTTCCTCTAGTAGATTTTTGAAGTACTCCCTGCATCTTTCAATGATGATTTCATCACGCCAGATAATATTTCCATTTCTATCCTTGATTTCCTTCAGAGAAGTCGGTCGTTCCCTTCGCATTCCTTTGTGAACTTTATAGAAGACCTTCTGGTTTTCTTTAGAGTTTTCTTCAAGGTTTCGGTCAAAATCTTCCCATGATTTATTTTTGGCTTCCAGCTATTTTATCATATTTTCTTTCCTCCGATCCTTGTACAATTGATGAACAGCGGGAGTTTTCACGCTCAGATTTTTCCAACCTGCCTTCTTTTCTTTGATGGCCTTTTATAACAGTACACATCTTCTGTCCACCAAGCAGTTCTTCTGGGTTCAGATCTTTCGCTCTTCTATCCATAGACCAATTTTGAAGATAGACCAATGAGGACCCTCCTAAAATCTGTCCAGCTCTTATCAATATCTATCCCAAGGTCTACTATGGTCTAAGGCCATTCTTTCTACCTCTTGTTGGAAATAGGTCATCCTGCTTTAAGCGGTACGATTTAATGACCCTTTTTTGAGGTGATTGCCTATTTGTTTTGACTTGCTTCTTTCAATATTTTGTTTGCTATTAGAAGATAATGATCACTTCCGTTCTCAAATCCTCTTTTGATTTTGGCATTCTGCATTTTCCGCAATTCCTCTATTTTAACCAGAATATAACCTATAATAAATTTCTCATTTCTTCCTTGCTCTTCTCTGGTATATTTATGATATTCTTTATGCGGAATGAGTGTATTTAAAGAAGTTTAAGATCCTTTCCCCGTTGTCGTTGAGGAACTCTTCTCCATATCTTTCTAAGGTTCCAGGCCACCTCCTGTAGCTACAACCTTCCCGGCCATTCAGATCCCCTAAAACTATGGGCACGTCTTCACAGTCATCTACTTCTCTCGTAATGTCATTAAAGAAGGCATCTTTTTTTTCAGAGATAGCACTTTCATTCAGTCCATAGATTACCGTCACTGATTGAACTCTCTCCCTCCACTATGTAGAGAGATTGCCTCCTCATAGATTCCTAACAACCTTCTCCATCCGGGGTGGCTACCAAGGGGGGGGGGTGATCCGAATTTGTGTACTGTTATTGACCTGTTATGTGGGCCTGGGTGTAGAGTGCTGTAATCTGTGTGAATGTTTGAGCGTCAGTGTTACCCTCAGTTCCCTCAACCGGGAGGACCAGTGGATATCTGTGATACTATGACCGGACAATGCCTCGGAAATCTGAGCGATTTCTAAAACGCAAGAAACATTACTATTTAGGTCTGAGAGACTGAAATCTAAAGAACTTTTGAACCGGCTTTCAGAGACAGCACTTGGAAACTGAGAGCCAATTCAATATATTAAGATTGGAAGGCTCCGATGGGCTGGGTATGTGGTGAGGAAGAATCCCTCCCCCCCCCCCCCCCAAAAAAAAAGAAGAAAACTCTTAGAAGAAAAGATACATGTCAAGAGACGAATTGGCAGAACAAGACTGAGATGGGCAGATAGAGTGGTGGAGGATGCATTGTCCATCTTGGGAGTCAGGAACTGGAGAGCAGCAGTGACACACCGAGATGACTGGCGGTTGAAGGTACAGGAGTGACCTAATATGAGTTGTACCCCCGATTTGATTGATACATACATTTGTTTTTTTACAAGGGTCAGGCAAACCATAGTGTGAAATTCTCAACCTAAAACCATCCCTCTATAGTTGTTCTTTCTCTCCAAGGATCCTCTGTTAAGTATTGCGTTATGGAGGGGAATAAATATTTAAAGGGATTGGAAAATATATTGGCTATTGAAAAATGTTTCATTCCGTAGGGAGCTATAAGGAATACAGTAATAGGAAGGATAAAGTCATTATTGATACCATTGGAAATCATTTATAGATAAACAGATAATTGTGTTATGGGAGAGGAGCTAATCGAAGGAGAAAGCAATTCCAGGATGATCTATTTTGTCAGAGTGATCAGTTGGAAAGAATTGATGCTGTGGCCTCGACATGAGGTGTTTAAAACTTTTCTTTCGAGTTTCTGCGTTTAGTATCACATTTATTTTTCATTAATTAAGGATGATAGTATGCCATTGAATTAAGTGTGTCAGTACTATTCCAAATTCCATTCCTATTCGGAAGGATGAATACGTAATTTGTGGGAATCATCTAAGAGTTTATTCGATAAAGTATGGAACGGGATATAACATTCAAATAGAGTAATATAAATCGAGTTGGTGCGAGAAAATCCGAATACAAGGAAGTAAGATTGGGAAATCAATGGAATTTGTAGAAAAAAGAAAAATCTTATTTGGGGTATTTTGGATGGATGCAGTTCGTCTGAGTTTTTATTGGTGCTATGTTACTCTTGGGGTTTTTACGAAATACTATGTTATTAAATAAATAGAACCCCATTTATCACTATCTTACTTCTTACGTTTATTGGATTCTAACCCAATACGTGTAAACCAATTCAATATGAGTTTAGTGGCATTTAGGAAATAGAATAATTGTGATTAATATAAACTTACTTTATTGATTAAAATGATTATATATATGAATGGAACTATAGGATGATTTTACAATTACTATATTATGAGGTCAACACACAATTTACCGTTTATCTACTTATTACAGACTATTAACCTTCCGGCGGGCTCACGGTTGAGACTCACACCAACGGCCGCGCGGCGGCATTTTGGCCGTTTACGAGGTTGTTCACTTTTCATATATAAATGGTGTGTTTGTATAACCTATCGCTGTTTTTTTAACAGAGACATTAGGAAGACACCATTACATTATATATCTTGTGACTATCTTGTGGCATTCTCATTAATCCAATACATATAAAAAATAATTATAAATCAAAATGAACAAGGTTTAGTTCAGTACATAAAGTTTTTACTAATTTTGTAGAGTTTTTGTGAATTTGTAGATTTTTTGATTGATTTTTGAGCAAAACAATATTATAAAACTAAACTATTTGACGATCATTCAAATATTACAGTGAATATGCGATTTAATTGGAAAAATATATTCTTTCATTTTGGTTGGATGGTAAGAAAAAACAGTTCACGAAGAGGCGCGCGACGGCTACCTGGCCGCCCTAACACTCCTGACCAGACGTACTCTACTTTGGAGCTGACTGACACTAACTGTTTTCGAAGAAAACGTATTACAGACCCGTTTCCTGTTGCCTAATGTGCTTATATAGAAATAGCGGTGGGCCTTGGTGTGCTACGCTGGCTATATTTTACAGCATCCACTGGTTTAGTGAAATCGGGATGATAGAGGGTTGAAATCCTATAAAAGAGCTGCATCCCTACTTCTTTTAAAAAGCGAGTCCTACCGGTGTTAGAGACAATGATTTGCTCAAAAAAACTCCTGTTTCTTTTGTCACCGATTACGGTTACGTGAAAAGATTTAGAAATAAAAACCTCTTTTAATGAGCGCCTATCACCAACTAAATACCGACTTTATAGTGGCTGAGTGCAACTCAGATGGATCTTCTGATTCAATGGTTTATCCATAAGCCCTGGATTCCTAATTTTCCTTATTTCACTACAAAAGTTTTGCAATCTCCACATTTTTGGTACCTAGATAGCACCTTTTGACTGTACGTTAAATATTCTTTTATGATTTATTTTTTAATCTATGAAGAGGCATCTTGTATCATGTATCATGGATTGTACTAACTCTGATCACGTACAAATTTAGACTCCCTAAAGTTTTGCCAACTTGTATCGAGAAGGAAAAAAAAAAAAAAAGTTCTAAAAATATTCAGTTATCTAAACCAGGGGTTCCAAACTTTTCAGCCTTCGGGTCACACTGACTACTTCCAAGGGCTTCGCGGGCCAACACCATTTTAATTTTCCTGCTGGTATCTATAATTTCTAGACTAGTCTCCGAGTACGCACCCTGAGCGAGCATACACTAGTTAAAGTCGCTAGTTCAATCATTATTGTGTTGTACTCAGTGTTGGGCATATTTATATTCCTAAATACGAATACGAATATATTCACACAGAGTATACCTATGAATATGAATACAAATATATTCGTATTCACATCTGTGAATATAAATAATTGTATTCATACGTATAAACTGTGAATACGGTTGTATTTACACGTTATGAGTATGAATACAATTGTATTTACACGTCTTGAGTGTGAATACAGATATATTTACAAGTCTCTAGGGTAAATACGGATGTATTTACACATCTCGAGTGTGAATACAGTTTTATTTACACATCTCGAGTGTGAATACAGTTTTATTTACACGCCTCGAGTGTGAATACAGTAGTATTTACACATAATAATGCTGATAATAGTTTAATTTAAAGTATAAATTGCTAATTCAGATGTATTCACTTGTATAAAGTGTGAGTACAGTAGTATTTATAGGAGCAAATTCTGATAACAGTTGTATTTTCATGTAGAAATTGCGAATTCATTTGTATCCACTCGTAAAAAGTATGAATACAGTAGTATTTATAAGTAATAATTTTGATAAAAATTGTATTTTTATATAGAAATTGCGATTTCAGTTGTATTCATTTGTAAAAACTGTGAATACAATAGTATTTATATGTATTAATGCTGATACCAGTTGTATTTTCATGTATGAATTGCGATTTCGGTTGTATTCATTTGTAAAAACTGTGAATACAATAGTATTTATATGTATTAATGCTGATACCAGTTGTATTTTCATGTAGCAATTGCGAATTCAGTTGTATTCACTTGTAAAAAGTGTGAATACAGTAGCATTTATATGTAATAATTTTAATAACAGTTGTATTTTCATGTAGAAATTGCGAATTCAGTTGTATTCATTCGTAAAAACTGTGAATACAGTAATATTTATATGTAATAATGCTGATAACAGTTTATTTTCATATAGAAATTGCAAATTCAGTTGTATTCACTCGTAAAAACTGTGAATACAATAGTATTTATATGTATTAATGCTGATACCAGTTGTATTTTCATGTATAAATTGCGAATTCTGTTGTATTCGCTCGTAAAAAGTGTGAATACAGTAGTATTTAAATGTAATAATTTTGATAAAAATTGTATTTTTATGTAGCAATTGCGAATTCAGTTGTATTCACTTGTATAAAGTGTGAATACAGTAGTATTTATATGTAATAATTTTGATAACAGTTGTATTTTCATGTAGAAATTGCGAATTCAGTCGTATTCACTCGTAAAAAGTGTGAATACAGTAGTATTTATATGTAATAATTTTGATAACAATTGTATTTTCATGTAGAAATTGCGAATTCAGTTGTATTCACTCGTAAAAAGTGTGAATACAGTAGTATTTATATGTAATAATTTAAACTGAATTCGCAATTTCTACATGAAAATACAATTGTTATCAAAATTATTACATATAAATACTACTGTATTCACACTTTTTACGAGTGAATACAACTGAATTTGCAATTTCTACATGAAAATACAACTGTTATCAGAATTTGCTCCTATAAATACTACTGTATTCACACTTTATACAAGTAAATACAACTGAATTCGCAATTTCTACATGAAAATACAATTGTTATCAGAATTTGCTCCTATAAATACTACTGTATTCACACTTTATACAATTAAATACAACTGAATTCGCAATTTCTACATGAAAATACAATTGTTATCAAAATTATTACATATAAATACTACTGTATTCACACTTTTTTACGAGTGAATACAACTGAATTCGCAATTTCTACATGAAAATACAACTGTTATCAAAATTATTACATATAAATACTACTGTATTCACACTTTATACAAGTGAATACAACTTAATTCGCAATTGCTACATAAAAATACAATTGTTATCAAAATTATTACATTTAAATACTACTGTATTCACACTTTTTACGAGTGAATACAACTGAATTTGCAATTTCTACATGAAAATACAACTGTTATCAGAATTTGCTCCTATAAATACTACTGTATTCACACTTTATACAAGTAAATACAACTGAATTCGCAATTTCTACATGAAAATACAATTGTTATCAGAATTTGCTCCTATAAATACTACTGTATTCACACTTTATACAATTAAATACAACTGAATTCGCAATTTCTACATGAAAATACAATTGTTATCAAAATTATTACATATAAATACTACTGTATTCACACTTTTTACGAGTGAATACAACTGAATTCGCAATTTCTACATGAAAATACAACTGTTATCAAAATTATTACATATAAATACTACTGTATTCACACTTTATACAAGTGAATACAACTGAATTCGCAATTGCTACATAAAAATACAATTGTTATCAAAATTATTACATTTAAATACTACTGTATTCACACTTTTTACGAGCGAATACAACTGAATTCGCAATTTGTACATGAAAATACAACTGGTATCAGCATTAATACATATAAAGACTATTGTATTCACAGTTTTTACGAGTGAATACAACTGAATTTGCAATTTCTATATGAAAATAAACTGTTATCAGCATTATTACATATAAATATTACTGTATTCACAGTTTTTTTTTACGAATGAATACAACTGAATTCGCAATTTCTACATGAAAATACAACTGTTATTAAAATTATTACATATAAATGCTACTGTATTCACACTTTTTACAAGTGAATACAACTGAATTCGCAATTGCTACATGAAAATACAATTGTTATCAGAATTTGCTCCTATAAATACTACTGTATTCAAACTTTTTACGAGTGAATACAACTGAATTCGCAATTTATACATGAAAATACAACTGGTATCAGCATTAATACATATAAATACTATTGTATTCACAGTTTTTTACAAATGAATACAACTGAAATCGCAATTCATACATGAAAATACAACTGTTATTAAAATTATTACATATAAATGCTACTGTATTCACACTTTTTACAAGTGAATACAACTGAATTCGCAATTGCTACATGAAAATACAATTGTTATCAGAATTTGCTCCTATAAATACTACTGTATTCAAACTTTTTACGAGTGAATACAACTGAATTCGCAATTTATACATGAAAATACAACTGGTATCAGCATTAATACATATAAATACTATTGTATTCACAGTTTTTACAAATGAATACAACTGAAATCGCAATTTATACATGAAAATACAACTGGTATCAGCATTAATACATATAAATACTACTGTATTCACCGTTTTTTTTTTTTTTTTTTTTTTTGCGAGTGAATACAACTGAATTCGCAATTTATACATAAAAATACAACTGGTATCAGCATTAATACATATAAATACTATTGTATTCACAGTTTTTACAAGTGAATACAACTGAATTCGCAATTGCTACATGAAAATACAATTGTTATCAGAATTTGCTCCTATAAATACTACTGTATTCAAACTTTTTACGAGTGAATACAACTGAATTCGCAATTTATACATGAAAATACAACTGGTATCAGCATTAATACATATAAATACTATTGTATTCACAGTTTTTACAAATGAATACAACTGAAATCGCAATTCATACATGAAAATACAACTGTTATTAAAATTATTACATATAAATGCTACTGTATTCACACTTTTTACAAGTGAATACAACTGAATTCGCAATTGCTACATGAAAATACAATTGTTATCAGAATTTGCTCCTATAAATACTACTGTATTCAAACTTTTTACGAGTGAATACAACTGAATTCGCAATTTATACATGAAAATACAACTGGTATCAGCATTAATACATATAAATACTATTGTATTCACAGTTTTTACAAATGAATACAACTGAAATCGCAATTTATACATGAAAATACAACTGGTATCAGCATTAATACATATAAATACTACTGTATTCACCGTTTTTGCGAGTGAATACAACTGAATTCGCAATTTATACATAAAAATACAACTGGTATCAGCATTAATACATATAAATACTATTGTATTCACAGTTTTTACAAATGAATACAACTGAAATCGCAATTTCTATATAAAAAATACAATTGTTATCAAAATTATTACTTATAAATACTACTGTATTCATACTTTTTACGAGTGAATACAAATGAATTCGCAATTTATACTTTAAATTAAACTATTATCTGCATTATTATGTGTAAATACTACTGTATTCACACTCGAGGCGTGTAAATAAAACTGTATTCACCCTCGAGATGTGTAAATAAAACTGTATTCACACTCGAGATGTGTAAATACATCCGTATTCACACTAGAGACGTGTAAATACATCTGTATTCACACTCAAGACGTGTAAATACAATTGTATTCATACTCATAACGTGTAAATACAACCGTATTCACAGTTTATACGTATGAATACAATTATTTATATTCACAGATGTGAATACGAATATATTTATATTCATACATGTGAATACGAATATATTTGTATTCATATTCATAGGTATACTCTGTGTGAATATATTCGTATTCGTATTTACGAATATAAATATGCCCAACACTGGTTGTACTGTAATGCTACGAATTTCTGGTGTATTCCACTCATTTCTAGATGGCAGTAATTGACGTATAAAAACGCTGATAGAGGTGCTATAATAATAGCGCTCAACGCCTTAGCGGGTTTGTGTGTGTTTCAAAAACATCTTTGTAACAGTATTTTGATTTGACTTATTTTTTATTTACAATTTACTAGAGTGGAAAAGAAGCGGGAAATAGAAACTGTCAGCTAATCGGCGGTCACTGATTACATGCCTATTGGAAAGATGAAAAATTATGAAACCTGGGTTTCTTTTCTATGCAACGATCACCAAAAGAATCATTGGCGTGAATATTTGTTCGTTCTTATATTGTTGGAGCATAAAGAAAAAAGAAAGAAGAAAATAAACTTTATTCTGGGACACCTTGTCCCCTATGAATAACATATGAGTGCAGTGCATAGGGCAATCGTCCGGCTATGACAATTGATTAATAATTGTATTATGAGTTAAAAAATAAAAAAGATAACTCGACAAAAAAAATATTCATATTTTATATATTTTCGGAAGAATGGTAATTGAGAAGGTAAAGAAATAGATGATGTTTAAAGGAAGTTATAGTCTGAGCGCTGGCTGATGAAACTTGGGCAAAAGTGAAGGGAGAGAGGTGCGGCTGGTCAGGGCTAATGAGAGTAGTGCAGGGTTCCTTGTTCTCTCCTTACCTATCTTGAGAGGTACCCGGTATCCCAGCTGTCCGCCGGCCGGATATCTGTTTTATTTATTGAATTTTATTTTATTGAGAAGGTATTACAATCTGCCTCAATGTGGGCAATAGGTAATATGGATGACTAAATGGTTCCATTCACACACTATGTACAATAAGAAATAGATACAAAGAATAGATAAAAAAATAAATTAAAATAATAAGAAGAAAATAAACAAAGTACCTCAAACTATACAATACATAAAGCTAAGAAAATAAAAAATAAATAATTTATAAAATAAGTAACGAGACATAAAATAAAAACAATAATAAGAGTAAAAAAATAAAAAAATAGTAATAATAAAAAAAATAAAAAATTTAAAATAAATTAAATCGTAAAATACATTCATACTTTATTTACACGATATTCAAATCGAAGAGATCCCCCAACCAGACTTGTCCCTCCACTTATGAATGGACAAGCCAGGCCCCAAGAGATCCCAGCGCTTCTCTCTCAGCTGCGTCACTAGTATAATATAACACCAGTGGAGGCTGTGTGAGAGCGCTAAACTACAGTCACTCAGAGCATGAGTCGAGAAGCTGGCCATTGCCAGGACTCCATGTCGAAATTTATAATAGGTCACGAGACCACTGCCTTTTTAACCTGCGATGAGGATTATAGGGGTGTGTGGAGCTGTGTAGGGATTGTGCTAGTGGATTAGGATGATGAGAAAGTCTTTGATGAAATTTTGAAAATTTGACAGGTATGGATTCTAGGACAAAAGGTATATTAAGATCGCTATGTGTGGTTTTGTTAGAGACATAGTACGGGGCATTGGTTATGGTTCTTAGGAATTTGGATTGGAAGGATTGGATACGTTTGATGTTCGAGTGTTTTGCTGTCCCCTAAATTTCTAGTCCGTAGGTCCAGATAGGCTTTAGGATAGTCTTATAAATCAGAAGCTTGTTGTCTATTGAAAGTTTTGAAGTCTTGCATAGAATGTGGTATAGTTGGCTGTTTAGTTCTTGTCGTTTAAGTCTAGTATGTGGGTTCCAAGAGAGTCTTTTGTCTAAGATAAAACCAAGATATCGCACTGTATCCACGCACTGTATCTACGGCGTAGAGCAAAAGTCATGTGGGTGCATTTGGATTCATTGACTTTCATTCTCCATCTGTTGCACCATTGTTCTATCATTGAGAGGTGATTTTGTAGGTTGGAAAAGGCTGTTTTAGGATCAGGATGTGATGAAAGTATAGCTGTATCATCAGCGAAAGTTGCAAGGAACGTGTCGGGAGAGGTAGGAATGTCAGCAGTGAAGAGGATGTAGAGGACAGGACCCAAAAGGCTGCCTCTGTTTTATTAGAATTTATTTTTGTACCGACCCATCCGAGATCCACTCGAGGCGTCCTGCCCATCTTAACTTCCCTACCTTAATGATAGCTACAACAACAGGCTCGTTATAGAGACTATAGATTTCTTTATTACTACGGCTTCTCCATTGTCCATTTTCAAAGGTGTGCCCGTATATTCTACGGAGGATTTTCCTTCAAAAATAAGGTCATTTTCATCAGCCTTGTAGTGGTCCAGGTCTCAGAGCCATAAGGTAAAACAGGGCGAATGAGGGTCTTGTGTCCGATAACTTAAGTGCGGTGAGAGACGAGGCTGCTAGAAAGATGCGAGTGGAGTCCATAATAACAGTGATTCGCTAAGAGGTTAGGTTAGGTTGAATTGTTTATGGACACTCAACATCAAGGGTCTTCAGTGTCCGTAGTTCAATCTATATTATTTCTTTATATTAGTGACAGTTTTTTTTTTTTTTTTTTTTTAAATTTTATTAAAAAGATTATATTTTTTGAGAAATTGGATGATTGTGTCAATATTTCTATTATTATCGCCAAGAATAGTTAGGAGGTATCTTTGCAAATGCGTTTCCTGAAAATAACTATCCCATAGGGGGCAGTCCTCCAGTATGTGTCTAATTGTTAGTTGTGTGTTATTGCATGTTGTACACTTCGGTGGACTGTCCTTTGTTATCAGGTAACCATGGGTAAGTCGGGTGTGGCCTATTCTCAGTCTAGTTACAACTACCTCTTCCCTTCTGTTACTACGGTTGGAACTTTTCCATTTTTTTAATCCCTTTTTTACAGCTTTTAACTTATTTAGTTCATCAGTGTTTTCCCAGAGCTGGGCCCAGGCTAGTTTAACTTGATATTTTAGAAAGTGGCAAATGTCGGATGAGGTGTAAATACTTGTAATATCAATCGATGACAATGCTGCTTCCTTGGCAGCCAGATCTGCTGCTTCGTTACCTTTAATCCCCACGTGTGATGGAATCCAAACTAGGGATATGTTCTTATTCAGATCTTTTACCATTGATGCATAAACTTGTACTTTCCTTACAAGATGGTCTTTACTGTAGATGTTTTTTAGGGCCATTAGAGCAGATAGGGAGTCCGTGTATATTACGAAGTTTTCTTCATCGCACTGCATGATTGAATAGAGTGCCGCACAAAGCGCATAGCATTCGGCAGTGAAGTTGCTGGTCAGGGAAGGAAGTTTATACTTGGCAATCCTGGAGTCGGATACAAAGGAGCAACCAACGTTATCATTTAATTTGGAACCGTCTGTATAAAATTGTTTTCTATTACTATATTTTTGCTTCATTTTCTTATATTCTGTTAAATACGTAAGTTCTGTAGTGCTGTTTTTAGTGAATTTTCTAAGTGTTAAATCTATTGCAGGTAGTTTTATAGTCCAAGGTGGATAATCAATTTCATTAGTTGTTGGTTGCAAGCAGTTAATTTCCTCTATATATCTACCAGCCCTTATACCCAATGGAGCAGCTAGTCTTCGGTTTTCTTAAAATCGTCTAGTTTTCGGTTTAAAAATGGGTTTCCATGCTGGGTTGTTATTATTGATTTTTAGTCTAGCAATGTATCCGCAGGCAAGTTGATGTCTTCTCAAAGCGAGAGGAGCAATACCAGCTTCCACACATAAGCTAATTACTGGACTGGTTCTGAAGGCTCCAGTAGCAAGACGGATGCCTGCATGATGGATTAAATCAAGAGCCGAAAGCAGATTGATTCGACGATGAGTAAACAAAGCTACCATAGTCAAGCTTTGATCTTATCAGACTGGTATATACCTTAAGCATACTCGATCTATCTGCTCCCCATGAACGTCCAGCCAGAACTTTTAAAATATTCAGTCTCTTAAGTGTTTCTTCTTTTAGACATCTAATATGCTCTTTCCAGTTAAGTTTACAATCAAGGGTTAGCCCTAGAAATTTAACTTTTGTATCGCAATGTAAGTTCGTGCCTCTGTAGGTTAACGTTGGAAAAGGAGTAGGCGTCCTGCGTTTTGAAAAAGGTAGACATTTAGTCTTCTCGGTGGAGAAGTTTAGACCGGATTTCATAGACCATGCTTCAAAATTCGCTAAGCAATTTTGTAGTAATATTTGCATTCTATTTGCGTTGTTAAATGATAGTAAAAGAGCTAGATCATCGACAAATAGAAAAGTTTTGATTTGTTTCGGGATTATCTCTGTTACTTTGTTTATAGCTATTGCAAATAGAGCGCAGCTTAAGACACTTCCTTGTGGGATTCCGTTGGACATTTCTTTTACCGAAGACAGGTGATTACCTATTCTAACTTGGAAGGTCCGATTTCGTAGAAAGTTACAGATCAGCATGAGAAGCCGACCCCTAATTCCCCATTCACGTAGTTGCTGCAGGACAAGAGATCTTTTTAAGTTATCATAGGCTTTTTCTATGTCGAAGTATATACCTATACATTCTTTTTTCTCAGCAAAGCTGTTGAGGATTTCATACTCCATTGTTACCAGATGATCTATAGTAGAGCGTCCTGTTCTGAAGCCACTTTGTACGTTTGAAAGTAAATTATTTTTTTCTAGTATCCAACTGAGCTTTTTTAGGATCATCTTTTCTAGCAACTTGCATACGCAGCTTGTGAGTGAGATGGGCCGGTAACTCGAGGGAAACAACTTATTTTTTCCAGTTTTTAAAATTGGAATTATAATTGATCTCCTCTATATCTCCGGAAAGTCCCCTGTGCTCCATATCTGGTTAAAGAGTGCGAGAAGCGCGTCCATTGCCGGAATCGGTAGATTTTTTAACATATCATTATGTATCTCATCTACTCCTGGTGAGGATGGTTTCAGCTCTTTTAAACATGAAAGTAATTCTGCTTTGGAAAATGGTAAGTTATAAGAGTTTTCATTTTGATCGTCAATGTTATCTGTCTCGGTTTCTATTGTTGGTTGTGGTTGGGTGGAGTAAATATTCGAATAATATTCAACAAAATGCTCGGCCAATAAATCGGGATCTTGCACTATCTGGTCATTGATTAGAAGGGTTGGCTGATAGTCAACGAACTTTCCCATAATGTTCTTTATCTTTTTCCAAAATATCCTTGGTGGGGTATTTGATGAAATGGTGTTCAAAAAGTGTTCCCATGATTCTTTTTTTTTCTCCTTGATTATTCTGCGAGACAGCGAGCGGTTCATTTTATAATTTATTAAATTCTGAAGAGTTGGTTCCTTTTGGAAGACTTTAAGAGCCTTTCTTCTCTTCTTAATTGCTAGTTTACATTCATTGTCATACCAAGGGACACTCTTCGATTTGACATTAGTGGAGCTTTTTGGGATTAAAAGTTCCGCCGCTGCTAATATGGATTTAGTGATTTGATGATTGATTTCATCACTATTGCTTGTGGTTGGTATATCAGAGGCTGTTATCTGTAATTTGTTTTGAAATGTTGTCCAGTCGGATTTTTCTGTTATCCATCTAGCATGTTTTGTTATCCGTGTGTTAATGTTTGGGAAACTGACTACTATGGGGAAATGATCGCTAGAATATTGATCTGGAGAAACTTGCCAATCCATTCAATATTTTTTTTATTTATTTGCAAAAGATATTTCTTGTACAAATAACATACGAAATAAAACAATTATTTTTTAGTCTAGCAGCACTAGGACTTTGTATAGATAATATTAAATTATTATATAAGTACTACAAATATAAAGAAATAGTTTAGACACTTTTACCTCAAAAAAATATAATAAAATAAAATAATAATAATAAATAAATAAAATAATTATCAACTTAATAACTAGATCAATGCAATTACAAGGTATATAGAATTACAGATTTATAACTTCCCACCTATTCATATTAAGTCATTATTGAATTTAATTAAAGGTTAAGAGAATCAGAGAATCAGTGACCCAGTAATTTAGAAACGAACCACAATAAGACCATAGTCAGAACCCTATTCCAAAAAATAAATAACATTTAGCTTTTCAGTCAATGGCACAACATATTACAAAATAATATAGTCTATTTAATTTTTGAATACAGTCTACATTTAAGATTTCCTCTATAGACAATGATTCAGAAATGTATGTACCTAAGAATTTTTTTCTCTGCTCTTCAAATTTGATGCACTGAGTAAGAAAATGGCTCAAGGGATCCGACACCAAACCACCGCAGGCCATGCAGGCTTCGCTGGATTTCATAATTAGTGTTGTGTCCTTTATAAACACCTTTAGGTAATCCCCGCTCGAGACTCTTAGGCGACCCACAACTCTGATTTTCTTAAAATTTGTCTGAAACAGCATGTAATCTTCCGGGCTTGCTATATTAAAATTGCATATTTTTCTATACCTAGGGTGGTTGGTGGAATTCAAAATTCTGTTTACATCCTTTGAAAACTGATGGTTCTTCATCTTTTCTAGGATGTCTTCTTTAAACGTGCTCAGTCCTTGGGGTAGTACTCTTGAGAACCAGTTTTGACAACCCAACTCCACTGCAATCGATTTTACTTGGGTCACCCAATTGTATGCTTCGTCAGACTTTCCTTCAGATACATCAAGGGTAAGAAGTCTATTAAAACATTGCCTGGGTAAGCGCCCTTCCTCCATTAAGCTCAACTTTGTCCAGTAGTTGACAACTTTTTTCAGCACTTGAACACTGAGTGGATACTTCCCGCATTCCAGGCGTGTGATATAGTTCGGCGTACATCTTGGCCACTGAAGCAATGACTTAAAAAAATTGACTTGGCCTTTCTCTATTACTTCCAGGTAACGAAGACCCCATATTTCAGCGGCATAAAGTAGAGTTGATGCCACACTTGAGTCAAAGAGTCTGGTTTTAGTCTCCCAAGAGTCACACCCTAGCCATTGCAATGGAAGACCTCTGTATAAAGTAATCAGCAGCTTTCTCAAATCTTCCTGATGAGGTAAAGGGCACTCCCAGATAAGTGTAGCTCTTTGTATATTCTAACTGTGTTTTCTGCCAATGTAGGGGCTTTAGTTTCTTCATCTTTGGGGATTTGTGGAACACCAAAATTTTGGATTTGGCTGGGTTTAGTGTTAGCAGATTCTCATTGCAATAGTCACTAAGTATGTTGAGGTTCCTTTGTGCACCATGCCAGGAATTGCTAAGGATGACGATATCATCCGCTAACAAAAGCAACATTACATCGTGACCATGGTCAATGCCAATACCTACAGCACCTCGGGTACGAAAGAATTCAGTAATGTCCGACGCAAATAAAACAAACAGAGTAGGACTAAGACTTTCTCCTTGGAGTAAGCCTGAGGTTATGTCAATCTCTTCTGAAAGCTCCCTTTCCCCCTTAATTCTCATTGAGGACTGATCATATAGTTTTTTTAGTAATCTGATCATTTTTCCTCCCATTCCAAGTTTAAAAAGTTTTTCCCATAATAGCATATGGTTGATAGAGTCGAAAGCTTTCCTGAGATCTACAAACACTGCATAAACATAGCTTCCTTTTGTCCTAAGATTTATACTAATTACTGAATACAGAGTGAATAAATGGTCGATACATCCTCTGCCCGATCTAAAACCCGCCTGCTCCTCTGGTATCAACTTTTCTGCTTCTGCCCAGCTCATAATCCTGTTCCTCAGAATGCTGGTAAATAACTTCATAATCGTATTGAGCAATGCTATTCCTCTATAATTATTTGGGTCCTTTTTATCACGTTTTTTGTAGAGGAGGTGAAGGTTGGCTTTAGCCCATAATTGTGGGATTTCTTCTGAGTTCAGTACCACGTTGAATAAGTTTAACAGATAATGCTCCCAAGAAGGGTTGAGATGCTTGATAACTTCATAAGTAATATTATCGGGGCCTGGGGATTTTCTGTTTTTACTGGCACGGATATTGTACTGTAATTCCTCCAATGAGATATCCGTATTCAGCAGCGGATGCGACACAGAGTAAAACCTTATGTCCTGGATAACTTTTAGATCGTACAAAGTCCGGTAATAGCTGGTCCAATCTTCAAGATTAATTTCGTTGCTAGGGTTTTTAAATGGCTTCAGGGTATTTACAGTTCTCCAGAACTGTCTGCTGTTCCTCACATTTCTCAGGTCAGTTATAACTTGTATGCGAAAATCTGTCTTCTTTCTTTTTATTAGTCTTCTGTATTCTTCTCTAACTTGAAGGTAATCCGTTAGAAAATCAGGCTGTGAGCTATTCTTCTGTATTGTTCTTTGCAGCTTTTTCAGTCTTCTTTTCTATATACTGCATTCCTGATCAAACCATTGATGCATTGGGTGGTGATTAGTTTGGGTGACCTGCTTTATGTACAGTAGTCCTGTTTCTAATAAGTTATCGTACATTGTCTGCTTAAAGTTATCATAAAGAAGGTTCACATCTTCTGAATGGAAATAAATTTTTTCTGAGCACGAAATTTTATCAGAGAACAGGGAAGCTTTTTCCTCATCCCAATCTGTATATTTTGTGACTAAGTATTTCATTTGCCAGGATTTTTTATGAGTTTTGGGCTTATTCCTATCAAAATATTGTATGGAGGTGACGCAAGCCATGTGATCCAAGGTATCCGACATGTTAAAAATTTCCATATCCAAAAATAGGTCCAGGAGGTTTTCATTTATCCAAACCAAGTCTATTATAGATCTTCCTTTGGTTGTGATGAATGAGAATTTGCCCGGTCTGTCCGACACACTACGACCATTGCAAAGAATCATTCCCTGTGATTCCAAAGCTTCAACTAGAAGTTTGCCTCGCCTATTTACTTGGTTGTGACAGGATAATCTTTTGCTGTAAAGGCATGTTCCCTCTAAGAACTCCTTATCTAGACCATTAAGCTCACCTACATGCCCATTGGTCACCATTCAGAATAACATAGCTATGAGGATAGTTAGATTTAAAGCAAGTGATTACTGCATGAAGTTCATCTAAGCAGGAACTAATATCGCTGTTTGGGGGCAGGTAAATATTTCCTATTATTAATGGTATATTAGCTAGTTGTGCTTTCAAAAATAACCAAAAACGGCCCTTCGCCAATATCGTAGTGCCTCCAGCAATGCTATCATGAATCAATGTAGCTAATCCCCCGCTGGCTCTGCCTGTTAAATGTATTTTTATTGCAGGGGAACAGAATGGAACATAATCAGACAGCCACCGTGGTACTTTAAAATCACCAGTTAACCAGGTTTCAACTAAACATATAATTTTATTTTTACGAATGACGTCCGATTCCTTACCTAAATACCCTAAATTTTTGTAACCACTAATATTGCAAAATAAAACTTGTAACACTTCCATTAAATCATTTTTTCCAGTTGAATGAGTTAGCCTTTTCAGTTCAGTATTTTGAAATATCAATGAGTTGGAGGGGTGCGGTCAAGATGAATTTTGTAATGATGAGCTTCGTGGCCTGAATTTGTACTCTTTCAACTTTTCTTCCATTTTTTTTCTCCGTTTTGTTATTTGAAGAAGTTCCGATTCCTTCTGGCTGTCACCCAAGTCCTCCAATAATGTTTCTACCTCATTAAGCCGATAAACAGTACCCCTTATTTTAAAAAGTCCTTTTCTGTAAGATGTATGAGGGTCAATACACTTAAGTTTATTTATGGTATTAAAGATTTTTTTACCTAATTCCCTTTCTTCTGGGGTTTTATCATGGTTTATGAAGATATTTTTGGACCTAAGGATATCATTTGCTTTTAAAAATTTCATATTTTATGGAATTACTATTTAGTGAAACCAGTATAGGTCCCTTACCTATTCTAAAACAACTGTTTACCGCATAATCTGGCAGTACTACATTAACACTATCTAAAGCATCCCTCACTTTTTGTATTACATCTTCATTTTCTGTAACAGGGATATTGTGAATAATGAAGTTATTTCGGCGTAGTTGCCGCTTGAGGAATTGTATCTCCTTCTCCAGGCTGTCATTTTTTTGTTCCAACTTTATACAGGTTTTTTTTAAGGAGTCTAGCTCCATAATTGCATCAGCCACAAGTTTATTGTTTGTTTCAAGATTGGCATTCATTTCCTTAAGGACCTGCATTATTTCATCATTAGAACACACCATTGTGATCGCGATGTATTTTCTTGAGGATTTCAACGATAAGATACCTTCAATGACTGGGAAGGCACTGAATTATTCTGATAGTACGTCGGCAGTTGGGTGGGGGCTGACATGCGCAGAATTTATCAATATGGCTCCACTCACCTGCTTCTATTGATTTTCCTATCGAACTTTACTCCAATGTGAAAACCCGTAGCAAGTTCCACTTGTCACAGAACCTCACCGCCCTAACAAATGTTATACCAGAAGTCTCTATAACAATTTTTAGCCGCTAAAAACACTTATGTCTAGAACTATTAGGACCGTTAACACAGAGACGACATGAACGTGGCACTAGCGCTGACTAGACTCTTAGAAACTTGCCAATCCAAATGAGTATATAAATTAGGTGAACACCATGTCAGGTCAATGCACGAGAATGAATGGTATGCTGGACTTAAATATGTTGGCTGTCCTGAATTTAGAATTATCGAATCAGTGGCATCTATAATTCGCCTAATAGTATTACCGCGTGTTGAACAGTAAGATGAACCCCAGGAGGTATGATGACCGTTTACGTCGCTCATAACAATAAATGGAGAACGGGTATTACTCAAAATATTGACAAAATCTACCTCATCAAAATTATCAGGGGGAAGATAAACGTTATAAAAAAAAATAGGAATGTGCAGAAAGACCTTGACTACCACTGCTTGTAGGGAGGTATTTATCTGAATTAACTCAGAAACGACCCTTTTATGTACGGCAATCAAAACCCCGCCACATGCTCTACTTCTATAGTCAAAATCGTTTCTATAGATATTGTAATCCTTTAGCGTGAAAGTTTTATTGAGGGGTAACTTAATCTCCTGTAAGCATAAAACTACCGGTTGATATTTATTAATAATAAGCTTAAGTTCCTCATGTTTTCCCTTTATACCATTACAATTCCATTGTATTATATTGGTTGGAGTTGACATATTAAAAAAAAAATAAAAATAAAAAATGCAAATAGGTCGGAATTTAGATAAATAATATTATTAATTAATGTAAATTTAGTAAGCAAAAATCAAATGAAAAACATAAAAATTTGAAACAACTTATTCATTAGTTTCCATGTTTTCTTTGCTTTTATCACGCTTTGGTGATTTTTTTCTGGTTTTACTTCTGGTTCTTCTTCCTTCCACCTTTGTCCACTCGGTCTGTTGACCATCAGGAGAAAGGTGAGGGTTGGTAGGCTCATCAGACGCCCTTTGTGCCGAAGGTAAAATCCTCGGTTCAGGGACGACTTCGCAGTTGGTGGAACGGGCTTCCGAAATTTTTTCGGATATCCCACCTAAGGGTTGGGAATTTTGGGAAGTAGGGATTTTTGATAAGGAGGGTAAGGAAAATAAAGAGAAATTTGGGTGAGGTGAGGGTGGGGTGGGACGTGGGACGTAAGTGGGGGTATCAGTGATAGCATTACTGCTGGTACTGCCGCTAGGCGTGGGTGTCTTACTAGACGTAGCTGTCGCTACAGATTTTCTAATTGTTAGTTGATTTTCAATTATTTGTTCCGTTTGTACACAAACTGATTTTTTAGTCTTAACAATATTAGCAAAGGATATTTGAGTTGTTATCGGGTGCAACAGATCGTATTTTTTTCTAGCAGCAATGTAAGTTACTTTATCTGCCTCTTGAATTCGTTTGATTTCCTTTTCTTTAATAAAAACTGGGCAGTTTTTTGAAAAAGCATCGTGATTACTAGAACAATTAACACAAGTTACCGGATTATTGCACTCGGACCCCTCATGTTTTGTTTTTCCACAAAATTTACATAGTGCTTCTTTATTACAGTTTTTTTTTTGTATGACCAAATTTAAGACAGACATAACACCGAATAGGCTTTGAAATGAATTGTCGTACGGCAACATTATGGAATCCTAGTTTAATTTCAGAGGGTAAAGAGGGCTTGTCGAATGTTATTAAATAGTTATGACTATTTTGTTTTTCATTATTCCTAAAAAAGGTTAATCTTTTGACGTCAGTAACATTCTGGGGCTTTAGCTCCTCTTTTATTTCGTCTATGTCAACATAATTCAGATCGGGGCACCAAACAATACCTTTGCTTAAATTTAATCTAGCATGGGGCTCTACTCTTATTGGAAAGTTAGTACACAAATTGTTGCACTTTAAAAGTTTTTCCGATTGAGTATCAGAAAATACTTCAACTAAAAGTGTCCCATCTCTCAATTTTTTAATTAATTTAGCCTCCCCTATTATTGCTTTTAAACTTCTATGAATCAAAAAAGGTGAAACTCTTTTAAAATCTAACAAATCCCCATTGTTTTCAGTTTCAAGTCGCTTTATAATGAAAAACTTGATACAATTTTTTTTTTTGTTCACTACTTCCTGCAGTAGTAAACTTAAATCTACCTTTTTTCCTTTTTAGCGGTGGGGATTCAGCCATTTTTGTAGCTGAATCATGCAATTTTATGATAGAAAAAACTAAAATAAATTTTCTTTTAAATAAAATAAATATAGAGTAAATAAAACAAAACAACGAAAACTTATGAAATAGAGTTGAAAAAAGAGGCGAAATAAATGGAAAATTAAAATATAAAATATATATAAAACAAAACTTATCAGTCTGTAGTTATACTCGGCTAATCCGCAGGAGCTCTATATCCATACGTCTACACACAACCGAACCTAAACACAAACTCCGATTCGCTAAGATAATTTTTCTCCGGACATCAGTCGAGATTCTGTTGTCGTACGTCACTTATGAGCCATGGTATAAAAATTCAGAAACTTGTTCAAACATATAAGTACCAAAAGCAACTTAAGTACCAAATTTTAAGTTGGTGTTATGAAATGCGTTAACTGAGACAGGAGAAGAAGTTCTGGGTCTCAAGGACAGACAGAAACAAACAAGACCATGGTTTGATGAGGAATGCCTTGCTTTAGCAAATAGAAAGAACAAGGTCTATAAAAACATGATTCGACGGAGACACACAAGAAGTTCGATGGAGGAATATAAAGCCATAAGGAGACACGAGAAGTACGTTCATCGAAGAAAGAAGAGAAGATGGCGGAATAAGCATATGGAAGATATGGAAAAAACTTTCAAAAACAAAAATTCCTTTCAAATGGCGAATGAAGGTAGAAAATTATTTAAATCCAGGTCCTCCGCATGCGAAGCAGAAGATGGCTCGCTAATCACGGAAAAGCAAAAAATATTAGATAGATGGGCTGACTATTTTCAATCTCTCTTAAACAGACGTGAGTAAGATACCATCATCGCAGAGGGACTGGCTGGAGGAATAGAGATTGAACCACCAGACGAAGAAAAAATCGTTGCAGCCATCGATAAACTAAAGAATAATAAAGCCCCAGGTATTGATAACATACCAGTGGAAATATATTAACATTGTGCCCTCAACTGAATACTTTCCTGCAGGATCTATTTATGGATATTTGGAGAGATGAATGCCTTCTCATGAAGTGGAAGAAAGCGATTATACATGCAATCCAATAAGAAAGGGGATTCTCTGAATTGTAAGAACTATAGAGGTATATCGCTACTTTCATGTGTATACAAATTTCTCTCCAGCATATTATACAAGAAATTGATTCCATACGCAGAGAAAGAAATTGGAAAATATCAGTGTGGCTTCGTTAAGGGTAAATCAACTATTGACCAAATTTTTACCCTCTGGATGATCCTGTAAAAGATAAGAGAGTTCCATATTAATACCCATCACGTTTTCATAGATTTTAAGCTGGCTTATGACTCGATTGATAGAGGGGAAGCACATATGGCGATGACAGAAATGAATATACCCATGACGTTAGTCAGACTGGCGAAATTGACAATGGAAGGCAATAAATGCTTTTTAAGAATGCATGGGGCTTTGTCGAGAGGTTTTGACACGACAGCAGGTGTGAAACAAGGAGATAGTCTGGCTTGCCTTATATTTCATCTTTGTTTGGAAAAAGCCATTAGAGATTCCAGAATCCAAACAGGAGGCACAGTTCAAAACAAAAGTGTACAAATTCTTGGATATGCTGATGACATAGATCTAGTCGGAGGATCAATTGAAACAATACAACACGCATTTGTTACAATAAAAAATTCGGCGAAGAAACTAGAACTATCCATCAATGGAGACAAAACCAAGTTCATGTGTATCGAGCCCCTAGTCAGTCATTAGGTGGATATGTAAAGTTTGAACAACATGAAATCGAAATGGTCCAGGCATTCGTATATCTGGGCTCGCTTAATTATATATTAACTTCGATTAATATCCGAAATGACATCAATGACGAGATTAAACGGCTTATTATGGTAGCCAATTGATGCTATTTTGCTCTACAGCAGCACATGAGAAGCAGCATCTTGTCTCGGAATGCTAAGTTAAGAATTTATAAAACACTAGTCAGACCTGTTCTTACATATGGATCTAAATGCTGAACGATTTCAAAGAACAATGAGTTGTTGCTCTTGAGGTTTGAAACAAAAGTCCTTCGGAGAATCTTAGGCAGTGTATACTCGGAAGGAACCTGGAGAAGAAGATCCAATGCAGACATACAAAGTCTGTACAAAGATATGGATATCTCCAAGTTTATTAAGCTCTCCTGGCTACGATGGGCAGGTCATGTTGCCAGAATGAGTCCGGAGGAGATGCCCGCGAAAGCTCTTACTGAACAAATCTATGACACGAGACGTATTGGAAGACCTAAACTGCGATGGAAAGATGGTATTGCTACTGAAACATTTACTCTACTTGGTGACAGAAACTGGAAGGCGGCAGCACTAACCGTGAGGACTGGTGATCAATGCTCGAGCAAGCCAAGTCTCTACTATCAGGAATGTAGTGCTATGTTAATATATAATAATCTATTAATAATAATAACATATAAAATGTTAGGAGAAAGCAGCACATCAAATCGTAAGGTGCTCACATCGCAAGCTCACGCAAATAAATTTCGACTGTGTTTCCATAATTTATTTTAAAAAACAAAAAACATAAACATATTTTTTATCTTATTTTTTTTCTTGGGATAAAATAGAATTTAAAAAAATATTATGGGATTAAGTTTCTTAAGAATTACAATTATGAACAGAAAAAACAAAAATCGTCCCTGGTTACGAGACTTTTTTTATTGCTTTTTATTATATTGCTAAGAAACAAAAATTACGTTAAATGAAAATTAAGAGAAAAAAACATTGGTTTGAGATAGCACAAAAATATTTAAAATTTAAATATTAGATTAACCAAATATAAAATAATGCTAACTACGGCCCATAAAATGGCTAATCTGTAGTTAAAATTATAAAAACAAAATTAAAAAAAAAGTAATACCAAACTAACATAATAATAAAAACATAATTAAGAAAAGAAGCTCATTATAGACAGGGCGGACCCGTGTGAGGAAGGAGCTTGACAACAATAGAGTCTACCCTTCAATTTTGGAGGTGGACTAGTAGCCCAGTCAAATGAGTTTTATACAGCAAATCTCGGAAACGAACCACTGAAGCTGAATTTTTCCATATACCTTTGTTTTGGTCTTCTAAATAAGTGGTAGAAAGTCAACGATCTCATCACGTTAGCACAATTAGATATTCAACGCCAAAGGTAGATTTTTTTTTTCAAATATCTAGATTTCTATCCATCGGCCGTCAATCAAAATAGTTACAAAACTTTTAGAGAATAATATTCTCTGTATTTTTGGTTTTATTCATTTTTATTTTTGGATTAACCGTTTTCAAGACAGCGGGGAGAAGGAGAAGCGGGTACCAGTTCAAACAAACACTTGCTACTAGTGCCTTCAAGGATCGTTTCACAGAAATATTGTCAGAATCAAAATTGTAGATCATTACATTTACTTTAATTTCATATGGACGTTTCTGGTTCTTGAATCAAATGTTTGATAAAAAGTGAGGTAAAGATTTGTTTTCTCGATAATTATCGGTTTTTAATAACTTATATCTCGAACACCGTTGAGAGTTGGACAAAAATGTATAGAAACAATTTTATAGGAAATTTAATTAGCTTTAATTTCAAACTATAGATTATTTTTCTAGAGTTCACGGTTTTCGAAATAAAATCGAAAAACCAAAACATGTGATCTTCTCCCCTCCCCTCACCATAAACTGGGGATTCCCGTACCCCAGGGACCGGAACTTTATACCATCGGAATATTTACCATCTAATTACTCCTAACGAAGCTATTAAATCAAAAATAGACACATAATTCATGCATTCTACACCTCTAATTTCAGCACTCTCACTGGGGTCGCGCTTTTCCGCGAAAACTCGCTTTTGGGCACTTGTATATTAAATTTTGATCAAGTCCCATATAATATTGATGCCAGCACCTTCAAAGCCGCTTACTGTTTTGAAATCCAAGTTTTTTTGGTACAATTTTCAATGTAATTCCAACTGTTTCTCCGATCGGAACTTTAATTTTTTCAACCATAACCTGGTTAAATTTACTATTAGACCCTATATATGAAATTTTGATTAAACCACGTAATACACCCAACACATTTTTAGTGGCCTTGATTGGATATACTACTTGAATATAAGTAAGCGGTTTTGAAGTTGCTGACATCGATATTTTAAGGGTCTTGAAAAAAATTTAATATACATGTTCTTCTAGTAAATTTAACTAGCTTTCAGACAGAAAAAATATATTTTGGATCTGAACATTACTTTTGGATTTATAGCCAAAAAAGTGCCGAAAAACGTGTTTTCGCGGAAAAGCGTGACCTCAGTGAGAGTGCTGAAATGAGGGGTGTAAAAAGAATGAATTTCCTTCACCTTCATTCTTTTATCCGTTTCTTTTCTTTTATCACCTTCTACATTATTTCCCTCGTTCTTTCCTATATTTCCATATTTTATTTTATTATTTATTTATTTATTATTTTATTTATTTATTTTTATTTTTATTTATTTATTTATATATATATATATATATATATATATATATATATATATATATATATATATATATATATATATATATATATATCGTTCTTTCCTATATTTCCATATTTTTATTTTATTATTTATTTATTTATTATTTTATTTATTTATTTTGTATTTTTTTTTATATATATATATATATATATATATATATATATATATATATATATATATATATATATATATATATATATATATATATATGTATGTGTATGTATATACTCGTATATATATATTTTTTTTTTTAAATTTATTTATTATTTTATTTATTTATTTTTTTCCTTTTTCATTCCTGTCTTGTCCTTATTCTTACCTTGCTGCTTTGTATTCTTTGTTATTTATGTATCTGATCTTTTCTATGCGGTTTTTGTATATTGTTTTTTTTTATCTATGCCATTCTGTATTCCATTTGTCATCTGTTTATCGGTCTGTTATTTTTGTCACATCTATTTTTGGTCACTTCTGGTATTTTTTTTCATTATAGCCCTGAAGAAGACCTGCAACGCAGGTCGAAACGTTGGCAAGTATTAAAGGATTCTTCTTTGACATGGTGTTACTTTGACTGCATCCCTATCTTCTTCTCCATTCATCATCCAGTCAACCATACTTTCATCATTATAATGTTTATATATATTTATAATGTTTGTTTGGTTCATTTCATTTATTTGTTAAAGTTAATTTTAATTTCATGCTTATTATTGGCACTTGTTATTAACCTCCACAACTATAAGCTATTATCAGTCAGAAATCACAACTACATAGATCTCATTAGTATTTTATATGTTATAATGTTTATATATATTTATAATGTCCATTATCCGACTCATTTTCTTTCCCACCGTTTTATATGTCATCTCCAAACCCACTACCAACCTGTACAACTCATAAAATATCATTTGATTTTTACTTAAACCGGATTAAGAAAATAAACAGTCCTCCTGAGGCCCTAAGGCAAAGTTTTTTTAAATTTACTCTCTAAACGTTACATTGATTATGTCTGGTAACGGATGGCTCAAAAGATAAGGAGAGTGTTGGATGTTCAGTCATTCTTCCTTCAGAATCCCTCCGATACTGTCTTCCAAACATTTTTTCCGCCGAACTATTTTCAATATACCAGTGTGTGAATTTAATTGAAAATTTGGACGGCAGGCAATTTCTAATCTGCAGCAACTTATTCTCCGCCCTTCAGACAATCCAAAAATTTCATTTAACCGACAATCCTATCGTCATGAAAATTATGAAATCAGCACTAAACATGAATAAAAACATTACATTTCTTTGGGTCCCTAGTCACACCACTATAGAAGGGAATGAGTTGGCAGACATAAGCGCAGAGGAAGCAAGAACCATGTTCCCTTTTCCAAATATCAATGTCACTCTCTACGACTATCATAAATATATATTTAACTTGTGCAGAGAGGCATGGATTAACATCTGGGCAAAAGCACCTGAAACCAATAAAATGAAAAGGATTTATGAACGCTTTCTTCCGGCGACACCTCTCCCAATAAACAGGAGAGAACAAACAGTAATCACGCGACTTAGAATTGGATTCAGTAAGTTGACCCATTGGCACCTACTTGAAGACAATCCTCCACCAGAATGCAGCACTTGTAACTGCCTCCTGACAACGGAGCACATTATTAAGGATTGCACCCAACTTTTACCTTCCAGGGCTTCGTTGCATCTCCAAGGATACTGCGAGGCTTTTGCGGCTGCCGTAGTTTGGAGACCCCTGATCTAAACAACAGTGGGACGCTGTCAATACTTTAACTGACGAGTTGATCTGATTGGAATTAAACTCGGAATTATCGCTTTCAGCATTTCACCAGGATTGACGACTTAATTGTATTAAACTATTTAATTTACTTTATTTATTTGATTTGATATCTGCGCCATTTGGTTTATTAGCAAACTTGAGATGATAAATATTCATTTTAGGAAACAGTTTTGAGGTAAATATTCAAACCAGAAATTCTCTCGACACCGAGGATTTAAGTTCATAAGTATACAAAAGCCATTGTTATTATGATAATCAGGTTATTGAGTGAATTAAAACTGTCAAATAACAGTTTCCAACAGCGATATTTAGGTATTTCTTCAACTTATTCATTATTATATATAATAAATCTGACAAAAAATCTTTATATTAAATAGTCATAGGTACATTTTCATTCCTTTGGGTCATCTGTTATTCTTATTTTAAATATAATATAGAAAATTCGAAATAAAAATATATACAAAAACACACAAAAATTGATAAAAATAACCAGGGGACATTTTTAAGTCACAGACTTGAATGCCGATTTTTGTGTTGGTAGTAGGGACATAATAGTGCAAAACTAGAGATATAGCCACCAAAAATAAAAAATAAAATCACGTTTTATTTTTTTTCTCAACTCTCAGTCAAGATAGAGAAATTATTCTTTAAGATGCTCAAGACTTAAAAAAAAAATGACAAAATTCCAATGAAATCTGCTGTATTCAGTGGAACATTTTTTTAATGAAATACTGCCATCAAATCTCTATTTAACGCTACAAAAACCCTTATATGTGAAATGTACACTGATTCTTGTGATGCTAATATTGTTATCTGTTAAACAAGATAGTTGTTACGGCCGTTAAAAGCTGTTGATGAAATGTCAACTTTAAAATTTTAAAGTCCTCAAAATTTTTTGATTTTATTAACATTTCACATATAAAGGTTAATTGGTGCGTTAAATCGAGATTTGAGGTCTCTTTTTCAAGAAAAAAATGTTCCGCTGATTTACAGCGGATTTCATTGGAATTTAGTCATTTTGTTTTAGTTTTTGAGAACCCTAAAGCCGGGTCGTGTCTTGCGCATAACGAAAGTATGTTTATTTAAAACAACATACAAAACTACAATTTAACGTGAAAAATATTTTTCTCTACCTTGACTGACAATTGAGAGAAAAAATAAAAAGTCATTTTCATATTTTGTTTTTCTTGGCTCCCAATGCTCATTGGAGGCTATCACTCTACTTTTGCACTATTGTGGGTCCTAATACACAAAAATCGGCATTCAAATCTGTGAGTTACAAGTCGAATAGAATACAACATCCCCTTGTAAGAAGAATAGTGAAAACGAATAGCAAATAATAATAGATAATACAAACAATAGAAATAAACAAATAACAAACTTAGAATAAAATAACAATAGAAAATAACTGAATAGTAGTAATAATACCCGGTTGAGCAAAAGCACGGAGCATCTAGGTCAAAGACCCCATCCTTAACCTAGATTGAGGTAATTCCTGGTGTTCTTAGAGCTGGGGGATGACCTTGAGGGGGAAAGGGGGTGGCTGGGGGGTATCCTTGAGCAGGAGAGGGGGTTGTTGTAGTGATGGTTAATGACGAATGTGGCAACGTTGGATGGAAGATGTGGCAACAGGGTGCAGGTCAGTTAATGGTAATGACCGGTCTTGTAAACAATAGATTGCAGTCTCATCAATGGATGATGCTGCTTGTGACGTGCTTGGGTGTACTCCGTCGAGCTAGCAAACAATTATACCTGACTTTAATATTCTAAATAAAAATGTATTTAGTTACGAATAAATTTGTTTTTTATTATTTTTAATCATAATCATATTTTAACTTACTTTAAAAATATTATCTTAGGTAATGTACTGTATATATATATTCTATTTTAAAATATTATATTTAATAGATTCAGTATAAAATTTGGGGAAGAACGACGTCAATTCCAAATATCTTGCTGACAGATTTAACGCTGTTTTGTTGTGAAAAGTGTAGACATCTGTTTTTAGAAGATATATTCAAGAGTCCTGCCTAGGACCTTCATAACTTTTCCTGCCCGCCTCTATACAAATTGGTCGATACCAAGATTAAATTCCGTTATCACCGCGACAGATCCTCGAGCAAATTTTTATGTTCCCTCAATCAAACCCATAATTTGGCTTACTGGATAAAAATGAATCCGAAGCATGTGGATCTTTCTATCGAATACAATAAATACGTTATACAATAAATATGAAGCCTTACCACATGCTGTTGGCCTTCAACGGTTTTATCAGAGGATGGAAAAACACTGATATTTGCTACTTTTGTAATTTAAAATTTAAAACTTTGTCAAAAAGTACAATTTCTTTTTACAATTTCATAAAACTAATAATCCTCAATGTCCGTGATTTTTAGATAATTTGAAATATTTTTCTGTTTTTAATCTTGTAATTTTATTATTATTTAATAAAAAATGTTAGGTCTTATGCATATGCATATGAGTGTTTTACTATTTTTTTTTTATCAACCTTAAATTAATAAAGAGAACAAAAATAGGATTTAAAAAATAAAAACAATTTGTTGTAAAAATTATTTTTATTGATTGTATTCACATTTTTAAATAACATTGTACAAAAAATCAAAAGATCCAAAAATCAAACAGAATCAAATATTTCACACAATTTAATTAATTCACATTTTTAAAAAATATTTGGTGATATTAACTTTATATTTAGTGTAATGTTTTCATTCAACAATATTGTCCATGGATAAATATGTTAAAAAAAAAAAAAAAAAAAAATGTAAAAAATGAACTTTTAGAAGATAAGGAATTATAAAGTTGAAAACCCTAGTTATAAGTAAGCCCTAACCTTTGTAAAATATATACCCCTAGTAAATTAGTTCTTAATATTCAATATCAATAATAATTTTAAACATAAATATTTGTTGTACACCTTAAGTTAACTTCATTATTATATTTATAGAGAAATGAAACCCTTTTCAATGTGGCCCAAACTTATTGGGAAAGTAAAATTTAGTTGCCCTCAGATTAATTATGTAATTAAAATTATGTTAACTATTTTTTAGAAGAAATTCATAAAGCCAATATTAATATAGAACCATTAGAAATAGTAGACGAAAATATTGTAGACCATTTTTCAATTGCTTATTCCGTACTAATAATAGTTTTAGTTTCCTTTATTATTTATATAATGTATAATAATAGATTCACAATTATGTACAACCAGAAACCACGCCATCAAATTCAACCTACATTGACCTTACATTACACATTGACATTACTACGCCAGGGACGGTGGCTTGCTCTCAGGGGGGGGGGGAAGAGTTATATAAACGAATTATGAAATCTAAACAGGAAGCCATCAGGAATCACTGACCTATTGAGGAAGTGCTAATGACAAAACTTTTTGTATAAATAGACTAGTAACCTATTATAGATTGTAATAGTAACCTATTCATTCGTACGTATACCTGTTATTATTATATTATTATTATTATTCTGTACATTTTAATAAACACTTTTTGTTAAAAAGCATTTATTTATCCACTTCATGTAACTTAAGACACACACCTGCACCCTGTCGCCACATCTTCCATCCAGCGTTACCTCATTCGTCATTAACCATCACTACAACAACCCCCTCTCCTGTTCAAGGATACCCCCCAGCCATCCCCTTTCCTCCTCAAAGTCATCCCCCAGCTCTAAAAACACGAGGAATCACCTCGGAGGACAAGGTCATTGACCTAGATGGTCCGTGCTCTTGCTTAACCGGGTATTATAACTATTCTGAATTTTATAAAAATGAGGACCATAATACAAAAAAAATTGAAAAATTAAATAAATAGGGAAGAAATAATAAAAAATATAACAAACACACAACATGATATATAAAAAAGTAATACTAATAAAAATGAAAAAAAAGTTTAATATACCACATATTATGTAACTATTAAATAACTATTTTGTTAAATTTAATTATCTATTATATTTGGATGTTAAATATATCCCCAATTTAACAACAAAAAAAAAATTAAAATTTTAAAACAAGTATAGCCTTATATCACGCAAGTAAAATAGAAATATCACAGTAGCTGTTTGGACTCTGTTGAGTTAGGACGTCTTTATCTAGCTGTGCTCTGAGGGATTAGTGACACCCACAGATAAGATTTATATTTACTTTGTTTCTTTCATTTTTTTTTTTATTTGTATAATTATTTATATTTCTTTTTTTAGTAATTGTGATTGTTTTCTTTTCTTTTATATAACTTTTTATGGCATCAAATAGTGATGGGAGGGACGTGCCTCCTGACAAAGATGAATTATCCAATAAAATGATAACAGATGAAAAAGTTTTCGAGCCTTTAAAGTATTGTAAATTTGATTTAGGTCCTTTTGTTGTTTTTATAGAATCAATGATACAAAACCGTAATCTAGGCAAATTACACCCAGTCAGCTTCGGTAGTAAATTATTAAGAAATTTTCCCCAATTTAGAAACCAAATCTCTATCATGCGATCAATAAGAAAAAATAGAATAAAAGTTGAATTAAAAGATAGAGAAAGCTCTAACTCTTTAATATCAGAAATTAATAAAAATAAAGATGAACATCTTAGAGCGTACGCACCGAGATTTCTTGTTGAGAAAAAAGGGATTTTGAGGGGAATTCCTAAAGAAATGACAGAGGAAGAATTAGTTAACCATTTGGAACCGGTTAATTACGGTGAAAATTTGAAAATTGTTTCTGCCCGTAGATTATTAAGGAAAATTGTTGACGACAACAACGAGTCTAATCGTGTTCCTACTGAATCTGTGATTATAACTATCAGAGGCAAAGAGTGACCTAGCTATTTAAGCCTTTTTAGGGTCATTTGCCGGGTGGACCCCTTTATTCCCCGATTAATACAGTGTTATAACTGTCTCCGCTGGGGACATGTGGGGAAAAATTGTAAAAATTTGATTAGGTGCGCGAAGTGTGGTGAAGGTCATAAAGCGGCCGATTGCTTATCAAAAGAAACAAAATGTATTCACTGTAAAGCAGAACATTCGTCTATTGGATATGATCAATGCCCTGAATATTTAAAGCAGCGATCTATTAAAAATCTTATGATGAATGAGAACATCACTTTTGTCGAAGCCAAAGAAATAATTACTGGCAAATCGTTCCGAGCAGCCTTAGTTAGTAAAACTCCTAACCTAAAAAATGATAACTCTTTTCCTAGCTTACATTATGCAAATCGCGTACCACCGAAGAGACCGAGAAACATTTCACCTGCTCCGGTCCCGATCCTGATTCAATTAAAATTAATAAAAAATAAGGTTACATCGTATTATGGTTTTAAAACCAACAGTAGAAAACTTGAAAACAATTCATTAGAAAATTGAGTCATAAAACGAATAGAAAAAACGAAAAGGTTCCAAAGTTTAATAAGTTCTGGGAAAAAGTGAACTCTGCAAATTAAGTTACATTTGTAAAGTTTTTTTTTTTTTTAACACATTTCTAATTTTACTGAACATTAAAAGGAATTCGTAAAGGAAAAAAATTATTACTGGTTGTTAACGTAGGAAGTAAAACTAAATAAGACGTTTAGAATGAATTACGATTGTCTAACCAAGTTTCATTGTTTTTGTTTCAATATTAGAACTTTTTAAAGTTTTATTTTTATTAGAATTTAAAAAAAAAACTTTAGGGAAGAGTGGGTACATCGCTTGTATCGTCCTGGAAATAAGCCGAAATGTGTTGCTTAGACAATGTCGATTGAATATCTTCCCGGTAACCTACCTAGATGACGTACGGAGAAGTTGTCTCTATTCCTGCCTTCTTGGTTCATAGAATCCCCCTCACTTCCTTTTTAAAAACTGTGTATTATTCCTTTAGTTGTTGCCCGAGTTTATATCAGAGTGCATTTTCATTATTTTTTGATCGCCAATAATACTTCCGCCCTCGTTATACCGCGGGTACGTCTATAACGCGGGAGGTTTCATTTCCCCTTAACCGGCGTTATAACAAAGGTCCACTGTAATCCTTATAAGCCGAGAAACGACACTAATACCAATACTACAGAGGAATTCAGATTTAATAAAAACGTTGAGAAAATTACAAAAATATTTTTTAGTATTTTAAACACTATTATTGTCGTCGAGAAATTAAATCTTGGTAAAGAGAATTTAGAAATATTGGTTAAAGAGAGAGTATCAACCCTTGACCAGTAATGCTATTGTTGATATATACTACAAACAATACAACCATTGTTTGCCCAGTCCATTGTTTATTAATGATTCCGATACAACAATATATTTATCGTTAATTATTTTAAATCAATTTCTGTATTTTAATTATGTACAATATTTTACAGTGGAACGGTAGATCTGTTATGTCAAATAAAGGGGCTTTAGAAATATTTTTAACTCAATATAATATAGATATTGCTAATTTAAGTGAAACTTGGTTTAAACCTAACACTTACGTAAATTTTCAAGGTTGCAACAATATAAGATACGATAGATATGATGGTAAAACTGGCGTTGCAATTTTAATTAAAAACAATATTTTATATACAGAAATTGACTCAATAATTAAACCTGGCGATAATTTCCAAGCAGTCGGAGTTAGGGTTCCTTTGGAAGGTCGCTTTATTTTCATTATATCATTTTATAACCCAACTGACTATAATCATTCAACCTCAGACTGGGATAAATTTTTAGGTAGTGTCCCGAGACCGTGCTTGATAGGGGGGGACAGTAACTACCACCATTTAAACTTCGGGTGTAGTTTCACTAATAATAAAGGCGCGAAGTTGAAAACATCGATTGATAATTTTAACCTTGTATTACTGAACGATGGCTCTCCTACTAGAGTTAAAAACATTGTACAAAAAATAGATAGTGCTGTAGATATATCTCTCGTGTCTCCCGAATTATCTCTTTTATTTGACTGGAAGGTAACCGATGACCCCCTGGGTTCGGATCACCTACCCCTGCTTATTTCTCCAGTAAATGCAAGTCGTTTTAAGTGTTTCTATTCGAATGTTTTTTCTTTGAAATGGAAGTTAAAAGACGCTGATTGAGAAAAATATAAAGAGTTAATGAGCCAATATTCTAACCACCAAGAACTATCTACTAATAGACTCAGTTATGATCTTTTTATGACTAATATAAATAATGCAGCCGCAAAATGTATCCCCAGGTCCAATATATCTCAGTCTGGAAAATCAGGGAATCCTTGGTGGAACTTAGATTGTCAACAAGTGATAAACAGTCGTGCTAAAGCATATTCAGTTTTTTAAACATAATAATAGCTTTGAAAATTTTCTAGCATATAAAAAAGCAACTGCACGGGCTAAAAGGTTCATAAAATTAGCTAAAAGGAAAAGTTGGTCCGACTTCTGTAATTCTCTAACTAAGGAATCAGGGTGCACATATATATGGAATACAATAAAGAAAATAAAAAATAGAAAAATGGAAAACCGCCAGCCACTTCAAAAGGGAGACTGGGTCGAAGAGCTTTTCGATATCTTATGTCCACCAACAGTAGAACTGAATGTCGATGATCAACCCGTTCCTCAGGAACCCCATTTCACTATGCTTTTTACATTAAAAGATCTTGAAATTGTTCTGAAAGACACCGATAATACAGCCCCTGGATTGGATAGAATCCATTATCCAATGTTATCTAATTTACCAGTCCGGTCTAAAAAATTACTTTTAGAAATTTTTAGTCATATTTGGAATACTGGCCAGTTTCCCATAACATGGAAAGATTATGTTGTTGTTCCTATTAGAAAGAAAGGAAAAAAATGTAATGAAGCTGTATCGTTCAGGCCCATCTCTCATTCCTCCTGTGTGCTGAAGACATTCGAACGTCTTTAAAAATGAAATTAGAATGGCATTTAGAACACCATAATTTATTACCCACTAATCAATATGGTTTTAGGAAAGGAAAATCTGTACAGCATTGTCACTCTCAATTATTAACGGATATTTACTCTGCATACACTAAAGGGCAAATTTTGACGGGTATATTTTTAGATATCTCTAGAGCATATGACAGTGTTATCTATAGTCAATTGGCGGACAGTATGGCGAAATTAGGAATTAATAAAGACTTTATCCTTAAAATATTAAATCTATACTATGAACGGAGGGTTTTTATAAGAATGAATGGGGATCATATTGGACCACGGAAAACTAGTAAGGGTCTGCCTCAGGGAGGTATTCTTAGCTGCTTGCTTTATGCTATTTACGTTTCCGAAATAAATCGTAACTTAACTGGATCGTGCAAATTAATTCAGTACGCAGACGACATCTGTCTCTATGCCTCAGGTGAAGACTTAGACTCCTGCAAAGTAGCACTATCATGTAGTATAAATAACTTATCATGCTGGTTAAATGATAAAGGACTGACACTATCTGCACAAAAATCGGAAATCTGCATATTTCGTAGAAAAAGACATATTCCTTCCCCTAATCAAATAAAAATAGGTTCGATCAACTTTCCTTTAAGGCGTCATGTAAAATTTTTAGGTTTAGTCATTGACCAAAAACTCTATTGGAACGATCATATTCAATATATCCTGACTAGTTGCGAAAAATATATTAATGTTTTGAGAGCGGTATGTTCAACTAGATGGGGAGCTAACCCATCCATTTGTTTAGTTTTTTATAAAGCTACAATAAGGTCTGTAATAGATTTTGGGAGTATGTTCTACGGTATTGCATCTAAATCAAAGCTAGCCGCCTTGGACAAATTACAATCTAAAGCTTTTAGGTTAAGCTTAGGTTTTCTAAATAGCAGCCCTATTTGTAATATTCTAATGGAAGCAGGTATACCCCCTTTATCACTAAGAAGAAATATGTTGAGCTCCAGATTTGTATCAAAACTGTTATCCGAGTTGTCTCCGGCAAACAATAATCTAATTCATCTTGCTACTTTAGTTCTCATCCAACCCTACTGAAAAACTAAAAGATCTCCGCCATTAATTGAAGCGTTTTTAAATCTATCTCCGCACAAAGACAAAATCTCAAGCCACTCGAAATTGCCTGTTTTCAATTATAGCTATGAAATTATGACGTACAAACCGGATATCGTACACCTCCCAGTGCAATTTCTTTTTTCAGCATCACATTAGAACTAGCTATCCAGGCACCAAAGTAATATACACGGATGGTTCAAAAAGCTCTATCGGTGTTGGCGCTGCCGTTTTCGATCCATGTAATGATTTTTCAAATTCGGTATCACTTTACAACTTTGCTTCAATTTACACCGCTGAACTCACTGCTATTTATCTGGCTATAAAACATATTGAATCAATTAGGTATAATGGTCAATTTTTAATTTTGACCGACAGTCTAAGCACGATATGTAAATTAGAACATTTAAAACCTTCATCTAGTTCAAGCTTCCTTATCATGAATATCTTTAAAGCTTTGTTTGACCTCTCAGCTTCTAATAAAAAGGTAAGGCTGGCATGGATCAGGGGCCATTCAGGCATAGAAGGAAATGATATTGTTGATAGAATGGCTAAGGAAGCTTCCGGGCGCTCTGCTAGTAATTTCAAAACCCCCTACTCGGATTTGTTCTCTTTGATTAATGTCAAGCTGTTAGAGGACTGGCAACTGTGGACCGATGCGTCACAAGTGGGTGTGTTTTATAAATCGCACTTCCCAAAGGTTTCGTTCATTCCCTGGTTCCAGAAAGTCAATGCACCTCGATCATGGATTAAAAGTATGTGCAGACTACGGACTAATCACTAATCATGGTTTATCCGGATCATATTTATTTAAAATAAAGGAGCGAAAATCAGAAGTATGTGAGTTGTGTGGAGACAGGGAGGACCTAGAACACATCATTATGAATTGTAAAAAATACGCCTTAGAAAGAATAAAATTTACAACGCAAATTAGAAATAAATTAAATATGAATACAATAACATATACAACTATTTTGCAAAACCCTGCTTCACTAATCAATGAATTCGGTGCCTTCTTAAGTGAGACAAATATTAAAATTTAGATTAATTCAATTTTAATTAAATCGAAATATTGTTTGTTTTTTTTGTAATTAAGCGGTCTTAAATTTAAGTCGGTACTTATAGTAATGACTAAATGAGAAAATGGCTAATGGATAACGCTAAGGCCTAAAAAAAAAAAAAAAAAAAAAAAAAAAAAAAAAAAAAAAAAAAAAAAAAAAAAAAAAAAAAAAAAAAAAAAAAAAAAAAAAAAAAAAAAAAAAAAAAAAAAAAAAAAAAAAAAAAAAAAAATGATATAGATTATATGAATAAAAATGATCTGGTCATTAAAATTAACTTCTTAAATTGTAACAAACATTATACAGGTGAAATGAAGCAAAATTTATATTAAATAGTAAATAAACATAAAAATGACTGTAAAAAAATAAGTAAAACGGATAGAAACAAAACATCACTCTTAGACTATACACAAAAGTTAGAGTATAATTTTCATTTAGAAAATGTACAAATACTAAATTATGAAAAAAAAAAATTCATAACAGAAAAATTAAAGAAGCATTCTATATAAATATATATTTTTATTGAAATAAATGTACAATCTGCCTCAGGAAAGGGCAATAGGTACAGAGATAATAATGAATTTATTCATACCATATATACGAATACACACACACACAATTCAAAATAATAAATCATACAAATCAAATAAATAATCATCATAACAATAAAAATTATAATTACTTACAATTATCAATAATAAAATGGAATTTAAATTAAAAAAGAAATAAAAAATTAATATTTACATAACATAGAAACAGAACTACATATTAGATTTGATGGTTATGTATTTACAATTTTTGTTTTATTCTTCAAACCCGAAACACAACATCGCCAATCCGTTCTGTAATCCTTGTTGACTGGGTTGTTCTAATAACTGATGCTTATTAACTTACAATTTCATTTTCATTATCTTATATATAAAATTCTCGTGTCACAATGTTAGTTACCATACACCTCCGAAATGGCTATAACGATTTTTACCAAATTTTATATTTATACATAATTTTAGATTTTAGATTTTTACCAAATTTTATATTTATACAAAATTTTTAAGCAGAGCGCACACTAAGACAGGCATGCAATGACGGGAACATGACAGGACGTTTATACCCTTTGCCTATGCCTGTTCCGCACTAAGACAGGACGGGAGGCAGGTCCCGTCCCCCCACCACTCCATAGTTTCACAGATTTTCTAGGTTTCCCCAAGGCCCTAGCTCAAAGGATGAATGGGAGAGAGCATGCACAGCTTCGAGGAAGACGTGGTGGGAGAGCCAAGCACAGGAAGTTTTCGCTCAAAAAGCGGTATCGGTACGGCATGGAATTTTTTAGTTAGATGTATCATTGTATCAGCCCAATGGTTGTTTCGGTCCACGCGTGCACAAATCAATCAGTCTTGTGCGTTGCCACATTGTTCTATAATGGCGCTTGGTAAGGATGAGGTCTAAAAGGTTTTGGGGTAATAAGTATTTTTTAGGGGTGTTATTCGTTAAAGATGCTGTCCAAGCGGCTTGCTGGATTTTGGTAGTGAAGGAGTGAACAGAATCATCCAAGTTTTCCAGTGTTTTTAAGGAAACTCTGAGGTCAATTTGGTCGGTCAGGATTTGTTGGAAGAGCTTCCAGTTTACTGGACTTCTGATAAATGAAAGGAAGGGTGATTTAGGAATCGGTGATACGGATAGGCTTAAGATTAATGGGCTATGGTCTAATGATAGGTCGTCTAGGTGATTAATGATTAAGTAGATCTAGGCCTTTGTGGATAAAAAAGTCAAGGAGATCAGGATTACGATTAGGATCGGTAGGCCAATATGTGGGAGAATCGGGAAAGAGGATTTTGCAAGGACAAGAATTTAGTGCAGACAGCAGTGTTCGCACACGGGAGTTGGTTGTTCTGGCTCCCCATTGCTGGTGTACTAGGATACAGAAATGGGTATGTTTGGAGGGGAATACGCTGACACAATAGTTAAAGGAAAGAAAGGTGTTTGGATTTTTACAGCAGTGGATTGAAGGAAATCATGAACTGGTAAGGGAAATAGGTAGTGAGCGGGGGATTGGTGTATGATGACAGCGGATCCAGCATGAGCTGTTCCATCTGGATGGTCAGTCCAATATATTTCGTACTGAGGTATGTTAAGTAGTCGTTTGTTGGTTAGTCTTGTTTCGGTAATCAAGGCTACGTCGATCTGTCTTTCGTGTAATAAAGTAGTTAGTTTGTGAGTATGGTTTCGAACACCATTTGCGTTCCATAGGAGGATCGTAAGGGTCTTAAATAATGACATTTAGGGATTTCTAGGTGGTAGTATTACAAAATGTGATAGAGCAGTAGAAAGTAGGATTATTAAAGGGGTAAATTTGAACTCTGTGAGGAATGACGAGTGTATGTTAGTAAGGTCAGAGGAATTTGGAGATGGAGGGATGTATGGAATGTAATTTGGGTTGGTGGTAAAGGTATTTTGCTTTGAATGAGTAACGGAAGGATATGGAGTTTGGGGTTAATAAGAGGCAGGTTCAGTTTGCTGCAGTGCCTGAGGATGTTCTTGATTCTGGGCCTGTTAACATTTCTGTAAAGGTCATTGCTGTGTTAACTTTTTTGGATGGCTCTTCCCTTCTAGAGGTTGTCTGGATTCTTGATTTCATTATTATAAATGTTTATAAAACAATAAAATAAATCGCATGCTAATATAGCGCTCATATAAATATTATAAAGGCAAAAAACAAAGAGAAAGAAAAAAATATATATAGATATATAGGTTTACGTATGGGAATACGTAATAATCTGAGGCAAGCGCCAGTAGCACCTTCCCTGACAGCGACTGGCAAGGCAATGGCTCAGCGTTGGTGGGGGTACTGCTAGTAGATAAGATGGCCACAGTACACGCCAGTCTCATGCAACTCGTAAACACAATAGGCTCTTATAGAAAAAAAACAAAAAAAAACGAGCAGTAGCAAGCAAAGTAACAAATTTCTATTTTGTATGCCCATAAGTTTTAGATATTTTCGAATTTCGCTATGCATCTAAATGAAAATAACCATAAATTTAATAAAAACTCGGGAGTAAAAGTAATAAATAATCATCAATAAATCAAGTAGAAAATAACCTAAAATTAAATATTTATGAATCATTAGAAATAATAAAATCGAATAAAACTGATCCAGATGAGTATTTCCAATAGCTTCATTTTAAATTTGTTTCCAAAAGGAATAGAAAAATCCAATGGAAACCCTACAAATTTAACCTACCTGCCCCTTCCCCTTTCCACGATGGATATATTTCAGATATCTCTTAGATCACCTATTGTGTATATAATCCATGTAATATAGTACTGATGTATTGAAAATTTTGAATGTTTTAGAACTGAAGATGAATGTTTAGCATTCGAAACTAGTATTCTAATAAAATAATCCCAATAGAAGTGGCAATTAATTCACCAATCCTAGTTGTATTGATCCTTCTATAGCATCATACCTCATGTGATTTATTAATTTCATTTTTATTTCTTCTCAACTTTTTTTTAGAAACAAGCTATATGCTTTTAGACGCTCAATTTTCAAACTCACACTCCCCTCTTTCATTCCCTAGAATCGAGTACCAATCTCAGTTCCCCTTGCGTCCTCTTATACAAATAGAAGGATATTTAAGAAAAACAAAACCAAATGCTGATGCTAACTAAATAAGTATGTTGTTTTAGATAATATCCTTCACAAATCTGTTTTTGAATTGTTTTTATTCAATTTCTCGGTTGGCACAGGGCTTACTAATTTTAAAATAATATGTAATATAGCTTTTATGATAATATTGTGTTGTTGTCAGATGATTGTAGTAATTAAAGATTTAAATAATATCCTATTTATTAAATAATCCCATGTAAAAAACTTTGTTTAATTTAATTTTACTGGTATGCACAACTGTATACAATAAACACAATAAGCGGTAAAATGATCAGTATAACATATAACTTGTAAGGAAACTACTAATTAGTAGCACTTGTTAGCACGTTGGAAGGTTCCTAGGCTTATTTTCAGACGCTCGGAGGGTTATCGGATATTGAGTGGAAAGGTGACTAGTGGATTCCTGTAGGTATAGAGCTTGTCATGGAAGGATAGGGATCTGGTTTGGGCCAATTCAATGAGATATAGGACGTTTACATCATTACGGATAAGTTTATTTGGGACATAATAAGATGCATTGTGGATTTTTTCGAAGGATGTTGGATTGCATGAATGGGATACGTGAAGAATAAAAAGGTTTAAATGTAATCCTAATAAAAAAACAAAACATATATTTATATAGAACTGTCTTTATTTGTTTAATCCTTCAAGTCGCCTCTCAGATGAATTACGCAAACTACTATCAACTATTTGAGAAACAGAAATGCTACCGGAAGAATGGAAGAAGTCCTCATTGTCCCTATATTTAATAGAAAAGGAGATGCAATGTGAGGCATTGATTCCTTCTCTTTGGCTCTATGTAATCGCAGCGCGCCACACATGTAGAGACAACTTGGGGACTACCATGGTGGATTTAGAATAAATCGATCTATGATTGATCAGATATTCACTCTTAGACAGACTGTAGAAAAAATGAAAGAGTAAAATAACTCGCTTTGGATTCTGTTCATTGACTTAAAGGTGGCACACGATAAAGAGGTTAGGAAAGAGCTCTACAATGCCATGCAAGAACTGTTCATAAACAATGAAGGACACTGTCAGCAGAGTTAAGGTGAAGAGAAACATTTGGTGACTCATTCGAAGTTTGCTTGGGCCTTAGGCAAGGGGAATCTGTTACCCCGCTCATTTTTAATATTGTCTAGAAGATCAACCTAAGCAGAGCCGGACTGAAAAAATATTTCACAAATTACTCAGATACTCGCTTACGGGGACGATGTGGTCATTGCAGGGCGATCGCTTCTGTGATTGATTCGCTTCGTATGAGCTGTGAAGAAAAGTTCTGCAGGTTGGAAAGTGAAGCACAAAGAAATGGGGCTTTGTGTCAATAAAAGGAAAACCAACGTCCGTGCGCTGAGAAAGAAGAAGCTTTCCCATCCACCTCAACACTACGTCGCACAGTGGAACGAATCAACGAATTTGTTGGACATTGGACCAATTCTCTAATAACTAAATTTGTCTTTTATTTGGATCTTAAATTATACTTTATACTTCTTTTCAACAAAATCCATAGATAAATTAATGTTAAAATCAAATCTTATAGGAAAAATTCTGCATTGAAATATATATTTTTTTTTAAACTCATATTTTAAAAAAAATCCATTGTTTGAGGTAATGCTTTAAATTAACCGTGCAACTACTGGAAAACAACTTATCCATAATAAGATATTTTAGGCAAATAAAACTCGGGATTATTTCAAACGTCTGGGATTTTTCGATGAAAACTAGGAGAAAAAACTCAAATGTAAATTGCGAAAATCGCCTAAAATCGCCCAAAAAAACTACCTTCACAGTAAATAACTAGAATGCTTGAAGTTTTTTTTCCATTAGTTGGATTTTGCTCTAAGGTGCTCTTTTCCGGGAAAATGATTTTTTTCTTTTCTTTTCTAGGTCTTGAGAATTAATTTTAAATGATTTCTGTTGATATTGGCGCTACTTTTCGCAAGTTTTCTTTTGTTTACCTACTTTTGTCTTTTGTTTGTCTGTTTACATTCATTTGTCCTCATATAAAATGCTCAGTTTGTGTGTGTTATTTTAACGACATAGGTGCAATGGTTCCTAAAACAAATTTTCAAGTTTTTCAATTTTTCCAATTTAATCATATAAGTTTTAAAGATTATGACCTGGCATTGGAAACATGGATTAATTCGTTTGGACTGGAACAAATTTCAAATACCGCAAAGTTCTGCTTACGGGAAAAATTAAGAAAATTCAGTAGTAGTTTGAACTCTCGCTGGATTTCGTCCCATAGGAAGATCAATAGTTTTTTGGAGAAGCATGAAAACTGGTTGAATTTGGATTTCATTGTTCCTGAAGATGTTATCCAGAACCTACCTTCATCATCATCATCAACAAGCGCAAGTATACCATCTTGTTCTCAATCATTCGAGCAATTATCTGATAGACAAAGACGGAGAAAAACGGAAAGTTTTAGAAAATGTTCAGAGGATATGTTCGCTTTTGTCATGAAAAAAAGGTTCAAATCTGATGACGTAGATTACATTGTTAATTTTATTAGGGAGCATCCAGAACATGTACTAAGTGTCAAAAAATTTTGTGAAAACCTTTTAAATCCAAAGGACCAAGAGAACGAAAAGGCATTAGGATATACATCACTTTACCCCAGCTACTATCAGATCCAAAAATTAAAAAAAGATTGTTATCCCCCAGAAGAATCCATATCGGTTAGTGACACTGGAGCTAATATCGTATTGCAAAATTTACTTGACCATACTTCTTCTCGGATTTTACAAGCCGTGGGTGGTGAAATAGGGAATGATAACTTTCGTAGTTTAACGTTAAACATTAAGTGGGGATGTGATGGGGCGGGTAACCAATCACAATATATAAACAACGTTATTCTTCATCTGAAACTTTCAGCGAAGATTCGGTCATTTTGATTGCCTGTTTAGTACCGATTAATTTGATAAATTCAGAGAATTGTCAAATAGTCTGGCAAAATGAATGTCCGTCATCGACCAGATTTTGTAGGCCTATCTCATTTAATTATACGAAAGAAACAGATGAAACTGTAAAGTCTTTAGTTCGAGACATTCAGAAACAAATTGATAATTTACTTCCCTATATAAATGACAAAATCTCTATCAATTATAGAATGTTATTAACTATGGTTGATGGCAAAATATGTAATATTTTAACTGAAACTTCTTCAGCTATGAGGTGTTTTTTGTGCAATGCAACACCTAAAGAAATGAACAATTTAAAAATTATTACAAACAAGGAAATAGTTAATGATGAGTATTACTCATTTGGCTTGTCCCCTTTGCATTGTTTGATCAGGTGTTTTGAGTGCTTAATTCACATCTCTTACCGATTAGATTTCAAGTCCTGGAGTGCAAAAACAACAGAGCAAAAGGAGTTACTGGCAAGGAAAGAAAATCAAGTTCAACATGATTTTAAAATTCAGTTAGGACTTTGTGTAGACCACGTAAGACAAGGTTTTGGTACAAGCAATGATGGAAATACTGCAAGGAAATTTTTTGCCTCCCCAGAAACTTCATCAGCTATAACAGGGGTTGACGAAAATCTAATTAGACGCTTTACAATAATATTACAAGCTATTTCTTCTGGGTCAATTATAAAACTTGATAACTTTGAAGCCTACACGAAAGAGACAGCACGGTTATATGTATCTCTGTATGGCTGGTATCATATGCCAGTCACCGTGCACAAACTGCTCGTGCACGGAACACTGATAGCCAAAAATGCTATAATACCTATAGGACAATTGTCAGAAGATGATCAAGAAGCGAATCACAAGTTATTCCGAAATTTCAGACTGTTTCATGCCAGAAAATCATCGAGGCAATCAAACAATCGAGATGTTTTAAATAATTTATTAATAAATTCGGATCCCTTAATTTCGACTCTTAGACCGAGAATAATAAACATTAAACGTGATTTATTACCAGAAGCACAATCACTTATTGTTACTTAGAATATAGAAAAAAGAATCTTAATTAAAATTATGTTGTTTAGTTCTGAGAGTAGAGTTTAATTAACTAGTAGAGTTTAATTCTGATCGTTATTTAAATAAACAATTGTATATAGGCACCTACATATATTATAATTTTGATGTATCAATTAGTCCTAGGATATTAACTGACAAAAGTAATTATCAATTGTTATATTATTTTTTTTTAATAATTAAATATTTTAGTTTGTTACGTTTTATTTTGTAATTTTATTTAATACATGTGTATTTATCATTCCATAGAATATTTTATTGCATATATTCTCGTAGTATATAGGTACAATAAATGGTAAGTAAATGATGATCAATTATCCAACATCGAAATATCAAATCAGGAATTCTTACATGTTTCCACTTACGATCTGATCATGATTAGCATATCATTTAATAGTCCATTCAAAAAGCTTTAAAACGGTACCAATAGCATTATTCTAGGAGAAGCAGAAGCGGATATATTATCGAATGTCCATTCCGCCCTAACGTTCGTTCCACTGTGCGTCGTAGGAAACCATACTTTGGAACGTCTTGAGCTTTACATACCTTGGTTCAATAATAAATGATACCCACAGCTAAGATGAGGATATATCGACTTGGATAATGGCTGCCAAATGATCTTATTATTCCCTAGCGAGCCTATTGAAAAGTAAATTCCTAGGTCGTGCAGCCAAATTTTGGCTATCTGAAACTCTTATTAGGCCAGTTGGTGCGTAAGCTTCCGAAACTGGGACGCTTATAATAATAATAATAAAGTTTCGAAATTTTAAATAAATATGAATTCTTACAATATTTTATTAAATGGGACATACCTCTCAAGAATTTATTTAAAATCACATCGCATATATACCCTCCTCGAATGCAAGACGTAATGAACGCAAGGGGTGGATATAAACCTATAATTTATAATCTCTCGGTAATATTGATTAAATACTACTGTATTATATTTAATTAATGACCCATATACATTTTATATGCCCTGGCTAAAATACATGGGTCATAAACTCTTCAAAAAGAATGAAACTTTTTTTTTTATAGAACCTTTATTGAGTAATTATTACAATCTTCCACAAATGTGGGCAATAGGTAATATAGATGGCATATGATTACATTCACACATTATGTACAAAGAGAAAAATAAAAAATAAAAATATTTTCTTAGAAAAAAAAACAAAACCGACTTCAAGATTAAACCTACATAAACAAACTTGAACTAAAAAATAATATTTTAATTGTTGCTTCGAAACAAAGACCATTAAAAGACAATCAACGAAATTATCGATACTTATATACCTATTCATCCAATTCACCATTGTTCCCACCATCTTCAAGCTGATGACTTCCAAATTTACTTCTCCTTTCCTTCATCCGAAATGTCAGCTGCGTTTGCCAAATTCAGGAAGACCTAGACGAAACCTGTGCCTGGGCAAATCTGAACAAATTAACATTAAACACAGCTAAAACTCAAGCAATTGCCATAGGATCACATTCCCTTCTCCATTCGAATGCCAACTTTCCCACATTATTCCTTAATGGTCATCTAATAACTTTCCATTCCTCTGTTAAAAATTTAGGCTTAACCATTGATCAAACCCTCTCCTGGAAATCCCATATTGCACAAATCTCCCGAAGGTCAATCGGTATCCTAAAACAATTTCACCGCTCTCGTCACCTCCTTCCCCTACCCAAACGCCAACTTCTAGTATCCTCCCTTATCTTCCCCCAATTTGACTATGGTTGCGTGATATATGGTGGGCTCTCGACGGTTCTTGAAGACAGATTAAAACCCATCATGAATTGCTTCATCAGGTTTGTCTTCGGAACATCGAGACGTTCCCATGTTTCGCATCTCTACACTGATTTAAATTGGCTTTTCCCCCATCTTCCGCAGAAAGTACTTCCTAGGCTCCTATCTATTCCAAGTTATCAACACCCGTCACCCTCCCTTTATTTACAGTAACCTGAAATTCAAATCTGCTATCAAATCACTGCATACAAGATCTCGTCTTTCCGATCTCTATACTCCATCCCACAGAAGTACTGCATTCCAACGTTCCTTCCTTGTCCAATCCTCTACACTTTGGAATTCCCCCCCCTGTATCCGCAATGCTTCTTCCCTTGGAACGTTCAAAACACTACTCTTTCACCATCTTCTTTCCCTCCAACCCGTCGCTCTGTAATTATAAGCATGTATGTACTATGTATGTAATCGTCTAATTTATTTACTAAGACCGTCAGACATAAAACATTAGCCAAAATTATAGTTTGACTATGATGGTGTTTTGATTTGCTATCTTTTATTTTTCTTTAAGCTTCTGTTTGTTTTTTTTCTCTTCTGCAATTTTGTTTATAATAATAATAATAATAAGCTTTATTGGCATCTATAAAGACAAAAGCCTCTCCCATAGGAGGAATTTAGAAGTCGGCTACAGCCAACGGAACAGAAAATTATATATACAAATGAAAACAAAAACAAATAAAAAACCACAATCAAACAAACAGAAACCCTACAAATCAGAACAAGAAACTAAATATTGTTGATAACCTTCTTCCACCTGATTCTGTCCCTCGCCACACGCCACCAGTTGTCTCCTACATACTGTGTAATTTCGTCCCTCCACCTAAGATGCGGGCGACTCCTTTTCCTGCTGTCTTCTCTCGGGATCCACTCGGTACATGCCTTGGACCATCTTTCGTCCTTCTTCCTTGCCAAATGCCCTGCCCAATTCCATTTCAGTCGGCGAGCTTCGACCGTTAAGCTTTTAACATTAGCTTTGCGAAGAATACATGCATTTTTAACATTATCTTTCTTCGTAATTGCCATTAGACTCCTTAGAAGCTTCATTTGCATGGAATTTAATCTACATTCATGTTTTTTGGTTAATGTCTAAGTTTGGGCCCCGTAGAGAACCGTAGGGTACACACATGTAGTAAGGACCTTGGTTTTAAGTGCTATTGCTAGGTTGCTTTTAAAAATGTTTTTGAGTGACCAATATTTACACCAACCGAGCTTGATTCTTCTATCTATTTCTTTATTCATTTTTTCCTGGAATTTAATAGTTTGTCCTAAATAAATGTACTCTTTTACATACTCTATCTGGTTATTATTTGAATATATTGGAATTTCAATGGAATTGGTCATTATTTTCGTTTTTGCTGTGTTTATGACCAGTCCATACTTTTTGCTGGTTTCTACTATGTCTCCTATCATTCCCTTTAGACCATTGATGTTCGGTGATAGTAGGCATATATCATCAGCAAATCTTAAGTTATTTAACATTTTCCCATTGATTGATATTCCCAGATTCTCCCAATTTAGTTCTTTAAACAATTTATTTAGGACACAATTGAACAGAATTGGTGATAGGGGGCACCCTTGCTTCACTCCTCGTTCAATCTCAAAATAATCGCCTTCCTTGTCTAAAGCTATAAATGCTTTTCCTTTCCTATATAATTCAATTATTATATAAATGTAAGGTTTGTCTATACCGCAATCATGTAGTGCTTCCCAGATATATTTATGCCTAATAGAGTCAAATGCCTTGGCATAATCGATAAAACATAGGTAGATTTGCCTGTCATACTCAATACTTTTCTCGATGATCTGATTAATACATTGGAGTTGATCTATGGTACTAAATGAGGGACGAAAGCCAGCTTGTTCTATATCATGATCCTGGTAAATAATGTTTATTATTCTGTTTTTTATTATGTTGCAAAATAGTTTGTAAAAGCTTTGTGTTAGTGAAATAGGGCGAAAGTTTTCCAAATTATCTTTTTTTCCTTTTTTATGAAGAGCGATTATTTTGCTAACCTTCCACTCACGTGGAACTATCTTTTCATTGATTATTTTGTTAAAGATTATACTTAGAGGTTGGATCAATTCTTCTTTTCCTTCGATAATAGTCTCGTTTGGTATACCATCACTACCTGCGGCCTTTTTCTTTTTAAAGGATTTAATAGCCTATTCTATCTCTTCTTCCTCTCTCCTTGTTTTCCTGCACTATTTTTGGGTGATTTTCGGCTTTTGTTCTAGTATCATCTCTATACAAGTTCTTGTAGTATTCCGTTATCTCACGTACTATTTCTTGTCTGTTTGTTTTAGAGATTCCTTTTGTTGTGTCTATCCTGTTAATAAGTGTTTTATTAAAAAAAGCAGTTTGAAGTTTAATTTCTTATATGGATCCTGTGCTCGATAAACAATCATTGATTATTCTTTCATTATATTGCTAAAGATCAAGAGAGTTTTTTTTTCTAACTATTCTGCGAATCTCGGCATGTTCAACCTTTTGTTCAAGTGATTTGTTAGTAATTCTATTTAGTCGTTCTCTTTCCTCTATTAGTTTCCGGGTTTCTTCAGAAAGTTTCTTGCTTCGTTTGTCCCTTGTTTCTTGAGTGTCAGTTTTCTGTTCATATGAGTCCCTAATAAGTTTCAATAGATTGGAGTATAAATTTTCCATATAGTCATCTTTGTCAAAATATATTTCCTTCTTTCTTCTGTTTAAATTTTCAAGATAGTTTTCAGGAATTGTTGTCTTGAAAGGTGCTCTAGAACCTTCAAAAATTTTTCTACTATATATTTTCATTTGTCCCATAACAAGTCGGTGATCGGAATCAAATTTGACTTCCGCCTTAGGATACACAAAATTCATGCCTATATTCTGTTTTGCCAGAATATAGTCAATTTCATGTTTTTCTAGATTTGGGGCTTTCCATGTCCATTTTTTCTCTAATTTTGCTTTATAAAAAGTGTTCAGAATCTTAAATTGATGTTTAACCGCAAATTCTACAAGTTTACGCCTCTATCGTTTCTCTTCCCTATTCCGTACTCTCCTATCGCTGAGTAGTCTCCTGATTCCTTTACCCCAACTTTAGAATTGAAATCGCCAAGCAAGACTTCTTTAAAGTTATTATGATCTTCTTCAAGGAAACGTTCCAAAGTTTCATAAAATTCCTCAATTTCTTTATTTGTAGATCCTGTGGTTGGTGCATGGACTTGAAGAAAAGTAATATTTCTACAACTTAACTTAAGTATAAGTTTAGCAATTCTAGGGGACATAGGTTAAAAGTCAATAATATTTTGTTTCAATTTTTTGTTAAAGATGAAACCCGTCCCGTAATTGCTTTTAACCGCTTCTGAATGCATTAATATATTTCTTTCCTTAGTTTCTGCTAGTGTCTCGTAGTTTCTTCTGATTTCCGAGAGGCCTAAGAGATCCCACTTTATTTCTTTTAAAGATTCTTCAAGTTCCAACAGTCTTTCTTCCGTTTTAAGAGTTCTGGTGTTAAGGGTTCCCAGGTAGAATATTCTGTTTATCTGATGTTTTTGCTATTGTGAGTTATTATGCTTATGCACATTTTTACTATCTGTATTTTTTTTACTTTCTGTCACTGCTTTTTCATGGTTTATATCTTTATTTGTGTCTTTATTGCTATTATTTGGACTATCCGAATCGTATTCTAGGTTTAGATTTTGTTGTAGTAAGATATCATTTTTTTGATTTTGTTTTTTCCTGAAGACTTTTGGTCTGTTTTTATTGTTTCTTTATTAAAAAGCCTATCTAAACTACATGTTCTTGTGTTTTTAGAACTTCTATCCCTTTTTCTTGTAACATTTTCATTTGGAGAATTTTCCTCCCTGCTTCTTTTCTTCCCTATTGCTTCTTTTTCATTAATTAAATCCTCTAAAGTGTACATCTTCCCATTTACGATCAATTTATCATTTCTAATAATAGCTTTAATCCCTTTTTCTTTCTTTTCAAGAAGAAACGGAAATAGCTTTGCCTTGATCTCCCTGGTTTCTTTCGAAAAGTCTTCCTTAATAATAATATTTTTGTAATTTTCACTATTTAGAAGGTTTTTCTTCACTCTAAGAATATCTTTTATCAAATATATTGAAGAAAACTTAACGACAGTGATATTTGCTTTGACAATGGTAAAAATATTAACTATATCATACTTCCGTATTTCACTATTTAGGAAATAAATTATATCAAATATTTCTTTTTTTATTTCAAAATTGGAATGGGCCGTTACATTAAAAAATAGTAGGTTATATTTTCTTTCTTGATTTAATTTGTTTTCCAGTTTATTAACTTTTATTTTCAAATCATCTATTTATTTCGTTATATTTTTATTATTTCTATCTATTTTTTCTTCAATTACATTGAGTTTGTCAAGTTTTTCTAAGATTTCATTAATTTTCTGTAACTCCATTTTAAGTTTGTTTATCAACTAAACACAGCTGTTGCCCTTGAATGAAATGTTTACACACAGTGTGAGAGCTATAGTGGGGCACCAGGTAGGCTTATAGATAAGGAAAACCAGTTAAGTAAATGATTTAATTTACCTTGGCTATATCTCTATCCCGGGTGATCCAATTTTCATCAAATTTCATATATCTGCACTAAGCACCAATGTTATTAATCGCTCAAAAAATCAAAGCAATTGCTTGACTTTGACCACTTTAATAGCACATTAACACAGAGCCGATCTTTACACAACGGTGACTGCAGCCACCGTTGTTTACAATATTAACCTCTTTATTTGTACATTTATTTTTTCACTCTTTTTTTATTAATAGTTATTCTTTTTCTAGTTTTTCTCTGTATCTTTTTTCATACATATTTGTATTTAATTTTACCTATGTTGTTTTATTTTTAACAGCCTCTCGGCCAGTTATGATCTTACTTTGTATTATTTAATGTTATTCTTAAGGGACTTTGTCCCAGAATAAAGTTTTCTTTCTATTCTATTCTATTCTATTTACAATTTATGATCAGTTATTTTTAGAGTCGGTGCCAGCCAAGAAGGGCAGTTTAATGTTGCCTTAAAAATAAACTTTCGAATAGCCGGAGACAGTGGTGTGGCGGTGATGAAACGGTGGGAGCATCTTTACAATTACGATTTCTTTTCAAATTCTTTTTGTTTTGGTTGGCACCGACTCCAAAAATAACTGATCATAAATTGTGAATATGAATATAAGTATCGATATTTTCGTTGATTGTCATTTAATGGTTTTTGTTTCGAAGCAGCAATTAAAACATTATTTTTTTATTTTTTAGTTCAAGTTTGTTTATGTAGGCTTAATCTTGAAGTCGGTTTTGTTTTTTTTCTAAAAATTATTTTTATTTTTTATTATTTAGTGGTGAGTGTATTTTTGTTTATACAGTCAATTCTCGATCTTCAAGCTACCCTGAAAAATAGTTCGACTCACTGAGCAAAGAATTATCGAGGTTATCATTCCACTGATCTGCATGTAAATGGGAAAATTGAACACAAAATTGTAGTTTAAATCATTACGTACATTTTCATTAATAGGAATGTTGTTTATATATACATATAAAATCATTGATTCAAAAAGTTAAACACCCGGTACCAATTTATCATATAACTTTCGACTGAACCGCGCTTTTTTCTGAGGGTGCCTAAAAGTTGACTTACCGCCTTCCACTAGTGGCGATCTTTTCTTTATTCTTTAGGATGGTTGAAAGAGAACTACGCGGAATTCGGAATTCACTAGCAACAAACGCCCAACTTCTTTCTCATTTCTCCACTTTGCAAATCAATTTTAACTTTTCGTTAATTGAAAGAATTTACAATAGACACTGTAAAATTATTCACTCGAATAAGTGAATAACTAATAATAAGTGACTGGTGTAACTATGAACTGGAAAGATAAACAATGACGGGAAACCGGTATATAAATTACACATGAAATTCTTTTAATTTGAGTTCGAGTTATAGAGGCGATGACTTCTAATAGTTCATTGAGAAGGCTGTGGATTTTCATGCTGTTGTGTTTTGTGCAATTGAATCTAGTATTTGGTGTTTTGTTTATTTCGTTTCTTTTATTTTATGTTAATTCATTGTTCGCTATTATTGTTTACAACAAAGTTTGAAGTTCCAATAACTTTAGAACATATTTTTGTTGTTTTAAGCGAATATTAGTGAAAGTAGGTCAAACTGTTAAGGTTAGGTTATACTAGATTTGAGATTTCTAGAGATTAGCCTTTCAGAAAATGGAGGAGGAGCCTCCTGGATGTACAGTCCTTAAGGACCCACGCCCATCCGCAAAAAGACCTAGGAATGGGTCTGATGTTGAAGAAGAAAATGAAGAAATTTATAGTGGTGGCTGTTTGAATGAAGCAAAGAAAATTCAGGAGAGCTTACGTAAATTCATTCGAGATTTTGATAAAAAGATGAACAACGTAACTAGAAAACATATCAATGGAGAAATTGATCGATTAATCGGTATATTGGAAACCTTAAACTCCAAGGTCAAGCAAAGTGAAGACAAAAAGAACGAAGATTCAGTCTCGTCGCTTGTCCAAAGAGTGGTGAAGGAAACATTGGAGTCTCCCATAGTAGTCGATACAATAATAAGCAAAATCATGGAAAGGTCGCATCCAAAGGTTATTCACAGCCATTCAGGGGTAAACATAGCAACCTCCGGCCCTCAATTTGCCAAGGCCGAATCCTCTGAAGGGAAGCTAATGTCGACTAATGAAGATGCAAATTTAAAGGAAGCTGAAACTTTTGAGATATACAAGAGCAAAAGAAATAGGAGAAAGGCAAAATCGCAAGAAAAGAAAACTAATGAAGAACGGAGCGAAACTGAGGACAAAATTGTTGAGATTTCTCCAAATGATAAATCTACACCAAAGAAACCTAAGACGTTGGCAGATATTGTTAAATCGCTGCCATTAAAGCCGTCCCTGACGTCAAGGCCAGCATACTTAACAATCAGCGGCTCTGGAAAAAGCCCAGTGGATATCATAAATGGGCTCCCGTCGCCCACAAATATAGGTGTAAACGCTTCTATAGTTAGAGCGACCAAGGCGGGCTCGATTCTAGTTCGGTTAGAAGAAGAATCCCATGCAACTAAAGTCATTGGATGGCAGGAGCTGCGCCAAAATGGGCTACATGCTAAGCTAGCACTGAGGAAAAAAAAACCTAAACTTGAAGTGAGGGGTGTGCCTCACGCATGGAACTCAGCAGACCTAGTTAGGTTTCTGTGGCAAAGAATACCTGAAAAATCGGTTCCAACTCTCCTTGTTATTGAAGATCTTCGCCCACTATTTGCTTCAGTCGCCAGGAACGGCTTAACTAAGAACTGGGTATTGGAAGTGCACCCAATGATCCGTTTTCAGCTGTTGGAAATAGGAAGTCTAGATGGAGGATGGTGGTCCATGACTTTTAAGGATTACCTGGATGCCCCTCGCTGCACCAAGTGCCAGGGCTATGAACACACCAAGGCCACTTGCACTGCAAACTCAGTGGTTTGCATTTGGTGCGCAGGAAGTGGCCATCTAATGAAAGAATGTCCAAAGAAGAAAGTATTGGCCGACCCAACCTGCATTAATTGTAAAGTCCTGGAATTCAGTCTAGTGCAGGATATGCCAGATTTTCACGATATTGACAAGGGTTACGTAACTCGAAGGAATGACTGGAGCGTCTTCAAATGCATGCTGGAGGGAGAAATTGCCGCCGACGAAGAATGGGAATCGGTGGAAATGGAATGTGCTGACGATCTGGACTATAGAGTCTCTAAAATAACTAATACAATTCTTGACGCAGCTGAAAATTCTCTCCAACGGCGAAAGGCCAGAGCTCGACTAGTTCCATGGTGGACACCGGCCTTAACAACAATGAAGAGGGAAGTCTACAAGGCACGAAGGTTGTACCAGCGATGCAGATATGAAGAGAGGCGTATTGCACTTCGTAATCAGTACAAGGCCAAAGCTGAAGAATATCGAAACGAAGTGCGTTTACAAAAGCGGAGGTCCTGGGATGAATTCATTGTCGAAGAATCAAAGAAGAATCCATGGGGAATTCCATACAGAGTTGCTCTAGGAAAACTAACTCCTTTGCAAACATTAGCAGCCCTCAAGCATGTAGATGTTCAGGCGACTACCCTCGAAGAAGCAGCGACCATTTTTATTGAGGCTACATATCCTAAAGATGATCCGTCGGAAGATAATGAAGAGGAAGAATTAGTTAGACGCACAACTACTTACCCACCTGGAACAGACTTCTGCCCTCCATGGGATATTTACGATCTTCGTATTGCTGTTGATAGGCAGAAAACCGGTCGTGCCCCGGGGCTCGATTCTATAGACGCTGCGATCTTGAAAAATAGTATCCCCTATATGGAAGATATATTATTAGGAATTTTCAATGACTGCCTAGATAGGGGGTATTTTCCGAGAAGCTGGAAGGTGGCAGATTTGAGACTACTCTACAAGGGAGGGAACAAGGATAAGCAGCTTCCTAAGTCGTATAGACCTATATGTCTTCTTCCCGTGATGAGTAAGGTACTGGAGAATCTTATTATGATAAGACTACAGCCGATACTTAGAAAGGCAAGCCATCCACGGCAATTTGGCTCTACAAAAGGTAAGGGAACTACAGATGCTATACTCAGAATTCGCGCCGATGTCGAACAGAGGAATGAACGGTATGTTATGTTGTTGCTCTTTGATATATCCTCTGCCTTTGACAGCGTTTGGTGGCCACGTGTACTCCAACAACTACAGAAATACGAAGCCCCCAGTAACTTATATACTCTCATAAGCAGCTACCTTCAGAACAGGACTGTAAAGGTCCGAGGAAGTTCTTATGAGAAAGAAGCTTCTATAGAGAGGGGATGCCCACAAGGATCAGTTCTTGGCCCAGCTTTATGGAAGCTGGTTTTTGATGAAATACTGGGTGTGCTCGAGGAACAGCATTTCTCTGCCACGGCCTACGTCGACGATTTAGCTGCTATAGTGGCCTCCAACAGTAGGTCTGGAATAAAAGAAGAGGCACAACGGTGCGCCACCCTGGTAGGACAATGGTGAAAAGTAAGAAGCTGAGAATGGCAGTTTCAAAGACACAGGCTATTCTACTTAGAGGAAAAACGGATAGGGCACATCCTATAAACATATGTATAGAAGGCATCAGAATCCGTCCCAGTGAGGAAGTCACCTATCTGGGAATAAGAATCGGAAGAGGATTTAATGGACCCCTCATTTGGAATACTTAAGAAATAGGGTGGCACTAGCCTTAAACGGTCTTAGCCGCGTCGGGGGTGCATTTTGGGGCCTTAGATACCCGGCTACGATGACGATATATAATGGAGTGATTTTGGGTATCCTAAGATACGCAACACCCGCCTGGTACCAGAACCTTTCACAGCGGCAAAAGAGCAGATTGGCAACCATCCAGCGAACGGCTCTGCTCAGGGTAACCAAGTCTTACAGGAGTGTGTCTCACGAGGCGGCACAAGTTTTAGCTGGAGGAATACCTATCGACCTCTTCTTACGAGAAGAAGTGTTGAAGGATAAGTTCAAGAGAGGGGACTCAGCTGGTCTTCCGGAGAACATACGAGCGAGAATCACAGAAGAACCCAGAAAATGGAAAAAGATTATCCGAGATCATTCTATAGATACGTGGAATCGGCGGTGGGTGGCAACTTCGAAAGGTGCTACCTTGAGAAAATACTTTCCCAGCGTTCAGGCACGTTTACATGCAACATGGGTAATCCCGGATTACTGGATATCGCAATTTCTCACAGGACATGGGGGTTTCCGGGCTAAACTCCATAGCCTTGGTGTAGACATAGATCCCTTATGTTCTAGATGTGGAATTCCAGAAACTGCTGAGCACATCATTATGAATTGCACAGCCTTTGAAGCTCTAAGGGTCAAACTACTGAGGGAAACCGGACTATATGTTCTCTCGGAGAATGATTTCCCTCAGCTGATCACAGAAGAAAACTACCCGCACTACAAAGCTTTTGTATACGGGTGGAAGACTGCGATTGGCTTATCCCATTTCAATCTCAGTAGAAGAGGACATATTCCTGGGAGGCCGCCTGACAGCGGAGGAGCTGAGGAAGAAGATGACAGCCTTGGAGCAGCCTAAGATTAGATTTCTCAGTTACCTTGATAAATTGTTATGGTGTTCATTACTATTATGTTTATTGTTATTATAGTTTTTGGTATCGTGGTTATTGTTATTGTAGTTATTGTTATTGTGTATATGTTGTATTTATATATTGTTTATATATTGTTATTGTGTATAATGTTACATTGTAATTATATGGATATGTTTTGATATTTTGGCAATATTAAAAGTTAGTATTGCCTAAACCTGTATTGCCTGAAGGCAAGGAAGGGCGAACAATAAATAAAAAAAATTCTAATAGTTCATTTCATAGAGGTGGTCCTAGAAGTTTTCTCTTTTAAACCCTTTTTTTAGTTCGACTTATTTACACAATTTTTAATGTTTTCTATCTGAAATCGTCTCTCTGAGGTGAAATTTAAGTGTAATGTACTTCCGACCGTAGATTTTGTTCAACTTATTTACGAATTAAGCTTATCGAAGTACGACACATCGATAGTTGACTGTATATATAAATTATTTTTGTTAATAATTTAGATTTAGTTACCATGGAGATTTTAGATTATCATAATTATAAATCTGTTTAAAATGAAGGTTAGATAACAGTGATTTTTATTAACTATTTTTTTGATTTTTCTTAAAAAGTGCTGAGTTGATTTCAAAATATTTTTTATAGGACCACCTCTGAAGTATGCCCTACCGATCTAAAAAAAAAAAAAAATCATCAAAATTAATTTAGAATTGACCGAGTAATCGCGTAACATACACTTAACTGTTTTTTTGATTTTTCTTAAAAAGTGATGTGTTGATTTCAAAATATTTTTGATGGGACCACCCCTGAAGTATGCCCTACCGATCTAAAAATCTAATAAATAAAACATAATAAATCCAATGAATAGTATATTATGTCTAGAATGCATATTTCCATTAATATAAATTTGACCTCAGAGGAGTTAACTGCTTTGAAGAGTAAGGAGAGAGGAATTGATGAACTTTAGTAGTGTGTGAAGGGATTTTTCCTTGGTATATTCCTCTTCCAAGCTATTAACACACATCACCTTTCTTTTATCCATAACATCCTACATTTCAAGTCCTCAATTCAATCACTTCATACAAGATCCCGTATCTCCGATCTCTACACTTCACCCTACAGAACGACTGCATTCCTACGTTCCTCTCTTGCCCGTTCCGCTATTCTTTGGAATTCTCCTCCTCCCTCCATTCGTGACGCACGTTCCCTTGGATTATTAAAACACACCTCTTCCACCACCTCATCTCCCTCCAGACGCATGCTATTTAATCATATGGATGCTGATATAACGAATGTCATATCAGCGTATTAAATAAAAAACTTTTTCAAATCTTCTTATGATAATGTTTTCACTGTTACTCAAATATTTTTTCTTTATCATTTCTGTCTGCTCCCTCTCAATAAATATTATTTTTTTCATACTTTACTATGCGTAAATTCAGAAACTTTATCTTTCAATTAACTTTGTATGTAATATTTTTTACTTTACTAAATGTATATATATGGTTTTGAGTGTATACATGTGTGTTTGTTTATATAAGTTAAGTTCTTCCAGAGTAAAAGCTCAAAAAAAAAAAAAGAACGAAGGGAAATTAGGGAGCTAAATGACTCACACAACTCCTAAACAAAGACTAACTTTATTGCTATCCAATGACTACTAAATGAATACTAACGGCAAGCGAATACTGACTGAACAATATTGAAATGGGAGGGTTTATATACAAATTATAATAATCGAGTGTAAGCAAGGAGCTGGAAAGCGGAAGGGGCTAACGGCTGGGCTATAACTCCTTCATCCTTTGATAAAGCGAGTTCCATCGAGCTATATTTTTAAATTTTTTGTTGATCTTTTAAACAATAAAACCGTGCTCGTGCTCGACCATCAAAGTGTGCAGGGGGTTCTTTGGATTCTAGGATATTAGAGAAAGTGATAGGGTATCCAGGTTGAGGTTGCTTTTCTGCAAGGGGAAAATCCTTATCCTCCCTAAGTCTATTTCTAGATACGATTTTCTTAATTTTAATAAAAATATGTAATGCACCGATAACTAATAGATACAAAAGAATACAATATGAAACATATTTATAAAAATTAAAATAATCTAAATTATAATCTTCTAATTTATTTATCTTTATATCTTTTATAGTTAAAGTGCTTAAATTTTTAAATGTTAAATTTGTATTTACAATTTCATCAATTTTATATTCAGATATTAAAGGTACATTAAAATGATCTTCGTATTGAAGAAGTACAGATTTATTACGAAATGTTTCTCCTTTTTCTAAGCTGATCAAGCTTGTTTTGAATAAAGTTTGAAATTTAGTTGAAGTTTTGTTCGTGACAATAACAGGTATATCAAATGTGAGATATTGATTTAAAGTTGGTATCAACTTAATAAATGGTTGTCGTTGAATTTTGACAGCTATACAATTTCTTAATTTTATGTTTTTACTTAATTCTAAAATACAATTGTCCTTAATTTCTAACTTGTTTTTCCAATAATGATTAATGTTATATTATATTCAATTTCCTTCTAAGAATTTATCATTTTTCCTTAATATTAATTTATGATCAATTGGTATAGTTCAAGTTTTATTGTTAATGATTACAGGATATTGAAATACATAATATGTATCACGTGGCATTGTATTTAACGGTAGATTAATGAAATAATACATACATTATTTCCGAATCTGAAGTGCTACAGTACCTACACAATGCTTAGCATCCAGTTAAGTTCTAAGTCTGTTGAAATTAATTCTTTATCAGGAACTTTTATGAGACTTAATTCGGTAGATGTAAGTATCGATGAGTGAACTACTCCCAATTTACATTGTTCTAGTGATTCTTCAATTTCATTAAGCTGGTCATTCAAAAAAGTAAGATAAGCAAGTAAGTCATGATGTGCTAGTTTATCTAGAGCACTATCTACAATCTGATTTGTTGAAGCTATTCTTGATTTGTAATGGTTTAAAATTAAAATGTCAACCTTCTGCAGGACTTGATCGTACTTCTCCTTGTCAGAGGCATCCATATTTCCGGTCAACCAACTAATGGCTGAACCAATTCCGTTAACTAGACCCTGTTTACTTCTCTTATTTTTATAAAATTTACTTAAATGATCTAATTTTTCTATAATTAAATTATATCTTTAAATTTTATCTCTAATAACTGATGTATTATTTTATGAAATGAAATGAAATAGCCTTTATTTATGCAAAAGAAATTGTATACAGATTCACAATAAATATTCAGAATCTAAACAGGAGAAAATAAAAATATATAAAATAAAAATATTGACTTTTAGGTTTCTATAAATGTAAATCATAAACATATTCTGTTATCATAAACATGTCATAAGCATATTCTGTTCTATAAATATAAATCATAAACATATTCTTTCCTTTCTTCCTTCCTTTCATGCATAGGCCTTCCCTTTCGGGAGTAATAGTCAGCACTTCCCGGGGTGGCTGGCCCTATTGGGATGTGAGTTCGGTCCACTTCTTCTTCCAAACGCCCCTGTCCCTAGCAGCTCTCCACCAGAGGGGTCCTGCCTGCAGTTTAAACGTGTCACTCCACCTTTTCTTTGGGCGCCCCTTTCCTCTTTTTAGGTCATATGGAGTCCATTCAGTAACAATTTTCGACCATCTATTTTCTTCACACCGAAGAATATGCCCAGCCCACTTCCATTTGCTCAGTTTTATCCGCCTGAGTGTGTCTGTGAGCCCTGTTTCTTTCTTAATCTGGATAGTTCTCACCCTGTCGCTTTTCCTCACCTTCATAATAGATCTTTCGATATTGTTCTGCCACACCTGGATCTTCCTCTCTTGAGATTTTGTCAGAGACCACGTTTGGCATCCATATGTAACCGCTGGGCTTATATTATTTGATAATCTGGTGTAAATTTTAAAGCTTTTATAGATGATCTTATTGATTCAATTTCGGTCTTGATACGAGTAAGATTTTGGTAATGAAGAAAAGTTTACCATTCTTCTAAAATGAATGATGAATTTAATCTAACTAGTGCCGCTCCAGGTCTCAATGATATTGAACCCAGAAGGTTCTATATCTTCAGGGAGGTCGTTAGTTGGTAGATTGTTGTCATTAGAAAATATTTTAAAAAGTTCATCGTCTGTAACAGGCGAATTATTATCGTTATTTTTAATATCATTTATTTTGTTTTCAATTTCCATGGATATGTGATCATTATAAACATCGAGATTAAAAAAATGAGGAATCGATTTTTGAGAAATTTTGGTTTTCTTTTTAGGTCTTTTAATTTGGCTGGGGTGTATATTTTTATCATTTTTATTTAGTAATACGCCTTTCTTTGTTAAAAAGCCTTTTTTATATTTAGGGTCAGCTTTTTTTTTTTAACTTGGATTTTTAGATAAGGTTCCGGGGGAATAATTACGTTTTCTCGGTTTTCGTTTAGTTTATCAATTAGTTTCTTTTTATTTTCTTCGTTAGCCTTTTTAATAGCTTTGTGAGTTTTCTTTAATGTATTATGGTATTCATTAATTAGGTATTCTAAAATGTTGGGGTTTTCATTAAACAAATCTCTACTGATACCGAAGGTTATTTCGATTGGGGTCATTTTTATATTATGATTTAAAACATTATTATAGGCTATAATTCATTTGATAAAGTTTTATCTTTAACGGTTATAGTTCACATTATTTCTAAAAAGCTAGAGCTTAGTCCTAATGAATTTGGAGGATTAGGGGTCGTATTGTGTTTTTCGATATTATGGTATTCTAGGTATTCTCTAAAAAGTTTATTATCAAATTCGCGTCCATTATCGGCTATTAGTCTTATAGGTTTAGGGTAATATTTTAAATATTTGTTGAAGTGAGGAACATGGCCGCTACTGCTATGCAGCTGAATAATACAGCTCCCTGTTTACTCAAGTAATAATACCAGTGGTATTAGCGCAAGCATCAGCTCGGGACTTTACAAATATTGTGTATATACATAATTGAACAATTAGTGAAGTTTCCGGCTAGGTGAGTCCCTAGAAACTAATTTATAAAAATGGACTTTAAGTGTACGACGGGATAGTTGGGCACGACGTAGGTAGAGTTTCGACCTGCTGACGGCTGTGGCTGGCTATCACTTACATAGGCCTGACATTTTCTATCATCATAGGTGGCGTAGTGAGTAAGGCGCTCGTCTCTTACACTCACGCACCCGAGTTCGGAGCTCATTGGCCAGCGTTTATTTTTTTAGTTATTTTTTTTTTAATTATTATTTTATAGATGTGTTTTTGTTTATATATGTACATTTATTTTTCTTTATTTTTCTCTCTACTTTAAATAATATTATTATTTAATACCTCTTAGCAATAATAAGTATTATTATTTTGGAGTGTGAAAAATCTTCGTGCTTCGACTCCGATGAAGAAATGCCGTGTTCCGACTTCAGTGAATCGGACTCAAAGTTCCTTAAGGCTAGAACTTTATCAAAAAGACAAAGAAATGCTGCCCTTGAGCCCCCTGGGAACTCTCCCGTCAAAAAAATAAATAAAAAAAGAAAAAGAAACAGAAAGAAAAAAAGTAGAATCAACCTCCCACTCCACCACAAACCCGCAGTAAGGCAGTCGTCAGTGCAGTCACACCTATTGAAACAGCTAATAGATTCCAGCCATTAATTAGTATGCCTTCCGATATTTCAGTACTCCAACCATCAAAAGCTCTAACAGATATCAAGCCACCCCCAATCTACGTTATTGGCGTAGATAACTACATTCAATTTTGCCATGATATTTTTGAATTAATTGGTCAACTGAATTTCGAATGTTACTCCAGATACCATGACATAAAAATCAACACTGAGACAAAAGAACATTATAAATCACTGATAGCCACCTAAAAACTCAAAACATCCAGTTTCATTGTTATCAATTAAAAGAGGAGAAGGCCTACATGGTAGTACTACGGGGACTTCACCAATCTGTCATGCCATCAAAAGAGATCTGGAGCAATTAGGCCGTAACGTCAGGCATTTTTCCAACATACTCCACCGCTTTGAAAAACACCCTCTCCCATTGTTCTTTGTGGATCTGGAGCCAGCAGAGAACAATGTAGAAGTTTTCAATATTAAAAGACTATTGTACTCCGTGGTCAAATTTGAAGAACCACGACTCAAAAAAGAAATAGAACAGTGCACCAGATGCCAAAACCTAGGCCACACAAAAACTTATTGTAATCGACAAGCAAGGTGTGTCAAATGTGCAGGACCGCATTTAACAGCAACTTGCTTAAAAGAACGAGATACACCAGCGTTGTGTGTCCTCTGTGGTGAGGGCCATCCTGCCAACTATAAGGGTTGCCAGGAGTACGAACATAGACAGAAACAAAGAGCCTTCAACTCCGCTACAAATAAAAATTATATTCCCCAAACATCTGAAACAATATTCACATCATTTCAGAATCAACAGAACAATCCAGCCAACAATAGTTTTCCTAAACACTTTCCTCCACTGCCATCAACATCAAAAGCTCAACAACCTCAGACTCAACAACCCATCTATTTAGCCGTTCAACTTGAACCCCAGCCATCAACCTCAGCAGCAGAATCATCTAACTTCTGCCTTCAAGCTACGAATTCAAGGCAGTTCTACGAAGAAATCAATGGCAACAAAATCAAGCGCCTCATACATCTCTTCTATCCCGACCTCCCAAAATAACCACTCCTTCTCCGTCAACTACCCAATACACCCCACAACAAGTAACCCAACAGACAAAGACTCCACTAACAAATTATGAGCAAACCGTACTTCAACAAAATCCAAGCCAAATCCCCTCCTGGTCCGCCGCATCCGTCCGGTCCACTCCAATCAGCTCTCTCGAGGACTGCATCCTTCCGGACTGCCTGGTCCAGGCCTCCTGGTCCACAGCATCCGTCCGGTCCTGCTCGTCCTCACAGTCTCTGGTCCTCCTCCTCTTCTGGTTCTTCCGGTGGTGGCTCGCCGAAAGCGGGGATGGGCCTAACCAAGGTGAAATGTGTAGGGCCCACCACTTCCCTCCATCCATAGACCAATTCCCTAAAGTAGGGATAGTTGTCTTCTTCCATGAGTCGGGGGAAGTCCGCTTCGACGAGGGTGAAGATCCCGGCTTTCCTAGACAACCTAGCATGGTGTCCCTCCATTTCGGTGCAGGATAACACCACATGTTCCGCCGTCTCTGGGACTCCACAAGTCGGGCACCGGGGGTCGATATCCTTCCCATGCTCATTTAGCTTTCCCCGGAACCCGCCGTGTCCTGTAAGCATCTGCGAGACCCAATAGTCAGGGAGGACCCATCTCGCTTCTAACCTCTTTTGGACGGTGGGGAAAAACTTCCTCAGCGTGGCTCCTTTCTGGCTTGCTACCCACCGCCCATTCCACTCCTCGATAGAGTCCTCCCGAAGAATCTTCTTCCAAAGGTTTGGGGTCTCGCCGACACGCTGTCGGAGTCCCTCCGGAAGCGCTTCCAGCCCCTGCCTCTTGACTTCATATTTCATTCTCTCCTCTCTGAGGACGAGGTCCAGGGGCATCGCTCCGGCCAGCACCTGCACCGCATCATGCGACACCGTTCTATAAGCCCTCGTGACACGCAACAGAGCCAGTCGCTGTGTGGTGGCCAGTTTTCTTCTCTGCGGTTGTGCGAGGTTTCGGCTCCACGCAGGGGATGCATACCTCAGTATACCCAAGACCACGCCTTTAATAAATGATCATCGTTGCTGGGTACCTGAGGCCCCAGAATGCATCCCCTATCCTACTTAGTCCATTGATTGATAGGGTCACCCTATCCTTCAAGTACTCCATGTGAGGGGTTGGGTCAAACCTCCTCCTAAACCTGACTCCCAAGTAGGTCACCTCCTCACCTGGTTCAGTGTGATAGGGTGAGCCCTATCCATGGAGCCCTTAACGAGTATGGCTTGTGTCTTGGCTGCTGCCATACTCAACTTCTACCTCGCACACCATTCTTCTACAAAACTGGCGCACCTCTCCGCTTTTGCCTTAATTCTGGCTCTGCTATTTGCGGCCACGATGACTGCCAGGTCATCGACGTAGGCCGTGGCAAAGAACCCTTTCTCCTGCAGCTCCCCCAACAACTCATCAAAGACCAGCTTCCACAGGGCCGGCCCTAGGACCGATCCCTGTGGGCATCCTCTCTCTATTTCTCTCTCCACCTCGTAGTAGTTACCTCTTATCTTAACACTCCTTGTACTCAGGTAACTACTAACGAGGGAGTATAGGTTGCTGGGGGAGTCGAACCTTTGCAGTTGCTGAAGCACGCCCGGCCACCACACACTGTCAAAGGCGGAGGAGATGTCGAAAAGCAAAAGCATTACGTACTTCTCCGCCCTTTCCTCCACATCCTGGCGTACTCTCAGCAACGCATCAGTGGTTCCCTTGCCATGGGTCGAGCCGAACTGCCGTGGATGACTCGCCGCATTCAGGACCGGTCTAAGGCTTGTTACTATCAGGTGCTTCAGGACCTTGCTAACTACTGGGAGGAGGCATATTGGCCTGTAGGCCTTGGCCGTCTCCTTATCTTTACCTCCTCCCTTGTAGAGAAGTCTCAGGTCGGCAACCCTCCATTTGCTTGGGAAGTACCCCTTGTCCAAGCATCGATTGAGGATACTAAGCAATTAATCCTCAATATACGGGGTACTATTTTTGAGGATTGCCGCATCTATTTCATCAAGTCCTGGAGCTCTGTCTATCCACGGCAAGACGAAGGTCCCACATATCCCATGGTGGGCATAGGTCGGTACCGGGCGGGTATACCGTGGCGCTTCTTACGAATTCATCCTCCTCATTATCCTGGGACGGATCATCCCTGGGGTACGTCGAGTTGATGAGCATCGTCGCAGTTTCCTCCAGGGTGGCTGCCTGGGTCTGCCCTTCTCTTATAGCCGCCATCATCTGCAGCGGCTTAACCTTGCCCATTGCCACCCTGTAAGGTATTCTCCAGGGATTCTTTTCCGATTCCTTGACGATGAGCTCCTCTTTTCATCTGTGTTAGGGCTGGCGTCCACCATGGGACCGGACGCGCTCTCCCCCTACGGCTCTGGAGGGAGGTACTCGCCGCTTGTCTGATGGCGCCCGTCAGTATCGCCACTCTTTGGTCGATTTCTGACTCACCTTCCGTCGGCGCCATTTCTTCCCATTCCTGGTCGATCAATACTCCCTCCAGTTTACTGGTGTACTCCTCCCAGTTCACCGTCCGGGTCACAAAGCCCTTCTCCACTTCTTGGGCTACGCCTTCCTCCTCCGTAACACTGAAGGCTATGACCCGGTGGTCCGAGCTCGTGTCTGACCGTAAGGTCCAGTGCGCAATGCCGTGGCGGGTGTCACGTCAATCCAACTCTGGCCCCTCGCTCCTACGAATGTGGGACCAGAGGGCTCGTTGATGATCACGAGTTGACACCTCGCCAGGCTTTCCTCCAAGGCTCTTCCTCTTACGTCTGTACGCACTGAACCCCAGGCCGTGCTCCAGGAGTGTCGGAACAGACTATCGCATTCCTGTACTTCATTACGATAGCCTCCACAGCGGATATATGCTCCTCTATGTCCACTGGTCTCGGCGGCATGTACGAGGACACGAGGGCAAATGACATTCTGCCCCATCTTATGTAGAATGCCGCCTGATCCGCCGTGGTATGTTGTCTTAGTTCCATAACGTCGAGGTTCGGATTGACAATTATTATCGCCGCTCAGGGCCTCCTCTGTCCACTGCTCAGAGCCACGACCCTCGACGCAACACCAAGTCCACTGACCAAATTTCTTTGACACCATGGCTCTTGAACAACCATGATGTCGCAGCTTCGGGTGAGAGCTCTTAGCTCGTCCGCGACCACTTGTCTTCGGCCCATATTGACCTGCAGGATCTGCAGCCTACGCATATCGGGTCTTCTTCCCCTTCCTGTCCATCATCTCCAGGTGTACCTGGCACTCTTTGCTACCGGCACAGTGCTGGAGTTCCTTCCCCACTCTGCCTTTCTTATGGCAATTCCTGCAGCACGGGGGGGTTCCTTTCACCTTTTCCGGGCAGTTCTTGGCAACGTGCCCGGTCCCCGTGCGCCATCTACAGGCCACTTCCTTCTCGCATTGCCTTGCAATGTGGCCGTAGTCCTGACATTTCAGGCAGAGTGGGGTTTCGAGGTGATCTCTGATGGACAGGGACCACCATCCTCCGCTTACATCTTCGGGGGGCAGGGTCATCAGGGCGTGCCTCATAGCGGGGTGTGCCTCCAAGATCCAACTCCTCGTGAGGCCGCTCCTTGCCGGAGTGGAGAAGCAAGTTTTTAACCACTCCTTCCTGGTCCCCTCCTCTTGTGGCTTATCAAGAGCCGTCTTCCCCCAGAGGTATCTCTCTTGTTGACGGGTTGACCCGTCCCAGTGTTTTGGGACCTCTCTTTCTTCCAATCGGGGTCTCTTTGTTTTGGCCAACCTTGCCTCGATGCCTTTGCCTTTTAGCAACTCCCAGTCCATGATCTTCCTGGCCTGGTCAGCACCCTCTGTCCTGACCAGGACTGTCCCGGCCCGGGTCGCACGCAATACCTTGACCCTTGCGCCCAGGCTCTCTAGTTCTTCCGTTCCTGGGAGTTGCTGCCAAAAGTTTGCCGGCGACCACTGATCACCCTGTCCTTTGAGGGTGATATATGTGCCCGTCTCTTCTGGCTTCTTAGGGATCCCCTGGGGTACCTTAGCCAAAATGTTGGCGTATGTAAGTTTCTTTGGTCCCTCTTCTTCCTTGGCCTCTGTTTCTTTTTAGGTTGGACAAGGGTATATTGTTCCTCTTCTTAATCCTCCTCCTCCATTGCAGGCAACCCCTTGTCCTTTGGGTCTTTCCCCCTCGCCATTTTGTTCCCGTCCTACCTTAAGGGACACGGTGCAGGAGGTGTATTAGCATATTTACTCTTTGAGGGCCCTGGCTTAGGTTCCTCGATTGTGACTCTCTATCCTTTTCTTTTTTTCAACTCCTCTATGACCTTGTCGTTCTCGGCCAGGGTCCTCTCGAATTTTTCTTTTTCTTCTGCCATTTTCTCATCGGTTATAGCGATGGCGGTGTCTAGGACCCCTTTGGCCATTCTATGCTGAAGTCCTCCAACGAATGTGTCGTCCTGGAGGACCGCCTTTGTCACCGACCTCGGCGACACCGCCTTATCCTCAACCCACCATTTCGACATTACCTCCTATAGTGTTTCATTTTTCGCTTCAGGGTATTATTTCTCATTACCTCTCTGGTCAGCATATCTGACATCTCCACGATGCATCTACAGGGGACCCCCTCTATCTCCTTATTCACCCCGGCCTTCCTCAGTTCAGATTGGAAGGTCATCTTCATCTTCTGTCGATATATCGGCCTGGGGTGCCAATTTCTTTTTATCTGGGGATTTCCCAGATGGGGAACTGTCTACTGAATTCGGCGACCCCACTGATAATCGCCTTTTCTTACCTTCAATGGCGGCCGCCATTTTGTCTTCCTCTGAGGGGTCACCATCTTGGATTTCGCGCTCCGGAGCCACCCTCTGTGGTTTTGGAGCCTCTTGCATTGATTGGTATTTCTCCGCCTCCTCCATCTCGCTTTTTAGTGATTTGGATGTCTCCATCCAAATATTACGTCTTTTCTTACGTAAAATAGGGTTTTCCAAAACCCTATTTTTCCTGTTGACTTTTAGATTCTTTAATTGTCTGTATACTATTGCCTATCACTAATAACTAGTATCACTAGTACTCCTGTCCACAATCAATAGCAATAAGTCAAAAATAACAACAAAAACAACAATAACAAATTAGTTTTTTGGTTATTTGAAAACATTTCAAAAACCCCACTGCGGTAGGGAGACCCGAGTCGCAATATTGTACGTCGGGCCTCAACCATACACACACACACCATTTCACAACACTTTAAACACGGATCCCGTGTAAAATACGTCTTACCTCACCGACAGTTAGCAGCAGACTGAGCCTTGAAGTCAACTGGAGAGGTGGGGATAATCCTCAGGAGCTCGCCAGCGTGTGTCCTTCCTTTATCACTATCAGGGAGCTACTCAAACCAAATTTCAGAACCATGTCCTATTTCTTCCCAAGGTTATGGTGATATCTCATCGATTCTTTCCTCCTTCCTCCGTTAACTCCAAGAAACTATCAGACCCTTAATTACCCTCCCCACAAGAGCCCTATCAGATATCATGTCTATTGTTCCTCGATGATCCAAAACTCCTTGGCAGTTCTTTTATGGAACGCAAATGGTTTGCTCAATCACAGAAACAAAATAGACATATTCTTACACGACAGTAACATTCACGTTGCCCTAATTACCGAGACTCACTTGACGCCTACACTTTATTTCCACATCAAAGACTACATTACTTACAGAACTGACCACCCCGATAAAACAGCCCATGGTAGTACATGTATCCTTATCCATAGATCGCTAGCTCACATTCTAATTCCTTCCTCTCCAACTGACACCATTCAGTCTACCGCACTAATCCTATCTACCTTCCTATTTAACCTTACTCTTTCAGCTATATACTGTCCTCCAGGAAATAGCCTTTCCCATAACACCCTACAGCCCTTATTCCAATCCTTTGGGCAGCGCTTCATTGCAGGTGGGGACTATAACGCTAAACACCAGTGATGGGGCTGTAGAACATCCAATCCCTTAAGGAAGTGTTCTATCCAGTGTATCATCCTTTCTCCTAACAATCCTACCTACTGGCCTACATCCCTAAAAAAACGCCAAGATATACTGGATATATTCGTTACCTCTCATATACCTATGTACTTCCTAAACTACAATAGATTCCTTAGATGACCTTTCCTCAGACCATAGCACGGTTTTGCTTACCTTACATTCTACTCCTATAATCAAACCTTCTCCTCCATCCTTAATTACTGGACGGGAGGACTGGGACAAATACCGTTCGGCTTTAGAAAACCATATTGACCTCAAAGTTCCACTTAAAACTCGTCAACAAATAGATGCTGCAATAGAACATCTTACGAAATCAATAAAAATCTGCATAACAGAAAATACCTCACAAAATAGATTAAGAAACTCAGAAGGCATGGTCTTACTTCAATACATTAGGGTTTTACTTGTAGAAAAACGTCGAGCTACAGCCAAATGGCATAGAACTCGATACCCATCTGACAAAACCAATTAATTATACCAAATTAACTAACAAACTTAAATCAGAACTTTAAAAACTAAAATTTCAAATTTTACTGAACAACTATCTGTTTCCGACAAATCATTATGGACCACTACCAAAAGACTTTTAAAATTTAAATCCTTCAATCATCCTATCCTTACTCCAGCTCAAACCTGGACCAAATCTGATTCAGAAAAATCTGAGGTATTTAGTGAACAGTTACATAATACATTTATACCTCATTCTGACATCCTAAATCCTTACCATGTAAAACGTATTGAAGCAGAACTGACTATTCCTCTCTAAATGATCCTTCCTCCTAAAGCCTTCCACCCTTCAGATTTGATATCCGTAATCCATAGATTGCCCTCCAACAAAGCTCCTGGACATGACCTTATTACCTCAAGAATCGTCAAATGTCTACCAAGGAAAGCAGTATCACCCCTAACTTACATTTATAACGCTCTCTTCTGTACAACATATTTTCCCGATTCCTGGAAATTATCAATTATAAAAATGATCCCAAAACCTAAAAAAACACAAGAAAATCCTTCCTCATACAGACCTATTGCTCTCCTGCCTATCATGGGCAAAATCCTTACAAAGCTGCTTTTGAAACGCCTTTGTCCCTTCTTTGATTCCCATCACATTATTCCTGATCACCAGTTTGGATTTTGTCAGTTTCACTCCACTACCCAGCAGTGCCATTGCGTGGTGGATGTTATCTCATCTGCATTGGAGCGCAAGATGTATTGCACGGGTGTCTTTCTTGACGTTGAACAGGCCTTTGACCGGGTTTGGCATCCAGGACTGCTTTATAAACTTCGTCAATTCCTTCCATCTACATATCTCCTCATCCTCCGTTCCTAACTTTCTGATAGAGTATTTAAAGTTAACCATAATTCTACATACTCATCTATCTTTCCTCAGACCGCTGGTATTCCAAAAGGTAGTATCCTGGTTCCCATTCTTTATACCGTGTATACAGCTGATATCCCAACTATCCTTACAACCTATGCTGATGATACCAGCGTGTTATCAGTCAATCGTTGTATCCTGGTAAACTACGCACATCCCTTTTCACACGGCGTCAGCGCCCTGGAGCCTATAAGAACCCCTGTCAGGAGCAAGATGGCGTCACTCCCAGTCTGTAGTCATTAGATGCATTATTTACTTGCTATTTTAGTGCAGTTTGTAACTTTTTAAATAAATTCCTTTTTTAAAAAAGCGACCCCTGTATCAGTCTTCATAACTGGCGCCCGAACAGGGACTGCGAAGGTTCCAGTTGAAGTTTGTGACCTATTGTCCCAAACTCAACAAGCATTTTGCGTGACCATTTGTCCCGCAAAGAACTGGAGTTTCAACTCCTCATTCACAGTACATAAGAAAAGAAGTAGAAGACTGCCAGGTCCAGCGACCAGAAGACTACAGCATCAGAGAAAATGCTTCTTCTCCTACTACTAATCTTCCCGGTCACCCCATACAAACTAACGGACATTAGCAAATCAGCCGGAATTCTACCCATCAAGATCCAAGACTCATATGTAATTAACAAGACATATACGTACAAGCATAACATTAATATTAAATTACTACAAATTGAATTAAACAATATAAAGACAGCTCTAAAAATCCTTAGCACCAAACATAATGACATCTCTCAAATTAACCTAATCAGAACTCATCTAAGATACACTCAAGCAAAATTAGATCACCTACATCCTAATAATTATAGAGTAAAAAGAGGACTTTTCAATGGCCTCGGGACGGCTATATCTTGGGTTACAGGGAACATGGACGCTAACGACAAAGCTAAGTATGACGAAAAACTACAAAAAGTACAGACAAACGAATATCATTTAGAACACAATGTAGAAAATCAATTATCTAGTAATAAACGACTAATGGAGGAATTCAATAAGGACATCAAAATTATTCATTCCAATAATTTAAAAATTAGTAATTATTTTGAAACTTTATCCAATGAAACATCAGATTTAGAATTTAACCAACAATATTTGTTTTTATTTGATACTCTTCTGCTATTATATAACAAAATCAGCGATATAGACACCAGCCTGGAGTTCTGCATATTAAATATATTACATTCAAGTATATTAACGTACAAGGAGATAGAATATATAATTAAACAATCGAAGGTACTCCTAATCTCTAACAACACTAATATATTATGGCAACTGGCATCTGTACATTGTTCTTTACGTGATAATTTCCTATCTTATTTTATACAATTTCCTTTAAAATCTGTATTGTATGAAACAATTTTTCTCCTTTCCTTTCCTTTACGGAAAAATAATGAAATATTAACTATTCATGAACATCCATCCCTGATACTGAGGTATGATGAGACCTTTACTGGACAGTGTTTATTATTAAACAATAATTATTATTGTAAAAATGTCACAAAAATTGTAAATAAATGTATAAATCAAATATTAGATGATAAAAATTTACTTGATTGTAAAAGCTTAGTTTTAAGAAATGCCACCTCTTTTGTGAAATATATTCCAATTATTAATATGTATTTAATATATGATACTAACCAGTTAGTTATTACCAATATTCACTATAATGTCTCTACTCATCCTAAATTAACTCAACTATTGTATTTACACGAAAACGAAACATTGTTAAATTATCCAAAACCTCTTATATATCTAGAAAGCTATGCATCTGTATCCCCTCAAAATTCTATGATACCTAAACATATTACTAATTTTACTTTCGAACAAATTCACTCTGCTAATATAAATTTTCAACCATTGTTAACATTAGATGAACTTCCTCAAGAGACGCATATTGTATTATTTTTATTTTTTCTATCAGGTCTATTATTAGTTATCTTTCTGTTATCCTTTCATTATCGCCACCTGTTGTTTACTAACTATTGTTTACCAACTGAAAACCGTCAACAAAGGACTTCACCGCCTTATCTGTCAACAATCCTTTGCTGAGGACAGCAAAGATCTTCAGGAGGGAGCCGTTGTAGCCTGGTAAACTACGCACATCCCTTTTCACACGGCGTCAGCGCCCTGGAGCCTATAAGAACCCCTGTCAGGAGCAAGATGGCGTCACTCCCAGTCTGTAGTCATTAGATGCATTATTTACTAGCTATTTTAGTGCAGTTTGTAACTTTTTAAATAAATTCCTTTTTTTAAAAAGTGACCCCTGTATCAGTCTTCATAACTAATGACGATCCTTTAGCTGCATCCCAGACACTCCAGTCACATATCACTTCTATTGAAGAATGGTGTCATAACGGGAGAGTTAAGATAAATCCTAGCAAATCCCAGCAAATTACCTTTACTATCCGTCGAAAACCTACTTCATCCTGTCTTCCTGTATCCTTTAATGTTGTACCGCTAAATAATGTGGAACAAATACGATACCTGGGGTTTTATCTGGACAAGAGACTTACCTGGAACCCTCACACAAGATTGAAAAGACAAGAAGCTGCACGTCGATTTCGACTGCTACTACACTTACTAGACAAACGTTCAAATCTCCCGATTCAATACAAGAGACTCATCTATATGACGATAATCAGACCTATTTGGACTTACGGTATAGAGTTATGGGGATCCACCAAACCATTGAATTCTTCCCGCATCCAATCACTCCAATCCAAAATCCTTCGAAAAATCCTTAATGCTCCTTACTTTATCACAAATGAATTAATCCACAATGACCTTAATATCCCACATGTTGCAGATTTGGCACGAACCAGATACCTATCCTTTCATAATAAACTTGCTCCCCATCCAAATCCACTTGTAGCACAAGTTGCTTCCCATTCCATTCCTGGCAATCCTCCGAGCCGTCTGAAAAAAAGATGGCCTCGTGATCTTTTGTAATTATTTCATTAGAGTACTACCTCTACAAGTTCTAATCATGCCATTATTGTGTATTGCATGCAGAATATTTACTAAATGTGTTTTTATTAATACATATGTAAATTTCAATTAATAGAAGAATAAATTAAAAAAAAAAAAAATTTTAGAGAGTTTTTATTGTTTCTACAGCGTTAAATGGTTCTGTATACTTAGCGAAAGCTCTTTTAGAAAATGCATCTATAATAAAATAAATATAATAATTGTTTAAATGAATGACATCAATCATCAGTTCGTCAAAGGGACGTTCAGGTGTTGGTGTCAGTTGGAATAATTGTCTAATTGGATGTCTGTTATAAAATGTCAGTTAGTCTGGTTACAAACATCACAATTGTTCATTATTTCTGTAATATGATCTCTCATTTTTGGCTAATAAAATTTATCTTTAAGTTGGAAGTATGTTTCATTGATTCCACGGTGATTGACTACTTTTGTATGATAATTTAAAATCTATTATTTTTGTTTTACAGTTTCCCCAACATCAGAAACTAATTTATAATATCTTTTACTTTCATTAGTCGGAAACTTCTCTATAATAATTTCAGAACTTTTATTAAATATATTATTGTACCAATTATTTTCAGCTTTTATCGCGTTTCCTATTAGAGAACAATAAACACCGTACGTTAAGTTAGGTCTTAATGTTTCTAATAGAAGATTTTCAATGTCAGTTATATTTTGGTTATATGGCCATGTCAGATGAACGGTAATTCTATGTTTTCCTTTAAATAAATTTTTATGTATTGTGTCATCAAATCCCTGTTTAATAATTATTTGATGCTTTTCTAAATTAATAGGTTTCGATTTGTCATCAACTAATAAAATACGATTGTCGGAGGATTCGTTAGAGTGCTGAGTTGCTAATGATTCGGTGTCATTTTGAATGTCAACGTCCGCTTCTAGTGCTAGGGTTGCGATATCGTCATCAATTTCGTGTGTGAATATTTCGAAATGTTCTTTCTTGGATTTATGCTTAGTTGTCGGATATCTATACAAATGGTCAGCAACCTTATTTGCTCTTCCTTCTAGATATGTAATTTCATACTCAAAATCTTCGAGTAATAATTTCCAGCGCATAAGGCGTGCATTCTGAGTTTTGCATTTCTGGAGGTACTCGAGTGGTTTATGATCAGAGTAAATAAAGAATGTTCTGCCATAAAGGTATGGGCGAAAATGGTTACAGGCCCAGATGATAGCTAGGCACTCTTTTTCTGTCGTTGAATAATTTGGTGTAGGTGAAGCGTAACACACTGGTAATTCTTTTTAATCTTTTCTTTGTGCTAATACAGCGCCAATAGCATAATTACTAGTATCTGTTGTTAAATAGAAGTCTTTATCAAAGTCTGGGACTTGTAAAATAGGATTTAAACATACTAAAGTTTTTAATTTTTCAAAAGCTTCTTTATAACTTTCTGGTTTTATTTCAATGCCTATTCTAAGTATTTTAGTCATGCGGGAAGCAATTTTAGCTTAATTTGGTATCATTGGTAAGTCCAAGAAATGATTTAATTTCTTTTTCGGTTTTTGCAATTTTAAATCTTTAACAGCAGTCATTTTGTCGGGGTTAGGTTCTATTCCTCTTTTACTAATGATATGGCTTAAAAATAATAATTCTCGTTTACAGAATTCTGTCTTATCGAGTTGTATTTTTAATTTATGTTTTTCTAATTTTTCAAGGACTACTTTCAGGTGTCTCAGATGTACATTGAAATGTTCTGAGAATATTATTATGTCGTTGTGTTGATTTTTCATTTACTTCGATTTGATGAAAACCGGAACACAAATCTATCGCGGTAAAAATTGAAGCTTTTCCAAATTTCGCAAGTAAGTCTTCGATATTCGGAAGGGGGTATTTATCTGGGATCGTTTCTCGATTTTGTTTACGGTAATCTATTACCATTCGGATCTTTTTCTTTCCTGAGGCATCGGCCTTTTTAGGAACGATCCATACGGGGCTATTATACGGCGAATTGCTAGATCGAATTATTTTTGAATTTGACATTTTATCAATTTCTTCTTTTACATTTTCTCTAAACTGGTGGGGATATCTATAATTTTTTGAAAATATAGGATCATCTGTCCTTGTTTTTATATTATGTTTTAACAGATCTGTAGCAGTTAAAGCATCTTCTTCTTGTTTAAAAATGGATGGGTATTGTTTTAAAAGATTAATTAGTTTATGTTTGTCATTAGGGTGCATATGATCGGCCCTAATAAGTTTTGGGATGTTTTTTTTATTTTTTTTTATTTTCTTGTTCGTCTGTTTGTATTTCTACTTCATTGTCAATGAAATGTGAAATATGGAAATTAATTTTTTGGTCTGAATTACTGTTGATTTTAGATGTTTTCTCATTTAGTCCTGGTTCTATAGTTAGTTGGTTATCTTTATAATCTAAATAGTATTGACCTCTCAATGGTATCTTTATTTCATTTTCTCCCTTTTTTAATTGTAATGGGATCGCTTTTTTAATTCTTTCTAGGATGAACGAAAATGAACCATAATTTGTCTAAACAATACGCTTACTGAATTTTATATTGAAATCTAATCCGCCCATTGTTTCTTGAATTCTTTGGATAGTGACGACATTATGATTGTAGATTGAGGTTTTTATTTGGGCGATCAACTTCCAGGTTATCACGCCCTTTTCATTTAAATGTTAGAAATTTATTTTTCTTCGTCCTGAATCATAATTTTCGTATTGTATTTTATGATAAAGTGAATGTTCTTTAAATAGATTTATAATTTTGTTTATAGAATTTCTGGAGTCTTTTAGAGCAAGTTCTGTGGATCGGGGTATTTTATTTTTTTCTAAGTCTTGTTGTAATAATGTGCAATCTTCTATTACGTGTTTAATGGTCATTGGAGATTGACATCTTTCACAATGTGGTTGGGCCTCTTTTGTGATCAGATATGCGTGTCAGGTTATAATGTCCGATCCTCATCCTTTTTGTAACAACTTCTTTTCTTCTGTTACCTCTTATAGCGCTTGTCCACTGCTTCGTACTTTTTTTTATATTTCTTAGTTTGTTCGTCAGAGATATTGAGTTTCGAACCACATGATTTCCCACTTTGTTTTTACATTGTTCTTCAAAAGCGCTTTAACATCATTGGGTTCATATATTTTTAGTGGTGCGGTATTCATCACAGAAGCTTCTTTGGCAGCTTTATCCGCTATTTCATTTCCAGGAATTCCAGAGTGTCCAGGGGTCCTGAGAAAAGTTAGGTCTTTTTATGGTTTTTTAATATTTTCAAATGACTATGGATCTTGTTAATTGTGTGGCTAGTTTTGCTAAAATTAGCTATACTTTGAAGTGCTGACATTGAATCAGTACAAATTAATATTTTTGAATGTGAACTGTTGACGGATGAGTAAAGAGCTGTATAAATCGCTTGCAGTTCTGCAGTGTGTATTGTTGAATAATAGGGTAATTTATATTTGTGGGGTGTCCCATTCATAATTATTGCAAAACCAACGAATTCATTTTTTTTTTGGATCCATCATTATATATTATGTCGTGGTCTGAATATTCTTGTAACTTCTCGTGAAATCGAAGACTATTTGATCCTGTGCTCTTATGCTTTGAGCTTAGATCTATTTTGTATTTTTAATATTTCCACGGGGGTACTTGAAAGCCACAGTCGGCTTGATCCAACGGTATATCATAGATTTCTTTTATAACTTCCTTTTGTCTGATTGCTAAAGGGGCGTTTCTTGTATTCATTTCGAAATTTCTGATACAGCGGGGATGAGATATATGATGGTAAGCTGGATTGGTTGGTTACAGTTTAAGTTTAGTAATATAACTGTTCATTAGATCTTGTCTTCGAAATTGCAGAGGAGCTATGGAGGCCTCAGCACAGAGGCTTTCTATTGGGCTAGTCCTAAAGTTACCTGTGGCTAATTTTATTCCAGCGTGGTGTATATGATCTAGAAGTAAGAGACGACTTGTTTTAGCCGAAGAATAAACCATACAACCGTAGTCTATTTTAGACCTTACTATGCTTGTGTGTACCATCAGCATCGAATTTCGGTCTGCTCCCCAAGAGTCCCCAAGATCTTGCTAATACCTTCATCAGTCTAAGTCTCTTGAAACATTCTTCCCGCAGGCATTTTATCTGATCTAACCATGTCAGTTTGCTGTCTATGACCAAAACGAGGAATTTGATGTTGTCGCAGAATGTTAAATTATTTCCGTACATAAAAAGCTGAGGTACTGGGCTTGGGTTCTTCTTTGAAAATATCACGCCTCTAGTCTTTTCTATGGAGAAGCGAAGATTTTTGCTTTTAGACCAACTCTGTAATTTATTTAAAACATTCTGTAGGGATCTTCTCATCCACTCGTGATTCCTAAATCTTAAAAAGATGGCTAAGTCATCAACGTAAAGGAATGCTTTTATCGACACTAAAGAATATCGAAACGAAGTGCGTTTACAAAAGCGGAGGTCCTGCGATGAATTCATTGTCGAAGAATCAAAGAAGAATCCATGCGGTATTCCGTACAGAGTTGCTCTGGGAAAGCTGACTCCTATGAAAACATTAGCAGCCCTCAAGAATGCAGATGTTCAGGCGACTACTCTCGAAGAAGCAGCGACCATTTTTATTGCGGCTACATATCCTTAAGATGATCCGTCTGAAGATAATGAAGAGGAAGAATTAGATAGACGCACAACTACCTACCCACCTGGAACAGACTTTTGCTCTCCATGGGACATTCAAGATCTTCGTATGGCTGTTGATAGGCAGAAAACTGGCCGTGCCCCGTGGCTCGATTCTATAGACGCTGCTATCTTAAAGAATAGTATCCCCTATATTAAAGATGGATTATTGGGAATTTTCAATGACTGCCTAGATAGGGGGTGTTTTCAGAGAAGCTGGAAGGTGGCAGATTTGAGACTACTCTACAAGAGAGGGAACAAGAATAAACAGCTTCCTTAGTTTTACAGACCTATATGTCTTCTTCCGGTGATGAGTAAGATACTGGAGAATCTTATTATGATAAGACTGCAGCCGATACTTAGAAAGGCAAGCCATCCACGGCAATTTGGCTCTAAAATAGGTAAGGAAACTACGGATGCAATACTCAGTATTCGCGCCGACGTCGAACAGAGTAATGAGCTATATGTTATGTTGTTATTCTTTTATATATCCTCTGCCTTTGACAGCGTCTGGTGGCCACATATACTCCAGCATCTTCAGAAATACGAAACTCCCAGTAATTTATATGCCCTCATAAATAGCTACCTTCAGAACAGGATTGTAAAAGTTAGAGGAAGTTCTAATGAGAAAGAAGCTTCTATAGAGAGGGGATGCCCCCAAGGATCAGTTCTTGACCCAGCCTTATGGAAGCTGGTTTTTGATGAAATACTGGGTGTGCTCGAGGAACAGGATTTCCCTGCCACGGCCTACGTCGACGATTTAGCTACTATTGTGGCCTCCAATAGCAGGGTTGGAATAAAAAAAGAGGCACAACGGTGCCCCACCCTTGTAGGGCGATGGTGTGGAAGCAAGAAACTGAGAATGCCAACTTCAAAGACGCAGGCCATTCTACTAAGAGGAAAAACGGATAGGGCACATCTATAAATATATGTATTGGTGGAATAAGAATTCGTCCCAGTGAGGAAGTCACCTATCTTGGAATAAGGATCGGTAGAGGATTTAATGTGACTCCTCATTTGGAATACTTAAGAAATATGGTGGCACTAGCCTTAAACGGTCTTAGCCTCGTCGGGGGTGCATTTTGGGGTCTCAGATACCCAGCCACGATGACGATTTATAATGAAGTGATACTGGGTATTCTAAGATACGCAACTCTGGCCTTGTACCAGAACCTCTCACAGCGGCAGAAGTACAGATTGGCGATATGTTATCCAGCGGACCACTCTGCTCAGGGTAACCAAATCTTACAGGAGTGTGTCTCATGAGGCGGCACAAGTTTTAGAAGGAGGAATACCAATCGACCTTTTCTTACGAGAAGAAGTTTTGAAGGATAACTTCAAGAGAGGGGACTCAGCTGGTCTTCCGGAGAACATTAGAGCGAGAATCACAGAAGAACCCAGAAAATGGAAAAAGATTTTCCGGGATCATTCTATAGAAGTGTAGAACCAGCGGTGGGTGGCAATTTCGAAAGTTCAGGCACGTTTGAATGCGAAATGGGTCCTCCCGGATTACTGGATATCGCAATTTCTCACATGACATGGGGGTTTCCTAGCTGAACTCCATAGCCTTGGGGTAAACATAGATCCCTTATGTCCTAGATGTGGAATTTTAGAAACTGCTGTGCACATTGTGTTTATACTGTATATATTATAATGTTATATTGTAATCATATGTATAAGTTGTGATATTTTGGAAAAAAAAATTATTTTTATTTTACTGTAACGTGGCATTAAAAAATACATACAATACTAAATGTTCACCCTTCTATCACCAACCCCTATTTTTGAATAGTCATTTTAGTAATTTAATAATTTTTCATCCCGCTCGATAACTAATCAATTATAGTATTTTTTTGTGAATGTTTTTCACTCTATTTCGATTAAAATTTAAATGAGCTTATGGCAAATCTAAATGTTTTATACAAAAATCATATTTATTTTTATTATTAATGTTTATTCCTGATATATACTTCGTGTTACCAGTGCTAGATTTTTAAAATTTTCCGCTCTTTTACTGGATCAACACTCATGTGCCAGACTATGCCGGTCACTTCCCAGTAAATAGCACGGAGTAAGGGTGAGACCGAAGCCGGCTCCTGTTTCTCTCACACAATCAGACTTCTCTCACTTCCTCAACAGTTTTCGGCTATCATTATTGTTTATGTCTCAAGCGTAGTAGTAACCCTTACAGTAATCATTTTACTATACTCAGTGTAACATTCATATTAACTATTAATAATTCCTATTTCATTAATAATTAATAAAATTATTAATTTTGAAAGTATTTTGCACGATTTGTTAATCATGTGATTTACATAACCTCAAAAGTACACAACACGTGGCACGAGCTCCCACCAACAACGGCTTTTGTGTTGTAAGTATATTTTTTTTATTTATATCGAAAATGGTCAAAAATGATTCGGTGAATGTTAGTTTTTATTAAAATTGGTCAAAATTGTTTTTGTATTCGTTTTTTTTTTTTTTTTCACTATTTCTAACAATGTATTTTCGATATAATTTTTTTCACCATTTCTAACAATGTATTTTCGATATAATTAAGAAAAAAAAAATTTAATATTTAAATGTATATGTATATTTATGTGTGTACAAGTAATTTCATTAGTTCTATTTATGTGTATTTTGTAGTGAAGTTTACAGAAGTTACACGGGATGAACGCAATGAAGTAATAAGATTAGAACAATGACAATCACGCCGTTTCACAGTTAATAGACGCAGAACAAATGACCAACAACGCCAACAGTTACATCGAGCATTTACATCCGATTCATTCCTGCGTCTAGCATTCCAGTATGAGCCCGGTATTGAATATTGTGCTCATTCAAAGGTGGAAATTGGTGCTCTGGACAAGGAATGCTCGCATTGTCATGCTCTCAAATTCAAAAATGAACCAACTGGGATATGTAGCGCGTCAGGAAAGGTGCAACTACCTGATATAGAAACACCCCCTGAACCATTGAACGGTTTACTTATCGCCACGGATCCAGATTCTAACGTGTTCCTGAAGTCAATTCGAACATTCAATTCATGCTTTCATATGACATCCTTCGGAGCAAAAGAAATAGTTCGAAATACTAATGCAAATGGCCAACAATACAATTCTACATTCAAAATCAGAGGCCAAGTTTATCATAAAATGGGATCATTGCTGCCAATGCCAAACGAACTGAATCCCAAGGCCAAACAATGTCTGTTGCTTAGATTTGAGCACACCATGTTTTTCTCAAGGTCAATTATACGTGGCATGCTTTCCAGTGGGTAAATCATCCAGTTTGTCTGTGTTAGCTAAAGATGGGCTAACAAAATATTTTGTTTACGCTATACCATTAAGAAATTGATATTGTTTGTTAGTATCACTGTCATAATTAACTTATGGTATATAATTTTAAGGAATAAATTATAGTAAATTAAAAAAAATAATGTTTGATGTTTTATTATTTTTATATTCCCTCATCGTTCACAGTGCTGCATGCATATTTCACGCGTATACCACATCCTTACACACTTACAATAAGTTAGTTATTTTTTGTCTAGACTAGAAATTATCTAGAGATAATTTATATGGCCAAACTACGCTTGCCGGGTCAGCTAGTAATGTATAGAACACAAAATGTGCTGAAAGTGGCGGTTTCCGCGTAGTAGTATATGACTGCTAAAAACATAAAACTTTCAATACTTTTCTTCCTCCCCTTCTTAAACCCGACGCTATTTCGAGGAAATCTTTTAACCACATTTAGAGCTCAGGTTGTTGAACGATTTCCAGGAATCATACTTTTTTTTATTTTTGGTTCGATATCAAGGTTTGAATGCAAATTTCCCTGTACTATAATAAACATATTGCCTTTAACAACAACGTTTTATTTTTAACAATAAGCATTTAGTCATTAATTATAAACTTTTTATTCGTAACAATAAACATTTAGATTTTAATAATAAATATATAATTTTTAACAATAAAACCTTTCTTTTTTTTCCCCATATTCTCCCCACTATATTAAGCAGATATATATGCATTGATCCCAGCAGAAAAAAAATGTATAGAATCTTTTTTGTAAAAAAATTATGTTTATTAATTTAGTACATAAAAAGATTGTCGCTAGAGGCAAGAGTCGTCGAGTTATTAGCGAACAACTAAAAACACGACCATTGGAGCGCCCCACCACCCTAGCTCCACCCCCACCCCCAGTACTTTTAGTATGTTTTTAAGGACACCTTTCCCTAAAACTGTGCCAAAATTGGCTTCTACATGAATTAATTCCTCAAAATTTTCTTCGTTGCCTAGACCCTAAAGCTTAGCCGTTTTAAGCATCGTATTAATATTATATTAATTAGCATTATTTTATCTTTTGTTCATCTAATAACTAAATTTTAATCCTATCTTAAACTAATATAAGTTTAAGTATTTTTTTTTCCATTTAATGTTATTTTTAATATGTACAGAAAGATCTCAGCCAGAGATGATTTTTCGTTTTTTTCTATTTATAATTGTTCTTCAAGGGACCCAGTTTTTCTCTTCAATTTTAAGTAATAAAATAAAAATAAAATAAAAAATGTGTCAATGCTTTTTAAAAATAAAATGTGGACACTGTCATTATTTATTACTTTAGTTTTTTTATTTATTTTCGTATTTACAATACATTTCACATATAAAAGAATTTAAGAAATGATTAATAAATAAAGAAACATTATTCAGGAGGAGAAGGGAAAACATCACCTTCACTCATCTCAACGTCACTGATCTCAAAATAACTGCTGCTGCTGTTTTCTGATAAGTGGATTATCATTTCTTCAATTTTTTCTAAAATAATGCCATCTAATTCAGCTTGCTATTTAAATCTGCTGTGTATGTTACAAAACATTGGACCATTCCGCACTTGAGATTAATTTTTTTTTCATTAATTATTTCAATCAGATCCATCTAAGGCTACCTTCTTTTCCACCACCTTACTGAAACGATTAGCGGGATCGTCGATAGCTTTCTTCTTCTCATAATATTTTCGGACACTTATCACCATTTTATGAGCCTGCGATGTGCATCTGGTGTGCTGCTTTCGCCTGACAGTATATAACACTTACTTAAAATTTAAACTTAAAAAGCAAAAACACAGTGCGACCTGTATGAGAGTCCAAACTGTAATGATCCTCTCCAGGCAGGTGCGGAGAGAACAGGCAACCCTGCTCCACTCTCATTGGCACCTCTCTCCACTTTTCTCCGACTGCCATTAGCCAGCGCTCAGATTATAGATTAAAATTTTACTTCTAGTTAACGATTTTTGGATGGAGTAAACATATAAAATTTATCATAAACGTAATCGGGAATTCGGGTTCACTTCACTTATGATCTCCGCTTTGCAAATATCGTTGTGAAATTATTTTTGAATAAACTTAAGCAGTGCATATTTTAAGGAATTTTGACTGGGCGACATACGGGACTGCAAAAGTAGGGGGGTAGGGGTGGCCTTTTAGGCCTTTTTGGCCTTTTTAGGCCGTTTTAACTCTTAATTAACATGGTCCTTGAGGTTTTGAATACCGGGAACTCCCTACTTCAATTGCTGATCCCAGGCTCTTCCTAGAAGAATGTAGTATTTTGTAAACCTTATTTTGATTACGAGTTTTTTATATATTTTAATTTCTTAATGTACTTATAAGAATATTTTCTTGGGAAACCAAATATTTGTTTTAACTTATCTATACGATAAATTAACTACGATAAGGTTTAATTTTATTTTTACTAGAATAAAATATTTTAAGTAAACAATAAATTGCGGTACACATAATGTTTGCTGGAAAAACACCTTATTACCTTAATACAAGGTATCTTGCAAGAAATTGTGCAATTGCAAAAATGTAAAATCATATTTGTAGTTTACTTTGACAGTTCATTTTGGTCCACTTTATGACGTATGAACCCATTTTTAAATTGACACCAGGGGCCTATTTCATAAAGATAGAAGTACAACTCTGCAGCTACAAAAAAACTTTGACATTTGTGCTCCCATTGGTCGGTTTCAAGGTTTTTTTTTAATTGCAGCTGTGGAGTTGAACTTGTAGCTTTATGAAATAGGCCCATGTAAGCTTAAGCTACTTGTTTTACATTTTAGTTTAGGCCATATTATAATTTACATTTGGATAGATGATAAGTAATTGAATTGTAAGAAAACGTAAGCTATTTTATTGAAAGAAACAAACGCCATATGCTTGGTTAAATAATTGCACAATATACAGGGTGTCCCAGACATAGTGTAAAAAAAAAAATTGGGTAATACTGCATGCTAAACGGGGTACAATGGCGCAGAAACTAGTTTCATATCTCAATCTGTTGAGGAGATAGAATTTTTTTGTTTTTATTTTTAAAATCTTTATTTTTTCTGAAAAATGGCAGTTTTCTCTACTTTGGTTTAGCATAGAAACAAAAGCGATGATATTTTCTTAATCAGCATTAAATGTTCTAAGATATGACATAGGTATAGTTATTTTAAATTTACTTTTAGAGGGCCTTTTGACGCTCAAAAAAAACAAAACATTTATTAAAACGTAAATTTTTAATATTTGTTGAAAATTTCTCACTCCCCTCTGGAGCACCCGAGAAGCAGTCAAATTTTACAAAAACTGCAGAATTTAGTTGGCTTTTTAGTGGTGTAACTCATGATACAATTGCACGTCACCTTTTGAGTCTAACAGAAGTTTTTTCTGATGAAAACACGCTAGAGAATAAATACTTGATTGCTTCACGTACCTACTAGATTGAATAAATGTATTAGTTATTTTATCTCTTGTCCATATGCATGAGGGGTAAAGAGCTGTGAAGGTGGCAAGCCCTCCCTCCCCCCCCCCAAAAAAAATCTTATTTATAGGGAGTTAAGGGGGGGGGCCCAAATTCTTGCTGATTACCTAATGTTGCAAGTCAATGGCAATTGATGCAGTCATGAAATGAGAGGACAACATCTTATGACCTTTGTAAAAAGTGGGATTATATTTGTTTACATAGCTTAACTAAATAAATCCACTAATTCCAATCAGAACGTGATATCATTGTCTGGGCTAATGAGTAGCAGGCACATTATGAAATGTCATTTTTCTGTTGGTGTATTTAATTTATTCGAATTGTTATTTTTTATATTTAAAAAAAAAAATTAAGAAAAAAGTACGTTTAGTAACATTAGGTAATCAGCAAGAATTTGGGTCTCCCCCCTAACTCCCTATAAATAAGATTTTTTTTGGGGGGGGAGGGGGAGGGAGGGCTTGCCACCTTCACAGCTCTTTACCCCTCATGCATATGGACAAGAGATAAAATAACTAATACATTTATTCAATCTAGTAGGTACGTGAAGCAATCAAGTATTTATTCTCTAGCGTGTTTTTCATCAGAAAAACTTCTGTTAGACTCAAAAGGTGACGTGCAATTGTATCATGAGTTACACCACTAAAAAGCCAACTAAATTTTGCAGTTTTTGTAAAATTTGACTGCTTCTCGGGTGCTCCAGAGGGGAGTGAGAAATTTTCAACATTTAAAATTAGTTTAATTTTGTTCCCTGATTATGGTTTACGAAAATGTAGATAAAGTTTACTCTGATAAAATCGAAATTCCGAGAAAGAAAGAGAAAATATGGAGTTTAACCTATGCTATAAAGATACACAACTATTTGCTACGTTTTGCATAAAAAATATGATTCGATTCATTATTATTGTCAGTGTGCGCTGGTGGCACCCTTTTGTTACTTTATAAAAAAAAAAAAAAAAAAACTAGATGTGCTGCGTGCCTGCAAATGGTATTTTTTTAAAGAGTATTAAATAGAGAATTTTTTAAAACAATTTGGATTTGGCTGTTGCACATACTTTTTTTTTATTGAACCTAAACTTGAAGTTCATAATTTTTATTTTTGCCTTTGACAAGATTTAACGAACTCCCGTTTTTTTGGTACTTGTTTTTTGCACCAAATCTTTTTTTATTTTACATGGACAATGTATTAGTAATAACAGGGGAAAAAAATGGCGTTGATATATCAGTAAACAACGGAGTTATAAGGCATAAATATTTGGATTTGGCCATTTTTACAAAAAAATTCATAAAAAAAAAAAAAACCGTAAGACTGTATATAGGTAAGTGACCTTAAATAGGTTCAAAATGAACCTCCCTACCCGAGATAATTTTTTGGCCAACGATCTTCCGAATACCCTGTATAATTAAAAAATATTGTAATTGTTCTACATCGTTTTTTTCTAACTTTTCAAATTATATCGTTTCAGAAAAAAAAATTTAAACATAATCTCGTTTATTTTTAATCCACCCTTCTATATACAGGGTGTATCTGAAATACACCGACAAACTTCCGGAAATGTTTCTATGGGTAAAAATAAGGAAAAAGTCAAATATAATTTTTTCCAAAAATGCGTCGTTTACCAGATAGCCGCCATTCCGTTATTTTTTTTTGTTTTTTATTACAAAATATGCTTTTTCTTCGAAGTTTTTCAAAAATTTGTATGAAACATAGTATGTATATTAAGGTAGAAAACATTTTAAAAATGGAGTTGATTGAATTAAAATTCTTAAAATGGAGGCCATTTTAATTCCTTTAACTGAAAAACGGGAAAACAGTCAAAAATACAAAAATTTACAACAACCCTATTTTGTATAAACTTTTATTTCCTATCTTTTGACACCAAAAAAATTTGGATCTGACAAAAATTACTCGAGATCCATAGAAAAGTATGTTAAGTGACAGCATTATTTGTGTTTGTTAATTCAAATTTTTGCTGTCTCGAATAATTTTTGTCCGATCCTAATTTGTTTTGTGTCAAAAGATAGAAAATAAAACTTTCTAAAAAAGTTTTCGAAGTACATTTTTGTATTTTTCATTTTTTGCAACTACTGTTGTTTACGTTACGGTACGCTATGATTTGGGGAGAAAATATCAACCCTCCCACAACTCACTGCAGCACGATTGTCTTCAGTGAGGGGGGGTGTGACAGCTTTGCCATATTTAAACAGTAAACATTCTCATAAACACTCTAGTACTCTTAAAGCAACTACCAGAAGGATGATTGCTAATTTCAGATAGTGATACAAGTTTAAAGTTAATGTTTATGACTTGACAAAAACAATAAAGCTATTTCAATAGCCTAGTTTTAATGTTTAATAATTTAATAAAATGTATCGTTTATAAGTTATAATAATTTGCTGTTTTTTGTTTCATAAAGATGTAAGCTTATTTTAAACCCATAACACATCAATAAAACGTTAACGTGTTATTCAACGTTACTCATAGTCGTAATCGAACATTAAATCAATTCATCATGCATTGATATATAACATAAAAATAAGATTTACTTCTTTACCATTTTTGGTAAAAAATGGGAAATAATGCACAGACTTGAAGTTACCACTAACTTGACCAAACACAAAATGGGACTGAAAACGATTGAGCACCTCTACTATTGAATTACTTGAACCAATAATTTAATTAGGTTCCATAGATGGTGGCAGGCAGCGCAAAAAACATAAACAGGAAACAGTACAAACACGATTAAAAGTGTGGCACCTAAAGGTGCCGTTGGGAATTGGCGGGTTAAAAGCAAAATAATTTGCTCGAGGCCATTTTTATATTGTTTTAAAAAACTGTTTTTAAATTGAAATTTTTGCTTCCGTAAAAATTTACCGGTACCTGCTACGTTCACTGGGCGACAAAGTCATGGAACTGGGCGACACTTGTGTCGCCCAGTTTATATGTTATTTTATGCTCTGAACTTAAGAACATGAAACAAAAACAACTTTACATGTCTCAGAAGTTTACAGTCCAGAATGAACACCAATTTGCACAATATCTCAAGTTGCATCCACACTAGTTGAAAGAATGATTCCAACTGCTTACAGCTATTTTATATTACCAAATTGCTTCATAGAGTCCTCGCCGCCAGTCTTCAAAATCTCTCTTGGCTCGTACAGAGGGGTGCCCATATTTACATCAGTGCCCGTGTTTACACTTTTTTCTCTCTCTCTCTCTCTCTCTCTCTCTCTCTCTCTCTCTCTATATATATATATATATATATATATATATATATATATATATATATATATATATATATATATATATATATATTGGCAGGCAAAAAAAAATCAAGTTATTGCTTTTTTTTTTCACTTTCTAGCCTAGAGGTTTTAATCTTTTTCAAAATATATACCTAGTATAAATAAATATATATATATATATATATATATATATATATATATATATATATATATATATATATATATATATATATATACATATACATAGTTTAAAAGATTATTAAAAACTTGTTAATAAAATAAAAAATTTAAAGACTGCAGAGTTTAAAAAAAAAGGATGCATACGTAAATAACGACTTACACTTAATGGGATATAGGGGTAATGTGGGATGTATGTGTAACTATTTGGCTGATGTTCAAATTTATGAAGGATATATTCCATTTAAAGCAAAAATGTTATCAATCATTCCAATGAAAAATTTCCTAACTTTATTTTTATTTTTCAAGTTGAATGAATTTATTTAATTAATATTTTTAATAATCCTAATACGTTCCATATGCCTTGTTCAAAGGATATTGGGATATCGACGCCTAAAAGAGAACGAATTTTATCCGAGAAAATTAAAAATTTATTAGATTGAATTTTATGCCTGTCAGTGTATGTATATGTTCATCTTTAATAAAACACTTATGTTCCATGTGCTATATCAACACTGCTTGGTATAGAATTTATAAAAATTCCCTTAAAAATCAAGCCTAACCTCAAAGCTACTGAAAGTCTAACCTCAAAGTAATGAAGACTTAAAAAATGAAGAAATCAGATTATGATTTCAAAATACCGAAGCACTAACTACATTACTGCAACCTGATAATAGCTCTATTTTATTAGCATTATTTTTGTTATTCATAGAGTATTTATGTTAGTCCAGAATTTTTTTTTATTTTTCAAAACTATTTGTAATAATGATTGTATAGTTAATTTGATGATAATGACTACAATGACATGCCAATAACATTTTTATAGCTACTCATCAGTAGCACTACAATAAAATATCTGTATTAGAATGCCTCTTGGCCATCTCCTTTTCAGAAACCTCGGAGGATTCGAGAGGGTATGGAGTCTAGTATGAAAGGATAGATATCTGGTTAGGGCACATACGTTACATTAGCAGCAAATGGAACATTAAGACTTTTATAGATAAGTTTGTTTATGATATAAAAAGGAGCATGAGGATTTTACGAAGGATTTTGGATTGTAAGGATTAAATATGAGAAGAATTGGTAGGTTTAGTGGAGCTCCAAATGTCAACTCCGTACATCCAACAGGGTTTTATTATTGTCATTTAAATCAGTCTTTTGTCACTTATCGGGAGCTTTGTACCCTTGTCTAGTAAATGTTAAAATAGTCGGAAACTTTTCAGCAAGTTTCTTCTCTTTTAAGTCTGGTATGTGTCCCAGAATTTGACAAGAAGTTTGCTTTCTATTCTGTTCTATTTTATTTTTCTGCCAAAGTTTTCAGTATGAGGTCTGGAGAGTTAAGCGAGTAATGTATGTAAATCCTAAATAGCACTGAATATTGTGATTATAAAAAAAATGAATATAGAAAAGTATATAAAGAAAATAGTAAAGACAACGTAATCTGACAAATAAATTGAAGTACCTGGGGGAAATCATATGTAGCAATGGGTCAGAAAAGAAAAGCATAAAAGAGAAAATAAGTAAATTGAAAAGACTAAGCTTCCCGACAAGTAATTTATATAATAAAAGGAGCCTGTCAATAAACGTGAATATAAGACACTACGATACGGTTGCCAAACCGGTGATACTGTACGGAATAGAAACCGCTTCCCCCCCCCCCCCCCCCAGCCTAAGGAAAATGTTAGGGATAGAAAGAAGAATATTAAGAAGAATTTACGGCCCAAAGAAGACACAATAAGTCTATTGGTTGAGACCTAATAAGGAAATATACCAAGAAATAAAAAAATTAGAAACGGACATAAGAATAAGAAGATTAAGGTTCTATGGGCACATGGTGACGATAAGCCCAATGAAATTCAATAGAAAAATATTCTATAAAATGAGAAGATACAAGAGTACCGGGGGGTATATCAAAAATATGGTAGAAAAACTGAGATACTGAAAATAACAGACCAAAGAGTGTTGGTCTATCATATTAGTCAGATAGAGATGACTAAAGGAAGATACTAAAAGAAATTAAGGTCCTTGTGCGAGAAAAAGAATAGCGTGGACTGATCAAGGAAGAAAGGAGCAATCGGAAACAATGAGGAAGAGGTGGGAAGAGAAGATGTACGAACGGAAGTGAAAATAATGAATGATATTCGCGTTGTCTCTAAGCCCGTTACGTGAAAAAAAAAAAAGTATATATTTACAATTAGGATTGAAGAATTAATTGCCTCTTCTGTTGGAATTATTTTATTAGAAAACTAGTTTTGAATGCTAAACATTCAACAGTTCTAAAACATACAAAATTTTCAACACATCAGTACTATGCTAGATGGATTAGGGTAAATCACGGGTTATAGAATAGAATAGAAAATAATTTTATTCTGGGACCAAGTCCCTTAAGAATAACAAATTGTACATAAAGAAATGATATTAGTTACATCTGGTCAGAGACATGATGAAAAATAACACGAAAAAATAAAAATACAATAAAAATAAAAATAAAAAATAATAAAATAAAGAAGAAATATTAATATAACAATGATAATATATACCTAGATACTAATGTGATATGTGAACAGGAACATAAGAGAATATTCTACAAATGAGATAATAAATAGGTTATTTGAGACAATGCAAATTATATACAATATAAGAACCCAAATGTTGTATTCGGAATGAGAAAAAATTATATTATAAATATATTGTTAGTAAGCGTCATCTTGGATTAGGAGGAGGTACTGGAAGTAGAGGAATTTAAATGTTTTTAAAGATTTCGCTTGTCTAATATGAGAAGGAATGGAATTCCATAGGATGGTTGAGCGGTATAGGAAAGAGCGCTGGAATGTAGTGGTTCTATGGGATGGGGTATATAGATCAGAAAGACGGGATCTTGTGTTCAGTGACTGATTGCAGATCTGAATTGAAGCGCATTAAAAATATAGGAAGGATGAAGGGTGCTGATGATTTGGTAAAGGAATGATCCATGGAAATATTTTCTACGGAATGTGGGATAGAGCCAGTTTAATTCGGAATAGAGGAAGGAAACGTGGGAGCGCCTCGGTTTATCGAAGACAAATCTGGCAAAGCAGTTCATAATTAGTTTCAATCTGCCTTCGAGAACTGCCGAGAGACCACCATAAACTAGACAACCATAATCAAGGTAAGGGAATATTAGGGAGGATACTAGAAGCTTACGAGTTGACTGGGGAAGAAGGTGACGGGATCGGTGGAATAATTTAAGTAGACCTATAGAACGGCGGGAGATTTGGGCAATCTGAGATTTCCAAGATAGGGTCTGATCAAAAATAATTCCAAGATTTTTAACAGAGGAGTAGAAAGGGATAGGATGATCATTTAGGATTAAGGGAGGATACTGGGTGTATGCACTAAGGAGGGAGCTAGATCCTATTATAATGGCCTGAGTTTTCTGTTCATTTAATTGTAATTTATTTAAGGTTGCCCAGGCACTAATTCTATTCAGGTCTTCCTGAATTTTGGCGAAAGCAGAAGGAAGCTCGGAAGGAGGAAAGGAAAGATAGATTTGGGAGTCATCTGCGTAGAGGTGATAGGAACAGTGCTTAATTAAATTAGGTAGATCGTTGATGTAGGTATTAAAAAGGAGAGGAGAAATGCTGGACCCTTGGGCAATACCAGAAGTAATAGTGAGAAAAGTGGATAAGGATTGGTTAGGTATTTTAACTGCTTGGGAACGGTGAGAAAGGAAAGACTGAAACCAGCGGATGGAACTGATGGAGAAATTTAAAGATTCTAATTTGGAAAAAAGGATAGAGTGGTCCAGGGAATCAAACGCTTTAGAAAAATCCAGAAGTATCAGTACAGTCAGTTTTTTTTTCGTCTATAGCAGTAAACATGTCATTTGTGATTTTGAGGAGAGCGGATTGTGTGGAGTAGCCGGGTCGAAAACCAGACTGTAGGGGATCGAGGAGATTGGATTCTTCAAGGAAGTTAGATAATTGAGATTGTACTAATCTTTCTAAGGGTTTAGAGAGGTTAGATAAGATGGAAATCGGGCGATAGTCTTTAGGAGATGTGGGATTCAATGTTTTATTTATAGGATGAATTAGGGCTTTTTTCCAGAGGGTAGGGAATACTGAATTTTGAAGGGAAAAATTGTATATAAATAAGAGGACTGGTGTGATTTCGGGAAGACATAGTTTTATCAATTTTATAGGGATTTCATCTATGCCGGTAGAATTGGAATTGGACTTCATTATTGAGGAAATAAGTTCAGAGGGGGAGATGTAGGAAAAATAAAAATTAGCATCGTTGTATGCAGGAGCTGAGGTAGAATGGGAGGAAGGGTGAGGACAATCGGAAGAGAAGGAAGAAACAAAATATGAATTTAGTTCTTCAGGAGAAACAGTATAGGTAGATGGAGATGTGCGTGAATCGAGAAGGGAAAGCTTACGGAGGAGATGCCATTTCGATTTGGAATCAGGAGCGGAAGAGAGGGCTTCATGGAAATAAGTTGATTTTGCTCGACGAATCGAGGCTTGTGTCAAGTTACGAAGCATCCTGAAAGTTTGGTAGTCGTCAGTTATCCTCGTGCGTCTGAATCGTCTGCGTGCTGCATCTCGATTTCGTTGGAGCTGTTTGATTTCTGGACTTATCCAAGGAGCAGGAGGACGACGAAAGGAGGAGGATTTGAGAGGTGCATGGATGTTAAGGATATTTAAGAGGTTTGTGGTGAGGATGTTTACCATGGAGTCAATCGAGGAAGAGGTATAAATTTCAGTCCAGTTCTGAGCTTCAAGGTCTGGAAGGATCTTTTCACGGGTTAGGGATTCTTTTTCTTCTTCTTTCTCTTCCTCCTTAGTGCCTTTCAGCGTGGAGGTGCCTCTGTCCAAGCAAACCAATCCTCCCTATCCCGAGCCAGCGCCCTCATGGCATTCCAGTCTTTGCCTCTCTTCTCTCCCACCTTGGAGATGTAGTCCATCCATTGAGTTCTGGGTCTCCCTCTGGGACGTTTTCCTGTTGGTCTGGCCTCAAAGTATTTTCTCGGGTCTCGGTCCTCATTCATCCGGCAGAGATGTCCGAACCATCTAAGTTGCCTCTTCTCAAGGGTATCCTTTAGAGAGACAACCCCTAGATCCTCTCTAGTCCTATCGTTCCTGATCCGATCCCTTCTGGTTCGGCCCGCTACTTTCCGAAGGTACCTCATTTCCGCTGCAGTAACTCTGCTTAGGTGCTTCCCCAATGGTACCCAGCTTTCACTTCCATATAGAAGAGTAGGCAGGTAGACAGCTTTGAATATATGTATCTTAACATTTTTCTCCACCTCCCTTTTTCCTATAACCGTGTTGCAGAGGTGGTAGTAGATTGAGTTAGCCTTCTTTATTCTGTTGGATATCTCCTGGTCTACCTTTCCGTTCCTGCTTATCACTGTTCCCAGGTAAGTGTAGTCGTCTGCCATTTCCAGTGCTTCACCCTTGCAAAATACCTCAACGTATTCTTGTTCCCGACCAATTTGCATTATTTTACTCTTCTTGACATTAATGGTCATTCCCTTCCTTTCAAGCTCGGCCTCCCATTCAATTACAGCTTGTTGTAGGCTCTCTTTGGTATCAGCTATAAGAACAATGTCATCTGCGAATACCATTACTTGAGCAAGGATTGTCCTCATATTCCACTTTCCAATAGTAGTACGGGCTGTTCTACGTTTGCACATCTTCAAAATCTCATCCATGTATATAATGAACAGGAGGGGGCTCAAACTATCTCCTTGTTTTACACCTTTATTAATTGCAAACATTTCGGACTCTCTTCCATTAATCCTCACTACTCCTTTGGAATCATGATAGGTCGACTTAATAGCTTTTATCAATCCTTGCGGGATGTTCTTTCTTGAAAGAGCGTTCCACAGTTCCTGCCTAGGAACCGAATCAAAGGCAGCCTTCAAATCTATAAATGCCAAGTAAATACTCTTTCCCCGGTCCCATGACTTATCAATTATTGTTCTGAGAGAGAAGATATGGTCTTGAGTCTGGCGTTGAGGCCTGAAAGCAGCCTGCTCCTCTTCCAAGTCGTTCTCCACTAGCTCTCTCAGCTTCTTTTCTAATATTGATGTATAGAGCTTGTACACAACCTGGGATAGACAAATAGGTCTATAGTTCTCACATTCGCTAGCATTCCCCTTTTTGTGAATCGGAACAATGATGTTGTATTCCCATTCCTCAGGGATCGCTTTTTCAGTAAGTAACTTCTGAAAAAGACACTGTAATGATTTCATTAGTTCTGACCCACCAAATTTGATGAATTCAGGGGTGATGCCATCTCTTCCTGGTGCCTTTCCGAGTCTTAATCTCTCCACCGCTGCTTCCACTTCCTCTTCCCATATCACCTCATCCCATTCTCCCCCTAAATCCTCTCTAGGCAGTCTCTCTCAGCATCTTCAAAAAACACTTCTTTGTAGTGGCGTCTCCATCTTTCTAAAATACCTTGGTCCCCAGTAATCAATCTGCCTCCTTCATCTTTTACATTTCGTATTGGTTTACTCATCCTTCCTTTCATTGCCTTGATCTTTTTCCAAAAAACCTTGATGTTTTCGTGATAATTTCTCTGTAAGTTTTGACCAAATTCCTCCCAGCTTCTTCTCTTTGCCGTCCTTACTACTAGCTTGGACTCGTTTCTTCTTCGAACATATAGTTCCCAATTGACAGGAGTCTTGTGCTTATAGTATTCCTTCCATGCTGCCTTCTTTCTCGCAACTGATGCTTTCACCCTATCATTCCACCACCTGGATCTTTTGCGTGCAGGTGAAACATAGGCAATGCCGCAAGTAGCAGTAGCAGCCTCCAGTATGGCTTTCTTTATTCCTGTCCATATTGTATCTACACTTCCATCCATAATGGTATCCTGAAGTTTAGAATCCAATAGACTTGAGTATTCCATTCTTTTTTCAGGTTCCTGGAGCTTAATAACGTCAATTTTCTGGTAACTTCTTGGATGTTCCTTTCTGGGGGGAAGAATTTGAGTATCTCCGACTAACAGGAGGTGATCTGAGCCAATTTCTGCACCTCTTATCACTTTGATATCAGTAAACAGTCTTCTAATCCGTCGACTGTAAATGTAGTAGTCTATTACACTATTTACATTCCTTTCTTCAGCGGAAAAAGTTATTTTATGTATCTTTTTGTGTGGAAAGAATGAGTTTCCAATTAGGAGATCGTAGTCAACACACAAATCAATAAGTCTTTGACCATTACCATTTTTAGTACGCTCACCTCCATGCCTTCCCATAACTCCGTGTGCTCTGGCATAGTCATTCCCAGTCCTAGCGTTGAAGTCACCCATAATAATTACTTCTCTATTCTTGTCCTGGCTTTTAATGATTTCTCTTTCCAGCTCGGCATAAAACTGTTCTTTATCCAGAGCAATAGCATCTTCGGTGGGAGCATATACTTGAATAATAGTCACTTTACCTATAGGTAATTCCAGGTTTGCCGTGATTATTCTAGGAGAAACTGGTTCCCAATTTTCTACTTTTGCAAAGAGACTGTCCCTCATAATCATTCCTACACCTTCCTTTGCCCTCATTCCCGCAGGAACTCCGGAATAAATGAGGACATGTTCTTTATCTAAACAAACTTCTCCATGGCCCTTCTTCTTCACTTCGCTGATGCCTAGTAGATCTACCCTGTAGGACTTCATCTCCTCCACCAACTCCACTTCCTTTCCATTCAATGTTTTAATATTCCATATTCCAAGTCGCATGTCCTTATGAGCGCCGCGTCGTAACCGATGAGTCTGTCCAAGTCCGAGGCAAGTTAAGTTACTTTGAATCATATGTTCTCAACTACGGGTGATTAGCCCAGTAGAAGAGGCCCCGTATCCTCGGGACAACTGGCCTCCTGAATATTTATGTCCCCTCAGGAGAAAGGGTGGCCGGGCTATACCCCCCAGCACTGGGTACCTGTTGGTCCACGGGTCTTTATTCTGTATATTCAGACCACCCCTCCTATGAGGGATCCCCCATCCACCACCCGGGGGACGCGCTCCCTAGCAGGCAGGTTCCGAGAGTAGGGATTCTATATTGTGGAAATCAATAGTTTTCGGGCTGAAAGAAGGTGCTTGGATATTGTAAGATATTCGGATTAGATCATGGGAGGATAGGAAAGGAACAGGTAACTGAGAAGAAGCGAGGAGGTTCTTTTCTGAGTCAATAATGAACAAGTCAAGCCAGGTATCAGATGACGAAGTGTGGTGGGTAGGGGAGAACGGAACTAAAAAGAGATGTAGGGAAAAAAATAGGTTTTCGAGGAACAACTTATCACGTGAGTCAGAGAGGAAATTGGAATTCAGGTCTCCTGAAATGATGATATTGGTATAGAAAGGAACATAATTGTATAGGGAAGTTTCGAAAGATGAGTCAAAAGGAACATGAGGAGGGCGGTAAACTACCACGTATAGGAGATGGTGAGTTTTGTAGGAAATTTCTACAAAAAGAAACTCGATTTGGGGTAGATCAGTAGGATTTGAACGGTCAAGGATTCGGAACTTGAGGCCATCATGGACAAACAAACCCACACCTCCGCCAGTCCGACCTACTCGGTCATGGCGGATAAGTGTGTAGTTAGGGAGGGAAACTAAGGAAGAGGGAATGAAAGGTTTGAGCCATGTTTCAGACACTGCAATAATATGGTAGGAATTTCGGGAAAAATATTGAAGGAATTCATCATAATGAGCGGGTAAGGATTGGGCATTTATGTGACAGGTAGTTAGGATGTTGGTCATTTTGAGGAGATGGGGAAGTAAATAGTATCTGATAGGAAGACGCAAACTTTTAGGTAACTGGTTGAATACCAATAATAGAATTTAGTAAAAAATAATAGTGATATAAGGCAACAGTTAGATTCTAATAAAATATAATATAAAATAATAAGGAGAATACTATTAGAGTTATGACATAAAAATGAAAAAATGACAATAGCTAATAATAAAAATACGAAAATAAATTTAGATTTACTAGAATAAAAGAAAATTAATGTAGAATAATTAAAAAGTAAAAATATTAATAGATATAACGAGAGCCGTAGAGCAATATATATAGTCCGTGAAAAAGTCCGATGTAGGCCGACAAGAAGATGAGGACCGGTAAGTCAGAAGGCGTCGAGGTCTTGTTGCTGATCAATGATAACCACTGGGTGGCCATCATCTTTACGGCATCGCACCCTCCCGGCGGCGAACCAAACATATTTGATTTTTCCCGCTAGTCTCTTCTGTCTGGCGAGCCAGTATAAATGTCTATTTGTAGGAGTCATCTCCTCGCCAAGATATACGCGGTGAGAGTCATTCTCCTGCCACCCCATATCCCTCGTCGAGAAATCTCTCCTAACCTTTCTTTTTTGTAAGAGCTCATCTCTTAGAGTCTGCCTCACGAAACGAACTATCACAGGTGGAGGTCGAGTATCCTCTTTCCTTGGTCTGCGGCGCTCAATCTGGTCAATATCCTCTATACTCAACTTCAGACCCAGACCTGCCCCTACGCTTGTCACTATAGCCGCAGGTGTTTCCCCCGAACGAATTGGGATCCCGCGAATTTCTATAGAATTACGGAGTAATCCCTGCTCAGCCCTATTCAGGCGAATACCAAGCTCTCCTACTTTCGATTTTAAATTAGAATTTTCCACTGTCAATTCTTCCATCCGTTTAGACTGCGCTTCTAAATGTTTTTCAATTTTAGTAAGCCTGTCATTTAATTCAAAACTTAGCTCACCATATTTATCAATAGAAGATTTCAAATCTTTTATATCTTCGTTGACCTTCGCGCCGAGCTGGTTGAATGCCTTAAGTAAATCGGAGCAAGTGGGTTCATTTGATGGAGGACTAATTGATTTTTCAATAGATGATTTATCTGAGCATTTTGTACAGCACCATGTTTTTTTGATGATTTTATTGCCTCAAAATCTTTATCCGTTATTTGACTGCATTTACTATGATAAATTATATGGCATTTGCAACAGACAACGATTTGTTTGTCGTCACGAGAGATCTGGGATTCACAAATAGAGCATAGACCCATTTTAAAAAAACTATTTAAACAAAAAAAAATAAATAAAAAATATTTTATTCGATGTAAATATTGACGTAAACGCTAGCGCCGGTTTAGAAACAGTCTTAATACCTTAGGGATTGAGATATTATGACTCACTGTAGCACAGAGGAATGTTATATTATATATTGTTTCTTGGTCTTACCTCGATTATGGTGAGAAAATAACCACACAGCACTTAACAGAAATTAAACAATATTCTAATGTTTAACATAAATAAAAAACAAAAACAACAACAACTAAAAACAACACTTTTGAGAGGGAGAAAAATACAGAGCAGATGTGAGCAGGTTGCCGTCTCTGGCCAGACTGAGGGTTATGGTCATATTTAAGGATTTTGATTGATGCAGCAGAGGGTAACGTCATGACGGTTTACCAGATTACTTCTTCTTTTACCTATTTATATCCACAAAGGCTTGTCCTATTGTCTGGTAAATTTATTAAAGCTCTGTATTTTTCTTTCAAATAAATTTTTTAATGTTTGTGCAAATAGCCTACAAATACCAGTCATGGGCATACCGTATAGGTTATCGTCATAGTAGAATCTAGTTATGGTCACATAAACGAAAGAATTTATTAATAATTGTTTTTACTATTTTAAAAATCACTATTTATACATATTTGAAGTTATTAGGAAAAAAATTATCAACTAATCATCAAGAACTAAAACCCTAAAAACACTATATTAATACTATTTTTTTTTATTCAAAATCAAAAAATATTTTAAAAAACAGAATCACCAAATTCACTCAATCATCACAGTCTATATCGTAGCCGAACTCTTTGTCGGTTTGCTGTATTAAAAACAATGTGGCATACAAAATGCTCTTCGTCCTTACTTCAGGTAAGCTGTCTTTGTACGACTTTGGGATACATTTTAAACATCATCCTACAATATATTTTCCACGGAATCAAACCAACAACGAATGTCTCTCTTAGGCACCCAAGAGCTTGCTACCGGTACTGCTACAGTATATTTGGATGCAGGCATAAAAAATTCCTTTAGCATCTTTCACAGGGCATACCGTCTTTAAATTTGGTTTGTCGACTTGAAACTATTGAAAATTCTTTGACGCTCATGAATTAATCGATTTTTCGTTTCGGAAATCTCCGTTTAGAGTGATGAATAATCCATTTTTCTAACAGGTTCTACTCTTCAGGAGACAAAATGGGGTCTGTGTCATACTGTAGCTTTCCTGTGCCCTTTACTCTTCGAGCCAACATCATTCTTGGGGTCTACCTGTTGTAATAAAATAATGTAATAACATTGGAAATAAATATGTTAAGTAAGAAGAACTGTTTTAAAAACCCAGACTTTAGCGATGTAGTAGATTTTATAGATCCCTTCTGCTAATTTCTTATTTTGTCTTTATGACATCATCTCCGGTGTATGAATGTCATTTTTTTAGGCATTGCTTCAAATATTTACTCAAAAACAATAAGGTTCTGCAAAACCTTCCTGAAGAAAAAATAAAATCGTAAAAGCTAGTGACCATAATACATCTCATCACTGACCATAACTAGTTATGGTCACTAATAGACGTAATATTGTCACCCATCATCAAAACTAGTAAACAAAATTGTATTGTAGGTTTACAATGATACAATTAAACCAGTGAAAATCTACTTTTTTTTAGGATTAAAAACACTAGTCATGCCAAAAAACCTGAAATTGTCATAGGTGACCATAACTAAAATCTATATAGATCTATATAGATATTTTTAAACCAGTTGTGGTCAGTTCAAAATTTTCATTGTTTAAAGTTACAAAATAAAAAAACAAAGGCGTCTGAATAAAAACAGAAATCAAAATGAAAAGATTCATATCTATAAAAGCTGAAATCGTTAAAGAATTCCGAAGGAATTCCTTAATTATTATCACTTGGAAAATCACGCGTACTACACACAAAAGGTATTAGACAACATTAATTCGGGAAATTATTTATGAAATCAAACGGAAAATAGTGGGAAAGAGGGATTTACTAGTAAGGTAGCCATAAGTACTTCTGAGAAACATCTCTTGAAAGGTCCTGACAAATAAAACAAGCGATGGCTTATTTTTGTAAAAAAGTCAAAACCTGCCCATGACTGGTGAGGTGACCATAACTAGTGATTTACCCTATATACACTAAAGTTTTCAAAAATGTAAGAAAGGAAATCAAACATTAGTACTCACCTCAAAAGGTCTAAGAGATAACTGAAATATACACATAGTGAGAAGGGAAAGGTGGCAGGTAGGTTAAATTTTTGGGATTTACTATGGGATTTCTCTTATGATTCATTGGATTTTTCCAATTGGATTGGATTGAGTCATAAGGGAAATCCCATAGTAAATCTCTAAAATTTAACCTACCTGCCACCTTCCCCTTCTCACGATGGGTATATTTCAGTTATCTCTTAGACCTTCTGAGGCGAGTACTAGTGTATATAATCCATGTAACATAGTACTAATGTGTTGAAAATTTTGTATGTTTTAGAACTGAAGATGAATTGTTAATGCATTCGAAACTATCTTTCTAATAAAGTAATTCCAATAGAAGTGGCAATTAATTCATCAATCCTAATCGTATTGATCCTTCTATACCATCATGCGTACCTGAAGTGAAAAGTATATATATCCTATAACAAATATGCTGCTGACAACAAATGTTTTTTGGATTCCGTTTTACGGAGAGACCTTTATGGATACGTTTTTTGAGACATAATAAGTAGCAGACTGTAGCAATTAGATACTAATTGAAGGTTTAGTAGAGGCGTAATGTTCAACTCCGTATGCATCCTTTAAAATATAGTGTTTAGCGAAAGGTTTCTGTATCATTTTTGATTTATTAAGTAATAAATGAAACCTAGGGTCTTTAAAATATTTATCTTCTTACAGTAGGACCTCACTAATCCTAGAACCAATCACTAATAGGTCGGATCAACCGGAGATTTCAATGAAGCCCATGTTTTTTTATAGTTAAAAGTGTATATAAGCTCATCATATTAAATGTTATATATGTTCACATTTTGAAAAAGTAAAGGAAACAAAAACGTAATTAATTTACACTAGTAGATTAATATGTTTGCATAGAAATGTTTTAGCTAGCTATTAATGTATTTAAGAATTAGACATAATAATACTGTATTGTGTTTGGTTTACAGCAAGCTAACTTATTTTTCAAAATAGCTTCTAATGAAGTATGCTATGAACTCCATTGTTAAGGACGTATAAAGCGAAAAAACGCAAATCATAAAAAAAACAAAAACAAAAAAAAACAAAGTTTGTGTCTTAATCCCTGTTTACTATACAGATTTTATTTACTGCTTAAATTGTAAAAAAAAATAGTCTTGTTTAGTTCTGAATATAACAAGCTTTTTTTAGAACCAACCGTGCACCAGATATTTTGGGGAAACGTAAAAAAGTCTCAAATATTTGACGCTATCAATTAGCGAGTGTTGGCGCTTCAAAACCAAAACTTGGATTTTTGTATACAAACACAACGCTAACAACATAACAAAAAATCAAAAGTTTTCGACCTTTTTTTATACCAAAATTTACAATTTAAAAGGGATATAAGTGGCTCGGTGAAAATATTGTTCCCCCACTTCCCGGACTAGATGGTTGGATCACTCGGAGAGTCGGATTAGCGAAGTTCTACTGTATATAGACTTGTTTAAATAAGTAAATAATGGTTTTTCATTGGCTGAATTTTTTGTAGCTCATATCTTATGTTTCAGATAATAAATGCTTTTTGCTATTTACATAAGATATGAGATATGGTATTTACATTTTTTGATTATTAGCTAATATCCCGACGCATCCTAGAACCAATCTCACCACGTATACTGATGACACTTGTGTGTTTTGAAGGGATGCTAACAATGATCCCTTCATTGCCACCCAGACACTCTAATCCTTTATCATAAATCTTCAAGAATGGTGTCGAAAATGTAGAATACAAATAAATCCCATGAAATAACCTTTACCCTTCGTCGTAAACCTACGACTTCCTGTCCTACAGTATCCTTTAATGATGTGAACTAATCCTTGTTGAACAGATCCGCTACCAAGGACTCCATCTGGACAAAGGTCTTATTTGGAATCCACATACAAGACTAAAACAACAAGAAACTGCCTGTCGTTTTCGTCTACTTCAACGTTTACTTGATTAACGTTCAAATCTTTCAATTAATTTAAAAGATTCATTTACATAACATTAATTAGACCAATTTGGACATATGGAGTTGAGCTTTTGGGCTCTACTAAACCATCTAATTTATCTCGTATCTAATTCTTACAATCAAAAATCCTTCGAAAAATCCTCAATGATCCTTACTTTGTCACAAATAAACTTATCCACTAAGATCTTAATATACTTTACGTTTCTGACTTAGCTCAAATCAGATATCAACCCCATCATAGCAAACTCCACAACCATTCAAATCCATTTGTATTACAAATTGCTTCTCTGTCCTTTCCAGATAACCCTCTAAGGCGCCTGAAAAGAAGATGGCCTCGGGACCTTCTAACGTAGTACTTCATTATATCTAACCTTATGACGCTACAAATGGTTAGCTTCTTTAAATTTCAATAAATATATGAAAACAATTTTTTTGATTAATGTTTTTTTTTTTTTTTGTTTTTTTTAGATTAGGTCAGCTTTTTTTTTTCACTCACATGGATTATTGTTTGTAATAGTAATTTATTACAATTTTATATTAAACTGACGTGTCGATATCGAGATAAATATTGGTAGCGACACATAATCATTGTATAATTTTTTTTTAGAATATTCATAGGCATATTTTGTCACCAATATTTGTATGCCTGTTCGTCTGTAAGTAATAACTAAAAATATACAGTACATAAAAAAATTATAGCATGGGCCTCTGTTAATCCTAATGTTTAGATCGCATGTTGATTAAATACAGCATTTATAGTGTGTACATAATGAACACATATCTGTGGCGTGATAGCAGTACTAACAGATGTGTCCTAATTTTCTTAGAATCGAAATATTTTTGTAGTTTGTTCCTAACAAGTACTATGGTTTTCTGGACAGTTAAATTAATATTAAATTACTCGTGTAACAACAACAATTTATTAGTTGTTTTAATTATATAATTATATCTTTAATTGTAATATTAAAAAAACGAAAAAAGTTTATATGTATATGTATATTTATACATATTTTGGTAATAAAACAATTTACATTTCATAGTGAGTTTAGCTATAATGACTATAAATTGGAATGCGTTTTTAACAGTAGGAAAAATAATAAAAGCCTACAAAATAATAAGAAAAAAAATTCGATAAACATAAATAAATAATAAAAATTTTACCATACCTTTAGAAATTACAAGTACTAATCACTAAACATAAAAATTATGTATCGTATTAAATAATTAATTGAATTTATGTAAAATATAGTTTACTAACTTTTCGGAATATTTAGCTTATATATTATTTTTGTTTTAATAAATTAAAATGCAAACTGAATCAATAATTATTTGGATCTTTGGTCTTATTAGCTAAATATCATTCTAGCAGTATGTTGTTTGCACGTTTGTGTATTTATCTTCTTAAGGTTTGCTTGGTCTAACTGCCTATTGTTTGAATTATCGGATTTTCTGAATGTTTTGTAGTGTTAAAAAAGTTCCGGATCTATGTGTGAATAAATTGTTTGAAAACATAATTCGAGTAGTATTTCGGTTATTTTTGTATATTTGGGGTAGTCGTTTATTACTCTCATGCATAAGTTTTTCACCCTTTCATTTTTTTATAGTTGGAGTCACAGGTGTAGCTCCATAAAGGAGAGGCGTACGTTAGTAAGTCTTATGTCTGATTTATAAGCGCCCGTAAACAGAAGGTCGTGGGCTCGAATCTCACCTAGGCAGGTTAAAATTCATTTCGTGCCGAACCCACGAATAAATCTTAACCTTCCTCCTCTATGGCTAGAATAGGTTAGTAATCTGTAGGATAACCCGTCCTCTCTGCCCTAGTTGGAGTAAATAAGGACGTTAAACCCCAAACATCAACTTATATACAGAATAATTATGTTTTTAATCGACATTGGGGATTTTCTTCTGAAATATGGGACCGTTGTTCTTTTTTGGCTTTGCAGCATTGGTTATTCATATGAGGTGTAAAGGTCTATCTTTTATCTAGTTCCAGGCAGGTAGGTAACAGTTTGAGTCCAAGGGATTCCAATAGTATTTAAAAAGATGTTTCGGTATGTCGGCCTTCTTTTTTTTAAAATTATTGATTCTTAAAGTTTTTGTTCGTTTATTTTTATTTTTTTATAATATTTATTAAATATAGTGTATAATGATGTTAATTTGTTTTATATTGTGTATATCCTGTAGGAACTAGTGTATATTGCCGTGTCATATAAAGAATTTTCAACTGAAGGGAGAGCAGGTAGGTCGGATATGTATAAGGTAAATAGTGTCGGTGAAAGAAAGGATCCTTGAAGAAGACCTCCTGGTATGAAATATTTAGGAGATGTGGTATTGTTAATTGTGATCTGAAAGAATTTATTAGACAGGAATGGGTTATGCGCCTGCGCCATCTTTAGATAGATCGTATTCACATCGCTCCGTTATAAATTCTATTATTTAGTGAGTTTTCTTTAGTTTTTTCACTTTAAAAGTGTACAGAACTAATTATTAACAGCAGTGGCAGTGAGTAATTATTAACAGTGAGTACAATAATGACTTATCGAATCTATTTAACTTATTAGATATGAAGAGATATGTGCTCTTGAGATAAGGAATAGGACGGTGATGATAATTCCTTACTTGCACTTTACGGCCAAGTTTAGTTTGGCGATAGCCCTCAACACAAGAGGTTGGGCTCACGCCCCGTAGACAAAACACGCTACGATTTTTTTAATCTTTTTAATTTTATTTTTATCATATTTATTATTTTTTTTTATTATTTCTACCTCAATACTGTGAGCGCTAAATGAAATATTTCCATATGGTGATGTCATCAAAAAATAGAAAGAGAAGCCGTTCACTAGAAACTATTAGAATGAGCCCCGCGAAGCAAAAGCCGAAGGGATCGAAGAGAAATACGCCACCCTCTTCGCCGCCATCTATAAATCCTCAACCAGGGACGTCAGCTCAAGAGATGATAGAAGAGTCCCCCTTCTTCACTCCGAATCCGTATCAGGTGCTTTCTAATACAGATGTCGAAACCATGGAGTCAAATACTGCATCTCAACCTCCATGTATGTCCTCCGAGGTATCATCAATCTGCTATACAAGAGTAAAAGTAGAAAAAACCATACCCCAAACGTGACATCGTCCAGTGTCACAACTGCCAGGCGTACGGCCATACAAAAACCTATTGCCACTACATACTGAAATGCGTAAAATGCGGGCAAATGCATAAGTCAAACGACTGCACGAAATCTCGAGATGTCCCAGCAGTCTGTGCCCTCTGTCAGCAAGGTCACCCAGCCAACTACAAAAGCTGTCAGACGTACAAAAACCTACGCAACAGGTTCCAGCCATACCGCCCAAATGCCGAAGAAACTTTACAGACCAGAGGAAGACAGCCCTCAAAAATTGCCACCTCATCTGTTTCTTTTGCTGAAATGCTGGGCGGAAAAAGATGCCAAAATGAAAATGGGGCCATGCCGCTTCCTCCCCAACAGCCTCAATCGTATGACCCTCAACCTCAGCAACCATTGCCTCAATCACAGTTCCAACAGACCACTCAACATACCCGAGCACCAACAATCCAACCTAATCCACACACCCTTCATCAGATCCCCCACATTCCTCCTCCCCCAACTACCTCAGATCTCACATCCTCATTTAATTCCTTCCTATCAGAGTTGAAAATTGTTATCACTCCTTACAAATGTTATCCCTCTTTTAATTCCTCTTCAAAAAAATCCTTAAATGTCTCCCACAAAACCCTTATTCATTCTCCTTTGGAATACGAATGGTATTCGTAACCACACTAACGAACTAACATCCTTACTGCAAGACAAAGAAGTTGACGTAGTAGTATCAGGAGTAGTTGGGATATCTGCAGCATAGAGGACTGGACCGAGTACGCTACCTTGTGGAACATCAACCTCTGTTGAGTAGCAGTTTGAGTATTCCATTCCGCAGCGAACTCGAAAGGAACGGTTAGAGAGGTAGGATTAAAGAACTAGTAATAGTGATTGAGATAAACGGGTTTTGAATTTGAAAAGCAAACCGTCATGCCATACCCAGTCAAAAGCTTGTGCTATGTCCAGAAATTTACTTTCAAGTGCTGAGGATATGTGGTCAACGACTCTGAGGCCTTGTTGGACGTTGGAATGACTAGTACGGAATCCAAACTGGTGAGAAGGAACATTTTGTGATTCAAGGATGGGTAGGATACGTTTTAGAAGGAGCTTTTCAAAAATTTTTGAAAGGATTGGGAGAAGGCTAATTGGTCTATATGATGAAGGGTTGTTGGGAGGTTTGCCCGGCTTTAAGAAAAAAATAATAATGGAGTGTTTCCATAGCAAAGGGAAATAGGTTGTCCGGAGAATACAGTTGTATAGGTAGGTAAGGAACATGATTGCTTTATGGATTTATGGAAGATGCCGAAGGATCTTTGAGCTGAGGAGATCATATCCAGGGGATTTAAAGGGTTTTATTTGTTTTAGAAGGAATTCGACCTCAGAGGGGTTAATTGCTTTAGGAGGTAAGGAGAGAGGAATCGGAGAATCAAGAAATTCATGAACCATTGTTGTGTGAGTGGGGTTAGATTCAGGAGGGGGGACAAATGTGCTGGAAAGGTTTAACTTATATAGGTTAACTTATAATTTAATTTTGTTTTATTTTTTATTACTACCATTTATTTATTTTTACTTACCCAATGTTTTATGTTTTTTTATTTTAGTATTTCATTTTATTTATTTGTATATTGTTCATGTATAGGAAGTTATTTCTGTTATATTTTTATTTATTTTATTTTGTATATATAATTTTTTTTTCTCTCTTTTTGTACATAATCTGTGAATGTAATCATATGCCATCTATATTACTTATTGCCCACATTTGTGACAGATTGTAATATTTGCTCAATAAAAGTTCTAAAAAAAAAAAAAAAAAAAAAAAGGGATGAATGAACAACATCTATGATGCAGGCAGGAAACCGATAGGTAATAATATTGTATAATAAACATTATGCCTTATTGTATCGAAAACTCTTTCTATGTCCAGAAAGTGGTGATCTAACTGGACATCGAGGGTTTCTTTTCATTAAACCCTGCCGTAATATTATCTTTTAATCTGGATAGTTGTGCTACTGTGAAATGATGGTTTCTGAATCCGAATAGCTCACTAATAGTAATGTTCTTACGTGATTTTAAAGTGTTTAATCTCTTTAAGAATATTTTTTAAATCTAAGCGAAGCGACGCATAGTGGGACAAACATGGAAAAAACTCTAAAAACGACTTTATTATTTTTGTCCTGTTTGATGGGCCATTGTATTCATTTTTAGTTGATACAAATATTTCCAGTTTGTTTTTATCAATTTCATTTTTATTTGTGACTCCGAGGCCTTCTAAATTTGGACAATAATATTCCACCCCAAAATGTCCTATTTCTATTGAGCTAACATTTGGGTCACTGTGGAATTATTTTTATAGATAAACCTATGAAACTTGACATATTTGTAGTTAAAACTCTAAAGAATAATGAAAAAATATTAGATTGGTCCTATGTATGAAATATATTATCAAAAATATACTAGAGCAAGAGGGAAAAATTAACCAGAATTGTTTAACATGTGTGATCTTACAAAAAAAGATCCGCTGAGCTCCGCTTAATAATTACCATCACCTCAGCTTATACCATTACTTAATACCTCTATAAATTTTATTTTCAACTAAAGACAACTGTGCAAAAAAACAACGATTGTTTACAAAGCTGAGATTAACCTTTTCGTGGTCCCTACGTTAGTTTATTAACAAACACAATATACTAAACCTAAGGAAGGGATTCTGACATACAATTAAAGTGATCTAATTCTCAATGATCAAAAAAATATTTAGGAATACATTTCTAAGTTCATTTTTAGCATTTTCTGAGAAATAGTTATTTCTTATTTCACTCATAGACGCTCATGGAAAAAATCAATTTGTTTTTTTATTTTTTTAATATAATAATTTTGGCAATACAAATAATTGATTATATGATAAATTTAATTAAAATTACATTACAAAAAAAAAAAAAAAAAAAAAAAAAAGAAAAATTGGTGTGTCAAGTGTGGTTTTAGGTCCACTTTCTTCTCAAAAATTGTTAACATATACAATCACTTTATATTATATTATGAAAATAAAATATTCCGACCTCTGTATTTTTTAGTGAATGTTCATTAGAAACTTTTGTCTGCGAGAAGTATCCTTTGGAATCGGATGATTTGACAACTTTAATAACTTGTGCGATTAATAAACGGTTTTCCCTTATTATAAACAAAAGTTGACATCGGTTAACTTTAATAGACATAAGTTTAAAATTAGGTTTTATGAGTGGATAAAATAAAGATTAATATTATAATATGTTTCATAAGCTATTAGAATCATTTGATCCCTTCATTAGGTACAAGAGGACTCAACGTAAAAGAAAACTACATCCAATTAGTAAAAAAGAACTCCTGTTCTGTGCTGCAGCTTACTGCTTAAACATTAACCACCTATTTGTCCTGCAACTGCTTGTTTCAAGATTAACCACCTATTAGCGCTGCAGCTAACTGCTTTTACATTAACCATCTAATTGTCCTGCAGCGAACTGCTTTTACACTAACCATCTATTCGTCCTACAGCTAACTGCTTTTACATTAACCATTTATTTGTGCTGCAGCTAAATACTTTTACATTAACCACCTTTTTGTCCTGCAACTGCCTGCTTTAAGGTTCACCACCTATTAGCACTGCAGCTAACTGCTTTTACATTAACCTATTTGTCCTGCAACTAACTGCTATAAGATTAACCTACTATTTGTGCTGCAGCTAACTGCATTTACATTAACCACCTATTTGTGCTGCAGCTAACTGCTATCCGCTGTTACATTAAAAACCTATTAGTGCTGCAACTAACTGCTTTCACATTAGCCATCTGTTTGTGCTGCAGCTAACTGCATTTACATTTACCACCTATTTGTGCTGATGATAACTGCTTTTTCATTAACTACAAATATGTCCCCTAGCTGTCTGCTTTTACATTAACCATGTATTAGCGCTGCAGCTAACTGCTTTTACATTAACCATGTATTAGCGCTGCAGCTAACTGCTTTTACATTAACCACCTATTAGCGCTGCAGCTAATTGCTTATACGTAAACCATCTATTTGTGCTGCACCTAACTGCTCTTACATTAACTATCTATTTGTTCTGCAGTTAATTGCTTTTATATTAACCATCTTATAGTGCTGCAGGTAACTGCCTATACATTAACCACCAATTTGTCCTGCAACTGCTTGCTTCAAGATTAACCACCTCTTAGCGCTGCAGCTCATTGCTTTACATTAACCACCTATTTGTCCAGCAGCTAACTGCTTTTACATTAACCATCTATTAGCGCAGCAGTTAACTGCTTTTACATCAACCATTTATTTGTGCTGCAGCTAACTACTTTTACATTACCATCTATTTGTGCTGCACTTATCTACTTTCACATTACCATCTCTTTGTTCTGCAGCATCTGAGGCATCTGAATGTCATCGAATTCTTGTTGAGACTTATGGCGATGTTGCTCCAACCGTCAGGACATGTGAACGTTGGTTTCAAAGTTTCAAACTTGGTGATTTTGATGTTACTGATCAAAAACGAGAAAATCGACCAAAAAAGTTTGAGGACTTCGAATTGCAATCTTTATTAGACGAAGACAATACCCAAACCCAACAAATGATGGCAGAACAGTTGAATGTCACTAGGCAAGCCATTTCCGATCGCCTGAGAGCTATGGGAAAGATTCAAAAGGTTGGAAAAAGGGTTCCACATGAATTGGACGAACGACAGATGGAAAAAAAACGAAAAACTGTGTGCGAAATGCTGCTTTTACGCCACGAAAGAAAGGGTTTTTTGCATCGAGTTGTAACTGGCGATGAAAAATGGATTTATTTTCAGAATCCCAAACGAAAAAAATCATGGGTAACGCCAGGACAACCATCCATATCGAGTGCAAGACCGGATCGTTTTGGGAAGAAGACAATGCTGTGTGTGTGGTGGGATCAGAAGGGAGTAGTCTACTACGAGCTTCTCAAACCCGGCGAAACAGTCAATACCGAGCGCTACCGACAACAAATGATCAATTTGAGTCACGCATTGATCGAAAAACGCCCAGAATGGGCTCACAGGCACGCCAAAGTCATTCTTCAGCATGATAACGCTCCTGCACATTCAGCCAGATTGACTAAGGAAACGATTTCTTCGCTTGGTTGGGAACTCCTACCCCACCCGCCGTATTCACCTGACCTGGCGCCTTCTGATTATCACCTCTTCTCATCGATGGGACACTCATTGGCGGAGCAACACTTCAACAATTTCGAAAACGTACGAAAATGGCTCGATGAATGGATTTCAAATAAAGATGAAGCATTCTTCTGGAATGGTATCCATATATTGCCCGAGAGATGGACAAAATGTGTAGAAAGCGAGGGTCAGTACTTTGAATAAAATATATTATACTTTTTTTTAAATTACTGTGTATATATTTTAAGAAATAAACGACATTTTAAACTTGCATACCTGGTATTTGAGCTGCAGCTAACTGCTTTTACATTGACCATTTATTGATGCTACAACTAACTACTTTTACATTACCACTTATTTAAGCAGTACCTTACTGCATTTATAGTAACCACATATTTGAGCTGCAGATAACTGCTTTTACATTACCATCTATTTGTGCAGTACCTAACTGCATTTATATTAACCGCTTTTTTTGTGCTGCAGCTAACTGCTTTTACATTAACCACCTATTAGCGCTGCAGCTAATTGCTTTTACGTAAACCATCTATTTGTGCTGCACCTAACTGCTCTTACATTAACTATCTATTTGTTCTGCAGTTAATTGCTTTTATATTAACCATCTTATAGTGCTGCAGGTAACTGCCTATACATTAACCACCAATTTGTCCTGCAACTGCTTGCTTCAAGATTAACCACCTCTTAGCGCTGCAGCTCATTGCTTTACATTAACCACCTATTTGTCTAGCAGCTAACTGCTTTTACATTAACCATCTATTAGCGCAGCAGTTAACTGCTTTTACATTAACCATTTATTTGTGCTGCAGCTAACTACTTTTACATTACCATCTATTTGTGCTGCACTCATCTACTTTCACATTACCATCTCTTTGTTCTGCAGCTAACTGCTTTTACAGAAACCATCTATTTGTGCTGCAGCTAACTGCTTTTACATTACCATCTATTTGTGCAGTACCTAACTGCATTTATATTAACCGCTTTTTTTGTGCTACAGATAACTGCTTTTACATTAACCACCTCTTTGTGCTGCAGCTAACTGCTTTTACATTAACCATTTATTTATGCTGCAGCTAACTACTTTTACATCACCACCTATTTAAGCAGTACCTAACTGCATTTATATTAACCACCTAATTATGCTGCAGCTAACTGCTTTTAAATTAACCATCTATTAGCGCTGCAGCTAACTGCTTTTACATTAACCACCTCTTTGTGCTGCAGCTAACTGCTTTTATATTAACCACCTCTTTGTGCTGCAGCTCATTGCTTTAACCTTAACCACCGATTTGTCCTGCAGCTAACTGCTTTTACATTAACCATTTATTTATGCTGCAGCTAACTACTTTTACTTCACCACCTATTTAAGCAGTACCTAACTACATTTATATTAACCACCTAATTATGCTGCAGCTAACTGCTTTTAAATTAACCATCTATTAGCGCTGCAGCTAACTGCTTTTACATTAACCACCTCTTTGTGCTGCAGCTAACTGCTTTTATATTAACCACCTCTTTGTGCTGCAGCTCATTGCTTTAACATTAACCACCGATTTGTCCTGCAGCTAACTACATTTATATTAACCACCGATTTGTCCTGCAGCTAACTACATTTATATTAACCACCTATTTGAGCTGAAGCTAACTGCTTTTACATTAACCACCTAGTTGTCCTGCACCTAATTGCTTTTACATTAAACATCTATTTGTGCTGCAGCTAACTGCTTTTAAATTAACCATCTATTAGCGCTGCAGCTAACTGCTTTTACATTAACCACCTAGTTGTCCTGCACCTAGTTGCTTTTACATCAAACATCTATTTGTGCTGCAGTTAACTGCTTTTACACTAACCATTAATTTGTCCTACACCTAACTGCTTTTACACTAACCATCTATTTCTCCTGCAGAAAACAGATTTTACATTAACCACCTATTTGTCCTGCACCTAACTGCTTTTACACTAATCATCTGTTTGTCCTGCAGCTAACTGTTTTTACATTAACTATCTATTTGGGCTATACCTTACTGCTTCTACATAAAACATCTATTAGCGCTGATGCTAACTGCTTTTACAACAACCACCTTTTTGTCCTGCACTGCCTGCTTTAAGATTAACCACCTATTAGCACTGCAGCTAACTGCTTTTAAATTAACTATCTATTAGCGCTGCAGCTAACTGCTTTTACAGTAACCACATAGTTGACCTGCACCTAGCTGCTTTTACACTAACCATTAATTTGTCCTACACCTAACTGCTTTTACACTAACCATCTATTTCTCCTGCAGCTTATTGCTTTTATATTAACCACCTATTCGTCCTTCACCTTACTGCTTTTACATAAAACATCTATTAGCGCTGATGCTAACTGCTTTTACATTAAACACTTTTTTGTCCTGCAAATTCCTGCTTTAAGACTAACCACCTCATTGTGCTGCAGCTAATTGCTATTACATTAACCTCTTTGTGCTGCAGCTAGTTAGCACAAATGTAAGCAGTTGCTTTTACATTAACCATTTATTTGTGGTGCAGCTAACTACTTTTACTTTACCACCTATTTAAGCAGTTCCTAACTGCATTTATACTATCCACCTCTTTAAACTGCAGCAAACTTCTTTTACATTAAACACCTATTTGTCCTTAACCTAACTGCTTTTACATTAACCATCTATTTGTGCTGCAGCTAACTGCTTTTAAACTATCCATCTATTAGCGCTGCAGCTAACTACTTTTACTTTACCACCTATTTAAGCAGTACCTAACTGCATTTATACTAACCACCTCTTTAAACTGCAGCTAACTTCTTTTACATTAAACACCTATTTGTCCTTAACCTACCTGCTTTTACATTAACCACCTATTTTTCCTGCAGGTAACTGCATTTACATTAATTACGTATTCGTCCTGCAGCTAACAGATTTTACATTAACCACCTATTTGTCCTGCAGCTAACTGCATTTACATTTACCACGTATTTTTCCTGCAGCTAACAGATTTTACATTAACAGCTATTTGTCCTGCACTTTACTACTATTACATAAAACATCTATTAGCGCTTATGCTAACTGCTTTTACATTAAACACCTTTTTGGTCCTGCAACTGCCTGTTTTAAAACTAACCACCTATTATCACTGCAGCTAACTGCTATTACATTAACCTTTTTGTGCTGCAGCTAACTGCTTTTACCATACTACCTATTTGAGCAGTACCTAACTGCATTTATATTAATCACCGATTTGTGCTGCAGCTCACGGGTTTTACATTAACCACGTATTTTTCCTGCAGCTAACAGATTTTACAGTAACTTTATATTTGTGCTGCAGCTAACTTCTTTTACATTACCATCTATTTGTGCAGTACTTAACTGCTTTTCTAATAACTACCTCTTTGTGGTGTAGCTAACTGCTTTTACATTAACTATCTATTTGAGCTGCAGCTAACTGCTTTTATATTAACTATCTATTAGCGCTGCAGCTAACTGCTATTACATTAACCTCTTTGTGCTGCAGCTAACTGCTTTTACATTAAACATTTATTTGTGGTGCGGCTAACTGCTTTTACATTAACCATCTATTTCTCTGGCACTTTACTACTATAACATAAAACATCTATTAGCGCTGATGCTAACTGCTTTTACATTAAACACCTTTTTGTCTTGCAACTGCCTGATTTAACCACCTATTAGCACTGCAGCTAACTGCTTTTACATTAACCATTTATTTGTGCTGCAGCTAACTGCTTTTACCATACTACCTATTTGAGCAGTACCTAACTGCATTTATAATAATCACCGATTTGTGCTACCTAAAAATACCTTTTGTCCTAGATCTCATTCCTTCAAAATTCTCGAAATTTCATCAAAATCTATCCCATCATCCCAATCCTCTAGCCCAATCCCTATCCAGTCTTAACCATCCCTATAACCCTCCCAGAAGGTTGAAACGGCAATGGCCCCGAGACCTTTTGTAATATAATGTTATGCTGGAGTCCTGGTACTGACCAGCTTCTCCACTCATGTCCAGAGCATATGTGGCTATAGCGCTCCCACTCAGCCTCCACTGGATATTACCAGTGATGCAGCTGAGAGAGCAGCGCTGGGATCTCTCGGGTCTGGCCTTGACCCCCGATAAGTTGGGGAACAGGCTCGATTCGTGGTTCCCCAGGCTGAGTGTGTCTGTTTCCTACATATAGTAAGAATGTATCTTATTCTTTTTATTTTTTATTATTATTATTTATTTGTTTATATGTATGTATGTATGTGTGTGTGTGTGTATATATATATATATATATATATATATATATATATATATATATATATATATATATATGTGTGTATATGTATGTATGTATATATGTATATATTATATTTTTGTTACTTGATTCTTATTATTTCATTTTATTCTTGATAATTGAATTATTAGTTTTATTTTTATAATTATTACTTGTTTTTATTTTTATCTTTTATTATCATTATTTTGTGTGTATGAGTACTTGTATATATTGTATGAATGAATACATCTTTAGCACTGTTACCTATTGCCCTTAATTGAGGCAGATTGTACATATATTTCAATAAAAAAAAAAAAAAAAAAAAAAAAATTTAAGGTGCGGCTAACTGCTTTTACATTAACCATCTATTTCTCCGGCACTTTACTACTATTACATAAAACATCTATTAGCGCTGATGCTAACTGCTATTACATTAACCTTTTTGTGCTGCAGCTAACTGCTTTTACATTATCCATTTATTTGTGGTGCGGCTACCTGCTTTTACATTAGCCATCTATTTGTCCTGCAGCTAACAGCTCTTAAATTAACCATCTATTAGCGCTGCAGCTAACTGCTATTACATTAACCTTTTTGTGCTACAGCTACCTGCTTTTACATTAACCATTTATTTGTGGTGCGGCTAACTGCTTTTACATTAACCATCCATTTCTCCGGCACTTTACTACTATTACATAAAACATCTCTTAGCCCTGATGCTAACTGCTTTTACATTAAACACTTTTTTGTCTTGCAACTGCCTACTTTAACTACCTACTAGCACTGCAGCTAACTGCTATTACATTAACCTTTTTGTGCTGCAGCTAACTGCTTTTACATTATCCATTTATTTGTGGTGCGGCTACCTGCTTTTACATTAGCCATCTATTTGTCCTGCAGCTAACTGCTCTTAAATTAACCATCTATTAGCGCTGCAGCTAACTGCTATTACATTAACCTTTTTGTGCTACAGCTACCTGCTTTTACATTAACCATTTATTTGTGGTGCGGCTAACTGCTTTTACATTAACCATCCATTTCTCCGGCACTTTACTACTATTACATAAAACATCTCTTAGCCCTGATGCTAACTGCTTTTACATTAAACACCTTTTTGTCTTGCAACTGCCTACTTTAACTACCTATTAGCACTGCAGCTAACTGCTATTACATTAACCTCTTTGTGCTGCAGCTAACTGATTTTTCATTAACCATTTATTTGTGCTACATCTAACTGCTTTTACCATACTACCTATTTGAGCTGTACCTAACTGCGTTTATATTAATTACCGATTCGTGCTGCAGTTATCTACTTTCACATTACCATCTCTTTGTTCTGCAGCTAACTGCTTTTACAGTAACCATCTTTTTGTGCTGCAGCTAACTACTTTTACATTACCATCTATTTGTGCAGTACATAACTGCATTTCTATTAACCACCTATTTGTGCAGTACCTAACTGCATTTATATTAACCACCTTTTTGTGCTGCAGCTAACTGCTTTTACATTAACCACATAGTTGTCCTGCCCCTAACTGCTTTTACACTAACCATCTATTTTTCCTACACCTAACTGCTTTTACACTAACCATCTATTTGTCCTGCAGCTTACTGCTATTACATTAACAACCTATTTGTCCTGCACCTTACTGCTTTTACATAAAACATCTATTAGCGCTGATGCTAACTGCTTTTACATTAAACACCTTTTTGTCTTGCAACTGCCTGCTTTCACACTAACCACCTATTAGCACTTCTGCTAACTGCTAATTAATTAACCTCTTTGTGCTGCAGCTAACGGCTTTTACATTAACCATTTATTTGTGGTGCAGCTAACTACATTTACTTTATCACCTATTTGAGCAGTACCTAACTGCATTTATATTAACCACCTCTTTGAGCTGCAGCTAACTGCTTTTACATTAACCAGCTTTTTGTCCTGCAGCTAACTGCTTTTACATTAACCACCTATTTGTGCTGCAGCTAACTGCATTTACATTAACTACCGATTTGTGCTGCAGCTCACGGCTTTTACATTAACCACATATTTGTCTTGCAGCTAACTGCTTTTATAATATCTACCTTTTTTTGCTGCAATTAACTGCTTTTACTTTAAGCACCTATTTGTGCTGCAGCTTACTGCTTTCACATTATCCACCAATCAAAATAAAATGATATTACCAGTAGTCAAATGTTATTGTCCCCTGTTGATAAAAAGATAGATTGTACTCACTTGAATTGCAATGTGCATCCAATTGAGATTTTCGATCGAAACGAAAGTTAATTTTTAGGAGTAGTGGACTAGTGGATTTGAGAGTTTATTGACTGACCGAAATATTAAATTGAGATTATACATATTGTAAATTGATTATTGCCCTAATATAATTATTACAATTGAATTTAATAATCAGTACAATGCTTAATTACAAAAATATATTAAAAAAGGTATCATATATTTTTTTGTTTATTTGATACGTAGTATAAGAAATCCGTTTCACAAAATTTTTTTTTGACGTTTTTTTTTTTTTTTTCAAGTGAGGAAATATATGTATACTTTTAAAATAGTTAAATGAATGACTGAATTACTTTATTGAATGAACGTTACGATTGTTACAATAGAGCTTGGTTAATCTAGTTACACTTACACAGCAGAATACACATGTATAGGTACATATTTACAAGAAAATAAAATATAGATTCATTTAATTTTAGTCAATTAAATCAAAATTTCTTAATTAACAATGTTTTTGATATAACATAATTTCTTACTTAATTAAGTGGTTTTATTATGTACGATTAAAACTAAACCAACAAATCGAAACAAAAATAAGAACAAAAAATTGCATCTTTTTTTTCTTTCTAATCATCTTGGGATAATTGTCATTATCCGTTCAAAAAGAATTTTCTAAGCTAAATAACATTTGTAATGAAATTATATACAACTTTAATTTTTTCTTCATCTTCAATTGTTACAATCGTGGCTATATTATGGGGGACATTTTTTATTTTATTATTAAGTAGATAAATCCGCTTGAGTATTAGGTATTGGGGGGCAGTTGTATAGAATATGATTTATCTTTTCCATTTTCATTACACAAGTTGCATATTCGGTTTCAGAGTCTATTTTGTACATATTATTTTTATAATAAATTTATATTTTTTTATCTGAGGGAAGCCTGAGTTGTGACATAATACTTATTTTATAAAATGGGGCATTTAAAAGAGGTATTTGGCACCTGTAATGTGTGTGGGTTTTATTTTCTTATAGTAGGGATTAAAGGTAGTATTGTTTACCCTTTCTAAATCCTGAGCTATTAGCATGAAATATATATATATATATATATATATATATATATATATATATATATATATATATATATATATATATATATATATATATATATATATGTAAGTTATTTATCAATAATTGTGGGATTGATAAATAATTAGACTGGCTTGCTATTGATACTTGTATTACAACTGAAAATAACAATACAATATTAACATACAAGAGTTTAACTGACTTCAGAACATAAAAGTAGACAGTGGAGGACATTCAGAGCAGGTTATGAATGCTCCATGTAACCTGCGACTCCTAACGGCAGCAGAGAGAACAAGTTTGGAACAGACATATCGTTTCAAACTTACATCCCTCCCCTCCTTTCAGAAAGAAAATGGAATGGAAAGGTAAGGAATTAGCTTACTTCTATAAAAAATGTTTATATCTCTCTTCTGATTTCCAAAATCAATTTCCAATATCTTATTGGATATCTTTTTTGTTTTTTTATAGGGGCCCATACGAATAGGGTCTAATGTTTTCCTATTCAATTTATTGCCACTCCTGACATAAACGAGGTCGTTCTCTTCATAATCGACATCCCTTGTTATGTTATCATAATAAAATTTGTTTACCTTATGTACTTTTTGGGAGTTTTCAAAAGCTAATTTTCTATTTATTTCCAAATTATCTATGTTGTTTTTATTTAATTCTTTTGGTAAAATTGAATTTTCGGTTCCTGATAGCAAATAACTTGTAGGAAAGCCTGTGGAACTATGAACTGTGTTATTATATTCGTCCACACATTGATTAGCAATTGTGACCCATGATACATTTTTATTTTCATATGTTTTGCATCTAATCCTATCGATTAGAGTTTGATTGGTACGCTCATTCTGTCCATTGGAAAATGCGCAATCAACTGCAGTAAATACTAACCGTATATTTTTTTCTTTTAAATAGTTTTCAAATACTTTCGAATTTAAACCTGGGTATTGGTCTGTCAACAATGTACCAATTTTGCCTCTCTTCTCAATTGTGTTAACTAAACTGATAAAGTCTTTTGCAACTCGAGTTTTTGATGTAGAAATGAATGCAAAGCGAGTAAAGTGATCAACAATTAAATGTAAATATTTTTGTGTAGAATTATTTCCAGAAAATCCACCAATTGTATCAAGCGAGATTATTTCCAATGGACATTCGGCAGGACCTAGTTGAGAAAGAGGAGCTCTAAAACTCACAAACCTAATTTTGTTCCTAATACATGTTTCGCAACTTCTACAAATCATTTTTATATGTTTGTGCGCATTCTTGAAATAAAAGGTGGGTACGATCGTTAATGACATTTGTTTTACACCTGTATGACCGTAATCAATGTGCAATTTATTCAAAATAGATATACCATACGATTCAGGAAGCCAAATTTTTTTCTTTTTATTAAGGGTTTTATAAATTATATCGTTTTCTTTGTTGCAATATTTATCCCAAGTTAATTGTTTTTGAACTGACAAGATGTCATTAATTGAAATGAGATTCACTATTTTTATCTTTGATTCACATTCATTATATTTCTCTGAAAGCACTGGATTCCTCGATAGACAATCAGCCTCTGAGGTATTTATACCAGGATTCAAAGGTATTTATATAATTTCAAATTCAAATTGAGATATGTAATTTAACATATGCAAAAGATCAACATCACTGCAATTTTTTATATTCAAGTTATGTAAAGGTTTGTGGTCTGTAAATATAGTGAATTTCTTGCCTATCAAATAATATTGCTAATAAAGTATGGCTTCTTTGATTGCCAAGCATTCAATAAAGATGCCTCTTTTGGTTTTTTGAGAGATTGTTAATTTCTTAGAAAAATAGAATACAGGCTTTAAAATATTCTCTTGAGGTTGTTTTAATATCGCGTCAACCCCTTCTATGCTTGCATCAGTGAAAATATAAACTGGCTTGTTGAAACCAAAAATTGCTAGTATTGGTTGGTTACATAAGTGGTTTTTTATAGTATCAAAACTATTTTGACATTTTGTCGTCCATTCAAAAGGTACATTTTTCCTTAAAAGATTATAAAGAGGATCTAAAGTTATGGAACACTTAGGAATATATTTAGCATAGAAATTCGTTTTTCCCAAAAATTGTCTAATTTGTTTTTTTGTTTGGGGAAGCGGAAACTTTTTTATAGCTATCTAGTTATCATTTATTGGTTTGATCGTGTTGTTTGAGATTAGATGACCTAAATATTCTATTTCTTTTTTCGTAAAGCTACATTTATTCGAGTTTAATTTCAAATTATGATTTTGTAACACCTGCAAAGTTTGTTTTATATGTTGAATATGATCTTCGTAGGATTCAGAAAAAATTAATATATCGTCGATTTAGTTTATAGCAAAATTATCAAGATTACTGTTCCTGAGTATATTAGAAAGAATCCTTTGAAAAATGGCTGGGGCTCATTTTAAGCCAAACGGAAGGCAACACCATTGCCAGTGACCATGATGCGTTACAAAAGCTGTTTTGTACCTATCTTTCTTTCTCAACAAAATTGACCAAAATGCGCTATTAATATCTAGCTTCGAGAAATAAATACATTTCCCTACTTTGGCTACTAAATTTTCTATCCAGGGAAAAGGGTATCCTTCCGTGATTTTCTGTTTTCATCTTTCTTATAAACAAGGGTTACTGGTGCAGCATATGGACTATGTGATTCCTCAATTAAGCCTGCGTATATAAGTAAACTCTTTATCTGAGATTCAATTTCCAGTTTATCTGGAATCGATCATCTATATGGTTTTCGAGCTATATATCTATTTGCAGTAAGTTTGATCTTTGCTTCAAAATTGTTTACTGTTCCTACATCAAACTTTTCTTTTGCAAAAACGTTATTAAATTTGATAAGTATGTTTTCTAATACCTCTTGCTTAGATTCAAGACAATGTAAACTTTTACTTTAGTGAAACACAGAAAGGTTTTTATTATTTTCATCAGTATTTTGTGAAATTTCAAGATTGTGATTTTGGCATAGTTTAAAAGATTTAATACAATCCAAGCCCAACAACAAATCAGCCAAAAAACAATCATTTTCCACCAATAAAAAAGGAAAATTCCTTGTAACGTTAAATATTTTTAAGTTTAACCATACAGTACCTTTTGAATTAATAATTCCGCCCAGCGTATCAAACGTTGCCATCCCACTTGTTAAATTATTTATCTTTACTTGTGAATAGAACCGAGAATTAATTAAGGAGACATTTGCTCCTAAATCATATAAAGCAACTGTCTCTCTATTGTCGGCTAAAACGGTTATTTTAAGAAGAGGGATGGTTGCTAGTTTTCCGAATGAGAAACAACTGGTTTATAGCTTATTTTATTTTCACTTTAGAACGGGTATTAGGTGTATTGACATATCTCTTGTTTTTGTATTTGTTTTGAAACTCTTTGTTATGATTAATAGGTGAAGGTGTACTGACATGTCTCCTGTTTTCGTGTTTATTTTGAAAATCTTTGTTATGATTTGCTGGTTGAAACTGTCTCAATTTCGACATTAAAATTTCAATCGTTGTGATTTTATTTTAATTAGATATGAGAACAAATATTTTGGCAGACCAATAATTATGAAATTTATTTGAGATTCTATACTTAAACTGTTATCAACATTTTATAATAGGTTTCTCTTTTTTAAAGCGTAATCTAAGAAAGAGCCATTTATCCAGTGAAAAGAATAAGCGTAACTAATATCGCCCCAAGTCTGAGTGAAAGAATGCTCATAAAAATTCCAAGACCTGTCTGCAGATTTTAGCATAGACTCATACCAATCTAAAGGGAAACCTGCCAAAAAAAAACGTAAAATTTCTGAAAACTGATTCTCCCTTATGTCAAGTCGTTGGCATTCTAATTTAAATAAGGAAAACCATGATTTGGCATTCTGACCTTTGTTTTGGAATTTTTCGAGTACCATATTTTGTGTTATCAGTTTCACATTATTCATTATAGTTTGAGGAGGATTTTGAGGCAAAGGAGAAATTTGTGGTTGGTTGGAAATGTTTAAAGGAGGAGTTAATGTAAGTTCTTCTAGATAAGTTCCATTAAAAACAAAATTACCCTCTGTATCGATGTAGATCTTTTGGAGTTCAGCGTTCAAAGTAATGTTAACCTTTCTCGTTCTCCCTCTCTTATTCATAGATTGGACGACAGACTTTATTATTGATAGTTTGGCTAGTTCTGTGTGTAATTTGATCGGCATATCATCCTCATCGAAAGAAAATATCGAGTCTGTTGAAGGATATTGGATGGATTTGACTTTCACAACGGTCTTCTTAGGATCCAAATCTGGCTCGGTAGCAAAGTGAAAAATTACCTTGATTCCTGCCATCCTTCTTATTGAATTGATTTGTAAGTTATTTATCAATAATTGTGGGATTGATAAATAATTAGACTGGCTTGCTATTGATGCTTGTATTACAACTGAAAATAACAATACAATATTAACAACTATTTATAACGTCATACAAGAGTTTAACTGACCTGAATCAATTCAATGCCAGGATTTATGAAAGTAATAATAATTCACCACGAGCACTAACAATCGTACATAATGAAAACATTCACAGAACATAAAGGTAGACTGAGTGGAGGACATTCAGAGCAGGTTATGAATGATCCATGTAACCTGCGACTCCTAACAGCAGCAGAGAGAACAAGTTTGGAACGGAATTATCGTTTCAAACTTACATATGTATATATATATATATATATATATATATATATATATATATATATATATATATATATATATATATATTCTCTAACAGCTTTTCCTAAATTCTTCTTTATTAGTACAGGATTCTGATTTTTCCATAAATAGGCATTGTTTGATATCAGTAGTAATTTTTTTAGTTGGCCAATCCAGTTATATTTTATTTCTTTAGGATGTGCAAGAAAAGGTTCATATAATTTATTATACTATAGGATACGGGGAATTCTATGAGCTGGCATGTTTAGAGTACTAATCCACCATTTTATAAGACATTTATATATTTTTCAGCTTATTAAAAAAATTAAAGTCTTCTGATTTATTTATTCCCCCCACCCGAAAAAAAAAAAAAAAAAAAAAAAAAAAAAAAAAAAATTGAATTATTATTGAAACTTGCACATATAAAACAGAAGAATATTCAGGAGATTACAACTAGAAGGGGGGAAGAAAAATGAAAAATGTTTTATTTTAATCTTGTATCTTTAAACTTACAATTAGATTTTTATTTTCCTTATGAAATATAAATTATCACTAACATATCTGAACATTTTGTGTTTATAGTAGTAATGTTTTGTAAAGGGATCTCAGTCCGTCCCTAAACTCTATATTACGTGGGTCGGCATGATATTAGTCGCCTTGTAAATATCAAGTTATACCAACACCTGGAATAGTTTCTATTTTTTTTATTTTATAGTAAATGAGATTTATTATATAATTTGTAATATAAGATTATTAAAATTCATGAATTTAACAGCAACATTAGTTTCAAATACCATACAATTGTGTAAGAAGGTCAAATACAAGACATATCTAACAATATTTCATTCCTGTAGTTGAAATATATTTACTAATAATTATTAAAATTAATAATATTAAAATTTAAAATAGAAACAATAGATAATAAACATTAATGAATAATTTAGTCTATATGAAGCCGTCTTTAGAGTGTAGGACTAATTAATGTTTTGTACAAATATTTTATCTTAAAAGAATTTTTTTTTTTATCATTTTTTATATAAGTAATATTCAAAATTCACTATTTGGTATAATTTTTTTATAGAATTCGGCACTCATCTAGCCGGAAGATCATTGATTGATAATACCATATAATAATGTACATTGCTTATAGCAAAAGAAATATTATATGAAATATTTCTATATTATTTGAAAAAAAAACAACTGATTTTTATGAAGCTCTTTTTTCACTTCCATTTTCTTTTTCGTCGTTTCCGACTACTCCAACATTTACTAGACAAGCTTTCAAAGCTGCCAATACATTACAAAAGACATAATTAAATTACAGTAATTAGACCCATTTGGACATGCTGAGTTTAGCTTTGGGGCTCTACTAAGCCATCCAATTCATCTCGTATCCAATCCTTACAACCCAAAATCCTTCGAAAAATCCTAAATTCCCCTTACTTTGTCACCAATAAGCTTATCCATAATGACCTTAATATTCCATATGTTGCTGAGTTAGCCCAAACCAGATACCTATCCTTTTATAGTAAGCTCCATAACCACTCAAATCCATTAGTTTCTCAACTTGTTTCCCACTCCATTCCCGATAATCCTCCGAGGCGTCTTAAAAGAAGATGGCCTAGAGATCTTCTAGTGTATAATTTTATGGAAGTGCTACTGATGAGTAGTTCTTTTCAAGTTTTGTAATCGTCATCAGCTCATTTACTTGATGTAGATATTTGTATAGTTGTAAATTTCAATAAATTGATATAAAACTAAAAAAAACATGTCACTTTGTTGGTCTACTATGGACTCCTAAACTTCTTAACCGATTTGAATCAAATTTGCACTCCGTGTGCAGTTTGACCCAACTTGAAAAATAAGATAGCTTATATCTTAATTTATAGTTGCAATTTTATTTTATTGCAAATTATTTGTTTATAATGTGTAAATTATTTTTGTTAATAGTTTAGATTTAGTTACCATGGAGATTTTAGATTACCATAATTAATTATATGTTAATAGTAGAAGGTTATATAACAGTGATTTTTATTAACTGTTTTTTGAGTTGATTTCAGAGTATTTTTTATCAGTGAAATTATCCCTGCTTTTTAATTATTAGTGCTTCATTGTTCAAAACTCTTTAATTAAAATAAATACATGTAAGTATTATCATATCATATAGTTATATTATTATTATATTTGCTATGCATCAAATCACACTGTATGATATATGTATTTTGATCGTCTTGACATACTAAGACTCCAGGATCTAAATGAATGTGATTATCTATCTATTATCCGTTTGCATTTCATGTTAGTGATTTAATTTCTATAACACTCTTATATCTGCTTCATTCATTCATCTCGCACCCAATTCTTTCAATCCAAAATCCTTCGTAAAATCCTCAATCCTCCCTATGTCACCAACAAACTGATCCATAAAGATCTGAATATTCCATAAGTTGCTACTTTTTCCCAAACTGTATGCATGTCGTTTCTCAATAAACTCCATACCTACTCGAATCCATTAGGATCTCACTACTCACTTTTCCGATAATCCTCCCAGGCCTCTGTAAAGAAGATGACCAAAGGACCTCCTAATTTAGAACTTCAATTTGAAGGTGCTACGAGTGAGTAGTTCTCTAGGTGTTATTGATATGTTATTGTAATAATTCTCTCAAATTCGCTTGTTGAATACAATGTATACAATTTTAAGTACCAATATATAGTTTTAAAAAAATATATAGTCGAGAAACGTCGCCAAAGTAAGTTTTTATTATATTGACTGAACCTCTAGAATCTTATTAAACATCGAGTCGAGAAATTATATATATATATATATATATATATATATTGTTTCTATTACAAAGATGAGATACATTGTTAGATGAAATGCTCCCTAAAGCTAGGGGGTACATGGGGTCTTTACAACTAGATGTGTTTATGAAAACCACAGAAAATAACTGCTAGAATAATGTAAACAACTGAAACTGAAGACTTTTTTGTGTATTATGTTGACACAATGAACTGAAATCAAATGTGCATCCATTTTTTTTTAGTTAACTCGTTTGTATTTTTCTTTGAGTTTTTTTTTTTTTTTTCAAAAAATAAAATGTAATTATAATATCCCATTTGCATGGTGTATGCATAAATTCTATAATGTATACCCTTTCTTTAGGGTTTACTACAGGGAAAAATATATATGTATACACACATACACCAATATATTTGCCACTTTTTTTACCATTACAATTTTCTTCTATAACAGAAACATTGCTTCTTTGAAGATTTGAGGCTGGAGAAAACTTTTGAATATTCCTTATGTATCAAATAATAACACATTTCGATTTTCTGTCAGATTAACTTTGTAAACACTAGAATATTTGCACAATGGTGTTTACTTACTATTTATGATTGTGGTAAGTTAAAAAAATTATTTACCGTTATTAATCAATATGTATTTTAAACTCAAGATGAACGCCAACTACTTTTGTTTAGTACGTAGGATCGGTTCAAATTTTGACCTTTTTAAATTAAAATTTTTTTTTAATTTTTGAAGTTTTAATGTTACTATTAATATTTGTGGTATTTTATATTTTCATCATTACTTTTTTTTTTTTTTTTTTTTTTTTTTTTTTTGGCGCGATTAGTCAACTTTTTTTTTTTTTTTTTTTTAAATACTTCTATAAAATGTCGTGGGATTAATGCAATTGACCATTAGAAAGTATAGTTTTAGTAGGCGATTATATGAAAATTTCTTAACAGTTTTGAATTTCGCATTTTTTGAGGGGTTGATTCTTGTGAGCCGGTATTATTTTCTTAGGAACATTATCAATGGAATTCGGTTGTCAGTTCGAGGGAGGATTCTTCTGTTGTTTTTGTGTTGATTTCTGGAATTTCGTATGGGATCCTGTCTCAGCTAATTACGGTTTGTGATCAGATGCCTATGTGCGCGCCCTGCTAATGACTGTTTTGTTATTCAGTGCAGCTGTTCCGTAGTATTATACCCGCCCCCCTTAGGCGGGAGTGGGAGGGGGAGGCTTCCAACTCAGCTACTGTGCACCGCAGATAACATTGACGACGTGGAGACATTGAACGATCGGGTAATGCTTTGTTTGCTATAGTTATGTCATCACATTGTTGAGTATTATATATTTTTTTTAACTTGAATTATTTAGGTATACTGAGGTTGATAACACCGTCCAAGTGGGTACCCACTCCTTCAGATACCGATTACCGATACATCTCTCACTGATACATTACCCGCCTACGAAAGCAGTATGGTTCGGCAGCGAGAGTGCCGGTAATTAGAAAGCTGTAGTGTCGGCAACAGCGGAGCAGAGGCAGAACTGGCAACAGTGCCACGGTCGATACCTTGCCCTCCCCGTTTTCCCTTTCACCAGGGAAATTTTCCCTGCATTCCTCCCCCGTACTTCCTCCAGCCTGCTTACATCCCGCTGTGATTGCCTTCGGCCGCCTTCTCGACCGGACTGCTGTGTTTGGCGGCTTCGTCTGTCAAGTCAATGATTATTTTTATCAATTTCCATTGAACTAAATTCTACACGAACTTTATCTAACTTTACAAAGTATCAGTTATTTTTTTTTTAAATATTGATTAATTATGTATGTGTAGTTTGATAATTCAAAATCCTTATGATACGTTACCCATTTTGTGTTTATATTTTAAGTTTGCTCCGAAATGGGAAACTATCAATTACTCAGAATGAATCGCTGAATGTTTCAGTTCATAAACATACATATGGTAAAACTCAAATAACTGCGAACCAAAAGATGAATATTAAAAAAAAAAAAAACTTATGAATCCCTAGGCCTTAAAACTTGTTTTTACGGACAATTTTATTTGAAATAGTTACCAGAAGATCTCCTAGGAGTTTGAGCCTTTCTTAAATATGTACACGTGTTATGCGTGAAATATATAATTTAAAGTTGGCTGGTTGGAGTATTTTTATTATTGTTATTATTTTTTTTTTTTAACTCTTAATGAAGTTTACAACTGTATACAAAGTTAACTAATAGTGCATCTAGTGAATATAAGGATAATGCTTATAATTACATGTTAATTGATTGTAAATCATGTTCTATACCATAAGGTCTTGTGGCCATCTTTATTCAGCGTTCTAGTATCTAAAAAATAGAAATAGTAATGTATTTTATTTATACATACATACATACATACATACATATATATATATATATATTATTTTTTTTTATTTTCCATATCACACCATTTGCATGATTAAATGTCAGTCCCCCTAGATCACTTCGAAGACGTTTCCAGACAATTATTTTATTTTAATTTCCATTGTATTATTATTATTTATTTTTTAGATAATGTTGAAATTAAGCTTGTTCAGACTGAATATCAAAAACTAATAAGGTTTTAGTTTATCGTCCATTTGTTCCATATATTTTTTTTCAGGATTGTCTATTCATCTATAATAATTGTTTGATTTTTAAAAATAATTTTGAATTTAAGTTTATCCTTATCTGATTGCAGGTTGTCAAGAAATAAAGATAAAATTTATAAGGTTTAAGAAATTCGTCTTTTTAACAGAAATGAACAAGGAATAGGCGGGAAGAGTGAGAAGATCGTATGGCCACATTGAGCTGAGCTGGTGCTGCTACCTACTAAAGAAATCTTGAATTCTTTATGGCAAGAGACCAAGGTGTAATTCAAAATTTCCCAGTTTTGGTTCAAGTCCCTCGCCCCCTCCCTCCATGAACCAAATTTACGGTAATTTGTCCTAGTTGGCGTAAAAATTCGATGGCAGTGAATACTTGTATTTTGTATTGCTAGATTTTACTATTGTTAAAATAATATTTAAAATCTTAATTCCTATCTATTTTGGCTCCGACTTGCTTATCTTAGAAATCGGCCTTTTTAATTTTGATAAAAATGACTTTTTAGTTACCTTTTTAAAACATTAAAATGGGTGTGCCATATAAAACAACAATATACTACAGCCTATTATAAGATGATTCATAGATCATTCAGTTAAAAGATATATAGTTGTAAGTGAGATAGAATCTTCGCGAATTTAAATTAACAAAAATAAAAATAAAATGAATTTCCTTTTAAGCTCAGTACTTTGAGGGTGCAAACGGTCGAATTAATAAAAAGCTGAAATTTTCAAACGTAAACGTAAAACCAGTTTTGAAAAATACTTCTCATATTTATACTGGATCTAAGATGCCATAAAATATTTAAAATTTTATTAATTTAAGTAGCATAGAAAGTTATCTTAATGCAATTGATATTAAAACATAAATTAAAACAATCATAATGGCATATCATACACGAAAAAAAAATTAATTTGATATTACTACCATTTTATTTATTTATTTTTTTTTTAATTTTCAAATATACATATAAGATTAAAAAAAAAAACAGATTTAGAGCATTGGAAAATTCGGATTTCTCATCCATGAAAGTACTAAACAATACTTTTTCACCGTAGAAAAATAAAAGAAAATGAAAAAAAATAAAACTTCCTGTTATTTATACCAATAGCAGCAACTCAAAAATATGCTTATAGTATTTAGGACCGCGCCTGTAGGCTAAATAGTTTTTTCAGAAATATGAATAAATTGGAAAATAGGAAAATCGGATTTGTGGAGAATATTATATGGCCGGTTTGAATAGTGTGTGTGGAATTTGGCAGAAACCTACCTAGTTCTTTTATAATTTAGAAATATATACTAGTATCTATTTCCGTATTTTAAAAGATGTATTTTAGATTAGTGCCCAGAGAGTACTTAGAAAAAAGAACGATACCAAGTGAACCCTTGATATCGGAACAGAGCTCGACTGTAACTAATGTTTTTTTTGAAAAATCACCATTTATTGTTGAGCTTATATACGGATTCGATTGCCCTACAGAGCTGTAAATAGTCATAAATTTAGGGTTGTTTGATAGTAAAAATATACCCTATCTGCCATAATCATATAGTTGACGAAATATAAGCGAAAATCAGACAATAGTGCTAAAATTTTGCGGTTTTTCAAGATCTACGAAAATCTTATCAAGTTTACCAAGTTTTAACAACATATTAAAAAATGGTAGATGTATGTGGCTTTGCGAATTTTAATGTATAAAGCGACTGGGATATTGTTTAGATGGAAACAGAAATTATTTAAATAATTTTTTTAAAATATAAATATAATTTAAAACCACGATATTACTGATAAAATCGTAAATTAGTCTTTTTTAAAAATTTATTTGTCTAGCAGTACTGAGTTTTTATTCCCAAAAGATTTAAAAGGTATTTTTAAAGGATTATTTATAAGAAGAAAAAAAAAACAAAAGAAAAACATGCCAGTTCTGTTTCCTGATTCTTTTGTCTAAAAAAATATAATTAATAATAAATAATACGATTACCTTCAGAAATGTCCAGCAGTAAACATATTCATACATAAAACGTCCTATAGAATGTACTTAAAATGTTTCTTTATAGAGACAAATTTAACATTAATTTATTCTAGGAAAATTAGAATCTTAACTGAATACTGCGCCTACTAAGTAGTAATTAGATAGTAAAATTTGTAAAAATAATTGATAAAGTAAACCAAATTTGGAAGATTGATTAACATAGATCTTAGGATATCAAGTTTTCATCCTCATCTTTCTTACTTTTAGTTTGTTACTAAAACATTACGAAACTGCTGTTATAGAGTACTTTAGCAATTACTAGACAAATCTTCAAAGCTTCCAGTTAATTATAAAAATGTATAAGCATTAAAGTAATTAGACCTATTTGGACATACGGAGTTGAGATTTTGCGGTAAATTAAACCAACCAATTCTCGTATCCTATCTTTACAATCCTAAATCCTTCGTAAAATCTTGAATGCTTGTTAGTAGATCTGAAATTGACTGATCCATAATGATCTTACTGTTCCATACACTAATGACCTGGCCCAAAGCTTAGCCTTCTAATTATTAAGTTCTGTAGCCACTGGAATCAAATAATCTCCCATCTTACTTCCAACTCGTTCCCGATAACGAAAAGAAGATCGCCAAGTAGCTTTAAATAATAGGTTCCTTTACAAATTATTGTAATAATGTGTATACTTTATACAGTTGTAAATATCAATAAATAATAAATAATGAATAAAGATCTTTTAGTTTGTAATTTGTGTTGTCACAAAAAAATAGTAAATTTAAAAATTTTGAATATTGAATATACATTTTAAAAGATATATATAGTAAAAATATATATATATATATATATATATATATATATATATATATATATATTATTTTATTTTTGAAGAGAAAAGATTTGACCCGGTCGGGATACGAACCCAAGTTTCCACCTCTCTAGCGTGGCGCCTTATCCAACTAGGCCACCGGGGTCGTATCCAAACCAGGCAAATCTTCTCTCTTCAGTGATCCATAACCCCCGGGCACTCGCAAATCGCGATGTGATTCCGGGAATGAATGTTCATATTGAACATTACATTTAATTTGGATCTATTGACAATCCGTCACCGGTATATATATATATATATATATATATATATATATATATATATATATATATATATATATATATGTAATTTTTTCTTGATATAAATCAATATTATTAAATATATTATTTTATTTTTGAAGAGAAAATATTTGACCCGGTCGGGATTCGAACCCAAGTTTCCACCTCTCCAGCGTGGCGCCTTATCCAACTAGGCCACCGGGGTCGTATCCGAACCAGGCAAATCTTCCAGGTTATGGATCACTAAAGAGAGAAGATAAATTTAATTTTCATTTCATATTATTTTAATTTCATTGCATACTATCTCATTTCATTTTCTTGTTATATTAAATATTTTATAAAAATGGCACCTCCCACATTAAAGAAAGAGTATCTAGAGATGATACCTGATTTCCACGGTGACCCTATGTCACTGACGCGATTTCTAGAAATTTCAGATAAATTATTAAACAAATTTTATAATAACGAAATTACTGCCGATTTCCAAAACGAATATTTAATAGGATCAATTCTTGCTAAAATCAAAGGAGCTGCCGCCGGCATCGTTAATTGTTAATATGTCAATACATGGGATTATATAAAAAATGCATTAAAACAAGGGTACGCTGACAAACGCGACGCGTACACTCTAAATATTGAAATTGCGGGGATGAAACAAGGCAACAAAACCCCTTTCTAAATTTATAATAAAATACAAAAAATTTTACAGTTGAAAATTAGTTATTTAAGGAGCGAAATGCCGATGGAGGCGTTAGTCCTCACGAAATATATCGAAAAGTTAGCACTAAGAGTTTTGTTAAAAGGACTGAAAGAACCACTTGGCTCTTTCATGAGAACCAAAAATCCGGTAGACCTAAATCAGGCAACCAACTTGCTAACGAACGATTTTCAATTTGTCATCGACACTTACCGCCCACACCAAAACCATAACAAACCAATACATAAAAATCGCCAACAATTTATAAACTATTTCCTAATCAATATAGACCCGAACAATATCATCAATATAGACCCCTACAATATCATCAATATAGACCCCAACAACCTAATCAGTCAACCCCTATGAGTGTCAATAGTAATTATAGAAGTAATTCCCAATATCAGAAACCACCTGATCAATGTGTAAAATTTAATTCTTTTCTCAATACCCCAGTTCGGAAAAACCCAAACCTAAAAATTGAAGAACTTCATAATCTAAACTCGGAACAATCCGTAAGGAACTATCCCACTGTATCATTTCCAGACGATCATCAAGAAAACCAACAATACACTGATCAAAATAACCTCGATAGTGATCAAAGTAATTTTTTAGATCCCAGCCTAGCACAAGAACCATGGACGTAATAGACCTACTTAATTTAACCCGTTTTAGTGCTCTTCCATATATAATTCCACCAAATTCAAACTTAAAAATTCTAATAGACACTGCGTGCACAAAATCGCTTGTGTCCGTCCTTGTAGCAAATAAATATTTTTTTAATAACATTACTCATTAACCATTTAAACTTACTAGCGCGCACGGTTCTTCTATACAAAATTTTAATGCTAATGTAGATTCATCAAAATTATTTCCCAACACCAAAACTCTCCTGAAATTTGGCATTTTTGATTTTCATCCTAAATTCGATTTATTGTTTGGAACAGACAGTCTTAATTTATTAGGTGCGAAAATTGATTTAGTAAATGATATACAAATCACACCTTTTGGCAATATAACAATTCATTACGACAATAGACCCCCTCAATCTGAATACACTTACATCTTAAACAACGATTCTGAAACCGTAAGAAAAATTCCAATAAAAAATATCTCAATTGGAGAAGGAATCATTGCTCATACTGATTTCAACGATTGTCTTAAAATTCATGAAGGTTTAATTTCAATTAAAAATAACGAAGCTATATGTACGGTAAAAAATAATTCGGATCGGTTATTCAGATTAACTATTAAAACCCCAATCCTTGTGAAACCAATCAGAATTTTTAAAAATAATGAATCTTATGATATAAATTTGATTAAAATAGAAGAATCAGATTTCAATGAAGTCAAAAATCTTATTCGCACGGATCATTTAAATGAAGAAGAAGAAAAAGAAATTCAAAATTTAATAAAACAATATTCTGATCTATTTTATTTAAAAGGTACTCCACTAACTGCAAATACGCCAATCAAACATAAAATCCTAACCAAATATGAGATCCCAGTCTATACTAAAAATTACCGATATCCTCAAATATTTCAAAACGAAGTGGAAAGACAAATTGACGAAATGTTTTTTTTTTTTTTTTTTTTTTTTTTTTTTTTTTTTTTTTTTAAATAAAGGCCTTAGCGTTAGCCATTAGCCATTTTCTCATTTAGTCATTACTATAAGTACCGACTTAAATTTAAGTCCGCTTAATTACAAAAAAAAAAAAAACCAAAAACAATATTTCGATTAAATTAAAATTGAATTAATCTAAATTTTAATATTTGTCTCACTTAAGAAGGCACCGAATTCATTAATTAGTGAAGCAGGGTTTTGCAAAATAGTTGTATATGTTATTGTATTCATATTTAATTTATTTCTAATTTGCGTTGTAAACTTTATTCTTTCTAAGGCGTATTTTTTACAATTCATAATGATGTGTTCTAGGTCCTCCCTGTCTCCACAGAACTCACATATTTCTGATTTTCTCTCCTTTATTTTAAATAAATATGATCCTGATAAACCATGATTAGTCCGTAGTCTGCACATACTTTTAATCCATGATCGAGGTGCATTGACTTTCTGGAACCAGGGAATGAACGAAACCTTTGGGAAGAGCGATTTATAAAACACACCCACTTGTGACGCATCGGTCCACAGTTGCCAGTCCTCTAACAGCTTGACATTAAACAAAGAGAACAAATCCGAGTAGGGGATTTTGAAATTACTAGCAGAGCGCCCGGAAGCTTCCTTAGCCATTTTATCAACAATCTCATTTCCTTCTATGCCTGAATGGCCCCTTATCCATGCCAGCCTAACCTTTTTATTAGATGCTGAGAGGTCAAACAAAGCTTTAACGATATTCATTATAAGGAAGCTTGAACTAGATGAAGGCTTTAAATGTTCTAATTTACATATCGCGCTTAGACTGTCGGTCAAAATTAAAAATTTACCATTATACCTAATTGATTCAATATGTTTTATAGCCAGATAAATAGCAGTGAGTTCAGCGGTGTAAATTGAAGCAAAGTTGTAAAGTGATACCGAATTTGAAAAATCATTACATGGATCGAAAACGGCAGCGCCAACACCGATAGAGCTCTTTGAGCCATCCGCGTATATTACTGTGGTGCCTGGATAGCTAGTTCTAATGTGATGTTAGAGCAACAAATCATTCGCCCTTCTTTTTCACCTTACAATAGTCCTATTTGGGTAGTTCCAAAAAAATTAGACCAATCGGGAATACAAAAGTGGAGAATAGTAATTGATTATAGGAAGTTAAATGAGAAAACGGTCGACGATAAGTATTCTATTCCGCATATAACTGAACTGCTGGATAAATTAGGTCAAAGCAGTTACTTTTCAACAATCGACTTAACAAGTTCGTTTCATCAAATTTTATTGGATGAAGAGAGTATCCCTAAAACAGCATTCTCAACCGTAAACGGTCATTACGAGTTCCTAAGGTTACCTTTTGGATTAAAAAATAGTCCACCAACGTTTATGAAAGTGATTAACAACATACTCATGGGCGTTCCTAATTGTGTTGCCTATTTAGATGATATAATAATTTACAGTACTCCCTTCAGGAACATTTATCAATTTTAAAGCAAGTTTTAAAAAACTAAGAGAATCTAACTTAAAAATTCAGCCCGATAAAACCGAATTTCTAAAAAAGGAAATAGATTATTTAGGACATCTCGTCACATCCAACGGAGTAAAACCAAACCCCTACTAAAATCCTTGCTATAAAAAATTATCCTATACCGAAGACCGCTAAACAAATTAAAGCTTTCCTAGGACTACTAGGATATTATCGCCGTTTTATTCCAAATTTCGCACACCTCACAAAACCTTTGACCCAATGTTTAAAAAAAGTATCGAAAATTAACATCGCGGATAAAAATTATTTAGATAGTTTTGAAACCAGTAAAAATATTTTAATTAATAATCCCATCCTGCAATATCCGGACTTCAATAAAACATTTTGTTTAACGACAGATGCATCGAGCGTAGCCTTGGGCGCTGTACTGTCACAGACGCACGGAGGACGAGATCTTCCGATAGCCGTACTTTAAACGAAAGTGAATCAAAATTATCCACCATTGAACGAGAACTTTTAGCTATTGTTTGGGCTACCAAATATTTTCGACCCTATCTTTATGGCAGAAAATATATCATTCAAACCGATCACAAACCACTTCAATGGTTACAATCATTAAAAGATCCAAACTCAAAATTATATCGTTGGAAACTAAAACTCGAAGAATTTAATTTAAAAATAAAATATAAGAAAGGTCATGAAAACAAAGTCGCTGACTCACTATTGCGAGTAGAAATTAATTTAACAGAATCTGAAGACCCTGATACAATTATTAATGATTTAATAGAACAATTTTACCGCGAAAATGAAACATCGGAAAATGCATCCCGTTTTGATGAAATTTTGATGAAAATGAAAATTTAGATAATATAACAGAAGAATCTGAAACAGATTCCGTTCACTCTAATACTTTAGGAAATACAATAATCGAAATACCAATAGCAGACTCTCCAGTTAATTTAGGAAAAAATCAAATAATTTTAAATTTTGATATTAATCTCGCGAAACCAAAAATCGAAAAACTTTTTAATAATACTAAAAACAGAATTATTGCTCAAATATCAAAGGAAAATTTCGAACAAGACATAATAAAATTAATTAAAGAATTCGTTGAACCAAAAGTTAAATATTATTTATTCTTTGAAACTGATTTTTATACCCAATTTTATGAAACCATGGTAAAATATTTTAAACATTCGGAATTAAATTTTGTAAAAACTACAAGTAGATTAATCAATATTCAAGATCCTGAAGAATAAAACAGTTTAATAAATGATTACTATATTGGCAAAACAAACCACCGCGGTTTGGAGGAAACATTTAATCGAATAAAAAGATTGTATTATTGGCTTAATATGAAAAATCTAATTCAAATTCAAATTAATAATTGCGAAATTTGTACGGTATCAAAATATGATCGGAATCCTTTAAAACTCCAATATAACGTTACTCAAACACCATCTAAACCATTTGAAATATTTCACATGGATACAATCACACTAGAAAACAAAAAATATTTAACTCTAATCGACTCCTTTTCAAAATTTGCACAAGTTTATAAATTAAAAAATGGTTAAGCAACTGAAGTCGTAAATAAATTAATTTCTCATTTTTCTCATCACGGGTTACCAAAACAAATAATAACAGATAACGGTTTAGAATTTAGAAACTCATTAATATCCGATTTATTAAAATTACAGAAAATCCAACTACATTATACGGCCACTCAATTACCTCAATCAAACGGACCCATTGAAAGGTTTCATAGCACATTAATAGAACATTTACGGTTATTAAATAATAGAGACGAATTTAAAAAAGACGCAATTGAAAAAAAAATTAAATATGCCGTACTCGCGTATAACAACACTATTCATTCCATCACACAACTAAAGCCAATCGAAATAATATCTGGACATTTGGATATAGACTCGCCCGTTGCAATAGACCTCAATAATCAAATCATAAATGATTATGTTGCAAAACATAAAGAAAGAGTAAACATTTTGCATGAACAAATAAATCATAGGAATCAGGTAGCAAAAGAAAAATATATAACCAGGATGAATAAAAATCGCGAAAAATTGCCAAACGAAATCCCGGAGACAGTATTTGTAGCTAATAGGCAAAAACAATCAAAGTTAAAAAATAAATTTAAAAAGGAAAAGATTAAAAAATTAATTAAACATAGTAAAACCACTTTATTTGATAAAAAACATTATATCACGCGAAAAAAAAAATATCATTTAAAAAATATTAAGCGACCGCAAAAGAAAGGACAAACGTACGTTGTTGGTAGGCCCCCAGACGAAAGAGGTGGACCGAGTCAGCATTCTTAGAACAGAGATAAAGCACTCGCACCGGACACATTCTTTCGCTTAAGACAAGCTATAATTACAAGCTATAATAATTACGTTTATTTAAAACTCATTTTTTTAATATTAGTAAATAATTTTTTTTTTTTGCTTTAAAATAAAAAAGCATTAGAAATAATTTAATATAAATAATAATTTAATATACACAATAAGGTCGCTGGATACGACTTGTATTGATGTGAAAAGATGGCAGTTAAAATGCCCAAACTATATAACAATAATAAAAAATAAAGAATGATAAAAAGAATAATTATTGTTGATAAACAACATAACGAGTTCAGGGAATATGAGAGTTCATATTAAAGTAAGAGTTTACTAGTTCAAGAGAGTTTATATGGCATTATAAGCCAAATTATGAAAAATATTTTGTACAATAAAATAGTATAATTAAATGATTAGACTTTAATATTTATAATTTAACTAGCTGACCCGGCAAACGTTGTTTTGCCATATAAATAATTTCCTAGTAATTTCTAGTTTAGACAAAAAATAGCTTACTTATTGTAAGTATATATGTATGTTAGAATGTGTATATTGTATGTATGTAAGAATGTGGTATATGCGTGAAATAAGCATGGAGCGCTGTGAACGTTGAGGGAATATAAAAATAGCAAAAGGCAAACATTATTTTTAAATTATTATAATTTATCCCTTAAAATTATATATCATTAATTAAACAATTACGACAGTAACACTATTAAACAATATCAATCTCTTAATGCTATAGCGTGAACAATATTTTTTGTTAGTCCATCTTTAGCTAACACAAACAAACTGGATGGTTTACCCACTCGAGAGCATGCCACGTATAATTGTCCGTGTGAAAAACATGGTGTTCTCAAATCTAATCCACAGACATCGTTTAACCTTGGGATTTGTTGATAGTCATTGCAAATGCCAATCTAATCGGAAACTGAATACGTTTGGATTGAATTGGCACGTTTGTAGGTATAATAGGAATCCGTGGTATGAGTATATTTTCACCTCTGAACTTGCCATTTAAAATCCTGGCTTTGATCACGTTTTTCATTAATTTTTGAATGACTAATCGCGTACCGTTGCACAGCCGGGGCGGGTTCAAATTACGAAGCAAGATAATTGGAGATCCAACCTTTAATTGTAAATTATGCGGTGGCATGCCTGGCAAATCCAGTGAGTTCAAAAACTCTGTGGGAAAATTTACTGCTTCGCTGTCGTCGCAAACTGTATCAATAGATTTATATGATACCAAGTTCCCTAGCAACAACATTTGTATCTTCAGATTTAAATTGTCAACGTCTACATTTTTTGCCGCTAAAATCGCTCTTTCTGCAAGCCACTCATGATTTATGTACTGTGTGTGTACATCGGGAAATATTTGTTCAATGAGAGTATCTTGCGAATCAGCGATTGTGCAGAAATCGGTCGGTTATTTTACTATCCAGTTTCACCTATAGCAACTTTTCCATCACCGATATCGAAGAGTTGTTTTGAAAATGTTTCAGCGGATTGATCTTGAAGCATTTGAACGCGCATATTTATTTTTAGCTGTAATTTTTCAACATTACGCCACAATGGAGATGATTTTAAGCAAGCGTTGATCTCATCAGCGTATGTTGAATGTGAAGAGTTTTTCTGAAATCACCTGAAAGGACCAACAGAGTTCCGCCAAATAGTTTGTCACTGTTTTTAATATCTTTCAATGTCCTGTTCAACGCCTCAAGTGAATGTTTTTGTGCCATAGTACATTCATCCCAAATAATAATTTTACACCGTTTCAGCACAGTGGCCATGGACGATTGTTTCTTAATGTTGCATACTGCGTCAGGGTTATTCTGAATATTTAGTGGCAGCTTAAATACTGAATGAGCTGTTCTACCTCCATCCAATAAAGTTGCTGCAATGCCCGATGATGCAACGGCTAATGCGATGCCATTATTTGATCGTATTTCAGCAAGAATTAGCGAAAAAACGAATGTTTTGCCAGTTCCACCCGGTGCATCCAAAAAGAAGAACCCACCTTGTCCAGCTGAAATTGCGAGCATAATGCGATCATTCATGTTCCTCATTCATTAGAGGGACATTGCGGGCAACAATCGCTGCCATTTCTACAGTACTGTACTGCAGTTCACGATTCATTTCAGTATTCATTATATCATATGCAGTTCGATTTGGCGAATTCATACCGAAATTACTAAGTGGTAAGTTGGCGATGACAATGCAAAGATCCTCAATAGCAATCAATGCTTCATTGTACATTTCGTCGCTGAATGTTATGGTTAGATCGTGGCACCGTATACGATGTTGATGCAATATATCATCAGTCATTGAATCTTTGTGATTTTCCCATAATATCTGTGCTCGGGCTGGGAAAAATGTAGTCAATACTATAGCGAATAGTCGACGAATTTGTATTGCTGTACAGTTCAATGCAGCTTCAGCAAGCATGCATTCCCACTGGTTGTCGTCTTCCAGCAAGCCGAGTGTAAGGCATGCATCTTTATACGTTGGATATTGTTGCCCATTCACTTTACGTATATCTTGAAATGATTATGGGCCAGTAACATTAACCAACAACAGTCGAAGATAAAAGCACTCAGTGTGTCTTGGATTGACTGTAAATAATCGCCCCAAGGCGTTTGATTTAAATAAATTGAGACATGCAGCAACTGGTGAGCCTTGCTTGCGGGGCATCCATGTCTTTGTTTGAGTCCATGTGAAATAGCGTGGTACTTGTGAATAGAGTAATGTTCGTGCAAAGGCACCAAAATCATCCGCACGATTACACAATTCAAAAAATGCAGTGAGTGTAGTTTTAGGTGGATTTATTGCACGATCAATCGCTGTCTCGTTCGTGAAAAAACACGCTGACCGTTTTCAAGATGGATGGCTAACTGAACAACTGCTGGATCCCGTTCATGAATTGGAAAACCAAAGATACGCCAAACAGCTTCATTGGAGCTGATGTACCGACCAATTTGGTAGAGCGTAATTTCATCGTTTTTATTCACTGGAGGAGCATTCACATTAGTATTTTCCACTCTAAACACAGCCATATCACTGCCTTTATGGACATACTTGCAAATGTATTTGATGCTCTTCACAGAACTGCAGAACTCAACATTAATATGAGCATTATATATCTTGCTCAGCAGAGGCGAATATGGCACCACCCAACGATTGCCAATATCAATGTATGTGTTGATGATATTTTTAATAAATGATTGTCCGCCATTTTCAGGATTTCTTCGACGATATATTGGGTATCCGTCGACATTTGTGACCGTATCATTGGTAATATCTTTAGGGAAATTTTTAGTACATTTTCCATCAGCCATGCAAGGCGATGAACTATTAAGAGTCCATATGGACCATGAATCATGTTTGTTGTAACAATATCAAACAGCAGTTGGTCAGTGGATGGATCTGGAATTTCCGCAGAAATGATACTATCGATTTCTTCAGGACGGATTTAGTCGATGAACCAAACCAAAATGTGTGCATGAGGTAATCCTCGCTTTTGCCACTCAACCGAATACATCCAGCAACGTGTGGGACCGAATACATGTGATTTAGTAATGAAACTTATTAAAGACTTCAATTTTTTTCTGAAGACACGTGCTGTAATATCATGACGATGTATTGCATTTTGGCCAGGCAGTAGCAAAGAGGAAATCTCTGGCCATTTTGGATTACATGTGAACGTGATAAATAAACATGGTCGTCCATATTCGCGCACGAAAGTCAGAGCATCCTGTATATATTCTTGCATATGACGTGGACTGCCTACGTACGATGATGGTAAAATGACATGGTTACCAATTTCGGAGACGTCGGCGTTGTTGTTGATAGCGTATTACAAATGAATGTACTCTTCCGCGCGCAGCTTTTGTTGATTATATCTTAAGTATCGTAGTCGTTCGCTCTCAATCTTCGCGTACATGTCGACCATGAATTGTTGACAAAGCTCACGACATCGTAAAATGACGTTGTCCAGACCACGTCTAATCATTAATCGGTACGCATAATAATCCTTTGAGCTAACGTTCTTGTTTGTTTCAGCTCCTGTAATATTTGTTCATAAAAATTAATTTAAATTTATTACGTTTAATAATTTAATTGTTTTGTTAAATGATTAATGATAAAATTAATAATCAATGAAGTACCTGATACGGGGTCTCGTTGTTTTATGTTTATGCAATATCCGTCTTGTCCCTTCCAGAATATTAGCGGATATTGGAGAGCGTCATATGAACGATGTGTGTCAGAAATGAACTGAAGATTATTATTTCTTTTACGAATCACAATTTCTCGTGCAGCTGTACAATCGCCAACCATGATTCCAGCAACATCATCAACAACGGGTGCAGTGAATCTACGAATATGCTCTCCAGCTGGTGTTTTATCAGGATTAATGACGATAGCGTAATTATCGCTTTGTAATTGGTGCATATGTGATTTGAATATTTTCAACAACTCGTTGTGCTCTTTCAAAAGAGCATCTAGCTGGCTGACGATGCGCCTGGCATAAAGTGAATCAAGGTTATTATAATCACAACGTGCATTCACGCGATTGGCAAGTGCGCTTCCGGAATCCTCGCCGCCCATAAAGTAGATTTGTAAGAATTTGTGTGGTTCGTTTGGCATTGGCAGCAGTGAGCCCATTTTATGATAAACTTGGCCTCTGATTTTGAATGTAGAATAGAATTGTTGACCATTTGCATTAGTATTTCGAACTATTTATGTTGCTCCGAACGATGTCATTTGAAAGCATGAATCTTCGAATTGACTTCAGGAACACGTTAGAATCTGGATCCGTGCCGATAAGTAAGCCGTTCAATGGTTCAGGTGGTGTTTCAATTTCAGGTAGTTGCACTTTTCCTGACGCGCAACACATCCCAGCTGGCTCATTTTTGAATTTCAGAGCATGACAATGCGGACATTCCTTGTCCATAGCACCAATTACCACTTTTGAATGAGCATAATATTCAATATCGGGCTCATACTGGAATGCTAGGCGCAGGAATGAATCAGATATAAATGCTCGATGTACCTGTTGTCGTTGTTGGTTATTTGTTCTTCGTCTATTGACTGTGAAACGGCGTGATTGTCGTTGTTCTAATCTTCTGACTTCATTGCGTTCAGCTCGTGTATCTTGTGGCTCTTCTTGATGCAATTGCGCCATTCTGACACGTGCATCAGTATTTTGTTGCTGGATTTGTTCTTCTGTTCTTTCGGATCTGGTATATCGCAAGTACCGAGCTTTACTTATACTGCGGCTCAAATCAGCCCCTTTGCGTTTTCTTGGCATTGCTCACTGTACAAAACATACATAAATAGAATTAATGAAATTATTTAATGATGAAAAATGTTAAAAGTATAATTAGGGCCAGGATTTTTGCCGCAGTTTTGAAATGATTAGTTTTAATTTATGAAATTATATAAGTTTTAATATAAGTTTTATGGAAAAATTTTTCAAACAAAAGTAAAAAATTAAATTTTATGAAAACATTATCTCTTATAATTTATAAGATCATACATATATCATACATCATACATCATACATATATCATACATCATACAATACCAATATTTCCATTGACATTTCAAAATAAAGATTCATAATGAATGATTTTTTGGAAACTATGAAAATCTTAATTGTTCAATTACATTTTTTTAATAAGATTAAATTAAAATTACATTTTTATAAGATCAACAACATTTTCGATATAAATAAAAAAAAGTATACTTACAACACAAAATCCGTTGTTATTGGAAGCTCGTGTCACGTGTTGAGTACTTTTGAGGTTATAAAATCACTTGATTAACTAATCGTGCAAAATACACTCAAAATTGATAATTTAGTTATTATTGATAAAATAGGAATGATTAAAAGTTAATATGAGAGTTACACTGAGATAGCAAAATAATAATTGTGTACGTTACTACTACACTTGATGCATAAACTATAATGATGGCCGACAACTGTGTAGGGAGTGAGAAAGAAAGGAGACCGGCTTCGTTCTCATCCCTACTCCGTGCTGTTTACTGAGTCAGAAGTGACACCTGTAGACATCTGGCGGGGACAACTAATTAAATGACGATTGATCAGTCATCGACCGGAGAGGAAAAATGATTAAATTACTAAAATGGCTATTTAAAAGTAAGGGTTGATCGTAGAAGAGTGAAAATTGAGGATTGTATGTATTTTTGTATGTTGTATCATAAAAAAAATAGAAATTAAAAATGTTGTCTAAAAAATAAAAAAAAAATTAGGGTTGAACTACCCCTAACATTTAGGGGGATGAAAAATAGATGTTGGCCGATTCTCATAGATACCGGATAAGCACAAAAAATTTCATCAAAATCGGTCAAGCCGTTTCGGAGGAGTATGGCAACGAAATCTGTGACACGAGAATTTTATATATTAGATTTTAATTTTATAATAATTTAATTTAATTTACATAACCAATATTCGATAAACAGTGATTTAATTAGTCAATTTAATAATACTATTAAAACCATACAAGAGAACACGCTGCATATTGCACGAAAAATTAATGATACAGGAACCGTAGTTAACTTGTTAACAATTAAAGAATTATTAGATCACATCCAACTTATTTTCTCTTTAATTTTACTACCATTTCTGATATAGAAACTTCTTTAACCTTTTGTAAATTAAATATTCTACATCCATCTATAATTAATACAAAAACATTGTTTCAAGAATTAGAAAAGATAGCTCCACATTAGAATAACAAATTTCTTTATCCATTTAAATTTAAATTTATCCTAGATATAGAACGCACAATATCTGTACAATGTGCTTTTCATGAAAATGAAATTATTTATACTTTATCACTTCCAATTTCCGAAGAAACTGTTTTTAGTTTGTATAATTTATACCCGATCCCATCTATTGTAAAAGATGAAATCATAACAGTAATTCCAAAGTTCAAATATCTCTTAAATATTAATAACAACTTTAAATTCCTTAATCATCAATGTATCAAAAGAAACAGCATTCACCACTATCATGCAGCTGACCTATCTCACAACGATGACTCATGTATTCAGGATATTTTACAAAAATCATCCAGTGTAAATTGTCTTTACACACGTCTACATCAGAAAGAAAACCACATCGAAGAAATCCCAGGAACACGCTACATTCTCATAGCATTTTACCACCCGGATGATCTTCAACAAGAAAAAGAAACAGTAAACTATCATATGACAGGAATTTATTTAGTTAAAACAAATTTTAATTCAATTTTGTATCATAATAAAACTGTATTTTCATCCAGTAAAACTCATGGTTTTCTAACATTGTTTGATAAACAAACTCTAAATATTCAAGCCTCACAGGTTTTAAATACTACATTAGAAATTAAAAATTAAAAATTGCATGAATTACAAACCTCACATCTTTCACATCTTGTATCAACAAAACATACCTATAACTCTAACACTCTACACATAATTATTTCGTGGATAGTTTTTATTTGTATTATCATCTTTATATTAACCTTTGTAACTTTTATTTATTATTTTTACAAAACTAGAATTTTAACTCATTTCACCCAAAGCGGTGAAATTCGTATCTAGGTGGGGAGGAGTTACACTATATATTTTTCCTTAGATATTTTTAATTTTAAGCTTTGACTCCTAACTATTGTAATCTATTTCTTAGAAACCCCTCCTGGGAACTTGCTCTCCTGTGAACTGTAATGTTAGCATAAAGCTTCCTAGAAGAAGCCATTGTAAGTAACCCTATTTATCAAACCCTATTATCAAAAAAAAATTTGAATAGGTAGCCTAGATAATTTTTTCAATTAATTTTATAGTTAAAATTTATTTGTAGCCAAGGTCCAAACTATTAGATTTTTTTTCTACATGAAATGCTCTTTTTTTAAATACAGGAAGTAAAAAAAAAAAATAAAAATAAACAAATCAAATATAATTTATTCAAAATATTTACCATGTTTTTCAACAGTTCTCCCAATCACTGACAAAGTTTTTAATGCCAGATTTCAAAAAGTTAGTTCCTTATGGAGATAATAGATTTTAAATTAACAAGTAAAATATTTGCAAGAAACCTAGATATCTCCTCACAGCTCTTGACGGGTGCCGACGGCACCTAAACTCCTCTTATGCCAGTAGTTATAGTAGTAGCTGCTAGGGTCACTATTGACCGAGTTAAAGGCATAAGAAAAGTAGATTCCACAAAAAGACATCCTCACGCCTCAGTGTTACCAATCCGGGTAAACAAAAAATTACTGCGGCAGGCATTACAAATCTGTGTGCAGTGGAAATCACCACATCTCCGAATGTCCAAGGACTGCCTCTACTGTATGTTCAAACTGTGGAGGTTAAAGGAGGTTAAAACAGGCTACATACAATACTGGAGTGTACCGCCGTCCAAAAGGGTCACTACGGCAACTTGTCGAAGCTTGCGGGAAAAAAACGAACCACTTGCTGGGGGGGGGGGGTGATTTTGATGCTAGGGAAATCATCAACCTGGCAGGAAGGCAGCTGATAAAGACAGCCTTTACAGTTACCCACCCGTCGACTCACACCTTCCGTCACGCTGGCAACGGCTCCACATCTACTATAGATCTCCTATTAACTAGACAGTCCCACGGTATCACTGGATGTTCTATCCTAGATTTTCTCTCTTCGGACCATCATCCAGTCATTTATAACATCCAAGGCGAGAGGGACCATCCTAAGGAATCTTATTTGAAATATCAGGAGGCATACTAAAACTGTTACAAAACTGAGAAGATGCCAATCCTTCAATTAGAAGAAGCCTTGGACAGTTACGTTCACCAGTTCACAAAATTTGTAATAGAGGCGTCACATCTTGCCATTCCCAACCATCAGGTTTTTGCCCCTTTTGAAGTGTATTTCCTTATTATTGAAAAATGAAATAATTAAATAACTATCTCTAAGAAAAGAAATATTCCACTTAAACAATAATTCCATTTTAATATATTTTTTGTTATTCTTTATCTTAATAATGATATATTATAATATTAAATTTAAACAAAACCAGTGGAACTGCAATGTTCAGTGAAAGGGTTCAGTAACGTTTTCGATTTCTTAATCATCGAATGAAACCTTGGAATGTCTATCTTTTTAGAATTTGTAAATTGAATATTATAAATGTTCGTTGTCTGATTAATAAAAACTTACATTATATGCAATGGTAATAAATGCTACTAGAGATTGACTAATTTATGTCTTTAATTATAATTGTTTTTTTAATTGATTGTAATTATTTTTTAGTTTATTATTGGATTATGTTTTAAAATAGCAATATATTAAATTAAATCAAGTTATCGATTTAATGGTATCGGTTCTGGTACCGGGAATGGAAAAATTTTGGTAGGGACACATTACTTATATCCTATACACACATAAAGTAGGCCAAAGCTAGGATTAAACGGATATTTTAATGGAACATGTTTTGTATTGCTGTTGCAATATGTTGAAAACTAAGTCACCTATAAAATCGTTCATAATACATCATGTTCTAAACGTCGTTTTTAAGGACGTATAGAGCGAAACCGGACCTGATTCCCACCACTTTTTGAGAGTATTTCGAAAAAAATGAAGGTTTGTATCATAGTTCTCGTATCAGCTAAATAGGTTATTTTTTGGCTTGAATTGCTGAATATTTAGTTTATTTTAATTTCGAATATAAAAAGGTTTTCTTTAGAACCAATCGTATAGATGTTTTGGTGAAATATAGAAAAGATTGGACGTTTTTCAACGCTTTGACGCTACCAATTAGCAAGAGGTTGAGCTTCAAACTCCGAAACTTAGATTTCAGCAAACAAGCACAACAATAACAATATAACAAAAAGTCCCCGACTTTTTTAATACCAAAAATGTAAAATTTTACTGGAATATTATGAATTCCGCATAAATATTGCCTACCCCGCAGGACTCCGGAGACATTATCCGGAGAGTTGGACTTCCGGGAAACGGATTACCGAGGTGATACAGTTTATATAATGTGTTTATGCAATAAAATGTAAATGTTCGGATCGGCCTGGTTCCGATTTATTTCGATGTTCTAGTCGCTGCTTTTAGAGGGGAAAGGTTATTCTCCTACATTTACTGAGAAACTCTAAATCCCTGTTCAAAGTAATATTAACTTCTGTTTACCTTCTAATATTAAAATGAGAAATAAGGAAATATTAAAGTGGAAATAAGGAAATATCGAAATATAAGACACTAAATCAATTTTGAATTAATATAAATTTAATCAACAATTAATGTACTGCTGAACCACCAGTAAAGTTAATTCCTGATGAACTTTCTGTCAGAGAAGTAAAAAAAAAAAAAAAATATAAATATAAAAAAGACAGAATCCTTTAAATCCAGAAGTATTTATTTGGCATAACTCCTATTTATTTAACATTTGTAGCTACATGTTTCGGAGACAATGTTCCATCATCAGGCTTCTTTTTTTATTCTTTTTTTAAAAACACAATGTCAATCTATAACATTATACTTTAGTATACTCAGAATAACTCTATTGAAACTGTAAATGACTGGTTATATTTAATAAACGAATACAATTATTAAATTCAGAATAAATTAGTTAATATTTATAAAACACATGTGTCTTGGAAGGTAACGTCACTTCTATCTTTTTCTTCACGATTCTTTGTGGTGTCATGATATGACCACCACATCACTCCCCCCTCAGTGTAACACTTACTAGATGTGGCAAGGCAATCTAGATCTTCAGCCTGAAGATGCTATTGTGTCTTGGTGACGAGGGAGCTTGAGAAACGAACTGTTTTCCTTGGCTTACTTTCCTCGGATTTCTGTGGATGATAAGTGTTCTGTGTAAGTTGTTGCCGGGATTCGGGTGTGTCTGTCGCTGCTGTGTAGGCTGGCTTTAGTCTATCTCGTGATACTACAGCCGGTTTGCCGTTGATGTTAATGGTGAAGGTCTTTTCCGTTCGTTCAATGACTTTATGTGGTCCGGTGTAGGCTGGTGTTAGAGGAGGTCGGCAAGCATCGTCCCTGAGAAAAACAAAACTACTGGTGTGCAGATTGGGGTGATTATAAATTTTCGGCTGGCAGTGCCAGACTGGCGAGGAAGGCTTGCTTTGCCTCAATATGTCAGCGAGGTTGGCTGCAAAAGTTGACTGAGGGCCGGTTTTGTCTAAAAACAGATCCCCAGGCAATCGTAGCTTGGTGCCGTATACTAATTCGGCTGAACTGGATTGTAAGTCTTCCTTCACGCATGAGCGTAGACCCAGAAGAACGGTTGGCAGATGCTCTGTCCAAGGCCTGCTGGTTTTTTGGAGTCGCCATGTAAGAGCCGTCTTGAGGGATCTATGCCATCTCTCGAGGAGCCCATTGCTCTGAGGGTGGTAAGACGTAGTGTGCTGTATTTTAGCACCCATTCTGTGTGACAACGCCTGAAAGAGGTTCGATTCAAAATTTCGTCCTTGGTCGGTTATAATTTGAGTGGGTGTGCCAAAACGAGAAATCCAGTGCTCCCAAAAGGCTGCTGCGACTGTTTCCGCAGTTTGGTCAGGTAAAGGAATGGCTTCCGGCCAACGGGTGTATCGATCCATGCAGGTAAGGAGGAACCTGTTACCTTTAGCCAAAGGCAGTGGTCCAACGATGTCGAGGTGGACGCAGGCAAAGCGTTGATCGGGTGTTTTTAATGGCATCAAAGGTGTCTTCTCATGTTGATTTATTTTGGCCTTTTGGCACTCAATACATTGCTTGACGAAAGCTGTAATGTACTTAGATATGTGTGGCCAGAAATAACGCTCCTTAATGAGTTTTAAGGTTGACGTCCGACCTGGGTGGGAAAAATTATGTAAGTGTTCACAAATTATTTGCCGGAATCGTTGTGGTACATAAGGAAGATGTTTGCCATTGTATACCTTGCAATACAGTATTGATGATGTATCTAACTGCACTGGTGTCAGGCCAGGTGTTTTCGAGCTTTGTATGAGATAGTTTAATTCGTTGTCGTTCTGCTGTGCTGCAGCGAGTTCTTCAGATGTAGGGATGCGTTGTGAGATGGACTCTATCCTGGGCAAGGTATCAGCCACAATGTTTTTGGTCCCTGATATGTGTCGTATGTCGCACGTAAATTCCGAGATATAAGAGAGCTGTCGTGTTTGTCTGGGACTAGCTGTATCTGATGTCCGTCGCAGTGCGTAAGTAAGAGGTTTGTGATCTGTAAAACACGCAAAACTTTGCCCTTCCAACATGTGCTTGAAATGTTTTATGGCGCAGTATATGGCGAGTAACTCTCTATCGTATGCGGAATATAAAACCTCTGTAGGGGTCAACTTTCTGGAGAAAAACCCGAGTGGTTGTATAACGCCGTTAACTATTTGCTGCAAAACCCCGCCTATTGCTACATCAGAAGCGTCCGTGTACAGTTGTAGCGTGCCCAAAGGGTTTGGGTGATGTAAAAGCGCCACTCGTTCCAAAGCTTGTTTACTTTCCTGGAAAGCGGTATCCAATTCGGTTGTCCAGGTACTAACGGAGTGTTTTGCCCCCGTTATGGCATTTAACAGTGCCTGGCTATGTGCAGCATGTGGAATAAACCTTCTATAGAAGTTAAGCATACCCAAAAATCTGCGGAGTTGTGAGATTGTATTGGGGCGCGGAAACTCCTTGATTGATTTTATTTTATTCTCAATTGGTCTAATGCCAAATTCCGAAATCTCATGGCCCAGAAATGATACTGACGGTTTGCAGAAAAAGTATTTTGATAAGTTTAACGTGATGCCACATTCTTTTAGGCGTTGGAAGACTGTTTCTAGGTTTTGCATGTGTTCGCTTAGGTTGTCTGAAGCTATGAGGATGTCGTCTAAGTATATGAAGCAAAATGGAAGATTGTGAAGGATTTTATGAATAAAGCGTTGAAAGGTCTGAGCCGCGTTTCTCAATCCAAATGGCATAAAAAGAAATTCATATAAACCAAATGGAGTTGTTATGGCGGTTTTTTCGACATGTTCAGGTGCTACTGGAATCTGTTGGTAAGCTCGTACTAAGTCGATAGTAGAAAAAATTTTTTTGTTGCGTAAAAAATTAGACGTGTCCTGGATATTGGGAAGTGGGTATCTATCGGGTATGGTAACCGAGTTCAATAATCTATAATCCCCACATGGTCGCCATTCCCCGTTCTTTTTCTTCACCATATGTAAGGGACTAGCCCATGAACTGCTCGAAGGGCGACATAGACCTAAAGATTCCATGGTTCAGTTGTGTTGAGTGCTTCACTTTTGTGACTTCTTGCAAAGTGGGTGGAGAGTCGAAACCGTATGTTTTAAGTAGCGATTTTATAGGGTCGATTGTATCAATTATGCTGATTCTGCCTGTTGGTTCGATGTCGCATTGGAAAACGGATGTACGTAGAGGAAGAAATGAGTTCCTATCGATGATTTTTTTTTTCCGGGTAAATCAACCAAAAGATTAAAATGTGTGATGAAGTCGGATCCGATTATAGGTTTGGAGACGTCAGCTATGAGAAATGAGAAATGAAATAACTTTGAAAGTCCAAAGTCCAATTTAAGTTTGCGTTGCCCGTAAACAGCTATGCGCGAGTTGTTCGCTGCGTGCAAGAATTTTGAGGGCGTTGTTTTCCTATCCCCAGATCTTGGAGGAATTATAGATACATCTGCTCCTGTGTCAACTAAAAATGGGACTTTAGTATTTCGGTCAGTTAAGAAAAGGCGGCTTGTCTTCGTGTGGCAGGTGCACGCCGCCGTCGCCTGCCTCAGAACTAGTTTTTTTGAACTGAAAGAGCATGGTGGTTGGCATATTTTAGCTTCTTTGCCAAATTTTTGGTGATACCAGCACTCCTTAGGGCTGGGGCTGTAATATGCGCGCTGTGAGAAGCCTGACCGCTGTTGTGCTCGTGTTCTGCTTCTGCCTGGGGTTGGTGATCGTCTTCTAAATTGTGAAGAAATTTTTCTTACCTCACCTCTCAATGCCTCTACTTCCTGTCTGAGGTCCGAATCAACTTGTCGATTTTTGTCCGTGATAGTGCAGACGGACGACGGGTTATTAATATCGGTTATGTTGTCTGCAATGTCGCTTAACTTATCTAAGTTCCCGTCTGTCGCCTGTAAAATTGCTTCGGTGGCTACTGGAAGTCTCTGTATCCACAGGTGCTTGATTATTTCTTCTGACATTGACGAAGTTTTCAAAGCTTTCATGTCCCTCAATAGTTGTAAGGGTTTTTTGTCTCCTAATTCTAACCCTGATAGTAACTTACGAGTTTTTTGCTCATTGCTTTTAGTACAACGTTTAATAATGGTTTTTTTAAGCAGAATATAATCGGCTGGGGGATCTGTGGATCGTAAAATATCGACAACTGACTTTATAGTTTCACTATCCAGATTTGCTACTAGGTGATTAAATTTTGTTATTTCGTTTGTAATTTTTGCTATTTCAAACTGTGCTTCTATTTGTGCGAACCACAGATCTGCTTCAGCTTTCCAAAAGGGTGGAAATTTGATAGAAACATGACTTACAGTGGGTGTTTGCTGATGCTCTGGTTGTGAGTCGCTTTTAAGCTGAGAGATTTCATTTTCTAAAGCAGTGATTTGTTTTTTTATCGCATCCATTTCGGGGTCACCAATTTAGTATACTCAGAATAACTCTATTGAAACTGTAAATGACTGGTTACATTTAATAAACGAATACAATTATTAAATTCAGAATAAATTAGTTAATATTTATAAAACACATGTGTCTTGGAAGGTAACGTCACTTCTATCTTTTTCTTCACGATTCTTTGTGGTGTCATGATATGACCACCACAATACCAATAGTTCTACAATTATATAGTAATGTGTCATTTACCTCTTAATCTGTGATTATTTTCCTTGTCAATTCTCCCTGTTAAAAGCCATGATATAATATAAGAATCCTAGTTGAAAGTGATGATGTTAATTTCTGCTATATTTTCTCAAAGGAAGTGGAAATAAGAAAACATAAAAAACCTGTGATATACTTTCTCACATTTATTTATAAACTGATATGTTTAATTGAATTAATTATACAATCCATCTCACTTTAGCACAAAAAGTAATATGGATGACAAAGAATCCATTCACAAAATATGTATACTGAAATTGAAATAACAAATAAAAATATATAAAACACCAAATCCATGTACAAATAAATCTTGTTAAGTTTTATAACACTTTTACAAGTTGTAAATTTTATCACTTAAATTGATAGAACAAATATAAATATGTAAAACACCAAATCCATGTACAAATTAATCTTCTTAAGTTTTGTAACACTTTTACACATAAGATAAGATGAAATAAGAAAACATAAAATCATAAAACACTTAATGCTTTATGAAACTCATTTTGTCTGTTTCACTTATTTACATTTAAGAAGTCTAAATATCAATATAACAAATTAAACAACACAATCCAAGTTGAGACTGTAGAAGTGATTGTTTACATGTGAGGTTATAGGAATGAACTATCGAAAAATGTAAACATGAAGTGAAGCGTAAGGATCGAACTGGTCGGTGTAGCGCGGGTCAAGCCAGTTGGGTGGTGTCGCCGATCCGAACAAATACCCAATAAAATCTCCGAAATGAACCTATATTTCACCTGATATAACTGCTATGTTTGTTAACTCTTAAATGTATGTTTAGATTTTTTACTGTAAATAGAAATATTTCGAAACTAGTTGATATGTGTCCTTTTTTTCTGTTATTTTTCATGTTTTCCATCGCAATGATTGCACGCGACTTCAGTGCCACACTATACTTCGTTAATCGGGAGTTTATATAACTTGATATTTTAGTACTGATAAACCTGGCAGATAAAAATATTCATGGATTATTCGTTATTATGGATTAGTTTGATTTTATCATGGAACACGTTAAACAAACAGGAATCCGTCTGTAAATACCGCCTTTATGAGTAATCCACTTATTCCTGGTGATCCGGATTAATTTCAGGCAAAACTTTCCTTATCCATATGCTTAGAGCAGGGGTAGATTCATTTTCTTTTTCGACATAGTGTGTCGGCTTAAAAGAAAGAGAGGAAAAAAAAGTGTGAGATACAGCCAAAAGCATTAAATGAAACTTTTAGCGCTTTGAGTTTTGGTGTTAAATCCGATGTAAATCATAAGAAATTGAAACGTTTTTTGTTTTGTTTTTTTGTAATACTTTATTACCACTTTCTACCTTAGATTTTATAATTTCACTTCATTGCCAGAGTGTCAGAGGATTAATTAAACAAGCTTTAAGTGAAATAAAAACTGCTCAAAGACTTTTTAAAACGCGTTTGTTTATCCTCCCTAGCGTACAAAGAATAATTTTTATTACTCTAAATAATAATTTAATTTTTGCAATAATAGTTCTTACTAAAGTAAGGTACTTTTCATTTGATTTATTTCTAATCTATTGACCTTATAATATTTTATAAGGGGTGAAAGGTAAGGAGGAGTGAGCCAACAAATGGTTAAAAAAATAATATATAAAAATAAGTAAATAAAATCAATTTCTAAAAACGGTGTTGTATGTAATCAGATTGGCAATAAAATCCACCCAATTGACTAATTCACTCTCTCGGCTAAAAGTTTCATTCTAGGGTTTTACGCTCCCAAATACTTTTAACTGGGCAAACAAAACGTATTAGTATTATTGCAAAATTAATTAAATTTTTAATGTATGAAACTTTTAATTAATAAAGTTTATGTCTGCTCTATTTTACTTCTAATAACCGTCTTGCTTTTAGGGAATTGTTCCTATTGTATGGGGTATAAGATTGTGAATAACTTGAGGGATATCGTTAATTAACATGAGGATATTTTTAATTTAATATTTCGCAATTTTAATTTTTTCAGATAGCGGATTGCTTTTATTTAACTTTGCGACTTTGCGCTTTGAATATTTTTGTATGCACTAGGGTCATTTGATCTAATATTATCACTAAGTATAGCTAAACCAGATTAATATTTTTACATGTTATATAAATTTCATGAAGGTTAATTTCATTCATACGAGAAAATTGGCATGGCCTTAACATTCAAACCCAGACTTATAACAAAGTGAGGATATATTAAGTAAGATTCATAAGGTATTAGTTGACAGTGAAGTATTTAGAGATGTCGATTGTTAGGGTAGGCAGTCATAGATACACAGAAAATCAAAATAATATTTTAATTTATAATGCCGACGTTTCGACTTGCTCTGCAAGCCTTTATCAGAGCTAGAAGAAGAAAAACAAGCAAAAAGCTATGACTAAATTGTAGAAAATATATTAAAAAAAAAAAAAAAAAAAAAAAAAAAAAAATTGAAAAGAATAAATGTATAAGAGTAAAGACCGTAACATAAAGACAATATCTAAAGGCCATGAAGACAATACATAAATACTATTGAATTAAGATTAAAATAAAAAGAAATTACAATGAGTAATAGTTACTTAAAAGTTAATGAGTAAATTCAACAATATAGAATAGAATAGAATAGAAAGAAAACTTTATTCTGGGACAAAGTCCGTTAAGAATAACATTAAATAATACAAAGTAAGATCATAACTGGCCGAGAGGCTGTTAAAAATAAAATAACAGAGGTAAATTTAAATACAAATATGTATGAAAAAAAAAATACAGAGAAAAACTAGAAAAAGAAAAAACTATTAATAAAAAGAGAGTGAAAAAATATATATACAAAAAAGAGGTTAATATTGTAAACAAAATTGAAGAAGAGAAAAAAAACAAACAGAAACTGAACGAAAAATAAAAGATAGAAAATCAAAAATTATCATTACAAGAAATCAAAACATTATCATAGTCAAACTATAATTTTTGCTAATGTTTTATGTCTGACAGTCTTAGTAATTAAATTAGGCGATTACATATATAGTACATACATCCTTATAATTGGAGAGCGTCGGGTTGGAGGGAAAGAAAATGGTGAAAGAGTAGTGTTTTGAATGTTCCAAGGGAAGAAGCATTGCGGATACAGGGGGGGGGGAGAGGGAATTCCAAACAGTATATATATATATATATATATATATATATAAATATACTGTTTGAAATTACCTTATATTTATATATATATTAAATTATGAAGTGGTTCTTGTTTAATAAATATTTTTTAAATATATTTTTTATTTTTGAAGAGAAAAGATTTGACCCCAGTTGGGATTCGAACCCAAGTCTCCACCTCTCTAGCGTGGCGCCTTATCCACTAGGCAACCGGGCTCGTATCCGAACCAGGGAAATCTTTTCTCTTCACTGATCCATACCCCCGGGCACTCGCAATTGCGATGTACAATTCGGGGATGAATGTTCAAATTGAACATTACTTTAATTAGATCTATTGACGAGCTGTCATATATATATATATATATATATATATATATATATATATATATATGTGACAGTTGCTAACTGGTGCCGAAACCCGGGACAACGCGCGGTGGCCTGTTTTTTTTTCCTCTCAAGGCAAAACAAAATCAGGTGAGGAAAATAGTTAATGGCGGAAACACAATCAGAGATGCCACCATTACCGGAAGGAACTTTAGCAGCGGTCCACGCTAACGTCCTGGAATGGATGAAAATCAGAACGGCCACGTCACAGGACCTCCGAAAGGCCATTTCGGACCTGGAAAAATTCACAGGAGAGGTAGGCGAATTAAACCATTTTCTAAAGGGAGGGGATCGCCTGATGGCGAGAATAGAGGCAAAGACCGCAGAGAACCTATTAGATTCTGGAGATGCCGAGTCACTGAAGGCAGCTCTGGTGTGCAGAGTGAAAAGGAGTGTGCTCAATCAGATCCAGGCGGACGAAGAAACCCCATGGCTAATAGTAAAAGAAAGGTTGAAGAAGGCATTTGGAGGGGGTAGTTGGACCCCAGAAGAAGATATTTTCCAAATGTTTAGAGAAGCGAGACAACCTAGGCCGACCACTGGTCAGTATTCAGCGGCGCTTCTGGCACGATTTAATCGTATCACTGAGAAATTAAGTGAGACGATCAGTGTAGCGGAGGCAGAAGCTAGAATGGCCTTTTTGGCTACGATACTAAAAGTCCAACTGGCCAGAGAAACCGGGAAGAAGGAAGGTTTGCCGAAGGACCGCACATTCGTTGAATGCGCTCAAGAAATGGTGGACTCCAGCGCGAGGGAAGAGGAAACCCGCATGGAAGTGGAGGAAACGGGCTGGAACAGAGTGACCTATAGGCGATCAGGATTTGGGCCCGCCGGAACCAGGAGAAAGGAGTTTGAATAAGGCAAAGGATGGTGGCGAGAGAAGATCGGGCCAACCAAGACCAAGAGGCACCGGCAAGAAGGAAGACAGGAAATGCCACGGTTGTGGAAAAGCCGGGCATCTAGTAGCCCAATGCCCCGCACGAAATGCTTCGAGTGCGGGGTAGAAGGACACATAGCGAGACAATGCCCGTATATGTACCGCAGGAGAGAGGCGTCTAGAGGCGAGCCAATGGAGGTTAATACCCAGGAGGTGAGAACCAGGAGGACGCCGGAATCAGTAGGAGTATCCGAAACCTCGGACACCGAAAGGGAAGAGGAAGAATCGATAAGCAGCGGGAGTGAAGGAGAGGGAATCAGCAGAGGAGTTAGACGAGGACGAGTGACTGTAAGGAGAAAGGATCGAGTGGAGGCCTGCGGAGGGTGCCAGCAGAGTGGCAGCCGCTTCCTAACTAACTGCAGCATACGCAGAAGGAGCGTGGCGGTCTGCCGATCATCAGGGTGGAGCGAGGAGTACGCTGCCTGGTGGACACGGGGAGCTCTAACACCATCATAAGCCGGGAAGCAGCGGAGAGGCTATGCAGCGGCAAAGGGGCACTCCAGACGGAGGTATGTAACTGTAAGCTAATCACTCTGGGTGGCCCTTGTGAAGTAGAGGGGGAATTTAAGAGTCCACATCATAGGTGAGGTAATGCGAGGATATGATGGAATCCTGGGTTGCGACTTATTCGAGAAAGTAGGGGCGAGTATAAGGAGCAAACAGGGGCGCTGGACTATCCGAATATGATGTAAGAAGTACCGATGCCATGGGAGCTCACGGGAAAGCGAAGTTCGAATAGGAGCGGTGAATAAAGCGGAGGACTGGAAAGTAAGGTTGCGTAGGGATTACCGAGATATCTTTCACAGGGAGGGTGAGAAATTAGGGGTAACAGGGGAAACTGTACACGAAATTCCACTCAAAGAGGAACGCATAACGTACGTGAAAGAGAGAAGATACCCGCAGGCATTAAGGGATCATATTAGGAAGGAAATAGAGAATCTGAGGAAGCAAGGGATCATAATAGACAGCACGTCACCGTACAATAGTCCCCTCTGGGCCGTGAAAAAGAAGAGCGCGCCAGGTGAAGAAAAATATCGAGTAGTCATCGATTATCGAAAACTAAACGATAATACCAAGGATGAAAAGTATCCGATCCCCAGATTTGAAGACATTCTTGATAGACTAAGCGGGGCGACAGTGTTCAGCACGCTCGATTTAAACGCAGGGTACCATCAAATCAAAATGCATCACAAAGATCAACCGAAAACGGCCTTCACTTTCGAAAGAGGGCATTATGAATTTACTAGGATGCCCTTCGGACTAAAGAATGCACCCATCACATTTCAAAGGTTGATGGACGAATTTTTAAGAGGCATAGATGAAGATGTGTGTCAAATATACATGGACGATTTGCTGGTATTCAGTAAGACGGAAGAGCAGCATGTAGGACATTTAAGGAGCGTGTTTGACAGGATCAGGGAATTCGGCCTAAAATTATCAGACGAAAAGTCGCGGTTAGGTCAAAACGAAATAAGTTTTTTGGGTCACACCATTTCAAAAGACGGAGTCAAGCCGGACAAGTCGAAAGTAGAAGCAATTGCGAGAATGGCCGTGCCTAAGGATGTAAAAGGGATAAGACGGTTACTGGGGTCGTTGAATTATTACCGCAGATTCGTTCCAGAAATGGCGGAATATTTGGTGCCCCTCAATAATCTGCTGAAAAAAGGAAGGAAAATTTTCGTAACCCCCGAAATGGAGAACAATATCCGCAGGTGTATGGCTCGGTTACAGGAAGAGCCAGTGCTGGCGTTTCCGGACTTCGGGAAACAGTTTTCTATCACCACAGACGCAAGCGAATACGCTTTGGGATCAGTGTTGTCCCAGGAAGGAGATGGTGGGGATAGACCCGTTGCGTATGCAAGCAGGCGTTTATCGGACGCCGAGACTCGGTATAGCGCGCTCGAGAGGGAACTGTTAGGGATCGTTTGGGCGGTAGACCACTTTAGACCTATGTGTTTGGGAGAAAGTTTAAAGTCCACACAGACCATCGGCCTCTGCAGTGGATCGGGAAATTGAAGGAGTCTTCCGCTCGAGTTACTCGGTGGAAGGAACTGTTGTCCCAGTATAATCTGAAAATTGTTTATAAGCCGGGGAAGGAGAATATAGTAGCGGATTGGTTATCCAGGGCAATCATGGTAAACGTAGTGGAAGAAGACAGGGCAGGACCATCCGGGGATATCCGGCAATTCTTGCAAGAATGGACACCGAGAGAAGACGGGGAAAGTATACCAAGTGAGGACCAGCGAGGGGAGTCTCAAGAGGAGGATAGTTCCGCCGACGACCGGCCCGTGGAAATGGAGGAAGTAGAGGAGATTATAAATGATAAACAACGGCAGATTATTTGGAAAACGAGAACAGAGGGGCTGCTAAAAATAGAATATTCACGGTACGGAAGGAGCGACATAACGGCTATACTGTCTCAACCGGGAGTTAGCGAATAGGTCATTTGTAGGGCTCTGAAAGATGCGTCCAAACCGGGCAGAACTTACCATCTATATGTAGGTAATTCTACGGTCCGAGAAAAGATCAAGCGACTATGGCGATCAGAGAAATTAGGGATGGACCGTACATTCATTAGATGCACCCGTTCGGTAGAAATGGTGCAAGATGTGGGGAAGCAGAAGGAAATAACTCTTGCGTACCATCAAGGCAAGACAAATCACCGGGGTGTTCAGGAAACGGTACAAGCATTGAAACGGCGGTATTTTTGGTGGGGGATGAAACGGACGGTCCGCGAAGTGATAGGGACATGTGAAATTTGTCTCACCACAAAATACGATAGACACCCCCCGGGATGGGTCCAAGAAGAAACACCCACGGCTGCGACACCTTAAACGGATCTACAAATCGATACATTTACATGGCGGGGTTATAAATGGGTGACCATGGTAGATACGTTCAGTAAATTAGGTCAGGCACATTTGGTAAAGGAAAAATTAGCAGAGGCAGTATTAGGGGCCCTACGAACATGGTTCCGTTTCTACGGAGTACCAGAGAGAATTTCCTCCGATGGAGGGGTTAGAATTCGATAACTCGCAAATTAGGGCGGAAGCTAAAAAACTTGATATCCATTGGCATATCAACACCCCGGGACATCCCAAGAGTAGAGGCGGGATCGAAAGACTCCATGGGACGCTGAGTGACCACCTCAGAATATATCAGACGGAAAAAAGGCTTGGAACCCGATGTAGGGATGGAAAAAGCGATTGCCGCATATAATAGTTCTATTCACGCGGTAACCGGATTCTCGCCCTTTGAGATCATTTTTGGGCTCCAGGAGCGACGCAGAAATATTAGGGACACAGCGAACGAGGAGGAGGTGAATTTGGTACTGGCCAGGCGGCACTGGGAAAGTTGTGGGAGAAATCTCGGGGACGAATCGTTAAGGAAAAGAAGCAAAGGGTGGAAAGAGATAATTTAAAAGTCCGCGAGGTCACGGGGAAATTAAAAATCGGGGCGGTAGCATACCGCAAGAAAAGTTCTAACCGAGGCAAAGAGTTACTCCGATACGAGGGTCCATTTAGAGTGATTGCCATACGCGAGCATAATATAATCACCATTCAGAGTGTGAAGGAACCGAGGAAGAGACGTAATGTTCATATTGAACAATTGCGACTCCCTATTGAGGAGCAGATTATCTCTTGAGTTCTGGAGTGGCCCGTTGCAGAAAAGTTTTATTTTTATATGTAAGTGGATGTGTTTTTATTTGTTTTTTTTTATATTTTTGAGGAATGCCCTTCATAGAGTCAGTTTTATTTTTAAGTGGAGAAATGTACAGTAGCAGTAATGGTAGATGCTGTAAATATAGAGAATAATTATGTTGGTTTCGAGGATTTTTTTTTTTTTTTTTTTTTTTTGTTGTTAGTGATATTTTGTATATATATATAAGTTGTAGATTTAGTTAGCTTATTATAAATGTGTGTGTGGTTTTAATGAAAAAGTGTTTGTTTTATTTTTGTATTTGTGAATACCTAGTATAAGTTAGATTTAAGGTTTGAGTTAATTGTAAATAAAGATTTATTTCTATTTTTGTTAAACTTAGGAATTATGATACCAGAGGTATTGTGTAATATTAGGAGTACCTAAGTTTGTTATCTGTGTGCTTTGGCCGTTAACCAAGTTAGGATTAATCAAAGAACCCCTTGATACCTTTCTGGTATTAAGTGACTAAATTATATAGTTTATGTGGAATGTCCATAAACTGGTAGGGGGGAGTCAAGGGCCGAAGCATTGCAGTATCAGCCTTAATCCTATTTCTAATCTTGTAAACACAGCAAATACTATAAATGTAGCATTACTGAGCCAATAAAGTCAGTTAATATTCAGTCTATTTAGCCTGCGTTCCTTATTACCTTTTCTTTTTTTTTAAGTTTTATTTGTGACAGTTGCTAACTTATATATATATATATATATATATATATATATATATATATATATATATATATATATATATATATATATATATATATATATAGGGTAAATCACTAGTTATGGTCACCTCACCAGTTATGGGCAGGTTTTTACTTTTTTAACAAAAATAAGCCTTTGCTTCTTTTCTTTTTTAGATCCTTTTAAAAGACGTTTCACGGAAGGGCTTAAGACTCACTTGCTAATGAATCCTTCTCCCCCATCCATTTCCGTTTGGCTTAGTTAATGTTTTCCCGAATTAGTGTTGTGCAATAGCTCCTGTGTGTAGTAGGTGTGATTTTACAAGTGAACATTATTAAGGAATTGCTTTGAAATTCTTCGCCAATTTCAAGTTTTAAAGGTATGTATCTGTTCATTTTGATTTCTGTTTTTCTTCAGACCCCTTTGTTTTTCATTTTGTCACTTTAATCAATTAAAATTTTCAACTGACCACAAACGGTCTATAAATATCTATGATTTTAGTTATGGTCACCCATGACCATTTCAAGTTTTTTGACATAACAAGTGTTCTTACTCCTAAAAAATGTAGATTTTCCCTTGTTTCATTTGTATTATCTTAAAAGTAAAATACGATAACGTTTACTAGTTTTGGTCATGGGTGACAATGTTAGGTCTGTCAGTGATTATAACTAGTTATGATCAGTGTATAAATGTATCGTGGTCACTTGATTTTACGATTTTATTTTTTCTTAAAGATGCTTTTTTAGAATCTTCTCTTTTTACAGTTAATACTTATTTGTATCTATGCCTAAAATACGATATTCGTACACTGAAGATGATGCCACACAGTCAAAATAAGAAATTCTAAAAGGGGCTTCAGTAAAATCTATAGCGAAAAAGTATGTGTTTTTGAAATGAACGTTTTTCTTACTTAAAATACCTAGTACCAATGTTATTACTCCCTTTTATTATAACCGGTAGAAAATCCCAAGGATGACGTTAACTCGAAGCTTTAAGGGCACAGGAAGGTTTAAGTGTGGTGGCAGACCCCATTTTGTCTACTGAAGAAGAGGACCTGTTAGAGAAATGGATTATTCATTGCTCTAGACGGTGGTTCCCCAAATGAAAAATTGATTTATTCTTGAGCGTCAAAGAACTAGCAATAGTTTCGGACCGACAATGTTAATTTAAAGATGGTATGTCCAGTGACGGATGGTATAGGGGTTTTCTCCGTCGCCACCAAAATATCTCCAGTAGAACCACTGAAGCGGTGTCACCAGCCAGCTCTTGTGTGTCTGAGAAAGACATCCGTGGTTGGTTTGACTCGGTGGAAAATATTTTGAAGGAAGAACACGCCTTTGATGTTTTGTGTCACCCATCGCGGATTTTTAAGGTGACGATTCTGGATTTCTTTTAATTTTTGATAAATTAATCCTTAATTTTTTATTAACCTCAAATGATTGATAGGTATGCATAAATAGTGAATTTTAAAATAATAAAAACTATTGTTTACAAAATTTTTGTTCATATGACCATAACTAGTTTTTACTATGACCATAACTCATACACTGTGCCCATAACTAGTTTGTTGTTTGTTTTGTTTTAATGGCGTACAACTGCATAGGTTATTAACGCCATATTTTCTTTCTTATTTTATTCTCCACACCTGTATTGTATTATTTATCTTATTTTTATTGATATCTTTCATATCGAATTATATTTTATTGCTTATTTATCTTTTATGTCTAACTTCTGTCAACAAACCACTCAATTTCAGAAATTTGAACACTAGTTCTATTTTTTCATTGTTGTCTCCCAAGATTGTTGGAAGGTCTGTATTTAGTCCTAAGCTATTTAGGCGCGATGTAAAAAAAGGACATTCCTGAAAAATGTGTATCACCGTTAGTATACCAAAACAGTGTTTGCACCTGGGCGGAGCCCCCCTTGTGAAAAGATGGGAGTGTGTTAATCTGGTGTGGCCTATCCTGAGTCTCGTCAGTACTACTTCCTCTCTACGACTTTGGCGGCTGGATGTATTCCAGGGTTTGACACTTTTTTTAATCATTTTCAGTTTATTCGGAGGGCTTTCGTCCCACATTGACTGCCATCCAGCATCGATTTCCCTCTCTAGTATCGATTTCCCATAACTAGTATTTTTAGGACATTTGCATAAAAACTGAAAAATCTACTTCAAGGAAAAGTACAGAGCTTTAGTAAAATTTACCATTTAATAGAACAAGAATTTGTGAATCTAAATATGTCAAAAAAATTAGTAATCTGCGAAACAGTCTAGACGATATCCTCTTTTGCATCAATCAATTTCCTTAACTATGACCATAACCCGTGATTTACCCTATATATATATAAGTTACACTATATATTTTTCCTTAGATATTTTTAATTTTAAGCTTTGACTCCTAACCATTGTAATCTATTTCTTAGAAACCCCTCGTGGGAACTTGCTCTCCTGTGAACTGTAATGTTAGCATAAAGCTTCCTAGAAGAAGCCATTGTAACCCTTTATAAACCTCAAGAAATTTTGTAATTCTCTCTCAGTACATCCAGAGCCGTCTCCACGCCACTCTTCTTTCTGATATTGTAACTTTTATTGAATAAACTTCTTTTTTAAAAAAAGTCTTTACTTTTAAATTGAAGATAACTGGCGCAGTCGGTAGGACATCGTCAAACTTGAGGGCATATCAAGGATCAGTATCAACTGTTTGCTGACGAGTCCATTCAGAGGAAGACGAGACGTTAAACTGGCATGGATCTGACTATCGAAGTCATCTTAGTGTAAGTGATTTTTTTTATTTAAGAGATATTATCTCAATATTAAACTTTTTTTTATTTTTCAATTTAATAATTTTGAATAAAATCTATTCTATTTTTAAAGAAAAGGTTATGATTTCATTACTATAACTATAAAGAAATATTTTGTTATTTAAAATATAATTTTTTATTTAATATTAAGTTAAATATTAAGTTACTGTATATTAAGGATAAATTTAATTTTCATTTCATTTTAATTTCATTGCATACTATCTCATTTTATTTTTTGTTTGTTATATTAAATATTTTATAAAAATGGCACCTCCCACATTAAAGAAAGAGTATCTAGAGATGATACCTGATTTCCATGGTGACCCTATGTCACTAACGCGATTTCTAGAAATTTCGGATAAATTAATAAACAAATTTTATAATCACGAAAATACTGCCGATTTCCAAAACGATTATTTAATAGGATCAATTCGTGCTAAAATTAAAGGAGCTGCCGCCGACATGGTTAATAGTAAATATATCAATACCTGGGACGATATTAAAAATGCGTTAAAACAAGGGTACGCCGACAAACGCGACGCGTACACTCTAAATATTGAAATGGCGGGAATGAAACAAGGCAACGAAACCCCTTTCGAATTTTATAATAAAATACAAAAAACATTACAGTTGCAAATTAGTTATTTAAGGAGCGAAATGCCGATGGAGGCGTTAGTCCTCACGAAATATATCGAAAAATTAGCACTAAGAGTTTTGTTAAAAGGACTGAAAGAACCGCTTGGCTCTTTCATGAGAACCAAAAATCCGATAGACCTAAATCAGGCAATAAACATGCTAACGAACGATTTTCAATTTGTCATCGACACTTATCGCCCACACCAAAACCATAACAAACCAATACACAAAAATCGCCAACAATTTATAAACTATTTCCCAGTAAACCAGTACAAAGCAATTCAACCTGCTAAAAATGTAATCTCAAATCAGTATAGACCCCAACAACCTAATCAGTATAGACCCCAACAACCTAATCAATATAGACCCCAACAACCTAATCAATATATACCACACCAATATCATCAATATAGACCCCAACAACCTAATCAGTCAACCCCTATGAGTGTCAATAGTAATTATAGAAGTAATTCCCAATATCAGAGACAACCTGATCAAAGTGTAAAATTTAAATCTTTTCTCAATACCCCAGTTCGGAAAAACCCAAACCTAGAAATTGAATAACTTCATAATCTAAACTCGGAACAGTCCGTAAGTGAATCCCAAATTACTGAATTACCAAATGCTCAACCACCCGACTATCCCACTGTATCATTTCCAGACGATCATCAAGAAAATCAACAATACACTGATCAAAATAATCTGGATAGTGATCAAAGTAATTTTTTAGATCCCAGCCTAGCACAGGAACCATGGACGTAATAGACCTATTTAATTTAACCCGTTTTAGTGCTCTTCCATATATAATTCCACCAAAGTCAAACTTAAAAATTCTAATAGACACTGCGTGCACAAAATCGCTTGTATCCGTCCTTGTAGCAAATAAATATTTTTTTAATAACATTACTCACGAACCATTTAAACTTACTAGCGCGCACGGTTCTTCTATACAAAATTTTAACGCTAATGTAGATTCATCTAAATTATTTCCCAACACCAAAACTCCCCTGAAATTTGGCATTTTTGACTTCCATCCTAAATTCGATTTATTGTTTGGAACAGACAGTCTTAAATTATTAGGTGCGAAAATTGATTTAGTAAATGATATACTAATCACACCTTTTGGCAATTTAACAATTCATTATGACAACAGACCCCCTCAATCTGAATATACTTACATCTTAAACAACGATTCTGAAACCGTAATCAAAATTCCAATCAAAAATATCTCAAATGGAGAAGGAATCATTCCTCATACCGATTTCAATAATTGTCTTAAAATTCATGAAGGTTTAATTTCAATTAAAAATAACGAAGCTATATGTACGGTAAAAAATAATTCGGATCGGTCATTTAGATTAACTATTAAAACCCCAATCCTTGTGAAACCAATCAGAATTTTTAAAAATAACGAATCTCATAATATAAATTTAATTAAAACAAAAGAATCAGATTTCAATGAAGTCAAAAATCTTATTCGCACGGACCATTTAAACGAAGAAGAAAAAAAAGAAATTCAAAATTTAATAAAACAATATTCTGATCTATTTTATTTAAAAGGTACTCCACTAACTGCAAATACGCAAATCAAACATAAAATCCTAACTAAAGACGAGATCCCAGTCTATACTAAAAATTACCGATATCCTCAAATATTTCAAAACGAAGTGAAAAGACAAATTGACGAAATGCTAGAGCAACAAATCATTCGCCCTTCTTTTTCACCTTACAATAGTCCAATTTGGGTAGTTCCAAAAAAATTAGACCAATCGGGAATACAAAAGTGGAGAATAGTAATTGATTATAGGAAATTAAATGAGAAAACGGTCGATGATAAGTATCCTATTCCGCATATAACCGAACTGCTGGATAAATTAGGCAAAAGCAGTTACTTTTCAACAATCGACCTAACAAGTTCGTTTCATCAAATTTTATTGGATGAAGAGAGTATCCCTAAAACAGCATTCTCAACCGTAAACGGTCATTACGAGTTCCTAAGGTTACCTTTTGGATTAAAAAATAGTCCACCAACATTTATGAGAGTGATTAACAACATACTCATGGGCGTTCCAAATTGTGTTGCCTATTTAGATGATATAATAATTTACAGTACGTCCCTTCAGGAGCATTTATCAATTTTAAAGCAAGTTTTTTAAAAAACTAAGAGAATCTAACTTAAAAATTCAGCCCGATAAAACCGAATTTCTAAAAAAGGAAATAGAATATTTAGGACATCTCGTCACATCAAACGGAGTAAAACCAAACCCTAATAAAATCCTTGCTATAAAAAATTATCCCATACCGAAGACTACTAAACAAATTAAAGCTTTCCTTGGACTACTAGGATATTATCGCCGTTTTATTCCAAATTTTGCACACCTCACAAAACCTTTGACCCAATGTTTAAAAAAAGGATCGAAAATTAACATCGCGGATAAAAATTATTTAGATAGTTTCGAAACCAGTAAAAATATTTTGATTAATAATCCCATCCTGCAATATCCGGACTTCAACAAAACATTTTGTTTAACGACAGATGCATCAAACGTAGCCTTGGGCGCTGTATTGTCACAGACGCACGGAGGACGAGATCTTCCGATAGCTTACGCGAGCCGTACTTTAAACGAAAGTGAATCAAAACTGTCCACTATTGAACGCGAACTTCTAGCTATTGTTTGGGCTACCAAATATTTCCGACCATATCTTTATGGCAGAAAATTTATCATTCAAACGGATCACAAACCACTTCAGTGGTTACAATCATTAAAAGATCCAAACTCAAAATTATATCGTTGGAAACTAAAACTCGAAGAATTTAATTTTGAAATAAAATATAAGAAAGGTCATGAAAACAAAGTCGCTGACGCACTATCGCGAGTAGAAATTAATTTAACAGAATCTGAAGACCCTGATACTATTATTAATGATTTAATAGAACAATTTTACCGCGAAAATGAAACATCGGAAAATGCATCTCTTATCGTAAATTTTGATGAAAATGAAAATTTAGATAATATAACAGAAGAATCTGAAACAAATTCCGTTCACTCTAATACTTTAGGAAATACAATAATCGAAATACCAATAGCAGACTCTCCAGTAAATTTAGGAAAAAATCAGATTATTTTAAATTTAGTTGATATTAATCCCGCGAAACCCAAAATCGAAAAACTGTTTAATAATACTAAAAACAGAATTATCGCTCAGATATCAAAGGAAAATTTCGAACAAGATATAATAAAATTAATTAAAGAATTCGTTGAACCAAAAGTTAAATATTATTTATTCTTTGAAACTGATTTTTATACCCAATTTTATGAAACCATGGTAAAATATTTTAAACATTCGGAATTAAATTTTGTAAAAACTACAAGTAGATTAATCGATATTCAAGATCCTGATGAACAAAATAGTTTAATAAATGATTACCACATTGGCAAAACAAACCACCGCGGTTCGGAGGAAACATTTAATCGAATAAAAAGATTGTATTATTGGCCTAATATGAAAAACTTAATTCGAATTCAAATTAATAATTGCGAAATTTGTACGGTATCAAAATATGATCGGAATCCTTTAAAACTCCAATATAACGTTACTCAAACACCATCTAAACCATTTGAAATAGTTCACATGGATACAATCACACTAGAAAACAAAAAATATTTAACTCTAATCGACTCCTTTTCAAAATTTGCGCAAGTTTATAAATTAAAAAATGGTCAAGCAACTGAAGTCGTTAATAAATTAATTTCTCATTTTTCTCATCACGGGTTACCAAAACAAATAATAACAGGTAACGGTTTAGAATTTAGAAACTCATTATTATCCGATTTATTAAAATTACACAGAATCCAACTACATTATACAGCTACTCAATCACCTCAATCAAACGGACCCATTGAAAGATTTCATAGCACATTAATAGAACATTTACGGTTATTAAATAATAGAGACGAATTCAAAAAAGACGCAATGAAAAAAAAAATTAAATATGCCGTACTCGCGTATAACAACACTATTCATTCCATCACACAACTAAAGCCAATCGAAATAATATCTGGACATTTAGATATAGACTCGCCCGTTGCAATAGATCTCAATAATCAAATCATAAATGATTATGTTGCAAAACATAAAGAAAGAGTAAAAATTTTGCATGAACAAATAAATCATAGGAATCAGGTAGCAAAAGAAAAATATATAACCAGGATGAATAAAAATCGCGAAGAATTGCCAAACGAAATCCCGGAAACAGTATTTGTAGCTAATAGGCAGAAACAATCAAAATTAAAAAAATAAATTTAAAAAGGAAAAGATTAAAAAAATAATTAAACATAGTAAAACCGCTGTAATTGATAAAAAACATTATAACACGCGAGAAAAAATTCATTTAAAAAATATAAAACGACCGCAAAAGAAAGGACAAACGTACCATGTTGGTAGACCTCCAGATGAAAGAGCTGGACCGAGTCAGCATTCTTAGAACTGAGATAAAGCACTCGCACCGGACACATTCTTTCGCTTAAGACAAGCTATAATTACAAGCTATAATAATTATGTTTATTTAAAACTAATTTTTTTTAATATTAGTAAATAATTTTTTTTTTTTGCTTTAAAATAATTTTATTTTTCTTTAAAATAAAAAGCATAAGAAATAATTTAATATAAATAACAATTTAATATACACAATAAGGTCGCTGGATACGACTTATATTGATGTGAAAAGATGGCAGATAAAATGCCCAAACTATATAACAATAATAAAAAAAAAAAAAAAAAAAAATAAAGAATGATAAAAAGAATAATTATTGTTGATAAACAACATAACGAGTTCAGGGAATATGAACTCTTACTAGTTTAAGAGATGGCATTATAAGCCAAATTATGGAAAATATTTTATACAATAAAATAGTATAATTAAATGATTAGACTTTAATTTTTATAATTTAATTTTTAGGTTAGTATCAACTCTCACTGCAGGGATGATAGAAATAAAAAATGTTACTTCTAACCTCGGCGTCATACCTATCAACCTAGGACACGCTAAATTGCAAACATCCCAACACACAATAATACACTTCTTAGACTTAGGACCACTATTTACGGAATATCTTTTCGTAAATTGGCAATTTGAAAATTACCTAAATGAATCACATTATAACAATTCAGTATTAAAAGAATTAAAAGTTCACATTAATATAATTAACAGTACAAGATTTATAATTAACGAAAAAAAAATAAATAATATTAAACTACATGATACCAGGAATAACCGAGTTAAAAGAGGATTAATAAACGCTTTAGGTACTATTATAAAAGGTATAACCGGTAACTTAGATGCGTATGATAAAAAAGAATTTTCTGAATTAATGAAAACTCTTAAAGAAAATCAGGACCAGATTGTTGACCAAATACATAACCAATATTCCATAAACAGTGATTTAATTACTCAATTTAATAATACTATTAAAACCATACAAGAGAATACGCTGCATATTGCACGAAAAATTAATGATATAGGAACCGTAGTTAACTTGTTAACAATTAAAGAATTATTAGATCACATCCAACTTATTTTCTCTTTAATTTCTACTACTATTTCTGATATAGAAACTTCTTTAACATTTTGTAAATTAAATATTCTACATCCAGCTATAATTAATACAAAAACATTGTTTCAAGAATTAGAAAAGATAGCTCCACATTACAATAACAAATTTCTTTATCCATTTCAATTTAAATTTATCCTAGATATAGAACGCACAATATCTGTACAATGTGCTTTGCATGAAAATGAGATTATTTATACTTTAGCACTTCCAATTTTTGAAGAAACTGTTTATAGTTTGTATAATTTATACCCCATTCCATCTATTGTAAAGGATGAAATCATAACAATAATTCCAAAGTTCAAATATCTCTTAAATATTAATAACAACTTTAAATTTCTTAATCATCAATGTATCAAAAGAAACAGCATTCACCACTGTCATACAGCTGACTTATCTCACCACGATGACTTATGTATTCAAGATATTTTACAAAAATCATCCAGTGTAAATTGTCTTTACACACGTCTACATCAAGAAGAAAACCACATCGAAGAAATCCCAGGAACACGCTACATTCTCATAGCATTTTACAACCCGGATGATCTTCAAGTTCAACAAGAAAAAGAAACAGTAAACTATCATATGACAGGAATTTATTTAGTTAAAACAAACTTTAATTCAATTTTGTATCATAATAAAACTGTATTTTCATCCAGTCAAACTCATGGTTCTCTAACATTGTTTGATAAACAAACTTTAAATATTCAAGCCTCACAGCTTTTAAACACTACATTAGAAATTAAAAATTTAAAATTTCATGAATTACAAACCTCACATCTTTCACATCTTGTATCAACAAAACATACCTATAACTCTAACACTCTACACATAATTATTTTGTGGATAATTTTTATTTGTATTATCATCTTTATATTAACCTTTGTAACTTTTATTTATTATTTTTACAAAACTAGAATTGTAACTCATTTCACCCAAAGCAGTGAAATTCGTATCTAGGTGGGGAGGAGTTACACTATATATTTTTCCTTAGATATTTTTAATTTTAAGCTTTGACTCCTAACCATTGTAATCTATTTCTTAGAAACCCCTCGTGGGAACTTGCTCTCCTGTGAACTGTAATGTTAGCATAAAGCTTCCTAGAAGAAGCCATTGTAACCCTTTATAAACCTCAAGAAATTTTGTAATTCTCTCTCAGTACATCCAGAGCCGTCTCCACGCCACTCTTCTTTCTGATATTGTAACTTTTATTGAATAAACTTCTTTTTTAAAAAAAGTCTTTACTTTTAAATTGAAGATAACTTATATATAAATGCCAGGAGGAAATTAAGGTTTTTTGAGGAGGTTTAAAACTTAGGAATATGCCATTACTCTCTATTTCTTGAATATGATTTCTAATCTTTTAATTTTAATAATTATTAATATATCCTTTATCTAAATTTAAATGTTATTGCACAGTTCTTGCTAACTTTCATTTTCCTCACATTCCCCCCTTATTCTTTTCCTTTCTCTTTCCATTATGCATATTTATAATTATCTTACTACATATGCCCCAATATTTATCACTTCTTTACTGCTATGTACCTCTCATAGTTATATTTTTTTATGTATTTTCTATCAACTATATAGTCAGCTTCCTACTGTTACTACAAATTTTATTCTATATTTTGTATTAGCTAATTAATTTAACAAAAATATATCATAAACTTTATATCTACTCATTTTTTATGTTTACCAATTATATGTTTCAATTCACTAATTAACTTTTAATTAACGATCGCTATTTTTAATTTCTTTTCATTTCAATTTAATTCAATAGTCGAAATGTATTGTCTCCGTGACCTTTAAATATTAACTCATTAACTTATCCTCATTATCTCAAAAACTTTGTAACTCATTTTTCATGTTTACCAATTATATTTTAATATTAAGACGAAACCTGTGCCTGGGCAAATCTGAACAAATTAACGTTAAACGCAGCTATAACTCAAGCAATTGCCATAGGATCACATTCCCTTCTCCATTCAAATGCCAACTTTCCCACATTATTCCTTAATGGTCATTCAATAACTTTCCATTCCTCTGTTAAAAATTTAGGCCTAACTATTGATCAAACCCTCTCCTGGAAATCCCATATTGCACAAATCTCCCGAAGGTCAATCGGTATCCTAAAACTATTTCACCGCTCCAGTCACCTCCTTCCCCTACCCACACGCAAACTTCTAGTATCCTCCCTTATCTTCCCCCAATTTGACTATGGTACGTGATATTTGGCGGGCTCTCGACGGTTCTTGAAGACAGATTAAAACGCATCATGAATTGCTTCATTAGGTTTGTCTTCGGAACTTCGAGACGTTCCCAAGTTTCGCATCTCTACACTGAGTTAAATTGGCTTTTCCCCTCCTTCCGCAGAAAATACTTCCTAGGCACCTACCTATTCCAAGTTATCAACACCCGTCACCCTCCCTTTATTTACAGTAACCTGAAATTCAAGTCTGCTATCAAATCACTGCATACAAGATCTCGTCTTTCCGATCTCTATACTCCATCCCACAGAAGTACTGCATTCCAACGTTCCTTCCTTGTCCGATCCTCTACTCTTTGGAATTCCCCCCCCCCCCCCCTATATCCGCAATGCTTCTTCCCTTGGAACATTCAAAACACTACTCTTTCACCATTTTCTTTCCCTCCAACCCGACGCTCTCCAATTATAAGGATGTATGTACTATTTATGTAATCGTCTAATTTAATTACTAAGACCTTCAGACATGAAACATTAGCAAAAATTATAATTTGACTATGATAATGTTTTGATTTCTTGTAAAGATAATTTTTGATTTTCTATATTTTATTTTTCTCTAAGTTTCTGTTTGTTTGTTTTCTCTTCTTCAACTTTGTTTACAATATTAACCTCTATTTTGTAAATATATTTTTTCACTCTCTTTTTATTAATAGTTTTTTCTTTTTCTAGTTTTTCTCTGTATTTTTTTTTTCATACGTATTTATATTTAATTTTACCTATGTTATTTTATTTTTAACAGCCTCTCGGCCAGTTATGATCTTACTTTGTATTATTTAATGTTATTCTTAACGGACTTTGTCCCAGAATAAAATTTTCTTTCTATTCTATTCTATTCTATATTGTTGAATTTACTCATTAACATTTAAGTAACTATTACTCATTGTAATTTCTTTTTATTTTAATCCTAATTCAATAGTATTTATGTATTGTCTTCATGGCCTTTAGATATTGCCTTTATGTTACGGTCTTTACTCTTATACATTTATTCTTTTCAATTTTTTTTTTTTTTTTTTTTTTTTTGTTTTGTGTTTTTTATATATTTTCTACAATTCAGTCATAGCTTTTTGCTTGTTTTCTATTCTTCTAGCCCAGATGAAGGCTTGTAAAGCAAGTCGAACCGTCACCATTATAAATTAAAATGTTATTTTGATTTTCAGTGTATCTATGATTGCCTACCCCAACAATCTACATCTCTATTAAGTAATATGTTTGAAAATTGACCATGTTTATCGCTGGACAACATTGTTGAATGAAAACATTACACTATATATAAAGTTAATATCGCCTTTGATTTGATTCTGTTTCGAAATCTTTGGATTTTTTTGTACAATGTTATTGAAAAATGTGAATGCAATCAATAAAAATAATTTTTACAACAAATTGTATTTATTTTTAAATAATTTTTTTTTTGTTCTTTCTATTATCATTATTATTTTTGTAATTCTTTTATTTATTGAAATTTACAACTGTATTAGAAAACACATCTAGTATATATGAGGTATACAATTCAATAAGATAACATGCTTAAGACTTGTGGAGGAAGAACCCATTGGTAGTACTCTAATGAAATATTTATAAAAGAAGAAGATCCCGAGGCCATCTTCTTTTTAGGCACCTCGGAGCATCGCAAGAATGGGAAGTGATTTGTGCAACATGTGGATTTGGATGAGGAGTAAGTTTATTATGAAAAGAAAGGTATCTGGTTCGTGCCAAATCAGTGGCGTATGGGATATTAAGGTCATTGTGGAACAGTTCATTTGGGACAAAGTAAGGAGCATTAAGGATTTTTCGAAGGGTTTTGGATTGGAGTGATTGGATGAGGGAAGAATTCGATGGTTTGTTGGATCCCCATAACTCTATATCGTAAGTCCAAATAGATCTGATAATCACTGAATAGATCAGTTTTTGTAGTAAATAAACGGGAGATTTCACCGCTTGTCAAGTAAGTGTTGTAGCAGTCAAAATCGACGTGCAGCTTCTTGTCTTTTCAATCTTTTTGGAGGGTTCCATGTAAATCTCTTGTTCAGATAAAGTCCAAGGCATCGTATTTGTTTCACATTATTTAGCGGTACAACATTAAAGGATACAGGGGGACAGGATGAGGTAGGTTTTCGACGAAGGGTAAAGGTTATTTGTTGCGATTTGCTAGGATTTATCTTAACTCTCCAGTTATGACACCATTCTTCAAGAGAAGTGATATGTGACTGGAGTGTCAGAGATGCAGCAAATGTTTCTTCATTGAATGACATACTGACAACACGCTGGTGTCATCAGCAAAGGTTGTGAGGATAGTATTAGGATGAGTTGGGATATCAAATTTAAACACGGTATAAAGAATAGGACCCCAACGACTAGCTAAAGGAATGCCAGCAGTCTGAGGAAAGATAAATGAGTATGCAGCATTATGGTTAAGGTAAAATAACCCTATCAGAAAAATTGAAACAGAGGATGAGGAAATATGTAGAAGGAAGGAATTGTGGAAGTTTATAAAGCAGTCCTGGATGCTATACCCGATCAAAGGCCTGTTCAACGTCAAGAAATACACCCGTGCAATACATCTTGAGCTCCAATGCAGATGAGATAACATCCACTACACGATGTCACTGCTGGGTAGTGGGGTAAAACTGACGAAATCCAAACTGGTGATCAGGAATAATTTGATTGGAATCGAGGAAGGGATAAAGGCGTTTCAAAAGCAGCTTTTGATGGATTATAGGTTATGGATTATAGATTATACCTTTATAGGTCTGTATGAGGAAAGATTTTCTGGCGGTTTTTTCAGGTTTTTGGATCATTTTTAAAATTAATAATTTTCAAATATCTGGAAAATATGTAATACTGAGGACAGTGTTATAAATGTAAGTTGGGTGTAATACGGCTTTCCTTCGAAGACATTTAAGGATTCTTGAGGTAATAAGGTCATGCCCTGGAGCTTTGTTGGAGGGCAATCTACGGGTTATGGCTATTATATCTGAAGGGTGGAAGGCTTTAGAAGGAAGGGTCATTTGGAGAGGAATAGTCAGTTCTGCTTCAATACGTTCTACATGGTTAGGATTACATCTTCCGACGAACGCTCTTTTTTATTCTTCCGACCATTAGGGTTTACATTTTTTGACGTTTTACTCAGATAGTAAGTCCCATTTATCTATCTTTTTTCTGTAGACGTCCCAGTCAAAAATTGTGATTTCGATGTTCTTCAGATTCTTCTTTGTTTCTGTGATCCATATTGTCAAATATTTGAGATTGATAAAGTATTCGACCATTTACTGAATTAGCCTATTTCTTATCAATACTATAATATAAAGGGACCATTTTTCGTTTATTTTCACAAACCACAAAAATACTTTAACCAATTTTAACCAATCAGTACCAAATTTTAACCATATCAGTAAATTAATAGTTATAGGATAGCTTACGCATTGTTTAGTTTATAGTTATACAAATTTATAGTTCCAGGAAAGTTTAGCAATCATGAAATCTATTGATTTTCAATTGATTTGTTATTGAAAAAGGAATAATATGCGGGCAGCAGTGAAGTTTTCGTTGGGTGAAGAGCGCCATTCTACATGAGAGGTTACAATATTACGGTGTTATATTGAGCTTGAAGTTGATAATAAGATTTACTTTAGTTCAATCAATAAAAAATATTTTAACTATTGGTGCGACTGTGAAGTTAGAAAATACACTGATATATAGATAGCACCATTCAGCACTAGAGTTTGCAAATGTGAAACTACTGACCCCATTTTTACCAAATTTCAACGAAAATTATCTTAGGATTGATGAATTAAGTGCCACTTCTATTGAGATTATTTTATTTGAAAACTATTTTTTTTTTTTTCTCATTTCGTAATTTTTTTTTTCATTTTTACGGATGATTAGCCCAGTGTTAGAAGCCCCGTTACCCCGGAGCAACTGGTCCCCCTAAAATATCCCAGGGAGAAATGGGTTTTTGGGGGGATTTATATTGGATTTTTTTTTTAGTTACCTCGAAGAACTGAAGATGAATGTTTAGCATTCGAAACTAGTTTTCAAATAAAATAATCTCAATAGAAGTGGCACTTAATTCATCAATCCTAATTGTATTGATCCTTCTATATCATTATGCGTACCTCAAGTGAAAATTATCTTCATTGCTCAAGGAACGAATTTTATGTATACGTTTTCTTTATTCATTCTTGATGTTCTCTAAATCACCCTCTTGGTTGAATGACAAAGTTTTGCTGTACTATAAAATTGTAGGTTTAAATACGGTTTTTTAATGTCTTATTTTCGTGATTCGTAACAAACATTTTTAATTATATATATTTTGTGTTATCCCGAGTGATTGTTTTGGAGTCAGTCTATTTGCGAAAATTTCCCAGACCTGTCGGTTAAATTAATTCACTTAGTTATTTAATTTTTTTTCAATTTTCCTGATTTCGCCACTCTGCCTAATTTCTTGGTTTTCGTTGTAATTATGTTGCAATAAATTTCGTTTTCTCGTAGGAATTGGGTAGCTCAATTTTATTCGCTCATTCTTCAAGTAGTTCTATCCGTGTGGTTCATCATCCGCTGGTATTCAAAATACAAATAAATAACATTTTTTTTTTTTTTCTGTTGGCTCTGCAGACCTTGTAGATCCTTGGCCGCCTTAACCAGCCTCCTCAACCTCTGCATATCTTGGGCCATTGCTTCCGCCTCGTGTCATGTTCGTCTGGTATCTTAAAGCCGGGGTCCGTTTTTATCACAGATTTTCTGTGGCTGATTAAGGTTTCTTAATGGTGAGCGTTTTACAGGATAGGGTTATTAGCCCTAAGCCCAACCCCCAACCTGGAGGATCAGGCGCTATGTCAGGCACAAGGGTCCCTCACCTCCCTGTGACTTCCAGGGTGAGGACAGTGTACTTCCCCCATGTGGGAATCGAACCCACGCTGTATTAGCCTGAGTATCTGGACTTATCTGGATAGCGGTCACCCATCCAAGTACTGACCACACTCAATAGTACATAACTTTTCTTATCTACTGCACATGTTGCAGTCTACTCGGCTACCCCGGCCCATAAAAATAATAATAATTTTTATATATTCCTTTTGGTTACATCTAGCATACCTTTATTGGCTCAAGTATTCTCCCTGGAAAACGGACATTTCGAGTTTATGCGTATGCCCTTCGGTCTATGTAATGCACCTCCTACTTTCCAGAGAGCGATGACGATGATGATTCAAAACATTCCAAATTTAATGATCTATATGGATGACATAATAGTTTATTCGCAAAATGAGAGAGATTGCCTAAGAGATTTAAAAAGAGTATTAACCTTAAACTTAAAACAGCATAACCTTTCGATCCAACTGGACAAAACGGAATTTTTCAAAACAGAATTAAACTTTTTAGGATATTTAGTAACCCCGGACGGATTAAAAACAGATGGGAAAAACTGGAGCTATTTTAAAATTTCCTATTCCGCTTAGTGAAAAGACGACGAGACAATTCCTGGGCATGACCGGGTATTATAGGAAATTTATTAAAAACTACGCCAAAATCACCAGACCAATCTCAAATTCGTTAAAAACCAAAATATACGGCACAAAAGAAATAAAAGAAGCATGTCAAACCCTAACGGAAATGATGAGCAATACAGCGATTCTTAAATACCCAGATAAGGAAAAACCATTTATCCAATCGGCGCTTTTGTGAGGGGGGGAAAAGAGAAAAGATCTAGTGTATCGTTTATATAGACGCACTCTATAGACCTCTAGGTAACTAGCCCTTATCTGCGCTAATCCCTACATGAATATTCCTCTTTCTTCTAGCATCTGTGCTCAAGTACGCACCTACTAAAAATTGCCCAAGACCTCATGGTCTTCCATCGGTTTTATAACCCAGTTCTCCCCCTAATGAGTGGTGACCTAAGAGGAGGCGAGCTTAGACAAATATTGCAGCTTAGAAGAAGCATTTGCCAGGCCGTAAGGATTCCAGGGGCCCCCACACAGACCGTCGGCGGCAGTAATAAGTTAAGAAATTTATTATGTAATATTTGTTTATGCTACCTTCTAAATAAAATCTCCCCAAGGGTGCAAAACCTCGCTTTCATATTTTCCCATACAGTCCATTTTCTAGAGGCCGAGGCGGGTTTTCCGTTTCGGACAATATCATTTTTATACTATACATTTTTGGTCCGATCCGGGCCGTATATATCATTGTTCAACTTTGAAACGAGTGATTTTGCAGTTTTGTGGCGAGTAATCACCCACTCATTTCTGTGCTTTATTAAAATTAAAAATTTTTACATTAAAACTTGTATAAATTGCAAGGTTTGGCCTATTTTTTGTCCAAGTTTTATAACTTCCAATAATTACATATATAAAACCGACCGAGTCGGCCATCTTCAAGCATTCAGCTGTGATCTGACGTCACCACCCCCACTCTTGACGTACTCGTTGCTTCGTCTCGTTACTATCCTCGCCATCTTGCTTTACTCTGGCGTCAGTTACAATTACGTAATAATTAGTGTAATCAATTTTGCTACTTTTTCTCCTTTCCTTTTCTGTGCCTTATATATTATAATTTCCTTTTATTTCTGTATTTATTTATTCTCTATTTTTCACAACGCCTATAGAAGACAAAAATATCATTATTTAAGCACAACTATTGGCAAAGGGAGAAACGGTGTTTGCTGATATAACTAGCGCTTGGTCCCAAATCAAAGCCTCTACTGTTGAGGATATTTTTGCTGTTCAGGCTCTTTACGAAGATTTACCATCCATTCAAGGCAAGTTTGAAACGGTAAATGAAAAAATCAGTGACCTAAATGTTCTCTTGTCTAAGCAGAATCAAGCTATAGCCTTCAATGATATAGCGCGTAAAATAAAGGCTAAATTATTTCAGTTAAAAAAAGAACAACCCAGTATGACCTCAACACCGGTTGCCAGCCCTATTAATTTGGTTCAAAGTGCTTTCTCCTTACCACCAATCAATTTACCAACCTTTTCAGGCGACATACAGCAGTGGCCTGAATTTTTCTCGTTGTTCACGGCCCTTGTTCACGACAACCCGTCTCTAACCCCCATACAACGCTTTCATTATTTAAGATCCAGTTTAAAGGAGAGTGCTCTTTCCGCAATTTCTAACTTTCAACTCACAGCCGAAAATTACGACCTTGCTTTTTCAGCTCTAGTACACAGGTTCCAAAACCCCAGGAGGATAGCCCAGGCATATCTAAACCAAATCTTACACTTTAAGCCCGTCAGTTCAAATTCATTAAATAACTTAAAAACTTTTCTTGAGGTGCAGGCTATCAAGGCGCTACCAATCGACGATTTAGCAAATTTTATTTTGTTAACCCTCGCATTAAATAATCTAGACCCCCGCACATCTAAGGCTTTCGAGGAGCAAAATTCTGCTAAATCAGTTCCGCTTTTCGATGACTTGCTAAATTTCATTATCAAGCAAATTAAAACCCTGGAGATTATTTCTCCCCCCATCAATCTACATAGAAACACTAAAGGTAATTCGCTAATTGCTAGCACTAGTCCTGATACTTCACCATCAGATTTTATTCGGGCCGCACCTTCTAATTCTTCTAAACTAAGATGCATTCTTTGTCGTAAGCCGCATTCCTTGTCTTCCTGTTTCGAATTTTCTCATCTCACTCGAGATCAAAAAATTGATATCATTAAAAGGCATAAACGGTGCTTTAATTGCTTGGGTCCCCACCTTAAGGGAAATTGCAACTCCAAATTTTCGTGTCGTAAGTGTAATTCACCAGAGCATCACACACTATTGCATCCTGTCAAAGCAGTAAATTCAAATCTCCATTTGAATTCCGCGCCTAGTCGCGCTTCAGCTCATGCTGATCACATTTCAAGTGAACCAGCATCCGCTTCCACTGGTCAAGCACCAGTTGACGCCTCCTTATCTCTGAGTTGTAGTACTTCCGGAAGTCACGTGACTTCACTCTTAGGAACCTTCCGTGCACGAATCTTTAATTCTCACTTGGGTTACGTTCCAGTCCGTGGGGTCATCGATCCGGGGGTCGCAGCTATCATTTATTTCCGAGCGCCTCTGTGACCAGTTGGGTCAAAAAATCCAGGGTATGCCCATTACCGTGGCAGGTATAGGTGGGCGTGTTTCCAATTCTCATGGTACAGTTTCGTGCCACATCTTCTCCACATTTTCTCAGAGGCACATTCTTGTAAACACGTCCGTGGTTCCTCACATCGCTAACCATTTGCCTCCCAAGAACCTTACTCCAGAAATTGCTCGCGCCTTTGAACATTTGCGTTTGGCCGATCCTAACTTTCATCAATCAGACAAGATTGACTTTCTCTTAGGTGCAGATGTATACCCGCAATTATTATTGCCTCATCCGTTTATTCCAAGCTCTATAGGTCCTATTGCTGTCAGTACTATTTTGGGTTGGGCAATCATAGGCCCTATCCAGACCCTATCGGAAAATCAATCAGCCACTTCGCTAATTTCTGTTTGACAGATTTCTCAAGATTTCCATGATTCTTCGAAAACTGAAAATATTCCATTTGAAAAACCCCTGAGTACAGACCATAAACACTCAAATGTTTCTGACATTTCAGAAAACATTGACCCGTTTATTATAACCAATACATGTAGTCACAGACTAAATCGTGACAATGTTCCCCAGGAAATACAAATGAATAATCAGGATGATTTTTTAAACTTAAATCAAGTTTCAAAATTTAATCACATCAATAAAACAGGTGGTGCTGATACAAATGTTAGTGATCCATCTGATGAAAGGTCTGTTGTTTCCCTTACAGAAGAGGATAATTACATCTCATCCTCAAACAGTCACTATTCTTTAGCCAATAAAGATTGTCCAAAATTCCTTCCTGTTGAAAATAAAAATAATAAAGAATCAGTATGCATACATAGCAAGAGTAACCAAGATAGTGTAGTAAGTAAACTTCATGTCTCGAATCCTATTGAACCCTCGGTTGGGATTCGGACGAAAAAATATACGTCGGCGAAGAGATGACCCCTGGTAACCGGCAGCTTTACTGGCTAGCGAGGCAGAAGAGGGCGGCTGGCAAAGTGAAGTATGTATGGTTTGCGCGAGGAAGGGTTCGCTGCCGGCGTGATGATGGTCAACCTGTTATGCTAATTAACAAAGAAGAAGATTTGGAAGCGTTTAATTGACGGTTGATTGACTGTTACCCCAAAAAATTATTTTTTTATTTTTATATTTATTTGTTTAGCTGTTTAGGATTTGATATAGTTGTGTACATTTTATTATTGCTCACATTTATTTTAAACATAATTATTTACTCTTTAAATTACATATTTATTAATGATATTTTTCGTTTTAAAATACTTTATTTATCATTATAAGCCAAGATAAATTTGGCAGGTTTTGTTTATTTTTTATCTCAAATTTTCTTTCAAAGATCATTTAATTCATTAGTTCATTTATATTATTTATTTCATTTTTTTTGATAGTACATATAATGTATATAACCTTTTAGGAATTGTACCTTGCTTTTCCTCTCCAAATATTCCCTTTGCTCCCATTTTCCTCTGTAGTTTATCCTTTATTCAATCAATATGAATAACACCCTGTTGACCTGTCATGTTAACTCCCAATCCCTTCCCGCACATTTCGATGAATTTCATGATTATTTTATTCACAATTTCTACCATATTGTTGCTGTCTCGGAAACCTGGCTCAAACCACATATTCCCTCCTCATCGGTATCCATTCCTAATTATATCCTCATTCGTCATGATCGGACGGAACGGACTGGTGGTGGCGTTGGTTTGTTCGTTCATGACAGTCTGAGGGTTAAAATCCTTTTCAAATCTCCGTCTACTGATACACCTCACCTAGAATATCTTTTCACAGAAATTTCTTCTCACTTGTTTACCCTCCTCTATGTCATAGTGTACCGTCCTCCTCAAGTCAAATTTGACTCAACTTTCGAATCCTCACTTTTTACCTATGTTCCCGCTTACAATAACATAATAATAGCCGGCGATTTTAACACAAATCTCCTTTCCGTTTCTCCTGATAAATCTTATTTGATAGATCTAGCTTATTCTCTTAATCTATTTATCGTACCTTTTGAACCTACTCACCATACTCAGTTTTCAGACACTTTACTTGATTTACTCATAGTTGATTCTTCTCAAAATTTACTTTCCTTTTCTAAAAATCCAATATCCTTTCTCTCTTGTCACGATCTTATCCAAATCTCCTACAATATTTCCACACCTATGATCCTCAATAAAAAAGTTTCCTGGCGTAATCTTAGTTCCTTAACTCCAGAAAATATAAACCCTCTACTAGACTCATTATCCCTTTCTATTAAACCAATCTATTCCTCCCACTCAATAGATGAAATGGTGGAATACCTTTCATCTAATCTACTAACATGTCTTAATCATCTAGCACCGCTCATAACCTCTACTTTCCGACGTTTACCTGCTCCTTGGATTAATCAAGAAATTAGAGATCTGATGAAAAGAAGAGATGCAGCTAGAAGGCGCTTCAGGCGATCTAGCTTTCCTGATGATTACTCCACTTTCAAATCCCTTCGAAACCTCACCCAGCCTACCATGCGACGTGCCAAGAAGCAGTATTTTCGTAACATCCTATCCGAAGCTCCAGATTCAAAATCTAAGTGGAGAATTCTAAGGAAGTTTTCGATTACGAGTTACTCTTCCAGTACATGTTATCCTGTGACTCCTGACGAACTTAATTCCTTTTTTGTAGATTCCTCTCCCAATGAGCCTCCAATCAATACTTTATCCTATTCCATTCCTCAATTTCCATTTAATCCTGATAACTTTTACTTTCTTTATATTCCCCCCGATGATATAATAGCTTCTGTTTTTAAATCCCGGACAAATGATTTCGGTGCCGATCAAATACCGGTAAAAATTATCAAACTCACTCTTCCTGTCATCCTTCCTGCTCTCATACATATTTACAACTTCTCCTTACAAACCTCTTCCTTTCCCACAGCATGGAAAAAGGTCCTAGTTCTTCCATTGAATAAAGTTCCTTCACCTACCACAGCATCCTATTTTAGGCCTATTTCCATCCTATCAAACCTATCTAAGCCACTTGAAAGAATAGTCCATTCTCAACTGGCTAAATACCTTGAAAATAAAGATCTTCTAACTCCTCTTCAATCAGGCTTCCGTTCAGGTTATTCTACTCAATCCGCTCTTTTAAAAATTACTCAAGACATTTATTCTTCAATTGACCAACAGAAAATTACTATCCTAATCCTCTTCGATTTCTCCAAGGCGTTTGATTCCGTGGATCATAAAATTCTTCTGACTGAATTACAAAAACTCTCCCTTTCCAATAGTGCTCTTGGCTGGTTCCAGTCCTTCTTATCTCTCCGTTCCCAAACAACCAACCTCCTTCAAAATCTGTGCCTCTGACGCGAGGTGTTTCTCAGGGATCCTCTCTTTCACCAACTCTCTTTTCCGTTTACATTAATGATTTGACAGACGCTATTAATAATTCCCGATATCATTTATATGCTGATGACTTTCAAATCTACTTATCGTTTCATCCTTGTGAGATTTTTGAGGCAACTCGTAAAATTCAAGATGACACTTATAGCATTCACCAATGGACAGTAGAGAATAAGTTCCGACTGAATCCAGAAAAAACTAAAGCAATGCTAATTGGATCGAAACCCTCCCTTAATTCCCTTTCCTGTTATCCACTTCTTTATCTCGATAACGTTCCTATTCAGTTCACAAACTCTCTGTCAAAAACCTCGGAGTAGTATTCGATCAACATTTGTATTGGAATAACCATATTTCCCACATTACCCGAAAAACCATCTCCATCCTCAAACAGCTCCTAAGATTCCGTGAATCTTTCCCTCGCAATACCCGTCAATTGTTAGTATCTTCCCTCATCCTTCCCCACCTCGATTATAGATGCTTAGTATACGGAGGACTGTCTGGCGAGCTTGAAATGAAGGTGAAAAGATTAATGAACTCCTTTATAAGATTCATTTATGGGATCCCCAGGCGTTCTCACATCACTTGCTGGTATTCCGAGTTGAGGTGGCTTTATCCAAGTTTTCGGCGACAATACTTCCTTGGTTCCTTTCTATTCCAATCCTTAAAGTCCAAAAAACCTTCGTACATTTACGACACCCTTGCCCTTCGTTCTTCCATTCATCTTTTGAACACCAGATCCCAGCCTATAGATCTGTATATCCCTTTTCATCGAACTGCTTTCTTTGAAAAATCCTTTATTAATCGTGCAGCTTTATTCTGGAATTCCATACCCATTTCGATCCGCAATGTTCCTTCTCTCACTTCCTTTAAACATAATTTATTCATCTACCTCCTCAATTATCAATCTTCCGAAATTATGTAATAATATTTTATTGCTAGAATATTTCTTTTTCTTTTATTTTCTTTTAATTTTGTTATTTACTTATTTATTTATTTTTTTTTTATGTAAACCCAAAGACTTGTAGTATATAATTTACACTCTATATAAGTTACTGCCTGATATGTACGCAGTCAGACAATAACACCTTTTTATTGTTCTTATATGTTATTCTTAGGGGTCAAGGTGTCCCAGAATAAAGATTATTTTTCATTTCATTTCAACCCACCTTTTTAAAACCACCAGTTGTCGATTTCAAAGGGTCTGTGCGCTCTAAAATTTCAATACTCGACAAATTCTCCCCAGTAGGGTTTGCTGAAGTTTCTTCTGTCGCTAATCATGCCCATATTGACTCTAGGGGCCTTACCTCTACTCCTTACGCGCAGACCAACAATTTCTGTTTAGGGACTCAAGATCCCTCCTCTTTGACCAATTGCCAGGAGCATTGGCCTCCGCCTTATCGTGACACCGACTTAAGCACCAAGCTATTACCGGATCTTAAGTCTACTCCCATTGCGCTCATCGCAAATGAACCTGACCATACCTTTAAACATTTTTCTGGGTCTCTCCTTAATATCCGTGCCGATAAGCCGGCAAAGCCGCCTTGTTGCCGTACTCCTTTCATCGATTTCCTGGGGGTCCTCAGGGTGGGCGGCATACTTGACAACGCCGTTCTAAATTATAATTCACAACGTTATAAGTGGACTTCAAATTCCAAGCGCCGTTGTGGAACCAAGAAACAGGGCGACGTTGTTGTGAGTAAGGGACTGAACAGCTCCTCACTCTTCCGGCCTTTAGCTCTTATTTCCGAGCTCAAGCCTGATGGTGTTTCACGAGCAGCCACCTTTGAGACTTCTACCAGCACTCTCACTAGATCTGTGAGCAAGCTAATTCCGCTTCCGGAATGACTTCTCTTTACCTTGTATAATCGTTTTCAGTTATGCTAGTGCATGTTCTTTATTTTGTATAATTGTTGCCCAGTTGGGCTGTTTTATTTTCTTTACATTATATAATTGTTGCCCAGTTTGGCTGTTTCCTTTTCTTTACATTGTATAATTGTACTCCCATTCATGTTACAATATTTTTATTTTATTTTTTTGTCTTCATCTTCCTCTTTAGTCAAGTTGAGCTTTCGTTTCTTTACTTTATTGTATAAATTCTTTGCTGCCTGCCCACCATTTTCATTGTATAGCTTTTGGAATAAAATTGGGCAACATCCCAATTTTGGTGGGCGGTGTGTTCGCGCCAATCGGCGCTTTTGTGAGGGGGGGAAAAGAGAAAAGATCTAGTGTATCGTTTATATAGACGCACTCTATAGACCTCTAGGTAACTAGCCCTTATCTGCGCTAATCCCTACTAGAATATTCCTCTTTCTTCTTGATTCTGTGCTCAAGTACGCACCTACTAAAAATTGCCCAAGACCTCATGGTCTTCTATCGGTTTTATAACCCAGTTCTCCCCCTAATGAGTGGTGACCTAAGAGGAGGCGAGCTTAGACAAATATTGCAGCTTAGGAGAAGCATTTGCCAGGCCGTAAGGATTCCAGGGGCCCCCGGACAGACCGTCGGCGGCAGTAATAAGGTAAGAAATTTCTTATGTACTATTTGTTAATGCTACCTTCCAAATAAAATCTCCCCAAGGGTGCCAAACCTCGCTTTCATATTTTCCCATACAGTCCATTTTCTAGAGGCCGAGGCGGGTTTTCCGTTTCGGACAAAATATTTTTTTTACTATACATTAACTACGGATGCTAGTAATAAAGCCATTGGAGCTGTACTTTCACAAAAGGACGAAGATGAAATAGAACACTCCGTAGCATTTGCTTCCAGAGTTTTACAAATTGCCGAAATAAAATATAGCGCAATAAAAAAAGAATTGTTAGCAGTTGTATGGGCGACACAGCATTTTAAACCTTATTTGTATGGCACAAGATTTTTTTTATGTACCGATCATAAACCCTTAACATGGATCTTCTCAATGAAAAATCGTAATACACGTATAATGAAATATCCAAGGTAAAACCATTTACGTAGCCGATGCACTTTCTAGAGGAATTGACGAAATAAATCATACCAGTGATGAGGAAGAAATGGATGTTGAAGAATTGCTGAACCGAGATATTGCGGACGAAAACAATTCGGAATACGAAGCAATTATGGAAGATCTACAAGCACCATCAGAGTAAATACCAATCAGGCTAAATTAGTTTTAAATATTTTAAATAAATTAACAGGAAAAGCTAAAGTCGCCATTTATGATGAGGAATTTAGCACCGTTAAAGAAAAAAGAAAATTCTTAAAAAGAAAATACCAAGATACAAGAACTCGGGAACAATTAATTTTTGAAATTTTAAATGCCCGTGCGTACCATAATGTAAAGCCACTCGATTTCTTAGAACGACTGGGCCAGAAAAGATGTGACTTATACGCATGTATTTATTCAGACAAAGATACAAGCACCATCAGAGGAAGATTTAGAGACAATTCACTCGCAAGAATCTAGCAATGAAAAGGTACGAATTTGCGAACCGGAAAAATGCGTTAACGTAGAGGAGTATCAAATAATCATAAAAAGGGAAATACTAAAATCAATTTTACTAAACCATTGGGGAAACGTCGATATGAATTGAACATTTACGGAAAATCAGATATCGCTCCATTGTTATAACAAATCCTTGAACCTAATAAGATAATATGTAAATCACCCAATGAAATAACTGAAAATTTATATGAAGATTATTTTAAAACAATTCAACAAATATTAGAAACAAAATATCCGTCGGTTAAATTAGAAAGATACAAACATATAGTAAATGACATCGAAAACCCAACTGAACAAATAGAAATAATAGACAACTATCATTTAGGCAAAACTAAACATAGGGGTATAAATGAAACGTTTGAAAAACTTAAAAACGAATATTATTTTCCGGGTATGCAAACTAAAATGGCAGAATATATTAATAAATGTGAAACATGCAAAATAACCAAATATGACCGTAAACCTGTAAAAGCAAAATTTCAGATTACACCTACACCAGAAAGACCTTTTCAAGAACTAATCATTGATATTTTTAATTTTAACAACGCGATAATCTTTACAGTATGCTATTAAGATGCTATTAACTACTGGCAGTACTATGTAAGTAGTCGTGAATTCATAGTGTGTAGCGATTATAATGGGCCCTTATAAAATTTGCGTACGAAAGCTAGAACTGATGAACACTTAGGGTATTTAATTCACTATTTATCGCAGTTTAATTTTAAAATTATTTATAAGAAAGGGAAGGACAATGTAATGGCAGATCTACTGTCCAGGCAGCCTGCCTTGGACTATTTTGAAAACGAAGATGTGATTAAGGTAGTGAATATAAGCACATATAGAATTAAAAGAGATTATTAAGGATCAACAGAGAAATGCCCTTGAATTGCATTCCGCAAAAAAAAAAACGAGAAGCACAATAATATTATTTATAAAGCATTACATGACAGATCTCGAATAGTTTCGGTTCAATTTAAATTACAATTGATCAAAAGAATACACGAATATTATGGACACATTGGCGTTGCCCAACTAAAAGAAAAATTAAGGAGATACTATTACTTTAAGGGACAGGATAAATTGGTCGAAGACTATCGTGTATGTTGCACCTTATGTGTGGAAAATATAGTGCGTTGAGGTAGGCTAATTGGGTTAATGTCAAAACTCGGGCCTGCTCAAGAGCCATATGAAATCCTGTCTGTGGATGCAGTAGGTGGGTTTGGAGGAAGCAGATCAGGAAGCGGTCCCCTTTCTTGTGGATTGGACCAATCGTCCTTTTCTTCCATTCCCCTGGCAGCTTCTCATCATTCCATATTCGGAGAATCAGGTTGTACAGCTCCTTATGTAGTTATTCCCCGCCATACTTGAGAAGTTCCGCAGATATCTCATCTGGTCCTGGGCATTTGTGATTTTTCAACCGGCCAACAGCCTCAATCGCTTCTTCTGGATCTGGGGGAGCTTGAAGGCTATCTACGTTTTTCTCTCTATTCTGTCTTCCTTCCTCTAGGTCTGTTCCATTTCCCTCATTTAGAAGTGCTTCGAAATGACCAGCCCATCTTTCCAGGATCTCTTCTTTCTTGTTTAAGTATTTCAGTATTAGAAAAGTCAAAATTATGTCCTAAAGAATAACTATGCTCGGCTAACGCAGTCTTGCTTATTACTACACCGTAAACGGGGTCTACTTGGAACAAGTAAGGTTACTTGGAACAAACGTGCTTTTAAAACGAAAATCCTTCAAGCGGGCTCAATTTACAAGCTAGCGTCCTCCAGTTTGTTCTATACATTCAAGGATAAAACATTTAATGTATTGAGAATGCGGTAAGAGCACATGTTGGCCGTCCTTGGCCGATGTAATTCACACTCATTTATGGTATTTTATAATTGTCTCCAAACCTCATCTGTCCTGGCGTATGTGGCTGGAGGTTTGTTGCACATTAGAAACGCATTGATCACTCATCTATTCAGCAACATTTTCTTTTTTTCCTTTCATGTCTCTAACTCATTTCTTTAATTTTGATATATTTTAAAAGACAAAACAGGTAACTTGGAGGGCTACAATGAACAAAGTTGTTTGCACCTTTAAGAAGGCGGTGTTATTTGAAACATTATGCTATCGTCTGTTTTATTATTTGGAGAATACGAAAAATTAGTTTCATTCTTATTTATAATTAAAACTATATTATATAATTGAAATTGATTTCGATTTGATGATGAACAAAAAGAAATATAGTTTATCCGGCACTAGCGGAATAAACAAATCAAGAACAATAAAATAAAATTAACAATTATAATCAAATTAAAGTAATTAAATTAATTAAAAATTGTAAGTCACGCAAATTTGTTCATTTGCTTCCAGTAATTTTGTCATTCTATTCAAATTTTCCTTTTGTGTTTTGTTTGGTAAGGGCCAAGTTTCCTTGAAAATTAAAAGCTACATTTTTATAAAAGCTATCAACATTGTTAAAAATATTTGTGATTTTATTATTTATGTTTAAACAAATTAAGTGATGAAGTGAACCCAATAGGCGGATTTACGGAAGCATTTTTCTGCAAAGTGATTTTTAAAAATGTTTTTCGAAACAAAAACAGAAAAACTCTAAAAACATTTATAAAAAACTTAAATTTGATAATTAAAGGGGTTAAATTGAAGACTCCGAGAGAAGTGGTTTTGAAAAGAAAATCATCATCTTCAAAATATATAATAATAATCTTTTCTTGACATATTTATAACTACAAATCATTAAGTATACATGTGTCGTTATAAAGTCCTCTGCATACTTTAAGAGAAAAATGACTCACTCTTTCGTATTTAAGATATTTATTTATTTATATATTTAAGATATATAAGGGATTTCAAAACTGATTTGTGTAGCAAATCATTTGTCATTTGGTCCAAGAAAATTTAAAATATCCACAAAAACGATGGCGCTGGAGGGCAAAATGTGCAAACCCTCTTAAAAGTAGCCACCCCCTCACGCAATCATTTTACAATTAGAATTATATAATATATATTATTTATAAAGAAATAGTTTTTTTTGGCGTTTCATAGCATTCTGCAGCCGAGACGTATTTTGAGCATAACAAAAGTATTTTTTTTTGCAAATAGCATACAATCAATTATTTTTCTATCTTGATTGATGGCTGAGAAAAAGAAAAGAAAAACGTTATTTTCATTTTTTTTTTTTCTCGGCTACAAATGCTCATGGGCGGCTACGGCACTAGTATTTTTTATTTATTTTTTGTTTTATAGAGAGCTGTAATTGTTTGTAAAGAACTGTATTATTATTTTTATATAAATATATATTCTTTTTATAGACAATTATTTTATAGGGAACTGTAATGTCGGCTTATGTATATCATGTTTTAAGCCAATCCATAAATGATAAACCAAAAGGTTTATATAATTTTAAGATGATGAGTTGTTCAAAAGAGATTTTTTACTTTTTGATAAAATATACTCGTAAAAAAAAAAATAGAAAATTAAAAACATTCTGTTTTTATTTTTATCCCTCCTTTTACCGGGATATATTACATTTATTTCAATGAAGTTCGCAAAATAAGTGGAAAATTTTTTTTGAAATAGAATAAATTAACCTTCCAAGCGGGCGCGCGTTTGAGACACACCAACGGGCGCGCAGCGGCATTTTGGCCGCCTCCGAGTTTGTTCACTTTTCATGTATATAAATTGTGTGTTTGTATTAATTATCACTGTTTTTTTATCAGACATTAGGAAGACACAATAACATTATATAATTTTTTTTTAATTCTTTATTTATATATACTTTTTTTGGGAATACATATCTTGATTATCGAAATACAGTCTTATGACATTCTTATTAATCTAATATATATAAAAAATGATTATAAATAAAATGAACAAGGTTTAGTTCAATACATAAAGGTTTTACTAGTTTTGGTGACATCTTCCCACGTTCCCTGTGTAAGAAAAGAATTTACAGATTTTTCGTTTGATTTTTAGGCAAAAAATGTTATAAAACTAAACTATCTGACGACCATTCATAATAATTATAGTGGATATGCGATTTAATTGGAAAAATATATTGTTACATTTTGGTTGGATGGCAAGAACAAAACAGTTCACGAAGAGGCACGCGGCGGCAAACTGGCCGCCCTGACACTCATGACCAGACGTGCTCAACTTTGGAACTGACTGACACAGACTGTTTCCGAAGAAGAGGTATTACCGACCCGTTTCCTGTTGTCTAATGTGCTTATATAGGAATTCCGGTGGGCCTCGCTGTGCTGCGCTGGGTTATATTAAAGATTTTTTTGAAAGGCGGCCAAATTGCCGCCCGCGCGCCCACTGGAAGGTTAACTCGATAAGTTATAGCAGCAGATATTGGTAAAGGAAACACCTAATTATTCACAATTGACGGAAACAATGAAAGCGCGTTACCTAACCATATCCGAACGGCCAATATTTATAAAACCCTAAGAGTTAAAAATATATATATTTTTAATATTATTTTAGAAGGTAATAGATCCAATAAATAAATAAAAAGTTTACTGAAAAAATAATTCAGTAAGTAAGTAATTCAGTTAGTAGTTAAATGAAAACTACTAGATGTGGTTCGACAAAAATTATGAGACATAAATATTATGGAATCTGGTGTCATTTATATATATATAGCTAAATAAAAGGTTCGCGGGACTGAGTTTTTAAAAAGAGCGTTTTTATTGACAGACATACATTATACAAGAAAAAGCACAATTCATAGCCTAATACAAGGACTTCGTGTTGAACATCTGGCGTCACAACGCTTAGACGAGCAGAGTGTCACCCGGCAAAGGTGGGGGTGGCCTTTTATACAGTTATCTAGGAGAGGGGATAGTGTACATTTATTTATTATCCCTTAATACCATTGGGTTTCTATAACTTCTCCCCCCCCCCAAGTTCCGAGGTCTCCGATGGAACAAATATCTTAGTGTAAATAGGTAAGATTTTATACAATAAAAATAAAAGGTTTGAACCTTATACATTTCTCAATACCTTTTACACTAAGTCATAACATTACAATAGATAACATTCTATAAACAAAAGGGATTGGACCTTATTCTCTAAGTTTATACAAGCATAGAAGGATTAGTTTACCTTGTTTACTAAATTAGAATTAGAACATTTGAAAACAAAAAGTTTAAACTCTGAAATACAATTATCAACTTCCTATAAATAAAAGGATTATACTTTGAACCTCCTGTTTACTAAGTCAGGATTTGTTCACTTGAAAAATAAAAAGATTAAACCTTGCCCATCTCTTAATATTAACAATAAGCTTAAACTATAAAATGTGTATACATTACAGAATTCCTTACATGCTAAAGTACAATTTTCCTTATAACTAAAAGATAACAGGATATTTCTTAATACTAAACAATTCATAACTATACATTTTTAAAAAAAAAGGAAAAATAAAATAAGAGTCTTTGAATTAGTTTCCTCTATTACAAATAATACTTTTAGCTTCAAAATTACTCAATTAAAATAATAATATTTTAAATCAAAATAATAATTCAAACACTCCTTTACAATAATTACAATAATTACAATTAATAATAATTTCAAAATAAAATACATACTTTTCAATAATCAATCAAAATAATATTTCAAGACAAAATAATAGTATCCTAATATTTATGATAGTGACTTCAAAATATTAATTACAAAATAAATCGGACAGAATATTACTAATAATGTATGATCTTTTACATTATTAACATTGAATACAATATTTTACAACAAAATACAAAAGTCCGACTTTATTAAAATAACTACAGCATTGTCAATTTAATACAGATAATTCTTTCAATATAACATAAACATTACTCCCAATACCATTGCATTTATTATTTTTAAAATAAAAGATTTTTAAAACATTTTAATATCGTTTAAATAAAATTAAATATTTTTAATCAGAACCACTGTCTGAATCGTAATTATCCGAAATGTTTACACGAAGAGATTCGCTATCGTTGTCTGAAATAGATTGTTTCTTTTTCCGTTTTTTTCTAGTGGGCCTTTTAATATTGTCAATATGAGTTTTGATTGGTCTTTTATCTTTTACTAATACATTTACTTTTTTAAACTTGTCCCTACTTTTTATTTTCGCTTGGGTATTTTTTAAATATTCTACGTCTCCTAATTGTTCCTGAATATCCAAAGGGTCTTCCCTATTTTTATTTAATTTTTCGGTCCTTGTCTCTTTTTCGTCATTTATTTTCGATCTAATTAATTTATGTAATAATTGTTGGTCCTTATGATATTTCAATACATATTGTTCTGTCAGGTCGATGTTTTCGTTTGATTCTAATCTGGAGGTTCCAAAAGTAATTTCATTAGGAGTTAATTTTAATTTATTGTTCAAGGTATTATTATACGCTATTACCGCTAATCTTAATTTTTGTTGCATTGAACATTTATCTTTTTCTTTTCCTATTATTCTTAATAATTCGTTTAGGGTAGAGTGGACTCTGTTCAATAATCCCAAAGAGTTTGAGTGGCTGGCTGAGGTATAATGTAAGATAATATTATTTTCTTCACAAAACTGTTTTACTAAATTATTTTTCATTTCCGTCCCTTGGTCTAATGATATTTGTAGAGGTGTGGGAAAGTATGTCATATAGTTAGTCAGTGCGTTACAAATATTAATTGCGTTCTTTGATTGTAGGGATTGAGCAAATAAATGTTTCGAAAATGTGTCTACTGCTGTGAAAATTATGGCATTGTTAAAATTAAAAATGTCAATCATTAATTCCTGAAACCGTCTTTCTGGTGTAGGTGTAATTTGAAATTTGGTCTTTATAGGTTTTCGGTCATATTTCGTAACTTTACAAGTTTCGCATTTATTAATATACTCCGCTATTTTATTTTGCATCCCTGGAAAATAATATTCTTTTTTAAGTTTTTCTAATGTTTCGTTTATACCCCTATGCTTAGTTTTGCCTAAATGATAATTATCTATAATTTCTATTTGTTCATTAGGATTTTCGACGTCATTTACAATTTGTTTGTATTTTTTCAATTTAACCGATGGATATTCCGTTTCTATTATTTGTTGTATTGTTCTAAAATAATCGTCATATAAATTTTCGGTTATTTCGTTAGGTGTGAGAATATAAATTCTCGTCGTCCCTTTTTAATACTTCGCCATGTTGGCTAATAATTTCGATTAATTCTTCCTTTATTTCCGGACTAATATGTTCGTGGTGAATTAAGTTTTTAATTTCGTTTTTATCATTAATAAAAAATAAGTCATTCTCTAGTTTGAATTTTTTCTTTTTAAATTTTAATTCATTTTTTTCTAAATTGATTTTTAATTTTAGTTTTTTCATTGTCACGCAGCCCAATAAAATATTAAACCTTTCGCTAAACGGAAATATTAAAAATTTGACTTTTTGATTAATTCCTATCAGGGGCATTAGGTCAATTATCACGCTTTGTGATCCTTCCGCCGTTCCCGTAGGTGTTCGAATCGCAAAATCCTCTTTAGAAATTTCCGAGAAATGTGGAATGTGATCGGGGTGTATATAATTTTTTGTGGCACCCGTATCAATTAGCCATTTATTTCCCATACTGTCAATTAAGTTCGGTAAGTCGTTGTTTAAGTTCAAGTAATGAATTTCTATTCGTTTATCCTGGTTATCTGTTTGTTTATCTGGTTTAGAATTTAAATTGTTTATATCCGGTCCGGAGGTCTGCTTGTGCTCGGGCCTAATTCTAAAAAATGATCCTGTCTTTTTTCCAAAGATTCAATACGCTCTAACAATAACTTAATTTTTTCATCTTTTTCTTCTTCAATTGTATGTACCCTATTAGAAACAGTTCTCATCGAAACGGTGTTTGAATCTATTTGAGGTTGCTGGTAATTTTGCCTAATATTTCTGGAGGGTGGTTTGTTAAAAAATTTATGTTGCGACTGGGGGTCCCACGGTTGATTATAAATCGGAGTCGTATATTCAATAGCTCGTTGTTGTGGCCGGAAGTTATGTTGGTTGTTATTGTTATAAGAATTAGAGGTTGGACCTTGCTCATACTGATACTGTTGCTGTCGGTAATGTTGGGGATTATTATACGACGTATATTGCTCGCGGTGGTACTGATGGGGTCGGTAATTTTGATAATCATAGTGGTTGTTAAAATTTGGTCGGTACTCTTTATTTTTGTAATTATTTTCAAAATTTTTCTTTTTGTTATTATTTTGAACTGGGTTTTTTTTTGGTGTTTTTTATCGCCATAAATTCTATGTACGATGTGAGCCGCGCTGTTTCTTAGTATTTCTTCTAGGTCTTCTAATGAATCGAATTTTATATGGTAAATGAAGTCCGTTGGTGCTGGGTGTAAACTATGTACTGCGTGGTGGGATATCTGCTTGTCATACCTATACATTTCGTCCTGTTTGTCTAATATCTCATTGTCTGAGTAAATTCGCGCATATAAATCGCATCTTTTTTGGCCCAGTCGTTCTAAGAAATCGAGTGGGTTTTCATTATGGTAAGTCCGCGTATTTAAAATTTCCGAAATTAATTGTTCCCTAGTTCTCGTGTCCTGGTACTTTTTCTTTAAGAATTTTATTATTTCTTTTACTGTATTAAATTCCTTGTCGTATACGGCGACTTTAGCTTTTCCAGTTAGTTTATTTAAGATTGTTAAAACAAGTTTAGCTTGATTTGTATTTTTATGGGTATTATCATCTTTACAATATAAATTATATAAAAATTCGCTATTTCTAATAAAATCAACTAGTTGTAACGGATTTCCGTCATATTCCGGGATTAATGCTAAATCATGATTTTTAATTTCTAGAGCCATATTATTTTCTTTTTTAATTAACGTTGAACCTGTTATTTTTAAGTTACTTAATTTTTCTTCCAAACCATTCATAAAGATAAATGCTAAATTTAAATTATTATACTTATTACTAACTTATATTTAAATTACAAAATTACTTAAAAATAAAAATAAAAAAAAAATTAATTATACTTTTTCTTGATACAACGTTGTCTTCGATGTCTTCTTGATGACGCTCCCTTTAGCTCCTTCCCGTCGATTCTTTAGCAAGAGGTTGAAGGTCCTTTTGGTCAAGGTATTGGAATACCAAAGCGCTCCCAAAGACTTGAACATCTGCTGATGTACTAATACTCAGCTCCCAATCTTCTCATGCCAGTGGAAAGAGGTCTCGCTGTTCTGTACCTGAAATAAGATAGAACTGCCACGAAGTTACGTTAACGCTTCCAAATGTCCCTCCGTTCGGGCGCCAGCTAAATAAAAGGTTCGCGGGACTGAGTTTTTAAAAAGAGCGTTTTTATTGACAGACATACATTATACAAGAAAAAGCACAATTCATAGCCTAATACAAGGATTTCGTGTTGAACATCTGGCGTCACAACGCTTAGACGAGCAGAGTGTCACCCGGCGAAGGTGGGGGTGGCCTTTTATACAGTTATCTAGGAGAGGGGATAGTGTACATTTATTATCCCTTAATACCATGGGGTTTCTATAACTATATATATATATATATATATATATATATATATATATATATATATATATATATATATTTTTTTTTTTTTTTTTTAAATAATAATTTGATTATTTAACTTTGGAAGAAAAAACTAAAAAGAACCATTTGTGTTAAAAGTTCCAGTTTTTCGAGGTGGCAAAGTTAAAAATCATGTTCAGCGCACCTCTCTAACCTTTATTTCCATTCCATTTATCTAACCAAGACTAAATAGAAATGGATCGACAAATATTTGACTTAAAGAGATCTTGTTTACTGTAGCTGTTCCTAATTTAATTTCAGAAGGTTTGGCGAGACCCGTTTGCATCGAACCTTTAGGAAACTGTTAATAGAACTATGGCTGCCATTGAGATCAGTGATAAATTATAATCAAGAAATATTAAAATAATGAATTTGTAAGCCAAGCAGCTTTCATCACATTTCATTGAGCAGTAAATCTATTGCGACACAAATACGTGACTCAACAAATAGACTCAGCGATTACCTTTTAACTTCGTATCACAAAGTCGTTATGTCACAAGCCATAAGTTCAAAATTTAATTGAATAGTCACGCTACTGGTTACATTTGTATTTATTTGTATATTATAGACTAATAAACAAAGAATACGGTTGTAAGTTTCACTCATAAAGTATAATTATTGATAAACCACTAGTGATAAATTTACTAATGGATTACTTGGGTCATTTTCAAATAAAATGGCAATTTAACTAAAAAACCCACGCAACCTTAAAAAAAAAGTTACTTATTCATGTTGTTTGCCATACTACGATGTTACCACACTACTCAAGAATATATACCTGAGTCAGTTCGTCAAATTTCCACTTCTTTGATTTTTAACTGAATTTTTATAAAAAAAAAAAAAACATTTAATGGTTCGACGTTTGTTATTGGGTTTTAAATTGTCAGAATTATGGTTTTTATTCAGTTTCCAAAAGAGAATTTAACACATGGGACCACAAATTTAACGTGCATTACCAAAGTTTCATCATATGTTACCTTTAAGGTAAAGGTCAATAGTAACGTATGTTAAATTTGACCCATTGGCTTTAGAAGCCCTTAAAATTCGGTTTCAATCGTTGGTGAGATAGCATAAATTATTTGTTTGCCTTCTAAAATCCTACAAAATCTTAGGAGTAAAAAATGTTTAATTTCTTATTTTGGCTGAATTAGCTATTTACATCTTTCTTCAGGTGAATAATCTAAAAAATATATGTGTATTTATAATAAGGCAAAAGGCGTATTTAATTAAAACATGCTAAATTAACAAGTAATTTTCGTATTTAATTTTTTAATGCTCATCGGCGGCTATGGCAATAGTTTTGCACTATTATAAGTCCCTAAAACTAACACAAAAATCGGTAGTCAAATCTGTGAGTTACAAGTCAAAACTCAGTTAGTTTCAATAGTAAACAAGAGAAGTTGTTCACAAACAGCTATACCCGATTCCAAATGGTTTTAACTTCAACGCGAGTTAGTGCCTTAGTACTATGTTGTTACTAGAGTAATTTATTTTTCTTCTTCTTTGAAACGGTGTTTCCCTTCGTCGGGTTTTCAGCAAGCCAAACATTCTTTCCGCTGCTTCCTGTCCCACTAATCAACGTCCCTCAGACCTCTTCCTAGCCATTCCAAATCTGCTCTGTATTCACCTTTCACATCCTCCTTACCCTTCCATAATCAAGCCCAAATATTTAAATTCTCCTACTTGTCTAATATTTTTCTCCTTCAATGCAGAGATCCTTCCTCCTCATTTCCCTCTATACACATGTATTCGGTTTTATTAAAACTTATCTTCATTCCCCAGACTTTGTAGCATCCCCTGGGCCAAAACTACCTAATCGTCCGCGAATCCTCTTCAATAGGAATTTCCATCCTTTTACACTCTATTGCGCATATATAAATATTTATTCATATACGTATTTTTTTTTCTTTCTCTATTTTATTTCCTAAAATTGTTAAATAATTTCAAAACATTAGTTTCATCATGGAATTTGAAAAATCGTCGTGTTTGCCATGCCATGGCTAGAACTTTATCTAAAAGACAACAGAATACTGCTCTTGAGCCTACTGGGAACTCTCCGACAAAAAAAAAAAGAAATACAAAAAACAAAAAGATAAGAAGCCGAATGTATCCACTACACCACCAAAACCCCGCAGTAAGACTATAGTCTCTGCAGTCACACCCACAGAAACAAACAATAGATTCCAACCACTAACAAATATGCCAACTGACAGCTCAGCACCTCAACCACTAAAACCTCCCATAGATTTCAAACCACCTCCAATCTACGTCACTGGCGTAGAAAATTCTGTCAAAATATATCCGAGTTAATTGGTCAAACCAATTTCAAATGCTTCTCCAGATATGAAGACATCAAAATAAATATAGAAACAAAAGAAACTTACAAATCACTGATAGCGGATCTGAAAAATGAGAATATAGAATTTCATTGTTATCAGTTAAAAGAAGAGAAGGCCTACAGAGTAGTACAGCGTGGACTTCATCAATCTGTTTCTCCCGACGCAATCAAAAGAGACCTAGAGGAGTTAGGTCATTCTGTCAGGCACGTCGCCAAAGTTCTCCACCGTATTGATAAGCAGAAACTCCCATTGTTCTTTGTGGATCTGGAGCCGGCAGAGAACAATACTGAGATTTTTAATATCAAAAGATTGGTATATTCCGTCGTGAAATTTGAAGTACCTCGACTCAAAAAAGAAATAGTTCAGTGTACCAGATGCCAAAACCTGGGCCACACAAAGACCTATTGTAATCGGCAACCAAGGTGTGAAAAATGTGCAGGACCACATTTAACTGAATCATGCTTAAAACACGCGAAACGCCAGCCTTGTGTGTCCTCTGTGATGAGAGCCATCCCGCTAATTATAAAGGTTGCCAGGTATGCAAACTTAGGTAAAAGCAAAGAAGCACCAACTCAGCTACAAATAGAAATTCAGTTCCTCATACATCCGTAACTGTAGGATCATCATTTCCATCCCGACCTCCCAAAATAATCAGTCCTTCCCCATCAACTAGTTAACAGACACCACAACAAGTGAACCAACAGATTAAACCTCTTAAATTAAACCAAATTAAAAGTACAAATACATGGGCAAACCATATCTCCTTAACAATATCCAAGCCAAATCCCATTCCAGGTACCGTCTTTAAGACAGTGTAATCATCCGTTTCAAATATCAGAATCCTATCCTACTTCCTCCCAAAGTCTTGGCGATATCTTATCGATTCTTTCATCCTTCCTCCTTGAACTCCAAGAAACTATCAGACCCTTAGTTACCCTTCTCACAAGAGCCCTGTCAGAAATCACGTCCATTGTTCCTCGATGATCCAAAACTCGTTGGCAGTTCTTTTATGGAACGCAAATGGTTTGCTCAATCACAGAAACGAACTAGACATATTCTTACACGACAATAACATTCACATTGCCCTAATTACCGAGACCCACCTGACGCCTACCTCTTATTTCAACATCAAAGACTATATCACTTACAAAACTGACCACCCCGACAAAATAGTCCACGGTGGTACTTGCATTCGTATCCATAGATCACTAATCCACACCTTGATTCCTTCCTCTCCAACTGACACCATTCAGTCTACCTCACTAATCCTATCCACCCTTCCATTTAACCTTACTATTTCAGCTGTACACTGTCCTCCAGGAAACAGCCTTTCCCAAAATATTCTGCAGTCCTTATTCCAATCCTTTGGATGGCGCTCCATTTCATGTGGGGATTACAACGCTAAACACCAGCGTTGGAGCTGTAGAACATCCAACTCCCGAGGTAGTGTACTTTCCCATGTATCATCCTTAAAAAATTACCCCCATCCTTTCACCTAACAGTCCTACCTACTGGCCTACATCCCTAAGAAAACGCCCAGATATTCTCGACATATTTGTTACCTCTCAAATTCCTACTTCCCGAACTACAGTAGATTCCTTAGATCACCTTTCCTCAGATCATTGCCCAGTTTTGCTTACATTACAGTCTACTCCTATTATCAAACCTTCTCCTCCATCCTTAATAACTGGACCAGTGGACTGGGACAAATTCCGTTCGGCTTTAGAAAACCAAATTGACTTAAAAACTCCACTAAAAACATGTAAACAAATAAATGCGGCAATAGAACATCTTGCAAATTCAATACAAACCTGCATAACAGAAAACATTTCACAAAATAGAATTAAAACTTCAGAAAGTATCTTACCACAGAATATTCGCGTTTTATTAGTAGAGAAACGTCGCGCTAGGGCCAAATGGCAAAGAACTCAATATCCACTGACAAAAAATATTATAATAAATTGACTAACAGACTTAAATCAGAACTTAAAAAAATTAAATTTGAAAATTTACAAAAACAAACTAAACAACTAACTGTTTTCCGATAAATCATTATGGAACACTACCCAAAGACTGTTAAAATTCAAAACCTTTAATCATCCTCTCCTTACTTCAGCTCAAAACTGGACCAAATCTGATTTAGAGAAATCGCAGGTATTTGGTGAACACTTACACAATATTCTTAAACCTCATCCCGATATCCTAAATCCTAAGCATGTAGAATTTATTGAAGCAGAACTGGCCATTCCTCTCCAAATGACCATTCCTCCTAAAGCCTTCCACCCTTCAGAAATAATAGCCATCATTCGTAAATTTCCCTCCAACAAAGCTCCTGGACACGACCTTATCACTTCAAGAATCCTCAAATACCTTCCAAGGATAGCAGTAATATTTCTAACTTACGTTTATAATGCTATCCTCCGTACAACATATTTTCCCGATTCCTGAAAATCATCAATAATAAAAATGATCCCAAAACCTAAAAAAACACCAGAAAATCCTTCCTCGTACCGACCTATTTCTCTCCTACCTATCATGGGCAAAATCCTTGAAAAGCTCCTTTTGAAACGCCCTTATCCCATCCTTTATTCCAATTACATTATTCCTGATCACCAGTTTGGATTTCGCCAGTCTCATTCCACTATCCAACAATGCCATCGTGTGATCTCATCTGCACTGGAGCGCAAGATGTACTGCACGGGTGTCTTTCTTGACGTTGAACAGGCTTTTGACCGAGTATAGCACTCAGGTCTGCTTTATAAACTTCGCCAATTCCTTCCTTCTACATATTTCCTCATCATCCGATCCTATCTTTCTGAGAGAGTATTTAAAATTAAGCATGATTCTACATACTCACCCACCTTTCCTCAGACTGCTGGTATACCTCAAGGTAGTATCCTCGGTCTCATCCTTTATACCGTATATACAGCTGATTTCTCAACTCATCCTATTACTATCCTCACAACCTATGCTGATGACACAGGAGTGTTATCAGTCAATGATGATCCATTAGCTGCATCCCAGATACTCCAGTCACATATCATTTCCCTTGAAGAATGGTGTTATAACTGTAGAGTTAAGATAAATACCAGCAAATCCCAACAAATAACCTTTACCCTACGTCGAAAACCTACCTCATCCTGTCCTCCTGTATCCTTTTATGGAGTACCATTAAATAATGTAGAACAGATAAGATATCTTGGATTTTATCTGGACAAGAGACTTACCTGGAACCCTCATACAAGATTGAAAAGACAAGAATCTGCACGTTGATCTCGACTACTACAACACCTACTTGACAAACGTTCTAATCTCCCGATTCACAAAAAAACTCATCTATATGACGATTATCAGACCTATTTGGAATTACGACATAGAGTTATGGGGATCCACCAAACCATCGAATTCTTCCCGCATCCAATCACTCTAATCCAAAATCCTTCGAAAAATCTTAGATGATCCTTACATTGTCGCAAATGAATTGATCCACAATGACCTTAATATCCCATATTTTGCTGATTTGGCACCTTTTCTTTCATAATAAACTCACTGCTCATCTAAATCCACTTGTTGTACAACTTGCTTCCCATTCCATTCCTGGCAATCCTCCGAGGTGTCTGAAAAGAAGATGGCCTCGTGATCTTCTTTTGTAAATATTCATTAGAGTACTACCAATAGGTTTTACTCGAATGGTAATAATAAAACGCCATATGACCATATTAAAGCTTTGTGCATTAATGGCGGTAATAAGTATAATAAGTAATAAGGTGTTTTATTATTACCATTCGATTGTTCTTGAGATGCCCTTTCCAACCGTATACGATTTCTGTATGCGGTTTTGGCTTTTCGACGCGTATAGGCCGAATTTATATATTTTTGATAATATTTTTTTATTCTAACACCTTATTACATTCACTGTCACTACTTTAAACTAGTGTTTTATATACAATTGATAGATTTTGACGACAGCTGACGATTAAAACTTAAAACACCGCAGCTTCTCCTAGTCGAAATTACTCATTGGAAATCTCGATACGCAGCAAAATAACCTCAAAATTGTGGCACTTCCCCCTCTACCGTACGCAATTCGTCACATCGTAATGAATTCTTTGACCCTTTAGCTATCCAGTGGTCTAATTTAATTTTGGATGTAGAGGATAGAGTAGAAACTACAACGCCAACGCCAACGGCAAACTGTCCCCCGATTTTGTTATTGTGGTAACACTGGTAGTAACAGTGTGGAACCTCCATAATACTAGAGTGAGTTTGAGTGTAACAAGCAGAATTGTACATTAAAGAAAAGTGTAATTAAAACTGGAAGTTGGTTTTTGTTTAACCTTTAGAATACAACATGGTGTCAGGTGTAACCATTGTTACTTAATATAGTAAGTGGTCATTTGTGATAGTGCCTGAGTGTTACAATGGAGTTTAAACCGCCAGCTGAGGTATCGTTTACGGGTAGTATTGCGGAAAATTGGAGGAATTGGAAGCGGAAATTGGAATATTATCTTTTGGCGACCGAAAAGGATAAAAAAGAAGATAAAGTCAAAATAGCAATTTTCCTTCACTTGATTGGTGATGAGGGTTTGGCTATTTTTAATACGTTTGAACTATCTACCGAAACGTCGACATATGATGTTTTTATTAAAAGATTTGACAACTACTGTAAAGAAAAGAAGAATGTATTGTTTGAGCGCCATAAATTTTTTAAAACATTGAAAATTGAGGGTCAGACTATTGATAATTATGTACTTCACACTATTGGAGCAAACTGTGAATTTGGTGATCAGTTAGAATCTTTAATTAGAGATCAAATTGTGTTATACTTAACAGATTAAGGGCTGCAAGAAAGAATATTAAGAGAAAGTAAGCTAGATTTACTAAAGTGGTTGATTTTGTGAAAGCATCTGAAACTGCAAAAGAACAAGTGAGGTTAATTCAAGAGAAATCTGTAGAAGTTCATGGACTAAAAAGTGGTAATAATAAATCTAATTATAACACTGATAATGCTGAGGGCAGGAAACTGAAACATAATCTTAGCCCTAAGATTGGGAATCACAGAGGAGTCAATAGCAATAATGATGCCGTATACTATCAATGTCGGAAGTGTGGAAATAAACATAGAGCCAATAATTACCTAGCATATGGCAAATATTGCAATTTATGCAATAAGCTAAATCACTTTTAATTGCATGTTTTAGAAACAAGAAAAATATAAATTTAGTAAAACAAAATAACAACGAATGTGAACAGGATTGTGCGGATTCTCTCATTGACTCTTGTGAATTATTTGAGAGTTCAAGAAAAATTTGTAAAATTGATCTTGTACAGTGGTCACAAAATATAATTGTTAATAACAAGGAATTAGAGTTCAAGCTTGATACAGGAGCTGAGATCAATGTAATGCCATTAAGCTGTCTGTTCAAATTGGGAGTAAGTACTGACAATATATGCAATGATAGAAAGATAATTTTAGAGGTGTTTGGAGGTAATCAATTAAAATCTTCAGGAGTTATTAAATTGGATTGTAGTGCCAATAAGGTGAGGAATTGTCAGCTTAGTTTTGTTTTAGTGGAGGATGCAAACAATAATAAAATTAAACCCTTACTGGGATTGAATGGTTGTGTTAAATTAAACTTAATTAAAAGAATAAATGATCTTACAGTAGAAAATCAGAAGAAAATGGAAATTTTGAAGAGAAATGAAGACATGTTTAATGGAACTGGTCTAATAAAAAATTATGAGTGTCACATCAAAGTGGACAAATCTGTAGCACCAGTCATCAGACCTCCTAGAAGAGTACCTTTAGCTATTAGAAGAAAAATTAAGCCTATTAGAGAGAGGAAAAATTATTGAAAAAGTGGATGGTCCAGTGACATGGCTCAGCAATCTTGTAGTAATTGAAAAATTGGATGGAGGCCTTCGAATATGTTTAGACCCAACTGATTTAAACAAAGCCATCATTAAAACACCTGCATTAATACCTACCTTGCAAGAAGTTAGTTCTCAGTTAGCAGGTAAATGCTGGTTTTCTTTACTTGATCTTAAGGAGGGCTTCTATAATATTAAACTGGATCAAGAGTCATCTAACATCTGTGCCTTCTCAACACCTTTTGGGTGCTATAAGTTCCTGAGACTCCCATTCGGCGTATCCAATACCCCTGAGGAGTTCCAAAGAGTAAACACTTCCATATTTTCAGATATTCCTGGACTTATAATATATTTTGATGACATTTTAATTGCAACTGAGACTGAAAAAGAACACGATGAAGTGTTAAATAAAGTATTAGAAAGGGCCAGGTCAAGTAATTTAAAATTTAATCCTAGTAAATTTCAATATAAAAGCAATAAAGTCACATTTTTGGGATTTGAGTTTGATAAAAATGGGATGAAAGTTGACCCACGAAGAATAGAAGCCATTGAAAGTTTAGAGAACTCTAGTAATAAGAAGGAATTACAGAGAATTTAAGGCAAGCTTAATTACATAAGAAATATTATTCCAGAATTTTGCTGATGTAACTTCTGATTTGCGTACCCTTTTGAAATGTAATGTTGAATTTATTAGGACAAATGCTCATTCTATGATTCTGAAAAATATAAAAGAATTAATTACGAAAATTCCGGTATTAGCGCATTTTGATGCAGCTGAAGAAATTATTATTGAATGTGATGCATCTAAGGATGCAATAGGATGCTGTTTAATGCAGAAAGGACAACCTGTATCCTATGCGTCAAGATCTTTGTCACCAACTGAAAAGAATTTTGCAAAAATTGAAAAGGAGAAATTAAGTCTTCTTTATGACACATCTAAATTTCATTTATACATTTATGGGAGTTAAACGTTTGTCAGAACAGACCACAAGCCTCTTGTGTCTCTAATTAAAAAGAATGTTGGAGAAATACCATCACCCAGACTGCAGCGAATGATTCTGAAGTTAATTAAATATGACTTAGAATTGAGATATATGCCTGGTAAGGAGTTATATATTGCAGAATTGTTGTCAAGAGGCTGTGGAAATGAACAGAACATCAGTTCTGAAGAAAATTAGATTAGTGAATTAGTCCATGAAGTAGCGTCTAATAATTATGAAGTGCAGGTCACACCTAGAAGAAAAAAGATTCTTGTGAAAGAAACCGCTGAGGATAAGATATTGCAGTGGCTTCTGCACTACTATATGAAGGGATGACCTGCCAATGGTAAGGATGTGCCAGAAGAATTAAAAATATATTACAATTTTTTTTTTTTTTTATTCCTCTATTAGTAGAAATTTACAACTGTCTTTTAAAAAAAAAACACATCTAGTAAATATGCGGTATATATAATATTATGAAAGGGAAGGTATCTGGTTCGTGCCAAATCAGCAACATATGGGTTATTAAGGTCATTGTGGATCAATTCATTTGCGACAAAGTAAGGAGCATCTAAGATTTTTCGAAGGATTTTGGATTAGAGTGATTGGATGCGGGAAGAATTCGATGGTTTGGTGGATCCCCATAACTCTATGTCGTAATTCCAAATAGGTCTGATAATCGTCATATAGATGAGTTTTTTTGTGAATCGGGAGATTAGAACGTTTGTCAAGTAGGTGTTGTAGTAGTCGAGATCAACGTGCAGATTCTTGTCTTTTCAATCTTGTATGAGGGTTCCAGGTAAGTCTCTTGTCCAGATAAAATCCAAGATATCTTATCTGTTCTACATTATTTAATGGTACTCCATAAAAGGATACAGGAGGACAGGATGAGGTAGGTTTTCGACGTAGGGTAAAGGTTATTTGTTGGGATTTGCTGGTATTTATCTTAACTCTACAGTTATAACACCATTCTTCAAGGGAAATAATATGTGACTGGAGTATCTGGGATGCAGCTAATGGATCATCATTGACTGATAACACTCCTGTGTCATCAGCATAGGTTGTGAGGATAGTATTAGGATGAGTTGAGAAATCAGCTGTATATACGGTATAAAGGATGAGACCGAGGATACTACCTTGAGGTATACCAGCAGTCTGAGGAAAGGTGGGTGAGTATGTAGAATCATGCTTAATTTTAAATACTCTCTCAGAAAGATAGGATCGGATGATGAGGAAATATGTAGAAGGAAGGAATTGGCGAAGTTTATAAAGCAGACCTGAGTGCCATACTCGGTCAAAAGCCTGTTCAACGTCAAGAAAGACACCCGTGCAGTACATCTTGCGCTCCAGTGCAGATGAGATCACACGATGGCATTGTTGGATAGTGGAATGAGACTGGCGAAATCCAAACTGGTGATCAGGAATAATGTAATTGGAATAAAGGATGGGATAAGGGCGTTTCAAAAGGAGCTTTTCAAGGATTTTGCCCATGATAGGTAGGAGAGAAATAGGTCGGTACGAGGAAGGATTTTCTGGTGTTTTTTTAGGTTTTGGGATCATTTTTATTATTGATGATTTTCAGGAATCGGGAAAATATGTTGTACGGAGGACAGCATTATAAACGTAAGTTAGAAATATTACTGCTATCCTTGGAAGGTATTTGAGGATTCTTGAAGTGATAAGGTCGTGTCCAGGAGCTTTGTTGGAGGGAAATTTACGAATGATGGCTATTATTTCTGAAGGGTGGAAGGCTTTAGGAGGAATGGTCATTTGGAGAGGAATGGCCAGTTCTGCTTCAATAAATTCTACATGCTTAGGATTTAGGATATCGGGATGAGGTTTAAGAATATTGTGTAAGTGTTCACCAAATACCTGCGATTTCTCTAAATCAGATTTGGTCCAGTTTTGAGCTGAAGTAAAGAGAGGATGATTAAAGGTTTTGAATTTTAACAGTCTTTGGGTAGTGTTCCATAATGATTTATCGGAAAACAGTTAGTTGTTTAGTTTGTTTTTGTAAATTTTCAAATTTAATTTTTTTAAGTTCTGATTTAAGTCTGTTAGTCAATTTATTATAATATTTTTTGTCAGTTGGATATTGAGTTCTTTGCCATTTGGCCCTAGCGCGACGTTTCTCTACTAATAAAACGCGAATATTCTGTGGTAAGATACTTTCTGAAGTTTTAATTCTATTTTGTGAAATGTTTTCTGTTATGCAGGTTTGTATTGAATTTGTAAGATGTTCTATTGCCGCATTTATTTGTTTACATGTTTTTAGTGGAGTTTTTAAGTCAATTTGGTTTTCTAAAGCCGAACGGAATTTGTCCCAGTCCACTGGTCCAGTTATTAAGGATGGAGGAGAAGGTTTGATAATAGGAGTAGACTGTAATGTAAGCAAAACTGGGCAATGATCTGAGGAAAGGTGATCTAAGGAATCTACTGTAGTTCGGGAAGTAGGAATTTGAGAGGTAACAAATATGTCGAGAATATCTGGGCGTTTTCTTAGGGATGTAGGCCAGTAGGTAGGACTGTTAGGTGAAAGGATGGGGGTAATTTTTTAAGGATGATACATGGGAAAGTACACTACCTCGGGAGTTGGATGTTCTACAGCTCCAACGCTGGTGTTTAGCGTTGTAATCCCCACATGAAATGGAGCGCCATCCAAAGGATTGGAATAAGGACTGCAGAATATTTTGGGAAAGGCTGTTTCCTGGAGGACAGTGTACAGCTGAAATAGTAAGGTTAAATGGAAGGGTGGATAGGATTAGTGAGGTAGACTGAATGGTGTCAGTTGGAGAGGAAGGAATCAAGGTGTGGATTAGTGATCTATGGATACGAATGCAAGTACCACCGTGGACTGTTTTGTCGGGGTGGTCAGTTTTGTAAGTGATATAGTCTTTGATGTTGAAATAAGAGGTAGGCGTCAGGTGGGTCTCGGTAATTAGGGCAATGTGAATGTTATTGTCGTGTAAGAATATGTCTAGTTCGTTTCTGTGATTGAGCAAACCATTTGCGTTCCATAAAAGAACTGCCAACGAGTTTTGGATCATCGAGGAACAATGGACGTGATTTCTGACAGGGCTCTTGTGAGAAGGGTAACTAAGGGTCTGATAGTTTCTTGGAGTTCAAGGAGGAAGGATGAAAGAATCGATAAGATATCGCCAAGACTTTGGGAGGAAGTAGGATAGGATTCTGATATTTGAAACGGATGATTACACTGTCTTAAAGACGGTACCTGGAATGGGATTTGGCTTGGATATTGTTAAGGAGATATGGTTTGCCCATGTATTTGTACTTTTAATTTGGTTTAATTTAAGAGGTTTAATCTGTTGGTTCACTTGTTGTGGTGTCTGTTAACTAGTTGATGGGGAAGGACTGATTATTTTGGGAGGTCGGGATGGAAATGATGATCCTACAGTTACGGATGTATGAGGAACTGAATTTCTATTTTTTAGCTGAGTTGGTGCTTCTTTGCTTTTACCTAAGTTTGCATACCTGGCAACCTTTATAATTAGCGGGATGGCTCTCATCACAGAGGACACACAAGGCTGGCGTTTCGCGTGTTTTAAGCATGATTCAGTTAAATGTGGTCCTGCACATTTTTCACACCTTGGTTGCCGATTACAATAGGTCTTTGTGTGGCCCAGGTTTTGGCATCTGGTACACTGAACTATTTCTTTTTTGAGTCGAGGTACTTCAAATTTCACGACGGAATATACCAATCTTTTGATATTAAAAATCTCAGTATTGTTCTCTGCCGGCTCCAGATCCACAAAGAACAATGGGAGTTTCTGCTTATCAATACGGTGGAGAACTTTGGCGACGTGCCTGACAGAATGACCTAACTCCTCTAGGTCTCTTTTGATTGCGTCGGGAGAAACAGATTGATGAAGTCCACGCTGTACTACTCTGTAGGCCTTCTCTTCTTTTAACTGATAACAATGAAATTCTATATTCTCATTTTTCAGATCCGCTATCAGTGATTTGTAAGTTTCTTTTGTTTCTATATTTATTTTGATGTCTTCATAGCTGTTTGTGAACAACTCCTCTTGTTTACTATTGAAACTAACTGAGTTTTGACTTGTAACTCACAGATTTGACTACCAATTTTTGTGTTAGTTTTAGGGACTTATAATAGTACAAAACTATTGCCATAGCCGCCGATGAGCATTAAAAAATTAAATACGAAAATTACTTGTTAATTTAGCATGTTTTAATTAAATACGCCTTTTGCCTTATTATAAATACACATATATTTTTTAGATTATTCACCTGAAGAAAGATGTAAATAGCTAATTCAGCCAAAATAAGAAATTAAACATTTTTTACTCCTAAGATTTTGTAGGATTTTAGAAGGCAAACAAATAATTTATGCTATCTCACCAACGATTGAAACCGAATTTTAAGGGCTTCTAAAGCCAATGGGTCAAATTTAACATACGTTACTATTGACCTTTACCTTAAAGGTAACATAAAATAAACAAAAATTAAAACTATACACTCTTAAATATCTATATATTTTTATATACATACATATATACTCATACATACACACATACAAGTTGTTCACCCAGAAGGAATATGAATAAAAAATATGAAATTAGGGAGCTAAATGATACTCACGAGTATTAGCAATAGAACTAACTTTATTCTTCTATGATCCTCTTTACATTCAAGCGGTGGTTGTTTGGTATCAAGTTTAGGGATTAAGATGTATATTATTCCGGTATACACCTTTCCTCCCACCAACCAGTTTACGAACAATCCTCCTAAACTCCTAACATAGGCCAAAATACTACAGACTAGTGGATTCGAGTAAGTATGTAACGTGTCATGGAAGGATACGTATCTCGTTTGGGCCGAATCTGCAAACTATAGGACATTTACATCGCTACGTATATGTTAACTTGTCATATGATAAAAAGTATTGAGGATTTTGGATTGTAATCATTGGAGACGAGAAGAATTGGAAGGTTTACTGGAGCTACAAAGCACTACTCCGTATGTCCTAATGTTTGTTTATGTTTAGTTGCTTTGAGAGAGCGTTTAACAGCTAGATCTTCAAAACCCTTAGGTCATTTGGATTTAATGAAGTATTAGGGATCTAACCATTGGCTCGAAAACGAAGGGAGCCTTCTAGAGCACCCGAACCCACGGGTGGCCGCCAGAGTCCAGGCGGCGCCCAAGTCCTATACGCCAGGTGTTGAATATATTCCTTACATTGGGCATGCTAATTCATCAGAGGATGTGGATAAAAACCATGTCTAGCCTGTATATCCTAATGGGTCTAAATTTTTTTTTTTTTTTATTATTTATTTATATTACAATCAAGCTCAGTAATTAAGTCTTTTGTAATTTATTGGAACTTTGAACGCTTGTTAAGTAAATGTCGGAGAAGTCGGAAACGATGAGTAGTTTTTGTACTTGCAGTCCGGTATGTTGGGTGTTGATGTTTGAAAGCTCTATGTAATGAAAAACTCAAAATCATATTAATTTAATACTTACAATTAGTAACTTTATTTTTTTGAAAAACTGCTTACTTTTATTTAGTTAATATTTTTAATGATCAGACTAAGTTCTATGTGCTTTGGTTAAGGTATATGAAGACGTTAAACATAGAAAATCACGATTAAATAAAAAAAAAAAAAAAATCAAAATCAATTTTTCGTGGAATTTTGGGAAAACCTGAAGGATACTCTGAGTACCCCCCCCCCCCTTTTTTTTTTTCTATCACATCACCTTTCCACTACTAGTGCACTATCAGATATAAAAGTTTCCCTCTATCCTCTAGATGAACACCAGCATTTAAGGTAAACATTTTGCATTCTAAAAAATTATTGTAATAAACTAAATACACTTTAAAGTAACAAAAAATTCAATTCCTATTCGAAGAAATGTAATATATTTTATATTATTTAAGTAGTTTTGGGTGCCCTAGAAACTGGAAGACAATTTACCTTTTCGAATGAATAATTTATAAATAAAACAAAATATTTAATATGTTTTTACAAGTGATAGAAAAAGAAAAGATTCGACAAGAAATACAGGAAACGTCAGTGTTCAGGAAAATTCATTAGGTCTAAATTGACAGGAGATACGTTCGTGAGTGCTTTAGGGGGCTCAAGTGCTCTGAAGCTTTTGACACCGTTAATAAGAAGTTTGTTTCAATTAATTAGTAAATTGATTTAATTGAAGTAGTTACTTGAGGGTTTGTTTATCTTTAAATTTTCATGGCTACCACTAATATTGATTTGTTTCGTTACTACAAAATTTCATCCTTCAGTTTAAAACAAAATTCATATATATCAATAATACATTTTTAAATAAATTTTTAAAATCAAAATTTATTAATAACGGTTTTACTCGTCGACTTCTCCGGTGAATCTCTCCACGTCTGAACCTGCTTTCCTCAGATCCTTCAGCCAAGGTAGCGTTGCATGGGCCTCTGCTATTGTTTGCCTTGGTAACTCGGTGGTCTAAGGATGCTGCTGCTCTCTTCCATCGCAAACTCTGAGCGGAGAGAAAGAAAAAAAATCTTACCCGCTCCTCGTCCTCACGGGTCTCGACACCACTTATGTAATGTCTCCGAAAGAAAGTTGAAAAAATCGGTGTGTGGCTGTGTCATAGACACGGCCGTGTGTTGTGCGTGAATACATTTATGTTACGGGTTATATATTTTTATTTATGTATTTAGGATACCTTGCTTTTATCCTACTATACTAATAATTATTATGTTACAATATAACTTTATTAATTATAGGTCTGTGATACGAAAAGTATCAAAAACACAAATGACATACAGGATACATCGAGATTTCAGGTAAAAGTTAAATCAATACAGGTATTACCTAACGTTGTTGGAGAAGTTTCAATAGAAGAAAAATTGAACTCGCTGAGCATGAAATCGGGAAAGGCAAAGTTTTGAGAGGCATCAACATCAAAGCCTCCAACTATCATAACTGGTGTTGTAAGATCAGGCTCGTAATCGGTTATAATTTTAGCGATGTTTTAGGAATATTTAAACAACGATCGTAACAAAAAGAGTTTGATTTCTACTAGCACAGTGCCCGGGTGGATATACATCCATCCAAGAACGAATTTGAAAGTGCCATTGGCCGTTACGATTACTAGACAGACATCTCCAGGTGCTGCGTCTTTCATTATAAATAAATTTCCTAAAAATCAATGTTAACTCTATTACAATCAGTAAGTAATAAGTCGCTGAGCTGATTGTATACAAATACAATTAGCTCTGTGACTTGATGTTGATGATACCGCTACTGCTTATGTAGTTGCAATTTGTCTGTTCTTAGCTTATTACAATACGATCTCAGATCAAAGCTGAGGAAATTCACTGGCATGGAATTTTCCATCTAAGTTTCGCTGATTGCCGAATAATCAGATCGGTTGATGATTGTATCAGTAGAAATATCTTCTGAGTGCGATATCAAGCTTGATACAGGTTATTTTTTTTTTCTGAATAAAAAACATAAAATGTGGATCTGGAAGGAGAACTTCTGGACAAAATTTCAGTTTTATTAACATTTTTAATCAATTTAATCAATTTTGTATAGAAAATTCAATGAATGATTTTTGATATAACATATGAGATCGAGAAAAAAATAAAAAGTTAAATTGGTTTTTTTCTGTTATGAGTAAGTTCTCTTTTTTGTATCCTAATTAAAGGCTTGGGCACACAGAAAGCGGTTTGTCGCTGCGGTTAGCGATCCAGTGGCTGTCGCAGCGGTCTGCGATATAGGGACGTCACACAGGGACCTCACACATTCTGGTGAGCGGTCCGGTCTGGTCTATTTCCTCTCGTGGCGTGGTCCGTGGTCCTGCGTTTTTTATATTGAGTATGAGCTCAAACGAAGAAATTCTCCTTCTGCTATTTGCATTCCAAAGGCAACAGAGGAAAAGAGGATGCTGGGTGATTAATAAGAAGAGAAAACAACTAGGGAAATATCACCGTTTATGCATCGAACTAGAGTCAGATGAAGATAGGTTTTTCAAATATTTCCGGATGTCGCGACAATGTTTCGAGGAAATGCATGATTTGATAAAATGCAGGATTGGAAAGTGAACAACGAACTGGAGAAAACCAATTGAAACAAGCGAAAGGCTAGCCGTTTGTTTAAGGTAAGTTATGAAATATATTATTAACAAATAATATTGCACAAGTTTATTATTATAATATAATACATTATTAAAAGAAGTCAAAGATTATTAGGATTAAAATTTCTAAACACATTCCGTGCATTAAAGAATGCATTGTCACCAGTGGAAGGCGTTTCTGCGTTGTCGTCTCGATAATTCAAAACTTCAAATTCTCTCGAACTTGTATTAGAATCATGAGGTGAAGTTAAATATGCTCTCTCTTGTTCCTGATAACAGAGAATGGGCAGCCGCAGAAATTGAAGAAGAATGCGAGCCTACATCTGCATTTGCAGAAACAAATCGAAGGTCGCCTAATGCTGCAATTCAAACTCGAGAACGTTTTGCTGATTACTTTCTCAGAATCAACACAACATGAAATAAATAAAAAGAAGCGAAACGAGCTCGTCTGAGTAATTTTTTATCCTTAAATTTCATTTTAAAAATTTTAATTTATAATAATATTCGCAGGATCATACCGTATTAAGTACTAAAATAAATGTAATGTTTATTAATTTAAAAAATGGTACTTTCTTGTTGAATTTAATTCTTTTGCTATCGCATTCCTTGCTTCCGCCTTCATCAAAACATTTTTGTAATGCTCATCGGCACTATCATATAAGCACTTATATTTTCGAGCATTTTCAATCAATAATTCGATTTGTTCGTTCATTTTTTAATCGCAGGTGGTGAGGCGGTCAGGGTTGAATTTGTAATTTTGTACTACTGGATTGCTTGTAGCCACGACGAAGACTGGACCGCCAGGGTAGACCGCGTGCTGTTTGACGGGGATGAGGCAATGTTGCTATTAAAACAAGACCACCTGATCGATTCGGTTGCTGGTCGCTGACCGCCACGACAGACCGCTTTCTGTGTGCTCAAGTCTTAAGAGTTTTCGCCATTTTCTACAAAAAAAAAAAAAAAAAAAAAAAAAAAAATAGCGTGGCGTCCGAGACTGTTATTCACTATTATAAGTCGAACCTGACCGTCTCCACTGGGCTTAAGCCAACAGTGTGCGGTGGAAATTTTTATACAGTTTAAAATTTGACCGTAACAAGCTTTGTGCATTAAATACGGTAATAAGTATAAAACAATTGCTGATCAGGAACACTATCAAAAAATTTTTGATAATATTGTTTTCATTCCAACATCTTATTATATTCACTATCACTACTTTAAACTAATGTTTTCTATACAATCGATAGATGTTGACGACAGCTGACGATTAAAACTTAAACGAACATCGTAGCTTCTCCTAGTCAAAAGTTATACTCTTTTCAAATCTCAAAACGCAGGAAAATAACATCAAAATTGCGGGGCTTCCTCCTTTACCACTCGCAAAGTGTCACTGTTCTCGTTTATCGTAATGAATTCCTTGATCCTTTGTGTATCTAAATTTCTTGATGTAGAGGATAGATTTGAAACTACAACGCAAAACTGCTTCCCCCGATTTTGTTACTATTAGGTTTTTTGGATTGCCAACATATGGTAGCAAATTTAAAAATGTATTCACGTCAAAAATATTTAGTGGAGACTTGACGCCTCCAGCAGCTATTCCTGAGCGCACAGCTCCCTCCAGCCCAGTCCATCAGAACTTAAACCCATCCATGCAATCCTCCCACTTACGGCTCACTCTACTCCATGGACTGGTATTTCATGGTATATTATGTCAAAAATAAACCTATCCATGACGATATAGATATCCCATATATCCTAGATTTGTCCTAAACAATATACCTATCCTTCCATGACAAGGCCTCTGAAAAGAAGATGGACTTTCTGATGCAGAATAGTTATTTTTATTTTTGTTATATATAATGATATTACAAATTAAATAATTCGACTCCAAGGATTATATTACACTTGATCTTCTCAGGGGCTAGTACACAATTTACATTATTAAACATTAGTCTAATTTGACATCACAAAATCCTACTCTACCTAGTCCCACCTTCTCTATGCTATTGCTGCATACATCCATGCCCGCGCCGACGGTGAGGATAGGACCGACAACAGTCGCACCAGGCCTCTCTGGGATGCCCCTTATTTCAACTGTATTCTCGAGTTGCCTTTGCTCGACAGAGATAAGTCGGCTTTCCAAGTCGGAGACTTTGTCTTTTAACTGGGAATTTTCTTCAGTTAATTTTTCAATTCGAGATTTCTGATCTAGGATAGTTTATATTTTTAATAATCTCTCATTATTATCGAACGAATGTTCTGTCTGTTTTTGGAGGGTATCTTTTATATCACTTAACTCTTCAATGCCTTTAAGTTTTGCTTTTACCTCCTTCACGTCTCTTATTCGGCCTTTCAGCAGTTCCGACATTGAGCCTTCTTCTTTTACCGCCTTAAATGTTAATTTACAATCAAGGTATAACCATTTTTTTATTTGCTCTTTAGCACTATCTGAGTTGATGCTATCCCCTTTCAAACATTTAAAATGATAAAAGGACTGACAGACAGTGCAAGATATTTTTGTTTTATCGTCCCTGGAGACGGTTTTACTACACGCCTGGCAGCTCATTTTTGTATGTATAAAAGTTCATCGGTCCATATAATTTTTAATGGAAATAAGTTATCATCGCGAATTTTGTCAAGAAACCAGTTACTTAAATTTAATCTCCTGAAATAATCTTGAGGTAATAAATTCTGAACTTATTGAAGATGGTATGGGTAGCGATTATCACCTTTCAAAGTTCGCGATATTGCTAATGCAGCAGATGCTCTTCGGATGCTAGTCTCAGGATTACTATCGAAGTGGCGTTGGACACAATTTCTTCTCCGATAATCTGCTCTTATTGCTGCCTGAAATGGTCGTCTTCATTACGTATTAAGAATGACCCAGTCTCTCGTAATCTATTAAAAGTTAACGAAAAGACTTGTCGATTAGGCAGTCTTCTATTTGGAAATCGGCGCGCATACTCCCGCACCGCTTCTAAAGAATTACCGTTACAGAAACCATACACAAATATCATATCAGCGTATTCAACATTAGAATATGTATGCGGCATTGCGGCTGATGCTATTCATACAAAAATATCTGAGTAACTGACTGAAGACTGATTACGGAATTATAATCCTAGAAGGAAGCCAAAATGTAAACAAATAAAAGAATGTAAAGGATAACATTAGGTGTTTACATATCTCACTGCCTAGCCTGACGAACTTTGAAAGGTGATAATCGCTACCTGTAACATTTTTGTTTTGTTTCTTTTTTTGCGATTTTCATAAAACTAAGCAAAAACGAGCAAATCTGTAAAGGACTTTTTGTCTTTTTATATATATATATATATATATATATATATATATATATATATATATATATATATATATATATATATAGATATAATAGAATAGAAAAATAATTTTATTCTGGGACAAAGTCGCTTAAGAATAACAGATAATTGCAGGTATAACTAAATTAAATCTGGTTAGAGACATAATGAGCTACAAAAAAGAAAAACAATAATACATTAATGACACTATGTACATAGATGATATTTAAATAAAAAGAAAAGAAAAGAAGATAAAATTCTACAGATTAGAGGAGATAGAATTAAATAAGGAAAAAAATAAAATAAAATGATATAGAAAAATCTTTTGGTACAATAATATGATTTGTATGTACAATAGAAGTACCCAATGTTATATTCATGGAAAGTTAAATTTTTATTAAAAGGAATCTCAATTATTCCAGAACTAAATCCAGCAATGCAATAATAATTTTTGACTAAGCAGTTAGATAGTTAGCAAGCGTCAGTCTGGATGAGAAGGAGGTATTGGAAATATAAATATTTGAATGTTTTCAGGGATTTAGCTTGTCTGATGTGAGGAGGGAGTTCCAGAGGATTGTTGAGCGGAAAAGGAAGGAGCGTTGGAATATTGAAGTTCTATGGGACGGGGTATACAGATCAGAAAGACGGGATCTCGTATGAATTGGATTGACTGCAGATCTGAATTGGAGCTTATTGTAAATATAAGAAGGTTGGAGGGTATTGATAATTTGGTATAGGAATGTTCCATGGAAATATTGTTTACGGAAAGTGGGATAGAGCCAATTTAGTTGGGAATAGAGGTGGGAAACATGGGAACGCCTCGGACTACCGAAGACAAACCTGATGAAGCAGTTCAAGATTCGCTTCAGTCTGTCTTCGAGAACCGTCGAGAGGCCACCGTAAACCAGACAACCATATTCAGTGTAAGGGAATAATAAGGAAGAGACTAAAAGCTTGCGGGTTGACAGGGGAAGAAGGTAACGGTTTCGGTGGAATAATTTGAGAAGGCCTATGGAACGGTGGGAAATTTAGGCTATCTGAGGTTTCCAAGAGAGGGTTTGATCAAAAACAATCCCGAGATTTTTTACAGAGGAGTAGAAAGAGATAGGATGATTATTTAAGGTTAAAGGAGGGTATTGTGAGTAGGAATTAAGGAGGGAGCTAGAGCCTATTAGAATGGCCTGAGTTTTCTTTTCGTTAAGTTGTAATTTATTTAAAGTCGCCCAGGCACTAATTCTGTCCAGATCTTCCTGAACTTTAGCGAAAGCAGAGGATAGCTCTGAAGGGGAGAAGGAGAGATAGACTTGGGAATCATCTGCATAGAGGTGGTAGGAACAGTGATAGATTGAATTAGGAAGATCATTAATGTAGGAATTGAATAGGAGAGGGGAAATACTGGATCCCTGAGCAATACCTGAGGTAAGAGTGAGAAAAGAAGATAGGGGTTGGTTTGGTATTTTAACTGCTTGGGAACGGTGAGAAAGGAAAGATTGAAACCAGCGGATGGAACTGAGGGAAAAGTTTAATGATTTTAATTTGGAGAATAGGATAAAGTGATCAAGGGAATCGAAGGCTTTAGAAAAGTCAAGGAGTAACAGGACGGTTAATTTTTTGTCATCTATTGCAGGAGAGCAGACTGGGTGTAGTAGCCGGGACGAAAACCAGATTGAAGGGGGTCGAGGAGGTTAGATTCTTCAAGGAATTTGGAAATTTGAGATTGAACTAATCTTTCCAAGGGCTTAGAAAGATTAGACAAGATGGAGATAGGGCGATAGTCATTTGGAGACATGGGGTTTAATGTTTTATTTATAGGATGAATTAATGCTTTTTTCCATGAGGTTGGGAAAACTGAATTTTAGAGGGAAAAGTTATAAATGAATAGGAGGACTGGTATGATTTCAGGTAAACATAGTTTTATTAGTTTGGTGGGAATATCATCTGCGCCCGTAGAATTGGAATGGGAATTCATTATGGAGGAAATAAGTTCAGAGGGGGAGATATCGGAAAAATAAAAATTAGAATCACTGAATGTAGGAGCTGGGGTAAAATAGGAGGAAGGATGAAGAGAATCAGGAGAAAAGGTGGAAACAAAATATGAATTTAATTCATCGGGAGATACAGGGTAGGTAGATGAGGATACAAGGGAATCACAGAGTGAAAGTTTACGGAGGATATGCCATTTCGATTTGGGATCAGGGGCAGAGGAGAGGGATCCATGGTAATAATTAGATTTTGCTCGACGAATCAAGGCTTGTGTTGAGTTGCGAAGTATCTTGAACCTTTGGTAGTCATGTGTCATCCTCATGCGTCTGAAGCGTTTCAGGCTGATTCTCGGTTTCTTTGGAGCTGCTTTTTTTCCGAAGTTATCCGAAGGCGACGACGAACTGAGAAGGATTTGAGGGGTGCGTGGATATCAAGGATATTTAGAAGGTTAGTGGTGAGGATGTTTACCATAGAATCAATCGAGGAGGAGGAGTAAATTTCAGCCCAGTTCTGTGCTTCAAGGTCTGGAAGGATCTTCTCACGGGTTAAGGATTCTATATTGCGGTATGAAATAGTTTTTGGAAGGAATGGAGGTGCTAGAGTATTGTATGATATTTGAATCAGATCATGAGACGAGAGGAAAGGAACAGGTAACTAGGAAGAAGAGAGGAGGTTTTTTGCCGAATCAATGATAAATAGGTCAAGCCAAGTATCGGAGGAGGAAGTATGGTGGGTAGGAGAGAACGGAACGACGAAGAGATGTAGGGAAAAAAAGAGGTTTTCTAGAAACAATTTATCATATGAGTCAGAAAGGAAATTAGAATTCAGGTCCCCAGAAATAATGACATTAGCATAAAAGGGAACGTAGTTGTACAGGGAAGTCTCAAAAGATGGGTTAAAAGGAAAATGGGGTGGGCGGTAATCTACCACATACAGGAGATGGAGAGTTTTATAGGAAATTTCAACGAGAAGGAACTCTATTTGTGGTAGATCAGTTGGATATGAACGTTCAAGAATTCGGAACTTGAGGCTTTCATGGACAAATAAACCTACACCACCGCCCGTCCGGCCAACCCGGTCATGGCGGATAAGCGTGTAGTTAGGAAGGGAAACTAGGGAAGAGGGAATGAAAGGTTTGAGCCAAGTTTCAGACACTGCGAGGATATGGTAGGAATTTCGGGTAAAATACTGTAGGAATTCATCGTAATGAGCGGGTAAGGATTGGGCATTTATGTGACAGGTTGTTAGGACATCGGTCATTTTTAGGATATGGGGAGAAGGAAGGAATTTGATAGGAAGACGCAGGCTTTCAGAAAATTGGTAAGACTCCAACTAAGCGAACTAGTATGAAAGATAAATAACATTAGGGAACAATTAGATAATAATAAAATACAAAAGAAAGTACTAAATGTACAAATAAGAATGTAAGAGTATAAAAATAAAAATTGAAAATTAAAAATGAATAAGAATAGAAACAATAAAAGATATTTACATTTTCTGGAATCAAAGAAAAATAATAAGAAATAATTGAAAAGTGATAATATTAGGAGATATAACGAGGACCGTAGAGCAAAGCCTGTTGATATTGACCGAAGAAGGCAGATAAGTCGACAGGTTCCGGAAAGTCAGAAGGCGTCGAGGTCTTGAGACTGGTCTATGATAATAACAGGTTGGCCATCATCTTTTCGACATCGAACCCTCCCAGCAGAAAACCAGACATATCTAATTTTTCCCGCCAACCTCTTCTGGCGGGCAAGCCAATATAAATGTCTGTTTGCCGGAGTCATTTCTTCGCTGAGATATATGCGGTGGGCGTCGTTATCCTGCCATCCTATATCTCTCGTCGAAAAGTCTCTCTTCACTTTTCTTTTTAGTATAAGATCGTCCCTCAGTGTCTGTCTCAGGAAGCGTACTATGATAGGTGGTGGTCGTGGATCTTCTTTTCGTGGTCTGCGACGCTCGACCGAGTCAATATCCTCAATGTTCAACCTCACCCCCAGGCCAGCCCCGACACTTGCCACTAAGGCCGCAGGAGTTTCGCCAGAGCGAAGAGGGATGCCCCGTATCTCTAAAGATTTACAGAGCAAGCCCTGCTCAGCCCTATTCAGGCGAACTCCTAGCTCTCCGATTTTATTCTTTAGCACAGTGTTTTCAGTCGTTAGCTCCTCCATACGTTTTCCTTGGCTCTCTAGGTGCTTTTCAATTTTAGCCAGCCTATCATTTAGTTCAAAGCTCAGCTCGCCATATTTTTCGAGTGAACTTTTTATAGCTTTGATATCCTCGCTGACGTCAGCTCTAACCTGGTTAACGGCTGTGAGTATGTCAGAGACAGATGGTTCATTTGATGGCTGACTGACTGATTTTTCATTAGTTGGTCTGTTTTTAGTATCTTTACAGTTTGAACATAACCAGCCTTTTTTCGATGATTTTCTAAACTCCAACTCTTTTTCATTTAATTGACAGCATTTGCCATGGAGAATAACACGGCATTTCCCACATGCCACGGTATTTTTATCATCCCTTGAAATTAACGCTTCACAAATAGTACAAATAGCCATTTTAAAATACAGATAGAAATAGCTGTTGGCTCTAGAATATAAATATAGATGCGGGCGAGAGCGCCTGTTTGAATACAGTGTCTTAAATGCCTAACGGATTAAATATTAACACTCACCGCTCTGCAGACGGGTTATGAAATAAATGTTCTCTTGATGATTCTTCGGTAATACAGAGAAAATAACCAATAATAATTCACATTAACTAGATGATAATTATATAGTTCTGATTAGGGTAAAAAAAATTAACTAATTTGAACAAAAAACACTTTCAAATGAGTTGATGTATATAGAGCTGATGTTCACGGGTTGCCGTCTCTAGCCAGACTATATATATATACTAGCTGACCCGGCAATCTTTTTTTGTAACATAAATTATCTCTAGGTAATTTCTAGTGTAGACAAAAAATAACTAACTTATTGAAAGTGTGTAAGGATGTGGTATAGGCATGGAGCGCTGTGAACGATGAGGAAATAAAAAAATAACAAAACACCAAACATTTTTTTTTTATTTATTATAATTTATTCCTTAAAATTATGTATCATTAATTAATTATGACAGTAGCACTAACAAACAATATCATTCTCCTAATGCCATATTGTGAACAATATTTTTTGTAAGCCCATCTTTAGCTAACACAAACAAACTGGATGGTTTACCCACTCGAGAGAATGCCACATATAATGGTCCGTGTGAAAACATGGTGTGCTTAAATCTAAGCCACAAACAGACATCGTTTGGCCTTGGGATTTATTGATAGTCATTGCAAATGCCAATCTAATCGGATACTGAATACGTTTAAATTGAATTGGCACATCTGTAGGTATAATAGGGATCCGTGGTAGTGATATGTTTTCACCTCGGAACTCGCCATTTAAAATGCTGGCTTCATAACGTTTTTCATAAATTTTTGAATGACAAATCGCGCACCGTTGCACAGCCGTGGTGGGTTCATATTACAAAGCAAAATAATCGGAGATCCCACCTTCAATTATAAATTATGCGGTAGCATGCCTGGCAAATCCAGTGAGTTCAAAAACTCGGTGGGAAAATTTACAGCTTCGCTGGCATCGCAAACTGCATCAATAGATTTGTATGATACCAAGTTCCCTGACAACAACTGTTGTATCTTCAAATTTAAATCGTCTACGTCCACATTTTGTGCCGCTAAAATTGCTCTTTCTGCAAGCCACTCATGATTTATGTACTGTTTGTGTACAACAAATATTTGTTGAATGAGAGTATCTTTTGAATCAATGATTGTGCATAAGTCGGTCGGTAATTTTACGCATCCAGATTCACCTATAGTAATTTGTATTGCTGCACATTCCCACTGGTTGTCGTTTTCCAGCAAGCCGAGTACAAGGTATGCATCTTTATATGTTGGATACTGTTGCCCATTCACATTACGTATATCTTGAAATGACGATGGGCCAGAAACATTAATCAACAACACTCGAAGATAAAAGCACTCACTGTGCCTTGGATTGACAGTAAAACTCGCCCAAGGTGTTTGATTTAAATAAATTGAGACATGCGTCAACTGGTGAGCCTTGCTTGCAAGGCATCCCTGTTTTTGTTTGAGCTCATGTGAAATAGTATGGTACTTGTGAATAGAGTAATGTTCGTGCAAAGGCACCAAAATCATCTGCACGGTTACACAAGTCAAAAAGTTCAGTGAGTGTATTTTTTGTGGATTTATAGCACGATCAATCGCTGTCTCGCTCGTGAAAAATACACGCTGACCGTTTTCAAGATGGACGGCAAACAGAACAACTCTAGATCCCGTTCATGAATCGGAAAACCAAAGATACGCCAAGCAGCTTCATTGAAGCTGATGTACCGACCAATTTGGTAGAGCGGTATTTCATCGTTTTTATTCACTGGAAGAGCATTCACATTAGTATTTTCCACTCTAAGCCATGTCACTGCCTTTATGGACATATTTGCAATTGTATTTGGTGCTTTTCAGAGAACTGCAGAACTTAACATTAATATGAGCATTTTATGTCTTGCTCAGCTGAGGCGAATATGACACCACCCAACGATTTTTAATATCAATGTCTGTGTTGCTGATGTTTTTAATAAATGATCGTCCGCCATTATCGGGATTTCTTCTACGACATATTGGATATCGGTCGACATTTGTGATCGTATTGTTAGTGAAATCTTTAGGGAAATTTTAAGTACATTTTACATCTGCTATGCAAGGCGATGAACGATTAAGAGTACCGCATGGACCATGAATCATTTTTGCTGTAACAATATCAAACAGCAGTTGGTCAGTATAAGGAGCTGGAATTTCCGCAGAAATTATACTATCGATTTCTTCAGGATGGATTTTGTCGATTAACCAAACCAAAATGTGTGCATGAGGTAATCCTCGCTTTTGCCACTCAACCGAATACAGCCAGCAGCCTGTGGGACCGAATACATGTAATTTAGTAATGAAACTTATCAAAGACTTCAACTTTTGTCTGAACACATGTGCTGTAATGTCATGACGATGTATTGCATTTTGGCCAGGCAATAGTAAAAATGTAATCTTTGGTCATTTTTGATTACATGTGAACGTGATAAATAAAAGCAGTCGACCATATTCGCGCACGAAAGTCAGAGCATCCTGTATATATTCTTGCATATGAAGTGGAACGCCTACGTACGATGATGGTAGAATGACAGAGTTACCAATTTCGGCGGCGTCGACGTTGTCAATAGGGTCTCGCAAGTGAATGTACTCTTCCGCACGAAACCTGAGTTGATTATATCGTAAGTTTCGTAGTCGTTCGCCCTCTATCTTCTCGTACATGTCGACCATGAATTGTTGACAAAGTTTACGACATCGTAGAATGACGTTGTCCAGGCTGCGTCTAATCATCAATCGGTACGCATAATAATCCTTCGAGCTAACGTTCTTGTTTGATTCGGCTCCTGTAATAATATATTCATAAATATTAATTTAAATTAATTACGTTAAATAATTTAATTGTTTTGTTAAATGAGTAATGATCAAGTTCATAATGAATGAAGTACCTGATATGGGATCTCGTTGTTTTATATTTATGCTATATCCGTCTTGTCGCTTCCGAAACATCATATGAACGGTGTGTATCAGCAATGAACTGAATATTATTATTTCTTCTACGAATCACAATTTCTCGTGCATTTGTACGATCGCCAACCATGATCCCAGTAACGTCGTCAACAACAGGTGCATTGAATCTACGAATGTACTCTCCAGCTGGTGTTTTATCAGGATTAATGACAATAGCGTGATTATCGCTTTGTAATTTGAGCATGTGTGATTTGAATATTTTCAACAATTCATTGTGCTCATTCAATAGAGCGTTCAGCTCGCTGACGGTGGGTCTGGCGAAAAATGAATCAAGGTTATTATAGTCACAACGCGCATTTCCGCAATTGGCAATTGCGCTTCCGGAATACTTGCCGCCCATAAAGTAGATCTGTAAAAATCTAAGTGGTTCGTTTGGCATTGGCAGCAATGAGCCCATTTTATGATAAACTTGGCCTCTTATTTTGAATGTAGAATTGTATTGTTGGCCATTTGCATTATTATTTCAAACTATTTATGTTGCTCCGAAGGATGTCATTTGAAAGCAGGAATTGAATGTTTGAATTGACTTCAGGAACACGTTAGAATCTGATAAGTAAACCGTTCAATGGTTCAGGTGGTGTTTCAATTTCAGGTAGTTGCACTTTTCCTGACGCGCAACACATCCCAGCTGGCTCATTTTTAATTTGAGAGCATGACAATGAGGGAGTTCCTTATCCATAGCACCAATTACCACTTTTTAATGAGCATAATATTCTATATCGGGCTCATACTGGAATGCTTGACGTAGGAATGAATCAGATGTAAATGCTCGATGTACCTGTTGGCGTTGTTGGTCGTTTGTTCTGCGTCTATAGACTATGAAACGGCAGGATTGTCGTTGTTCTAATCTTCTTACTTCATTGAGTTCAGCTCGTGTAACTTCTGATGGTTCTTGACGCAATTACGCTATGTTCACACGTGCATCAGTATTTTGTTGCTGGATTTGTTCTTCGTTTCTTTGATAAGTCTCTTCATCCCGTTAAAAAAAACAAAAAACAAACATCAATTTCAGCCCCATCCTACAGGATAATGGAATTTAGCGTCTACGAAATCACTCATCTGTACAGCTTGAGGGGGATCTCAATCTATATCTATAAATATTCATAGAATATTAAGAGGAGCCTAAACAATATTGTTAATGCAGTTGTGGGCGGCCTGTAGCCAAGCAGAAAGTTACGGGTGAGCCGACCTGGCTAGAGTGCACTAACTCTGTTACTCATTGACTAAATGAGTTCGGGAGGGGGTCAGTGTGGGAAAGGGAGTGGAGGACAAAAGTGGTTCTCGCTGGTGGCTATGGCTCGTTATCAATCTCCTGACCACACCACCTCTTTCGCAACAAACTTTCCTCCGAGACCAAACCCATTTAACTCAGCAGTACCTCTTTGTTATAATTGAGTAACCACTAGGGAGTTTTCGTAGCTAATTGTTTTAAACATGTATGATATTGTTAAAAAAACTTAGTATAGACATATACTGGCACAAACAGTAGGTTTTGCTATTTTTGTGAACTATAATATTTTAAAAATGTTTTATTTTGAAATTGAGAGCTATTTAATGATACATGTTTCGTAACTAAGATAACCCACGTTGTAGATTAGTTCGAAAGTGGTCCCGATATCTATTGTGAATATTTATTTTACTGGAGTTCAGGAAATGGCGGGAAAGGGTAGGCGCCCGTTCAGAAGGCAAGAGGGTGTACTTCTCATTTCTTACTAAATCTTTATTGGGAAAAAAAATATTCAGAAAATATAGAAAAAAAACCGTTGAAGTGCGAAAGATAGCTTTGTATAAATGTTTTAAGAACGCCGGTTTAGGGCAACTTCCGTAAAATGGTATTACGGAGGAACCTTCTCTACTTTGCTCAGCCTCCACTGGATTTTACTTATTTCAACAACAGCAGCCGAAACACGAAAATGCTTTTTTTCATGTAGCATCTACATCTGTCATGACTAGAGCAGCCTCAAACTACAAATCTAAAATAACATTTCAATCGAATGCATCGGTCGTTTTGGAACTCTAAATAGAATTTTCACAATCCAAACTGAAAATTACGAATATAAAAGCATTAGTAAACAATAATTAAAACTATATAACCAAAAAAACTGCATACTTATTGTAAATATATTTAAAAATGTGGGGTGTACCAAAATATAAGAAAAAATGATCAAAAATCACGTTAGAAGTAAGGCAGAGGAAAAGAGATAATAAACACTAATCCCCAAACCTCCCGCCACCAGGTACAAAGACTTGTGGTACACTATGGCTCTTGCTAGCCATATTTTGTTGGAGGGCCGACAACTTTTGTTCTCTTTCATTTCCCCAATAATGTTAGTGATGATTTTATTGAAAAGAATTATAAAATTGTTTATATATCAGTGAAAAATGTATAAATAAAAAAGTATTTTTTTATTAATCAAATTCAATTTATTAATTCAAATTACTTATTCTATATTACTACACATTAAAAAAAATATATTAACAACAAATACGACGTATTATTTTTACACAATTGTTGCTCATTCTTAATAAGGAATAATTATATTAAGAGCTGCCTTCATTAAATTTACCTACTTTTTAATATCCAAATCGAAAACATTTGCACGTACTCTCTTATTTTCTGAACACACACGATTCATTCGTCTTCAGATTCAAGGAAACGTGCGCTTTGCGCGAGATAACGAACACAAATAGTGAAGACTTAGAAAAAGATACTTTATTTACTGATAGTTACATACAAGACTTCTAGTATAATGGTTACAAGTCAAATGTAGAGTGTCTTCCTCTGAAAACTTCCAGCTACTTAAACCTAAAGGTTTGGAGTGGGGATAGGATCGAGGAAATAGGGTGAAAGTGTCTGGCTAAATGTTTATTAAAGGGAACGTGAGAAAGGGTATTCCGGCGTAGGTGTCAATTGTCTCATGTCACAGTGATATACACAGGGTGTTATATGGTGTAAAAAGAGAGGATCTAGGGTGGCAGGGGATCTTTGACCCAAGGCAGTTTCCTTTATGATTGTTTATGACATATGTTGTTCAAGATGTAATTTATATTTTACCCTTGGAAGGTCAAAAGGATACTTTCTCTTAGTCAGGTACTAAAAGGGTTTCTCAATAATAAAAGTAATGTTAAAGATTATATTAATATTATGAGTAATATTTATAATCTTATAACTCGCGTGCTCTCTTATTTTCTGAACACACACGGTTCGTTCGTCTATAGATTCAACGGATCGTGCGATCTTTTTATACATTTTTTGAGGTCGGTGCCAGCCACCACAGTGCAAACACAAATTAAAAAATGTTAGGAAAATAATTTTAAAAAAAAAAACTACAACACGCGTCGTCTTTATTCGGGCAGGAGGTCTTAACCAGATCCTGCTCCTGGCACCGATCTCAAAAACATTGTTGGCGTGTGTACCGAATTAGGTATATTTGTTTTCCCTTTTTCGTAATTCCTAAACAATGTTGTTTTTTTTTCATTTTGAGTTCACTGGCTGTTTCTAATTTTGCATAGCCTGTCTACCAATTTGTAGTCGGTTTAATTTTTTTTAAATTACTTTTATTTACCTAATTTATATAAAACGTATTATTATATAGACAAATATATTTAGTGAAAAATCAATTGAGGAAAACTTGCATATTCTTCCCTTGATTTTTTCCTGTTTGACGAGTGTGTTACTCCACAATAACTTTACCGCTCTCTTGTACTCAAATTGGTGTGACGAAAACATATATAAGGCTGGCACATACATTAAAAAATTGAATGCAACTTTTTTTTGGATTATTTACTTTTTTTTTGTTTTTTTCAGAACACTCTACTTTTTCGTGTCAAAAATTATTACTTGGATTTCTTCTTCAACATTTTTTCCCAATAGATTTACTCGTTGAACTACCGAGTTAATTCACAGCAATTTCAATTGTCTCTGAAACAAGTCTCAATAGTTGGTGTGAAGAAAGTACCTGTACGACACAACATTAAGGACATTAAATATGTTTCATTTTGTAATTGTTTGTTTTTTAAAATTACGATTTTTAACATTTGGAAGCTAAAAATAAAATGAATTTTTTTTTTCTAACTTTCTTACATTTCAACTACTTGTGACTAGACTGTTATTATAAAGTTCGGTATTTTGTCCATTTTTTATATTATTCCTTTCTAACTCTGATTAGCTCTGAATTGATGGTGTTCTTCAATTGATCTTTCCAAAAATATATGGTTTCGAACACTGAAAAATTAACATTTTTATTTATTTCAATTTTTTATTATGGTTGTTTTATGCCTGATCTCTATATGATATTCTTTATAAAAATCGTTTCGTTACAGAAAACACTGATCTTTTACTTAGCCATTAAAGCGAAGAATCATTATTAATTCTCTGACCTGTCAGAAAGTTACAAAATTTCCCGTGAAGTTGTTTACCTTTCCACGATTCAATCTCTCAGAAAGATAGGATCGGATGATGAGGAAATATGTAGAAGGAAGGAATTGGCGAAGTTTATAAAGCAGACCTGAGTGCTATACTCGGTCAAAAGCCTGTTCAACGTCAAGAAAGACACCCGTGCAGTACATCTTGCGCTCCAGTGCAGATGAGATCACACGATGGCATTGTTGGATAGTGGAATGAGACTGGCGAAATCCAAACTGGTGATCAGGAATAATGTAATTGGAATAAAGGATGGGATAAGGGCGTTTCAAAAGGAGCTTTTCAAGGATTTTGCCCATGATAGGTAGGAGAGAAATAGGTCGGTACGAGGAAGGACTTTCTGGCGGTTTTTTAGGTTTTGGGATCATTTTTATAACTGACAATTTCCAGGAATCGGGAAAATATGTTGTTCGGAGGCGTTAGGAATAATTAGGCTTTCCTTGAAAGACATTTCAGGATTCTTGAGGTAATAAGGTTATGTCCAACAGCTTTGTTGGAGGGCAATCTGTGGATTATGTTTATTATATCTGAAGGGTGGAACGCTTTTGGAGGAAGGATCATTTGGAGAGGAAAAGTGCTTCGATAAATTCTACATGGTTATGAAAGTATTATGTAATTGTTCACCTAATACCTGCGATTTTTCTGAATCAGATTTGGTCCACGTTTGAGCTGGAGTAAGGAGCAAAACTGAGCTATAGTATGATGAAAGGTCATCTTAAGAGGCTATTGCAGTTTTGGATTTAGATATTTGAGAAATGACGTATATATGTTTTGGATGTAGGCCAGTAGGTAGGATTATTGGGTGAATGGATAGGGTAATTGTTTAAGGATTATACACTACCTCTGGATTGGATGTTCTACAGCCACATCGCTGGTGATTAGCATTATAATCCCCACCTGCAATAAAGCGCTGCCCAAAGGATTGGAATAAGGGTTGTAGAATATTATAGGAAAGGATTTTTCCAGGAGGACAATACACAGCTGAAAGTGTAAGGTTAAATGGAATGGAGAATAGGATTAGTGCGGTTGACAGAATGGTGCCAGTTGGAGAGGGGGATTCAGGTTGTAGGTGAGTGGATATATAAGAACACAAGTACCACCAAGTGGATCACGGTAATTAGCGCTTAGTGAATGTCATCGTCGTGTAAGAAAGTGTATAGTTCATTTCTGTGATTGAGCCAATCATTTGCGTTACATAAAAGAAGTGCCAAGTAGTTTCGGATCATCGAGGAACAATGGAAGTGATTCTGACAGGGCTCTTTCAAGAAGATAATTAAAGGTCTGAAAGTTTCTTGGAGTTCATGAAGGAAGGAGGAAAGGATCGATGAGATATCACCAAAACCTTTGGAGAAAACATGATAGGGTTGTAATTTGGCTTGGATTTTTTTGATATATGATTTTCTCATAAATTTGTAGTGGAGTCTTGGATGGAAGCTAATAAATAATAGTAATAATAAATAATAATAATAAAGTGGAAATAATTTTTCAGATTCACTCCATTACATTTTGGTACATTGGTACATTTTGAACAGACAAACATATTACGTTACAAACATATTCCAATAGGGATTACAGAAAAAGAATATATCGATAGCCGGATAAGCGAAATCCGGATTAATGGGATATTACCGGACTTTGATTTTCAGCAACGACTTTAATGTCTTGATTTTCTTAACATTCAGAGTCTTTAAAGTTTTAAAGTTTTCCTTGAAAACGTTCCATATGTTGCTAAATTGGCTTAAACCAGATATCAGTACCACTATCTACAAGGCGCTCCAGTCCTTTCACGCGCCGAGAACACCTTTTATCGATTCTAATCTTGTTCCATTTTATTTCGATGTTTAATTTATAAAAAAAATATAAATATATATAAAAGACAAGATCCATGTTGAAAATTATGTTGTTAATTTCTGTTATATTTTCTAACATTAGGGTAGTGGAAATAAGAAAATATGAACCTTCTGTTATAATTTTTCACGCTTGCTCTTACATGGAAGTGTTTTATTGCATTAACATGAAAATACTTATCACCTTAGGGCAATATTTTCAAAGAATCTATTTACACAATATGTCAACTGAAAATTTCATACATTAGGGAAGTGGATATAACACAATATAAATATAAAACATTAAATCCATGTAGAAAGCAATGCTGTTAACTTGTAATACACTTTCACATATTTGGAAGAGTAAGTAAGAAAACATCAATACAGGGTTAGTAAAAAAAAAAACAAAACAACGATGACCTGATGATGAGAATGAAACGAGATTAAAAATGATGAAAAATGCCGCAGACCTTACATTTCTATTTCAATTCGTTGCAGATATATCACAATTCAAAGACCTTTTTTGAGGAATCCACGTTTTTTTTTAAAATAAAAACTGTAATATTTCAACTTTGTTTTATCTATTATCAAATTGTGACCACATTTTCGGATTTAGCAATAAATTTCCTAAAAGAGAAGAGAACATGTAACCTTGAATTTCAGAAACTTGGTACCTAAAGAACAGCTTGATATTCAGTTTATTTAGGGAAGTTAGAATGTCTTATAAAACTTCAACGCTCACAGTTTTTCAAAAAAAAACTATCGATAAAACTACAAATATCATGAAAACTTGAAAATTTAACTAGCTTTCATATGGTAGGATCAAATTAATGATCCCTCATCGATTTCATGGAGAAACCGGACAAACATGGTGTTTTCATTTGGTATACAAATCAGTCATTTGTGTAAATAAGTCATTATGATAACCGTTAAATGGAAATATGTGTTTTAAAATATATGAAATATGTATATTAAACTCTTCATTGGAATAAAAAGCAAATAAAGAATTTTTTATTTAACAGAAAATAAAGGAAAACTATCAATAAAGCGGAACATGACCGAAGGATTTTATGTTCCTTAATTTATTTATTTTTATTATTATTTAGGATATATTTTATTAGATATTCAATGTAAGGTTTAAAACCCAATGGTAATGAACATAGATCTCAATTTTACCGTTGGCTTCTGAATGCAGATGGTATTGAAGAATACCACTTTTTGTGGTGAATTTTATGGACAGCTGAGTTTGTTTTTAAAAGAGAAGGGCATTTTTTCGTATCCATGTGGGATGTCGTTGGTTTATTCATTATTTTACTGCTGTTGAATAGTGTTGGAAAATCATAGTTTGTCAAGCAGATTGAATGGTGAGAATTACTAAGATTTGTTTCAAAATATCCGACCACAACTACATAACGATATTCCCCCACAAGTTCAGCAATATATAATTTTCCAACACTAAGGTGTTCCTCCACATTATTCAACAGCAAAACTTATCTATAAATATTTTAATATACCTTACATTTCTGACTTAGCTCAGTCCTGAAATCTATCCTTTTTTAGCAAACTCCACAACTATTCAAATTCATTTATATCACAACTTGCTTATCATTCTATTCCAGATAACCATCCGAGGCGCCTGAAGAGGAGATGTCCTCAGGACGTTCTAATATAGTACTTCATTATATAGAACTTTATAAGTGCTACCAATAGGTAGTTTCTTTCAAGACAAATTACGTCATTTTTAGCATTATTATCACATTTACTTGATGTATTATATTTTTATATTGTATACATTTGTAGTTGTAAAAAAAAAAAGTTTAATGGTAATTCATGTCTCTGAAGGGAAAGCGATTATTTGCTTGATTACTGGAGAAAATTGATTTTGAATTTGTGATCTGCCTGTAAGCCAAGTTTCTTACCACGGTGACGTCAAAACACTAGAACTGTAAGGCTAAACATCCCGATTTTTTGTAAGATTTTTTTTCAAGAGATGGCAGCACTTTTGGGCCGAATTTATGTTCGCTCTCATTTGTGAACAGAATCATCAATATTAGATCTGTAAACGGATTTAGTAATAAGAACCCCATTTAATTCACGCTACGTTTTCCGATTTTTTTTTTTTTGCTAATTATTTTAGAATTTAAAAAAATTATCAGGCGAACTATTGATTTTTTTTTAAAAAGCTGGTTATAGCCACTTAGTCATAAATTAATTGAACACAATAATGCAAAAAGATTCATTTTCGGTTATATAGGTTGATCGTAATTTGAAAAATACGATTTAACAATCGCGGGTGAATAGATTAGTAAGCTCCCTGCTGTTTTTGTAGTGGGGGAAGGGCTGTGAGGACCCAGCTTCCAGTCAGCTACCGATCTAACCTTTCCTCAATAGTGGAAAAACCAACAACCTTTTTTTAAGTTTTTCGCTTATAGCTCGAAAATGGTGCGTTTTATTAAAAAAGTTTTTTGGTACAAAATTAAAGCTTATTAAATTTGCTACAAGTTTGTACTATTGTAATTTGAAATTTTATGCTAAAAACTTTTTTTTTTTTTTCAATAGAACGCACCGTTGAGTTATAAGCGAAAAACTCAAAAATGAAACATTTAAAGGTTCAAAGAATTTTTCTTCCTTCATGATTTATCGAACAGAATATCATTTTGTATTGTTTTTATATTTTTTAAGTTATAAATTTTGATTTTAATTTTATAAGAATATTTAAGTGAATAAAAAATTGTATTTGAATATAAAAAATAAAATTATCTAATACGTCACCAAGAAAAGGTATAAAAAAATTCCCAATTATGAGATTCATACTAACTAAAAATCTATTGTTCTTTCTACTACTACGTTCAAAAAATCGTTGTCTAGTAACAACTGCAATTTATCCAATAGATATTTACATCCTACTTCAAAATTCAATTAAAATTTCATATATTATTTATATATCACTAAATTCATTCCGTATATTTCCGGTGGGAAGTCCTACCACAGCACTCCTTTTGAAGTTTCATTTTATTATATTTTGTTATACTACACACATATATATATATATATATATATATATATATATATATTCTCAGGATTTTCCGCTCCCAGGTATTTAAATGATTTTCTTGTTGAAGTGTGAGGGTCCACGCTTCGCTACCATACACAACCACTGGTCGAAGGACCGTCTTGTATATTCTGACTTTGATATCTCGAGACACTTCTCGATTTAGAAAAATCTTTTTAAGTGACCAATAACATTTGTTGCCATTTTGGATCCTGGCTTTTATCTCCTCTCCAATATTGTTATTTTCAGTCACAATCGTGCCGAGATATTTATATGGCCCAACCAAAATTGAGAATGGATACAGGATAAAAACCAACAGTGAACTGAGAGACTTGTATGGGGACCCGGATTTGGTTTCCTGTATCAAGAAAGGAAGGATTAGATGGTTGGGTCATGTACACCGGATGAATCAGGAAAGGCTCCCAAAGAAAGTGTTGGAAGGGCGACCGGAAGGTAAAAGAGGAAGAGGTAGGCCTAGGCTGCGGTGGTTGGAAGATGTAGAAGCTGACCTAAGGCAATTAGGTGTAAGGAGATGGAGAAGAGCTGCAGAAGACCGTTCTGAATGGAGGAGGATTGTTGAGGAGGCCAGGGTCCTTCATGGGCCATAGCGCCAAAGAGTAAGTTAGTTATACTCAATATACCTGTCAATAATTGAGGGAAAAGTTAGCCAGTTTAGGCCAAAGACCCCTAAAGAATGAAACACAACAGAAACCGAATGGTGTAATTTCCCATTTGCTGTATATAAAATGAGTGCAGTGACCAGGACACTGAAATTTAAAAATCGCGAAAGGAACCAACTAGTTTTAAAAAATATAAATTTCAAATTCTCATATTAATTATGTTTACAACAATCTGTAAACTTATATTTTTTTAAAAGCAAAATCAAGCTTGTTTTCTTTTCACTGAATACAACAGTTTTAATGGGGAAGAAGATGATCAGGAATACAGTCAAAGAGGAACATCAGGTCTAAGTAGAAATTCATTCATCATACCAGCCAACTATACTTTTATCACAACAGTTTTAAAGTCAAATAAGTGGATCGATTAAAAAAAATAAAACATATAATTATAAAAAGATAAATAAATAGGGAATATATAAGTAAACTATAACTGTTTATTTATAAAAGTAAAATCTTTAATTTTATTGATAACAGTTAACTAAGAAATATGTAACTATTAATAATTTATGAATTCCTAAAAACTGTGTCATTGAACCCTCAACTTCAAAACACATTTATAATATAGAATGTAACAGCTGATATTGATAAAATTTGAGTATCAAGTTTCTTGCGTGCCTACTAAGAATTTCAAAGTAAAAACAACATATATATTAGGAGAACATAATATTTATATTTTATATTGCTAAAAACCCTAAAATTAACCTAATTATTCATTAAAACTTCATAATGTATATAGAAATTATCTGGAAAATAAGAGTCCTGGACTAACTACTTCGCCATAGAATTAAAAAAACAAAACATTTTTATTGGTCTACGTAAATCTATAATTTTGGTATAATTTTACTTTTACCGGTAAGATCTGTTTTATTCGATCTATGACAATTATTTATAAAAAAATATAATACAATTAAAATAACAAATATAATAATAATTTAAGTTGACGACAAAACATGTACATTACATTGTAAAAATTTTCTATATATTAGAATTCATCAGATTTCTAATCTGTACAATATTATGATCTTGTATCAAATTTTGTAATTTTTGAACTAATCAATTTTGTATGGAATCAACAAAAGTACTAAAGCTTTTTGGTTTTAATATTGAAACAGTAAATAATTTTACAATATAGCCCAATCGTTAGTAGTAGCAGGAACTAAAACTTTTATGCAAACCCTCTTTTGAATTAAATCTTTATTCAATACGTATATTTGAACTCTTTTGAAAAAAAAAAAAAAAAAAAAAAAAAAAAAAATCAATAAATAATTCAAGATCTGGTAGGAATATTCTATTCTGTAAATAATTAAAAAAAAAAAAAAATATTTTTTTAAGAATAGATTTATAGAATTAGAGTGTCAGGATTCCAGGTGTGTTTGGGTATAGTTCTTGAAAAAACAGATAGACAAAACAGAGAATACTTCCAATTAAAAAATAAGCTCATTTAATAAAAATAATATATAAAACAAAATTTGTTTCAAATTAGATTTGCTTTATTAACGTATAGAACAAAAATGTGCTAAGAGTAGCGGTTTCCGAGTCATTTGCTCAACCAGCTAAGAACATGCGGTGTTCAACCCTTTCATAAATGTTTTAAAAACAATCATTGTATAGGGATTATTATTGTTTGACTCTGATTAATGTTGACGCCCGCTATAGTCCCGGCATCTGTAATAATATCAACTCATGAGCTTTTTTTCCCGATTTCATACAAATTATTGATATATTTTTTATATTTTGCTAAGAAAAAAATACGAACCCCACAATGTGATGTGGCCGTGAGAAATTTGAAAAAAATCACGTTCTTCAATTGATTTCCACAACTTGTATTTACAACCAAGTAAATCAAATCATACAAATATAAAAGGATAAACCGTTTTATAGGTACCTATATCCAACCAATAGTAGGAAATTACATTTTAAAATTACTTTTCCCGGATATTTTTTTTAAAAATATGTTTTAATTATTATGGTTATGGAAAAATTACATATCCACAAGACTTAGGAATAATGAAATTACCTTATATTACGGTAATTCTAAAATATTTCCAAGGAGCCAGTTATAAAACTGGCTGTTATTTATCTGTCATTGTTTGATTTTATTTACGATTGTTACAATAAACTAATGTAAAATTATTGATATTCAAAATTGAATTTGAACAACTCAGCGAAACAACACTAAGTTTTAATTACATCTTACATTTTAAATTACATCATAATAAATATTATATGGGTACGTACTCTTTGAAATGATTTATTTGAAAATAAATAGACAATAAATCCTTTATTGACTTTATAAAAAGACATATTTATCACAACTATAAGTTAATGTGCAGCTATTATCAATTCATGATTTTTCAGATTATCGGATCTTCAAAGTAGTGTACAACACATTATAGTAAAAGTTTTTTGTTTGTTTTTTAATATATTTTAATTACTACGGCTGACATTCAACTTGGACCGTCTAACGCTTCAAGCGAAAATAAAAGTTTACAAATTATTGTAGCTAGGTCAGTTTGTTCCTAATAATTAGTCAGTGAAATGGGCCATTGTTTGCTATAGATACCGCAATAAAATAAGGATTGCATAAAAAAAATGCCATTTTTTTATTTAAATAGACAAATAAAACATTTGATAAATTTATCAAAATATATATTAAAACTTTAATTCAGCAATTTATTTTAATTGCCTTATTCTTACTTCAAAAAATGAGAAATTGTTAATAGACTGAATCTAACGACACATAAAAAATAATAATAACAAAAAACAAAATCATAGAATTTTTCTTTGGCTGTTCACAAATCGAGGAATACTTGTGTAAGAGTCATTTCGGTATATATATATATATATATATATATATATATATATATATATATATATATATATATATATTTAACACCTATTATTACGTCCTATTTTCCTAATTATTAAATTTATTGAAAAAAAAACACTTAGTAGCGTGAATTTACCAAATTTAGTGTTTACCAAATACACAAACAATTTTACAGATTGAAAATCGGACATTTCGTTTCGGAGAAATTCCGAACATAAATTCTACTGTTTCCAACGCTTGACTGAAGGGGGTACATTTAGCCTTAAATCAAGTTTATAGCACTAAATAGTTTAAAAATGTATCGTATAATGTATTATTACTATGATTATTTATGTTTCAGATCTCTCCTAAATCTACTTGAATTTAATAAGTAGGTAAGTTTTTAATTATTTCATTTTTCGCATGGAGGATGGGTATCAATCCATATAGATATTTTTTCTTTCGATAAATCGATATATCGATACGTAACATACGATGTATTTCTCTCTCTCTCTCTCTCTCTCTCTCTCTCTCTCTCTCTCTCTCTCTCTCTCTCTATATATATATATATATATATATATATATATATATATATATATATATATATATATATATATATATAAGTTACACTATATATTTTTCCTTACATATTTTTAATTTTTACTTTTAAGCTTTGACTCCTAACTATTGTAATCTTGTTCTATCCCTCGTTGGAACTTACTCTCCTGTGATCTGTAATGTTAGCATAAAGCTTCCTAGAAGAAGCCATTGTAATCCTTTATAAACCTCGAGAAATTTTGTAACACACTCTCAGTCTATCCAGAGCCGTCTCCACGCCACTCTTCTTTCTGATATTGTAACTTTTATTAAATAAAGTTCTTTTTAAAAAAAAAATCATTACTTTTAAATTGAAGATAACTGGCGCAGTAGGTAGGACATCGTCAAACTTGAGAGCATATCAAGGATCAGTATCAACTGTTTGCTGACGAGTCCATTCAGAGGAAGACGAGAGGTTAAACTGTCATGAATGTGATTATCGAAGTCATCTTAGTGTAAGTGATTTTTATTTAAGAGATATTATTTCAATATTAAAAAAGTTTTTTTTCAATTTAAAAATTTTAAATAAACTTTATTCTATTTTTAAAGAAAAAGGTTATGATTTTGTTACTATAATTATAAAGAAATACTTTGTTACTTAAAAAAAAAAAAAAAAATATCATTGTTTATTTTTATTTAATATTAAGCTATATTAAACTACTTTATATTAAGGATAAATTTAATTTTCATTTCATATTATTTTAATTGTATTGCATACTATCTCATTTCATTTTTTGTAATATTAAATATTTTATAAAAATGGCACCTCCCACATTAAAGAAAGAGTATCTAGAGATGATACCTGATGGTGACCCTATGTCACCAACGCGATTTTTGGAAATTTGAGATAAATTAATAAACAAATTTTATAATCACGAAAATACTGCTGATTTCCAAAACGAATATTTATTAGGATCAATTCTTGCTAAAATCAAAGGAGCTGCCGCTGACATCGTTAATTGTTAATATGTGAATACATGGGGTTATATAAAAAATGCATTAAAACAAGGGTACGCTGACAAACGCGACGCGTACACTCTAAATATTGAAATGGCGAGAATGAAACAAGGCAACGAAACACCTTTCGAATTTTATAATAAAATACAAAAAAATTTACAGTTGCAAATTAGTTATTTAAGGGGCGAAATGCCAATGGAGGCGTTAGTCCTCGCGAAATGTATCGAAACGTTAGCAGTAAAAGTTTTGTTAAAAGGACTGAAACAACCACTTGGCTCTTTCATGAGAACCAAAAATCCGGTAGACCTAAATCAGGCAAAGAACATGCTGACGAACGATTTTCAATTTGTCATCGACACTTACCGCCCACACCAAAACCATAACAAACCAATACATAAAAATCTCCAACAATTTATAAACTATTTCACTGTAAACCAGTTCAAAGCAATTCAACCTGCTAAAAATGTAAACTCAAATCAATATAGACCCCAACAACCTAATCAGTCAACCCCTATGAGTATCAATAGTAATTATAGAAGTAATTCCCGATATCAGAAACCACCTGATCAAAGTGTAAAACTTAAATCTTTTCTCAATACCCGAGTTCGGAAAAACCCAAACCTAGAAATTGAAGAACTTCATAATCTAAACTCGGAACAATTCGTAAGTGAATCCCAACTAACCGAACAACCAAATGCTCAACCACCCAACTATCCAACTGTATCATTTCCAGACCATCATAAAGAAAATCAACAATACACTGATCAAAATAATCTCGATAGTGATCAAAGTAATTTTTTAGATCCCAGCCTAGCACAAGAACCATGGACGTAATAGACCTACTTAATTTAACCCGCTTTAGTGCTCTTCCATATATCATTCCACCAAATTCAAAAATAAAAATTCTAACAGACGCCGCGTGCACGAAATCGCTAGTATCCGTCATCGTAGCAAATAAATATTTTTTTAATAACATTACTCACGAACTATTTAAACTTACTAGCGCGCATGGTTCTTCTATACAAAATTTTAATGCTAATGTAGATTCGTCAGAATTATTTCCCAACACCAAAACTCTCCTGAAATTTGGCATTTTTGATTTTCATCCTAAATTCGATTTATTGTTTGGAACAGACAGTATTAAATTATTAGGTGCGAAAATTGATTTAGTAAATGATATATTAATCACACCTTTTGGCAATATAACAATTCATTACGACAATAGACCCCCTCAATCTGAATACACTCACATCTTAAACAACGATTCTGAAACCGTAATCAAAATTCCAATCAAAAATATCTCAAATGGAGAAGGAATCATTCCTCATACTGATTTCAACGATTGTCTTAAAATTCACGAAGGTTTAATTTCAATTAAAAATAACGAAGCTATATGTACGGTAAAAAATAATTCGGATCGGTCATTTAGATTGACTATTAAAACCCCAATCCTTGTGAAACCAATTAAAATTTATTTTAAAAATGAATCTCATAATATAAATTTAATTAAAAGAAAAGAATCAAATTTTAATTAAGTCAAAAATCTTATTTGCACGGATCATTTAATTAAAGAGGAAAAAAAAAGAAATTCAAAATTTAATAAAACAATATTCTGTTCTATTTTATTTAAAAGGTACTAACTGCACTATACGCGAATCAAACGTAAAATCCTAACCAAGGATGAAATTCCAGTTTATAATAAAAATTACCGATATCCTCAAATATTTCAAAACGAAGTGAAAAGACAAATTGACGAAATGCTAGAGCAACAAATCATTCGCCCTTCTTTTTCACATTACAATAGTCCTATTTGGGTAGTTCCAAAAAAATTAGACCAATCGGGAATACAAAAGTGGAGAATAGTAATTGATATAGGAAGTTAAATGAGAAAACGGTCGACGATAAGTATCCTATCCCGCATATAACTGAACTGCTAGATAAATTAGGCCAAAGCAGTTACTTTTCAACGATCAACTTAACAAGTTCGTTTCATCAAATTTTATTGAATGAAGAGAGTATCCCTAAAACAGCATTCATAACCGTAAACAGTCATTACGAATTCCTAACGTTACCTTTTGGATTAAAAAATAGTCCACCAACGTTTATGAGAGTGATTAACAACATACTCCTGGGCGTTCCAAATTGCGTTGCCTATTTAGATGATATAATAATTTACAGTAGGTCCCTTCGGGAGCATTTATCAGTTTTAAAGCAAGTTTTTAAAAAACTAAGAGAATTTAACTTAAAATTTCAGCCCGATAAAACCGAATTTCTAAAAAAGGAAATAGAATATTTAGGACATCTCGACACATCAAACGGAGTAAAACCAAACCCTGATAAAATCCTTGCTATAAAAAATTATCCCATATCGAAGACTACTAAAGAAATTAACGCTTTCCTTGGACTACTAGGATATTATCGCCGTTTTATTCCAAATTTCGCACACCTCACAAAACCTTTGACCCAATGTTTAAAAAAAGGATCAAAAATTAACATTGCGGATAAAAATTATTTAGATAGTTTTGAAACCAGTAAAAATATTTTAATTAATAAACCCATCCTGCAATATCCGGACTTCAATAAAACATTTTGTTTAACGACGGATGCATCGAGCGTAGCCTTGGGCGCTGTATTGTCACAGACGCACAGAGGACGAGATCTTCCGATAGCTTACGCGAGCCGTACTCTAAACATAAGTTAATCAAAATTATCCACCATTGATCGCGAACTTTTAGCTATTGTTTGGGCTTCCAAATATTTTCGACCCTATCTTTATGGCAGAAAATTTATTATTCAAACCGATCAAAAACCACTTCAATGGTTACAATAATTAAAAGATCCAAACTCAAAATTATATCGTTGAAAACTATAACTCGAAGAATTTAATTTCGAAATAAAATATAAGAAAGGTCATGAAAACAAAGTCGCTGACGCACTATCGCGAGTAGATTATTTAACAGAATCTGAAGACCCCGATACAATTATTAATGATTTAATAGAACAATTTTACCGCGAAAATGAAACATCGGAAAATGCATCCCTTATCGTAAATTTTGATAAACATGAAAATTTACACAATATAACAGAAGAATCTGAAACAAATTCCGTTTACTCTAATACTTTAGGAAATACAATAATCGAAATACCAATAGCAGACTCTCCAGTTAATTTAGGAAAAAATCAAATTATTTTAAATTTAGTTGATATTGTTACGGGCCACTTGGGGTATGACTAATCAAATCACAATTTGAATACTAAGCACTAATTTATTTACAACTTATTAAATACAAATAGGTCCCTTTAGCTACTTAATTTAATAACAATTATACTTAGGTCTAATTACACTAATATGTATATTACACAATACTTACCTTTAATATCTTAATACTAGGTGTCACAATTATACATAAGAATCTATTACACTGACACACAGAGACTGTTACTACATTCACTGACACTGTTAATCACTGTCACTAACTTACTGACTGAACTGTCACTGACACTTGACTGATCGTTACTTGATCACTGACACATGGATACTGCCTCACTAGGCTAGAAGTCGGCCTATTTAAAGCTACGCCGAACATTCCAGATCGTTCTAGCCGGGTTACAGGTCTGGGCCCTTCTGGTCCGCCGTGACCCTTCTAGGCCGGCCTTTCCAGCTACCTGCCCCCGGGCCGCCCACGGCACCCCCAACCTCACCTGACCGTAACAATATTAATCCCGCGAAACCCAAAATCGAAAAACTTGATAATAATACTAACAACAGAATTATTGCTCAAATATCAAAGGAACATTTCGAACAAGACATAATAAAATTAATTTAAGAATTCGTTAAACCAAAAGTTAAATATTATTTATTCTTTGAAACTGATTTTTTATACCCAATTTTATGAAATCATGGTAAAATATTTTAAACATTCGGAATTACATTTTGTAAAAACTACAAGTAGATTAATCGATATTCAAGATCCTGAAGAACGAAATAGTTTAATAAATAATTACCATATTGGCAAAACAAACCACCGCGGTTCATTAATATCCGATTTATTAAAATTACACAAAATCCAATTACATTATACAACTACTCAATCACCCCAATCAAACGGACCCATTGAAAGATTTCATAACACATTAATAGAACATTTACGGTTATTAAATAATAGAGACGAATTCAAAAAAGACACAATTGAAAAAAAAATTTAAATATGCCGTACTCGCGTATAACAACACTATTCATTCCATCACACAACTAAAGCCAATCGAAATAATATCTGGACATTTGGATATAGACTCGCCCGTTGCAATAGACCTCAATAATCAAATCATAAATGATTATGTTGCAAAACATAAAGAAAGAGTAAAAATTTTGCATGGGCAAATAAATCATAGAAATCAAGTAGCAAAAGAAAAATATATAACCAGGATGAACGAAAATCGCGAAGAATTGCCAAACGAAATTCCGGAAACAGTATTTGTAGCTCATTTTTTTAAATATTGGTAAATAATTTTTTTTAATTTAAATAAAAAGCATAAGAAATAATTTAATATAAATAATAATTTAATATACACAAAAAGGTCGCTGGATACGACTTATATTGATGTGAAAAAATGGCAGATAAAATGCCCAAACTATATAATAATAATAAAAAATAAAGAATGATAAAAAGAATAATTATTGCAGATAAACAACATAACGAGTTCAGGGAATATGACCTCTTACTAGTAAAAAGATGGCATTATAAGCAAAATTATTGAAAATATTTTATACAATAAAATAGTATAATTAAATGATTAGACTTTAATTTCTATAATTTAATTTTTAGATTAGTATCAACTCTCACTGCAGGGATGATAGAAATGAAAAATGTTACTTCTAACCTCGGCGTCATACCTATCAACTTAGGACACGCTAAATTGCAAACATCCTAACACACAATAATACATTTCTTAGACGTAGGACCACTATTTACGGAATATCTTTTCGTAAGTTGGCAATTTGAAAATTACCTAAATGATTCACATTTTAATAATTCAGTATTAAAAGTTAGTATTAGTATTAAAGTTCACATTGATATAATTAACAGTACTAGATTTATGATTAACGAGAAAATAAATAATATTAAGCTACATGATACCAGGAATAACCGAGTTAAAAGAGGATTAATAAACGCTATAAGCACTATTATAAAAGGTATAACCGGTAATTTAGATGCGTATGATAAAAAATATTTTCTGAATTAATAAAAACTCTTAAAGAAAATCAGGACCAGATTGTTGATCAAATACATAACCAATATTCGATAAACAATGATTTAATTACTCAATTTAATAATACTATTAAAAACATACAAGAGAACACGCTGTATATTGCACGAAACATTAATGATATAGGAATCGTAGTTAACTTGTTCAAAATTAAATAATTATTAGATCACATCCAACTTAGTTTCTCTTCAATTTCTACTACCATTTCTGATATAGAAACTTCTTTAACCTTTTGTAAATTAAATATTCTACATCCATCTACAATTAATACAAAAACATTGTTTCAAGAATTAGAAAAGATAGCTCCACATAACAATAACAAATTTCTATATCCATTTCAATTTCAATTTATCCTATATATAGAACGCACAATATCTGTACAATGTGCTTTGCATGAAAATGAAATTATTTATACTTTATCACTTCCAATTTCCGAAGAAACTGTTTATAGTTTGTATAATTTATACCCAATCCCATCTATTGTAAAGGATGAAATCATAACAGTAATTCCAAAGTTCAAATATCTCTTAAATATTAATAACAAACTTTAAATTCCTTAATCACCAACGTATCAAAAGAAACAGCATTCCACCACTGTCATGCAGCCTACCTAAGTACTGAACCTGAAACACTTCATGGGTTGTAAGTGCTACAGTTTTTTTTTTTTTTTTTTTTTTTCTGTAGTTAGGGAACTTACACCTCCCCCTCCCAGGTCACTTTATCAGTCCTATAAAGTGACAGCTTGCTGCTGTGGAAGTAGTTGGACGACTTTTTTCGATTTTCGCATCCGACTTCATACATTGATTGGGATATCCTGCTGAGTATAGGAATGGGTTCCACTGTTACTTTATCAAGTTTTTTTTCTGTTTAATTTACTTCCGTTTTCAATGTAGACTTGATCTCCCACCTGGAAATCATGTTCAGTCCGATTTTTATCTACTCTAATCTTATTACTATGGAAATTCTTCATACAGTTTATGAATGCAGTTGCTCTGTCCTTCAATAAATCGCATTCATCGTGAAGTGGAATAGGTGAAATAAACGACTTCTTACCAAGCAGTAAATATTCCGGTTCAAACTTAGTCGAGCCGTGGACGGTCCTCTTCTGCGAGGAGGTATACAAATAGAGCTGCAATTGATATAGGCGGAATCACAGGCAGTTGGATATATTGCCTTAGCTGCTTCTCTCCTAACAAGGGCTGAAGATGTTGGTGATACGTTGGACAGCAACTCGCAGTATTCTGATTGTATATAATTTTTCTTTTCCAAGTCGGCCAAAAGTTAATTAATCTGAAATCTGATTCCACTTTTTCCACCATAAATTTTTATTCTTTGCTGTTCTCCACCATGTTGGGCCAGCCTCTTTTTTGAAGGAGTCGCTCCATCTCTTCAATTGCCTTCCTCTGTTCCTGCTGTTGCCATATGGTGTCCACTCGGTTACAGTATATGACCACCTGTCGTCAGTTGATCACAACACGTGTCCAGCCCATTTCCATTTTAATTTTTTTATAAGCATGGAAGAGTCTTTGAGCCCTGTTTTCTTCTGAATATCAATGCATTTGATCCTATCCTTTCTTTTGATATTTTTCATACTTCTCTCTATTGCATTTTGCCAGACTCTTACTTTATTTTCTTGAAACTTTGTGAGAGACCATATTTGGCTTCCATAGGACAGAAATGGAAAGATACATATTTCAAAAGTTTGTTTTTTAAATACCATATCAACATTGGTTTTCATAATACTCCTCAGGGACCAGTATTTTTTTCTAACTCTGTGAAATCTTTCTTTGGATCTCTTTATTTGTTCTATCGGTGAAGGATACAAGTTGCCCGAGATAGATGTGCTCGTTAGTGTATTCTATGTTATCATTGCCCATTCTTATTTCTATTTCTTCACTATTTGTCATTAATTTAGTCTTATCATAGTTTGGGACTAGACCTACTTTTTTACATTCTGGTACTAGTTCATTCAACTTTGAAACCATTTCCTCTCTACTTGTTGCGAAGAGCACAATGTCATCTGCAAAGCGTAGGTTGTTCAGCCACCTTCCATCGATTCTTACTCTTTTCTTTCCCAGTCCAGGTTCCAGAAAACTAACTCCAGGACTAAAATGAAGAGAATTGGAGAGAGTGGATCGCCTTGTCTCACACCTTTTTCCACAGGGAAAACATTTCCTTTTCTTTCCATTTCAATGTATGCCGACATATGTAAATGTATATTTCAATGTATATATCTGTTCTGTATTCCTATAGTTTTTAGGGGTATGGATTTGCTTGCGTGATAGATAGAGTCGAACGCTTTTCTAAAGTCCAGAAAACAGAGGTACAGAGAGAAATTATATTCTTTAGATTTGATTTACTGTCTGAATATGGCCCATTACTGAAAACCCCTTCCGAAATCAAGCCTGTTTGATATCTATATTCTCCATAATCTGTTTTGTTAGGCGTTCTTTTAGTATAGTGGAAAATAATTTTGATATTGTGGAACAAAGTGAGATCGGTCGATAGTTATCCATCCGTTTTCTATTGCCTTTTTTAAACAAGATAGCAATTTTTGCAAATTTCCATAGTTCTGGTATTTCTTTTCTCTCTATAATTAAATTGAATAGTTCTGACAATTCTTTCGCCAATAGCTCCCCACCTGCTCGCAGGAACTCATTCTTCACTCCATCAGGTCCTGGGCTTTCATCATTCTTTAAATTATTTACTGCTTTTACTACCTCCTCTATTATTATTGGTGGCAATGCTTCATCATCCTCTTCAAAATATAGAGTAATATCTTCAGCGTCATTTCCATCTTTTTTATATAGAGCCGTAAAGAATTCTGTTGCTTCCTTTAGTATATCAACTCTTGCTGTGATCAGGTTTTTATTTTTTTTTTTCAAGGTTGTCTATCCAAAGCTTACCAGGTGAAAGATCTTTTTTAAGTTGCTTAATGGATTTGTTTTTCGACATTATATTGATCACTATGTTTTTTCTGTAATTGTCTAGGTCTTCTTTTATATTCTTCTTTAGCTGTCTATTGATTTCGGTTATTGCAGTTGTATCCTTTTTTCCTTGTAATACATCATTTTTTACAGCCCGCCTTAGTCTAAAGAGATCTACTGAGCTCGATGAGAGCTTATTCAATCTTGTTTTTGTTGATGGTGTTGGCGGATTGGAGGCACATTCCTTGATAGTTGCTGTCAGTCGGTTGTATTTTTTTTTTGTCCTGAGAGTTTGATATGTTTTTCTTCCTTTAACTCTTTGATCTTCTTAGTCAGTTCTTCCCTAAATATTTCCACTGTCTCTTTGTTTTGTATTTTAATTTCTCTTTTAACATATTTGAATGGTCGCCTTTCTTTAAATTTATTTAAATATATTTCTCCTCTAATCGTTCTGTGATCTGAAATGAAATTTAAATTCTTAATAACTTCGATATTTTTCACTAACGCAATTTGGTTTATAAGAAAATAGTCTATCTCATATTTCTGCCCTTTTGGTGACATCCATGTCCATTTGTTGCGTGGCTTTTTTGTAAAACAGGTGTTCCCAACATGGAGACGCTGGTTGAATGCTATGTTGACTATTCTGGTTCCTCCTTCATTCCTCTTTCCAAATGTATCTTTCCCCATTATGTCTTCTTCTCCTACTACTCTTTCTCCCACACGTCCGTTGAAGTCTCCCATTACAATAATGCAGTTATTTTTCCTTTTCAAATTCAACAGCCTTCTTTCGAGCTCCAAGTAAAAATTGTCCTTTTCTGCCTCAGGAGCAGACATAGTAGGTGCATGTAGTTGGATGATTGATAGCGTTTTATTTTCAGTGATTTTCAAAACTAGAACTGCTATTCTATTATTTATTTCTTTAAAATCTAATATATCTTTTTTGAATTTATTTGCCACAATAAATCCTACACCATACTGACCTTTATGTGAGCTTGTATGCATAAGAATGGTTCCGCATTTTTGTTCTATTATTTGATAATTTTTCCTTCTTATTTCTGCCATACCTATTATATCCCATTTGATCGAATTAATGGCATATTTGAACTCCTCTAGTCTTTCCTCCCCCAACATTGTCCGTACATTTATTGAGCAAATCCTCATAGAGCCGTTGTCTTGCCTATTGAATTTTTTGCTTTAGTTTGGTCTTTCCGCTCTTCATTTGTCACCTTAGTTTGGTCCTTTCTTTTACTACAAATGGGACAATATCTTTCTAGACTGCTACTTCTACGAATTTTTTCAGTCTTAAATTTTTTTTTTTTTTTGATCTGTCGAAATAACCCTCCTTAAAGTGCAAACTGCAAAGAATGCTTTGGGGTGAGGGAGTAAACTTTTCGCGCTTTAGAGATCTCACCCACTAATGTCTGATTTATTCATTTTTAGGAAATCCGGAATTGGGACATACATTATTATGCTTAAAATGAACTCCCCGTCAAAAGTACTACAACACCCAGAATTTTCGAGATTTTCCTGGTTTTTCCCTTAATCCATACTTGGTTTATATTCATATAATTATTATTTATTAAACGATAGACTTTAAGAATCAGACACATCAATGTTTTTCTCTGTTAATAACAAATGATGGAATTTTAGATTTTTTTTTTTTTTTTAATTTCCTTTAGTCCATTTTTATCTTTCGTTTCGTTATTTACAAGCATGCCAAGACTAGTGGAAGCAGTCATTCAAGCTAGAGGGGGCAATATGTCTTGTTAAATATATATTAAAAAATTAAAACTTAAAATTGTAAAAAATGAAAATTTCAAAAAGTAAGTTTTTCTAACTTTTTTGTTAATTGGAAGAAATATTGTAATTTATTTTAATAATAAATTTGAGTCTGGTTCAGGCCGGTAACAGAGACACATCGGTCCCACGTTGGCCTTTAATTACATTTGTTTTTTTTTCATCGGTCTTTGCCCAAATTTGACACAGGTGTTAAGTGTGATTACATAGACTGATTTATAGAATTTCAAGCAAATTTCTCGAGGATCTTTGCCAATAATTGAAAGTATAGGAAGCGGCATTTCAGCAAGACCAAGTACTTTATCAAAAGATAGGTACTGGCTTGCAGCCCCCACCGCGCCTCCGGCCAGCTGTCTAGGGAAGCATTGTGGCACTACTGCAAGGTCAGTGTCAATATTCATAGATATGTAGCTGTCATCCATATCATAGCAGCTATACTCCTCTCCTGTCACCAGGGTAGTCCAACTTATTAAGAAAATATTGTACCTAGTTATTTTAATGCTTTAACTGTAGTTATTTTAATATCTTAACATTATTTATTTTAATTTTTTTAACTGCATTTATTTTAAGATTTTAACTTTATTTATTAAAATTTGTTAACTTGATGTATTTTAAAATCTAACTTTATTTATTAAAGTTTGTTAACTTGGTGAATTTTAAAATTTAACTTTATTTATCTTAAGTATTGATGACGAAGAAGAATGTGTAAGAGGAGAAAAATCTAATTAATTGTTTGCTGTAGGATAAGGTTTTATAATTCCCTTTTATGGTTTAATTGGATCTATATTATCATTAATGTTAATATAATTGATATTATTGTTATTTCTTTGTTTTTATCAGGTATTAATATATTGATTCATATGTTTTTTTTTTGTAATTTTGGAAAAAAGGGTAGGTACAATTAGGCGCAATTATGTACGGTTATGTATATGTATATATATATATATATATATATATATATATATATATATATATATATGTGTGTGTGTGTGTGTGTGTGTGTGTGTGTGTGTGTGTGTGTTTTATAATATTTACCTATTTATTTATTGATTTTTATAGATCAAAATTATTCATTTCTAATTCATTTTCGGCACTTTTTAGCAAGTATATTTAATAACCAATTTTAAAGACATTTAGCATTTCTTTGATTTCCATAGTATATATGTGCCTGTAGAAGGAGGGGGCGAAAAAAAAAAAGTTCATTAAAGTAGAATGGCCTGATGAAGAAGGAGTGGTATAGGGCAAAACGGTTCCTATTGAGGATATATTCACTAAGCTGCCCAAACTAACCACTAAAACCACAGAGGCTGGTGTCAACAGAGAATAAACATTCTCATCATCACGTATCAACCTCATAGTTTTTGGATTGCCGATAAAAGCCCAAGAAGAACTGGATACAGAAAAAATTAACAAGATGGAAGACTTATATGCGGAACTCCGAAAACTAGAGGACTCGTTTTCTAGAAAGAAAGAGGAAAATTCCTTAAGTTCTAGATTGAAATATAGTTCTGACCCGAAAACTTTTAAGAGAAATGAATTTCACTCAAAAAACGAAAGTAAAAAGAAGGCATGTTCAATTTGTGCAGCTATTGGTTTCCCGTATCGATACCATCTCGTAGCGGAGTGCCGCAATCGAAATAAAGTCTCAGAAAAACTAAAATCAAACATGACTGAAGGATCTTCTGGGATTGACGACATACAGTTATTAAAAACATACTTAGGTGACAAACATTTAAACTCAAGAACCGGGCGAAATTAGATCCGCTGATAAAGCTAAACGTAATCATAAGTGACAAAGTTAAAACACTATCTATGACAGTGGCTCCAACGTTACATTAATTTCTCAACGAATTGCTGATTTACTAAAGTTGATATTAATAGGACAAAAGAATTTATTGAAAACTATCAGCGGATTAAATTTCACTTCAGCCCGGGCTACAATTTCACTTCGTATTCGACGTATAACTGATCACATTGCAACTTACGTTGTCAAAAACGATGATTTTTCTTATGCTATCTTATTGGGGATTGATGCCATTAAAAAATTTTAATTGATTCAAGACGATAAAGATTCAATCTTGTAATTAAATTTGTAAGATTGATTCAACCTGATTTCGTTCTTTTTGATTACAAAGGAATTAAATTACACATCCTTTCAAAGTAGTAATTATAACATGAAACACTTTAAACAAGATAACATTAAACTAACCATACTTTTAGCACTATGTCTATTACATATGTTTTAATTTAAAGTATCACGCACATTGAAGGTTGCAACAGTGTTGTTATCACATGGTAGCAAACTTACATATATATATGGATAAATTTCTTGACTTTTACTATTAAATGTTTAGTAAAGTTTTTGAGGTTCAGTCATAAAATAAAAAATCAACTATTTTGGCGACGTTTCCAGACTATATTGTTCTCATAATCATGCCCTACAGTTAAAAAAACAGGTTACTATAAAATTATCTAAGTTATACAAGTTTTTTTCAAAACAAAAAGTTAGCTACAGTACAGGTAGGTATATAACAACATGTGTAGGGTAATACAAATATATATAATTACAGAATATAGAGGAGTATGAAGCTACTTACAATGTTACTGGTGGATATGAATAGACTAACAATTCTAGTACACAACTAACCTAGGGGAGTGAGTTTAAACAGACAGTATAACAAGGGTTAGTGGGGAAAACCCTATTTCTTAAAAATTAAGTTAAAAGGACTGTGTGGGTATTCCCAAAGATGCAGGTACAAAAATTTTTCAGTGTAATAAACTAATAAATTGAAGAATGGTTTGTATGATGTATATAAATGTAAATGTATATTATTGGTCTGAATGTATTAAGTTGGAATAACAGGTGTTAAGATTTAAAACGTCTGATTTTTTGTTTATTCTGCGGTTTTTAAATTTTTCTATGATCATCATTTCTTTAATATTTCTTTTAAAATTATTTTGTTCATGGTGAATAATTTTGGGGAAATCAAATTTAAAAGTATGTTTTGTTTGCCTGTAATGTGTGGTGAGAGCTGTTTGTTCAGGTTTGTTCGGGTTTTTATTTATTGACGTGCAACTGTATTTATGTTGATACACTCGTCGTTTAAGATATTGTTCCGATGTACCAAAATAAGACTTGCCACAGCTATCTTCACACGAAATTTTATAAACAATATTAGACTGTAACTCTAACTTATCCGTATTTTTGGTTTTGGTGAATAATTTATTAATGGTGAAGGTATTTTTGAATGCGACCGTGTAGTCAGTTTTATGGTTATTTGTGAGTGTTTTCCTGAGCCTTTCTGATAGTGTTTTTATATATGGGATGGTATAATTTCTTTTATTCATATTTTCTTGTTGTTTCTGTTGAGTATTTGTTCGTTTGAGTAAGTTACAAATGAGTCTATGTGGATATCCATTTATTAAAAGAAGGTCTAATACTTTATTTTCCGCGGTCTGTTTATATTTTTCTGTAAATAACTTTATTGCACGATTTATTAAATTTTTTGCGGTGTTAATTTTATAACTTTTGGGGCATTGACTAGTATAATGTAAATATCTTCCGGAATGTATTGGTTTTTTCCACCATTCTGTATCTATTATTCCATTAGGGTTTCGAATTAAAAGTAAGTCTAAAAACATATTTTATTATCGTATTCAAATTCCATAGTAAACTTTAGTCTATTTGAAAATTTATTAAATTCGGCTAAAATTATTTCATGTTTATTGTCTCCTGTAGGTATAGCAGTAAGGAAATCATCTACATATTTGAACAGAAATGGGATGTTGAAGGGGATTTCGGGGATAACTGAATCTAGGAGATCCTCTAAGTATATGTCTGCTAAATTGGAGCGATTGGAGATCCCATAGGGCACCCATACATTTAATTGTAAAATTTTTCATTAAATTGGAAATAACCCCTATCGGCACACAGAGCTAATAATTTGAGAAATTGGTCTTTAGGAATTGGTGTGTGAGTTTGAAGTTTATGCCAATGTTTTTCAATTATTATTTTTACTTTAGTGGTACAAATATTGGTAAATAACGAGGATGCGTCTAATGAAACTATTTTGTAGCCTTGTGGAATCCGGATATTAGTTATTTTATTATGGAACTCAAACGAATCTTTGACATTACATTTATCTGTGGACAAGTGTTTTAAGATATTGGTTAGGTATTTAGATAATTCATATGTGGGAGAGTTTATAAATGAAACAATAGGTCTCACTGGGTTGTTAGTTTTATGATTTTTAATTAGTGAGTACAGTTTAGGGGATGTTGGGGAATTAGTTATTAGTTTAATGTATGTTTTAGTATCTATGAGTTTTTGTTGTTTTAATTTAGCTAATGTTGAGTTTGTATCGTTCATTAGTTTATGTGTTGGGTAAGTACCAACATTTTTATATGTGTACCTATCTTTTAATAAATCGTTAGTTTTATTAATATACTTGTCTTTCATAATTGCTACTGATTGATTAGTCTTATCTGTTTTAGTTATTATTATATTTGGATTTGTTTTTAGAAAAGACATTAGCATTTCTTTGATTTTTTTATAGTATATGTGAGTATACGTATATGTGCACATTAATGTTGATTTATTTATATCTTTATTTGTTTTATTTTATTGTTTTGTTTTTTTAATTCAGGGATCTGAGCATGTATGTGTGTTGGTTGCGATTGTCAGGAATTGGCCTAAAATTATGCAAGCAACTGATAAACAGTATGGTAACAATTTTAAGATTGGCCAAACAGTATGGGTTTTGAGGACCGAAAGGCCTACTCAGGAAGCGGTTGTTGCCTCCGTGATATCGGTGCCTGTAGAAGGAGGGGGCGAAAAAAAGTTCATTAAAGTAGAATGGCCTGATGAAGAAGGAGTGGTATAGGGCAAAACGGTTCCTATTGAGGATATATTCACTAAGCTGCCCAAACTAACCACTAAAACCACGGAGGCTGGTGTCAACAGAGAAGAAAACATTCTCTCATCCTGATGATACAGTCTGCCATATTTGTGGCTTTTCATTCAAGGGTGAGAGAGGCCTTGGAACCCATATTGCCGAAAAGCATCCCAGGGAGGCCAATAATAATACGTTAAAAGGACTAATTAAAAAGGTGGCGGGCCCTAAAAATGGAGAGGATGAGATACCGGACATTAAGGAGGGCATTGCTAAATGGTCTGCCACGTTCAGAAATGTCTGTAACCAAAATAATATGGAAAATGCGGAATTCGATGCAGCGGTCGTTGAATTTCTGAAGTTTGTAAATAATATATATGCTGCACTTCCAGGCCCACAGCACTCGGCAATTTAAGGAAATAAAAGAAAAAACCAATATAGAAGACAAGGGTGCTAGTAAAACTTCGAATTTGCTAAATTTCCCATCAAGTTTCCTAAGTTGGATGAAGAGGGCTTCCATGCTGGCTATAAATTCCCGATCTAATTCATCTTGTACTTGGACAGGAAAACATACCACTATCATGTTGATCCTCGACATGAGAGTTGACTGACTGCATCCAGATACAGTCGTTCCTTGGCCAGCCCATAGTCCACCAATGAACCTCCTAAATATTTAAAATTAAAAGCTGCTCTGACTTTAGACCAGCTTTTTGCCTTAAAAGCAGACTGGAGTGAATAACAGATTTTATTAGTCTGAAAGAATTATAAGAATCGATCAATAAACGAAAAATAGTTAAACAAAAATACTTAGAACATACTAACAATAATCAACCATTCAGTTGGATTTTGTAATTTTCCAAATTCGTCCAACAAAAATTTCTGCTCTGCTTCATGTAATTTTAATTCCCGATCATTTAATCTATTTTCTAGGAATTTTATCTTTTCCATTAAAAATTTCCTCCATTCGGATTGGCAAGATGAGATATAGAATTGTTTTCATCAAGGGGAATGAATATAAAGCAAGGGTTACCGTCTTCATCAAAATATTCTCTCTTAACATCTTCATCTATTTTGATCCCTACTTTTCGATAGTCGTCGATAGGTCTGATCGCTTCAATGGCTCTTTTTATAGCAGATTTAGACATAAGTAGCTTGAGTTGTGCCAGGTCTCTTAACTCTTCAGGCAATACAAACCAGAGACCTTTGTCTACGGAAAGTCCGGCTAGATCAAATCCATCTCACCCCTTTTTATAATATAAACATAAAGTTTTTCTTCAGTCTTCATCATTGAAATGTAACTTGTAAGGTCGATAAAAGCAGACTGGAGTGAATAACAGATTTTATTAGTCTGAAAGAATTATAAGAATCGATCAATAAACGAAAAATAGTTAAACAAAAATACTTAGAACATACTAACAATAATCAAGTATATACTTGAAAGAATAATGAAATTTCAAGATACATATCCAACCTGATGCACAAAAAACAATCTAACAGTCTAATGGAGGTTATACAGTCAAGCCCTGGTGGTGGTTGTGGGGATTAAGAATTGATGAGGGGCTCTGTAGTTAGGGAACTGAAGTATTACATACATTGAAGGTTGCAGCAGTGTTGTTATCACATGGTAGCAAACTTAAACCTCCACCCCTGAAGAAGATTCAGTCGGAAAAAAGGGAAACAGCTTGCTGGAATGATAGAAATTTGAAGTCTTCTTCTTCTTTCCGCTTGCTACTTCATAAAATGTTGGTGAAATCTGTCGGCTGATTGAAAAAGGTCCAATTCGTGCGGGGTCCAGTTTGTTGCGATTTAATTTGTTTCTGTTTTCCATGTACACTAAATCGCCAATCTTGAAATCGTGCTGTCTTCTATTCTTGTCTATTCTATGTATGTTTATTTGAAAGCGCCTTAAAGAATTTTGAAAAGCTATTTTTTGGTCTTCTTCAAGGGAATTGTCTTCGATAAGAGAGATGTAGCTTGTTCTTCCCTAGGAGTAAGTAAGGGGTGCAGATTTCGTTGAGAGATTGCATTATTATTCTTATAGTTTATCTTAAATAAGATTAAATAAAACCAACAAGATTGAATTATACACGAACGTATTCAATTAGTTCTTCCCTAGGTAATCATAAGTACAAAGAGGTAGTAACAAGTAAGATATCACCACACACTCTCCCCCCAGTGTCAACGATATCGGTTGCAGATTTCGTGACGCGCTTCTTTTTGACGAATGGGATTTTTGAGCTATGAATTGCAGGCTTTCCGAGCGTATATCGACTGTCAGTGCAGATTGATCCGCAATTGGAAGGCTTCTGGCCATTAGTGAAAATGCAGTCAAGAGGTTCATGCCGTTCGACAACTAGGGGGGCGTCGTGTGTGCAAAGTGGCTGAAGAGGGGATTTCTCGTGTCGCTGTATCTTTGTTTGTTGACATGTAGCACAGTTCTTTACAAAGTCCGTGACAAATTTAGACATATGTGGCCAGACGAATCTTTTTCGGAGTTGATCAAGAGTAGCTCTACGGCCAGGGTGTGAAAGATTGTGAAATTTAGCGCAAACTGCCGATCTTAAGGATTTGGGAATATAAGGTCGTAAGTATCCAAGGGACGTATCGCAGTAGAGTGAAAAGTTTGCCTGGCAGTGTGGTTGGTGCTAGGACTAAGTTGGTCGATGAGTCGTGGAGCCTTGGTAGTTCCTGGTCTTCCGTTTGAGCCTTGGCGATGTCAGTTTCGTTCAGTAAACTATTGCTCGCTAGTGCTTCAATCCGTGACAAGCAGTCGGCTACTATATTCTCTACGCCTTTGATATATTTGACCGACGTGGTGAACTGAGAAATATACGAGAGTTGTCTGGATTGTCTTGGAGCAGCCTTCTCAGTCTTTTGTTGAAACGCGTAAGTTAGCGGGCGGTGGTCGGTATAACAGGTAAAGGGGCGGCCTTCCAATAGATATCTGAAAATGTTTTATGGTTTCATACAAGGCCAGTAACTCTCTGTCATAAGTAGAGTACCTCTGCTGCGTGGGTGTAAGCTTCTTTGAGAAGAAACCCAATGGTTCCAACGTCGAATGGTGGATCTGGTGGACTACTCCGCCAATAGCTGTATCCGAAGCGTCTGTTGTGACCGTGAGCGGTGTACCTTGTCTAGGGTGTGCGAGAAGAGTTGCTCTACAAAGGTCGCTTTTCGTGCGTTCAAAGGCGTCTGTCATCGATTGAGTCCATTCTATAGACTGATTGTCGGTTATGTCATGAGGTAGGTGTAGAGGAGCCTGTGTTTGCGCTGCCTGAGGCAAAAAAACCGACGATAAAAGTTCACCATTCTAGGAAGGTACGGAGTTGTTTTGCTGTCCTCGGCTTAGGAAAATCGGATATAGCCTTAATTTTGTCTAAACGAGGCCCGCAACCGTCTTTTGTTATTCTATGACCTAAAAAGTGTACTTCCTCCTGAGCGAAAACACACTTGGAAATGTTCAACTTTAAACTGTGTTCGGTAAGTCGCTGGAATATGCTACGGAGATCGTTTATATGTTCTTCCATAGATGACGAGGCGACTAGGACGTCGTCCAAATATGTAAATTGGCAGTTTAGCCCGCGCGGAGGACTTCGTTAATAAATCTTTGAAAGGTTTGTGCAGCGTTACGTAATCCGTATGGCATGTAGGGAAATTCAAATGAGCCGAATGGTGTTGTAATGGCAGTTTTGCAAACGTCTTCTGGTGCAACTGGAATTTGTTGGTAAGCGTGGGCCAGGTCCAGGGTTGAAAAGATGGTTTTGTTTTCTAAAAATTAGTACAATCTTGAATATTAGGTAGGGGATACCTATCAGGTATAGTTATGTCATTTAATTGTCTGTAGTCCCCACAAGGTCTCCAAGTGCCATCTTTCTTCCTTACTAAATGTAGTGGGCTGGCCCATGGACTATCTGAAGGTCGACATAGCCCCAAGTCGAGCATATTGTCAAATACTGTCTTAGCTGCTGTTATTTTATCTGGTCCTATCCGTCTGGGTTTGGAATATATTGGAGGTCCTATAGTTTTTATGTGGTGTTGCGTGGAAAATGGACGGGATAGCTGAGGCGGGAAATGACCGGATATTTGACCAAATTCGTGAAGAAGGCAGCTTATAGGTGACGTCGGGGTGAATTTGCTGATAGGAGTACTTGGGTTATGTGGTGAGCTGTGCTGGATGGTGGAAACACATGTCATGTTGAGTCCGTCTATAAGTCGTCGGCCGGGCAAGTCAACTACAAGATTAAAATGAATTAAAAAGTCCGACCCGATAATCGGCTGCTGGACATCGGCTAAAAGGAAAGTGTAGGTGAAATGCTTTTCGGGGGCCGAATGTGAGCGTCAACTTTCGTTTGCCGTAGACATTGATACGGGAGTCGTTAGCTGCATAAAGGTGTTGTTGAACAGGGTTCAAGCGATCCGAAGATCTCGGAGGCAAGGAGCAAGAGAGAGACGTCCGCTCCTGTATCAATGAGAAAACGAAGTTTTGTCGTCGTATCAGTTAAGAAAAGGCGACAATTGGGGCCGTGGCAGGAACAGGTCGCCGCTGAACCCTGGCTATTTAGTTTTTTGAAATGTACTTGCAGGGAGCTACACATCTCCGTGCCCCGTCTCCGAAAGAGGAATAGTACCAACAAATGCCGTCCTCCAACGGTCTCTGACGTAAAAGGGGAGAACGCCGCCGAGATCTAGAAGAGGAGCGAGAGCGGTGGTATCTAGTGAGATTTCGAATTTCTTGTGTTAATGCCGCGATTTCTGTGTAAATAGGGTGGTTTTGACTTTGTAGTTCTACATTGGATACGGATGGCTGAGGTTGAGATACATCTAAAATTTTATCTGCGGCTGTAGCTAATTCATCAAGAGTAGCGGTATGCATAACTTGTAGTATGGATTGTGTAGTTACGGGTAGCCTCTGGATCCATAGCTGCTTTATAATATCCTCGCCGGTATTGGGAGAGGCTAAGGATTTCATATTCCTTAGTAGTATAGAAGGTTTTAAATCTCCTAACTCGAGGCCGGATAATAGTTTTCGCAAGCGTTGTTCTTCAGAATCGCTGCAACGGGAGACTATAGCTTTTTTAAGTTCGTTATAAGACGGGGGGGGGTCTCGCTTAATAACATCGGCAATAACGGTCAGCATGTTGCCGTCCAGTGCTGATAATAGATGGTTATATTTAGTTTTGTCTGCTGTCACATGGGCGAGTTCGAACTGGGCCTCAAGCTGATTGAACCATAAAGTTGGGTCCGGGGCCCAAAAAGGGGGGGTAATTTTACGCTGACGTGATTAATATTGGGTGCTGGGGCCGCGTTTAGCTTTAACTCGAGTGCCGCCAATTGCCTCTGAAGGGACAGAAATTCTTCAGCTGTCGGTGTGCTCATATTAAAATAATAGAAAAAAAAGTTCTTACCAACAGAAGGCTTTAACTGTTCTTCTCGGGGTCACCAGTATAGTTATCTTAAATAAGATTAAATAAAACCAACAAGATTGAATTATACACGAACGTATTCAATTAGTATGACCAGGTTAAGCAACGAGGCACACTATATATTTTATTAATAAAAATAATCATGTGGTAATAATAATTACAAAGAGGTAGTAACAAGAAACTAAAGGAAAAGATATCACCACATTCTCATTGACACATTTATTTGTCTCGCTGTTTATTTTGCACCTTGAAGGATTCATTCACTAGCGCCCGATTTAACCTTTCGTTAAGCCCATTTGATTCAGGATGATGAATGCAGGCAAAAACAATCTGAATTCATTTTTTATCCAAATAATTTTGAAAATGGGTAGAACTTATAGAAGCATATTGGTCTGCTAATAGAATCGAAATATTATTATTTTTATTTTTAACTATTGGATTGATTATATTTATAAAGTCGTGAGCGCTTTGACCCTTACTAGTCGAGATCCATGCGAATCTGGTCAAATGATCCACCAAAATGTGCATATATCTCAAGGGTGATCGATCCCCTGAAAACCCTAAAACAGAATTAATGACATTATTTGGAACGGCACAGTGGCAGGACTCAATTGTGAGAGAAGGCCGATTGCTCGACTGCGACGGACTTTATTTCTAACACATGTGTGGCAACTTTTACAGAAATTATGAATTTCTTTATCGATACCTTTGAAATAATAATGTGGACGAATTGTGGTGGTCATCTGTGCTGGACCAATGTGACCATATTGCTCATGAACCAGCTGAATGATTTAATCAATCATTTTGGAGATACAAATATTCTAAGTTTGCCTTTTAATCTTTTATGGATCATTCCTTGCTTATAGTCAGTCAGTTTTTCTATTTTCGATTCCGAAAGGTGTTCAGCAGTCTTTTAATATCTGAGGTAGATCGATTAAGTCCACGATCCTGATTGCATCTTCACTATTGAAATATTCTAAAACTGGATTTCTTGACAGTAAGTTGGCTAGAATATTTTCTTTGCCTTTTTTATAAATAATGTTAAAATTAAATTGTGAAAAAAAAAGAATTAGATCGCCCAGTTTTTCATCTGATCTGGCCTTAGTCTTTAAGTTTTCTAATGGCTTATGATCGCTACATACTGTATCGTGGCGTCCTATAAATAATACTGCCAAAATTTTATAGCGTCTTCGATCGCTTTGCATTCCAAATGAATGATGACCCAATGATAAAGAAATTCATAATTTCTGCAAAAGTTGCCACACATGTGTTAGAAATAAAGTCCGTCGCAGTCGAGCAATCGGCCTTCTCTCACAATTGAGTCCTGCCACTGTGCCGTTTCAAATAATGTCATTAATACTGTTGGAGGGTTTTTAGGGAATCGATCACCCTTGAGATATATGCACATTTTGGTGGATCATTTGACAAGATTCGCATGGATCTCGACTAGTAAGGGTCAAAGCGCTCACGACTTTATAAATATAATCAATCCAATAGTTCAGCCTAGCTTCAACAGCCGAGCTGTAAGGATCTAGGTGTTTACCGCTGCTTCAGATAAGAGTTTTGTTTAAGTTTTGTATTAATTTGTTCTTTTATTTTTTTTTATTTTTAAATAGCTTGGAGGTATTTATGATTTCAGTTGGTTTAGTTTGATTTTATTTAACTTGAGTTTTAGTATGTAAGTGTGTCTTTATTTATAAAATGTCGGAGATTAATGATGGGCGAGGGGAAATTCCTCCAGATATTGAAGGTAATAGTCTGGAATCAATTAATATGAGTGATGGACAATTAAATGAGTCAAGGATGGAAATTGGATCAGATAGTAGTAGGGATAAATTGCCGCCTCAAAAGGTTATAAATTTGGGAAAAAGTAGGGTTGGTACTGAAAGATAAAACTAATCGACAGATTTGGGACCATATTTTGTTTTTATAGAAGGTGGTTCTACAGAAAAGGTAGGAATAAGTCGATTGCATCCAATGTCTATTGGAAAACTATTACATAATTCGTGTCCGGAAATATATAATAATATTTTGAATATCTATAAAATAGGTAGAAATAGAATTAAAGTGGAAACCCGGCAAGGAGATCAAGCTAATGCGCTAGTTAAATCAGAAAAATTAAAAGAGAAACAAATCAACGTCTATATTCCGAGTTTTACACTAGAAAAAAGGGAGTTATTAGGGATGTCGACCTAGACTTATCGGATTTAGAAATTTTAGATAACTTAAAAACATTATATTCTGACACTCAAAAGTTATTAGTGTCAGAAGATTTAATGAAAGAACTATTAATAAAGAAAATAATAAAATTGAATATAAGCCAACCAGATCGGTATTAATTACGCTCAGAGGGCAACTTTTACCTCGATACATCACGATTCACCACGTACGGTGCGAAGTACACCCATACATCCAACCAGTAATACAATGCCACTCTTGTTTACGATACGGGCATAATACTACACAGTGCAAAAGTACAATAGGGCGTTGTAGGAAATGCTCGGATAAACATGAAACCGAAAACTGTCCCCCAAATACATTATTAAAATGTATTAGTTGTAAGGGAAATCACTCCTCGTTAGCTAAGGAAATATGTTCCGAATATACGAAACAGAAAAGTATTAAAGAACATATGGGCAATTATAACCTAACATATAACGAAGCTAGGGCCAAAATAGAAGGTAAATCATACAGTTGGGTAGCGTTAAGGAATACTCCGGAGGCTTTCCCATGATTAGAACAAGCAAAGAATAATTCAGGAACTATCTCTAAAAATTACGTTCAAAATAAAAATTACAGCAGTAAAAAGACAAAGAATTGCGAGTCCACAAAAAGAAAATATGCATTCAGAGCTAAGGGAAAATATCATAAAAGATTTTTCGGTACCTTTGTTCCCTTCACATCCTATCACCGATAATCCATACAAAGAATAAGCATTAAGAGATAAAGAAACTAGCTTGAAAAAAAGAAGAAAAATTAAATTTATTAACGGATGCTCTTCTCGCGATAGTAAATAATGTTTTAACATCAAAGAATGATAAAGTTACTGAGGATGAAATCAAAAATATGATAATAGACCGCACTAAAAATTTATCACTATCAATATAATATATACCAATATAACAATAAATAATAATAATAATAATGATTATGTCAAATATTACTAATATCAAATATATCGGTAAATTATACATCAATCATAAATATAAATAAATACACATAAATAATACAATATGATCGATGCATTAAAAATATTACAGTGGAATGCCAGATCGGCCATTTCAAATAAAAATAGTTAAGAATATTTTTTATATTCAGAAAAAATCGATATAGCTTTAATCTCAGAGACTTGGTTCAAACCAGGTAAATACGTCAACTTCCCAAGATATAACATCGTCAGATCAGATCGAAACGACGGTTATGGAGGGGTAGCGATATCAATAAAATCAAAATATTGTTTTTAAGCAAATTTCTAATTTCCACAGAATTCAAGATATTGAAACAGTCGCTGCAAGTATAACTATCTCGAAAAATTACAAATTAAATGTTGTTTTGTTTTATGCAAAACCTAGAAATAAAGCAACAAGTGACAATTGGGAAAATCTTTTAAATAGTTTTCAACACCCCGCAATTAAAGGCGGAGATGCTAACGCTCATCACTATCAATGGGGGTGTGATTCAAACGATAAAATGGGAAACAGATTAGTTTCAGCATTGAAAAAAACGAACCTCGTTCTCTTAAATGACGGCTCCCCAACCCTTGTGAACAATATACGTCAGAAAAGAAATATTGCAGTGGATATAACATTAAGCTCAATAAACAGTGCCGCTAATTCTACATGGAAAGTACATGATAATCCAATAGGTTCTAATCATCTCCCCATAATAATAGAAATTCCGTATAAAAGAGATGATACTCAAAATATTAATAATACCACACGGAAATGGCAAATTAAATCGGCAAATTGGTCTGAATTAGAAAAAAAGTATTCTAGAAAACGCTTCACTACTCCCGGAAAACCCCTCGTATGACGAATTTATTATACTTCTTAATAATGCATGTGAACGCACGATTCCCTTATACCTCCCATTTTTTAAAAAAAATACAGTAGAAGTTGGTGGGATAAGGAATGCGGTCTATACCTTAATCGGAGGAAACTTTCGTATAGGGCATATAAAAATAATCCAACAACCGATAATCTAATAAGATATCAAAGGTCGGATGCCGAATTCAAAAAGGTCACGAAAGATAAACAAAAAGAGTCATGGCGAGAGTTCACTTCATGTATAAATAAAAATAACCCAATTAAAGAAGTTTGGAATAAATTATCCATTCTAAAAAACCAAAAAACCTCAAATAGGATGATACCCCTTACAGGAGACTGGTGTGAGGAATTTTTAGACATCTTAGCCCCTCCTTTGGTAGTACCTCAAATTAAACAAGCGTTAGATAACGATAGTTAATGAAGAAATTCACGATCGATTGTCACAAAGTTTTATTTTGCCAGAGCTTTTACGATCAATAAAAAATAATGCTAACAGCTCTCCTGGTATAGACAATATCCATTATATAATGTTAAATAAACTACCTAATCAATTAAAAATCATATTATTAAATATATTCAATAATATATGGCATACCAATTTAATACCAGAGTCATGGCGGGAATATTGTGTGATACCTATTTTAAAACCAGGTAAAGATCCAAAACTGGCTACTTCCTTCAGACCCATTTCCTTAAGCTCCTGTATACTTAATACTTTTGAAAGAATGATGAAATGTAGACTGGAATGGTGGTTAGAATCTCGGAATAAGCTTCCAGATTCACAATACGGTTTTAGAAAATGGAAGTCGAGTATGGATAGTTTATCAACCCTGCATTCAGACATAAATATAGGATTTAGTGAAGGTAAAAAACGATAGGATTGTTTTTGGACATAGAAAAGGCATACGACTCAATTCCAATACACATACTTTCGCATAAAATGGAAGCTATTAAAGTCCCTAGGAAAATTATCGAATTCATTGTGAACTTGATCAGTAATAGAAAATTGTTTTTAAGGGTTAACAATTGCATAATTGGTACAGGAAATGCTCAGGTTGGGTTACCACAAGGAGGCATCCTTAGCGGTCTACTTTCTGCCATAATCTCTGCAGACTTAAGAAAATACATACCTGAAGAAATAGCCATATTACAGTTCGCAGATGATACATGTTTATACGTAACGCATAAAACATTGACAGATGTCTCGAGATGTTAGAGGAGGCAGTGAGAGGTCTTAAAAGATGGCAGCTTGATGCGGGTTTAAATATCTCATTTTCAAAGTCTGTAATTTGTCCCTTCAGTTAAGAACATGCTTTTCCCCTAGGAGATCAGGTTGTACTTGACGGGATTAACTTTCCATGTGTGACCTCAGTTCGCTTTCTGGGGCTCCGTTTTTTAGAAAATTAAATTGGAACAAACATAAAATAGAAATTCATAAAAGATCTTAAAAGTTGATGGGGACATTAAAATTAATCTGTTCTAATAATAAGTGGGGGGCGGACCCTAACATGTCATTACTATTTTATAGAAGCACTATCAGGGCAATATTTGATTACGGGGCCACAATTTACGGTGAAGCGCCGGATAGTACCTTAAAGAAATTAGACACGATTCATAATAGGTCTTTAAGAATGTGCTTGGGACTTCTTAATTCCACTCCGATAGACGTGTTATATAACGAGGCTGGTGAAACATTTTTAAAGTTTAGAAGACAACTTTTAGCAGACAGAATGTTTTTCAAGATTAAGGCAAGTATTGAAAAATGTTATAACAAAATAGTATCCTTGAGTACTCTCATTTTAACCTCAAAATATTGGGAAAAGAAAAAATATGTCCCTATGGTTTACGATAGTTTTATAAAATACCAACATTTAGCCGTTAACTTATTTATCAGTTGTAAACTACCAATATATTCACTTGAATACGATATGTTATTTCAAAAATATAATATAATTATAAACAAAAAATTAAACTCGTTGCTTCCCGTTATCACTAATGTAAAAATAAAATCCTTGCTTAGAGAAAACTGGCCAGAACATATCAATATTTACACAGACGGATCCAAAACAAATGATAATACAGGCTCTGCAGTATACACCCCAAAGTTTAGATATTCAGCTCAATACAAATTACCTAACAACACTTCTATTTACAACGCTGAATTATATTTCAAGCTATATTTCAAGCCCTTGAACTTATTAACAAATCAGATGAAAATAAATTTATAATATTAACTGATAGTATGAGCTCATTAGAAGCAATAAAAAATAATAGTAACATAAATAAAAATAACATTCCAGCAACGTCATAAAAGAGCACTATCTCGCAATAAAAAACAAAAAACAAATAATATTTGTGTGGATCAAGGCACACATGGGAATTCCCGAAAATGACGAGGTAGACCGCCTTGCAAAAACTTCCGTCAACCTAACGCATACTACTGACATAAAACTGCCGTACTTGGAATTCTTTTCGATGTTAAAAAAACATACGCTTAATAAGTGGGAACAGAAATATCAGGAATCATCCAAAGGCTTATACTTTAAGTCTATCGTACCGCAAATTCTAAGGGAACCCTGGTTCTTTCGATTAAATTTAACCAAAGATGTAGTTAAAAATTTTGCTAGACTTAGAACTAATCACGGTTTATGCAATGTTTATCTTCAGCGCATAGGAATTAAGAAAAGCTCAGAGTGTAATAAAAGAGAAACCCTCCAACACATAATCACTGAATGCCCGGCTTACAAAAACCAAAGAGAAAAGTTTCTTAATTTTCTAAAACCTTATAATAATAATATACGATATAAAAAACTATTAGCAACAGACAAACCAGAAGAAATAATCAGCATAACCCAATATTTATATTCAATAGATAAATATATCTAACATTGAATTAGTAAAGAACTAAATAGATAGCATAATAATTGGCTGTATGGATAATTCCAATGCCATAAATAAAAAAAAAATCAATAAATAAAAAAAAAAAAAAAAAAAAAAAAAAAAAAAATCCAATAGTTAAAAATAAAAATAATAATATTTCGATTCTATTAGCAGACCAATATGCTTCTATAAGTTCTACCCATTTTCAAAATTATTTGGATAAAAAATGAATTCAGATTGTTTTTGCCTGCATTCATCATCCTGAATCAAATGGGCTTAACGAAAGGTTAAATCGGGCGCTAGTGAATCCTTCAAGGTGCAAAATAAACAGCGAGACAAATAAATGTGTCAATGAGAATAATAATGCAATTCATAGCTCAACGAAATCTGCACCATCTTACTTACTCCTAGGGAAGAAACAAGCTACATCTCCTCTTATCGAAGACAATTCCCTTGAAGAAGACCAAAAAATAGCTTTTCAAAATTCTTTAAGGCGCTTTCAAATAAACATACATAGAATAGACAAGAATAGAAGACAGCACGATTTCAAGATTGGCGATTTAGTGTACATGGAAAACAGAAACAAATTAAATCGCAACAAACTGGACCCCGCACGAATTGGACCTTTTTCAATCAGCCGACAGATTTCACCAACATTTTATGAAGTAGCAAGCGGAAAGAAGAAGAAGACTTCAAATTTCTTTCATTCCAGCAAGCTGTTTCCCTTTTTTTTTCCGAGTGAATCTTCTTCAGGGGTGGAGGTTTAAGTTTGCTACCATGTGATAACAACACTGCTGCAACCTTCAATGTATGTAATACTTCAGTTCCCTAACTACAGAGCCCCTCATCAATTCTTAATCCCCACAACCACCACCAGGGCTTGACTGTATAACCTCCATTAGACTGTTAGATTGTTTTTTGTGCATGAGTGCATGGATATGTATCTTGAAATTTCATTATTCTTTCAAGTATATACTTGATTATTGTTAGTATGTTCTAAGTATTTTTGTTTAACTATTTTTCGTTTATTGATCGATTCTTATAATTCTTTCAGACTAATAAAATCTGTTATTCACTCCAGTCTGCTTTTATCGACCTTACAAGTTACATTTCAATGATGAAGACTGAAGAAAAACTTTATGTTTATATTATAAAAAGGGGTGAGATGGATTTGATCTAGCCGGACTTTCCGTAGACAAAGGTCTCTGGTTTGTATTGCCTGAAGAGTTAAGAGACCTGGCACAACTCAAGCTACTTATGTCTAAATCTGCTATAAAAAGAGCCATTGAAGCGATCAGACCTATCGACGACTATCGAAAAGTAGGGATCAAAATAGATGAAGATGTTAAGAGAGAATATTTTGATGAAGACGGTAACCCTTGCTTTATATTCATTCCCCTTGATGAAAACAATTCTATATCTCATCTTGCCAATCCGAATGGAGGAAATTTTTAATGGAAAAGATAAAATTCCTAGAAAATAGATTAAATGATCGGGAATTAAAATTACATGAAGCAGAGCAGAAATTTTTGTTGGACGAATTTGGAAAATTACAAAATCCAACTGAATGGTTGATTATTGTTAGTATGTTCTAAGTATTTTTTTGTTTAACTATTTTTCGTTTATTGATCGATTCTTATAATTCTTTCAGACTAATAAAATCTGTTATTCACTCCAGTCTGCTTTTAAGGCAAAAGCTGGTCTAAAGTCAGAGCAGCTTTTAATTTTAAATATTTAGGAGGTTCATTGGTGGACTATGGGCTGGCCAAGGAACGACTGTATCTGGATGCAGTCAGTCAACTCTCATGTCGAGGATCAACATGATAGTGGTATGTTTTCCTGTCCAAGTACAAGATGAATTAGATCGGGAATTTATAGCCAGCATGGAAGCCCTCTTCATCCAACTTAGGAAACTTGATGGGAAATTTAGCAAATTCGAAGTTTTTACTAGCACCCTTGTCTTCTATATTGGTTTTTCTTTTATTTCCTTAAATTGCCGAGTGCTGTGGGCCTGGAAGTGCAGCATATATATTATTTACAAACTTCAGAAATTCAACGACCGCTGCATCGAATTCCGCATTTTCCATATTATTTTGGTTACAGACATTTCTGAACGTGGCAGACCATTTAGCAATGCCCTCCTTAATGTCCGGTATCTCATCCTCTCCATTTTTAGGGCCCGCCACCTTTTTAATTAGTCCTTTTAACGTATTATTATTGGCCTCCCTGGGATGCTTTTCGGCAATATGGGTTCCAAGGCCTCTCTCACCCTTGAATGAAAAGCCACAAATATGGCAGACTGTATCATCAGGATGAGAGAATGTTTCTTCTCTGTTGACACCAGCCTCCGTGGTTTTAGTGGTTAGTTTGGGCAGCTTAGTGAATATATCCTCAATAGGAACCGTTTTGCCCTATACCACTCCTTCTTCATCAGGCCATTCTACTTTAATGAACTTTTTTTCGCCCCCTCCTTCTACAGGCACCGATATCACGGAGGCAACAACCGCTTCCTGAGTAGGCCTTTCGGTCCTCAAAACCCATACTGTTTGGCCAATCTTAAAATTGTTACCATACTGTTTATCAGTTGCTTGCATAATTTTAGGCCAATTCCTGACAATCGCAACCAACACACATACATGCTCAGATCCCTGAATTAAAAAAACAAAACAATAAAATAAAACAAATAAAGATATAAATAAATCAACATTAATGTGCACATATACGTATACTCACATATACTATAAAAATCAAAGAAATGCTAAATGTCTTTTCTAAAAACAAATCCAAATATAATAATAACTAAAACAGATAAGACTAATCAATCAGTAGCAATTATGAAAGACGAGTATATTAATAAAACTAACGATTTATTAAAAGATAGTTACACATATAAAAATGTTGGTACTTACCCAACACATAAACTAATGAACGATACATTTTTTATTTTTTTTTTTTATTTATTTATTGTTCACCCTACCTTGCCTTCAGGCAATACAGGTTTAGGCAATATTAACTTTTAAAATTGCCAAAATATCACAACATATAAATATAATTACAATGTAAAATTATAATATATACAGTATAAAAACAATAACAATATATAATTACTACAATAACAATAACTATAATAACAATAACAACAATAATCGTATGGCAACGTAACTAAAAATCCTTCTTAGGCTGCTCCAAGGATGTCACCGTCTTCTTCAGCTCCTTCGCTGTCCGGCGGCCTCCCAGGAATATTTCCTCTTCTATTAAGGTTGAAATGGGATGAACCAATTGCCGTCTTCCATCCGTATACAAACGCTTTGTAGTGCAGGTAGTTTTCTTCAGTGATTAGCTGAGGAAAATCATTCTCCGAAAGAACATAAAGTCCAGTGTCCCTCAATAGTTTGGCCCTCAGAGCTTCAAAGGCTGTGCAATTCATGATGATGTGCTCTGCGGTTTCTGGAATTCCACATCTAGGACATAAGGGATCTATGTCTACACCAAGGCTATGGAGTTTAGCTCGGAAACCCCCATGTCCTGTGAGAAATTGCGATATCCAGTAATCCGGGAGGACCCATTTCGCATGCAAACGTGCTTGAACGGTGGGAAAGTATTATCTCAAGGTAGCACCTTTCGAAGTTGCCAACCACCGCCGGTTCCACGCTTCTATAGAATGATCCCGGATAATCTTTTTCCATTTTCTGGGTTCTTCTGTGATTCTCGCTCGAATGTTCTCCGGAAGTCCAGCTGAGTCTCCTCTCTTGAAGTTATCCTTCAAAACTTCTTCTCGTAAGAAGAGGTCGATTGGTATTCCTCCTGCTAATACTTGTGCCGCCTCATGTGACACACTCCTGTAAGATTTAGTTACTCTGAGCAGAGTGGTTCGCTGGATGGTCGCCAATCTGCTCTTCTGCCGCTGTGATAGATTCTGGTACCAGGCGGGAGTTGCATATCTCAGAATACCCAGAATCACCCCATTATAAATCGTCATCGTGGCTGGGTATCTGAGACCCCCAAAATGCACCCCCGACGCGGCTAAGACCGTTTAAGGCTAGTGTCACTCTATTTCTTAAGTATTCCAAATGTGGTGTCACATTGAATCCTCTTCCGATTCTTATTCCAAGATATGTGACTTCTTCACTGGGACGAATTCTTATTGCACCAACACATATATTTATAGGATGCGCCCTATCTGTCTTTCCTTTTAGTAGAATGGCCTGCGTCTTTGAAGTTGCCATTCTCAACTTCTTACTTCCACACCATCGTCCTACAAGGGTGGCGCACCGTTGTGCCTCTTCTTTTATTCCAGACCTGCTGTTGGAGGCCACTATAGCAGCTAGATCGTCGACGTAGGCCGTGGCAGGGAACTGCTGTTCCTCGAGCACACCCAATATTTCATCGAAAACCAGCTTCCATAAGGCTGGGCCAAGAACTGAACCTTGGGGGCATCCCCTCTCTATAGAAGCTTCTCTCTCATAAGAACTTCCTCGAACCTTTACAATCCTGCTATGAAGGTAGCTACTTATGAGAGTATATAAGTTACTGGGGGCATCGTATTTCTGTAGCTGTTCAAGTACCCCTGGCCACCAGACGCTGTCAAAGGCAGAGGAGATATCAAAGAGTAACAACATGACATATCGCTCATTCCTCTGTTCGACATCTGCACGAATTCTCAGTATGGCATCCGTAGTTCCCTTACCTTTAGTTGAGCCATATTGCCGTGGATGACTTGCCTTTGTAAGTATCGGCTGCAGTTTTATCATAATAAGATTCTCCAGTACCTTACTCAACACCGGAAGTAGACATATAGGCCTATACGACTTAGGAAGTTGTTTATCCTTGTTTCCTCCCTTGTAGAGCAGTCTTAAATCTGCTTTCTTCCAGCTTCTAGGAAAATACCCCCTATCTAAGCAGTCATTGAAAATGCCCAATAATCTATCTTCAATATAGGGGATACTATTCTTCAGAATCGCGGCATCTATAGAATCGAGCCCCGGAGCACGGCCGGTTTTCTGCCTATCAACAGCAATGCGAAGATCGTGAATGTCCCATGGAGAGCAGAAGTCTGTACCAGGTGGGTATGCCGTAGTGCATCTAACGAATTCTTCCTCTTCATTATCTTCGGACGGGTCGTCTATAGGATATGTTGCCTCAATGAAAATGGTTGCTGCTTCTTCGATGGTAGTTGCCTGGACATCCACATGCTTGAGGGATGCTAACGTTTGCATAGGAGTCAGCTTTCCCAGGGCAACTCTGTAGGGAATGCCCCATGGATTCTTCTTTGACTCTTTGACAATGAATTCATCCCAAGAACTCCGCTTCCGTAAGCGCACTTCGTTTCGATATGCTTTAGCTTTGGCCTTATACTCATTACGAAGTACAATACGCCACTCTTCACATCTGCATCTCTGGTATAACCGTCGCGCCTTGTAGACTTCTCTCTTTGCTGTTGTTAAGGCCGGTGTCTACCATGGAACTATTCGAGCTCTGACCTTTCGCCGTTGGAGAGAATTTTCAGCTGCGTCTAGAATTGCATTGGTTATTTTAGCAACTCTGAAGTCCAGGTCATCAGCAACTTCCGGTTCCGCCATTTCCCAATCTTCATCGGCAATTTCTCCTTCCAGCATGCATTTGAAGACACTCCAGTCATTCCTTCGGGTTACGTAACCCTTGTCAATATCGTGATAACCTGGTATATCTTGTACTAGGCTAAATTCCAGGACTTTGTGGTCAGAACTAGTTTCAGATCTGAGTGTCCAGTCAACAATGTGCCCTACTAATGTCGGTGATGCCAATGTCACGTCAATCGAACTTTCACCCATTGGCCCTGAGAAAGTGGGAGTGGAAGAAATGTTGTTGACAACTACTAGCTGGCTTCTTGCTATAAAATCACCTAGCATAGCACCTCGTCTGTCTGTTCGGTCGGAGCCCCAAATAGTGTTCCAAGCATTGGTATCAGAGCACAAGATCACATTCCTGGTACTAGACGTGATCGTTTCCATGACAGCAATACTTTCCTCAATGTTAATTCCATTAGGCAGGTAAGCCGAGATCACCGTAAAGGATAGGCTGCCCCACTTTATGTAGCATGCTACACAATCAGCCGAAGAATATTGCCTTAGATCCATCACGTCTAGATTTGGGTTGTTAATCACTATAGCAGCCCTAGGCCTCCTCTCTCCATTGTTGAGGGCTAAAACTCTTGAAGTGAGACCAAATCCCGTTACGAAGTTTCGATGGCTGGTCGGTTCCTGAATCGCCATAATGTCGTAGCGTCGAGAAAGAACTCGCAACTCGTCTGCCACTATTCTTCGGCGACCCATGTTGAGCTGAAGGATGGTAATCTTATTCATAATAGGTACGTTTCGCCATTTCTTTGCACCACGTTAAGTGCACAGGGCACTCCCGACTTCCAGCCTTGTGCTTTGTTCTGCTGGGATCAGCATTCGACCGTTTACAGTTAATGCAGGTTGGGTCCACCATTGCTTTCTTCTTCGGACACTCTTTCATTAGATGACCACTCGCTGCGCACCAAATGCAGACCACTGAATCTGCAGTGCAAGTGGCCTTGGTGTGTTCATAGCCCTGGCACTTAGTGCAGCGAGGGGCGTCCAGGTAATCCCTAAATGTCATTGACCACCATCCTCCATCTAGACTTCCTATTTCCAACAACTGAAAGCGGATCATTGGGTGCACTTCCAATACCCAATTCTTAGTTAAGCCGTTCCTTGAGACTGAAGAGAATAGTGGACGGAGATCTTCAATTACCAGGAGAGTTGGAACTGATTTTTCTGGTATTTTTTGCCACAGAAACCTAACTAGGTCTGCTGAGCTCCATGCGTGAGGCACACCCCTCACCTCAAGTTTAGGTTTTTTCCTCAGTGCTAGCTTAGCTTGTAGCCCGTTTTGGCGCAGCTCCTGCCATCCAATGACCTTGGTTGCATGGGATTCGTCTTCTAAACGAACTAGAATCGAGCCCGCCTTGGTCGCTCTTACTACAGATGCATTAACACCCAAATGTGAGGGCGATGGAAGCCCATTTATGATATCCACAGGACTTTTCCCCAACCCGCTGATCGTTAAGTATGCTGGTCTTGACGTCTTGGACGGCTTCGTTGGCAGTGATTTAACAATATCTGCCAGTGTCTTGGGTTTATTCTTTGGCAGACATTTATCAGGTGGAGAGATCTCGATTATATTTTCCTCAATTTCTCTTCTTTCTTCATTAATTTTTTTTTTCTTCCAATTTTGCCTTTCTCCTATTTCTTTTGGTCTTGTAAATCTCAAAGGGTTCAGCTTCCTTCAGATTATTATCTTCATTAGTCGACAGTTGCTTCTGTTCTGAAGATTCGACCTTGGCATGTAAGGAGGTTCCCATGTTTACCCCTGAATGGTTTTGAACGACCCTTGGTTGTGACCTCTCCATGATTTTACTTATTATTGTATTAATTACCATAGGAGACTCCAATGTTTCCTTCACCACTCTTTGAACTAGCGTCGAAACTGAATCCCCTTTGTTCTTGTCTTCACATTGTTTGACCTTCAAGTTTAGGGTTTCCATTATACCTATTAATCGATCAATGTTTTCATTGATATGTTTCCTGGTTACGTTATTCATCTTTTTGTCAAAAGTTTGAATGAATGTACGTAAGTTTTCTTGAATTACTTTTGCTTCATGTAGACAGTTATCACTAAATATTTCTCTTTTTTCTTCTTCAACATCAGACCCGTTCCTAGGTCTTTTAGCAGATGGGCCTGGGTCCTTAACGATTGCTCTTCCTGGAGGATACTCCTCCATTTTTGAATAAATTAATCACTACTAACCTCTGATGTTGTGAAACCTAACCTTAACGGTTTGACCTAATTTCACTAAAAGACGCTTTAAACGACAAAATATGTCTTATTGTAATTGGAATCTTTAAACAATAACAATAAACAATGAATGAACATAAAATAAAGGAAAAGAAACAAACAAAACACCAAAAACTGGATTTAATAACACAAAAGACAACAGCACGAAAATCCACAGCCTTCTCCCTAATGAACGATACAAACTCAACATTAGCTAAATTAAAACAACAAAAACTCATAGATACTAAAACATACATTAAACTAATAACTAATTCCCCAACATCCCCTAAACTGTACTCACTAATTAAAAATCATAAAACTAACAACCCAGTGAGACCTATTGTTTCATTTATAAACTCTCCCACATATGAATTATCTAAATACCTAACCAATATCTTAAAACACTTGTCCACAGATAAATGTAATGTCAAAGATTCGTTTGAGTTCCATAATAAAATAACTAATATCCGGATTCCACAAGGCTACAAAATAGTTTCATTAGACGCATCCTCGTTATTTACCAATATTTGTACCACTAAAGTAAAAATAATAATTGAAAAACATTGGCATAAACTTCAAACTCACACACCAATTCCTAAAGACCAATTTCTCAAATTATTAGCTCTGTGTGCCGATAGGGGTTATTTCCAATTTAATGAAAAATTTTACAATTAAATGTATGGGTGCCCTATGGGATCTCCAATCGCTCCAATTTAGCAGACATATACTTAGAGGATCTCCTAGATTCAGTTATCCCCGAAATCCCCTTCAACATCCCATTTCTGTTCAAATATGTAGATGATTTCCTTACTGCTATACCTACAGGAGACAATAAACATGAAATAATTTTAGCCGAATTTAATAAATTTTCAAATAGACTAAAGTTTACTATGGAATTTGAATACGATAATAAAATATGTTTTTTAGACTTACTTTTAATTCGAAACCCTAATGGAATAATAGATACAGAATGGTGGAAAAAACCAATACATTCCGGAAGATATTTACATTATACTAGTCAATGCCCCAAAAGTTATAAAATTAACACCGCAAAAAATTTAATAAATCGTGCAATAAAGTTATTTACAGAAAAATATAAACAGACCGCGGAAAATAAAGTATTAGACCTTCTTTTAATAAATGGATATCCACATAGACTCATTTGTAACTTACTCAAACAAACAAATACTCAACAGAAACAACAAGAAAATATGAATAAAAGAAATTATACCATCCCATATATAAAAACACTATCAGAAAGGCTCAGGAAAACACTCACAAATAACCATAAAACTGACTACACGGTCGCATTCAAAAATACCTCCAACATTAATAAATTATTCACCAAAACCAAAAATACGGATAGGTTAGAGTTACAGACTAATATTGTTTATAAAATTTCGTGTGAAGATAGCTGTGGCAAGTCTTATTTTGTTACATCGGAACAATATCTTAAACGACGAGTGTATCAACATAAATACAGTTGCACGTCAATAAATAAAAACCCGAACAAACCTGAACAAACAGCTCTCACCACACATTACAGGCAAACAAAACATACTTTTAAATTTGATTTCCCCAAAATTATTCACCATGAACAAAATAATTTTAAAAGAAATATTAAAGAAATGATGACCATAGAAAAATTTAAAAACCGCAGAATAAACAAAAAATCAGACGTTTTAAATCTTAACACCTGTTATTCCAACTTAATACATTCAGACCAATAATATACATTTACATTTATATACATCATACAAACCATTCTTCAATTTATTAGTTTATTACATTGAAAAATTTTTGTACCTGCATCTTTGGGAATACCCACACAGTCCTTTTAACTTAATTTTTAAGAAATAGGGTTTTCCCCACTAACCCTTGTTATACTGTCTGTTTAAACTCACTCCCCTAGGTTAGTTGTGTACTAGAATTGTTAGTCTATTCATATCCACCAGTAACATTGTAAGTAGCTTCATACTCCTCTATATTCGGTAATTATATATATTTGTATTACCTTACACATGTTGTTATATACCTACCTGTACTGTAGCTAACTTTATGTTTTGAAATAACTTGTATAACTTATATAATTTTATTGTAACCTGTTTTTTTTTTTTTTCACTGTAGGGCATGATTATGAGAACAATATAGTCTCGAAACGTCGCCAAAATAGTTGATTTTTTATTTTATGACTGAACCTCAAAAACTTTACTAAACATTTAATAGTAAAAGTCAAGAAATTTATCCATATATATATGTAAGTTTGCTACCATGTGATAACAACACTGTTGCAACCTTCAATGTGCGTGATACTTTAAATTAAAACATATGTAATAGACATAGTGCTAAAAGTATGGTTAGTTTAATGTTATCTTGTTTAAAGTGTTTCATGTTATAATTACTACTTTGAAAGGATGTGTAATTTAATTCCTTTGTAATCAAAAAGAACGAAATCAGGTTGAATCAATCTTACAAATTTAATTACAAGATTGAATCTTTATCGTCTTGAATCAATTAAAATTTTTTAATGGCATCAATCCCCAATAAGATAGCATAAGAAAAATCATCGTTTTTGACAACGTAAGTTGCAATGTGATCAGTTATACGTCGAATACGAAGTGAAATTGTAGCCCGGGCTGAAGTGAAATTTAATCCGCTGATAGTTTTCAATAAATTCTTTTGTCCTATTAATATCAACTTTAGTAAATCAGCAATTCGTTGAGAAATTAATGTAACGTTGGAGCCACTGTCATAGATAGTGTTTTAACTTTGTCACTTATGATTACGTTTAGCTTTATCAGCGGATCTAATTTCGCCCGGTTCTGGAGTTTAAATGTTTGTCACCTAAGTATGTTTTTAATAACTGTATGTCGTCAATCCCAGAAGATCCTTCAGTCATGTTTGATTTTAGTTTTTCTGAGACTTTATTTCGATTGCGGCACTCGGCTACGAGATGGTATCGATACGGGAAACCAATAGCTGCACAAATTGAACATGCCTTCTTTTTACTTTCGTTTTTTGAGTGAAATTCATTTCTCTTAAAAGTTTTCGGGTCAGAACTATATTTCAATCTAGAACTTAAGGAATTTTCCTCTTTCTTTCTAGAAAACGAGTCCTCTAGTTTTCGGAGTTCCGCATATAAGTCTTCCATCTAGTTAATTTTTTCTGTATCCAGTTCTTCTTGGGCTTTTATCGGCAATCCAAAAACTATGAGGTTGATACGTGATGATTCAGTACCCTTAGGTTCCATTTCTTGGCATAACTTTTCCTTTATAAGCGCGAAATCGATTGAAGATCCACCCAAATATTTGTAGTTAAAAGGTTTCCTAACAATGTACCAGCCTTTTTCAACAAAAACGTTTAGGAATAACTCCTTCCAAGTATTCCAATGACCATTTACACCTATTTTCTTCAGATTTATTTCAACCAATCTTTTGCTGGGCCCATGACAAAAAAGCGCAAAGCCTGAATTTTACCACTACGGAATTTACCTGTATTTAGCTTTATTCTTTAGGATCTGATTGATTTTTTTTTTTTCTAATTTCTCTAAAATAAATTATTTTTCGATTTGATTTCCTCATGTTTTAAATTTAAATATAATTGGTTTTCTAATTGTCTAATCCGACTATCTAACTCCATTTGTTCAGCTTGAACAACTCTGGGAATTGATATTGGGTCAAATTCTTCTAATGGCAATTCTCGAAAACAAACATTATCAACTTCATCGAAATATTCTTTTTTCTATATCTTCATCGATTTTTACCGCAACTGTTCTATAACCTTTTGGATTCTTAATTGCCGACATTGCATTTTTTATTGGATAGAGAAATGTGGTTACCTACCTCTTTAAATTCTTTTGGCACTAAATTCCCAAGTATTTTTATCAATAGATCACAAATGCTTTCTCAGTTTGCTTAGCAATTTGAAAAAAGATTATATCCATTTCTTACTAGTTGAAATCTTGTAATTTAATTTGTAAGATTGTTTCAACCTGATTTCATTCTTTTTGATTACAAAGGAATTAAATTACACATCCTTTCAAAGTAGTAATTATAACATGAAACACTTTAAACAAGATAACATTAAACTAACCATACTTTTAGCACTATGTCTATTACATATGTTTTTTTAATTTAAAGTATCACGTACATTGAAGGTTGCAACAGTGTTGTTATCACATGGTAGCAAACTTACATATATATATGGATAAATTTCTTGACTTTTACTATTAAATGTTTAGTAAAGTTTTTGAGGTTCAGTCATAAAATAAAAAATCAACTATTTTGGCGACGTTTCGAGACTATATTGTTCTCATAATCATGCCCTACAGTGAAAAAACAGGTTACAATAAAATTATATAAGTTATACAAGTTATTTCAAAACATAAAGTTAGCTACAGTACAGGTAGGTATATAACAAAATGTGTAAGGTAATACAAATATATATAATTACCGAATATAGAGGAGTATGAAGCTACTTACAATGTTACTGGTGGATATGAATAGACTATTAATTCTAGTACACAACTAACCTAGGGGAGTGAGTTTAAACACACAGTATAACAAGGGTTAGTGGGGAAAAACCTATTTCTTAAAAATTAAGTTCAAAGGACTGTGTGGGTATTCCCAAAGATGCAGGTACAAAAATATTTCAGAGTAATATACTAATAAATGGAAGAATGGTTTGTATGATGTATATAAATGTAAATGTATATTATTGGTCTGAATGTATTAAGTTGGAATAACAGGTGTTAAGATTTAAAACGTCTGATTTTTTGTTTATTGCGCGGTTTTTTAATAATTATCATTTCTTTAATATTTCTTTTAAAATTATTTTGTTCATGGTGAATAATTTTGGGGAAATCAAATTTAAAAGTATGTTTTGTTTGCCTGTAATGTGTGGTGAGAGCTGTTTGGTCAGGTTTGTTCGGGTTTTTATTTATAGACGTGCAACTGTATTTATGTTGATACACTCGTCGTGGCAAGTCTTATTTTGGTACATCGGAACAATATCTTAAACGACGAGTGTATCAACATAAATACAGTTGCAATATTTAAGAAATAGGGTTTTCCCCACTAACCCCTTGTTATACTGTCTGTTTAAACTCACTCCCCTAGGTTAGTTGTGTACTAGAATTATTAGTCTATTCATATCCACCAGTAACATTGTAAGTAGCTTCATACTCCTCTATATTCGGTAATTCTATATATTTGTATTACCTTACACATGTTTTTATATACCTACCTGTACTGTAGCTAACTTTATGTTTTGAAATAACTTGTATAACTTATATAATTTTATTGTAACCTGTTTTTTTCACTGTAGGGCATGATTATGAGAACAATATAGTCTCGAAACGTCGCCAAAATAGTTGATTTTTATTTTATGACTGAACCTCAAGAACCTTACTAAACATTTAATAGTAACAGTCAAGAAATTTATCCATATATATATATATATATATATATATATATATATATATATATATATATATATATGAAAATGAAATGAAAAAATAAACTTTACTCTTAATTTTTGAGTTGCACAATTAAGAGTACAATTTTCTGGCCAATTACTTACATATTAGATACTTCAGTAATTACAGCATACATTTTTTACAGGAAAAAAAAAATTAAATTAAATTAAAATAAATAAATATATGAAATAATAATTATAACATAAAATACAAACGTATATATATAGCTAAATAAAATGATCGCGGTTTGGAGTTTTTAAAAAGAAGCTTTATTGAGTGACATACATTGATACAAGAAAAAACACAATTTATAACTTAATACAAAAACTTCGTGTTGAACATCTGTACGTCTTAACGCATGACTGCAGAGTGTCTAATGAGGCTAGGAGGAGGTGGTCTTTTATAGGGTTATTGAGGAGAGGGGATATCATAAATTTGTTTATTATCCCTAATACCATTGGGTTTCCATAACTTCTCCCCCCTCGAGTTCCAAGGTCATAAATTCTATGCACGATATGTGCCGCGCTATTTCTTAATATTTCTTCTAAGTCTTCTAATGAATCAAATTTAATATGGTAAATAAAGTCAGTTAATGCCGGGTGTAGACTATGGACCGCGTGATGAGATGTTTGTTTGTCATACCTGTACATTTCGTCCTGTTTGTCAATTATTTCAATATCGGAATAAATACGTGCGTAATTATTATACTTATTACTAATTATATTTAAGTAACAAAATTACTTAAAATATAAATAAAATTAATTAATTCTACTTTTTCTTGATACAACGATGTCTTCGATGTCTTCTCGATGACGCTCCCTTCAGCTCCTTCCCGTCGATTCTTTAGCAAGAGGTTGTAGGTTCTTTTGGTCAAGGTATTGTAATACCAAAGCGCTCCCAAAGACTTGAAGATCTGCTGACGTACTAATACTCAGCTCCCAATCTTCTCATGCCAGTGGAAAGAGTTACGCCGCGAAGTTACGTTAACGCTTCCAAAAGTCCCTCCGTTCGGGCGCCAGCTAAATAAAAGTATCGCGGTTTGGAGTTTTTAAAAAGAAGCTTTATTGAGTGACATACATTGATACAAGAAAAAACACAATTTATAACTTAATACAAAAACTTCGTGTTGAACATCTGTACGTCTTAACGCATGATTGCAGAGAGTCTAGGAGGAGGTGGTCTTTTATAGGGTTATTGAGGAGAGGGGATATCATACATTTGTTTATTATCCCTAATACCATTGAGTTTCCATAACTATATATATAGTTAAATAAGCTTAATCCAACTTAGACTTTTTAAAAAAGGTTTATTTCAAATACAATAAATATAATACTTGTGTCTAACAATGACTGACTAATAGCTATAAGACGGGTCGAACTGACCGCTACAATCCTAACTTACTTCTAGTCATCGTTCTAAAAGACGAGGTCATATATAGTTATCGGTGTGTTATCGGTGTGAAAGCAAATAGTGAATAAGGAAGCGAACGGCGTAGGAAGGGGTGATGACCTTTCACAAAGATTACTGTCTTAACTATAGGGGTTGTTATCGATGTGAAAGTAAATAGTGAATAAGTAATCGAAGGGCGTAGGATAAGGGGTGATGACCATTTACAAAGATTACTGCCTTAACTATAGGGGTTGTTATCGATGTGAAAGCAAATAGTGAATAAGGAAGCGAAGGGCATAGGATAAGGGGTGATGATCCCTTTTACAAAGGTTACTGTCATAACTCTTCCTTTCATTAAGATTGTTAGCTCCTGATAACAATTATTGCTAAAGTGTTGATTCATACAATTCAGATAGTAAGATTTTACACGAGTCCTCAGTGAGTGGAGCACAGGATGTCAATACTTTTTGTATTTTCTTATATCTATAATAGTAATGGTTATAATTATGATTAACACTATAATAGTGATAATAATTGAATAATAATAATACACTGCGATATTTTCGCTAAATCTAAGAATGTTGAGTGTTGGTATAGTTACATTTGTGGTATTTAAGTTTAATGTTTCTGAAATTGATACATCATAAAATGTTTGTAATATGTTGTGATAATTGTGATAATAAATTTGTGTTAATGTGGGATAACAATCATTTATGTCTATATTTATCAGACTTACTTTAGGTAAGAATTGGCTAATATTATTACAATTGGTTATGTTACTTATATTATAGGTTAAATATTGTTTTGTAACATCCAGATATCTTATATTTTTATCTAATCTATGCTTAAGTTTACAAGTTTTTACATTGCCATTTTGAATTATTGAATAAATACAACTGTTATTAACTCTAATAAGATTTTTACAATAATATTCCTCCTCGTATATACAGTCTGCTGAAAAAATGTTGTTTTGGTTTTGAATGTATAAATCGTTGTCAAGCTCGATTTCGTAAAATGTGTCATTAATATATTTAGGTACTGTATGAACTACGTATCCTTGGTATTTGTTCTCTTGAGTTGGTAGTCTTATAAAAGTATGAATTACCTTCTTGTGTTGAACAAAATATTTTACTATTTGCCCACAAAATTTCTGTATTGTTAGATACTAAATGAACTTTGTTAGGAAGATTTTTCAAAACATTAGCCATAATACTGGAATGAATTATACCTAATTTGCAAAATTTTAGTGATAGAGTTATTTCCTTTACTTGGATTAGTAATTGAGAAATATGTGTGTATAAATCATAAGCGTCTTCATTTGTTTTTAATGTCATCGTATTATTGATGATAAGCTCAAAATTTTTATTTAGTGTTTTAATTTTATTTTTATAATCAGATATTAATTGTTTGTCAATATTAACTGAGGTTTCTATATTATGTTCAATTCTATAATTATTTTCTTCTATCGTTCCCATTATTTTATCGTAGTGTGCTTTATCACTGACATCCATATTGCCAGTTAGCCAACTAATTATACTTCCTAAACCGTTAATTAATCCTCTTTTTGTCCTATGCTTATATTGTAATAGTTCTAATTGATGGTTAATATTATTGGTTAAATCTTTAGTATAAAATAAAGATTATGTCCTTTAAAAATTTTAAATGGTTATATATTTTGTTTTAATAGGTTTCCGATCATATTTAACTTGCTTGTAAGTAGTGCATGTATTTATGTATTCATCTATCTTATCTTTCATCCGAGGAAAATAATATTCCCTTTTGAGCTTTTCATACGTTTCTCCTATTGCTCTATGTTGGGTTTTTCCAAGGTGGTAATTGGAGATGATATTTTCTTGTTCTTCTTCGATTTCTACGTCTGTGTTCATTAAGTAATATCTTTTGATTTCGACTGTGGGGTATTCTGATTCTATGATTCTTCTCAATTCTTCAAAGTATTCCTTTAGAATATTTTCTAGTACCGTTTGATTTGAAGAACAGTATACTCCTTATATCGTTCCGGGTTGTAGTATATCTTCTAAATGTTCTTTTATTCCTTGTTTGTTAATCACATGTATTGTATATCTGTTTTTCTTAAATGGTTTAGTATATTCATATTTTTTGTTACCTCTCTTTATTACTAATTGATATGTAGCGGGCAACACTGTTTGGAGAAGGTTATCGGCTATCAGCTGGCGTGATAACCAAAGAGGTTATGTGAAATGGATTTGCCACTGCCGCAGTTAATATATTTACATTTTATTTGTACCATTGTTTTATATAGATGTATTTTTAATTTATAATTATTTTTGTTTAGAAGTTTACCTAATTTTCATTTTCATATAATGCAGTGGCAAATCCATGAGAAACCTCACTCCAGCTGATACCTATAACCACATATACTACTGTTACCTGTTTTCTAGTGTGTGGATATAAAATATTAATTGTTGTATAAATTTTTGACTAAGGCTTGTATAAGGACATCACGATTGGAATTACGATTTGGTTAGGAATAAAGAGGAAAATAAAATAGTGTTTTTTCTTAATTGCCACGCACCTCACAGTGGTGACCCCGACGTTTTAAGTGTGTACCATTTTCCGTTGTATTACTGTTGTTTATTACATTATTGATATAAGTAATATGGAAAATCTTATTGATTTGTGCCCTATCGAAGAGAAGGCTCCTATTGACCAGGGAGAAATTCAATCTTCCACACACAATGCACTCTCTAGGTTGCCAACGTTTTATAAAGATGAACCAGATCTTTGGTTCAGTCAGGCTGAAGCGGCTTTTGCTACCTGCAAAATAACAAATAGCAAAACTAAATTTCAGCATATAATTGCACAATCGGATCTAGCCACTATAAGGCAAGTGGCCGATTGGTCACGTAACCCTCCCGTGAATGAACCGTACGAAGAGTTAAAACGCAGGTTGCTATCTAGTTTTGGCCCTTCACATACAACCAGAATAAAAAACTTCTAGAGGCAGCAGCAACTGGGGGATCAAAGGTCATCTCAGTTTCTACGGAAAATGCAGCAACTGGCCACCGACAGCATTACCGAGGAAATGCTCCGAACTCTATGGCTAAGAGGATTGCCAGAAGGAATGCAGGATGCTCTAGCCGTTACCGAGCAGACGGACCCCACGAAGCTGGCGTTGATAGCTGACAAAATAGCAGAGATTCAGCAGCCGTCAGTGCAGGCAGTAGTGTCGAATCCACCTAGGCTACGTCGAGAGAACCAAACATCGAAGAAGCTTTAGAGCGTCTCTCAGCAGAGGTCGCGTCGCTGAAACTTCAGATGAGTTCAAGAGGTGGTCGTAGGGAGCAAAGGTCACCCAGCAGGAGCCGAGGTAGAACAAGAAGTAAGAGCAGAAGGCGCCTTTGCTTTTACCACGAGAATTTCAAGCAGAAGGCTAATAAATGCCGCCAACCCTGCGATTGGAGCCCAACCGGGCCGTTAAAATAATCGCAGCGACGAATGAGACGGATTCCGTCGCAGAAATCACCAATCGCCGACTATTTATCGCCGATAAGAAGTCCGGGGTCAGATATCTGGTGGATACAGGAGCTACCCTATTTGTCTACCCGGTGAAGACACACAATGCTCAACCGAGCGAGGATTTCACCCTCTACGCGGCCAACGGGACTCCTATTCCTACATATGGCACTGTAGTTCAGAACCTCGACCTTGGGCTACGTCGGAAACTGTCTTGGCGGTTTATTGTGGTGAAGGTGAGCCATCCCATCATGGGCGCAGATTTGCTGTACCATTATAATATGATGGTAGATCTCGCGGGATGTCAGCTGGTGGACCAGAAGACAGGACTCACGACCAGGGGAACAATAGCGAAGTTACCAGTACCAACGATCTACTCGGTACCACCTGGCGAATGGTACATGAAGATACTTCGCAAGTACTCTGGGGTGACGCAGCAGACATCTTACGTCCAGCAGCCCAGGCACGACGTGGTCCATCATATAGAGACGACGGGAGGCCCAGTTACAGCGAAAGCCCGTCGCTTACCACCGGATCACTACAATGCCGCCAAGAGAGAATTTCTCCAGATGGTCGAAGAAGGGATCTGCCGTCCATCGAACAGCCCATGGGCCAGTCCACTGCACATAGTGCAGAAGAAAGATGGGGGAATACGACCATATGGCGATTATCGGCAATTAAATTCGAAGACAGTCCCTGACCGCTACGCCGTCCCTAACCTGGCCGACTTTAATGTTAATATGCATGGGAAGAAGGTTTTCACCACTTTAGACCTTAACCGCGCATATTATCAAATTCCAGTAGCAGAAGAGGATGTCCCTAAGACAGCGGTCATCACACCTTGTGGACTGTTTGAATTCTTGCGTATGTGCTTTGGCCTATGGAACGCATCACAGACCTTCCAGCGATTTCTTGACCGAGTGCTCCGAGGGATATATTTCGCTTGGTGGTTCCTAGATATCATCATTGCCTCAGAATCGGAAGAACAGCACCAAGCACATTTGGAGGAGATATTGCAGCGGCTGGAGAAAAATGGACTGACGGTGAACCTGGCGAAGTGTGTCTTCGCCCGTCAAAAAGTAGACTTTTTGGGCCACACAGTCAGCGCTTCAGGGATTATAGCTCTCCCAGCCAAAGTGGAAGCCATCGCAGCATACCCAAAGCCTTCTACAGTACGAGATCTTCGACGTTTTCTGGGTATGTTCAATTTCTATCGGCGTTGCATACCCGGAGTGGCGGATTTACAGGCTCCACTTAATAAATTTCTAGCTGGAGCTAAGAAAAATGACAAAAGGATCATCCCTTGGAATCCAGAAGCCACCGAAGCATTCGAACACTGCAAGACTGCCATAAAGAAAGTTGCAGTGTTAGGACACCCTAAAGAAAAGGCGGAGCTTGTCCTTGTATGCGATGCATCGAATACTGCCATGGGGGCAGTCCTGCAACAGAGAGAAGGTAGTGTTTGGCGGCCACTGGGTTTTTTTTCCAAAGCCTTCTCTCCAGCACAGAAGAAGTATGCTACGTACGACCGGGAACTGCTGGCTATCCATCGTGCTATTAAGCATTTCAGATACCACCTGGAAGGAAGAAATTTTACGATATGGACAGACCACAAGCCTTTGGAGTATGCGTTTCTCCAAAAACCAGAAACAGCGACGCCTATGCGGATTCGGCTGGTAAACTTCATCAGTCAATTCACAACCGACATCCGTCACGTACCCGGGGACAAGAACGTTGTAGCTGACGCACTTTCGAGGGTCGAGAACATCAATTGTACCGAAGACAGACTTTGCTCGAATGGCATCCGAGCAGCGGAAAGATCCAGACGTTCCAGAGCTTCAGGGGAACGAGCGCCTTAAGCTCCGATGGATGAAACCTCAGATTCATCAGATGAAGTGACAGATTCGTCACTTCTCTGCGAAACTTCAACTCCTCAGGCGCGACCCTACGTTCCCAAGTCCATGAGAGAAGAAATATTCCACCGCCTGCATGGACTTAGTCACCCCGGGATTCGAGCTTCGAGACGATTGATTAGTCAGCGGTCAAAAGTAGTCCGGCATACTGTTTCTCCTCCGGGTAGATTTGCTCCATCTTCCCGATTCGAGCACCTCCATGTAGATATTGTCGGACCTCTCCCGCCTTCAACGGAATGCGATATTGCCTCACTATCATAGATAGGTTCACCCGCTGGCCAGAGGCATGCCCTTTAGAGGAAATTACAAGCAATAAAGTGGCGGAAGCAATGGTGGGGTCATGGATCTCTCGGTATGGTTCGCCAGCCAGGATTACTACGGACCAAGGACGCCAGTTCGAGTCTGACCTATTCATAAACCTTACACGCATCCTTGGCATTGAAAGAAGTAGGACAGCGGCTTACCATCCTCAGTCGAACGGTTGCGTGTAGCGGTGGCACCGATCCCTTAAGGCATCCCTAATGGCAGCGCTGAACACGGAAGGCTGGACAAAAACACTACCAACTGTGCTTCTTGGTCTTAGATCAGCGGTGCGAGAAGACACCGGAGCTAGTGCAGCGGAGATGGTTTTTGGGCAACCCCTACGACTCCCAGGGGAATTCTTTGAGTCTTCTCGACGCCCCGAAGACACTGAGGCGACTCTAAGAACTATTTGGGACGCTATGAAGAATATTCGACCGCCACCCCACCGCAGCAGCACGGCGAAGACATTCGTTCACCGCGACCTAAGATCATGCAGTCACGTGTTCCTGAGAGATGACACTGTGAGGAAACCATTGACTCCTCCTTACTCCGGACCTTACCGGGTTTTTAGCAATGGACAATGAAATGGATTTGCCACTGCAGAAGGTTAATATATTTACATTTTATTTGTACCATTGTTTTTATATAGATGTATTTTTAATTTATAATTATTTTTGTTTAGAAGTTTACCTCATTTTCATTTTCATATAATGCAGTGGCAAATCCATGAGAAACCTCACTCCAGCTGATACCTGTAACCTCATATACTACTGTTACTTGTTTTCTAGTGTGTGGATATAAAATATTAATTGTTGTATACATTTTTGACTAAGGCTTGTATAAGGACATCACGATTGGAATTACGATTTGGTTAGGAATAAAGAGGAAAATAAAATAGTGTTTTTTCTTATATAATAGTGTTATTGCCACGCACCTCACAGATATTTTTCTATGTTTATGCATTTGCCCGGTTCGCATAACCATACTTGCGCTGCGCTAGATTCTTGTGAGTGAATCGTTTCATGATCTTCTGAGTTTTCTCGTGTCAGTGGCATCTCTAATTCTTGTATTAGTGATTCGCATTCTGGTGAATGCCTGATAGGTTGTTGTAAGACTTCGTCTAGAACCATTTCTTCAGAAAGGTTTAATTCTGTTATTTGACTATTTCTTGAAAGCGCGTCTGCTACATGATTTGTCTTTCCCTGTACGTGTTTTATATCGAACTCAAATTCTTGCAGTTTCCATATCCACTTCATTATTCTCGTGTTTCCATTTTTCATCGTGAATATCCATGTCAGTGGTTTATGGTCTGTCTGTAATAAGAATTTGGTACCATATAAATAGGGTTTGAAATGTTGTGTTGCCCATATTACAGCTAACAATTCCTTTGTACTATAGTTAAGTTCAGCTTTTTGCAGAACTCTCGAGGCAAATGCTATAGTGTGTTCTACGTCATTCTCGTCCTTTTGAGATAATACTGATCCTAAAGCTTGATTACTTGCATCCGTAGTAAGAATAAATTGTTTGTTCCAATCAGGATAATTTAGAATTGGTGCATTTGTCATGAGATCGATTAAGGCTTTACATGCGTTCTTTATTTCTGTCGTTTTATAAACTTTAGTTTGTAAAGATTGGCATAATGGTTTATTTATTTTTGCGTATCCTTTGACAAATTTTCGATAATAACCTGTCATACCCAGAAATTGACGTGTCGTTTTTTCATCATGTGGTAAAGGGAAATTTAGGATCGCTTCTATTTTGTTGGGGTCGGTTCTTAAGCCTTCCGGTGTTACAATGTAGCCTAAAAATTTTAATTGTCGTTTAAAAAAATCAGTTTTGTCTAACTGTATAGATAAATTATGTTTTTTCAAGGCTTCGAAAATCTGTTTTAAATTTCTTAAATGTTCATCCTTTGTTTTTGAGTAAACTATAATATCATCTACATAAATCATAGCGTTCGGTATATTTTCTATCATCATGGTCATGGCTCTTTGAAACGTAGGTGGTGCGTTACAAAGTCCAAATGGCATCCTTGTGAATTCATAGTGACCATTTTCCGTAGAAAAGGCTGTTTTTTCTATGCTTTCCGGATCCATTTCAATCTGTTGAAAACCTGAGGTTAGATCTATTGTCGAAAAATTTTTGCTCCTTTTAATCTGTTCAAGAGGTCTTCTATATTAGGGAGAGAAAATTTACCTTTTATCGTAGATTGGTTTAGCTTTCGGTAATCAATCACCATTCTTACTTTCTTTATTCTCGACGCGTCCATTTTCTTTTTTCACTTCTTCGTGAATTTGTTGTTTGAATTGTTCCGGGTATCTGTAATTCCTACAGTAAATAGGATTTTCATTGGTATTAATAATTTTATGTTTTAATAAACCCGTTTTTTTTAATTGTTCATTTTCCTTTTTTATCATATCTCCGTTTTCACTTATTATATTAATTAATTTTTCTTTTAAACTTTCGTCGATGTGGTCAAGTCTTATTAGCTTTTTTATTTCGTTTTTATCTTCGATATAAAATTTTCGTTTTCTAATTTATATCGTTTTACCTTGACTTTTAATTCTTTTTTGTTTAAATCGATACTTATTTGTAAATCTTTCATTGTCTCATAGCCCAATAGTATGTCGAATCGATCACTAAAGGGAAAAAAAATAAGAAATTTTGCTTCTTGATTTATTTCTATCAGTGGAAGCAGATTTATTAGTGCACTTTTTGTACCTTCTGCGCGACCTGTAGAGGTTTTTATCGCAAAGCGTTCATTTATTATTTTGGCGTCTTTTGGTAATGCTTTCGGATTAATATAATTTTTCGTTGCTCCGGTATCGATCAGCCATTTGTTTCCTTTGTCATCTTTTAATTCCGGTAGATCATTGTTCGTATTATTCAATTCGTGAACTTCTATTGGTCCGGCGGGTCGTTGTTGCATGGACCTGAGCCAAAAAAAATTATCCTGTCGGGCTTCTATATCGTTCAGTCTTTCCGTTAGGATTCGAATCTGCTCGTCTTTTTCATTTTCTGTATAATGCACTCTATTGGACACAGTTCTAATAGATACTTTATTGGAATCTTTTTCAGTTGGTGGTAATGAAACTTGTTCTCGATTTGGATTTTGTTGGTTTCTCCAGTTTCCCGATGGAGGTTTGTTAAAAAATTGATGTTGAGATTGCGGGTACCATGGTTTGTTGTATATTGGTTTTTGGGTTTGATACTGCTTATAGTTTGGGTTTTGATTATAATACGATTGATACGGTTGTTGATACGGTTTTTGTTCGTACCTTGGTTTTTCATAGCGGGGTTTCTGATGTTCCCAGTCTTTTTTCTTTTGAAAATTGGGATCAAAATGTTTCCCTTTATAATTTGGATTTTGAAAATTTTTTTGTTATGGATTATACTGATGTTTACCGTGTAACCTTTGAACAATGTGTGCGGCACTGTTTTTAAGGATATATTCAATATCTTCTAATGTATTCCATGTTATATGATAAATGAAATCTGTTAAAGAAGGGTGGAGATTATGCACCGCGTGATGGGATATTTGTCTATTTTTTCATTTCTGCTTGTTCATCTAAGGTCGTATCGTCGGTGTAAACTCGAGTATATAAGTCACAACGTCGTTCTATAAATCTTTCAAAATAATCATGAGGATTTTCGTTACTATGTGGCCTGACATTTAACAATTCCGCAACTAATTGTTCTCGAGTTTGAGAATCTTGATATTTATTTTTTAGAAAATTTAAAATTCCTTCTACGCTATTAAATTCTTTATCATGTACAGCTGCGGCTACTTTCCTTTTTAATTTACATAATAAATTTAAAATAATCTTTGTATGATTAATATGTCTATGTGGATTATTTTCTTTACAGTATAATTCTGTTAAAAACTTAGTATTACGAATAAAATTCACTAGACCTATTGGATTTCCATCATAATCTGGAATCATTTTAAATTCACTTTCTCTTTAATTTCTAACGCCATTGTGTTTTCGTTTGTCTGGTCGGTTAGTCTTAAAGCGTTAAGTCTGTCTAGTAATGACATACAAATGTTACAATTTATATAAAAATAATTACCATACGATGTCTTTAGTTGATGTTGGCTCCTTAACAAAAGAGATGTTGTGTTGAGATTGTAGAAATAGAAATTTCTGCTTACTGGAAAGAAGATCCTCGTAGTCGTGGAGAATGCTTGATCTTGTTCAAGACTCAGTGGCAAATCTTCCTCTTGAGGTGGAGACGTGGTTATGCTGCTACGGTACTGGTATTACACTCAGCCTAAGCTCCGCAAAGTTACTAATTCTTCAAAAATAAGCTCTAATATAAAAATAAGTCCCTAAGTTTGGGCGCCAGTTAAATAAGCTTACTCCAACTTAGACTTTTTAAAAAAGGTTTATTTCAAATAAAATAAATATAATACTTGTGTCTAACAATGACTGACCAATAGCTATAAGACGGGTCGAACTGACCCGCTACAATCCTAACTTACTTCTAATCTTCGTCCTAAAAGACAAGGTCATATATAGGGGTTGTTATCGGTGTGAAAGCAAATAGTGAATAAGGAAGCGAACGGCGTAGGATAAGGGGTGATGACCTTTTACAAAGATTACTGTCTTAACCATAGGGGTTGTTATCGATGTGAAAGTAAATAGTGAATAAGGTATCGAAGGGCGTAGGATAAGGGGTGATGACCTTTTACAAAGATTACTGCCTTAACTATAAGGGTTGTTATCGGTGTGAAAGCAAATAGTGAATAAGGAAGCGAAGGGCGTAGGATAAGGGGTGATGACCCCTTTTACAAAGGTTACTGTCTTAGCTATATATATATATATATATATATATATATATATATATATATGAAAATGAAATGAAAAAATAAACTTTATTCTTAAATTTTGAGTTGCGCAATTAAGAGTACAATTGTCTGGCCAATTACTTACAAATTAGATACTTCAGTAATTACAGCATACATTTTTTACAGAAAAAAAAAATTAAATTTAATTAAAAAAAATAAATATATGAAATAATTAATTATAACATAAAATACAATCGTATAGATATATATATATATATATATATATATATATATATATATATATATATATATATATATATATATATATATATATAGCTAAATAAAAGGATCGCGGGAATGAGTTTTTAAAAAGAGGCTTTATTCTGAATTACATACATTGATCAAGATACAAGCACAATTTATAACTTAATACAAAAACTTCGTGTGGAACATCTGTACGTCTTAACGCATGACTGCAGAGTGTCACAGAGGCAAGGTGGGGGTGACCTTTTATAGGGTTTTTGGGAGTGGGGATATCATACATTTTATTTATATTGCTAAGTCCATAGAAGTACCCATAACTCTTCCCCCCCGAGTTTCAAGGTCTCCGATGGAACAAATATCTTAGTGTAAATGGGTGAGATTTTATACAATAAAATAAAAGGTTTGAACCCTCATACATTTCTTAATACATTTTACACTAAGTTTTAAATATAATAGATAACATTCTATAAACAAAAGGGATCGGACCTTATAATCTAAGTTTATACAAAAATAAAAGGATTAGACCTTGTACTTCTCTTGTTTACTAAATTAGAATTTGTACATTTGAAAACAAAAAGATTAAACTCTGTACTGAAATACAATTATCAACTTCCTATAAACAAAAGAATTAGACTTTGAATTTTCTGTTTACTAAGTCAGGATTTGTTCACTTGAAAAATAAAAAGATTAAACCTTGTCCATTTCTTAATATTAACAATAAGCTTAAACTATTTACAAAAATAAAATGTTTATACATTACAGAATTCCTTACATGCTAAAGTACAAAAGATAAAATGATATTTCTCAATACTGAACAATACATTATTTAAACAAGAGGAAAAATAAAATAAGAGTCTTAGAATTAGTTTCTCTATTACAAATAATACTTTTAGATTCAAAATTACTCAATTAAATCAAAATAATAATTCAAACACTCTTATAATTACAATTAATAATAATTTCAAAATAAAATACATACTTTTTTAATGATCAATCAAAATAATATTTCAAGACAAAATAATAGTATCCTGATATTTATTATAGTGACTACAAAATATTAATTACAAAATAAATCAAACAGAATATTATTGTGAAATAAAATAATAATTTGAATGATCTTTTACATTATTACCATTGAATATAATATTTTACAACAAAATACAAAAGTCCGACTTTATTAAAATAACTACAGCATTGTCAATTTAATACAGATAATTCTTTCAATATAAGATAAGCATCTTTCCCTAATACCATTATATTTATTACGTTTTATTAAAATAAAAGATTTTTAAAACATTTTAATATCGTTTAAATAAAATTAAATATTTTTAATCATAACCATTATCTGAATCATTTGAGTCATAATTATCCCAATCATCCGAAATATTTACGCGAATGGATTCATTATCGTCGTCCGAAATCCTTTTTCTTTCCTTTTTCTTTTTTTCCTAGTGGGGGCCTTTTAATATTGTCAATATGAGTTTTAATTGGTCTTTTATCTTTTACTAGTACATTTACTCTTTTAAACTTATCCCTACTTTTTATTTTTGCTTGAGTATTTTTCAAATATTCTATATCTCCTAATTATTTTTGAATATCTAAAGGGTCTTCTCTATTTTTATTTAATTTTTCAGTCCTTGTCTCCTTTTCGTCATTTATTTTAGATCTAATTAATTTAGGTAATAGTTGTTGTTCCTTATGATATTTTAATACGTATTGTTCTGTCAGGTCGATGTTTTTGTCTGATTCTAATCTGGAGGTTCCGAAAGTAATTTCATTGGGCGTTAATTTTAATTTATTGTTTAAGGTGTTATTGTACGCTATTATCGCTAATCTCAATTTTTGCTGCATCGAACATTTATTTATCTTTTTCTTTCCCTATTATTCTTAATAATTCGTTTAAGGTAATGTGGACTCTGTTCAATAATCCCAAAGAGTTTGAGTGGCTAGCTGAAGTATAATGTAAAATAATATTATTTTCTTCACAAAACTGTTTTACCAAATTATTTTCAATTTCCGTCCCTTGATCTAATGATATTTGTAATGGTGTCGGAAAATACGACATGTAGTTGGTTAGTGCATTATTAAAATTAAAAATATCTATCATTAATTTAAATTCTGTCTGACTATAAAACTGATAAAATGATATTTTTTTTAGGTTTGAATGAATATTAACCAAATTACTCTGATAAGTATATTTTTAATTTTTGAAGTGTAAATCATTCAAATCATATAATATCTGTAGTGCTAACTTCATTTTATTAATGCACAAAAAATGTTTATAACAATTATATTAAACTTCTTAAAAAACAAAAATAAGCAAGAAATCAAGATCGAGACGTAACGTAAACTTATTAACTTTTTAACCAAAAATGACAATACTTAATCACGTAGATGAATAAAATTGCTATGCATATTGCATTTAAATTTAAACTTAAAGCTGTGAAATCGTTTATCCCTTTAGGTTTATATTTAATATTTTGATTCTAGTGATTAACAGGACATTAAATAAAATTATCATACCTTGTTTTGTTTGAATTGAATTGTTACAAAAATAAAATAAAATAATTAGTTTTAATTTACAGGTTCTTTAGTTCGTTGATACAATGTAATTGTTTAAATTGCTAGCATAATAGAAGCTTAAAAATAGAACGAATACAACAATTAAATCCTAAACGTATTTAGTAACGCATGCGTATCAGGCATATATGAAAGTTAAGATTATTATCCGAGTAGTAATCAAATAAATATATTTTTCAAATGACTAATCATCATAACATACAATTAATTATTGTCAATCAAATTATTATTTAATTATTAATTAATTATTGTTATTAAATTATTAATTGATTTTATTAAATAATTAATTGATTTTATTAAATTATTAATTAAAATTAAATGGTGACTTTTGATTTGAGGAATCCATTGCTCTTTTCAGAATTACGTATCTATTAATATTAATTATAAACAAAACATCGTAATGAGAAGCAACATAAAACTAAATTTTGCAATCTAAATGATAATAAGTAAGTTATAATTTTACAAAAATAGTTTAAAACGTATTATTAATAATTAATGATAATATCATTAAATGTCTCATACTTACATTTATAAAACTGGTATGAATATGAATGTTAATAAAAATGGTATTGATGTTGAATTCGAAGTTACTAGAATCAACAATTTATCCGATTTAAATATTTTTACTTAGTTTTTTCCTATATTTATACATCTTTTTTGGTACAATCCATAGCGGAAAATTATTTTTTGATTTAATTGGTCTGTTTATTACGTTTAACAATCTGTATAACTCTTCATGAACCGTTTTCTCGCCTAAAGGAACATTTAGTTGAGCTTTAAAATTTTTTAACTTACTGTGGCAGTGGCCATACCCACTTTTATGGAAATAGAAGCCATTAATTCTTTTAAAGTCTTTTGGTTCAATTTATTAACTTTAGTTACTTCATTAAATTTTTCAACAGTTACTTTCAAATTACTTTCTGAAGCTTTTAAATTGTTCGTTTCTTTCACTATATTTGAATTTAAGTCTTACATTTCTTTAATTTTACTAATTATATTTTTTTCTTTTCATTCTTGTTACTTATTAGTGGTTTCTATTGTTTTATTTAAATTATAATATTCATTTGGACTAATTCCTCATTTTTATTAAGTTCAAGTTTTTGGTATTTTAAATTATACTCTTCTTCCACACTCTTAATATTGTTTACAGAATTTTCAAGTTTCTTTTATTTCCGGTTTTATATGTTCGTCGTGGATTAATTGTTTTACCTCATTCCCGTTGTCGATTAGGTTGGGTAAATCATTATTTAAATTTAAATCATGTATTACTCTATATTACGCGTAGTTTTTTTTTGGTTCTTTACTGGTGATTTGTTTATTATTAGAATTAAACTTATTGTTTATATCTGGTTTAAGTCCGGAGGTCTGCTCGTGCTCGGGCCTGATTCTAAAAAATGGTTCTGTTTTTGTTCTAATAATTCGATACGCTCTTTTAATTTTGTTAATTGTTTATCTTTTTCCTCCTCTATCGCTTGTACTCTATTAGAAAACCGTTCTTATTGAAACTGTATTGGAGTCTACTTGGGGTTGCTGGTAATTTTGCCTAAAATTTCTGGAGGGTGGTTTATTAAAAAATCTATGTTGCGACTGAGGATCTCATGGTTGATTATAAATCGGTGTCTGATATTCTATAGCTCGCTGTTGTTGCCGAAAGTTATGCTGCTTTTTATTATTAAAGGAATTAAAGGTTGGACCTTGTTCATGCTGATAATGTTGTGGTCGGTAGTGTTAAGGATTATTATACGACGCATATAGCTCGCGGTGATACTGATGGGGTCGTTAATTTTGGTAGACGTGGTGAATATTAAAATTCGGTCTGTATTCCCGATTTTTATAATTAGTTTCAATTTTTTTCTTTTTGTAATTATTTTGTACCGGACTATTTTTAGAGTGTTTTTTATCCCCATAAATTCTGTGAACAATGTGTGCCGCGCTATTTCTTAATATTTTTTCTAAGTCTTCTAAACTGTCGAATTTAATGTGGTAAATAAAATCTGTCAATGCCGGGAGTAGACTATGGACCGCGTGATGAGATATCTGTTTGTCGTATCTGTACATTTCGTCTTGTTTGTCTATTATTTCGTTATCAGAGTAAATTCGTGCATATAAATCGCATCTTTTTTGGCCCAGTTGTTATAAGAAATCGAGTGGGCTCTCATTATGATAAGTCTGCGTATTTAAAATTTCTGAAATTAGTTGTTCCCATAGTTCTCGTGTCCTGATTTTTTTTTTTCTTTAAAAATTTAATTATTTCTTTAACTGTATTATTTCTTTGTCATATACGAGGACTTTAGCTTTTCCTGTTAGTTTATTTAAAATTGTCAAAATTAATTTAGCCTGATTAGTATTTTTATGCGTATTATCTTCTTTGCAATATGAATTGTACAAAAATTAACTATTTCTAATAAAATCTACTAATTGTAGCGGATTTCCTTCATATTCCGGGATTAGAGCTAGGTCGTGATTTTTAATTTCTAGAGCCATATTATTTTCTTTTTTAATTAAGGTAAAACGAGTTATTTTTAAGTTACTCAATTTCTCTTCTAATTTATTTATAATAATAAATGCTAAATTAATATTTTAAATTATTATACTTATTACTAATTATATTTAAATTACAAAATGCTTAAAAATAAAAAAAAAAATAAATTAATTATACTTGTTTCTTGATACAACGATGGAAAGAGGTCTCGCTGTTCTGTACCTGAAATAAGATAGAACTGCCGCGAAGTTACGTTAACGCTTCCAAAAGTCCCTCCGTTCGGGCGCCAGCTAAATAAAAGGATCGCGGGACTGAGTTTTTAAAAAGAGGATTTATTCTGAATTACATACATTGATCAAGATACAAGCACAATTTATAACTTAATACAAAAACTTCGTGAACATCTGTACGTCTTAACGCATGACTGCAGAGTGTCACAGAGGCAAGGTGGGGGTGACCTTTTATAGGGTTTTTGTGAGTGGGGATATCATACATTTTATTTATATTGCTAAGTTCATAGAGGTACCCATAACTATTTATATATACCCACCCGTTCAGGTTTATGAAAGGAATAACTACAAATTGTATAATTCAGCTTGGAATACTGCCGTATATATATACACTTATAGTAAAAACCAGTACAAAGCAATTCAACCTGCCTAAAAATGTAATCTCAACAATCAGTATAGACCCAAACAACCTAATCAGTATAGCCCCCAACAACCTCAATCAATACTAGCCCCCCAACAAACCTAATCAATATATACCACACTCCAATATCATCTAATATAGGACCCCAACAACCTATATCAGTCAACCCCTATGAGTGTCAATAGTAATTATAGAAGGAATTATATCAGACGACACCTGATCAAAGTCTGTAATTTAAATCTTTTCTCACCTACCCGAACCAGTTCCGGAAAACACACCAAACCTAATAATCTAAACTCGGAACAGTTCCGTGAGTGAATCCCAAAAATTATGATATACCAAATCAGCTTCAACCCACCCCCCGACTAGTCCCACTGTTCATCCAGAGATCATCAAGAAAATCAAACAATAGCACTGATCAACATAATCTGGATAGTGATCAAAGTCAATTTTTAGATCCCCGCCTATCGCAGGAACCGGACCGATGGATAAGACCTATTTACTTTAAGTTTTAGTGCTCTTCCATATATAATTCCACCAAAAGTCAAAACTTAAAAGTCTAATAGACACTGCGTGCACGAAATCCGCTTGTATCCATCCTTGTATCAAATATATGATTGTTTTAATAACATTACTCACGACCCATTGTACAACTTACTAACGCGCACGGTTCTTCTATACAACCTCATTTAACGCGAATGTAGATTCATCTAAATTATTTCCCAACCCCAAACTCCCCTGAAAATTTGTGCATTTTTGACTTCCATCCTAATTCGATTTTATGTTTGGAACAAGAACAGTCTATACATTATTAGGTTGCTAAAATTGATTTAGTAAAATGATTATACTAATCACACCTTTTGGCAATTTTACCAGTTCATGATGACAACAGACCCCTCAATCTGAATATACTTACATCTTAAACAACACGATTCTGAAACCGTTAATCACAAATTCCAATCAAAAATATCCTCAATGGAGAAGGGAAATCATTCCTCATACCGATTTCAAAATATTAGTCTTAAAATTCATGAATATATGTACGGTAAAAAATAAGTCGGATCGGTCATTTAGCATTAACTATTGAAAACCCCAATCCTTGTTGAAACCAATCAGAATTTTTAAAAATAAACGAATCTCATAATATAAATTTATTAAAACAAAAGAATCAGATTTCAATGAAGTCAAAAATCTTCATCGCACGGACCATTTCAACGAAGAAGAAATAAAAGAAATTCCAAAACTTTAATTAAAACAATATTCTTGATCTATTTTTATTTAAAAGGTTACTCCACTACTGCAAATAACGCAATCAAACAATACAATCCTAACTAACGAAGCCAGATCCCAGTCTTCTCCTAAACAATGTATAGTATACATATATGAAAATGAAATGAATGAAAAATAAACTTTATTCTTAAATTTGAGTTGCACAATTAAGAGTACAATTGTCTGGCTAATGACTTACAAATTAGATACTTCAGTATTTACGTTTTTTTTCCCTGTTAAAAATGTATTTACAGGAAAAAAAAAAAAAAACGTATACAAAGAAAGAAAAAGAGAGAAAAAAAGTAATCATTGATTATTGCCTCTTTGCGGAAGAAGAGTTGATTGTCTAAAAGGTACAGTAATAGATTAGTTTTTAAAGGAAGTAATGGAAGCTGCTTAGAAATGGGAAATCCAATAATAGCAAAGCAAGAGACTTCTCCAGTAAATTTAGGAATTATTTTAAGAAGGAACCGGTAGCATGAATGATAAAAACAGGATTGTCAAAGGGATATCCGGGTTTTATTGGAACAAGTTATAATAAAATTAATTAAAGAAATTCGTTCGAACAAAAGTTAAATATTATTTATTCGTCTTTGAAACTGATTTTTTATACCCAATTTTATGAAACCATGGTAAAATATTTTAAACATTCGGAATTAAATTTTGTAAAAACTACAAGTAGATTAATCGATATTCAAGATCCTGATGAACAAAATAGTTTAATAATGATTACCACATTGGCAAAACAAACCACCGCGGTTCGGAGGAAACATTTAATCGAATAAAAGATTGTATTATTGGCCAATATGAAAAACTTAATTCGAATTCAAATTAATAATTGCGAAATTTGTACGTATCAAAATATGATCGGAATCCTTTAAAACTCCAATATAACGTTACTCAAACACCATCTAAACCATTTGAAATAGTTCACATGGATACAATCAACACTAGAAAACAAAAATATTTAACTCTAATCGACTCCTTTTCAAAATTTGCGCAAGTTTATAAATTAAAAAATGGTCAAGCAACTGAAGGCGTCGTTAATAAATTAATTTCTCATTTTTCACTCATCCACGGGTTACCAAAACAAATAATAACAGATAACGGTTTAGAATTTAGAAACTCATTATTATCCGATTTATTAAAATTACACAGAATCCAACTACATATACAGCTACTCAATCACCCTCAATCAAACGGACCCATTGAAAGATTTCATAGCACATTAATAGAACATTTACGGTTATTAAATAAGAGAGACGAATCAAAAAAGACGCAATGGAAAAAAAATTAAATATGCCGTACTCGCGTATAACAACACTATTCATTCCATCACACAACTAAAGCCAATCGAAATAATATCTGGACATTTAGATATAGACTCGCCCGTTGCAATAGATCTCAATAATCAAATCATAAATGATTATGTTGCAAAACATAAAGAAAGAGTAAAAATTTTGCATGAACAAATAAATCATAGGAATCAGGTAGCAAAGAAAAATATATAACCAGGATGAATAAAAATCGCGAAGAATTGCCAAACGAAATCCCGGAAACAGTATTTGTAGCTAATAGGCAAAAACAATCAAAATTAAAAAATAAATTTAAAAAGGAAAAGATTAAAAAAATAATTAAACATAGTAAAACCGCTGTAATTGATAAAAAAAACATTATAACACGCGAGAAAAAATTCATTTAAAAAATATAAAACGACCGCAAAAGACAAAGGACAATGTACGATGTTGGTAGAACCCCCCAGATGAAAGAGCTGGACCGAGTCAGCATTCTTAGAACTGAGATAAAGCACTCGCACCGGACACATTCTTTCGCTTAAGACAAGCTATAATTACAAGCTATATAATAATTATGTTTATTTAAAACTAATTTTTTTTAATATTAGTAAATAATTTTTTTTTGCTTTAAAATAATTTTATTTTTCTTTAAAATAAAAAGCATAAGAAATAATTTAATATAAAAAACAATTTAATATACACAATAAGGTCGCTGGATACGACTTATATTGATGTGAAAAGATGGCAGATAAAATGCCCAAACTATATAACAATAATAAAAAAAAAAAATAAAAATAAAGAATGATAAAAAGAATAATTATTGTTGATAAACAACATAACGAGTTCAGGGAATATGAACTCTTACTAGTTTAAGAGATGGCATTATAAGCCTAATTGGAAAATATTTTATACAATAAAATAGTATAATTAATGATTAGACTTTAATTTTTATGAACTTAATTTTAATTTTATAATAATAATAATTTCATAATTTAATATATTTAATTTAATTTACATAACCAATATTCCATAAACAGTGATTTAATTACTCAATTTAATAATACTATTAAAACCATACAAGAGAATACGCTGCATATTGCACGAAAAATTAATGATATAGGAACCGTAGTTAACTTGTTAACAATTAAAGAATTATTAGATCACATCCAACTTATTTTCTCTTTAATTTCTACTACTATTTCTGATATAGAAACTTCTTTAAAATTTGTAAAATTAAATATTCTACATCCAGCTATATTAATACAAAAACATTGTTTCAAGAATTAGAAAAGATAGCTCCACATTACAATAACAAAATTCTTTATCCATTTCAATTTAAATTTATCCTAGATATAGAACGCACAATATCTGTACAATGTGCTTTGCATGAAAATGAGATTATTTATACTTTAGCACTTCCAATTTTTGAAGAAACTGTTTATAGTTTGTATAATCTTTATACCCCATTCCATCTATTGTAAAGGATGAAATCATAACAATAATTCCAAAGTTCAAATATCTCTTAAATATTAATAACAACTTTAAATTTCTTAATCATCAATGTATCAAAAGAAACAGCATTTCACCACTGTCATACAGCTGACTTATCTCACCACGATGACTTATGTATTCAAGATATTTTACAAAAATCATCCAGTGTAAATTGTCTTTACACACGTCTACATCAAGAAGAAAACCACATCGAAGAAATCCCAGGAACACGCTACATTCTCATAGCATTTTACAACCCGGATGATCTTCAAGTTCAACAAGAAAAAGAAACAGTAAACTATCATATGACAGGAATTTATTTAGTTAAAACAAACTTTAATTCAAATTTTGTATCATAATAAAACTGTATTTTCATCCCAGTCAAACTCATGGTTCTCTAACATTGTTTGATAAACAAACTTTAAATATTCAAGCCTCACAGCTTTTAACACTACATTAGAAATTAAAAATTTAAAATTTTCATGAATTACAAACCTCACATCTTTCACATCTTGTATCAACAAAACATACCTATAATGAATGATGAAGGATTTGTCAAAGGGAGCGGTTTTATTGGGAGTTGGAATTAATTTTAAAGGATTTTTTTTTCGATTTTTGAGCATTTATTTAGAAAAAATGGTACAATGTATATTATTCAAAGTATTGTCCATTGCTAGCGACTACTTTTTCTCATCTTTCTGGCAATTTACGGAGACCAGCTCGGAAGAAGTCTTCGTCTTTTGAGGCTATCCATGAATCCACCCATTTTTTGCAATCTTCATAAGAAGTGAACCGCTGGTCAGTCAGGTCGTGTGTCATGCTTCGAAACAAGTAGTAGTCAGAAGGAGCAATGTCTGGAGAATACGGCGGGTGGGATAGGACCTCCCATTTCAGCGTTTCCAGGTACGTTTTGACCGGTTTAGCAACATGCGGCCGAGCGTTGTCATGTTGCAAGATTACCTTGTCGTGCCTTTCCCCAAATAGCGGCCGTTTTTTCCTTCAGTGCACGGCTCAAACGCATCAACTGAGTTCGGTAGAGGTCTCCCGTGATCGTTTCATTCGGTTTCAGCAGCTCATAATAGACCACGCCCAACCTCTGAAACCAGTACTCACAAGTGGAAATCGATGGAGCATAGTCCCCATAAGCCTCGCAAACTAACCGATGGGCTTCAGCTGCTTTTTCTTCAAATGAAAGCAGAAAAGCAAAGCTTCCCGCAAATTCGTCTTACTTGGCACAAAAGTTGACATGTTTAAAGAGCAAAAAAATAATGTTGTTCACACTTCAGAGAAATGACACCTATTGAAAATCAAAGCTAAATGATGACGCTTCAACATGAATATAGCAACAAGTTGGCCCGATGGGATTAGAGACTAGTAATACCATCTCTTATCAATCCTTTAAAATTAATTCCAACTCCCAATATGTGAGGGTATATATAGGTTAAAAGGTTGGGATCTAGTGTTTAGGAGGTGGATAGAAGAACGCAGAGTTAATAAATCAAGAATATAGGAAGAGCTTTTGGTTTTTTAGACATTGGAATAGGAAAGTACCCAGAAGGTATTGCCGTCGGAATTTAGGAAATAGCCACCCAAGCTCAGAATATTGGCAAGTAACGTGTGAGCGCCTAAGGATCCCGAAGATTAATCTAATGAAACAATTCATCAGTCTCCTCAGCTTTATCTCGAGATCCCCAGACAGTCCCCCATAAACCAAGCAACAGTAATCAAAGCTAGGGAAAAAAGAGAGGACACTAGAAGTTGACGGGTACTCTAGGAAAAGGAATTATGATGGATTTTTTGGAAATTTGGGCGATATGGTTATTCCAGGATAGGTGATGATCAAATGTAACTCCTAAATTTTTAATGGAGTTTTGGAACTGAATAGGAAGGTTATTAAGGTAAAACAATGGGTAGTAAGGAAGGGTGTTGAGGATGGGTTTTGAACCGATGAGGATAGCCTTAGTTTTCTTTGAATTCAGATATAACTTTTTCTTCACTGCCCAACGGTTGCTGTTATCAATGACTTCCTTAAGTTTACAAGATGCCTCGAGCATATCTGAAAAACGGAAAGATAGGTAGATTTGAAGGTCGTCTGCATATAGGTGATAATTGGAATTGTGGATAAAGCTGGGTAAATCATTGATATAGATAGAAAATAGGGGTGGTGACAGGGAGGATCCTTGTGGAACACCTAGGGTTAAACTTAGGGAAGATGAAGTAGGACTGTAGGGTATGATGACTGACTGGGAACGATGATATAAAAAGGAAAAGAACCAATTTAGGGCACTATTCGATAGGGAGAGGTTTTTTATTTTACGGGCGGACTAAGGCCTTTCTCCAAGCTTTAGGAAAAATGGAGTTTAGGAAAAATTATATATGTGTGGAAGGGCCGGAAGAATAGCTGGAAGACAGAGTTTGATTATTTTTATCGGAATTTGATCGGCAGCACAATCATTAGTTCGGGATTTGAGAATAGAAGTGATAAGGTCATTAGGAAGAATATGAAGGAAAAATAAGTTATCGGAATTGAATGCAGCTTGAGAAGTAAATTATGACATAGGTAAAGAAATGGTTTGAGCTTTATCAGGAAAAGGATATGCAAAGAAATAATTTAGGTCGTCGGGAGTGACTGGGAAATTGGAACAAGAAGAGGAGCTGGTAATAGAGAATTTTCTAAGGATTCTCAACTTGGACTCTGGACCCGGGGCCAGGGATAGGATATTACGGAAATATTGTGCCTTGGCACGGTGGAGAGTAGATTGAGCGAGATTTCGAAGGTCCTTGAACATGAAATAATCCTCATGTTAGGTCAATTAGGTATGTTTTATCAGAGGAATTGATAAGGATATTAGTATTGAGGTATCCTGTTATTACGTTTCAAAAGTAGGATCATATTTGACTTGAGGAGGGCGGTAGGCTACAGCGTAAAGAAGAGAGGAAGATTCAAAGGTGATTTCGGTGAATAGGTATTCCATGTGAGTAGTTTCGGAAGAGGGTAATTTTTGAAGGCTTTTAGCTCTCATGCTATCATGAACGTATAGACCAACGACTCCTCCATTTCGGTCCACACGGTCATGACGGACGAGAGTATAATCAGGAATATTTACAGAGGAAGAGGGAACACTTGGTTTGAGCCAGGTTTCCGAGATGGCAATAATATGGTAGAAATTATGTAGAAAATGGAAAAGGAATTCATCATAATGTGCTAGGAGGGATTGAGAGTTAACATGGCATGTTAAAAGGATGTTATTCCTAGGAAGAGAAAGAAGAATAGTTTTTTGTGGAAGGGTTTGTGATACTGACTTAGGAAGCTAATTAAGGAAAAAGGGACAATTTGATTCATAAATTTGATAGATAACGAAACAATAGATAGATAAAGACAACTAAAGAACAAATATAAATATAAATTAAAAATATGTAGAATACAAATACAAATGAAAAATGGTATAAAAAACAATATCATAAGAAATCGAAAAAGAGTAAATTCCTTCTGTTTTATAAAAAATAAACAAACAATAATTAAAAATTTATATAAGTTCTTGAAGACGGACATAAAAATTTTAAAATGAAATATAATGTATACAGAGAGAGAAGATAATGTGTTTGGGTAGCTCTTGAAATTCTGTGATATATAAGAAAATAAAAATGAAATATAAAAGTGAAATATGAATATAAAGAAGTAAAGAAAACTAAATAAATGAAAATAAGTAAAAAATGAAAATAAGAGCAGGGAACGGTTTCTTTTCTCTCATTTAAAAATTTCCAAATCCACCGGTTTATTAACAATCACGACAGGCTGGCCGTCATCACGGTGGTACCTGACCATTCCTCGGGCAAACCAGACGTACTTCACCTTGCCTGCAGCCTTCTCCTGCTTAGCTAGCCAGTAAAGTTGCCTGCTGGCTGGAGTCATCTCTTCTCCGATATAGATTCTATCGTCGCCGTCCCATCCGAGGTGTCTGGAGTCTGGAGTCTGGTGTCTGGGACTTCACCCTTTTCACTTTCCAAAGACGAGTAAACTCGTCTCGGATCGACTGTCGTACAAAGCGCACGGGGATCGGCGGAGGGCGTGCATCTTCCCTTCTCTGCCTCCTCCTCTCAACCATATCCAGATCCTCGACACTGAGCTTTATCCCCAGTGCCGCCTTTACCGAGCAAATAACTCCGTATAGCGTTTCACCAGATCTCAGAGGAATCCCTCTAATCTCTAAGGAATTTACCAGCTGATTCTGCTCAAATGGTTAATTTTGGCCTCGAGGGTTTTGAATAGGGGAAGGTGCAGGTTATTGTACGATACCAGATAAGACATTTAAGGGGCTATCGAACCCTGGTGTCTTTATTTTGAAAAGTAATTTTATTTTTACAGAAAATGATGTTTTGTAACTTACTGATTAGTGTCCATAGGTACTACCTGTGGACATTAGTGGTTGTACCAATGGACATTCATTTCTTCATAGGTTTATAGATTGAATTGAAATGAGAATTGAAATGATATTTAGAGAAATACATCAGCAATATTTTTTTTATAAAATGTACTAAACAAAATATAATATTTAAACAGGAAAAGTCGGCTTGATATTTTTGAACTGGAAGGCTGACTTGAAAGGTGAAAACAATAAATTTAGTGTATGAAACTAAAGTAAAACTTAAATTATTTTGAAACCTTTTGACAAAAATAAATCTTTTATATACCTATAATTATTATTAACGAGTGTCATAGACTTTTTTATGGAAAAAATCGAATCATTAGAGATCGTATCCATGAAAAGGTGTCTCTTCTTTTTCTCCTGGCCTGCTTTAACATATGTTGCCACGTGGCTCTGTCCTCCACCCAATGGACACCAGCCTGTCTCATGTCCTCTTCCACCTTTTCCTTCCATCGAGCTCTAGGACGGCCCTTTGCTCTGGTGGCGAAGATTTTCCCTTTGTATAGCTTTATCACCTGCCTGTCTTCATTCATTCGTTCGAGATGGCCATACAATTTCAGCCTGCTTATTCGTATAAAGCTTGACAAGGACAGATCGTTGCAGGTATGGTATACTTCTTTGCTTTTTCTACTTCTCTACAATCATCAGGTTAGTCTTTCCAGTATTTATTTCAAGGCCGGCTACTCCTGCCTCCTTTTTCAAGGTAAAATAATACATCTTCGATTGCTTGCCTGCTTCTTCCCAATATCACTACATCGTCCACATAGGCCATTAATTGCACTGATTTATTGATAATTGTGCTATTTTACTCGATCCTTACTTTCTTAATAACGTTATCAAGAACTAGGCTGAATATCAAAGGGGCCAGAGCACCTCCTTGTCTCAATCCATTTTTTATTTCTAAAGTCTTTGATAATTCTCCGTTCACTCTTATTTGACAGTTGGTGTGCCTAATTATCATCTTCGTTAAAACTATTAGTTTAGGAGGGATCTTTGCTTCTTCCATAGCCTTATAGACCAAAGATCTGTATGTCGTGTCATATGCCGCTCTGAAATCAATAAACAATCGCAATGTAGCCACATTATACTCCCACATCTTTTCATCAATCTGCCGGAGTGTGAAGATTTGGTCAATGATTGATCGATTCCTTCGGAAACCGCACTGGTATTCGCCAACAGCCCTTTCATAATATGGTCCAAGTTGACTGCATAATAAAGGCGCAAAAATTTTATAGGCAACATTCAGCAGCGTGATACCTCTATAGTTGCTGCATTTCGTTAAATCACCTTTCTTGGGAACCACTGTGATTATTCCGCAATTCCATTTTTCCGGTATGTATTCTTCCTCCCATATCCTTTCTATGAGCCTCTGCATCTTTCTCAGCATGTCAGGGCCCAGGTGTTCGAAGAACTCGGCATTTATATTGTCCATGCCTGGTGATTTATTTCTCTTCAGTTTAATTATTACTTCTTCCACTACTTCAAAAGTTGGAAGTATTTTTTCTTCCCATCTGTTTTCTGTTTCACTGCGTGGGATCACCGCTGCTCCATTATCGTTGTCATTATGACCAGTCAATAATTCCTGGAAGTGTTCCTCCAATCTCTCCAGAACCTCTTTATTAGAAGTCAGCAATTGGCCCTCTTTACTCTTTACCCAATTATTCGTAGGCACATATCCTTTCTTAATGGCTCCTATTTTCCTGTAAAATTGTCTACTTTCAGGATTGATGAATTAAATGCCACTTCTATTGAGATTATTTTATTTGAAAACTAGTTTCGAATGCTAAACATTCATCTTCAGTTCTAAAACATACAATAAAACTTTCAACACATCAGTACTATGTTACATAGATTAAATATACTAAAGTTTTTTAAAAAAGATAAGACAAGAAATCAAGCATAGGCACTCACCTTCGAGGTAACTAAAACCTTGAATTTGTGAGAAGTAAAAGGGGGGCAGGTAGGTTAAGTTTTAGATTTACAACGGGGTTTCCCTTATGACTCATTGGGTTTTTCCGTTCCTATGGGAAACAAATTTAAAATGGGGCTATTGGATACGTTAATCTGATCATTTAAACAAAAATCTGGATCGGTTTTAAACGATTTTATTATTTCTAGTGATTCAAAAGTATTTAATTTTAGGCTATTTTCTACTTGACGTAATATTTTTACTCCCGAGTCTTTATTAAATTTGTGGTTATTTTCATTTAGATGGATAGCGAAATTGGAATTTTGGGTCTTATTAGTGTATGCTCTTATATGTTCATTTACTCTTTGATTTACTGATCGTCCGGTTTTAAAAAAAACCGGACGATCAGTAACTTAACCTACTTGCCCCCCTTTTACTTCTCACAAATTCAGTGTTTTAGTTACCTCGAAGGTGAGTGCCTATGCTTGATTTCTTGTCTTATCTTTTTTAAAAAACTTTAGTATATTTAATCTATGTAACATAGTACTGATGTGTTGAAAATTTTATTGTATGTTTTAGAACTGAAGATGAATGTTTAGCATTCGAAACTAGTTTTCAAATAAAATAATCTCAATAGAAGTGGCATTTAATTCATCAATCCTAATTGTATTGATCCTTCTATATCATCATGCGTACCCCAAGTGATTGTCTACTTTCATTGTTATTGGCCATCTCCTCTATGTTCTTCAACTGCTTCTCCAGTGCCTGTTTTTTCTTCTTCTTGATTAGCTTTTTCACCTGTCGCCTTGTTTCACGGTATTTCTATTCCTGTTGTCTTGTATGTCGCAGCAAGCACTTATGATGAGCAGAGTTCCTTTTTTCGTTGGCTTCCTTGCATTCATTATCGAACCATCCATTTCTTCTTCTTGGTTCTATGCTTCCAATTATTCCAGTTTACATACCTGGGATCGTAGGTCACAAGCAATAACTAAATGGGCACAGAAATAAAAAAGAGAATATTGGTTGCTAACCAGTGCTACTTTGGGTTAAGATGTCACATGAGAAGCCACTTAGTGACCCAGCGTAGCAAAATAATTCTGTATCCGACGTGTTCTGACATACGGGTCTGAGACCTGGACAACCACAAAAGCAGAGGAGCTGGCTCTCCTTATATTCGAAAGAAAAATACTCAGAAAAATTTATGGCTCAGTTCTTGTTGATGGGGAATGGCGGGCGCCGAAAGAATAAAGAAGTTTACGACAGGTAAAAGGAGCCGGATATCGTTAAATTCATTAAAGTAGGGCGACTTAGATGGGCGGGTCATATTGCAAGGATGACAGAGGATAAGATCCCGAGAAAAGTTCTTACAGAGATCCTGCATGGAAGCCGACCCATTGGAAGACCCAAGTTAAGATGGAGATAGTGTATGGACAGGGATGCCTGGGGACTAGGCGTGAGAAACTGGATGGTGGCAGCACAAGACAGAAGCATGGCGGTTGCTGTTGGCGGAGGCCATGACTCCTTAGCAGGTTGTAGTGCCGAATTAGATAGACAGATGCTTCCAATAGTTTCTGCAGCTATGGTTGAGATTATGTCCTCCATTTTGTTCCACTTGTCATCAATAGTTAATCCTTGAGCCATCTCCAGGTGATACTAATGCATTTTCCTTAAACTGAATTGAAATTTCTTCATTCTTTAGCTTTTCTGGTCTATCTGGTTTGCATTTCTTCCGTCAGGCGTTCGCCATGTCTGCTTATGGATATTCTTGTGCGGAAATACAGTGCTCATTATTATTGACATCTTGGAGGCTGCGAACTGGATTAATCTTTCTCCATTGTCATTGGTAATATTGTGTAGGCTATGCATTCCTATTGTTGGCTTATACACTTCTTCTTTTCCGATTTTGGCATTAAAATTACCTGCTATAATCTTGATGTCATAGAGAGGACAAGAGTCATAAACCCTCTCTCATTTTGAATAAAACTCTTCCTTTGTGTTGTCATCTTTATCTTCTGATGGCGCATGGACATTAATGATAGTTATGTTAAATAGGCTCCCACGCAGTCTTATTCTACATATACGGTTATCTATCATATCAAAGTCCATTACCGCACTTTTATATCTTGTTTTCACTAGAAAAGCTCAGCCAAACTCATGCCGATCTTTACTACCACTGTAATATAATGTATAATCCTTCTTCTTTAGCATGCCCACACCTAACCATCGCACTTCCTGTAGAGCCACTCTATCGTAATTCTGTTTATTGCATTCTAGCCTTAGTTCATCAAAGACTCCTGATCTGAAGAATGTTCTCACATTCCATGTAACTATCTTATATATTTTAGATGTGTCCATTTGACGTTTTCCGTGTCGATGCCGTTGATCAGTCCATAATCCGAGGTTATTTGGTTGAGCTTTCATAACTGTAGGTTTTTTTATGTGGATGGGATTGTTAGCCCCTTCGCACAACCCTCCTAAAAGGTGTAGGAAAATGTAATTGTTTGCATAATCTCCCAGTGCCAGTTATAAAAGATGGCGTAATTTTCTTATATCTTTTTTTTTAATTTCATAATCAGTAGCGATGTCCGGAAGAATAAATTTTGGGATTCTATCATTTGATGAAATTTTCTTCAAGTAGCAAAAGTTGAGCGTGAACGATTCTACATTTTCTTTGATCAAAGCTATAAAATGCTTTACAACACAAAACATAGCTACCAACATATATTTCTTCATTTTCAATTTCTTTACCTTTCATCTAATTTACAATCATTCATTAATTCTAGTTGTTTCACCCATTTTTTTTTTTTTTTTTTTTACACTAAGAGATACTCACCCTGTATAGAACACTAAATGGGTTTTAGAAGAATTTAGTGAATCAGTGGTTCGATGTCGTTGAAAACGATAAAATGGACAGGAATATCATTGTGACATTTAAAATGGCATTTCATAAAAAAAAAAAAAAAAAAAAAAAAAAAAAAAAAAAAAAAAAAAAAAAAAAAAAAAAAAAAAAAAAAAAAAAAAAAAAAAAAAAAAAAAAAAAAAAAAAAAAAAAAAAAAAAAAAAAAAAAAAAAAAAAAAAAAAAAAAAAAAAAAAAAAAAATATAAAAATATATATATATATATATATATATATATATATATATATATATATATATATATATATATATATATAGTTACGCTAGTATAAACGTAACTTCGCGGCAGTTCTATCTTATTACAGGTACAGAACAGCGAGACCTCTTTCCAATGGCATGAGAAGATTGGGAGCTGAGTAGTAGCAGAATACATCAGCAGATCTTCAAGTCTTTGGGACCGCTTTGGTATTCCAATACCTTAACCAAAAGGACCTACAACCTCTTGCTAAAGAATCGACGGGAAGGAGCTGACGGAAGAAGACATCGTTGTATCAAGAAACAAGTATTATTAATTAAGTTTTATTTTATTATTTTGTAATTTAAATATAATTTAGTAATAAGTATAATAATTTAGAATATTGATTTAGCATTTATTGTTATAATTAAGTTGGAAAAAAAATTAAGTAACTTAAAAATAACAGGTTCAACGTTATTTAATAAAAATAATAATATGGCAATAGAAATCAAAAACCACGACTTAGCATTAATCCCGGAATATGACGGAAATCCGTTACAATTAGTAGATTTTATTAAGAATAGTGAATTTTTATATAATCTATATTGCAAAGAAGATAATACGCATAAAAATACTAATCTGGCTAAATTAGTCTTAACTATATTAAACAAATGTTTGTCCGTTTATGATAAGAAATTTAGTACCCTTACAGAGATAATAAAATTCTTAAAAAGAGAATATCAGGACACAAGAACTGGGGAACAACTGATTTCGGAAATTCTAAATACGCGTGCTTACCATAACGAGAACCCACTCGATTTCTTAGAACGACTGGGCCAGAAAAGATGCCACTTATACGCACGTATTTATTCTGACAATGAAATACTTGCCAAAAAAATCACACCACGCAGTTCATAGTTTACATCCGGCATTAACTGACTTCATTTACCATATTAAATTTGATACTTTGGAAGACCTCGAAGAAATATTTAGAAATAACCGGCCCACATCGTACACAGACTATACGGTGATAAAAAACATTCTAAAAACAGTCCGGTACAAAATAATTATAAAAAGAAAAACTTTGAAATTAATTATAAAAATAAAGAATACAGACCGAATTTTAATAACCACCACGACTACCAAAATTACCGACCCCACCAATATCATCGCGAGCAATATACGTCTTATAATAATCCTCAACACTACCGACCCCGCAACAGTATCAGCATGAACAAGGTCCAACCCTTAATACCTTTAATAATAATAATCAGCATAACTTCCGTCCACAACAACGAGCTATAGAATATTCAACACCAATTTATAATCAACCGTGGGATCCTCAATCGCAAAATCGATTTTTTTTCAATAAAACACCCTCTAGAAATTTTAGACAAAATAATTATCAACCTCAAATAGATTCTAACACAGTTTCAATGAAAACGGTATCAAACAGAGTTCACGCAATAGAGGAGGAAAAGGACAAACAAATAAAAATGTTACAAGAACAAATTATTAGGACAAAAACAGAACCATTTTTTAGAATTAGGCCCAAGCACGAGCAGACCTCGGAACATAGACCAGATGTAAATAATCAGTTAAATTTTAATAAAAAAAAATCGCCGAAAATGAACCTAAACAAACTACAGCGCGTAATATAGAGTTAAACGATTTAAATTTAAATAATGATTTGCCCAATTTAATGGACAAATTACGAAATAAATGGTTAATTGATACGGGTGTCACAAAAGATTATATACACCCCGATCACATTCCACCTTATTCGGGAATAATTAAGAAAGACTTCGCGATAAAAAAACACCTAAAGAAAGAGCGGAAGGGTCACAAAGCGTGATAATCAACCTAAAGCCCCTGATAGGAATCAATCAAAAAGTTAAATTTCTAATTTTTCCGTTTAGCAATAGGTTTCAGTTTTTATTAGGTTATGAAACAATGAAAAAATTGAAATTAATAATTGATTTCGAGAAAAATGAATTAAAATATAATAAAAAAATATATTTAAATTAGAAAATGATATATTTTTCATCAACAACAAAAATTAAATAAAAAACTTAATCCGGCATGAACATATAAAACCGGAAATAATAGAGGAATTAATTGAAATTTTAAGCCAACATGGCGAAGTATTAAAAAGAGATGATGAAAATTTAAAATCAACGGGACTAATCAAATATAAAAAAACAGATAAACGACGAAGTACAAAACTTATTAAAAAATGGGATAATTAGAACTAGCAAATCGGCGTATAATTCTCCGCTTTGGATAGTGCCAAAAAAAATCAGACGCGTCGGGACAAAATAAAATAAGAATGGTCATCGACTATAGATAACTAAATCAGGCAACTGTAAAAGATAAATTTCCCCTACCGAACAATGAGGATTTATTAAACAGATTAAAGGGATCGAAAATATTTTCAACCATAGACCTTGCGTCAGGGTTTCACCAAATTGAGACGGACGAACAATCAATAGCTAAAACCGCATTCTCTACTGACAATGGACATATTGAACTTTTGAGTATGTCTTTGGCCTGTGTAATGCACCTCCAACTTTTCAGAGAGCAATGACAATGATGATTCAAAATATTCCCAATTCAATGATTTACATTGATATAATAGTTTATTCAAAAAATGAGGAAGAACATTTAAAAGATTTAAAAAGAATATTTGAAGCCCTAAAACAACATAACCTCTCAATACAATTAGACAAGACTGAATTTTTAAAAACCGAATTAAACTTTTTAGGCTACGTCGTCGTAACCCCGGACGGATTAAAAACAGATACAAAAAAAATTTAAGCTATTTTAAAATTTCCTATTCCGCGTAATGAAAAGACGACGAGATAATACCTCGGCATGACCGTATTATAGGAAATTTATCAAAAACTATGCAAAAATAGACAGACCAATTTCAAATTCTTTAAAAACCAAAATATATAGCACAAAGGAAATAAAAGTGGCATGTCAAACCCTAACGGAAATAATGATCAATACACCAATTTTAAAATACCCAGATTGGGAAAAGCCATTCATATTAATTACAGATGCTAGTAACAAAGCCATTGGAGCTGTACTTTCACAAAAGGACGAAAATGAAATAGAACACCCCGTAGAATTTGCTTCCAGAGTTTTACAAAATGCCGAACTAAAATATAGTGCAATAGAAAAAGAATTGTTAGCAGTTGTATGGGCGACACAGCATTTTAAACCTTATTTGTATGGCACCAGATTTCTTTTATGTACTGATCATAAACTCTTAACATGGATCTTCTCAATGAATAATGGTAACACACGTATAATGAAATGGATATGGAAGCTTCAGGAATTTGAATTCGACGTTAAGCATATCCAAGGTAAAACTAATTACGTAGCCGACGCACTTTCTAGAGGGATTGACGAAATAAATCATACCAGTGATGAGGAAGAAATGGATGTTGAAGAATTGCTGAACCGAGATATTGCGGAAAAAAACAATTCGGAATACGAAGCAATAATGGAAGATCTACAAGCACCATCAGAGGAAGATTACATTTTAAAATTTTAAACCTCATTCTGACATCCTAAATCCTAACCATGTAGAACGTATTGAAGCAGAACTGACTATTCCTCTCCAAATGACCCTTCCTCCTAAAGCCTTCCACCCTTCAGATATAATATCCATAATCCGTAGATTGCCCTCCAACAAAGCTCCTAGACATGACCTTATTACCTCAAGAATCCTCAAATGTCTTCTAAAAAAAGCAGTATTACTCCTAACTTATATTTATAACGCTATCCTCCGTACTACATATTTTCCCGATTCCTGGAAATTATCAATTATTAAAATGATCCCAAAACCTAAAAAACCGCCAGAAAATCCTTCCTCATACAGACCTATCCCTCTCCTACCTATCATGGGCAAAATCCTTGAAAAGCTTCTTTTGAAACGCCTTTATCCCTTCCTCGATTCCAATCACATTATTCCTGACCACCAGTTTCAATTTCGTCAGTTTCATTCCACTACCCAGCAGTGCCATCGTGTGGTGGATTTTATCTCATCTGCATTAGAGCGCAAGATGTATTGCACGGGTGTCTTTCTTGACGTTGAACAAGCCTTCGATCGGGTATGGCATCCAGGACTGCTTTATAAACTTCGCCAATTCCTTCCATCTACATATTTCCTCATCCTCCGTTCCTACCTTTCTAATAGAGTACTTAGAGTTAACCACAGTTCTAAATACTCATCTATCTTCCCCCAGACCGCTGGTATTCCTCAAGGTAGTATCCTGGGTCCCATTCTTTATACCGTTTATACAGCTGATATTCCAACTCATCATCCTAATACTATCCTCACAACCTTTGCTGATGACACCAGCGTGTTATCAGTCAATGATGATCCATTTTCTGCATCCCATACACTCCAGTCACATATTACTTCCCTTGAAGAATGGTGTCATAACTGGAGAGTCAAGATAAATCTAAGCAAATCGCAACAAATAACTTTTACCCTCCTTCGAAAACCTACCTCATCCTGTCCTCCAGTATCCTTTAATGGTGTACCGCTAACTAATGTGGAACAAATACGATACCTTAGATTTCATCTGGACAAGAGACTTACCTGGAACCCTCATACAAGATTGAAGAGACAAGAAGCTACACGTAGATTTCGACTGCTACAACACCTAATTGACAAACGTTCAAATCTCCCGATTCACTATAAGAAACTTGTATATATGACAATTATCAGACCTATTTGGACTTACAATATAGAATTGTGGGGATCCACTAAACCATCGAATTCTTCCCGCATCCAATCACTCCAATCCAAAATCCTTCGAAAAATCCTTAATGCTCCTTACTTTGTCACAAATGAATTAATCCATAATGACCTTAATATCCCATATGTCTCCGATTTGGCACGAACCAGATACCTCTCCTTTCGTAATACACTTAACACTCATCCAAATCCACTTGTCCACGCTAGCGTCCCATTCCATTTCTGACAATTCTTCGAGGCGTCTGAAAAGAAGATGGCCTCGTGATCTACTTTTGTAAATATTCATTAGAGTACTACCAATGGGTAGTTCCTCTACAAGTTTTATTCATGTCATTATACCTCATATATACCGCATATTTACTAGATGTGTTTTATAATACAGTTGTAAATTTCTATTAATAAACGAATAAAAAAAAAAAAATTCTTCAATCATTTATACTTCTTAACAATTCTTTATATTCCGTTCCGAGATACTAGCTGCTGTTAATACTGTAAACGAGGAAGTCAAATCCCTAAAAACCTCACTTGATAAATACGGTGACTTGAGTTTCGAATTGAGTGAGAGACTGGCAAAAATCGAAGCTCATCTAGAGGGGCAGACAAAACGTATTGAAGAGTTGGTCGATGAGAATCGTAATTTAAAATCAAAAGTTGGCCTGCTCGAAATCAGGATAAATAAGGCAGAACAGGGACTTTTGAATAAATCAATGGAAATTCGGGGCATCCCGGTACGCCCAGGAGAGACCCCCACGGCATTGGTTACAAGTATTGGTGCTGGTCTCGGTATCAAACTTAACATAGAAGATCTCGACCTAGTGGAGCGCCGGAGGCCCAGGAAGGATGATGCGCGACCACCGCCTGTAATCGCACGATTCGTCAGGCAATCTCTGAGGGACGATCTAATACAGAGGAGAAAAGTCAAGAGGGACTTCTCGACGCGCGATATCGGCTGGCAGGAGAATGACTCCCACCGGATATATCTTAGCGAGGAGATGACCCCGACCAACAGGCATCTGTATTGGCTCGCCCGTCAGAAGAGATCAGCCGGGAAATTAAAATATGTTTGGTTCTCGGGAGGGCGTGTGCGGTGCCGTAAAGAAGACGGCCATCCAGTAATCTTCATAGACCAGCCTCAGGACCTGGATGTCTTCGCCTGACCTTCAGGAATTCTTTTCCTAGCTGCACTTCCTTGGTCTACACCCTTTGCTAATGAAACCAGTGTACTCGTTATTTTTTTTTTGTTTTTCCATTATTTATCCTTGCCAGATTAGTTTTCAGTTTTTAATTTATTGGTGTCACCATGATATTACTTTTAATCAGTTAACGCTCATTTTCCTTTACTATTTTCACTTGTTTATGTTTCTTTATCTTTTATTTTATTTATTTATTTTTTCATCTCTTCTTAACCAACTCATCGCCCTTTCGTTCTATACTATCCTCATATATTCACCTGCTACTACTTTTATTTTCCATTATTATAAATATTTCTACTTCTATATATACTTTGTATATATCATTTTACTTTGTTCTTATTATCGATATGTATTTTTTCTTCTTAGCGTTTACTACTGTTTCTCATTATCAGCGTCATCCTTTTACCTACTGTCCTATGTTTCCCTAACTCCTTCCCATTATGACTAACATCCTAACCGCCTGTCACATAAACTCACAATCCCTACCAGCCCATTACGATGAGTTCCTAGAATTTTTCACCCAAAATTTTTACCACATCATTGCAGTCTCTGAAACCTGGCTTAAACCCTACATACCTTCTTCCTCGGTTTCTCTCCCTAACTACTCCATCATTCGTCATGACCGGGTTAACCGGACCGGTGGTGGAGTGGCGCTATACGTCCATGATTGCCTGAAGTCTCGAGTCCTTTTTCATTCACCTCCTTCAAATCTCCCCAACATTGAGTCCTTATTTGTTGAAATATCCATTAATGCCCATTCTCTCCTGTATGTAGTGGTTTACCGTCCTCCACATGTTCCTTTTGACCAATCATTCGAATCTAACCTTTACCACTATGTCCCTCTCTACTCCAATATAATCATCTCCGGTGACCTAAATACCAATCTCCTGTCTGACTCCTATGACAAAATCTACCTTGAAAACCTTTTTTTTTCCCTCCACCTTTTCATTGTACCATTCAATACCACCCACCACTCCCGCGGGTCCGACACATGGTTGGACCTGCATGTCATAGATTCTCCAAAAAATCTTCTTTCCTCAAGTCAACGACCTGTTTCATTCCTATCCTCTCATGACCTGATACAAATATCATATGATATCCCAACACCTCGTTTCCTTCCTAAAACAATATCCTTCCGTAACATAGACTCCCTCTCCCGAGATATGATTTTATCCGATCTCGAAGCCATAGATTGGAATCCAATTTACTCCTGCTCCTCAATTGATACCATGGTTGAATTACTCACCACCAATCTCCTATCTATCCTTGATACCCATGCTCCTCTTAAAACCTCAACATTTCGCCGGCGTCGCCCTGCTCCTTGGATGAACCAACACATTAAAGATTTACAAAGAAGACGCGAGGCTGCCCGGAGACGCTTCAGGCGAACAAGGATTGAAGATGACTATCAAGCGTTTAAGTTTCTTAGAAATTTAACTCAATCCACGATCCGGCGAACTAAATCCAATTTCTTCCACGAAGCCCTTTCATCTGCACCCGATCCTAAATCCAAATGGCTGCTCCTCCGCAAACTTTCCTTGTGTGATCCTCCTAGTTCCTCTCCCTCGGGAGACCTTCCTGTCACTCCGGATGAGTTAAACTCCTATTTCGTTTCTTCCACTTCATCTGCCCCTTCTAGACCCTCCCAGTCCTTACCTCCGCCAGCATTTAACGACAATAATTTTTACTTTTCTTATATCACCCCCTCTGATCTAATTACCTCCATTATGAAGTCTCAATCCAACTCATCTGGTATAGACAACATTCCTGTTAAATTATTGAAATTATGCCTTCCTGAAATCCTTCCGGTTCTCCTCTTTATATACAATTTTTCCCTTCAAAACTCAGTATTTCCCACTTCCTGGAAAAAGGCCTTAATTCATCCCACCAACAAGAACCCAAACCCTATATCCCCAAAGGACTACCGCCCTATATCCATACTTTCCAACCTTTCTAAGCCCCTAGAAAGATTGGTGCAATCCCAAATTTCCAATTTCCTAGAACATTCCAAGTTACTCGATCCCTTCCAATCTGGTTTCCGTCCCGGCTTCTCAACACAATCCGCACTCATTAAAATTATCACTGACATCCAAACAGCGATGGACAAAAAAGAACTGACCATCCTGATCCTCCTTGATTTCTCTAAAGCATTCGATTCCTTAGACCATAATATCCTTTTTTCCAAATTGAAATCATTGAACTTTTCCTACAGCTCCCTCCTTTGGTTTCAATCTTTCCTTTCCGACCGCACCCAAGCAGTTGCCACTGCTAACCAAGGCCTATCCTCTTTCCTCACTCTACAGTCAGGAGTAGCTCAAGGTTCGAGCATTTCCCCTCAACTGTTTAATTCCTACATCAATGATCTTCCCCATTCAATTCACCATTGTTCCCACCATCTTTATGCCGATGACTTCCAAATTTACTTCTCCTTTCCTCCATCCGAAATGTTAGCTGCGTTTGCCAAAATTCAGGAAGACCTAGACGAAACCTGTGCCTGGGCAAATCTGAACAAATTAACGTTAAACGCAGCTAAAACTCAAGCAATTGCCATAGGATCACACTCCCTTCTCCATTCAAATGCCAACTTTCCCACATTATTCCTTAATGGTCATCCAATAACTTTCCATTCCTCTGTTAAAAATTTAGGCTTAACCATTGATCAAACCCTCTCCTGGAAATCCCATATTGCACAAATCTCCCGAAGGTCAATCGGTATCCTAAAACTATTTCACCGCTCCCGTCACCTCCTTCCCCTACCCACACGCAAACTTCTAGTATCCTCCCTTATCTTCCCCCAATTTGACTATGGTTGCGTGATATATGACGGGCTCTCGATGGTTCTTGAGGACAGATTAAAACGCATCATGAATTGCTTCATTAGGTTTGTCTTTGGAACATCGAGACGTTCCCATGTTTCGCATCTCTATACTGAGTTAAATTGGCTTTTCCCCTCCTTCCGCAGAAAATACTTTTTAGGCTCCTACCTATTCCAAGTTATCAACACCCGTCACCCTCCCTTTATTTACAGTAACCTGAAATTCAAGTCTGCTATTAAATCACTGCATACAAGATCTCGTCTTTCCGATCTCTATACTCCATCCCACAGAAGTACTGCATTCCAACGTTCCTTCCTTGTCCGATCCTCTAATCTTTGGAATTCCCTCCCCCCCTGTATCCGCAATGCTTCCTCCCTTGGAACATTCAAAACACTACTCTTTCACCATCTTCTTTCCCTCCAACCCGACGCTCTCTAATTATAAGGATATATGTACTATGTATGTAATTGGCTAATTTATTTATTAAGACCGTCAGACATAAAACATTAGCAAAAATTATAGTTTAACTATGATAATGTTTTGATTTCTTGTAATGCTAATTTTGGATTTTCTATCTTTTATTTTTCTTGAAGTTTCTGTTTGTTTTTTCCTCTTCTGCAATTTTGTTTACAATATTAACCTCTTTTTTGTATATTTATCTTTTCACTCTCTTTTTATTAATAGTTTTTTCTTTCTCTAGTTTTTCTCTGTATTTTTTTTTCATACCAATTTGTATTTAATTTTACCTAAGTTGTTTTATTTTTAAAAGCCTCTCGGCCAGTTTATGATCTTACTTTGTGATATTCAATGTTATTCTTAAGGGACTTTGTCCCAGAATAAAGTTTTCTTTCTATTCTATTCTATTCTATATTTTGTTTGTTTCTTTTTATACGCTTAAAATCCTTATATACTTTAACTAGAACAGGAAGGAAGGGTTATTATCCAGGTTACCGACCTATTCTAACTAGGGTTAGATTTCTAGATAGGCCAAGATTCCTTTCCTTGGTTCGCCACGAAATATATTTTAACCTGCCCAAGTGGGATTCGAACCCACAGCCTTCAGTACCGAACGCGCTGAGACCCTCGCCCCAACTCACTTGGTCATCGAATCCCCCTTTCTTTCTTAATGGATAACGGGGGTCGGTTCCATTCCCTCCTAACCCGTTTGATAAATCAGTTATTTTTATCGTTCTTTAGATACACTCACACACACACGTTGACAGATACCATGAATGATAGTGAGAGCCAGTGTCTATGCTAATAATCCTATTAACCCTCGAGTGGTCGCGTATGGCTCAATTATAAGAAAGGTTGCGCGGATGACTATAGTCATCCACTATGTTTTCTGGTGTTTTAGCTATATGCATCTTTTTTAATCCCTTTATATTCAAAGATACTTTCCAAAGGATAAGAGAAATAAATTATTTTCTCAAAATAATGAAATATAAAAAAAAGTAAGTAGATCAATATCAACACATAACAAGATGAAAATAATAATTACGGGATGGTCGCGTGGATGACAAACGAAATAATTCTCTCAAATAGCACAGTACTTCAAAACTTTCAGTAGAGGGCATTCAATGTAATTGTAACAAACTGTAATTGTATTAATTTTGCTAATGTAGACAAAAAAATTGAAAGGTCAGGTGGAGGGCAATTGTTAGCCAACCAAAACAAATGGGAATTACAGGTTGGGAATATCAAATAGCAATTAACAGAGGTACTGAGACTATTCCCCTAGCCTCACTTTGCAGACTCTAGGCTCGTCATATTCATCCATGCCAAAACAAATAAACAGTAGCGATGTTAAGAGCAGTGGAGGGCTATTGTCATTTTCGCGACCAGTCGAGGGTTAAACTCATGTTCTAGGTAATAGTTGTACTTACATAAAAACGTTCGCTATCACTTGATCGGGGCTGATTACAAATTGTAATATCGCTTCCGCGGAAGGTGGCTCAATATCCCAGCTCTTTGTTGATTAGCCCCGCTTATATAGTCACACACTCACCACTTATCCATTTGACTGTTAGTGTAAGGGAACACAGAAATGCTTTTAAACTGTCATTATGACGTTGTCTTGTTAAGAGTCCGGGGACCAACTTTTAAACATAAGAAAGTATGAAGATTAGTCAACATCGGGGGCTTTGTCGCTTGTAATGCTCTGTCATTTTGTTGGGAAAACAAAAAACCAAAAAATTAACAAGTTACCTCTGGATAGTTAATGATATTAAACATCTATCTTTAAAGGCTTTTTTAAAGTGTGCTGTGATAAGAAGGACATTATCAACTTATATACTGTGATCAACGTTATTTGAACCCAACAGTTTTGTTTAAACATTTTGAAAAATTCAAAATTTAATATGTATTTATTATTTTTCCAATTTCGTAATACCAAACATAATCGGTTGAAAGTCGCAAAAAAAGAAGCCGATCTTTTGCGCAAAAAGAGATTACTATTTTCCATTTTTTTTTTCTGTTAATCACTCTTTTAAACTTAGGATAATTTAAACATACACACAAATAAATATAAATAAATCTGTAGCACTATAACCAATGAAAGTCTTAGGTTCAGTATTTGATTAGGTTGCACTGTTGCTTAACCAAAGGTTGTGCGAGAAGCTGATTTGGCCAGTATGACTCTCAATCGATAGGTTATTCCCGAATTAAATGCAGAGATGGCGCTGCATGAGTAGGCGAGGCGGTGAGGGTGAGCCGGTACGCTACTACCATTTTATGAAAGCTGACCTGAAACGCTGTTCTAAAAACATTTTAAAGAAATGGATAGTACACCCTCCCGCCTTCTAAAGACACATCTACCCTACGTAGGTGCGCCCCAGAAGATCATTAAAGATCACCATAAAAACTTTAGATTAGTTTTTGCATTCAAGAATCAGAACGCCTCCCTATTCAGTAATAGCTGTATCTCTCTCTTCTTTACTTCCTGTTTATTATCTTCGTGATGTTCATTTAAGCTAGTAAATAGAAGCACGTGCTTCCGGGTCGATTTTTAACTTCTCTATGTTTCTTGAAACTAAACTTATTAAATTCCATTTATTTGTTATTGATGTTTTCACCTTCAAATTTACCAATTAGTTTATATACACAGTCAATAAAGGTTTCGTGTCGCAACTAAATTAGGGGTAATCTGATTTTTTGAAGGATTTTAATACACAAAGTGTGAACTAAAAAAAAAAACACAAAGCCCCGACCCCCACCTCTCATGCTTTATCCCCCCACCTCTTTAGCAACATTTCAAGAAAAGTACTCTGGTCATATGCTTACAGCTCGATAACTAATGATGTTACTGGAGTGTTTTTTTTTTTTTCTCCAAGCGATATTATAAACATATTTAGTTATAGGCAATTTTTATGTAAATAGCTCAGTATTGCCAAAATGGATGAAAGGGTTGTTGATCGTACCTATTTTCAAAGCTATTTAATTAAATAACTCAAAACAGTTACTTTTAGCACATTTTGTGTTCATTACATTATTAAAGCAAATCAAATTTGCAGAACATATCGTTTTGTTAATTATCTTTTTTAGATCAACAGTTTTAGTGCTGGGAACAACAGTGGGGGTGGGAAAAATTGAAGAGATTGGCCAACTTGCGGTAAGTCGTACTTCTCCGCCAAAACACGTTTGGAGCTACTCTTTTTACTATTACTCCAAAAATATTTTCCGATCCCAAATTTATATTTCCATCCCAAAGCTGGTTAGATTTACTATCATATATCTATATATATATATATAAGTTAGGTTCCTCCAGATAAAAACAAAAAAAAAAGAAGGAAAATGAGGAACGAACCGACTCACTCAATACTGGAAAAAAGACTGCCTTTTATTTTCTTAATAATTCCTTTCGTATACATTTTGTCTTATTTGCATGTAATAATAAGATTAAATTAAGGATTATGTTTAATATTCCTAGTCTATGTACCTTAACTTATATATTATATATATTATATTATATATTATATATATATATTTTTTTTTTCAAGACATAAAGTTACCTACAATATAAGTATATAACAACATGTGTTAGAATAATTAAATATATATATTTTTTTTTTTTTTAATTCTATATTATTCTATATTTTTTGACAAGAAATATAATATAGAACTAAAAAAAGTAGTGAATAGATGCATGAAAAGTATTGAAATAAAAAGTGCGATAAATAAAATTAATAATGTAAATAAGACTAAAACGACAAGAAACTGCCCGTCGTTACAGACTACTTCAACATTTACTAGACAAACGTTCAAAGCTCCCAATTAATTACAAAAGACTCATTTACATGACTGTGATTAGACCTATTTGGACGTGCGGAGTTGAGCTTTGGGGCTCTACTAAACCATCCAATTCATCTCGTATCCAATCCTTACAATCCAAAATACTTCGAAAAATCCTCAATGCTCCTTAGTTTGTGACCAATAAACTTATCCATAAAGATCTTAATGTTCCATATGTTTCTGATTTAGCCCAAACCAGATACCTATCCTTCCATAGTAAGCTCCATAACCACTCCAATCCACTAGTCTCCCAACTTGCTTCCTCCTCCATCCCTGATAATCCTCCGAGGCGTCTGAAAAGAAGATGGCCTAGAGACCTTTTAGTGTAGATTTTATTGAAGTGCTACTAGTGAGTAGTTCTTCACAAGTTATTTGCATGCCATTGAATTCACTGTCAACACATTTACTTGTTGTATATTATTTTGTACAGTTGTAAATATCAATATAAAAAAATAAAAATAAAAAAAATAATGTAAATAATGAAATTGAAAATAATATATCTAAAATATGTAAAATTATTTCCCTGAATGTTACCGAACAATTTTTTATCGATATAAATAAAAATTATAAACAAAAATTCAACCAAACTAAGGAAAAACTAATAAAAAAAAAAACTAAATTAAATAAAATGGATTCGTGTAGTTTAGGGAATGAAAAATGGTTCGTTAATCTTACTAATATAGAATTCCGTAAAGAAGTAAAACGATTTTTGTCTCTTGGTCCTAAACATTGCCTACCGTATGAATCAAATCAATTACCTATAACATCTCTCGTTAGCGATATAGAATTTATTATGCATAACAGTGTAGAAGAAAGTAAACGGGATGAAATGAGGGGAAAATGTGTATATAAAAATAACCACTGTAATAAACAAGTAAAAACACGGAAGGAATACAAAGCTACTAAGGAATTTCTGAAATCAAAGACAAATATAATAATAACTAAAACGGATAAGACTAAGCAAGCAGTAGTAGTTACTAAAGATGAGTATATTAACAAAAAAAAACGCTCTATAAAAAGATAGGCAGACATACTAAAATATCGGTACAAACCCAACTCACAAACTAATGAATGACACAAACAAAACATTAGCTAAACTAAAACAACAAAAACTCATAGATATCAAAACATAACTTAAACTTATAACAAATTCCCCAATATCCCTAAAACTATGTTCACTAATTAAAAATCATAAAACTGACAAACCAGTAAGACCTATAGTTTTATATTCTAAGGTATTATCAAGTTGACCGTGATACGAGTATATAGGAGGTGTACGATAGATTGTTGGGCAGCCAGTCATAGTCACTAAGGCTGCCTACCCCAACAATCTACATCTCGACCTAAAGTTTCATTTGGTTATGCGCTTGCGCCATCTTTACTAGTTTATGTTCATATCGCTCTGTAAAAAATTTTCTTATTAGTGAGTTTTTCATTAATTTTTCTACTTAGAAAAGTGCTCAGGACTAATAGTTAATAACAGTGGCAAACCTGAATAATTTCCCTGCGAGTACAATAATTATTTATTGAATTAACTGTGATTTACGTAGTTATGAAGACCCATGTGGCCGTCTGATAAGGAACAGTGGAGTGGGGCTAATACCTATTGACGGTCACTGTCAGTGGGCCCTTGGCTTTCAACACAAAGGGTGGGGTTACGTCCCATAGACAATCCAAGCCGCTCCTTAGAGACAATTAAAATGAGTCCACCAGCAAAGCAAAATTTGCGTAGGTCTAATAAGAGGAATATTCCGCCCATCACACCGCCCTCTATAGAACCTCAGCCAGGAACTTCAACACAAGGGATGACAGAAGAGTCCCTTTTCTTCACTCCAAATCCTTATCAAATATTAACCAATACAGCTGTAGAAATCATGGAATCAAATCCTACATCCCAAGCTGCACGACCTCCTCCTCTCTTCGTCAGAAATTTAGGAAACTTCTCATTATTATGCAGCCAAATAAATAATATAATCGGCACCGGAAAATATTCCTGTGTAAGTAGAACCAAGGACACTAAAATCATGGCGGACCCCCCTGATTCTTACCGCCGTATAGTAAAATATTTATCGGAAACGAAAGCTGATTTTCACACCTACCAGCTTAGGGAAGAGCGATCACTAAGATTAGTCATTAGAAACCTCCATTCAACAACACCTACAGAGATTATTAAAGAAGAATTAACAGCCATGGGTTATAAAGTTCGGCAGCTGACTAATGTTGTTAAAGATAACAGGGCATCACCCGGGGCTAACGGCAAAACTACATTACCTTTATTTTTTGTGGATCTAGAACTAACAACAGATGTTGAACAGATTTATGAAGTCTCAAATATCTACTACACCAGAGTTCAAATATAAAAACCTTACTGTGCAAAAACGTATTGCCATCACATACCGAGATGTGTAAAATGTGGGCAAATGCACAAATCAAACGAATGCACCAAATCCCGAGAGGTCCCAGCAGTCTGTGCCCTCTGTCAACAAGGACACCTGGCCAACTACAAAGGTTGCCAAACATATAAAAACCTTCGGAACAGGTAACAACCTAATCGACCACAGACCGAAAAAAACGTCGCAGAACAGAGGAAGACAGCCTTCGAAAATTGCTACCTCATCTGTATAGTTTGCTGAAATGCTGGGCGGAAAAAGATACAAGAATGAAAATGGGACCATGCCGCTTCCTCCTCAACTGACTCAATTTCATGAACCCCGACCTCAACAACCACAGTACCTACAGACCACTCAACATCTTCCAGTACCACTAACCCAACCTAATCCTAACACCCCTCATCAGATCCCACATATACCTCCTCCCCCAAATACCTCAGATCTCACATCCTTATTTACCTCATTCCTGTCAGAGTTGTAACTCTTATGAATCCACTTATATCACTCCTAACAAATGTTATCCCTCTTCTAATCCCTCTTCAAAAAAATCCTTAAATGCCTCCCACAAAACCCTTATCCATTCTCCTTTGGAATGTGAATGACATTCGAAACCACACTAACGACCTAACATTCTTACTGATAGACAAAGAAGTTGATTTAGCATTAATCACAGAAACCCGACTGACCAATAAACAACGATTCAGTATATCACAATACCAAACTTACAGAACAGACCACCCTGACGATAGGGCCCATGCCGGAACTGCTGTCATCATTCACCATTCCCTCTCTTACCACGTACTTCCTTTGCATTCAAATGAATTCCTACAATCCACAGCAGTTGTTATCAAAACCTTTTCCTTTCCCGTCTTGATTGCAGTAGCTTACTGCCCCCCAAATAAACCAATTTCCACATCCCACTTCAACTCAGTTTTTAATTCCTTAGGTCACCGATTTCTCCTAGGTGCTGACTTCAATGCTACCAGCAATGGGGTTCAAGAACCACCAACTCCCGTGGGCGAGCAGTCTGCACTTAGTTCCCAAAGATCCTTTATTTCTCTCGGTATTCCTATCTATTGGCCCACAGATCCTAACCGAAACCCCGACCTTCTTGGTTTCCTCATTCATTCAGGCTTAGGACCTCTCCATTACTCTATAGAACGCCTAAATGAACTTTCCTCCGAACATAGTCCTTTAATTCTTACCCTTTCCGTTACCCCAATTCCGAAACCTCCTCCTCTATCATTTATAAGAGAGCCTGTAGACTGGAATCCGTCAATTTACATTCGACTCTATAGACCTGAGGGTATCCCTAAAAAACCCAAAAGACCTTGATAATGCTACCAATTCCTTCACAAACATAATACAACAAGCAGTATGGGCCTCATCTTTACCTCGTTCCCTCCCAATTGTCGAAAGAAAAATCCTTTATCCCACGATCTACTGGACCTTATCCAATCCAAACGCCATGCCAGAGCCATTTGGCAAAGAACCAGGCATCCAGATGATCGGAAATCCTATAATTACCTTACCAAACTCCTTAAAAAAATCCTACAATTATTATCTTTTATCACTCTCTTCTTCAAATAACTCCCACTGGACCACGACTAAAAAACTCCTAAAATATCAACCCACCTTCCATCCCCTCCGACGTGAAGATGGATCCTGGGCGGCTTCTGACGAAAACAGATTCGAAGAATTTGCCCGTGCTGGTCCAGCATATTTGTCCCTCATCCTGAATCTAACTCCACCTACACATCAACGGTCCATGAATTCCTTGATTCACCAATTTCTTTATTCTTACCTCCTAAACCAATTAACCCCTCTGAGGTCTAATTCCTAATAAAAAAATTAAAATCCGATCTCCTTAGCTCACAGATCCTCAGGCAACTTCCTCATAAAGCAATCATATTCCTCACCTACCTATACAATTGCATCCTTTGGACAACCCGTTTTCCTTTGCTATGAAAGCACTCCATTATTATCCTTTTTCTAAAACCGGCAAGCCTCCCAACAACCCTTCATCTTATACACCAATTAGCCTTCTCCCAATCCTGTCAAAAATTTTTGAAAGGTTCCTTCTTAAACGTATTCTACCTATCCTCGAATCGTAAAATATTTCCGCTCACCAGTTTAGATTCCGCACTAGCCACTCTACAGTCCAACAAGGCCTTAGAGTTGTTGACCACATATCCTCCGCACTTGAAAGCAAACAATATTGCTCCGGCACATTTCTGGACGTAGCGCAAGCTTTTGACTGGGTATGGCATGCCGGTTTGCTTTTCAAACATAAAACCCATTTACCTCAATCAATATTCCTAGTTCTCCGATCCTACCTCTCTAACCGTTCCTTTCGAGTTCACTGCGGAACGGAGTACTCTAACTGCTTCACAACAGAGGCCGGTGTTCCACAGGGTAGCGCTGTCGGTCCAGTCCTGTATACCCTCAATGCTGCAGATATCCCTACTACTCCTGATACTTTTCTTGCAACATTTGCTGATGGCACTGCTATCCTTTCATCCCATCCAGATCCCTTAATAGCATCCCATATTCTCCAAACCCACTTATCCCTGATTGAAGACTGGTGCAATGACTGGCAGATCAAAGAAAATGAATCTAAATGCACCAACAGTACATTTACCCTCCGCCGTAAATCCAGTCTTCTTATCTACTTCAATGGTATTCCGCTACCTAAAGCTGACACTATTCGGTATCTAGGTTTCTACCTAGACAAAAGACTTACATGGAACGCACACACTCGACTCAAAAGGCAAGAACTTAACAGACGCTTTAGCCAACTGTATACACTACTAAATAGGACATCGCATCTTTTCATTGAAAACAAACTTCTCATATACAAACCATCATCAAACCTACTTGGACTTATGGACTTGAAATGTGGGGGACAGCAAAAAAGTCCAATATCAAACGCATTCAATCCTTCCAATCCAAAATCCTCCGAACTATTGTAAATAATCCTTATTATGTCTCCAACAAAACCCTACATAATGATCTCAATATACCATACGTCCTCGACCTCATACATCTTAAACTTTCGAAATCCCATTGTAATCCTTTCATCCTAACCCTCTGGCCCTAACCCAAATCACTATCCGCTTCCACACATCCTGATAACCCCCCTAGCAGACGGGGGCACGGCACTCATGCCCTGAGTGAATGTATATAGCGCTCTCACTCAGCCACCACTGGGTTTTTTTACTTCAGCGACGCAGCTGAGAGAGAAGAGCTGGGAATTCTCTTTGCCTGGCTTGTCCTTTACGGGACTGGTCGGGGGATCTCTAGAATGAATTTAAATTGTAAATAAAGTATAATTGTATTTTTAACCTTTATTTTAATTTTGTCTCATTTTCAATTACTGTTATTTATTGTTTTCTTTTTTTTAAATTTATATATTTCACCCAGATGTATATTTTGTATTATTTATGTATAGCAAATAAAAAAAACGAGGACGTTCTAAAAACAGTTCAAGCAGTTTGTGAAGCGGCAAAATTTAAATTACCGGAAATTGCTGTAAACAGATGTTCCAGATTAGGTAAAAGTACCGGTGATCGCCCAATTTTAGTCTCCCTTAACAATTATTGTCTTAAAGATGAAATTATGAAAAGAAGATCGACATTCTTAACTATCTAGACAATATATCAGGAGAATTTTTAACTGCATCAATTATTTATCTAGAATCGATAAAAATGCTACATACTTTAAAAATAAATTCAAATGCCGCAGCGTACTTTATTCTGTGGAAGAGGTAGAGGAAATAATGTGCGGATCATCACACTCACCAGAAAAGGAAAACAGCAATACCTCTAAGAAACTAAAAAATTCGTGAAAGAAGAAGTTCAAACTAATAGGAAGTTCAACGATAATTATAAAATCACACAGTATTTATTTCCTACATGCCCTTATAAATCTCTGAAAAATAAATTAAAAATTGAATTTTGGAATATTTACGGTATTAATACTTTACACAGCTTGTCTGCATCAGAGATCAACGTTTTAATGGAAGTGAATGCTCTCCGTTTTTCTGAAACATGGCTTTTGTCTTCGGATATTTACTTGCCCATTTTTTTAAATAATTATATTTGTTATTATTCTTCGGCAGTTAAGGAGCATTGTAAAGGTAGGGGTAGTGGAGGCTTGCTCGTTTGCGCACAGAAAGATTTTTTTACGGAAATAAAAGTTATTTGCTGTTACAGCTGGTTTATCAGCTTGTTACTTAAAACGGATATTGATTATTTATGCCTTGGTCTTGTCTACTTACGCCCGGGAAAGGAGCATGATTATCTAATCGATCTTCTTTACAAGGAACTTCATTATATAATGACATCAACGCTAGAATTGGTCGATCAAACGCATTAGAAAATGAAATGTTCATTGGGTCTATCTTAAAGGGAAACAGGTTTTCTTTCGACGAAATAACTAATAATAGGGGTAATCCTTTGGTAGAAATTATGGAAAACTAAGGTTTGTGGGTATGTAATTGCATATCTATCATGGACAGCCCTACAAACTTCACTTACGTCAGCTATAAAGGTATGAGCGTCATTGATTTAGTATGGATATCCATTGGGTGCCTGGATGTAATGGCCGATTTTAGATTGATTATGTTTCGGATTTATCTATTCATCTTTTAGTTCAAATAGTTATAGAAATAGAGTTGAATGAATTTCATTCTGAAAGTGGTAGCTCGGAAAAACCTTTTTTCCACTTCATTAATAGAACAGAAACTACCCTTAAAAAATTACAACTAGCCCTAAAAGAGCGTAACATCCATTACCCTGACGAAATGTCATCAGATGAGCTATACCTAAACTTAGTAGATATCATTTAGAGTATTATGGTGGAAACTGGTGTATTAAAAAAAAATTAATAGGCACAGAACAGAGCAAGGAAAAATTAATAACCTTGGTTCAATGAGGATTGCTTACATGCTAAAACAGAGGCTCGTAAATCGTATAAATTGTGTAGGAGTTCTCAATGCAACGATAGAAAGATACTGGACAGGTACCGAACTGCAATAACTCACTACAGAAAAACCGTTAAAAGATGACAAATAGAGTATCTGAATAATTTAAAAGGCAAATTAAGAAACACGAAGAATTCTTCAGTGTTCTGGTCTGCTATTAATAATTATAAAAAGAAAACGTTGGAATTTGAACACACGGGAAAATTTTTAAGATGAAGTTTTACCTTCATAGGAGATTATTCATTTTAGGTACCCCGGTTTTTTTCACCCCATTTTAGATCCCGCGTTTAGCATGGACGAATTAAAAGACAGTATAAAAAGTTTTAAACCAAAAAAGGCAGTGGGGTTTGAAATGATACCAAACAAGTGTGAGATGATACCAAATTTCAATACTTTTCCCCGATTTTACTTTTTTTTAATTATCAAGAGAAGTATAACACCTACAGGCCTCAGTATGTGCTTAAATTATAGTTAATTAAATTTACTATAACTTCATATTTTATGACTTTAATCGTAGGATCACTCCTTCGTCCGGTGTTTCTCACGAAAGTGGGCCAAAACTTAAAATTTGGGCTTTTTGGAAAAAAACGACCAATTTTCGAAGGGATGCAACTCAGAGTCTATTAAACCAACAGAGCTGCAATTAGGCTCAAACTGTAGAAACTTTAATCTAATTAAAAAATGGTAAGTATATTGTATTTCCAAAAACGCACGATTAGGAGATATAGTTTTTCGGCCACCAAAAGTTTTCCCATTCGTTTTTATGGTTGCAAACTTGGGTTTACACTACTCAGGCATGCCGTTACAACCTATCAAAAATGCAGCTCTCTTCAATTTTTCGCGGCCTAAAAACCTTTTTTCGTACCAAGCCGCTGGCCTAATAATAACACGAAATAATGTATTTTGGTAAAAAAAAAAAAAAAAAAAAAAAAAAAAAAAATAAGGACATATTGTTTTATTGCTCCGAGCTACAGATATATATATATATATATATATATATATATATATATATATATATATATATATATATATATATATATATATATATATATATATATATATAAGTTTAGAATAACATGTACTAATATATGTGTTACTGCTTAGACTTAAGCATGTAAATAACGTAAAGATATAAATAGAGCATTAGAAGCAAGAAAAAATCAGTTGTTATCTAGACAATGTGAGTTGTACATTACGTCCCCCCCTCTTTTTTTTTTTTTTTTTTTTTTTTTTTTTTTTATCATTTTATTCTTAGCGATCGTAAGTGGTGCCGAAACCCGGAAAGAAGATTTTGGAGAAGATTTTGCAGTATTTTTATTTTACTTTTCTTCAAGTTCAAACAGGTTTGACATTTATTTTGTCTCCCTTTCTGGTTTAAATCTTTTTTATAAATTATGACGGACATACGACCGATGTCTTCTAAGTCCCTCGCGGCTGCTCACGCAAACGCGTTGGAACTCCTGAAAATAAAAACAGTAACGGCTTAGGATTTAAGGAGAGCGATTGCTGACCTCGGAGGTTATGATGGAGAAGAGGGAGAACTTAACCATTTTATTAGAGGAGGGGACCGGCTGATGACATGGATCGGGACGAAGGTGGCAGAAAATCTTTTAAATAAGGTTGATGCGGCCACTCTGCAGTCCGCCTAAATATGCCGGGTGAAGAGGAGTGGAGTGTGCTTAACCACATACAAGCAGACGAAGACACAACCTGGAATGTTGTGAAGGAGCGTCTGAAGAAAGCTTATGGCGGAGGGCGATGGACGCCGGAAGAAGATATTTTTCAGATGTTCCGGGAAATCAAAAGGCCTCATCAATCGAACGGCCGCTACGCGGGTACTCTCCTGATACATTACAATAAAATCACAGAGAATATGAGGGAGACCGAAGATAGAGGACAAGTCGAGGCCAAGATGGCATTTTTGTCGACTATCTTAAAGGTACAATTGGCCCGAGAAACAGGGAAAAGAGAAGTGTTGGCCCGTGAAAAATATTTTTTAGAGTGTGCCCAAGCGATAGTAGATGCAGGTGCCAGAGACGAAGAGTTTCAGAGAGAAAGAGAAGAAGATAGTATCTGGAACCGGGTGAGCTACAGAAGACGAGAAGGAAGGAAGAGCGACCGGCAAGAGAAAAGGAAAGAAGCAGATTCTGGAAGGCGACAGTGGAAACCGGAAAGACGGAGAGAGACAGAGAAAAGAATAGGAAGAAGAGAGGAGAAACGGTGTCATGGTTTCGGGAATTCTATGGATTAACATATATATTAGTACATGTTATTCTTAACTGGTAACCTGGTAGCCCGATGCCCGCGAACAAAGTGCTTTGAGAGCGGCTCGGAAAGACATATAGCGAGACAATGCCCCTGTATGAGCAGGCTAAGAGACAGGTTCCAAGTAGAACCCATGGAAGTGAATGAACAGAGGGTATGGAGGCAAAGGAGGACCCAGACCGAGTCATCAAGCGCAGCGGAAACATCATAGACGGACGAAGAAAGGAGCGAACCAGCAGAGGAAGTGTGGCGCAGAGGACCAGAAGGGAGGGACTGAGAGAGCGGCACAAGAGGAATGAGAGCAGTGCGCATGGAGAGGCAACCAAATAGTAATAAACAATGTCAAGAGTGAGAGTGGCGGGTTGCCTATCATAAGAGTCGCGAAGGGAGTGAGGTGTTTGGTAGACACTGGGAGCTCAAACACCATCATGAGTCGGGAAGCTGCATAAAAGTTTTGTAAAGGATAGATGAGACCCCAGACTCAGGTATGTAACTGCAGACTGATTACACTGAACGGACCTTGTAAAACAGAGGGAGAGGTAGAATGGGGAGTGGAGCGAAGGGGAAGTGGGGAGCGAGCAAGGGGAAATTAAAGGCCACATCCACATAGTGGAAAAGATGCCGCGTGAGTACGGGGCGATTATCGGCTGCGATCTCCTGGGGAGATTAGAGGCGCCGGTAAAAGCAAAAAACGGGTGATGGACCGTCTGGATAGGGAATAAAGAATATCACGGTTGACGAGGGTCGACGGGCGGTATGATAGGAGTAGTTATGAGGACGACGGAATGGAGACAGACGCTGCCGAGGGAGTACGGTGACATATTCTTCAAGGAGGGAGACACGTTAAGCGCTACAGGGGAAACATTCTACAAAATCCCACTAAAACAGGACAGAAAGACTTACGTGAAGGAACGAAGATACCGGCAGGCTTTAAGAGAACACATTAGGGAGGAACTGACGAATATGCAAAAACAAGGGATTATAGTTGACAGTACGTCACCCTTTAATAGCCCGCTATGGGCAGTGTGCACCTATGACGTTTCAAAGACTGATTTACGAATTTCTTAGAATACTGAACGAGACAGCGCGTCAAGTCTAGATGGACGACTTTTTAGAGTTTCGCAAGGACGAGAAACGACATATAGAAGACTTACGGACGGTGTTTAACACACTACGGGAATTCGGCCTGAAATTGTCAAGGGAGAAATCGATTCTAGAGCAGGAACAGATTACTTTCCTGGGACACAAAATATCGAGAGAGAGAGTGTACAACCGGACAAGGCAAAAGTAGAGGCGATACAGAGAATGGCATTACTCACAGACGTAAAAGGTGTGCGGAGACTGGTGGGCACGTTGAATTACAACAGGCGATTTATTCCGGAGAGATGGCCAAGCATCTGGTACCGCTAAATAACTTGCTTAAAAAGGGGCGGAAGATTTTTATCACGCCAGAAATCGAGAACAATATCCGGAAATGTAGGGAGCGACTCCAAGCGGAACCTGTGTTAGCCTTCCCCGACTTTGAGAAACAGTTCGTGATAACAACCGACGCAAGCGAGTACGCGTTAGGAGCCGTTCTATCGCAAGAGGGAGAGAAACGTGAACGTTCGGCGAGTAGACGCCTCACAGAAGCGGAAGCGCGGTATAGTGCGATGGAACGCGAGTTGCTGGATATGGTATGGGCGATAGAACACTTCCGGCCGTACTCTCTGGCCTACTCTGGGTGGGGAAAATCAAAGAAACCTCGGCTCACGTAACTCTGTGGAAAGAATACCTGCGACAATACAACATGAAGGTGAAGTATAAAGAAATTGTTGTCGTAGATTGACTGGCGCGAGTGGTACAGGTAAACGCGATTGAGAGAGAGGAAGAAGAATATTCAGGGGGGCTCCGAGAATTCATTAGAGAATGGACACCGGAGGGAGAAGGCCAACAGACTACAACGGATGAGGCCGCAAGACAGGACGATGAGGAGACAAGTGCGTCGGAGGACAGGTTGGAAGAGGACGACACAATCATTAACGACAAACGAAGAAAGATTGTTTGGAAGACGAGGACTGGGGGTTTGATGAAAATCGAATACACGTCGTATTAGGGGTGTTCCATTACAACCATTTGGTCTCAACCGGGGGTTCGAGAGGAACAAATCACGAAAGCGCTAAACGATTCCTCAAGACCAGGGAAATCTTATCATCTGCATGTAGGGAACAACACGGTGTGGGATAAAATCCGGCGGATGTGGCGATAGGGGAAAATCGGGGTGGATAGAACCTTTACCAGGTGCACCAGAATCGGGGAAACAACGACGGAGCTAGATAGGCAAAATGAGATCACGTTGGCATACCACCAGGGTAAGACTAAGCATATGAGCATCAACGAGACGCTGCAGGAACTCCGACGAAACTACTTCTGGAAACAATTGAAGAAGACAATAGAGACAGTAATACCCGAGTGCGAAGTCTGTCTGTTCACAAAGTACGACGGACATCCTCCCACAGGATTGCGCGAAGAGACCAGGACGCCATCGGGACCACTGAGTGAGCTACAAATGGACACGTTCGCCTGGAGAGGAGCGAAATGGGTGACGATTATTGACATTTTTAGTAAGTTGGCGATGGCGTACTGGATCCAAGAACGGTCGGCGGAAGCAATCAAGGGAGGCAGTGCGCACGTGGTTCCTATTCTATGGGTTACCTGACAGAATCTCTTCGGATGGAGGGCGAGAATTTGACAAAGGGAATCTGCTGGAGCTAAAGCGGATGGACGTCGAATAGCATAAAAATACGCCTGGACACCCCAAAAGCCGAGGAGACGTGGAGAGGCTGCACAGCACACTCAGCGACCATCAGCGTATTTTTCATCAGGAAAAAGGGCTGGAACATAATGAAGCAATGCCGAGGGCTATAGTGGCATACAACCATTCGGTGCACGCAGCGACGGGGTACACACCGTCCGAGATACTCTTTGGGCCGCGAGGAATGAGCATATCACGGAAGTCGACCCAAACATAGGGAACACTATAGAGGCAAATCGGATCGCTGTGGGAAGAATTCTCAGGAAGATGGGCAGAAAAATCGCGGCGGGTAAGAGTAGGAGGGTGGAACGGAAAATCTGAAGGTGACAGACGGGATGGGAAAGATAAAGATTAGAACGATAGTGTACCGGAAAACCGTTTCAAATAGAAGAAAAGAAATAAAGCGCTACGAGGGCCCTTACAAAGTGGTCACTATTCGTGAACAAAATGTAGTCACGATACAAGACGTAAATGACCCGAAGTGACGATGGACAGTACACCAGGAACAATTAAGAATTCCCAAAGAAAAACAGACCTAGACAGACAAGGACGTGTGTCCTCTCTGCTACTTCTGACAGCACAAATTGGGAAGACTTTTTTTTTTTTTTTTTTTTTTTTTTTTTTTTTTCTCTTTCCATGTCCATACATGGGGTGTGTTCTGAGCACGACACTCTTTGCCCTGGCAATAAACGATATGGCAACGAGTTTACCTAGAGGGATAAGAGTGATGCTCTATGTCGATGACATGGCAATTATAAGCCGGTCCAGCGATTTAAACGCTTTAAAAAGGGTTTTACAAGGAGCAATAAATCGACTACATACTTGATCACAGTTATCACGAGTCAAATTCTCACCAGAAAAAAGCAAATGCGTACACTTCAGCAGGAAACGAAGAACCCCCGTATCCCCGGCGCTCAGTCTAGGAGGGATGCCTCTACCATATGTTGATAGCTGCAGATTTTTAGGTCTTATTTTTGATAAGAAACTCACTTGGAGCCAGCATATTAGCACTCTAAAAGAGAAATGCTGAGGATTTACAAGGCACTAATTCGCTCCAAGCTAGATTATGGGAGTTTTGTGTATGGCTCGGCCCGCTTCCAACATCTCTCTAGTCTTGATACAGTTCACAATGCCGGGATCCGTATTGCTACAGGAGCCTTTAGAACTAGCCCCACACTAAGTTTATGTGCTGAATCAGGCCTACCACCCTTATTATTCAGAAGGCAAACATTAGCCGTAAACTATATCTCCTGTATATATTTACACCGTCACATCCAACCTACAAATACCTCTTTCAGCCTAAATATAAAAGAAAATTTCAAGAAAAACATAACCCAACACTACCCCTAGCAGAATGATTTTCATTTGTCATTAATGAATTAAAGAAAATAACGGTGAGCATACCAGATATAAACATACCACCTTGGACCTTTCAACCCCCGAAACTACACCTAACCCTATCGACCCTTCATAAAAAAAACACCACCGCATCAGAATTCAAAAACAAATTTCAAAAATTACTCTAATCACTTCCGAACCACGTGGCCATATACACGGACGGATCGAAATCTGAAACCTCAACAGGTTCCGCCTTCATTACAGCAGATACAATCCACAAAAAGAAACTCCATCCTCTTTGCAATAGTTATACAGCAGAACTAACCGCTATTTCTTCCGTTCTGTATTACACTATGTCAAATACCGATGCGGATATAAATGATATTGCAGTAATATCAGATTCACTCAGTGCACTACGAGGCATTAATAATATGTATGCAACCCATCCAGGTATTCAACGCGTACAAGAATACTTAAAAATGCTTCAGGAAATCGGAAAGTCGGTCAACTTCATCTGGGTTCCAGGACATATTGGCATTACTGGAAACGAGATGGCTGACAAAGCTGCAGTCGAGGCGTTGTCTCTCCCAGGGAGAGGAACAGCTATTCTGACATCTTCAGAACTTGCGCGGCCACTAAAAGAAGAAGTGACCAAGAGATGGCAATCGATGTGGAACGAGAGCCCAACAAATAAAATGAAAAATGTAAAAAAATCAGTTAAGTCATGGACTACATCCAAACGAAGCAAACGTCGAGAAGAAGTAGTTATTACACGCCTGAGGATAGGACATAGCCGATTGAGACATTCCTACCTCTTCAGGAAGGAGTCACCACCACAGTGCCATACTTGCAACACTACTCTCTCAATAAAGCATATTTTCGAGGAATGCCTCCGATACAAGGTGTTGTTGCAGCAGCTGGGGGTGCCCCCAAAGTTACCAAAAGCCTTGAGAGATAACGAAGAGGACATCAACAAGGTGCTCAAATTTCTAGCTAGGTCATTTTTATTTTTGTTTTTACTTATTATTTTATCCCATGATTTACATTTAATCGGTATTTCACATTTAAACTCTCACAAACCACATGACTATTTAAACAACAATCATGAACCATCCTAAAAAGGGAACCGCTCGCGCGGCCCTAGGTGCGCGGGGGTGGTAGATCTGGGCTCATGGGGGTCGGGGCCAGGGTACTTGGGGGCGTCTTCGGTCTCTCAGAGCAGGTTAGCTCCGAGGGTCTGGGAGGAGGTGGACTTTTCCATGAAGAACGATATTGTAAACAGTTATATACTGTACTAATAGAAGATAATAAGGTGGCAAACATGGTTTTTATCCACATCCCCCGATCAGCCATCGTTTCTTGTAAAGAGCACAGCCACCACCTGACGTGGGAGACGGGGCGCCCCCTGGGCTTTGGCTGGCCCCCCATGATTCTGGGCGCTGCTCGTCGGCTGCTCTGTGGGGTCAAGCGGGTGGTTTCATAAACAAAATATGAAGAAATATATATATATATATATATATATATATATATATATATATATATATATATATATAAAATAATAATAAATAAAAATAATAATAGTTCACTGATAATAATGATACACAGATAACAACCAAAGGGCGTTGATGACCTCTGCAGTTTTATGCCCTATCAAAATTCAACAAACAAACAAACCAAAATATATGACACAAAGGAAATAAAACAGGCATGTCAAACCCTAACGGAAATAAAAAGCAATACACCAATTTTAAAATACTCAGATTGGGAAAAACCATTCATATTAACCACAGATGCTAGTAATAAAGCCATCGGAGCTGTACTGTCACCAGAAGATAAAAACGAAATAGAACACCCTGTAGCATTTGCTTCCAGAGTTATACAAAATGCCGAACTAAAATATAGTGCTATAGAAAAAGAACTGTTAGCAGTTGTATGGGCGACACAGCATTTTAAACCTTATTTGTATGGCACAAGATTTCTTTTATCTACTGATCATAAACCCTTAACGTGGATCTTCTCAATGAAAAATGGTAACACACGTATAATGAAATGGATATGGAAGCTCCAAGAGTTCGAATTCAACGTTAAGCATATCCAAGGTAAAACCAATTACGTAGCCGACGCACTTTCTAGAGGAATTGACAATAAATGATAGCATCATATCATAAAATAAATCATACCAGAGTTGTGGAAGAATTGTATGTTGAAGAATTGCTGAACCGAGATATTGCGGATGAAAACGATTTGGAATACGAAACAATTATGGAAGATCTACAAGCACCATCAGAGGAAGATATAGAGACAACTCACTCGCAAGAATCAAGCAATGAACAGGTACGAATTTGCGAACCAGAAAAATATATTAACATAGAGAAGGATCAAATTGTCATAAAAAGGGGAAATACTAAAATCAATTTTACTAAACCATTCGGGAAACGTCGATATGAATTGAACATTTATGGAAAATCGGATATCGCCCCATTGTTAGAACAAATTCTTGAACCTAATAAAACTTATGGAATAACATGTAAATCACCCAATAAAATAACTGAAAATTTATATGAAGATTATTTTAAAACAATTCAACAAATATTAGAAACACAATATCCATCGATTAAATTAAAAAAATACAGACAAATAGTAAATGACGTCGAAAACCCAAATGAACAAATAGAAATAATAGATAACTATCATTTAGGCAAGACTAGACATAGGGGTATAAATGAAACGTTAAAAAACTTAAAAATGAATAATATTTTCCGGAGATGCAAAATAAAATAGCAGAGTATATTAATAAATGTGAAACATGCAAAATAACAAAATATGACCGTAAACCTGTAAAAACCAAATTTCAGATTACACCTACGCCAGAAAGACCGTTTCAGGAATTAATGATTGACATTTTGAATTTTAACAACGCGATAATTTTTACAGCGGTGGACACATTTTCAAAACATTTATTTGCCCAAACGTTACAATCAAAAAATGCAATTAATATCTGTAACGCACCAACCAACTACATGACATATTTTCCGACACCGTTACAAATATCGTTAGACCAAGGGACTGAGATGAACAATAACTTACAGTTAGTTAGACAATTTTGTGAAGAAAACATCATTCCCTTGCATTATACTTCAGCTAGTCATTCAAATTCGCTAGAATTACTAAACAGGGTTCATTCTACTTTAAATGAGTTATTAAGAATAATAGGGAAAGAAAGAGGCAAATGTTCAATGCAACAAAAATTAAGATTAGCAGTAATATCCTATAATAATACTTTAAACAATAAACTAAAACTAACACCCAACGAAATTACCTTCGGAACCTCTAGATTAAAATCAGACAAAAATATTAACCTGACTGAACAGTACGTATTAAAATATCATAAAGATCAACAACTACTACACAAATTAATAAGATCTAAAATAAATAACGAAAAAGAAACAAGAACTGAAACATTAAATAATAATAGAGAAGACCCCTTAGATATTCAAAAACAATTAGGAGACGTAGAATATTTAAAAAATACTCAAGCAAAAATAAAAAGTAGAGATAAGTTCAAAAAGGTGAAAGCGCTAGTAAAAGATAAAAAACCGATCAAAACCCATATTGACAATATTAACAGGCCCACTAGGAAAAAGAAACAATCTGTTTCAGACGACGATAGTGAATCTCTTCGCGTTAATGTTTCAGATGCTTCGGATAATTATGACTCAGAAGACCCATGTAGTGGTTCTGATTAAAAACGTTTAATTTTATTTAAATAATATTAAAATGTCTAAAAACCTTTTATTTTAATAAAATATAATGAATGTAATGGTATTAGGGAAAGATGTTTATGTTATGTTGAAAGAATTATCTGTATTTATATAAAATTGACAATGCTGTAATTTATTTAAATAAAATCGGACTTTTGTATTTTGCTGTATATTATTATGTTCAATGTTAACAATGTAAAAGATCATTCAAATTATTTTTTTATTTCACAGAAATGTTTGATTTATTTTGTAATTAATATTTTGTATTCACTATAATAAATATTAGGATGTTATTATTTTTTCTTAAAATATAATTTTGATTGACCGTTAAGAAAAGTATGTATTTTATTTTGAAATCATCATTAACGGTAATTAGAAGAGTATTTGAATTATTATTTTGATTTAAAATATTATTGTTTTAATTGTGAAATTTTGAATTTAGAAGTGTTAATTTTAATAGAAGAAACTAATCCAAAGACTCTTATTTTACTTTTCTTTTGTTTAAAATAATGTATTAATATTAAAATGTTTAGTATTAAGGAATATCCTGTTATCTTTTTGCACTTTAGCATGTAAGAAATTCTGATATGTATAAACAATTTTATTTTTGTAAATATAGTCTAAGCTTATTGTTAATATTAAGAAATGGACGAGGTCTAATCCTTTTGTTTATAAGAAGTCGATAATTGTATAAAATCCTATTCTAGTGTTAAACGTACAAGGTTTAATATTTTTGTTTTCAAATGTACAAATCCTAACTTAGTACACAAGATATGAACTTTATTATTTCTTTTATCTTTTTGTATAAACTTAGAATATAAGGTCCAATCCCTTTGTCCATAGAATGTTATCACTTAGTGTAAAAGGTATTAAGAAATGTATAAGGTTCAAACCTTTTATTTATTGAATTGTATAGAATCTAACCTATTTACACTAAGATATTTGTTCCATCGGAGACCTAGGAACTCGGGGGGGGGGGAGGAGTTATGTACATCTTGATAGCATTAAGAATATAAATAAACAATGTTTGATATCCCCTCTTCCAAATCTATAAAAGGTTGCCCCCAACTAGCCTCATCAGACATTCTGTATGTGACCGTTGAGTCGTACGGTCATCCTATGCTCGTAGACTTGTTCTTGAATCAATGTATGTAATTCTTAATAAAGCTTCTTTTTAAAAACTTCAACCCACGATACTTTTATTTAGCTCTATATATATATATATATATATATATATATATATATATATATATATATAAGGGAAAGGTTATAGTTTTTAATAAGATTTAATACCTGGGAATAAGTGAGGGAAATGTACTGTTTATCAATTTTATGGTTTACAGGATTAGGTTCTAAGTGGATATAAATGGATTCTGATAATAAACGTTTACTATGGTTGGGGACAGTGGCAAGGATAGATGCTTTTTCGAAATCAAAGGTTTGATTTAATGATAAGGAATGTTCTGAAAGTTTGGAGACGGAGGGATTTTTGGAAGAGATGGAAAGTTTGTGTTGGGAGATGCGGGTTTTAAGGTGATTTTTGTTTTCACCAATAAATGATGAATGACAATTATGAGAGAACATAGTATACGGTAGATTGGTGTGAAGTTTTTGAAGTTTCTTCAGTGATTTAAGCCCTAGACGTAGGTTAGGGAAGGTTGAGCGAAGAGCTTTTTGAATGTAATCAGAGAGGAAGGAGATACTAAGGTAGGGATCTGTATAAGAATACGGAAAGGGATGGTGCGGCGGAATTAGAAGAAGGAAGGTTGGATGATTGAGGTAATTTGAAAGGGGTTTATTGATAGTTTTAAGTGGGGAACTGTTAGAATGGAGAATTTGTTTAACACGTAATATGTTAGTCGTGTGTTATTGGGGATCAGATAGGGTGAGCAGCGATGGATGAGATTATTGTCAAAATTGATTTTTGATTGAGTAGGTAGGTTTTGTGTACTAATCAGTGGGTACAGTGTGGTCAGGATTGCTAGTAAAAAGGAGATCAAGGAAAGGAAGGGAATTATTAACTTCACGTTCGACAGTAAAACGGAGTTGAGGGTGGTAAGAGTCGAATGATGAATGGATAGAAGGAGTATTTTCGGGATTAAGGACAAGAAAAAGGTCATGGACACACTATTTAATAAAAAGAATGTCTTTAGGAAATGATGGTCGAATGGAGTTCAGTAGGTCATTAAGGACGATGTTGGATAGGTCTGGTCCAAGTGATTGCCCATGGCAAGTCCGGAGATTTGGTGACCCTTAATAAATAATAGGTTGCCTGATTTGCAACAAAGTTGTAGGGATTTCAGGTTTAAGGAACGGTTAAGTGTGGTGTAAGGTTGTATGGATGTCCAATTATTGTTTATAAAGAGGAGAGCATTGCCAATGGGTATATTGGTAAACAAACTTTCAATGTCAAAGGATACTAGATTGAAATCGTCGGGAATGTTAAAGGATAGTAGTTCATGTAGGTGGAAGGAACTGTGGATATCATGGCTAAGGATTTGGAGAGATGGGAGGAGGAATTCGCGAAGCCTAAGGGAAGGTGAATTGATATTGGAAGTAATAGGACTGGGAGGGGTATTGGTTTTGTGGATTTTTGGAAGACCATAAAAACGAGGAGCTACGGAATGAGCTAGGAAATGAGGTTTGAGGTGATAATTTAGGTAGAATAGTTTATCTGTTTAGATTCTAAAAGGGATTTAGTGTATTGGTTGAATTTAGAGGTTAGGGGAAGAGTAGGATCACGTTTGGTGGGGAGATAGGTAGTGGTGTCAAAGAGGAGTTCTAACATTTTTTCGTGGTAATCAGTTTGGTCCATAATTACAGTGTTGTTACCTTTATTTGCTCTTGTAACAATAATCTAACCGTTATATTTTAAAAAAAGGATCGGGTAAAGGATAGATCTTTGAACAACTGAGGAGAAAGGGAGGAAGGTTGGGATGGCGGGTTATGGAGGTGGTTAGAGATAATATTGCTGACGGTAGTGCCCGCTATTCTTTATCTTCATCGGTACATTTAAGGAGGTCATCCCTGTAGAAGTATTCTAAATCTGTGAGTAACTGTAGAAGAATAGGGTGAATTTTTGACTGGGAAGTAACAAAATTTGGACCAAAACTAAGAATATTCGAGGCAGGAAGGGGGATTTCAGTTGAGGAGATGTTGTGAATCCATGTTTGGTCTCCTTTAGTGTAAATTTTATGGCGTCATAAATTATGGTATAGTTGGTCGAATGTTTTGATAAATATAAGCTTTTTCTGTGTTTTAATGGATGAAGAAATTTTAGAAATGAAGTTATTTAAATTGACCATATTGTCTTTATTAAAATGTGAATGTAGGATATGGGTGAGTGATAAGATTTTTTGGTTAAGGTTATGGATGCTGAAGATGATTTCGTGGATGTTTAGGTTTAAAAGGGATTTTTCTAAATTTAAGGGATGAAAAAGCCAACTTTGAGAAGGGTTTGGAAATGGCGACGGTTCTTAAGGAATTTTCTATGAATTTAGGAAAAGTGAGTAGGATCGACAATTAGAAAAATTCTCCGTTCTATTTTTTCAGCTAGGTTTTTATGGAGGCGGCATAGGCGATTGAAATGAGGTATAAGATGGGGAAAAGTAGATTTGAGGGAGGAAATGGATATTTGGATTCAGTAGAAGAGAGGTGAAGAAGAGAAGAGGTTTGGGAAGTTACAATGGTAGAAGTTGTATTGATAGATAGAGCCGGAGAAACAAAGTCAGGTGAAGAAGTTTGCAGAGTAGCTAGAAGTAGTGGAGATGGCGTGGGATGATGATGAAGAAGAAGTCAACTGTTGGAAAAATTTTGGAGTCTATTACTGCGGCGAATTGGTGGAAGAGTCTCATTTCTCCATCCTAACTGTTGCCCACTTAACACCATCAATAAACTCCTTTCAAATTACCTCAATCATCCGACCTCCAACCTCCCTTCTTCTAATTCCGCCGCACCTCCCCTCTCTGTATTCTTATACAGATCCCTACCTTAGTATTTCCTTTCTCTCTGATAACATTCAAAAATCTCTTCGCTCAACCTTCCCTAACCTACTTCTAGGACTTAAATCATAGAATAAACTTTAAAAACTCCACACCAATCTAAAAGATTCTATTCATCTCCAAGTTTTCCGGTCACAAGATGATTGACTTTTCTCAACCAGGCCCAAGTTGTACCTTGCATTTCTGAATTTCATTCCTTGAACCTATAATATACATTTTTCTCAGTTCAGATGAGTCTGTTGCAGCATTGAAGTAAACCCATCAATCTAAAAGTAAACAACGTAGGAAATGATTCACAGATTCAGTTTGCAACAAACAACTTTTCGGCTGCAAAATATATTCAAGCACATGTAGAGGTCAACTGGGAAGCTGTTAAGAAATACATGACAAATCATCCAGAAATTAGCAGAGAAGTGGTTAACAAACATAATGGAAGCCAACCCGAAGTTAAAGGATATGCTGTATACACATATTCTGAGAATCACCCAACTGTATTTAGAGGGGCTGTACAGAAGTATAAGAAAACCCATCCTGAAATCCATAGAAAGTCTTAAAAAAAATTATTAGGAAATTATCCTCATGTTAAACGTTTAGCTGTAACAAAACATTATGAAAGATGTTCAATGGAAAGGTTACTGTCAATATGAGCCAAAAACTGAATTTGCAAAAGACAAAAGCGTCGATATTGTATCACGGCTACTTAAAATTGGTGTTATGGTGTAAAATGGAAGGACGAGAGCCCTGCCATGTACTGCAGTAACGGGAAAGTCCAACTTCCTCCCTTTCAAGAATATTCTGAACACTTGCACAGCCTCCTTACTTACGAACATCCTGAGGCTGAGCATTATCAAAATAATATTTGGAAATAGAACATTTGTTTCCAAACGACGTCATTTGGAACAAAAGAGATAAAAGAGGAAGATATAATGCTAACATTTAAGGTACGAGGTTAGGTATATATCACATAATAGGGAGTTTGATGCCTGGAACACAACAGCGTCTTTTATTCAGGTAAATTTTGTTGGTGATGACAACCATGAAAGAGGCATTCGCTATGGTCACTTTCAAAATGTGAAGCCTTTTAGCATTCGTAGGTCAACTCCAGAAAATTCTTCATGAACATGACGAGTATATCAAGGACTTCAGAGCTGCTGTTGAGTCTGTTCCCAATGATCTACAAGATTTCCAGGTAGTTATCAGTGCTGACTAAAAGCCTTCAAATGCTCACTGAGGACGTTGAAATACTTCTACCGCTAACGAAGTTGCTCTCGTGATTTTTGGCCAGGTGTTTGAATAGCGAGACAATGTTCTCCACAGCAGGGTCAAAAAACTGATAAGAATCAGTGAGTTCTATCAAGTGTATGATTCACTCCAGCATTGTCTCAGGTTCTGCCATGGATAAGATGGGTACAGTATTAACATCCCTCAGTGTCACCCTAACACCAATACACCACTTAAGAAAACTGTGTCTGCAGCTGATTTTTACGCCTAAATCTTGATGAAGCGAGGAGGTGAAGAACCATATTTACTTAAATTTCGTAATCTCCTCAACCAACTTATTTATTTTATTTTTTATTATTTTTTTTTATTTTTATTTTTTTATCCAACGCCAGTCTTTAGCCTGTAACGTGTGGCAGGATCAGGAGGAGCGTTAGCATGTTCTGGACAGGTCTTCAAATGATCGCTATCCATCTTGTCTAGGTTGCAAAGGGGGCAGATGTTACTGTCTGCTACTCCAGTTCGGTGAAGATGATCCTGTAGATAGTCGTGTCCAGTAGTAAGTCTGAAGTGTGCAACAGCTTGGGCTCGGTCTATCCCAACACCGGTCGGACCATGAGTTAGTAGGCATTCCCACTTTTTATTTTCACTTTGTACCTTCATGCGATTGTACATATAGGCATCGATGGTGCTGTTGATTATGTTCTTTGCTACTCTTAAGGTCGTGGCAACTGAGGACTGGACAGATTTAGCACCTTTTTTGGCAAGGTCATCGGCCTTGTCATTTCTAGTTATTCCTACATGGCTGGGGATCCACTGAAGCACAGTGTTCCTTCCATCCAATCTTGATGAGTTGTCCTAGTGCCGTGCGACATTTAACATTTTGTAAGATGCTTGGGAATCAACCAAAAATACAACATTATGTGGGTGCATGTTAATGGTGATTAATTTGGTGACAGCCTCCTGTTTCGCACTCACTTCCCCGTTGTAGTTGCTTGCATTGTTCCCCACAGCGATATAGCCATTGAAGTATTCGCAATACCAGCCGGCTCCAGCTCCACTTGGTTCAGGTATGTACGAACCATCGGTAAATACGTGAAGCCATTGATTTTTAGGACATAAATCGTGCAAAGTTTCAAGCGCGCTTGGCTTCTTCTTTAGTAGGATGTTTTCTTAGCTCTGAAATTGGGTAAAAAAGTAGCTTTAACGTAAAAATCTACGTAGCTTCGAATGCCAGTAAATGTGCTGAATATTCATGTTTTAGTATAACAATGTAAATAATATTCAATGATGAATTTATCGATTTTTAATTTTTTTTTCTTTTAAACATAAGGGTTAATGCCTGAATTTGACCGAAATTTCTAAATGATCCATCTAATAAGAAATAATTGGCTTAATAAATTGTTATTGCTATTCTCTATATGTTGTTTGAATTACTAAAATATTCGAAGGTTTTTAAATCCATATCTGAAATATATCATAAAAAGAATGATAATATGATAATCTTATTTAAAAAATTCTCGTCTCAAATATAAAATTCTCGTGTCACAATGTTAGTTACCATACTCCTCCGAAATGGCTGTAACGATTTTTACCAAATTTTATATGCATATTCAGTAGGTCTGAGAATCGGCTACTATCTATTTTTCATACCCCTAAGTTATAAATTTTTAATTTTTGGACATAATTTTTTTTTTATTTTTCTATAACGTGGCATTAAAAAATACATACAATTCTAAATTTTCACCCTTCTATCACCAACCCCTATTTTTTAATATTCATTTTAGTAATTTAATAACGTTTCATCCCGCTCGATAACTGATAAATTATAGTCTTTTTTGTGAATGTTTTTCACTCTATTTCGAAAATTTAAATGAGCTTATGGCATATCTATTTTTTTTTTTAAATTTATTATTTTTAAATTATACACTCACTGAATTTTTTTAATTGGGTAATCGTGCGGATGATTTTGGTTCCTTTGCACGAACATTACTCTATTCATAAGTACCACGCTATTTCACATGGGCTCAAACAAAAAAATGGATGCCTGTTAAGGCATGAGAGACCTTAGCAATAAAAGTCTTACTCTGTCCTTAGTGTGTGTGCGCCAGGTCGTTAAGCACTTAATTAAAAGCCAAATTAATTTTAAGGCTGCATAGGAAATGACAAAAGAAATAAAAGAAAGAAAGAAGCTCTCTGGAAGGTTGGACATAAAAAAATACTATTTATTAACATAAAAAGAAAATTAACAATATATACATATAAATCAGAAAAAAAACAAAACAACAAACATTTCCCTCGCAGCTGCGGATAATACGGTAAAAAAAAAAGATTATTGATAAAAGATAAATGAATAAATAAAACTTTATTAAAGTCATAACCCTTTAATGATTATCTGGATTGTCTATTGAATTAATGGTTAAGTTAATGTCTATTGCTGACTGACCTGTAGGGATACAGTCAGTAGGGATACAGGGTACCTGTTGTTCCTGAATATTCACCTCTTCTGATACATCTTGGATGTATCCTGATGTGGTGGTGAGTTGAGAGAAGAAACTACGGCTGCGAAAATGTTCGCCAACTGTTGTCCGGGGCCGCTAACTTCCTTCTTCAACAGTCGAGACAGCACTGGCCTTATCTCGCGAGGGTCTTGGGCAGTAAACATTCTTGTCCCGCACTGGTATATACACTTCACCACTAACTATAACAATCACGGTCTCCTATTCCTTTTATTTATTTGAGATAAAATTTTAAATCTAATTATATACAATTAAAAAAAATTAAACCTTTACTTATATAATTATATTTACAAAGAAAAAAAATAATGAGTTACTTTGAATAAATTAAGTTTATTTAATTTAATTTAACTCTAAATCCAAAAAAATAATATTGTTTCTGAAACAATGCCCCACAAGTATGGCTCACCAGTTGATGCATGTCTCAATTTATTTAAATCAGATACCTTGGGGCGAGTACTTACAGGCAATCCAAGGCACACTGAGTGGTTTTATCTTCGAATGTTTTTGGGTTAGGTTACTGGCCCATTTTCATTTCAAGATATACGTACGGTGAATGGGCAACAGTATCCAACGTATAAAGATGCATACCTTGCACTCGGCTTGCTGGAAGAAGACAACCAGTGGGAATGTATGCTTACTGAAGCAGCATTGAAATGTTCAGCAATACAAATTCGTCAACTATTCAGTATAGTGTTGACTACATGTTTCCCAGCCCGAGCAAAGATATTTTGGGATAATCACAAAGATTCAATGACTGATGATATATTGCATCAACATCGTAGACGGTGCAACGATCTAACGATAACATTCAGCGATGCTATGTACAATGAAGCATTGATTGCTAATGAGGATCTTTGCATTAGCATTGCCAACTTACAACTCAGTCATTTCGGTATGAATTCGCCAAATCGAACTGCATCTGATTTAATGGGCAATGAAATGAATCGTGAACTGCAGTACAACACTGTAGAAATGGCGGCGATTGTTACTCGTAATGTCCCACTAATGAATGAGGAACAAAGGACCTTTTACGACCTCATTATGCTCACAGTTTCAGCAGGACAAGGTGGGTTTTTCTTTTTTGGTGTATTAGGTGGAACTGGCAAAACATTCCTTATTTCGCTAATTTTCGCTGAAATACAATCAAATAATGGCATCGCATTGGCCGTTGCATCATCCGGCATTGCGGCAACTTTATTGGATGGAGGCAGAACAGCTCATTCAGTATTTAAGCTGCCACTAAATATTCAAAATAATCCTGACGCAGTATGCAACATAAAAAAAAACAATCGTCCATGGCCACCGTGCTGAAACAATGTAAAATTATCATCTGGCATGAATGTACTATGGTGCACAAACATTCGCTTAAGGCGTTGAACAGCACATTGAAAGATATTAAAAACAACGACAAACTAGTTTGTCCTTTCAGGTGATTTCAGACAAACCCTTCACGTCATGCCACGTTGAACATACGCTGATGAGATCAACGCTTGCTTAAAATCATCTCCTTTGTGGCGTAATGTTGAAAAAGTACAACTGGAAGTAAATATGCGCGTTCAAATACTTCAAGGTCCATCCGCATTCTGAAAACAACTCTTAGATATCGGTGATGGAAAAGTTACTATAGATGAAACTGGATGCGTAAAATTACCGACCGATTTCTGCACAATCATTGATTCGCAAGATACTCTCATTCAACAAATCTTTCCCGACGTAAACACACAGTACATAAATCATGAGTGGCTTGCAGAAAGAGCAATTTTAGCGGCAAAAAATTTTGGACGTTGACGATTTTAATCTGAAGATACAACAGTTGTTGCCAGGGAACTTGGTATCATACAAATCTATTGATACAGTTTTTGATGCCAGAGAAGCTGTAAATTTTCCCACAGATTTTTTGAACTCACTGGATTTGCCAGGCATGCCACCGCATAATTTACAATTGAAGGTTGGATTTCCGATTATTTTGCTTCGTAATTTGAACCCGCCACGGCTGTGCAGCGGTACGCAATTCGCCATTCAAAAATTTACGAAAAATATTATCGAAGCCAGCATTTTAAATGGCAAGTTCCGAGGTGAAAATATATTGATACTACGGATCCCTATGATACCTACAGATGTGCCAATTCAATTTAAACGTATTAAGTTTCCAAATAGATTGGCATTTGCAATGACTATCAATAAATCCAAAGGCCACACAATGCCTGTTTGTGGCTTAGATTTAAGCACAACATGTTTTTCACACGGACAATTTCACACGTAGCATGCTCTGGAGTGGGTAAACCATCCAGTTTGTTTGTGTTAGCTAAAGATGGGCTAACAAAAAATATTGTTCACGCTATAGCATTAAGATGTTGATATTTTTTGTTAGTGTTACTGTCATAATTAATGAATTATATATAATTTTAAGGAATAAATTATAATGAATTAGAAGAAAAATAATGTTTGGTGTTTTGTTATTTTTATATTCCCTCATCGTTCACAGCGCTTCATGCCTGTTTTACGCATATGCCACATCCTTACGCACTTGAAATAACTTAGTTATATTTTTTCTAAACTAGAAATTACCTAGAGATAATTTATATGGCAAAGCGAGGTTTGCCAGGTCAGCTAGTATAATATAATATTATACTCATATTGCATAATGATAATATATTATTCTGCAAATCGTAGTGTAAGTAATGATAATATATTAATTAAACCATTAAATGGTCTTTTACACGATTTGTTCAGTTCTCAGTTCAGTTTCATTTCAGTTTTATGTAAACTAGAAAAGTGTAGTTACGAACAGTTGAGTTTCAAGGAAAAATTCACTAATTAAAAGTGTTCAACATGCATATTGTTAATTCTGGTTATTTTTAATATACCTTATATTTATGTACCGTCAAGGTTATATACTTTAAATATTTTATTTATATATATAGCTACATAAAAGGATCGCAGGTGGAGATTTTTAAAAAGAAGCTTTATTGAAAATTGCATACATTGATCAAGAAAAAGCAAAATTTATAGCCTATTACAATACTTCGATCATAGTATGACCATACGTCTCAAAGTACGACGAATAGAATGTCTGATGAGGGCAGGTGGGGTGGCCTTTTATAGGGTTTTTGGGAGAGGGGATATCATACATTGTTTATATCCCTAATACCATTGAGGTGTACATAACTCCCTCCCCCCGAGTTCCGAGGTCTCCGATGGAACAAATATGTTAGTGTAAATAGGTTAGATTCTATACAATTCAAAAAGGTTTGAACCTTATCCATTTCTTAATACCTTTTACACTAAGTGATAAATAGATAACATTCTATAAATAAAAGGAATTGGACCTTATACTCTAAGTCTAAACAATAATAAAAGGATTAGACCTTGTACGTCTCTCGATGCTCTAGGGACTTTTATAAAAACAAAAGGATTAGACCTTGTCTATTTCATAATATTAACAATAAGCTTAGACTATTTACAAAAATACATAGTCCCTTACATACTAAAGTACAAACAAAAAGAAAACGGAATATTCCCTAATACTAAACAATACATTTTAACATCAATACATTATTTTAAACAAAAGGAAAATAAAATAAGAGTCTTTGAATTAGTTTCTTCTATTACAACTAATACTTCTAAATTCAAAATTACTCAATTAAAACAATAATATTTTAAATTAAAATAATAATTCAAATACTCTTTTAATTACAATTAATTATAATTTCAAAATAAAATACATACTTTTCTCAACGATCAATCAAAATAATATTTCAAGACAAAATAATAGTATCCCAATATTTATTATAGTGAATATAAAATATTAATTAAAAGATAAATCAAAGAGAATATTAGTGTGAAATAAAATAATAATTTGAATGATCTTTTACGTTATTAACATTGAACATAATTTTTTACCGCAAAATACAAAAGTCCGACTTTATTAAAATAAACTACATCATTGTCAGTTTAATACAGATAATTCCTTCAATATAACATAAGCATCTTTCCCTAATACCATTATATTTATTACGTTTTATTAAAATAAAAGATTTTTAAAACATTTTAATATTGTTTAAATAAAATTAAATATTTTTAATCAGAACCATTATCTGAGTCATTCGGGTCATAATTATCCGACGCATCCGAAATATTCACGCGAATGGATTCATTATCGTCGTCTGAAATAGATTGTTTCCTTTTCCGTTTTTTCCAAGTAGGCCTTTTAATATTGTCAATATGTGTTTTAATTGGTCTTTTATCTTTTACTAGTACATTTACTTTTTTAAACTTGTCCCTACTTTTTTTTTTTGCTTGAGTATTTTTTAAATATTCTATGTCTCCTAATTGCTTTTGAATAGCTAGGGGGTCTTCTCTATTTCTATTTATTTTTTCAGTTCTTGTTTCTTTTTCGTTATTTATTTTAGATCTAATTAATTTATGTAGTAGCTGTTGATCTTTATGTTATTTTAATACGTACTGTTCAGTCAGGTCAATATTTTTGTCTGATTATAATCTAGAGGTTCCGAAGTTAATTTCGTTGGGTGTTAGTTTTAGTTTATTGTTTAAAATATTATTTTAGCCTATTGCTGCTAATCTTAATTTTTTTTGCATTGAACACTTGTCTCTTTCATTCCCTACTATTCTTAATAGATCATTTAAGGTAGAATGAACCCTGTTTAGTAATCCTAGCGAATTTGAATGACTAGTTGAAATATAATGCAAGAGAATGTTGTTTTCTTCACAAAACTGTTTTGCCAAATTATTTTTCATTTCCGTCCCTTGGTCTAAGGATATTTGTAGAGGTGTGGGAAAGTACGTCATGTAGTTAGTTAATGCGTTACAGATATTAATTGCATTTTTTGATTGTAACGTTAGGGCAAAAAAATGTTTTGAAAATATGTCGACGGCTGTGAAAATTATTGCATTGTTAAAATTAAAAATATCAATCATTAATTCTTGGAACGGTCTTTCTGGTGTAAGTGTAATCTGAAATTTGGTTTTTATAGGTTTACGGTCATATTTGGTTATTTTGCACGTTTCGCATTTATTAATATATTCTGCTATTTTATTTTGCATACCTGGAAAATAATATTCTTTTTTAAGTTTTTTAAACGTTTCGTTTATACCCCTGTGTTTAGTCTTGCCTAAATGATAGTTATCTATTGTTTCTATTTGTTCATTTGGGTCTTCAACGTCATTTACAATCTGTTTGTATTTTTTTTAAATTTAACCCATTGATATTGTGTATAGGTTGTTTGTTTTAAAATAGTCTTCATATAAATTTTAAGTTATTTCATTGGGTGATTTACATATTATTCCATAAGTTTTATTAGGTTCAAGAATTTGTTCTAACAATGGGGCGATATCTGATTTTCCATAAATGTTCAATTCATATCGACGTTTCCCGAATGGTTCGGTAAAATTGATTTTAGTATTTCCCCTTTTTATGACTATTTGATTCTTCTCTATGTTAATGCATTTTTCTGGTTTGCAAATACGTATCTGTTCATTACTGGATTCTTGCGAGTGAATTGTTTCTAAATCTTCCTCTGATGGTGCTTGTAGATCTTCCATTACTGCTTCGTATTCCGAATTGTTTTCGTCCGCAATATCTCGGTTTAGCAATTCTTCAACATCCATTTCTTCCTCATCACTGGTATGATTTATTTCGTCAATTCCTCTAGAAAGGGCGTCTGCTACGTAATTAGTTTTACCTTGGATATGCTAAACTTCGAATTCAAATGCCTGAAGGTTCCATATTCATTTCATTATACGTGTGTTACCATTTTTCACTGAGAAGATCCTTGTTTAGGGTTTATGATCAGTACATAAAAGAAATCTTGTGCCATACAAATAAGGTTTAAAATACTGTGTCGCCCATACAACTGCTAACAATTGTTTTTCTATTACGCTATATTTTAGTTCGGCATTTAGTAATACTCTAGAAGCAAATGCTACAGGGTGTTCTATTTCGTTCTCAACTTTTTGTGACAATACATCTCCGACGGCTTTGTTACTAGCATCTGTGGTTAATATGAATGGCTTTTCCCAGTCCGGGTATTTTAAAATTGGTGTATTGCTCATTATTTCCGTTAGGGTTTGACATGCCTGTTTTATTTCCTTTGTGCCATATATTTTGGTTTTTAAAGAATTTGAAATTGGTCTGGTTATTTTAGCATAGTTTTTGATAAATTTCCTATAATACCCGGTCATGCCGAGGAATCGTCTCGCCGTCTTTTCATTACGCGGAATAGGAAATTTTGAAATAGCTTCAATTTTTTTCACATCTGTTTTTAATCCGTCCGGGGTTACGACGTAGCCTAAAAAGTTTAATTCGGTTTTAAACTATTCGGTTTTATCTAACTGTATTGAGAGGTTATGTTGTTTTAGGGCTTCAAATACTCTTTCTAAATCTTTTAAATGTTCTTCCTCATTTTATGAATAAACTATTATATCGTCGATGTAAATCATTGAATTGGGAATATTTTGTATCATCATTGTCATCGCTCTCTGAAAGGTTGGAGGTGCATTGCACAGGCCAAAAGGCATACGCAAAAATTCAAAACGCCCATTTTTAGTGGGGAACGCGGTTTTAGCTATTGATTGTTCGTCCATTTCAATTTGGTGAAACCCTGACGCGAGGTCTATGGTTGAAAATATTTTCGATCCCTTTAATCTGTTTAATAAGTCTTCAATGTTCGGTAGAGGAAATTTATCTTTTATGGTTGCCTGATTTAATTTCCTATAGTCGATGAACATTCTTATTTTCTTTTGTCCCGACGCGTCTGATTTTTTTGGTAAGATCTAAAGTGGGTAATTGTACGGCGATTTGCTAGGTCTAATTATCCCATTTTATAATCATTTTTGAACTTCGTCGTTTATTTGCTTTTTAAATTGTTCTGGGCAACGGTAATTTCGCGTATATATTGGGTTTTCATTCGTCACTATTATTTTATGTTTAATTAAGCCCGTTGATTTTAAATTTTTGTCGTCTCTTTTTAATACTTCGCCATGTTGCCTTATAAGTTAAGTTTTTTATTTCATTTTTATCGTCGATGAAAAATAAATCGTTTTCTAATTTAAATATTCTTTTATTATATTTTACTTCATTTTTTTTTTTTCCCAAAACAATTATTAATTTTAATTTTCTCATAGTTTCATACCCTAATAAAAACTGAAACCTATAGATAAACGGAAAGATTAGGAATTGATTCCTATCAGGGGCTTTAGGTTAGCTTTATCACGCTTTGTGACCCTTCCGCTCTTCCTGTAGGGGTTTTTTATCACGAAGTCTTTCTTAATTATTTCCGAATAACATGGAATGTGATCGGGGTGTATATAATTTTTTGTGGCACCCGTATCAATTAACCGTTTGTTTCCTAATTTATCCATTAAATTGGGCAAATCATTATTTAAATTTAAATCGTTTAACTGTATATTACGCGTAGTTTTTTTTGGTTCATTTCCGGCAATTTGTTTATTATTATTTGATTTATTACTTAAATTTGATCTAAGTCCGGAGGTCTGCTCGAGCTCGGGCCTGATTCTAAAAACTGGTTCTGTTTTTGTTGTAGTAATTCGATTCTCTCTTTTAACATTTTTAATTGTTTATCTTTTTCCTCCTCTATCGCGTGCACTCTATTAGAAACCGTTCTCATCGAATCTGTATTTGAATCTACTTGGGGTTGTTGATAATTTTGTCTAAAATTTCTAGAGGGCGGTTTATTGAAAAATTTATACTGTGACTGAGGGTCCCATTGCTGATTATAAATCGGAGTTGGATATTCTATATCTCGCTGTTGTGGCCGGAAGTTCTGCTGATTATTATTATTATACGTATTAAAGGTTGGACCATGTTCATGATGATACTGTTGCGGTCGGTAGTGTTGAGAATTATTTTAAGACGGATATTGCTCGCGGTGATACTGATGGGGTCGGTAATTTTGGTAGTCATGATGGTTATTAAAATTTGGTGGTATATATTCATTATTTTTATAATTATTTTGAGCTGGTTATTTTTATATTGTTTTTTTTTCTCCGTAAAGTTTGTGTACGATGTGAGCCGCATTATTTCCTAATATTTCTTCTTGGTCTTCTAAGCTGTCGAATTTAATATTATAAATAAAATCTGTTAATGCCGGATGTAGACTATGGACCGCGTTGTGTGATATTTGTTTGTCATATCTGTACATTTCGTCTTGTTTGTCTAGTATTTCGTTATCTGAATAAATTCGTGCATATAAATCGCATCTTTTCTGGCCCAGTCGTTCTAAGAAATCGAGTGGGTTCTTGTTATGGTAAGTACGCGTATTTAGAATTTCCGAAATTATTTGTTCCCGAGTTCTTGTGTCCTGATATTTTTTCTTTAAAAATTTTATTATTTCTCTGACGGTACTAAATTCTTTATCATAAACGGTGACTTTAGCTTTTCCAGTTAATTTATTTAATATAGTTAAAACTAATTTAGCCTGATTAGTGTTTTTATGAGTGTTATCCTCTATAAAATATAAGTATACAAAAATTCACTATTCCTGATAAAATCTACTAGTTGTAACTGATTTCCGTCATACTCTGGGTTTAATGCTAATTCGTGGTTTTTGATTTCTAATGCCATATTATTATCTTTTTTAATTAACGTTGAACCTGTTATTTTTTAATTACTTAATTTTTCTTCCAACTTATTCATAAAAATTAATGCTAAATTAATACTTTAAACTCAGAAATGAAATGACCGTGTAAAAGGCCATACCATAACAATAAATTGATACATGAAAAATACTATATCGACAACATGTTTGGTATGATTTTTTTTTTTTTTTTTTATCATTTATTTATATTAGAATTGAGCTCTTTACGAGCTTATTGACATTTTTTTTCTAATAATTATAATAAAAATACACTATTACAACATATATTCATACAATATAGTTTTATTTTTCAAAATTAAAAAGCTTTTAATGTCAGTAGCTTCGAAGGTGAAATACAAGACCCTATATTAGTTGATGGGACTTCCTTCTCTTTAGCTTTCTCACCAGTGCATTGAAGTCCAGAAGATTTTGGAACCTTTGAACTATTTTTCTGTTAATGTCGCGGAAGAATTTTATTAAGCTTATCGAGTAGTTCTTGATGCCAATTTTTTCCAAATGCCTGTGTCACGTCCAGAAAGACAGCTGAGCAGACTATTCCTTCTTCAAGTGCTTTCTTAATTTGATGTGTAATTCTGTGTACTTGATCGATGGTTAAATGCTTCTGCCGAAAGCCGGACTGATCATTAGGTATCAATTTTCTTCCTTAGATGAGAGGCATTAATCTCTTGAGGAGCAACTTCTCGAAGAGTTTTGACTACACAGGTAATAACGATATGGGGTGGTACGAGGTTAGTACCTCTTGATGTGGCTTTCCTGGTTTTGTGATAATGATGACTTTTGCAATCTTCCACATCTGCGGAACGTAGCTGAGTCGGAATGCCGCATTTATTATTGTTGGTATTTTAATTAGAGCTTTTAATATTTTTCCTGTGATGAGGTCATACCCCGGCGCTTTCTTGGTAGTGATTTCTTGTTTAATAGTATTTTTTTACTTCTTTGATGGTGACTGGTAGAATATTAATATTCATTTCTGCAAGTGGTGCTTCATCGGAAAGTTCCACTTCCCTATTATGTGGAGAGTAAAATTTCCGCAAGGTAGCGAGCAAAGACTTGAGCTTTGCTTTGATAATCTTTAAACCATTTGTTATTGGTATCCTTCAATGGTGCAGTCTGTGATATTGGTCTCTTATAGGTTTTAGTTGCCATACAGAATCAATACTCAGTACAATTATCATTCATCAGTTCACTCAAAAAGTTGTTGAATGTTTCATTTTTTATTTCTTGGATTGCCTTTTGAAGCTTAGCTACTAATCTATTCCATTCAGATTTTGCTTTTGGCATACGAGACTTTTGCTATTTTTTCCTTGCTCTCCTTTTTTTCGGAGAAGTTCAACTATTTCTAGGGGGTAACAGTTTCCATTTAGTTTCCGCTTTATTACTGGCGTGTTTTCCCATGCTAAATGCTCTATATCAGTAACTTTCCCAGTCAGTTATTTTATTGCTCAGAGATGGGTTTAGTATCTTTTTAATAATCTTTTCACTGAGAGTGAGAATAATCGGGGTGTGGTGGGAGCTTAGTTCCATACTTTCTTCTATTGCTAAGTAATTACTTGAATTTTTTTTATAACAAAGAAGTCATTTAGGTTTGGTATTCTATTTGAATCAGTTGGCCAATATGTCGACTTACCAGCCGATAGAGGATGACAACCGAGTTCCTGCATTGCATCGGATAGTTCTCTAACTTTGGTAGTAGTCAGACGTGATAGGCCAGTCAAATAAGACATGAACATCGGAAAAAATGAAGAAGTTCTGATTTTTTGATATGTTGTTAGGATACATGAGAGTAGTGTAAAACCAAGTTTGCAGCTTTCAAAGACCTGTGCTAGCTCCGTGGTGGTCAAAAAACCTCGATTTTTTTCCAACTTTTTCAGATTTTCGTAAATATCTCGAGAGCCATGCATCGTACGAAAAATATTGTTCACTTCTTTTTTAAAGTAGATAAAATTACCTATAATTTGAGCTTAAGATCTGCTCTGTAGCTCTAATAAATTCGGAGATTCAGCTCGTCAAAGATCGGGTATTTTTTCCAAAAAATTTCCAAGTCCACTTAAAGTCATCTGTTCAATAGAATATCGGCTTCTATACTTATCCTAGGGCATTTTTTTCTATTATAACTCTGTTGTAGAGAAATTATTACATTTTATTTATGCACTTAGATGAAAGGCCAATAGCTCTATCATTTTCAAAAACCTAAATTGGCAAATTTTGAAATTTTGCAACTTGAGAGTCTGATAATTAACATGACTCATATTATTTCTATAGAAAGAGAGAAAAAAAAAGACAAAAGAAAACACAAAAGATTTCCAATGTAAGTTTATTATTAATTTCGGAAAAGATTATCATTGTGATAGAAAGAAATAATAATAAATTAAAATAAAAAAATAATAAAATTGTGTATCATGATTGAAGCTAATTGTGAAATAATATCTAATACAAAAAATATTAACATTGAAAAAAAAATTAAATACGTATATGTTTAGGCGCAGGCCTGTGTTCTAGTCCTCATTGTCGGATTCCTCGATATCTACCGTAGGAGTATTAAAGCACGTCTTTCCCATACAAAAGCTGCATAAAGCAGAACATTTCAGCCCTGCTTTCTTGCAGCTGCAGCCTCCTCCAGAGCATTGCTTACGACACTTACACGAGATAAATTTCAGCAAACTTTGTGAAGCAGGCTCTTTTGTTGTTGTGACGGGTAGCAGACACTGCTGGCTTCTGGTCCATCCCCACAAGGTGGGATCCTTATCCACTCTTAGCCATTTTTGAATTTGGTGGTACGTCCAATAGGAGCATATGAGCGGCAGCCTCTTCAGTTGGGGGCAGACGAGCCAGGTTGACCTTTGCATTGGCAGCTGCATGCACAAACAGCTTGTACCGCAAAGAGTGCAGAGTGTCGTAGGTGTCTCCTCCATACAGTGCTACAAGGCACTTGATGCCAGCAGCAGCTACCTGTTCTTGTGTTACGTCAGGCTTTAGGAACACGTCTATCTCGTCCACTAGACGTTGATTTTTCTCCAGAGTAGCCAGCATCTTTGTTTTTCCTTGCCCGAATATAGCCGATGTGGTGTCACAACCGCTAAATGCGTGGAGGAACGGGACGAATGAGGGGGGGAAGAACAGATCTCCATATCTGAACGATGTGGATGAAAATTGCTGGCAACCTTTTCTGGAAGATGACGTTTTCCCTTTCTGACCCTAATCCATTCAGGAGAACCAACAAGTCGACATCCTCTCCAATTATCAATACATTTTCAAAGAAAGAGCTCTTATCGATTGCAGTTCTTACGATGGTGGAGTCTGCGTTCTCTTCTGCCTGTCTTGTTTCTATGCCCACTTTTTCTAAACCGGACCGGAGGAAACTGATTAGGCGTCGTTTGTTACTTTCATTTGTCAAAAACTTCTCCTGGGGCACCACTATTTGAGTCACCTCTTCAAAAATAATGTCGCTGCAGGATGAGGCAGTACGACGTAAACGCTCCGCCGATTTGGTGCTTCGTTTTGAATCATCCTCAGGGTAGCAATCGAAAACAACGGTTGCATTTCTTCCATAATTATTGGATGTGTAATTTACGTAAGACGCTACTATTTGACTTATTGTATTTTTGGGGTGCCAAATTACTCGATGTAGCAAGTAGCCACCATCTAGCACCGCAAATGAATTTGCTCCTATGACGATATTTTCTGGGCGTGGCAAGAATGCTGAATAAAATGTTGACTTGGTGCCTCTGCGCATTCCTTCTTCACTAAATAGTGACATCGGATAGGGAGCTAGTTCATACTCAAAGTGCTTTTTCAGATCATCGTCGGATTGCTTTGTAACACAAAGCCTTTGAAAAATGGTGATTGGATCAATATTAACTGTCTTTGCGTTTAGTTTAATGGTTGTTGTCGCCAAAGTCCGTACCTTTTCATTTCTTTTGATACCTACTTTCCCAAAAGATTGTATGTTTCTAACCCCTTGAAGCCCCAATTCTTGTGCCATGTGCCATAACAGAGTGTGCCATGTCTATAATGCCATGTCTATAACAGAGTTATAATAGAAAAAAATGCCCTAGGATAAGTATAGAAGCCGATATTCTATTGAACAGATGACTTTAAGTGGACTTGGAAATTTTTTGGAAAAAATACCCGATCTTTGACCAGCTGAATCTCCGAATTTATTAGAGCTACAGAGCAGATCTTAAGCTCAAATTGTAGGTAATTTTATCTACTTTAAAAAAGAAGTGAACAATATTTTTCGTACGATGCATGGCTCTCGAGATATTTACGAAATTCTGAAAAAGTTGGAAAAAAATCTAGGTTTTTTGACCACCACGGAGCTAGCACAGGTCTTTGGAAGTTGCAAACTTTGTTTTACACTACCCCCATGTATCCTAACAAAATATTAAAAAAATCAGAACTTCATTTTTTCCGATGTTTGCCTTTTTTCTTGTCTTATTTGACTGGCCTATGATCCCCACTGGTTGCTTTTAGCATTAAAATCACCACCAATGACAAATCTTTTACCAAGCTGACTAAAGAGATTTTTGTAATACTTTTTCTTTAAGGTATACCACGGAGGACAATAGATAACAGTCTGGCAATAGTCAACGGATTGTTCTTTTTCTTAACGGTAATTGCTGCTGTCTGTACTTGTTCTCTTTCTATCTTAAGATTATCATAATGGCTGATATTTTCTTTAATTAACGCTTGTTCTAGATCGAGAAAGATGGAATTATCAAATGATCTCTCCATCAATGCTCCGGACTACCTACCACCGCTCCAATATAATCTGGACCATTTCAGACCTCAATTTTGCCGTTAGCTTTTGAATGCAAATTATTGTGATGTATACCACTTTTTTTAGGGGAATTTTATGGATGAATGAGTCTTTTTTTACAGGGGAAGATATTTCTAAAACTAACGGTAAATTGAGATCTATTTTCATTATCATTGGGTTTTAAACCTTACATTGAAAATCTCATAAAATAAATCCTAAGTAACAATAAATAAATAAATGTCATAACATAAGATCCTCTGATCTGGTGTCGGTTTATTGACAGTTTTCCTATAATTTCTATTAAACAGTATTTTTTTTTCTTTTCTTTTTATTCCTATGAAGAGTTTATCATGTCTAAAATGGACAACTCCATTAAGGGATAGTCATAATATTTTATTTACATAAATTACTGATTTGTTTGCCAAATGAGAACACCATGTTTTTTCGGTTTTAAAAGTAAATTTCTCCATGACATTACTTTTAACATATCATTCAAAAGCTGATTAAATATGCAAGTTTTTGTGAGATTTTCAGTTTTGTGGTTAGTTATTTTTTCGAAAAACGGTGAACGTTGAAGTAATATAAGATATTGTAACTTTCCGTAATATGGTGAAGATCAAGCTGTTCTTTAGGTCACAAGTTTATAAAATTCAAGGTTACATGTACTCTGCTCATATAGAAAATTTAATGATAAATCCGAAAATGTGGTCAAAGTTTGAAAAATATTTAAGCAAAATGGAGGTATTACAGGTTTAATGGTAGAAAACGTGGTTTCCCCAAATAAATCGTAGATTAATAGTATATCTGCTACGCATTGGAATAGAAAGGTGAGGTCTGCGGCATTTTACAACATTTTTGATCTAGTTTCACCCAATTTTTGTTTTACACTAAGAGGTAATCACCAAGTATAACTCACCAATTAGCAGCTTCTACTCCACTTCTTCCCTTTTACATTTTAGTTTACTTTAGGCTTTTTTAGTTACTTTTTTTAATGAAATTTGTAATCATTATTTTATTTTTAATTTTTCCGTAAATAAAATAAATGCGCGTCCTAGTCTTCCTTAACATTGTGTCTTACATTCTGTCCTTGAACGGCATTTGTACAGAAAATTATTTTTCTAATTGGAAGCAATTTGAGAAACTAGTAGATTTAAGCAGTTGGATATAAAAACTATATAAATATAAACATATAATACTCCTTGAAAGTGCCACATTTCATTGATAAATAAATAAAATCAAACCTAATCTATTAAAAATAATATGATAAATTGATGAGGATCAGCAAAACCATGGGTGATGCAACAACTGGGGAGAAAGTAGCCCATAGTAGCAGTTTCAAAATTTATTTTATTTTTTTTTTTTAACTTATTTGAGGTTCCATAAAAAGTTTTCTAACTGATATAGTTGAATTTGGTTTCATTTTTTGAAGAAAAACATTTTTTTATGTTTTTATGTTTAATTTTGGTAAATGCTTTACTGGGGCTGGCTAGGTCTCGAAAGTATAATCGCCAATTACACCACGTAACATTTAATTTTGTTACTCATTAATAATATCTTAATATATAGAAATTACGTGTCCCGTCGTTGGTTCCATCTGGACTCCTAAACTGCTGAACCGATTTTAATTAAATTTGCACACCATTTGCAGTTTGTTCCAACTTGAAAGATAGGATAGCCTATATTTTAATTTATAGTCGCAATATTATTTGTATATTATCTGCAAGTCACAATTATCTGATAGCTCAATACGATTCTAACATATGGCGGTATAAGGTTATACTATCATATAAAATGACAAGCAATTTTTCGTTTGTGATCACTAAAGACCGGATTTTCGTGCTGTGTAAACCATTGAAATGTGCAACAAAAACTTCAAAACATGCAAAAACGTGCAATAAAAAAATCAAAACGTTTTTCCACGTGTACTAAATAAAAATATTTTCGTTTTTATTTTTTATTTTCACCAAGTAGGCATAAAATAAAGTAAAATATTGAATGCTATAAAATTAATAATTTTCCTTTATTTAAACTATGTTTTGTATTATTAAAATTAAATTAAAAACACTCTTAGGAACAATAATTATATGCCATAATAAGCCAAAGCATAATACCAAATTCTATTAATTACCATCAAGTAGATACATAATATTATGTTTTAAAAGAATATATTTTAAATCTATGTTTTAAACTATAATCTCGGAATCATTTTTGATCAGACCCTTTCTTGGAAATCTAAGATTGCCCAAGTCTCCCGCCGTTCTATAGGTCTACTTAAATTATTCCACCGATCCCGTCACCTTCTTCCCCAGTCAACTCGTAAGCTTCTAGTATCCTCTCTAATATTCCCTTACCTTGATTATGGCTGTCTAGTTTATGGTGGTCTCACGACGGCTCTCGAATACAGATTGAAACAAATTATGAACTGCTTTGCCAGATTTGTCTTCGATAAACCGAGGCGCTCCCACGTTTCCTTCCTCTATTCCGAATTAAACTGGCTTTATCCCATATTCCGTAGAAAATATTTCCATGGATCATTCCTTTACCAAATTATCAGCACCCTTCATCCTTCCTATATTTACAATACGCTTCAATTCAGATCTGCAATCAAGGCATTGAACACAAGATCCCGTTTTTCTGATCTATATATCCCATCCCATAGAACTACTACATTCCAGCGCTCTTTCCAATTCCGCTCAACCATCCTATGGAATTCCATCCCTTCTCATATTAGACAAGTGAAATCTCTAAAAACATTTAAATTCCTCTATTTCCAGTACCTCCTCCTAATCCAAGGTGACGCTTACTAGCAATATATGTTCTCAATTAAACTATATCTAACTCTTTCTGAAACACACTCAGTGTTACCAATTAAATAATTGTTTCTCACTCCGAATACAACATTTAGGTTCTTATATTGTATATAATTAGTATTGTATCACAATTATTATGAATGAACTTATTATTATTTCATTTGTAGAATGTCTTCTTATTTTCCTGTTCATGTATTACATTATTATCTATGTATAAATTATCATTGTTATATTAATATTTCTTCTTTATTTTATTATTTTTTATTTTTATTTTTTCGTCTTATTTATTCAACATGTCTCTGACCAGATGTAACTAATATCATTTCTTTCTGTACAATTTGTTATTTTTAGGGGACTTGGTCCCAGAATAAAATTATTTTTCTGTTTCTATTTTCTATTTCTATAAAAGACGAAAACAAAATGAACATTCTCTAGGACAAGAATCAATTAATTAGACGATATGAACAATTTAATATGACAAAAACAAAATAAAGAAATCGTTAAAATTTACTACAATATACATTTCTAAATTATTTTTCTGTTAAATTATACTTCCTGTGATCGAGGATATGTTTTAAAATAGAAAAAGCTCTTTCTACATCAATACTCTTAATTGGGCATTTTTTATAGGAACTTAAAATGTTTGGTGCCTCATCTACATCTGAACGTTTGCCATTTAAAACGTCGTCAAATGTTTATAAATTTTAAAGGCAAGATTATTTTAAAATAAGGTTTGAAATTTTTTATTAATTAATTTTCCTTTGTCGTTATTTACTTTCTTGAGTGTCTCTTCAATACTTTGTTCGATATTGATTTGTTAATCTAACGATAGATTTTTTGCTTCTAAATGTTTTATTGCAACGGGTATTGGGCTGAAATGGGACCATATGAATGCCAATTCGGACGTAATTGAATTGCTTTTTACAATCCTTTTTAATTTGGTGATAACAAGAGCATCTTCTTCCAAACGTTCTATTAACTTTGCATACCTATCCAAATTTTTGGAATTAAAAAGATCAGCGTCTATAAACGTATAGTTTTTGTTTATATCAAAAGTAATTAATTTTAATGTTTTATCCGCTTTGTTGACTGATTTTTTTTAATAACAGACAAATTAAAAAATAAAACTTTAAAACGTACAATATCATGCAGGTTAACCTTAAAACGTGCAATTTCGTGCAATATAACACTAGTATCGAAATAACGTGGTTTTCACGATTCGAATTTCTATCCAAATTTTAATGAATTTGAAGTTAGCAAAAAAAAAGATGCAATTGCACGAAAATCCGGTCTTTAGTGATCACTAACCACCAAAAACTACTGAACCACTTTCTACCAAATATTGACTACATCATCTTCATAGTTCAAGGATGGTTTAGCAATTGTAAAATCTAATGATTTTCAACTAATTCTATATTGCAAAACGGAATAATAAGTGGATAACAGTGAAGTTCAAAAATGGCGGCAATTGCCATCTACAACAGTGTTGCATAGAGCTTGACATTGATAATACAATTTACTTATTTTCAATTAAATTGTTATTAAAACAGCTTTATGGAGTGAAATATACCAAATTTTCACTACATCATTTTCATAGTTCTAGGTTTAGCAACTATAAAAATTTAAATGTACAATGTTGAGTGTTAGAAACGGGTTTTGCCACTTTTATGGTTAGAAATTAAAATCCAACCAGATCAAATCAATAACATTATTTATGTCGAATGAAAATTATTATAAATCAAAATGCCGATCCTCAGCTGTTTGATATTGTGTGTTATGAATATATGAATTTTGGATCTTCAGTTGTAAGCACTGATAATGCAGTCCATTATTTCAATTTCAAAAAATTTCAATTATTAGTTAAAATTATCTAAAATCACTTCTGAGAAAGGGCGAAGCCTCGACGGGGGATGCTAAGTTATATATAAAAGGACAAACCATTTCCGTTCGCGATCACTAAACGCGAAAACTACTAAACCAATCTGTACCAAATTTTAAATACATCATCTTCAAAGTTCAAGGAAGGATTACCAATAATAAAATTTACATATTTTCTATTATATTACTGTTTAAAAAGCGATAAATATGTGGTGTGAAGTAAAGTTTTAACATTAACCGATAGCTGGAATTTGAAGACAGTTTACAATGATCCGCTGTTATAGAGGATAGACATTTATTATAATATTTAATTATTTTCAATTCAATTGTCATTAAAAAGTTTATAAATATATGAAGCAACATGTGAATTATAGTGCAGTTTAAAAATCAACCGATATGTGGCCATTCCGCAACAGCGTTTGCAATATTAAAACTCTAAACTCAACTGTACCAAATTTTATCTACATTATCTCCATAGTTCTAGGAACGTTTATAATAATACATTTTACTATAATAATAATAATTATAATGTATAGTCTAGAGTGCAAGAAACGAGGTTTGCCAAACAGTCATATACTTTTATGGTTAGAAATTATAATCAAACCAGATGGATCGATAAAACTATTTTGGCCAAATTGGATGTCTAACCTTTAAATGGGGTCACATTAGTACAGCGGGGTAAAATTAGTACAAACAACTATTTCTGTAGTGATTTCGACTTTTACCAAATGACAGTGCATGAGTCGTTTCGTGGGCTCCTTACGATGTCAAATGAGCTTCTACATATCAATTATGTCTTTTTGGAAGTTACAAGGAAGGTTATTGTTCAACAGCTGGTTCTACAAAGATATACAAAGCCTAAATAGCTAAGTTATTTTCATTTCTACTGTAAGGAATTATTTTAAAAGGTAAGTTACTTTTATTCACTTATTTATCTAGGTATACATGCATGATATTGTTTTTTCCTTGAAAATATTGTAATTGACACTTATATTAAAAAATATGAAAGTTGGAGAATGGTGGGGTGTTTTTAGTACACATGTGTCAGAGAAATGTTGTGGGGTGAATTTAGTACAGCCAATTATTATCTCATCTTTAACTGATTTTCCTTTCTAGAAACAATGCCACGAAGCTATGTGAAGAAGTTAGGGACAAGACCGTTTAAAAATTATAGTGGTGAGACAATGAAAGAAGCTCTAAGCCTTCTTTGAGAGAAAATATATCCTTCCGAGCTGCTTCTAAAAGGTGCGTTATATCGCTTCTTTATCTTAAATATAATATTAGTGATTATATTATATAAGTACCTCAATTTGTTTTATTACAGGTTTAACATAACTTAAGTTCGTTGATCTTGGAAATGGGGAGATTTAAAAGACCCGAAGAAGTTAGACGGTGTGAGAAAACTGCATTCAGTGGCGCCGAAGAGGAAATGTTAACTTCCCACATTATTGCTCAGGCGATGATGTTGATTAAAAGAAAATTAGCTTGACTCAACAAAATTATTTCTTGTAAAACCATAATGCCATTTTCAGGTTTTAAAATTGATCGATTTTGCTTGCTATAATATACTAGGCACTGTATACATGGGGTGAGATTATTACATGGCTCTATAACATGGGATTTTTTGTAAAAAGAATGTGACCCAACTCGATGGGGAGTGATTAGTACATTTTTTTATTTTTTTTTATTTTGATCATTCATTTCTAGATACAGGCTTGAACCACGTCTTAAATTATTTAGAAGGAATAACTTATTCAGGGAAAAAATTGCTTCGGAGGAAACTTGGATTTTCTAGTATGACACTTGCAGATATGTTATGACTGTACTAAATTGACCCCATTTTACGGTATTGTCTTTTGAAAGTAGAATATATATTTTTTTTTCATTATATGTTCTTTGCTATCCGCCATCCTTAAAACGAATTCAATATAGGGAAATAAGTAAATAAGTGAATTATTTATACTTTATCCTTCATAATTCGAGCCTGCATTCCGTTTTTTGTTAGTGAAATTGGATTCGAATTAATGATATTCGTTTTCTCATCCAAAACGTTTCCTTTCGTTACCAGGATCACTTGCAATCGCTATTCCTGAACAATTAGAAAGGTCTTGCTTCTATCTGCAGCATAGGAATTGGTAAGACAATATTTATGTGCCCCTATCTTCTAAGAAATTTCACGTCTAAAGGCATTTATGGCTGTATGATCCGGTCTAAAATTACAAGGTTAGTCACGTATTGGGTTGCCCATCTGTTGCTGTAACTTGGAGCTCCCATTGATTGTCTTTGTGCGGTTCAACAGCTGGTACCATTTAGAATAGATATCCTAGCATTTGTTAAGCGATGTTATTCAGAGGGTCTATGTCAGCGTGCCCCCATGTCGAGCATTTCTAGGATGATTGCATTAAATGCCCGAATACAAAGAAATTTCTTGGTGGAACAAGTATGATGCAATATTTCACTTCGTAGAACATAATATCTTTCATTTTCAATCTCATGGAATTTATTTTACATATTATCTTATTATATCCTGAAATTAAATTTAAAAATTTTTTTTTTTGTTATACAATCTCTCCTGAGAATAACACAAAAGTATAATTATGTAAATATAATTTTTGTTACAATTCAAATAGTTTATTTTGTAAATTATGTCTTTTTTATTCACGGAATGCTTTTTTTTACTGTTATTATTGTTACGGTCAAGGGATGCTGGCGGTGCCGTGGGCGGCCCGGGCGGGCAGGTAGCCGAAAAGGCTGGCGAATGACATGGAAGGTTCGCGGCGGGTCGCCTCGAAGGGTCTAGACCTGTACCTGGCCAGAACAGTCCGGAAGGTTTGACGTAGGTTTAAATAGGCCAACCCCTCGCCTTGTGGGTTAGTAATGAGGTGACAGTGATCAGTGAGGGATCGGTCGGGCAAGTGTCAGTCAGGAGTCAGTGACATCCTGAGTCAGTATTCATGAGTCAGTAATCAGTGAACGATCAGTCATTCAAGTGTCAGTGACAGTTCAGTCAGTGAGTTAGTGTCTGTGATTATCAGTGTCAGTGAAAGTAGTAACAGTCTCTGTGTGTCAGTGTAATAGATTCTTATGTACAATTGTGACACCTTGTATTAAGATATTGAAGATAAGTATTGTATAATATATATATGTATATAATAATTAGATATAAGTTAGACCTAAGTATAATTGTTATTACGTTAAGTAGCTTAAGAAACCTAATTGTATTTATTAAGTTGTACATAAATTAATATTTTGTATTTAATTGTAGTTTGATTAGTCATACCCCTAGTGGCTCGTAACATTTTTATTTGACGATTTACACTTATTTTTTGGATTATTAGTTTTGATAAATTAGGAATATATTTAACTTTACTATAATGTTCATATGTTGAATAATAGATTTTTTTTTTATTATTACTTTATTCCTTTAATTTAATTGTTTCATCAGAAATCTGTTGTTTTTTTTACGTTAAGGCCATCTATGGACCACGGTGCTTGTGCTTTAGACGTTTCTTAACATCATCTTCGTTGCTTGTCACGATTGGTGTTCTTAGTTGTGGGCTCGGCAGCTGCTTTCTTGTTGGTACCTCACGCTTTTCTGATGGCCCAGTAGTCCTTCATTTTCCGGCTAAATTCAACCCTACGTTCCTCAAACCATTTCCTGGTTTCGTCTTTTGGTTTGTGGGTAACTTCTGTGAGGGATTTTATGAAGGATTTAGTTTTAATCGTTTTATGATAGTTACTCCGGTCGGCTAAGTCATTTTGATTTATATGGAGTTCAAAAAGATGCTTCTCCACTTGCTTCATCCACAAGAATCCAATAGCTTTGCCCTTGTTAGCAGCCTTAAAGATCCTGTAGGATAGCCTCTTTGAGTCCATTCTCGACAGATGTCCGTAAAAAGCCAGTCGCCTTCTTCTGATAGCATCAATGAGATTTTCTTGGTGTTTATACAGTTCACGATTTGATTGATACCATCGGCTTCCATCTGGTCGAATTCTTGGTCCTACTATCCGTCTCAGGAACTTTTTTTTCTTGTACATCGAGGGCTCTTAGTGGGGTCTTCTTATTTAGATATAGGCACTCTGTTGCATAGAGGACTGAGGGTCTGACTACTGCATTGTAGTGTCTTAGTTTGACATTCATCGACAAATTTTTTGAAGCATACAGTTTTGTACAGTTGAGTCTCCTGTGTTCAAGAGCCATTGTTTCGCTTAGATCCTCTGAAAACCATTCCCCAGGGTACTTAATACTTTTGACTCTCTTGATGTAGATTTTATCACTGACTCTAATCATTCTAGGGGTATCTTTAATGTTAGTAACGAACTCGGTCTTTCCTATATTGATCAGAAGACCCGTTTTTAGCCGCTATTGAGTACAGTGTTTGAAGTGTTCTGTTGATAAACGGTTATTGATAGTATACAGTACTGTAAATAGCCTAGTTTATAATTGTTTACTACGGATATGTATTTTTTTAATTAATTTTTTTTATTACCTTTAAGTTAAAAATTGTATTTTAGATTTTCTTATTTCAAAATGGATCTAGAGAATACATTAGGAACTGAATCAGAGGATGAGACTCCAATGCCTGAAATAAGTGAGACTGACTTACAATATTTAAAGCGCAGACAACTACAAAAACGTCAGCGAAATGCTAATCCAGGTTCCGCTGGAACCTCACCAAATACAAAAAAAACAAAAAAATAAAAAACCAACCTCACAACCTATAACTCGCAGTAAATTAACTGCAGCCAATAAAACAGAAGTAATAGTAAACATACCAACCAACAATAGATTTTCCGCGCTGGACAATAACAACTCAGAGCCACCACAAAACCAATCATTTCAGGACCTTGTTCCACCACCAATATTTGTTTCAAATATCAAAGATTTTACTAAGGAGATGAATTTGTCAGGGGTGCAGTCAAGGTTGAATAAACACAGCCAGTTTTTAAATAAAAACTTATATTTTGGCGTGCCAACGTTTCGACCTGCCTTGCAGGTCTTCATCAGGTCTAAAATAACAAAAAGTGAATGTGACCAAGATGATACTAACATTAAATAAATAATAAAAATAATTTAAAAATGAAAAAGAAACAAGAAAAAAATCTGCAGTTAATTAGATAATTGAATACAAAATAGTAGTAAAGTCTAGTCGAAGATACAGTTGTAATAGAGTAATTAAATAATTTAAATTGAATAATATAAATTTAAAATTTTGTAAACTAATACAGCAATACAAACTAATGTAACAATTTTATTAACAGATGTTTTTTATTAGGAATTAAAAAAGGTATAAGGGATCTATATTAAAAGGAAAATGGTAAGATAGAAAGGTAAGCAAAATAATAAAGTTCGCATAACAATAAACGAAGGAAGAGGTAGGGAAAATATGAGAAATTAAAATAAATGGACTTACTGAAGTAGTCTAGATGAAGGCTTGACTAACAATGACTGTTAAAAAATAAAATCAAGGAAAAGGGGGGGGGGGGGAATATGACTTGCAGAAAGTAATTAAGGGTGGCAGTAGCTAATATAACATCTGAAAGGGGGCGCATGGTGGATAAAAACCGAACTATATTTTTTTAATTTTTATTTAAAAGGCGTGGAAGATGTTAAATATGAATTTAAACATTTCGCTATCACCGTCAGCAAAAATAAATAAATAAAAAATAATTTAAAAAATAATTTAAAAATAAAATTAAAGTAAATTAAAAAAAAAAATAATAAAAAAAAAAAAAATAAATAAAAAAAAAAAAAAAATTAGAAAAAAAAAAATAAATTAAAAAAAAATAAAATAAATAAATAAAAATAAAATAAATAAATAAATAAATTAAATAAAAAATAATTAATAGTGATGGAAAGGTTATAGTTTTTTAATAAGATTTAATACTTGGGAATAAGTGAGGGAAATGTATTGTTTATCAATTTTATGGTTTACAGGATTAGGTTCTAAATGGAACTTATGGCACAGACAACTTAAGAAATTGTAGAAGCTGACTCCAGCAGAATCAAGACTCTATATAAACATCCCCTCTAGACTTCACTTCACTTCGTGTCTTGTCCTCATTGAGTTAATGTCTATTTTATTAATTATTTGTTTAATTGTTTATAATCAGTGTTTATATTTTGTTTTTATTCAAATAAATTCTTTTTAAAAAGCGATCAAGCATTTCGTATTATATAACTGGCGCCCAGAATCGGGACAACGAAGACTGAAGAATAGCAGCTGTGTCCATTTGACCCAGTATTTTTAGGTCATCTTCAGGTGTTTGCTTCGCGAGGATAGAAGAAAAGAAGAGACCCTTCACCTTCAAAGTAAGAAGTCACCTGTTCACAGTGAGTAATTCTATAATTAAACCAGCAACGTTCAAGATGCCGGAACTAATTCATTATAAAAATATCTAAAGAAAATTACGATCACATTCCTAATCCCTCAGAATTAAGTTTTTTTTTGTGATATTGTTGAAGCAGCGTATTCACTAGTCTGTCCTGATAATATTGTAGAAAGAAATCATAATCATGACATTTTATTAATAAAAGTAAAAAGCAGACTAGGGGGTCCTCCTAGGAATATATTATTGTCCCACCAGGTAGATCACATAGCAACTTTGTTAAAACTACTAAAAGAAAACTTTTCTGACTCTAGATCATATGAAATATTGAAAGATGAGATTTTTCAAACAAAATTAAATTATAAGGAAAGTCCCATAGAGTTTGTAAACAGAATTCAAGAGTTGAGAAATTTAGTTTATATTAGATTAAAGTTAGATGGCCTAAACAAAGTTACATTGACAGAAATTATGAACAGAACTGACAAAGAAATTATTTGCCATATTTACAACTGCTTCCCCTCACAATTAACCAACCATATAATGATTTTTAATCCTACTAACCTAGATGAAGTAAGAACTATTATTTACAACAAATGCTCTTTTGTAATAGCCAACTAAAATGCAAAAAAATTTAACCAACAACAACAAAACCACTCACAGACTAACACACACCAAAGAAATAATAACTTCCCTCGTAACCAAAATTTTAATCAGAACTTTAACAATAACAGACCACAGCATCAGCAGCAATACCCAAGACCTCAAAACCAACATTTCCAAAATCCCAATCATTACAATCATCCTAATCATCCCCACAATCCTAACCATCCTTTTAATCAGTACAATCAGAATAGGTACAACAATTTCCAAAACCAAGCCCGTAACAATAACGGATCACAAAATACTGTTCCAATGAGAACAGTTAGCAACCTACAAAGACAAAAAACCACAAAAATTTATTTCACCATACGAACTAACACACTGCACTGATTCAGTTTCAGATGATAATGTTGAAAAACCACGAGAGACGAAAGAATGGATAGAATAGAAAATATGTTTTTTAAAAACGACTGAAAAATTTGACCATTTTTTAGGATTAGGTTCCAGCAGTCAAGAAGACCCCCCGAATTCAACTTAAATTTAACCAATAAAACCTTACCGTATTTTATAGACAACTAAAATAGAAAATGGTTAATCGACACCGGTTCCACCGAAAATTATATACATGCAAGTTCAGTACCTCCTGGTACTACTTTATATAATGACCCCTTTGTAATCGTGACACCGACAGGAAAAAAGAACGGAGACAAATCTTGTTTTTTAAATAAATTCGATATTTTTTGTACAGAAAAACAAATTAAATTTTATCTTTTTCCCTTTTCAGAAAAGTATGATTTATTATTAGGCTATAATACCATGAAAGAATTAAAATTAAGTGTGCATCCTCACAATGACAATCTTACGCATCCCCATGGAATAATACCTTTATTATTAAGTCATGAATTAGTAGAATTAGATAAGATTAAGTTAGAAAAAGGAATGAATATTGTAGAATTACCTATTAAAAATAAAAAAATTAATTATGGAATAATTAATAATGACATAAAATTTAATGATAAAGTAACTATAAAAGAAGGTTTATATGACATTAAAAATGATAAAATTCTCTGCCATATAATGGCCATTTGCCCCGAACCTATGGAAGTTGACGAACCAGAGGAAATAAGCGAAACCATACCTGGTTTAGTCGTGACCAATTGTCCCGAACTGGCTAGGATGAACTACGAAATTAAAAAAGAAATCCCACTATTAATAAGAACAAGTCACATGAATAGTGAGGAAAAATTTAAAATAATAAGTTTATTAAAATATTTTCCAGAAGTTATTAAAAGAGAAAACGACAAATTAACCAGTATAGATTTATTAAAACATAAAATAAAAAACAACAGACGAAGATCCAATATATACAAGAAATTACAGATATCCGGTAGTTTTTCAAAAAGACATTCAATTAGAAATTGATAAACTATTAGAAAATAAAATTATCCAACACTCAAATTCCCCGTATAACAGCCCCGTATGGGTAGTTCCCAAGAAACCAGACGCCTCCGGTAAAAGAAAAATCCGCATGGTAATAGATTATAGGAAACTTAATAATAAAACTATCGAAGACAAATTCCCACTCCCAAACATCGAAGATTTATTAGGAAAAATTGGTAAAGCTAATTATTTTTCAGCAATCGATTTGGCTTCCGGCTTTCACCAAATCGAAATGGAACGCGAATCCATCCCCAAAACTGCATTTTCAACGGAATACGGACATTACGAGTTTTTAAGAATGCCGTTTGGCTTAAAAAACGTAAAAAGAAGGGACATTTTGTTTCAGATGAGGATTCCATACGTGTTAACAATTCTGACACTTAATAAAAATAATATTAGATAGGTAGACAATCGGTACACAATAATATTAGATATGTAGACAATCGGTTGATTGTCAAAATAACACCGTATTTCTATCAAATGTAGGTTTAATTAATATTAGTAAGGAAGATTGTTTTCCACAATTTGATAAAATTTATACTCATAACTTTAACACTATTTTACATCTATTATTATCCTATTTTATTATGTATTATTGTAACTCTTGTAATCATTAGTGTCTTTACTTATAAAAGAAAATGTAAAAAGGTCCAAGTTTCACAGTACATAAATAATGTAAATGTTCCAATAGCACCTATATCTCTTGATGATCATAAAGTAATTTTAAGCAACTTGTATAAAAGTAGTTTTGCATTGTGAAAAATATTAAAATGTTTTTATTTTGACCGAAGTTCAAAACGTAAGACAGGGAGGAGTTATAGGTAGCACAAGTGTTGTTCTAAGAACTATGAGTCACTTTGCTGACACCTATTTAAATCCTGCGGAGCAGATTCCCAGGACCCACCTCCGATCACCCCCACCCCACATCATGGCCTTGATCAAGAGCAGGCGGACACTGAAGAACCGTCATTCCAGAACCAGAGACCCAGCAGTGAAGATGGCCCTGAACTCGATCACCACCCAGATAAGAAACCTCATGCGGCAATGGAAGACGGCGACCTGGCACGATCGACTTCAGGCTACACACGGGGATTACAGAAAACTCTGGAAGTTGACCAAACCAGCAACAAAGAAGAGATCCAGTGTCCGTCTGCGCGATGGTGACAGACTGTTGATGCCCTCAGAACAGGCCCAGCTGCTAGCAAACTACTACAGAGAAGACATCGAAGCCCGCACCATTGATGCACCTCCGTATCCAGCCATGGCCAGGGACAACAATTTCATGTTTGCCAGCCCGAGACGCCTCAAAGCCATCCTGAGGCGATCCAATGGAATTTATTTATTTATACTTTATCCTTCATAATTCGAGCCTGCATTCCGTTTTTTGTTAGTGAAATTGGATTCGAATTAATGATATTCGTTTTCTCATCCAAAACGTTTCCTTTCGTTACCAGGATCACTTGCAATCGCTATTCCTGAACAATTAGAAAGGTCTTGCTTCTATCTGCAGCATAGGAATTGGTAAGACAATATTTATGTGCCCCTATCTTCTAAGAAATTTCACGTCTAAAGGCATTTATGGCTGTATGATCCGGTCTAAAATTACAAGGTTAGTCACGTATTGGGTTGCCCATCTGTTGCTGTAACTTGGAGCTCCCATTGATTGTCTTTGTGCGGTTCAACAGCTGGTACCATTTAGAATAGATATCCTAGCATTTGTTAAGCGATGTTATTCAGAGGGTCTATGTCAGCGTGCCCCCATGTCGAGCATTTCTAGGATGATTGCATTAAATGCCCGAATACAAAGAAATTTCTTGGTGGAACAAGTATGATGCAATATTTCACTTCGTAGAACATAATATCTTTCATTTTCAATCTCATGGAATTTATTTTACATATTATCTTATTATATCCTGAAATTAAATTTAAAAATTTTTTTTTTTTTTGTTATACAATCTCTCCTGAGAATAACACAAAAGTATAATTATGTAAATATAATTTTTGTTACAATTCAAATAGTTTATTTTGTAAATTATGTCTTTTTTATTCACGGAATGCTTTTTTTTTACTGTTATTATTGTTACGGTCAAGGGATGCTGGCGGTGCCGTGGGCGGCCCGGGCGGGCAGGTAGCCGAAAAGGCTGGCGAATGACATGGAAGGTTCGCGGCGGGTCGCCTCGAAGGGTCTAGACCTGTACCTGGCCAGAACAGTCCGGAAGGTTTGACGTAGGTTTAAATAGGCCAACCCCTCGCCTTGTGGGTTAGTAATGAGGTGACAGTGATCAGTGAGGGATCGGTCGGGCAAGTGTCAGTCAGGAGTCAGTGACATCCTGAGTCAGTATTCATGAGTCAGTAATCAGTGAACGATCAGTCATTCAAGTGTCAGTGACAGTTCAGTCAGTGAGTTAGTGTCTGTGATTATCAGTGTCAGTGAAAGTAGTAACAGTCTCTGTGTGTCAGTGTAATAGATTCTTATGTACAATTGTGACACCTTGTATTAAGATATTGAAGATAAGTATTGTATAATATATATATGTATATAATAATTAGATATAAGTTAGACCTAAGTATAATTGTTATTACGTTAAGTAGCTTAAGAAACCTAATTGTATTTATTAAGTTGTACATAAATTAATATTTTGTATTTAATTGTAGTTTGATTAGTCATACCCCTAGTGGCTCGTAACATTTTTATTTGACGATTTACACTTATTTTTTGGATTATTAGTTTTGATAAATTAGGAATATATTTAACTTTACTATAATGTTCATATGTTGAATAATAGATTTTTTTTTATTATTACTTTATTCCTTTAATTTAATTGTTTCATCAGAAATCTGTTGTTTTTTTTACGTTAAGGCCATCTATGGACCACGGTGCTTGTGCTTTAGACGTTTCTTAACATCATCTTCGTTGCTTGTCACGATTGGTGTTCTTAGTTGTGGGCTCGGCAGCTGCTTTCTTGTTGGTACCTCACGCTTTTCTGATGGCCCAGTAGTCCTTCATTTTCCGGCTAAATTCAACCCTACGTTCCTCAAACCATTTCCTGGTTTCGTCTTTTGGTTTGTGGGTAACTTCTGTGAGGGATTTTATGAAGGATTTAGTTTTAATCGTTTTATGATAGTTACTCCGGTCGGCTAAGTCATTTTGATTTATATGGAGTTCAAAAAGATGCTTCTCCACTTGCTTCATCCACAAGAATCCAATAGCTTTGCCCTTGTTAGCAGCCTTAAAGATCCTGTAGGATAGCCTCTTTGAGTCCATTCTCGACAGATGTCCGTAAAAAGCCAGTCGCCTTCTTCTGATAGCATCAATGAGATTTTCTTGGTGTTTATACAGTTCACGATTTGATTGATACCATCGGCTTCCATCTGGTCGAATTCTTGGTCCTACTATCCGTCTCAGGAACTTTTTTTCTTGTACATCGAGGGCTCTTAGTGGGGTCTTCTTATTTAGATATAGGCACTCTGTTGCATAGAGGACTGAGGGTCTGACTACTGCATTGTAGTGTCTTAGTTTGACATTCATCGACAAATTTTTTGAAGCATACAGTTTTGTACAGTTGAGTCTCCTGTGTTCAAGAGCCATTGTTTCGCTTAGATCCTCTGAAAACCATTCCCCAGGGTACTTAATACTTTTGACTCTCTTGATGTAGATTTTATCACTGACTCTAATCATTCTAGGGGTATCTTTAATGTTAGTAACGAACTCGGTCTTTCCTATATTGATCAGAAGACCCGTTTTAGCCGCTATTGAGTACAGTGTTTGAAGTGTTCTGTTGATAAACGGTTATTGATAGTATACAGTACTGTAAATAGCCTAGTTTATAATTGTTTACTACGGATATGTATTTTTTTAATTAATTTTTTTTATTACCTTTAAGTTAAAAATTGTATTTTAGATTTTCTTATTTCAAAATGGATCTAGAGAATACATTAGGAACTGAATCAGAGGATGAGACTCCAATGCCTGAAATAAGTGAGACTGACTTACAATATTTAAAGCGCAGACAACTACAAAAACGTCAGCGAAATGCTAATCCAGGTTCCGCTGGAACCTCACCAAATACAAAAAAAAAAAAAAACAAAAAAATAAAAAACCAACCTCACAACCTATAACTCGCAGTAAATTAACTGCAGCCAATAAAACAGAAGTAATAGTAAACATACCAACCAACAATAGATTTTCCGCGCTGGACAATAACAACTCAGAGCCACCACAAAACCAATCATTTCAGGACCTTGTTCCACCACCAATATTTGTTTCAAATATCAAAGATTTTACTAAGGAGATGAATTTGTCAGGGGTGCAGTCAAGGTTGAATAAACACAGCCAGTTTTTAAATAAAAACTTATATTTTGGCGTGCCAACGTTTCGACCTGCCTTGCAGGTCTTCATCAGGTCTAAAATAACAAAAAGTGAATGTGACCAAGATGATACTAACATTAAATAAATAATAAAAATAATTTAAAAATGAAAAAGAAACAAGAAAAAAATCTGCAGTTAATTAGATAATTGAATACAAAATAGTAGTAAAGTCTAGTCGAAGATACAGTTGTAATAGAGTAATTAAATAATTTAAATTGAATAATATAAATTTAAAATTTTGTAAACTAATACAGCAATACAAACTAATGTAACAATTTTATTAACAGATGTTTTTTATTAGGAATTAAAAAAGGTATAAGGGATCTATATTAAAAGGAAAATGGTAAGATAGAAAGGTAAGCAAAATAATAAAGTTCGCATAACAATAAACGAAGGAAGAGGTAGGGAAAATATGAGAAATTAAAATAAATGGACTTACTGAAGTAGTCTAGATGAAGGCTTGACTAACAATGACTGTTAAAAAATAAAATCAAGGAAAAGGGGGGGGGGAATATGACTTGCAGAAAGTAATTAAGGGTGGCAGTAGCTAATATAACACATGAAAGGGGGCGCATGGTGGATAAAAACCGAACTACATTTATTTAATTTTCATTTAAAAGGCGTTGAAGATGTCAAATATGAATTTAAACATTTCGCTATCACCATCAGCAAAAAATTAATAAAAAAAAAATAATTTAAAAAATAATTTAAAAATAAAATTAAAGTAAATTAAAAAAAAAATAATAAAAAAAAATAAAAAAAATAATGAATAAAAAAAAAATTAAAAAAATAAATTAAAAAATAAAATAAATAAATATAAATAAAATAAATAAATAAATAAATTAAATAAAAATAATTAATAGTGATGGAAAGGTTATAGTTTTTTAATAAGATTTAATACTTGGGAATAAGTGAGGGAAATGTATTGTTTATCAATTTTATGGTTTACAGGATTAGGTTCTAAATGGAACTTATGGCACAGACAACTTAAGAAATTGTAGAAGCTGACTCCAGCAGAATCAAGACTCTATATAAACATCCCCTCTAGACTTCACTTCACTTCGTGTCTTGTCCTCATTGAGTTAATGTCTATTTTATTAATTATTTGTTTAATTGTTTATAATCAGTGTTTATATTTTGTTTTTATTCAAATAAATTCTTTTTAAAAAGCGATCAAGCATTTCGTATTATATAACTGGCGCCCAGAATCGGGACAACGAAGACTGAAGAATAGCAGCTGTGTCCATTTGACCCAGTATTTTTAGGTCATCTTCAGGTGTTTGCTTCGCGAGGATAGAAGAAAAGAAGAGACCCTTCACCTTCAAAGTAAGAAGTCACCTGTTCACAGTGAGTAATTCTATAATTAAACCAGCAACGTTCAAGATGCCGGAACTAATTCATTATAAAATATCTAAAGAAAATTACGATCACATTCCTAATCCCTCAGAATTAAGTTTTTTTTGTGATATTGTTGAAGCAGCGTATTCACTAGTCTGTCCTGATAATATTGTAGAAAGAAATCATAATCATGACATTTTATTAATAAAAGTAAAAAGCAGACTAGGGGGGTCCTCCTAGGAATATATTATTGTCCCACCAGGTAGATCACATAGCAACTTTGTTAAAACTACTAAAAGAAAACTTTTCTGACTCTAGATCATATGAAATATTGAAAGATGAGATTTTTCAAACAAAATTAAATTATAAGGAAAGTCCCATAGAGTTTGTAAACAGAATTCAAGAGTTGAGAAATTTAGTTTATATTAGATTAAAGTTAGATGGCCTAAACAAAGTTACATTGACAGAAATTATGAACAGAACTGACAAAGAAATTATTTGCCATATTTACAACTGCTTCCCCTCACAATTAACCAACCATATAATGATTTTTAATCCTACTAACCTAGATGAAGTAAGAACTATTATTTACAACAAATGCTCTTTTGTAATAGCCAACTAAAATGCAAAAAAATTTAACCAACAACAACAAAACCACTCACAGACTAACACACACCAAAGAAATAATAACTTCCCTCGTAACCAAAATTTTAATCAGAACTTTAACAATAACAGACCACAGCATCAGCAGCAATACCCAAGACCTCAAAACCAACATTTCCAAAATCCCAATCATTACAATCATCCTAATCATCCCCACAATCCTAACCATCCTTTTAATCAGTACAATCAGAATAGGTACAACAATTTCCAAAACCAAGCCCGTAACAATAACGGATCACAAAATACTGTTCCAATGAGAACAGTTAGCAACCTACAAAGACAAAAACCACAAAAATTTATTTCACCATACGAACTAACACACTGCACTGATTCAGTTTCAGATGATAATGTTGAAAAACCACGAGACGAAAGAATGGATAGAATAGAAAATATGTTTTTAAAAACGACTGAAAAATTTGACCATTTTTTAGGATTAGGTTCCAGCAGTCAAGAAGACCCCCCGAATTCAACTTAAATTTAACCAATAAAACCTTACCGTATTTTATAGACAACTAAAATAGAAAATGGTTAATCGACACCGGTTCCACCGAAAATTATATACATGCAAGTTCAGTACCTCCTGGTACTACTTTATATAATGACCCCTTTGTAATCGTGACACCGACAGGAAAAAAGAACGGAGACAAATCTTGTTTTTTAAATAAATTCGATATTTTTTTGTACAGAAAAAAACAAATTAAATTTTATCTTTTTCCCTTTTCAGAAAAGTATGATTTATTATTAGGCTATAATACCATGAAAGAATTAAAATTAAGTGTGCATCCTCACAATGACAATCTTACGCATCCCCATGGAATAATACCTTTATTATTAAGTCATGAATTAGTAGAATTAGATAAGATTAAGTTAGAAAAAGGAATGAATATTGTAGAATTACCTATTAAAAATAAAAAAATTAATTATGGAATAATTAATAATGACATAAAATTTAATGATAAAGTAACTATAAAAGAAGGTTTATATGACATTAAAAATGATAAAATTCTCTGCCATATAATGGCCATTTGCCCCGAACCTATGGAAGTTGACGAACCAGAGGAAATAAGCGAAACCATACCTGGTTTAGTCGTGACCAATTGTCCCGAACTGGCTAGGATGAACTACGAAATTAAAAAAGAAATCCCACTATTAATAAGAACAAGTCACATGAATAGTGAGGAAAAATTTAAAATAATAAGTTTATTAAAATATTTTCCAGAAGTTATTAAAAGAGAAAACGACAAATTAACCAGTATAGATTTATTAAAACATAAAATAAAAACAACAGACGAAGATCCAATATATACAAGAAATTACAGATATCCGGAAGTTTTTCAAAAAGACATTCAATTAGAAATTGATAAACTATTAGAAAATAAAATTATCCAACACTCAAATTCCCCGTATAACAGCCCCGTATGGGTAGTTCCCAAGAAACCAGACGCCTCCGGTAAAAGAAAAAAAATCCGCATGGTAATAGATTATAGGAAACTTAATAATAAAACTATCGAAGACAAATTCCCACTCCCAAACATCGAAGATTTATTAGGAAAAATTGGTAAAGCTAATTATTTTTCAGCAATCGATTTGGCTTCCGGCTTTCACCAAATCGAAATGGAACGCGAATCCATCCCCAAAACTGCATTTTCAACGGAATACGGACATTACGAGTTTTTAAGAATGCCGTTTGGCTTAAAAAAAAAACGCCCCACCTACATTTCAACGCGCGATGAATATTATATTTTCTAAAATTCCAAATGTATTAGTTTATATGGACGACATAATTGTTTTTTCCGACAGCCTAGAAGAACATATTAAAAATTTAAAAACTTCTTTGAAAAATTAAAGTAATACAATTTAAAAATTCAATTGGACAAAACAGAATTTTTCAAACGGGAACTTTTATTTTTAGGACACATAATATCAGAAAAAGGTATACAACCAAATCACGCTAAACTTGAAGCAATTTCTAAATTCCCCATTCCTAAAACTCAAAAACAAATTAAACAATTTCTCGGACTTACGGGATATTATAGGAAAATGATAAAAAAATATGCTAAAATCGCAAGACCCCTAACTCAAGCTTTAAGAAAGGACAAAGAACTTAAAATCACTGACGAGTATTTAAAAGCGTTTGAAACACTCAAATCCCTCTTACAAAATAGCCCCATTTTACAGATTCCAAATTTTAATAAACCGTTTACATTAACAACAGATGCCTCCAATTTTGCAATAGGTGCAGTACTATCTCAAAATTTCAATAATAAAGACCTACCTATCTCCTTTGCCTCTAGGACACTAAATAAACAGGAAGAAAATTATTCAACCATTGAAAAAGAACTCCTTGCCATTATTTGGGCGTCCAAACATTTCCGACCTTATCTTTACGGAGAAAAGTTTACCATACAAACTGACCACAAGCCTTTACAGTGGCTGCATAATTTAAAAGAACCCAATTCTAAATTAATCAGATGGAAATTACAATTAGCTGACTTTGATTTTGATATAAAATACGTACAAGGAAAAACTAATTTCGTAGCAGACGCTTTATCCAGAAATCCCCCTAAAAGAAATGACCTTAATGCAATCGAAAATTCAGACCCCGACCCTAATGAAGTACTAGATGAATTCTTTTCGGCACCAACCCCTGAATATAGTAATGGCAATATTGAAGAAATTGCAACTTTACAAATTCCCTTAGAAGAAGACTTAGAAAGCTTACAGACCCAATATTCCCAAGAATCGTCAAATGATCAGATATTGATAGTGGACGACAAAACAAAATTGCATTAACGTAAAAAAATTTCAAATAATTATAACGCGAGGAAATCCCGAAATTCAAAAACCCGTAGAAAAACCTTTTGGCAAAACCAGATTTCATCGGTACACTCGATATCCCTTTTCAAAAGACTTAGAAGAAAACTGTCTTGAATTTTTACAGCCTAATCACACATATGGTATGTTATGTTCCCCCTAAATCGAAAACTCTATTGATGACGAAATCTACAATCAAATCTTTAACCATTTAACGGAGTTAATAAAAAATAATTATCCCACCATTAAAATTAAAAGATATTATACTAAAAAACTGGACGTAACAAATCAATCTGAACAAGAAGAAATTATATTAAATAAACATATAGGAAAAACGGCACATCGCGGAATTCATGAGACTTATCAAAATTTACGAAAAACTTATAATTGGCCGAGAATGCTAGAAACCATAACTAAAATAATTGATAATTGTTCCCTTTGCAAGGAAGTAAAATATGAAAGAAATCCTATAAGACAAGTTTATGAAATAACCCCCACACCCTCCAAACCTTTTGAAAAATTACAAGGAGATATTTTACATTATGACGGAAAACTAATATTTACTTTAATAGATTGCTTTTCAAAAAAATTATATGGTAACATCATAAGAAATAGTTCGGCAAATAAAATTTTTAATTCTTTAGAAATTTATTTTAGCACTTTCCCCTGTCCCACAACTATACAATTTGATAACGGAACGGAATTCAAAAACGGACTTATTGAAAACTTTCTAAAATATCATAATATTAAAACACATTTCATAACACCCAATCATTCAGACTCCAACGGACTTATAAACAGAGCACACTCCACACTAATCGAATTAATGAACATTATTAAAAGCAATAAAGATTATTCCCTCTACAAATTATTAAGATTAGGCTTAATCGCGTATAATAATTCAATAGTATCTAATTTAAAAATGACCCCAAACGAAATAACATTCGGTATTCAACCAGACACCAGCCACGGACCTAGACAAATACTACACATTCATCCACATAATTGACACAGAATTAATAAACAAGATTTAATTTTAGAACAAAAAGTAAAAGAATATCATGATGACAAACAAGTAATTATAAAAACAATAAAAGAATTAATCGAAAAGGAAAAAGAAAATCGCACTAACAAACTAAATTCCAACCGCGAGAATATTACAATACCCCAAGGAGAAATTTTCATTAAAGAGAAACAATTCGGTAAATCTAAACCCAAATTGAAACGCGGAAACTTTTCACAAAAAACTAAATTAGCAACAATTAATAAAAAATCTTTTAAAATACATCCCAACCTTATTAAAAGACCTAGAAAATAAGCAACTACTCCTCCTATCACTGTTTCAGATGATCCTTCCCGTAATCAGACTGCTGACGCTTGTTTACTTCCTTCACTCACTATCAATGAACAAAGCACTTACTATAACGGACCTGACTCAGGGACCCGGAATCATTCCTATCAGACTACCTAATGCGTATATCATAGACAAATACTACACATTCATCCACATAATTGACACAGAACTAATAAACACTGAATTAGAAGACATACACAACATCATAAATTCTTCACATAAAAACAATAACACTAACCATTATGATTCCCTTTATAAATATTACACATTCCTAAGAAATAAACTGGACCATTTGATACTTAACAAACAAACTCGCATCAAAAGAGGACTTATTAATGGACTTGGTACAGCTATATCATGGCTATCTGGTAACATGGACGCAACAGACAAAGAATATTATGATAAAGTCATCCAATCACTAGAGGGAAATTCTATACAACTTACAGACAATACAAAGAACCAACTGGCCATCAATCAGAAAATAAAATAAGAATTTAACCGCGACATTAAAATCATTCAAATTAATAACCAAAAAATTAAACAAGCCCTTACCAATTCAAAACTTAACCAAATTGAAATAAATCACAATTATAATATAATTTTTCTAAATTTAGTATTAATTAGTAACAAACTTAACAATATTGAACTATCTCTTGAATTCTGTAGACTCCAAACTATTCACCCTAGCATTTTATCTTTTAAAGACTTAAGAACCTTACAATATATTTATAACATAACCTTTATTTCTAAAGACATAGAAATCCTTTGGCAAATTAGCAAAGTACACTGTTCATTAAAGGGCAATAATATATATTATTTTGTTAAAATTCCCTTACGTAGCCCACCATTGGAAACCTACTTTCTCCTCTCATACCCGGTCGAAAAAAATAATAAAGTGATCACCATCCACGAGCATCCACCTTTAATTTTGAAAAAGAAAAGAGAATTACTCACTGCTTCATGCGACGAATACAAAGACTTACTCTTCTGCAGAAATACGACAAGTGTAAATAATAAGTGTATTTAACAGATTATAAACAATACTAATCTTTTTGACTGTGAAACTATATCCACTAACAGTGAACCTTTCATTAAATATATACCTTTTATTAACCAATATTTAGTATTTAAACATAATAAAATAGAGATAATTAAAAATAAAAATAAAGAAGAAATATTTGTAACAAATAGCAGCTTAATTAACCTTAGTAGTAATGAATCAATTTTAGATATGCACATAATTCCTGTATTTAAAGAAACTAAGGCACTTAGTATTAATAGTTTAGTTTTTAATCACCAAGATTTTAACATATCCTTCGAAAAAGTACACACTATAAATCTAGAAATGTCCAAACTTAACACCTTTATAACAACACAACCAAACTATACACCCTACATGTATTTACTTATACCCATTGTAATAATTTGTATTCTAATTTATTTTATATATAAATACTATTGTATAAGAAAAATCAAGATAAACATTGCATCTCCAAATATGCCAACCGTACATCCAGGACTACCATCATTTTCGCAGGAGCTTCAAACTTAGGGAGGGAGGACTTATGGCACAGACAACTTAAGAAATGGCAGAAGCTGACTCCAGCAGAATCAAGACTCTATGTAAACATCCCCTCCAGACTTCACTTCACTTCGTGTCATGTCCTCATTGAGTTAATGTTTATTTTATTAATTATTTGTTTAATTGTTTATAATCAGTGTTTATATTTTGTTTTTATTCATATGAATTCTTTTTAAAAAGCGATCAAGCTTTTCGTATTATATAACTTGGATGTATATGGATTCTGATAATAAACGTTTACTATGGTTGGGGACAGTGGCAAGGATAGATGCTTTTTCGAAATCAAAAGTATGATTTAATGATAAGGAATGTGTTGAAAGTTTGGAGGCGGAGGGATTTTTGGAAAAGAAGGAAAGTTTGTGTTGGGAGATGCGGGCTTTAAGGTGATTTTTGGTTTCACCAATATATGATGAATGACAATTAGGGGAGGAACATAGGATACGGTAAACAAAATTTGATTTGAGTTGGAGAGGAATAGGATCTTTTAGGTTGGTGTAGGTGTTTATTCTGTGATTTATTAGTTTATTCTGTGATTTAAGGCCTAGACGTAGTTTAGGGAAGGTTGAGTGAAGAGACTTTTGAATGTTATCAGAGAGGAAGGGGATATAAGGTAGGGATCTGTATAAGAATACAGAGGGTGGAGGTGCGGGGGAATTAGAAGAAGAAAGGTTGGGGGTAGGATGATTGAGGTAATTTGAAAGTAGTTTATCGATGGTATTAAGTGGGAAACTGTTAGATTAGAGAATTTGTTTAATACGTAATATGTTAGTCATGTGGTATTGGGGATCAGATAGGGAGAGGCAGCGACGGATGAGGTTCTTGGCGACATTGATTTTTTGATGATAAGGGTGTTGAGAATGAAAATTTAACAGTCTGCCAGAGTAGGTAGGTTTTGTGTACCAATCAGTGGTGGTCAGGATTTCTAGTGATAAGGAGATCAAGGAAAGGAAGGGAATTATTAACTTCACGTTCGACAGTAAAACGAAGTCGAGGGTGGTAAGAATTAAAGGCTGAAAGGATAGAAGGAATATTTTCGGGATTAAGGACAAGAAAAAGGTCATCGACATACGTTTTAATAAAAAGAATGTCTTTAGGAAATAATGGTAGAATGGAGTTCAGTAGATCATTAAGGACGATGTTGGATAGGTCTGGTGCAAGTGGATTGCCTATGGCAAGCCCGGAGATTTGGTAATAAAACTTATTATGAAAGGAAAGGTAACCTGATTTGCAACAGAGTTCTAGGGATTTTAGGTATGAGGAACGGTTGAGTGGGGTGTGAGGTTGTATGGATGTCCAATTATTGTTTATGATAAGGAGAGCATTGTCAATGGGAATATTGGTAAATAAACTTTCAACGTCAAAGGATACTAGAATGAAATCGTCGGGAATGTTAAAGGATAGTAGTAGTTCTCGTAGGTGAAAGGAACTGTGGATATCGTATAGGTTATCATGGCTAAGGATTTGAAGAGATGGAAGGAGGAATTTGCTAACCTTGAGGGAGGGTGAATTGATATTGGAAGTAAAAGGACGAAGAGGGGTATTGGTTTTTTGGATTTTTGGAAGACCATAAAAACGAGGAGCTACGGAATGATAGGAGATAAGGTTTCTGTAAGTGGGATAGTTTATCTGTTTAGATTCTAAAGGGGATTTAATGTGTTGGTTGAATTTAGTGATTAGGGAAGGAGTAGGATCACGTTTGGTGGGGAGATAGGTAGTGGGGTCAGAGAGGAGCACTAACAATTTTTCGTTGTAATCAGTTCGGTTCATGATCACAGTTTTGTTACCTTTATCTGCTCTTGTGACATTAATCTGATCGTTAGATTCTAAAAAGCATCGGGTAAAAGATAGATCTTCGAAGAACTGAGGAGAAAGGGTAGAAGGTTGAGAGGGCGGGTGTTGCAGGTGATTAGAAATAATATTGCTGACGGTGATGCGCGACAATTCTCTATCTTCATCGGTACATTTAAGTAGGTCATCTCTGTAGATGTATTCTAAATCTGTGAGTAATTGTGGAAGAATAGAGTGAATTTTTGACTGGGGAGTAAAAAATTGGGACCTAAACTGAGAATATTCTAGACAGGAGGGGGGATTTCAGTTGAGGAGATGTTGTGAATCCATGTTTGGTCTACTTTAGGATAAATTTTATGGTGTAATGAATTTTGGTATAGTTGGTCGAATTTTTTGATCAATATAAGCTCTTTCTGTGTTTTAACAGATAAAGAAATTTTAGAGATGAAGTTATTTAAATTGATTATATTGTCTTCATCAAAATGAGAATGTAGGATATGGGTGAGGGATGAGATGTTTTGGTTAAGGTTATGGATGTTGAAGATGATTTCGCGGATTTTTAGGTTTAATAGGGATTTTTTAAATTTAAGGGATGAAAAAGCCAACTTTGAGGAAAAGGGTTTGGAAATGGTGACAGTACTTAAGGAATTTTCAATGAATTTAGGAAAGAGTGAGTGGGATCGACATTTTAGGAGAAAAATTCTCTGTTCTATTTTTTCAGGTAGGTTTTTATGGAGGTGACATAGGCGGTTGAAATGGGGTATAAGATGGGGAAAGGTAGATTTTAGGGAGGAAATGGATATGTTGGGTTCAGTAGATGAAATTAAAAAAAAATAGTTTGGTTTTTATCCACCATGTGCCCCTTTCATATGTTATGTTAGCCACTGCCACCCTTAATTACTTTCTGCAAGTCATATCCCCCCCCCCCCCCCCCTTTTCCCTGATTTTATTTTTTAACAGTCATTGTTAGTCAAGCCTTCATCTAGACTACTTCACTAAGTCCATTTATTTCAATTTCTCATATTTTCCCAACCTCTTCCTTCGTTTATTGTTATGCCAACTTTATTATTTTGCTTACCTTTCTATCTTACCATTTTCCTTTTAATATAGATCCCTTATACCTTTTTAATTCCTAATAAAAAACATCTGTTAATAAAATTGTTACATTAGTTTGTATTGCTGTATTAGTTTACAAAATTTTAAATTTATATTATTCAATTTAAATTATTTAATTACTCTATTACAACTGTATCTTGGGTACTCTTTACCCAATCTGCTGGAGTGCCCCAAGGTAGTATTCTAGGTCCTATCCTCTACACTGTGTACACAGCTGACATCCCAACTCATCCTACCATTGTCCTCACCACTTATGCCGATGACACATGTGTGTTATCAGTAAAGAATGATCCCTTTATTGCCTCTCAAACACTCCAATCCCATAACCTTAACCTTCAAGAATGGTGTCAAAAATGGAGAATCAAAATAAATCCCATCAAATAACCTTTACCCTTCGTCGTAAACCCACAACGTCCTGCCCTACAGTATCCTTTAATGATATTCCACTGATTCCTGTCGAACAGATCCGCTACCTAGGACTCCACTTGGACAAACGACTAACTTGGAATCCACATACAAGACTAAAACGACAAGAAACTGCCCGTCATAACAGACTACTTCAACATTTACTAGACAAACGTTCAAAGTTCCCAATTAATTACAAAAGACTCATTTACATGACTGTGATTAGACCTATTTGGACGTACGAAGTTGAGCTTTGGGGCTCTACTAAACCATCCAATTCATCTCGTATCCAATCCTTACAATCCAAAATCCTTCGAAAAATCCTCAATGCTCCTTTTTTTGTGACCAATAAACTTATTCATAAAGATCTTAATGTTCCATATGTTTCTGATTTAGCCCAAACCAGATACCTATCCATCCATAGTAAGCTCCATAACCACTCCAATCCACTAGTCTCCCAACTTGCTTCCTCCTCCATCTCTGATAATCCTCCGAGGCGTCTGAAAAGAAGATGGCCTAGAGACCTTTTAGTGTAGATTTTATTGAAGTGCTACTAGTGAGTAGTTCTTCACAAGTTATTTGCATGCCATTGAATTCACTGTCAACACATTTACTTGTTGTATATTATTTTGTACAGTTGTAAATATCAATAAATGAAGAAAAAAAAAAAAAGGTTTCATAATAAAATCGATAAATATGTGGTGCGCAGTGAAGTTTGATAATCTACCGATCGGTGGCAAGCACCATTCGAGAGAGGTTACTAATGTACTGTGTTACATAGAGCTAGAAATTTATGATAAAATTTAATTATTTTTAATTAAATTGTTTTTAAAAATACTATAAAATTGTGGTGCGATATGTGGGCCCCAGTGCAGTTTAAAAATCGACCGATATGTGGCTAGCGCCATTCTGCAACAGGTAAAATTTGCAATGGTAAAATAATTGAAACCAACTGCATCTAATTTTAAGTAAAAAATCTTTATAATTCTAGAAAGGTTACTATTAATAAAGTTTACTGTAATAGTAATAATTCTAATATAGAGTCTTGAGAGGCAGAAACGAGGTTTGTTGCACTATTATATATTTTTATGGCTAGAAATTAAAATCCAACCAGATGAAATAGATAAAATTATTGCTAAATCTAGATTTCGGCCCCTTCCTTTTTGATATTGTCTTTAAACATATGTTTAATGGACCTCAGGGAGAATTTAATTTGGTCCTCTCCTTGCATAAATAAAAGTAAGTGGTTAAAATAATATCCTCTTACAATAGGTAAGTAGGCATTACCTTTATATTTGCCGAATTTTTCAGTAGAATTTATCCGACGCCAAAAGGCAATTAGCATCTTTAAAGTTTTCAGGTTTTTGGAACAACATTGAACAATAATTAGAAAAAAAATATGATAGTTCCTCTTGCAGTAGGAGACTTTGAATTTCCAATTAATTTACTAAAAAATGGATAGATATGAATAACAGTAAATACAGAGATCTGTAAGATAAGCATGGTCAACGATTTGATTAATGAAATCTATTCAGATGTTTCAGATTTATTAAATAAACCTTACTATTGATTGTACGAAAGACCTATAGTTCCATAATATAATACAAATACTATGGCAAATATATATACCTATAAAACTTCAATTGGTTAAAATTATCCAAGTTCTTAACATATGATAGCGGGCGAAGCCGCGACGGGGAATGGTATTATAAATATATAATAATGTAAATTACAATTAGAAAAAAATAACAATAAAAAAACAAAAAAATCACAAATGTCACAAGTTCATCATGGATATTTCTATCTGTAATAGGTTGTGGGTGACAGTTTTTCAAAAATCTTATTTAATAGTGGACGGATGTTACTGTTCTCTTTGGATCAGATAATGCCCTCTATAAGTTTAGTGGCATGTCCACCAAATTTTAAACCAACGACTACATTTCAAAATCTTTCTCAACTTTTTCCATTTTATTATAAATTTACATTTCTAGTATCAAATTACTTAAATTAAATTAACAATTAATGATTATTGAAAACAAGCAAAGTTGAGAGAAAACGTGGGTTTCAAGAACGATTTTTTTAATTCAAACCAATACAGCTCGTAAACGGTATGTCCTAGGATGAAACCATGTAACATTTCTATTAATTTCTGACTGGGAAACTGTGGGGAAGTTCTCCATCCGAGCAGCACCAATAGACCTAAAGCGTGTAAAAATATTAGACTTTTAAGGTTGAAAAAAACTATATACTCGTACCATAGCCAGAAGAGATATTCTCATCAAATACAAAAAACTCAATTTCTCCCTCACTGTGAAAGATATATATCATGGGCATGTCTATCTATAATATACTACTTTAATAAATTTCTAAATTTACATTTCAGAATTAAAATGATCATATTAACTAATTTTAGAATTAAACTATTTGACCCGGCAAACGTTGTTTTGCCATATAAATTATCTCTAGGTAATTTCTAGTTTAGACAAAAAAATAACTAACTTATTGTATTCTTAAGGATGTGGTATATGCGTAAAAAAGTCTTAGAGTGATGTGAATGATGAGGGAATATAAAAATAACAAAACACCATACATTATTTTCTTTTAATTCATTATAATTTATTCTTTAAAATTATATATCATTCATTAATTATGACAGTAATACTAACAAAAAATATCAGTCTCTTAATGCTATAGCGTGAACAATATTTTTTGGTAGCCCATCTTTAGCTAACACAAACAAACTGGATGGTTTACCCACTCCAGAGCATGCTACGTGTGAAATTGTCCGTGTGAAAAACAGGGTGTGCTTAAATCTAAGCCACACACAGGCATTGTTTGGCCTTGGGATTTATTGAGAGTCGTTGCAAATGCCAATCTGATCGGAGACTGAATACGTTTAAATTGTATTGGCACATCTGTAGGTATCATAGGGATCCGTAGTAAAAATATATTTTCATCTCGGAACTTGCCATTTAAAATGCTGGTTCGATAATATTTTTCATAAATTTTTGAATGACTCATCGCGTACCGCTGCACAGCCTTGGCGGGTTCAAATTACGAAGCAAAATAATCGGAAATCCAACCTTCGATTGTAATTTATGCGGTGGCATGCCTGGCAAATCCAGTGAGTTCAAAAAATCTGTGGGAAAATTTACAGCTTCTCTGGCATCAAAAACTGTATCAATAGATTTGTATGATACCAAGTTCCCTGGCAACAACTGTTAGATTAAAATCGTCAACGTCCAAAATTTTTTGCCGCTAAAATAGCTCTTTCTGCAAGCCACTCATGATTTATGTACTGTGTGTTTACGTCGGGAAAGATTTGTTGAATGAGAGTATCTTGCGAATCAATGATTGTGCAGAAATCGGTCGGTAATTTTACGCATCCAGTTTCATCTATAGTAACTTTTCTATCACCGATATCTAAGAGTTGTTTTGAGAATGTTTCAGCGGATGGATCTTGAAGTATTTGAACACGCATATTGACTTCCAGGTGTCCTTTTTCAACATTACACCACAATGTAGATGATTTTAAGCAAGCGTTGATCTCATCAGCGTATGTTGAATGTGAAGAGTTTTTCTGAAATCACCTGAAAGGACGAACAGAGTGCCGCCAAATAGTTTGTCGTTGTTTTTAAAATCTTTCAATGTCCTGTTCAACGCCTCAAGCGAATGTTTGTGTGCAATAGTACATTCATCCCAGATGATAATTTTACACTGTTTCAGCATGGTGGCCATGGACGATTGTTTTTTTTATGTTGCACACTGCGTAAATACTGAATGAGCAGTTCTGCCTCCATCCAATAAGTTGCCGCAATGCCGGATGATGCAACGGCCAATGCGATGCCATTATTTGATTGTATTTCAGCGAGAATTAGCGAAATAAGGAATGTTATGCCAGCTCCACCTGATGCATCCAAAAAGAAGAACCCACCTTGTCCTGCTGAAACTGCTAGCATAATGAGGTCGTAAATGGTCCTATGTTCCTCATTCATTAGTGGGACATTGCGAGTAACAATCGCCGCCATTTCTACATTGTTGTACTGCAGTTCACGATTCATTTCATTGCCCATTAAATCAGATGCAGTTCGATTTGGCGAATTCATACAGAAATGACTGAGTTGTAAGTTGGCAATGCTAATGCAAAGATCCTCATTAGCAATCAATGCTTCATTGTACATAGCATCGCTGAATGTTATCGTTAGATCGTTGCACCGTCTACGATGTTGATGGAATATATCATCAGTCATTGAATCTTTGTTATTATCCCAAAATATCTCTGCTCGGGCTGGGAAACATGTAGTCAACACTATAGTGAATAGTTGACGAATTTGTATTGCTATACAGTTCAATAATGCTTCAGTAAGCATACATTCCCACTGGTTGTCGTCTTGCAGCAAGACGAGTGCAAGGTATGCATCTTTATACGTTGGATACTGTTGCCCATTCACCGTACGTATATCTTGAAATGAAAATGGGCCAGTGACCTAACCCAAAAACATTCGAAGATAAAAGCACTCAGTGTGCCTTGGATTGACTGTAAGTACTCGCCCCAAGGTATCTGATTTAAATAAATTGAGACATGCATCAACTGGTGAGCCTTCCTTGCGGGTCATCCATCTTTTTGTTTGAGCCCATGTGAAATAGCGTGGTACTTGTGAATAGAGTAATGTTCGTGCAAAGGAACCAAAATCATCCGCACGATTACACAATTCAAAAAAATTCAGTGAGTGTATGATTTATAAAATGATAAATAAAAAAAAAAAATTAGATTTGCCATAAGCTCATTTAAATTTTAATCGAAATAGAGTGAAAAACATTCACAAAAAATACTATAATTGATCAGTTATCGAGCGGGATGAAAAATTATTAAATTACTAAAATGACTATTCAAAAATAGGGGTTGGTGATAGAAGGGTGAACATTTAGTATTGTATGTATTTTTTAATGCCACGTTATAGAAAAATAAAAATAAATTTTTTTTTCCAAAAATTAAAATAAAAAAGTTAGGGGTGGACAACTCTTATCACTTAGGGGTATGAAAAATAGATAGTAGCCAATTCTCAGACCTACTGAATATGCATATAAAATTTGGTAAAAATCGTTATAGCCATTTCGGAGGAGTATGGTAACTAACATTGTGACACAAGAATTTTATATATAAGATTACATTAACTAATGATTATTCGAAATAAAGAAAGCTGATAGAAAATAGGCTTTTCCAACTCGACTTTTTTCATTTTACCCAATATAGCTCCTAAACGTTAGGCCCTAGCAACAAATGTTATAGAACAAGAAATATTTCCATGGAATTTGTGTTAAAGAAATAGTCGCCAAATTTTTGATCCGAGAAACACCAACCGAGCTAGAGAGTGTCAAATTGTCACATTAGTTTAAGGGTAAAAAAACGTTACGAGACCTTTTTCATTCAAATTAATATAGCTACTAAATAATACTAGCGTTAAATGCTTTTTAATATAATATATTCTCCATTAAATTTATGTTCAGGGAACTGCCGTCAAATTTTCGATCCAAGAATCACAACCAGAGCTAGAGCCTGTCAAAATGTTGCATTTTTCAATCAGAAAAAAAAGTTACATCTGAAAAGTATAAACACCCAGCCTAAACACTAATCCTCAATTGTTCGTAATGAATAATGATTACAATAACAATAATAATATTACCAAAATTGCGGCAGTAGCAATAAAATAAACAATGTAGCATATCTTCGTTATTATTACTTATTGATTATTGATTATTTAGTGATTATTTTTTATTTATTTTGTTTTGAAAATAAAACAATATTTTTTGCCTAGGTTCATTTAAATGGGGAATAAAGAAATACAAAAAATAAATAAATAAATAAAATAAAAATATATTTATCTTATTTTCTCTATTATTTTCTGAAATATTCTGGGATGATAACTATTTATCAGTGTGAACTAGATAAATGTACGAATATTTTTTGGGTTGTGATCTTTGCTTCCGACACTCGACCAATGGTATATGTTTTATACTATTTGATATGTATATATTTACAATATTCACATGTATTATAAGATTTAATTTTAATCTATTGTTAAAAAATAAATACTTTTAAGTAATCATCCTTGCCTGTTATGATCTGACTGATGGTTCCAAGTTTGGTTATGTTAATTTTGGGTATTAAGTAATTTTCTTCATTCGGTCTATAATTTAAATTTATTACGCGGCCAATATCTACTAGGAATAAATGGTTTGTAGCTTTTTATATTATGGCATCTATTATTATTGTTAGTAGAAAAAAAGGTGTATAAACAGGCACTAGTTTAAATATAGGCACCCCTCTCTTGTACTATAATGTAAAAGAAACAAGCCATTTTTCGTTTGTGATCATTAACCACGAAAACTACCGAACTAATCTGTACCAAAGTTTAACTACATCATCTTTATAGTTCCAGGAAGGTTTAGAAATAATAAATCTACTGATTTTTGTTCGATTCGTTATTAAAAAAGAGATAAAATGTGAATGGTAGTTGACCAACAGGTAGCGAGTGCCTCTATATGAGAGGTTTCAAAGGAAAGGTGTTGTATAGAGCTTGAAATTGATAATAAAAATGACTTGTATTCAATTTAATTATTAAAAAAAATTTAAATTTGTGGAATTGATGAAAAGATGGCCGCACCCACACTGCACGCCTAATATCGCTCTGTGTTTGTGACTTTCTTTAACAGTGTATTAACTAAAATTCCGCCCTTATCTTCACCATAAGGTGAAATTAGTGACCATAGAACATTTTTTTTATATTACTTTCAGTGAGGTGAGTGAAACATTTAAATTAACTGTGAACAATAACAATATACCAGGTAAAGCATTCTAACTGGCTTGCCGTAATCCTACTGGCTGGTAGAATACATCGCTATCTATCACATGGTCAAGGTTAGTTTTGATAGTTATATTGCCTCTCGTTCGATATTAGACAATATAGAACAATTTTTTTATTTTTTTTATTTTCTTCTTCTTGGGACAATTTTATTTATTTATAAATTTTTAACTTTGCATATTCTTAGTATTGTTTTAATAGATTTATTTTATGTTTTACTGCAGAATAAAAATTGTACAATTTATGTAAATAGGTTCTTCATTGAGGTAATAATTTCAATATTAATTGTATAATTGTTATTATTACCATTGAATTAATTTTAATTTATATATATTTCGTTTTTATTTTTACTTTCTTAATATCAAATGATGGAGGTTGTCACATCTGGTGACGAATTGGAGGAAGATGCCCCCTACTCGGAAATCAGTGAAACTGATTCCCAATCAAGAAGAGTTCCTCAAAAGTGCCACCGAAATAGTGACCCTGGATCAGCGGGCAATTCGCCGAACAAGAAGTAAAACAAGACGGCGAAATCAAAAAAGCCATTCACCAATGCTAGCCATCAAACCCGCAGTAAATCTACTGCACCGAAAACAACTCAATCAATTACGCCAAGCACCTCAACTTTCAATGCCCCTATACCAACTAACAGTGATAACAATAGCACAAATTCTCAACATACTCCTGACTCAGATCCGCCACCAATTTATGTTTATAAAATCGAAAATTTCTTGTCATTTTGCAAAGAAATAGCTAATTTGATCGGAGAGACCAATTTCTATTGTTTTTCACGAATCAAAGATATTAAGGTCAAAACAGCGTCAAAAGACTGTTATAAAAAAGTGATTAATCACCTAACAAGTAAAAACTACGATTTTCACTGTTATCAGCTGAAAGAAGATAAGGCTCTTAGAGTAGTACTCCGAGGTCTCTATACAACTACCCCAACGAGCGCCATAATAAACGGTTTGGAGGCAATTGGATATAGCGTTAGAGGAATATCTAATGTGCTTCATCCTAGAGAAAAATATCCGCTGCCTCTATTCTTTGTGGACTTGGAGCCGGCCAGCAACAACTAAGATATATTTGACGTCACTAGAGTAGTATATTCCTGCTTCAAATTCGAAGAACCTAAGAGTAAACCGGCTATAGTCCAGTGCACTAGATGCCAAGGCTTAGGACACACGAAGACATATTGTCACCATCAGCCAAGATGCGTAAAATGTGCTGGGTCACACGCAACTGAAACAAGCCAGGAATCACGCGAAACTCCTGCTAAATGCGTGAGGAGAAGCTCACCCAGCGAATTACAGAGGTTGCATAGTCTACAAAAGTATGCAAAATCAACGAAAGCCAAATACATCCACAATAAAACAAAACCCTCACACCAAGGCACCTGATTTCGATAACACCACAGTATTCCCAGAAGTTCAAGGAAAACCAGATCAAAACATAGAAAAACTGCAATCAACCCCAGCACATCATCATCCACCACGACAACAAGCTGCATACTCGGACAAGACAAAGGAACAACCTAGACTTCAGGCGCTTCAAACCTTCCAATCCCAGCTTCCCACGTCCCGTTCTCATCCTCAACCTCCTCGACAGAACATCCCACCACATAATTTACCACTAAAGGTAAAACTACCGTCTGAAAAGCAACACCAAGTTCAGACTCCTATTCAGGTCAACCCCCTATCCCAAGCACTATTGCAAGTTTATTCTGCTCCTCATACTCAACGAAGAGTCCCGCTCCTAAACAACTCACCCACAGAGACAAACCATATACCACAAGCCTCCAATTTATATCCAGTTACTTACCAAAACTCTACCGATATCAACGCTATCCTTTCCTCATTCCTTTCAGAACTAAAAGAAACCATAAGACCGCTCTTCGCCCTTCTCACAAGAGCCCTTTCGGAAATTCTCTTAAATGCCGCAAGATGAGTGTTAAGCTTCTTGCTATCATTTTATGGAACGCAAACGGACTCAAAAATCACCAAGACGAACTCAACATATTTCTCCATGACAATAAAATAGACATTGCCCTACTGACTGAAACTCACTTTACCCAACGGTTGCACTTTTACATACGCGACTACATCACTTACAGAACAGATCACCCAGACGATACCTTCCATGGCGGATCATGCATCCTTATCCATAAATCAATATCCCACTCTCTGGTTCCCTCTACTCCATCTGACACCATTCAATCCACCTCAGTAACCATTTCAACTCGTCCTTTCCATATTACATTCTCAGCTGTATACTGCCCTCCTGGTAATTCCCTTTCCCATAGCCTCCTTGATTCCTTATTCCGCTCCCTTGGACCGCGCTTTATCGCTGGAGGAGACTACAACGCCGAACACCAGCGATGGGGTTGTAGAACATCCAACTCCCGTGGTAACAGAATAACAGAATAACAGTTGGAGGTTGCAATACGGGATAGGTCCCGTATTGCAACCTCCAAATGTTATTCTATCCTCTCTCCCTTGAACCCTACTTATTGGCCAACCTCTCCTAAAAAACGTCCCGATGTCCTTGATATTTTCATTTCTTCCCAAATTTCCACCTCTCAAACAATCATCAAATCCATGAACGACCTCTCATCAGATCATAGCCCTGTTCTGCTTCTATTGCATTCAAATCCAGTTCCTAAACCCTCTCCTCCTAGACTGATAACGGGACGTGTAGACTGGGATGGATTTCGATGTGATCTTGAGAATCAATTGGACCTTAAAATTAATCTTAAAACAAAAGAAGATATAAACTTAGCAAATGACAAGCTAACATCATCAATACAAAATAGTATAACTGAAAACACCTTACACCGAAAAAATACTAATAGTCAACAGTATAACTTACCACAGCATATTCGCACCTTATTGACAGAAAAACGTAGAGCAAGGGCGAAATGGCACCGTACTAGATACCCATCAGACAAAAATACACTGCCGGTCAAAAGTTTGAGACCATCCTGAAACGATACCAGTAAATTTAAAAGTTTGATGTTAGGTGAAAAATAAATGGATTTAAATAAAATTAAACGCATTTATATAGTTTATACCAAGATCTTTAAAGTTCATCTACCTTTAAGAGAAGAAATTAAAATTAAGTTTTCAATACATAATTTAAAACAAACTGTATTTTCCATATTAATTCCAACAATTTCGTTTGCCGACAGAATAACCTTGGATTAAAAAATTTGAAATTTGAATTAAAAATTGAGAAACGAAAATCTCCCATTCATATTAAATGAAGGCAGCGGGAATTTTTGTTGAGCCATTTCAAATTTAATTAGATATTTATGAACTAAGTTCCTTTTTTTTCCTGCGTGGAATAGCTCGTAATTGATTTATTACGGAGAAAATCTCAAAAGTGAAACAAAGTGTTTTTACTTATAAATAAAAACATCAACATAAAATTAGATAGAAGCTCTAATTTCTCCTTCCTCAGAAAGCAATCCTATTTCTTACATACATATACAATGCTTTACTCCGCACTACATATTTCCCTGATCTTTTTAAAATATCAATAGTTAAAATGATACCTAAACCCAAAAAGCCACCTGAACTCCCATCCTCGTATCGTCCAATATCACTTTTGCCTATTATGGGCAAAATCATAGAAAAACTCATCCTGAAACGCCTGTATCCTATCTTAAATTCCAATCATATCATCCCAGATCACCAGTTTGGTTTTCGAACATCACACTCCACTATCCAGCAATGTCATCGTGTAGTGGACGTGGTCTCCTCAGCGTTAGAGCGCGGAATGTACTGCACGGGAGCCTTTCTCGACGTAGAACAAGCCTTTGACCGAGTCTGGCACCCAGGACTACTTTACAAGCTCCGCAAATTCCTTCCCTCAACATACTTCCTTATTATCCCTTCCTATCTCAGTGATAGAATGTTTAAAGTAAACCATACATTTTCTTACTCTTCCCTCTTTACCCAATCTGCCGGTGTTCCTTAAGGTATCCACATACAAGACTAAAACGACAAGAAACTGCTCGTCGTTACAGATCACTTCAACATTTACTTGACAAACGTTCAAAGCTCCCAATTAATTACAAAAGACTCATTTACTTGACTGTGATTAGACCTATTTGGACGTACGGAGTTGAGCTTTGGGGCTCTACTAAACCATCCAATTCTTCCCGTATCCAATCCTTACAATCCAAAATCCTTCGAAAAATCCTCAATGCTCCTTACTTTGTCACTAATAAACTTATCTATAAAGATCTTCATGTTCCATATGTTGCTGATTTAGCCCAAACCAGATACCAATCCTTTCATAGTAAGCTCCATAACCACTCAAATCCCTTAGTTTCTCAACTTCCACCCCACTAAATTCCCGATAATCCTCCGAGGCGTCTGAAAAGAAGATGGCCCAGAGATCTTCTTGTGTAGATTTTGTTTTTTTTACTTAAGTGCTACTGATGAGTAGTTCTTCTCAAGTTTAGGCATTTTATTATAAACTTTTTTTTAACACATTTACTTGATGTATACTTGTACAGTTGTAAATTTCAATAAATTGATTTAAAAAAAAAAAAAAAAAAAAAATTTGTGGATTCCAGTTACCGTACTCCACCCCTCCTCCTTTCCAACTTCTTCTTCTCTCGCACTGTACTCTACTAGTTCCCTGGCGTATTCCACAAAGGTTTTGTCCTTTGGTAATCACTTCCGTTGTCTCCCTCATTTTTTCAGTTATCTTGTTATAGTGGGCCAATAATGCTCCTGCATATTGCCCACTGGATTGAAGAGGTCTCCTCATTTCCCTAAACATCCGGGAAATGTTTTCTTTCGTCGTCCACCGGCCGCTCCAAAAGCTTTTCCAGCCGGTCCTTCACTACCAACCATAGAGTGTCTTCATTCTCTTGAATCTGGTTTAGTATGCTACGTTTGACTCTACATACTTAAGCTGCTCTCAGCGAACATGCGTCTACCGGATCCAAAAGATCCGAGATGATAATGATGGTAACGAAAAAGATCTTACGGAAAAAAAAAAAAAAAAAAAAAAAAAAGCTTACAAGAAGAATATGCTCACAAAAAACCAAAAAAACAAAAGCAAAAGGTAAATTAGGGAGCTAAATGACTCATACAACTGCTGGAAAAAACTTTATTGCCTTACAATCCTCTTTATATACAATCGGTGGTTGTTTGGGATTAAGTTTAGGGATTAAGATGTATATTACTCCCCAATAAACCTTAATTTTATATATATACCTGCCAACCATTTTTTTTATTTTTTTTTTTGGGGGCCCAAGACTCCCATTATTTATAAAATGTGTGTTTAAAAATCAATTCCGCTTTCCTCTATAAATTTACATAATGATTTTATGAAATTTTTATCCAAATTAGATAAATTTTGAATGAATGAATTGTTGTTTTTTACAACTTGTTGTTTTCTTCGGCTGTTGTTGTATTTCTTACATTCCGTGATAACGTGGATGGAGTCACCAATAACATTGCATTCTGAGCATTTGTCATTCTTATTAACTTCGATCAGAGTTAGGCCTCGATTTGTACGCCCATGGTTAATTCGTAGCCTTGCTAAAGTAGATATTTCTTTTCGCTTTAATCCCAAAGAATTCCTGGTGAACCACAGAGGAAGAGGCTGGGCAATGTAATGGTCCCTGCCCCTCAATCTCGACTCCCAGCTATATCTGCTCTGCCATACCGCGACATGATGACGCTGGACCCAAACCGCTATTTCCTCGAACGGTATTTTCGCATTTGTGGCAATTCCTTTCTTATTTTTGTCATTGGTATCAGCTCGTTCAATCCCGTGCAGCCTGACATGGCCTGCGACCCACTGTATCTTGAATGTGTTGTTTGATGTGTTGTGTACTTGTATTATTTCATTTATTAGGTACGATGTGATATGTTTTCTATGACGTTTCTTAGGGAATTACATACGGAGGCGGAATCTGTAAGAATTACAATTTTGGTGTTTTTATACAATCTATTGGCTATTTTTAAAGTTTTGGTAACCGCGTACAATTCAGCACTATAGATGCTGAATTTTGATGGAACAGTCATGGTAATTTCACGGTTCGGTTGATAGTTTTTATATTTTTCCGATAATATTTCTAACGTTTTCTGTTTTATAACAAATCTGAATGATAAAGTTTGGGATTGGTTTTTATAACTATTTGTGACTTGCATAGTTCGAGTGGGCCAGCAGATATGGCAAGTGAATTAAATAAAGGTTTCATTTGTTTAAATAAAATTTCAGCTTTTGGGAGATATAGGGTACCATTTCGTATGGATTCGTGCAAAGGATGGGTACTGTTCGTGGCTGCTCTAAGGAGAAATTTTTTCACTAACCACTCTCATCTCAGTTGCAGAGGCATTTCACCCACTTCAGCTTGCAAAGCATTTGTAGAACTTGTGCGGAATGCCCCTAAGCATGTCCTTAGTGCGTTATTTTGTATTCTTTCCAACTTTTTTAATAGTGGGGAGGTAGATTCATTGTATATTATGGCAGCATAGTCTGTTATTGTTCTTATCATAGTTTTATAAATCATAAGTAAGTTATGGGGGTGGGCTCCCCAGGTAACTCCTGCTATTGATTTGATAATGTAATAATAAAACTATTAGCTGCTTTGTTATATGTGTATTGGATGTGTCAAGGTGAACCCCTAGGAATTTTATTGAATTGGTGACTTCTATATCTCCACTATTTGTGTGAATGATTAATTGCGTTAGGTTCAGTTTTCTTTATTTAGTAAAAGGGATTATTTTACATTCTGATGTGTTTATTTGGATGCTTAGTTCATGCAATTTTTTTCTAGAATCCTGAATCCTCTTTCAAGAATCTGACATCCATCTGTTAAATTTAGACAAATTGTGTAAAGTACTAAATCGTCAGCGTACTGCAGAATTTTATATTTATCCGGGGGGGTTTTATATTTATATTGAACTATGAAGGTGATGTAGTTATAATTGGTACAGAATAATTCTATAGTTTTCGCGGTTAGTGATCACGAACGGAAATGGCTTGTCCTTTTATATACATATAACTTTATTGTCCCCCGTCGAGGCTTCGCCCTCTCTCAGAAGTGAAGATCTTAGATAATTTTAACTAATAATTGATTTTTTGTTTATCGATAAAAATCTTGTATTAAAGGGAACAATTGAAAATTATATTTTTGATGATATTTTCACGCATAGCAGCCATTATTAACTTGGTTAAATTTAGATTGATTAGGTGTTTGAAGATAACATAAAGCATAATTAGACATCCAATTTTCAATTTTAATATATGAGTTGGTAATCCAGATGGACAGAGACTATTAAGAAACTGCATTATCAGTGCCTACATCTAAAGGTTCAAAGTCCATATTTTTACACACAATATTAAACAGCTGAGGATCGCCATTTTGATTTTTAATTATTTTCATTCGACAGAAATAATTTTATTGATTTGATCTGCTTGGATTTTAATTTCTAACCATAAAAGTGGTAAAACCCGTTTCTAACACTCAACATTGTACATTTAAATTTTTATTGTTGCTAAACCTAGAACTATGAACATGATGTAGTGAAAATTTGGTATATTTCACTCCATATAGCTGTTTTTATAACAATTAAATTGAAAATAAGAAAATTTTATTATCAATGTTCACCTCTATGTAACACTGTACCTTTTAACCTTTCATGTAGATGGCAATTGCCGCCATTTTTGAACTTCACTGTTATCCACTTATTATTCATTTTTCAATAAAGAATTAGTTGAAAATCATTAGATTTTACTATTGCTAAACCATCCCATAAAGATAATGTAGTCAAAATTTAGTAGAGATTGGTTCAGCAGTTTTTGGCGGTTAGTGAACACAAACGAAAAATTGCTTGTCCTTTTATATGATAGTATAACCTTATACCGCCATGTGTTAGAATCGTATAGAGCTAACAGATAATTGTGACTTACAGATAATATAAAAATAATATTGCGACTATAAATTAAAATATAAGCTATCCTATCTTTCAAGTTGGAACAAACTGCAAATGGTGTGCTAATTTGATTAAAATCGGTTCAGCAGTTTAGGAGTCCAGATGGAACCAACGACGGGACACGTAATTTCTATATATTAAGATATTATTAATGAGTAACAAAATTAAATGTTACGTGATGTAATGGGCGATTATACTTTCGAGACCTAGTTAGCCCAAGTAAAACATCTTTTTAGTTGGATCAAACTGCACATGGTGTGCAAATTTGATTAGAATCGGTTCAGTAGTTTAGGTGTCAGCCTGCCCCAAGACCGCGACACGTAATTTGTATATATATTAAGAAAATACTATGATACTATGATACTATAATACTCTTTTAGTCTACTATATACTATGTAAATAGACTATACTGATAGTCTATTTCGGCTAATCATCAGTTTTGATCACTATACCAGTGTGTGTGGCAGGTTATTCTTGCAGAGGTTAGTTGACTGCATAGTTAGTTGACGTTTATGACTTTTTTTTTAGTTTAACTACTTGTAAATTAATTATTCTTTACAGGTACGCTTAGCTAATTATGTTTTTTTTATTATTCCATGAGATATATTCTAATTTATTGTTAATTCTTTACAGAATAATAAATCTGTTTTTAAATCAAGAGTTCATTTGAAAACCAACTATAATACTATAATTCTCTTTTAGTCTATTAGAATTCTTCTTTGAAAGGATTTTTCTTCACTTTCGAAGTTTACTTCAACCAAACTTCTCCCTCAGCCGGTTACTCCATCTCTTTCTATCCATAGTTTCTTCTTCTGTTAATCCTTGGCCAGCCATACTTTCAGCCACAACATCTCTCCACCTGATGCGAGGCCTACCTCTCCTTCACCTTCCCTCTGCTTCCCATTCATATATTATTTTGGGGATTCTTCTATTCTCCATTCTTTTTATAAGGCCGAACCACCTCAGTCTCCTTCCCTCCATTTCCTCCAGAATGTTCCTTTTAACTTACATCCTTTCTCTTCTAATTTAATTTCGAATTCGTTGTATCCTTGAGATCCAAAAATCCATCTCCACAGCAAGAAATCTTTTGCCTTGCGATTTTTCTATAGAGGCCGTGTTTCTGAGCTTATTATAGTCTTCCATAACACTATAATACTCTTTTAGTTTACTATAATACTCTTTTCGTCTACTATAAAACTCTTTTAGTCTACTATAACAAACACTGTATCATTCTTTTAGTCTACTACAGGGTATCTCTTAGTGTATAAAAAAAAATTGGGAGAAACTACATCAAACATGTAGCAAAATGCCGCAGATCTTACCTTTCTATTCCAATCCGTTGCAGATATATGATAAAACAAAGACTTTTTTGAGGAAACCACGTTTTTTTTTTCTAAAAAAACTGTAATATCTCCATTTTGCTTAAATATTTTTCAAATTTTGATCACATTTTCGGATTTAGCATTAAATTTTCTATAATAGTTGAGTACCTGTAACCTTGAATTTCAGAAACTTGGTATCTAAAGAACAGCTTGATCTTCACCTGATTTTGGAAAGACACAATGTCTTATATTACTTCAACGCTCACCGTTTTTTTGAAAAAAAAAAAAAAAACTATCTACAATACGTCAAATCTTACAAAAACCAGCAAATTTAATAAGCTTTCGAATGATATGTTAAACGTTATGATTTTGTTTCGATTTAATGGAGAAATTTACTTTTGAAACCGAAAAAACATGGTGTTCTCATTTGGCATACAAATCAGTTACTTGTGTAAATGAAACATTATGACTATCCCTTAATGAAAATATGAATTTCAAACATAATAAACTCTTCATTGGAATAAAAAGCAAAGAAAAACAATTATTGTTTAACAGAAAATATAGGAAAACTTTCAATAAAGCGACACCAGATAAGAGAATCTTATGTTATTACATTTATGAATTTATTGTTATTATTTAGGATTTTATTTTATTAACTTTTCAATGTAAGGTTTAAAACTCAATGATAATGAACATAGACCTCAATTTTGCGGTTAGCTTCTGATTGCATATTGTGTTGAAGAATACAACTTTTTGCGGTGAATTTTGTGGGAAGATGTGACTGTTTTTACAGGGGAAGGCGTTTCTACCTATCCATGTATATGGTTGGTTTATGTTTGTATAGCTTTCAAATAATGTGGAGGAGCACCATGGTGTTGGAAAATCATATTTTGCCGAACTTAGGTGGAATATCGTGATGAAGCTGTGGTAGGATATTTTGTAACAAATCTTAGTAATATCATCATTCAATCTGTTGGGCAAACTATGATTTTCGACTACAATACAAACACTATTCGACAGCAAAACAAAGATGAATAAACTAACGTTACTGCACATGGAACGGTAGAAATGCCTTCCCCAGAGACTCATCTGTCCATAAAATTCATCTCAAAAAGTGGTATTGTTTAATCCATCTGCATTCAAAAGCTAATAGCAAATTATGGTCTGTATAATTTTTTTTCTTTGCTTTATAATCCAATGAAGAGTTTATTATGTTTGAAATTCATATTTTCATTAAGGGATAGTCATAACATGCCAAATGAGAACACCATGTTTTTTCGGTTTCAAAAGTAAATTTCTTCATGAAATCGAAACAAAATCATAACGTTTAACATATCATTCGAAAGCTTATTAAATTTGCAAGTTTTTTTTAAGATTTGACGTGTTGTGGATAGTTTTTTTAAAAAACGGTGAGCGATGAAGTAATATAAGACATTGTGACTTTCCCAAATAAGGTGAAGATCAAGATTTTCTTTAGATACTAAGTTTCTGAAATTCAAGGTTACAGGTACTCAACTATTATAGAAAATTTAATGCTAAATCCGAAAATTTGGTCAAAATTTGAAAAATATTTAAGCAAAATGGAGATATTAGAGCTTTTTTTTCAGAAAAAAACGTGGTTTCCTCAAAAAAGTCTTTGTTTTATCATATATCTGCAATGGATTGGAATAGAAAGGTAAGATCTGCGGCATTTACTACATGTTTGATGTAGTTTCACCCAATTATTTTTTATACACTAAGAGATACTCACCCTGCATAATACTGCTACGGGCCACTGGGGGTATGACTAATCAAATAACAATTTAAATACTAAACACTAATTTATTTACAACTTAATAAATACAAATAGGTCCCTTAAGCTACTTAATCTAATGACAATTATACTTAGGTTGAACTTATATCTAATTACACTAATATGTATATTGCACAATACTTATCTTTAATATCTTAATACTAGGTGTCACAATTATACATAAGAAACTATTACACTGACACACAGAGACAGTGACTACACTCACTGACACTGTCACTAATTCACCGACTGAACTGTCACTGACACTGATCCATTTTCTTTTTGATTCATGATGGCTTCTTCTTCACGTTTCCTCTGTTCTTCAAGTTTTTTAATTCTCTCTGTCCCTGCCTTTCCTTTACGAAGGAAGACCTCTCTATCTCTTAGCGTCACTACACCTCTCGACATATCAAGCTTAAGCCCGTATTTGACCATCAGGTCTGTGCCTAGTATGACGTCTTCATCTACATCGGCCACGAGAGCGCGGTGCTTCAGAGATTAGCCTCCGACGAGGAAGGTGGCAACTGTCTCTCCGCAGACCTGGGCTGGCTGTCCTGTGGCCGTCTTTAGTGCCAAAGTACTTGGTGAGATCTTCTCAGCGGAAACCGTCTTTGGGCTCAGGATTGTCATCGTTGCGCCGGTGTCCAGTAAAAGGTTCCGTAGCTGCCCGTTCACCATCCCATCCACATAGAATATATTCCCCCTGCTTCCAATTAACGCTACTCGGATGGTCTTCTTGGAGCCTTCCACATCACGGGTTAGCACTTGCCTCTTTCCTCGAACCCTCCTTCATTTTCCTTTGGCTTCTTGTTTCATGGACTGACACTTGTTTCTTCGATGTCCCAGTTGGCCGCAGCTCCAGCAGCGTATCTCCTTGCGGGTCCCGAGGGCCTCCAAAACCTTTTTCACTATCTCCTCGACGCTGGGGACCGCAGCAGGCTCTGCTTCCGATGCGCAAACTCGTGCATGGACCCTTACTAACTGCTTGACAGCCTCAAACTCCATGGCCTGAAATAGAGCATCGCCCAAAGTCTTTGGCGGGGCGAGTTTCACAGCTTGTTTGAATCCGGGTCCCGAAGACCGATGGGTAGGCATTCCTCAAAAGCCGGGCGACATCAGCCTCGAATTCCTGTAGCGTCTCAGTGTTGTTTTGGATCCGGTTTCTTAGTTGTGAGCGGTATAGCTGGTCCATGTGGCGGTGGCCGAACCGCATATTCAGTCTTCTCACCAGCTTCCCATAGTTGGATCGCTCCAACATCGGCATCCCCAGGTGTACCCCCAAGGCGTCTCCACGCAAGGCCAGACACAGTGTTGAAGCCTGGGTCTCTTGAGACCACCCGTGGATTGAAGCCGCTGTCTCAAAGAGAGTCATATAATCCTCCCACAGTGTCTTCCCGTCGAACACTGGCATGATGTTGTGTGTTGGTGGCGTCCCAGCATTGGCAAGCCGAATGGTGTTGTGAGAGCTGCCCTCGGAGGATCTGTTACTGTCGTCTTTCGGTGGGTGGCTCGAGCGTCCCTCAAGGGCTTCTACTCTTGACCTAAATGAACTTAGGTCATTTTCAATCTAGCAAACCTTCTCTCCTAATCTACACTCTACATCAGCTAACTTTTTGTCCACAGTGTCCATAAATTTATTTTCTACAGTACTAAGCTTACATTCTAGTGTACTTAAATTATCTTTAACATTACTTAACTCAGTACCTAATTCTTTTTGTACATTACCTAATTTGTTTTCAACATTGCCTAACTCTTTACCTAATTCATTTCTTACATCACCTAACTCATTACCTAATTTGTTTTCAATATTGCCTAATTCAGTTTTAAAAGTTGCAGATAATCTGCTCAAATCGGTCTCAAAATTAACGCTGGGTTTTCCCCCGAATCTATAAAAACTGGCGCAAACGCTGCTGCAACACAGTTTTTGATCCGGAGGGATCCAGATCGCGCTCCTCCAACTCCCGTCTCAAATCTGAAACTTTTAAATCATTTAATCTTACGATTTGATGTGACTACACTCACTGACACTGTTAATCACTGTCACTGACTCACTGACTGAACTGTCACTGACACTTGACTGATCGATCGTTACTTGATCACTGACACATGGATACTCACCCACTAGGCTCGAAGTCAGCCTACTTAAAGCTACGCCGAACAATCTAGATCGTTCTAGCCAGGTTACAGGTCTAGGCCCTTCTAGCCCGCCGTGACCCTTCTAGGCCGGCCTTTGCAGCTAACTGCCGCCTAGGCCGCCCACGGCACCTCCAACATCACCTGACCGTAACAATACTCTTTTAGTCTACTGTAATACCATAATACTCTTTTAGTCTACTATAATAATCTTTTAGTCTACTATAATATTCTTTTCGTCTAATACAGTACTCTCTTCGTCTCCTATAACACTACTATACTCTAATAGTAATACTCTTTTAGTCCACTATAACATTATAATACTCTTTTCGTCTCCTATACTACCATAATACTCTTTTCGTCTACTGTAACACCATAACACTCTTTTCGTCTACTTTAACACTATGATACTCTTTTATTCTACTACAATACTCTTTTAGTCTACTATAATACTTTTTTAGTCTACTATAATAATCTTTTAGTCTACTGTAACACTATTTTACTCTTTTAGTCTAATATGAAACTGTTTTCGTCTACTATAATACTCTTTTAGTCTACTATTATACTCTTTTAGTCTACTAGAATTCTCCTTTCGTCCACTATAACACCATAATACTCTATTCGCCTTTTAAAAAACTATAATACTCTTTTAGTCTACTGTAACACCATAATATTCTTTTCGTATACTATAACACTGTAATACTCTTTTAGTCTACTATAATACTCTTTTAGTCTACTATAATACTCTTTTAGTCTATTATAACACTATAATACTCTTTTAGTCTACTATAACACTATAATACTTTTTTTGTCTATTATAACACTACAATACTCTTTTAGTCTACTATAATACTCTTTTCGTCTCCTATAAGACTATAATACTCTTTTAGTCTACTGTAACACTATAATACTCTTTTAGTCTACTATAATACTCTTTTCGTCTCCTATAAGACTATAATACTCTTTTAGTCTACTGCAACACTATAATACTCTTTTAGTCTAGTATAATACTCTTTTCGTCTACGATATTAATCTTTAAGTCTACTATAACACTATAATACTCTTTTAGTCTTCTATAAAACTGTTTTCGTCTACTATAATACTCTTTTAGTCTACTATTATACTCTTTTAGTCTACTATAACACTATAATACTCTTTTAGTCTACTATAACACTATAATACTTTTTTCGTCTACTATAACACTACAATACTCTTTTAGTCTACTATAATACTCTTTTCGTCTTCTATAAGACTATAATACTCTTTTAGTCTACTGTAACACTATAATACTCTTTTAGTCTAGTATAATACTCTTTTCGTCTACGATATTAATCTTTAAGTCTACTATAACACTATAATACTCTTTTAGTCTACTATAAAACTGTTTTCGTCTACTATAATACTCTTTTAGTCTACTATTATACTCTTTTAGTCTACTATAACACTATAATACTCTTTTAGTCTACTATACTCTTTCAGTCTGGCCAGAGACGGCAAGCAGTGAGCAGTTCTGTAATTTATTTTCTAGTTAACACTTTTCTTTCGTTAATTTTTCAGTTTTTTTTTTTGTTCGTTTCCGATTCATTCATTAAAATAGTATAAACAGTTGAGTGAAACAGTGAAGGCTTCATTGATAACTTTAAATCAGTTGTAAACAGTTTAAGGTCACACAGCTTCAGAAGTGAAATCCTCAGGGCATTAACTCCTATTTACTACCTACGTAAGTAAACAAACATTTTTAACCGTCGTTCACGAGCAATTTAACTTTATTCAATATGGTTCAGTGCCCAAAATGTAAACAAAATATTTCAAGAGACGATAAGAACAATATTTCATGTCAAAAATGTAAACTATTATTTCACGCCCGGTGTTTCGACTTGCATGAGAAGGAATTAGAGGCAATTAAGAAAACTAATAAACCATGGACATGTCACAACTGTGATATATCCAAAAAGAAAAGTCATGAAAAATCTCCTGAGCCATCGGGAACTGACATTCTCTCGGCTGTTAATCGACTGGGAGAGGAGATAAAAATAATAAAAAATTCTTTAGACAAGTGCGGGGACCTGAACTTTGAGCTTAGTGAGAGACTTACTAAAATCGAGAACCACCTTGAGGGTCAAAATAAATTCATTCAAGACTTAATTAATGAAAACAAAACTTTAAAGACTAAAGTAGGCCAGATGGAAGTAAGACTGAACAAAGCAGAGCAGGGTTTATTAAATAGATCATTAGAAATTCGCGGCATCCCTGTACGCTCTGGAGAGACCCCCGCAGCCCTGGTGACATGTGTAGGTGCCGGTCTCGGCATTAAGCTCAATGTCGAAGATTTTGACCTGGTAGAACGCCAAAGGGCCAGAAAAGATGACCCGCGACCTCCGCCCGTGATAGCGCGCTTCGTTCGGCAATCTATAAGGGACGAATTAGTACAGAAAAGAAAAGTCAAGAGGGACTTCTCAACGCGCGATATTGGCTGGCAGGAGAATGACTCCCACCGGATATATCTTAGCGAGGAGATGACCCCGACCAACAGGCATCTGTACTGGCTCGCCCGTCAGAAGAGATCAGCCGGGAAACTGAAGTACGTGTGGTTCGCGGGAGGAAGAGTTCGCTGCCGGAAGGATGATGGCCAGCCCGTGATCTACATAGACCAGCCTCTGGACCTGGATGTCTTCGGCTGACTTCTCGGTACTCATCACCTGCCCGTGCCTCCACAGTCTTTTTTGCCTTTTGTCATTGAATTCAAGGTATTTTTTGTTTATATTTGTTTCTTTTATGTCATGTCTCATTTTGAAGAAAGCTTTCATTTTTTTTACCAGCGGTATAACTATTCTATTATTTTTAATTGTTTAATGTTTATTGCTCTTATTTGTCTACTCTCATTTATCACTTATTTACATATCTATAATTACCTAATTTTCTATTATAATTATTCATCTGCTTATTATTACTTATATTTTATTTTACATTATCATATGCATTTAGGTATTCATATTTCTTTGCTACATTATCACATTTAGTTAACCTCCTATTATTAATATGTTATTTTTTCTCACGGCATCTACAACTTAATCTCATTTATAGCGTCATCCTTTTATTAACTGTCCTATATTTCCCTTACTCCTTCCAATATGACTAATATCCTAACTGCCTGTCACATAAACTCTCAATCCCTTCCAGCTCACTATGATGAATTCCTAGAGTTCTTCACCCAAAATTTTTACCACATCATTGCAGTTTCTGAAACCCGGCTTAAACCTTATATTCCTTCTTCCTCGGTTTCCCTCCCTAATTACTCCATCATCCGTCACGACCGGATTAACCGGACCGGAGGCGGAGTAGCGCTATATGTTCATGACAGCCTGAAGTCCCGTGTCCTGCATCTTTCTCCTCCTTCAAATCTCCCAAACGTTGAGTACCTCTTTGTTGAAATATCCTTTAATTTCCATTCCTTCCTGTATGTAGTGGCGTATCGTCCCCCTCATGTTCCTTTTGACCAATCCTTTGAATCAAACCTCTACAATTATGTTCCTCTCTATTCCAATATAATCATTTCTGGTGACCTAAATACCAATCTCCTTTCTGACTCTTATGACAAAACGTATCTAGAGAACCTTTTTTTTTCCCTTCACCTCTTCATTGTTCCGTTTAAAACCCCACCCATCACTCCCGTGGGTCCGACACCTGGTTGGACTTGCATGTCATAGACTCCCCAAAAAAACTCCTTTCCTCATGTCAGCAGCCTGTTACGTTTCTGTCCTCTCACGACCTAATACAAATTTCCTACGATATCCCAATCCCATCGTTCCTCCCCAAAACAATTACTTTCCGCAATATAGAATCCCTCACGCGAGACAAAATTTTACCTGACCTCGAAATCCTAGATTGGAATCCTATCTACTCCTGTTCCTCTATTGACGCTATGGTTGAATTACTAACTGACAATCTCCTTTCCATCCTTGATACCCATGCTCCTCTCAAAACCTGTACCTTTCGTCGCCGCCGGCCTGCTCCGTGGATGAACCTCGAAATAAAAGATCTGCAAAGAAGACGTGAGGCCGCCCGAAGACGTTTTAGACGCACGAGACTTGATGATGATTACCATGCTTTTAAGGTTCTCCGCAATTTAACCCAATCCACCATCCGGCGAACGAAATCCATTTACTTCCACGAAGCCTTCTCATCCCGATGAGAAATCCCGGGTCTACTATAACACTATAATACTTTTTTTGTCTATTATAACACTACAATACTCTTTTAGTCTACTATAATACTCTTTTCGTCTCCTATAAGACTATAATACTCTTTTAGTCTACTGTAACACTATAATACTCTTTTAGTCTACTATTATACTCTTTTCGTCTCCTATAACACTATAATACTCTTTTAGTCTACTATAAAACTGTTTTCGTCTACTATAATACTCTTTTAGTCTACTATTATACTCTTTTAGTCTACTATAACACTATAATACTCTTTTAGTCTACTATAAAACTGTTTTCGTCTACTATAATACTCTTTTAGTCTACTATTATACTCTTTTAGTCTACTATAACACTATAATACTCTTTTAGTCTACTAGAATTCACCTATCGTCCACTATAACCAGGGCTGGCACCGCCGGATAACTGAAGCATGAATTATCGTTAGAAAAACATATGTATTATAATTATAATTATAATATGTTAATTGTTTTTAGTTTAGAAGCTTTTTTTCGTAAAAAATATAACCTATTGCATTTTTATTCTTTTATAAAGGTGTATGTAATTAATTGATTTTGGAACACATCATTCTCTGCAGTTTAGTCAGTAGTAGAATAACTGGTCTATAGATCATAAGTTGTTTTATACAATAATGAGTTGTATTTTTATGTTTTTTTTTATTTATTTTTTATCTTCTGCATTTTATTGATCTTGATTAGAAAATTATTTTATGGAAATATGAAAACACCTTTTATTATATTTGTACTTATTTTTGAACACTAATTAACTAATCTGTTTTAATAACATTATCTGACTTAACAACGCTTCTCTGGAGAATCAATATAAACTCATATAAAAAAGAAAAAAAACTGGAAATTTAAAATTCGAGTTTCATAAAATTTTTCTTTAAATGTCCAATATATTAACTGTGTAATATATCCTTTCTGTTTGTATTGGTTTTCTATCCATGCGTTTCTAGAGTAAAACAAAAAAGGCACCCGTTCCACACGGTTCTTCTACCAAATTCACTATTCGTATCTGTTCCACCCAGCTCTGTGTATTCAAAGGTAAAGCGAACTTGGCATACCCTAGGTTAGCAAACAACCATTCCAATAATTACCACAGGGAATTGCATTGCAGAAACTGCTAAGGAAATCCTTAGGGACTTCAACATTGAATACAAATTTAATACAATTCCATTCTTCAAAAATAAACCTGTTAAGCTGTTCAAATGTTTTGAGCACCGGTATGCTCGGTTTCCAAGCAACCCCAAGTTAATGTATTTATCTATGGAATTTATTTCGCAAATAACAATGTGTATCGTCTTAGACGATGCGCGGTTTATCCTTATACTTTAACTACCAACAAGCTTAGCCACTCTATATGCACATCCGTTAAAGTACAATTATCTATTGTTTTATTTATATTAGAATTTTCTATTCATTACTATATGTATCATCTTTCTAAAGTCACACATGTAAATGTTCAACCTGACGTGAGAACAATAAAAAGACATGATTCCACTAATCTTTTCATTTCCTTGCAGCCTTGGAAAAGACCCAAGTTGCATAATTCCATAGTCACTTGAAAACATTAAAATGCCAAGATGGAAACGAAGTACTCACAAAAGTATGTCATTTCCAGACACGGAATGAGAAGTAGTGACTCAATAGTTTTCCTTGTAAGACATTTAATATTTTAATCAAGTAAAACTGCTTCTCCTAGAACGTGATTTGACTTTACCTTTGCGTCTTCCAACAGCTGGAGTAACCTTGTTATTTTGGATACAGCTTTATCTAATGTATTTCGGATCGTAAAAACAATATTTAATTTACTTTTTCTTTTTAATTAAAACAAATCCCGTTTTATTTAATTACTTTTACCCCAACTAGTCCCTGTCCTATTCTATAACTTTAATAATATTCCGCTGATCCCTGTTGGATAGATCCGCTATCTCTATTTGGGCAGACGTCATACTTGACATCGGCGTTACCCAATTACATGATATTTAGAGGCCAGTAAGCTAGTAATAGATTGTAAAATAAATATTTCTATAATTGAAAGATTTTTTTTTTTTTTTTGATATTTTATTATCAGTACGTAATGCAGAGCAAAATGTCCAAACTCTTTAAAGTTTTTTTTTTATTTGAATGTTTGTTTTTCTACCTGATTGTATAGTTCTCCGATAGTTTCTCCATCGGGTTTCAGGCTTCACTGAACCACTAGTAAACTTACCACAATGACACTTGTCAGTTTTAACATTTAATATTCAATATTCTATCATTAGTAAATATTTTAGTATTTATGAATTCATATTTTGTCCCTCGGTTTCTTTAAGAAAATTAGGCTGTCATTTTATGAAACCTTAATGATGGTAAGGAAAGTCGAGACTTATAGTTGAAATGATTTAATTATGACATCTCCAAGCAACATTGAATGCTTCATTAGTTGTACTGGCACCATAAGGAAAACGAATATATATATATATATATATATGGGAAATCATTTCTTAGAACTACTTATAGTGAATTGAAAATTAATCCAAGTTAGATACGGAAATTAAATACGCCCAGCTGTAATATAGTCAGCTATACATGATCAGAAAATCAAACAAACAATTTGATAATCGTAATGATAAATTTACTTATTTGAAGGATTGTCATTAAATCAATGCGATTTTATGATATAAAATATTACTATAAAAAAAATATTTTAATATTCTTTTATTAATCAAAATACGTAGTAAGGTCCACATGTTTCCGGCCTGGGATAGACGGATTGGTATGAATAGATTCACTAATAATACTTATATACCTTAAGTGAGGGAGATTGTTTACTCAATAAAAAAAAAAAAAAAAATAAATAAATTAAAATAAAATTAAAAAAATAAATAAATAAATAAAAAAAAATAAAAATTGCAGCTGAAATAAGTTCAATGTTCTTCATGTCCAGTAAATTTTTAAGTTGCGTTATTCTACCATTATATTATTCAATTAAAACATTTTTTTCTCAGTGACACTATTATCAATTGTTCAATTTTTTTTTTTTTTTTGTTTTAACGAAAGACATACTTCACTAAGACAAGCGATATACCTGGCAAGGTTGTAATAATTAAACAGAAAACATTTACACAACGGGGGGAGGAGGTAAGAAAAAGGTTCTTTGAAAGAGTAATGATTTCTTACGTAGAACTTGCAATCCCTCTTGCCTTTATTCTGAATAAAATTCAATAAAGTTTCTTATGACAACTCAAAAGAAACTTATGACATAAGCTACAAGTTTTTAGAAATCACATCTTTCTTTTAGTAAAAGTTTTTTTTTTCGAAATAAAAGGAATTAAAGGTGTGACCGAAGGTTCATTAGAAGATCCCGATGGCAAGAATTGCAAACGAGTATTTCAAAATGCCCGCTTATGTAAGATATCCGCTTATAGGAAATATCCGTGAGGGAACAGTATAGTATTTATTAGATACTTTGTTTTAATAAACCTATCGGCATTGTCACAGCAAATGCATTAGTTTGAGACGTATTGTTGGATTAGGTTGGATCTTTGATAATAACAGGACGTTTAAATTGGATGTGAAGAGTTTTTAGCCTTAAAACTAAAGGAGTCCTACCAGCATCAAATATAATTACTCGCAGAATAATGGATAAAAGTATTTGAAAACTATATATTTCACTTCAGAAAACATTATTCAACTAGCATCCCCAGTCGCGACTTCGCCCACTCTTATAAGTAAAGAACTTAGATTAACTAATAATACAAGTTATATTTTTAACAATAAAAATCTTATCATGCAGTTATGAATTATTTTCTCGCAATATTTCTATATATTTTCACTGAAAGCTGTAATTTTCAACCCGGTATTATTGCAGTGATTAGGTGGTTGAAATTATCTTAAAAGCATTATTGTATATTCAATCATTACTTCTAATCTATGAATTGGAAATTCAGATGGACAGAGACTTTTTAGGAAGAAACTCTGGCGGATAATGGACTGTATTATCAGTGCTTACAACCCTATCAATAGAGATGTTCTCTATGTCGCAATTTACTTTTTCAATAATAATGTTAATAATATTCTCTGCTATAGTATTTGTAGGTAAAATTACTGCTCTTTTACACAACCAATGGTATATTTTTTTACGCACAATATCAAAAAATAAGAAATCGATATTTTGATAAGGCAATAATGTTTAGTGCGGCAAAAATAATTTTGTTGATTTCATTTGGTTGGATTTTAATTTCTATCCAACTATAAAAGAGTATGACAGAGTGACAAACCTCTGCGACTTAACACTGTGAATTTTAATTACAATTATAGTAAACTATAGTATCCTAGAAATATGAAGATTTTGTAGTTAAAATTTGGTACAGATGGGTTTAATAATTTTACTATTGTAAACTCTGTTGCAGAATGCCGCTAACCACATATCGTTCGATTATTAAACATCCCTAGGATCCATACGTCACACTTAATATTTATAGCTTTTTTAATGACAATTTATTTGAACTAATCCAATTTTATTATCCATGTTTAGCTCTATATAGCACTATACCGTTATAACCTCCCTTAAATGGCACTGGACACAAATCGGTCAATTTTGAAAATTCACTGCGTACTACATATTTATCGCTTTTTAGCAAAAATTCAATAAAAAATATGTAAATTTTCTTATTACTAAACCTACCTTCGACTAAGAAAATTATGTAGTTAAGATTTGGTGAATATTGGTTCAGTAGTTTTTGCGGTTAGTGATCACAAATAAAAAATGGCTTATAGATATAGATTAATTTAGAACATTAACCATTAACCAAATGTTTTATTGGTTACTGTTTGCAAACACCTGCACTAAAGTAGTATATATAAAAAATAAATGATATTTTGATATTTTTGGGATATTTGTTCGGGCGCACATAGAACCCGAACTCTGATTTAAAAAAAAAAAAAAAAAAAAAAAATCAAAAACCTTCCCGGGGATACACCTAATAACTTTCCAAATTTTCACGGCGATTGGATGTATGGTTTTGAATCTATGAAGTACATACAGTCAAACAGACCCACATTCTTTTATATATATATATAGATAGATAGATAGATAGATAATGTATAAAATATGCACTCTGTAATAACACTATACTTATGTACAAAGACAAGAACAATTTTGAAATAATAAAATTAATAAAGAAATAAAATAAAATTAAAAAAGGAAGGGAAGTGAAGTGTCATGGCCGCTATTAACATTACATCGTTAAGTGCTCTGTGCTAGTGACAATATTATCAATAGTATAAACTATAATCCTTCAGCCAAACTTTATAAACAGTGAAAGTTTATACAATGGAATCTTTAGACAGAGAAACTGGGTGAGGTGAGTGCGTTTATTATTAATTAAAGACAATTAATAATAAAGACAATTCTCAGGTGATCAGTTCTCCAGTCAGCCGATTGGGGCGTTACCTATACTCACTATCTCTCAAGGTCTAGGTCTGTTGATCTGTTGAACAGCCGAGTCTAACTCGGATTGTTTTTGTTATTGCTTTTATTTTTCTTAGAGGACACAATTTTTTTTTTCTCTCTTTTTACTTTCTTTTTCTTTTCTTATATTATTTCTTTCATCGTTAGTAATGTGTTTTTTTTTTTTTTTTTTTTTTTTTCCTTTTATTCAAATATTGTATATAGTTCTGTAAATACTCTAGTTTATAAGTATATTTTACATATGTTTTTTTTTTTTTCTCTTTTAATTCATTTTAGTTAGTTTAAATTGTAAATTTCATTTCACTTGCTTGATACAATGGACCTTGATAATTCATCAGGAACCGAATCGGAAGATGAAACTCCAATGTCGGAAATAAGTGAGACAGACTCACAATATCTGAAGCGGCGACAACTTCAAAAACGTCAGCGCAATGCTACACCCGGTTCCGCTGGGACCTCCCCAAATAAAAAAAAACAAAAAAATAAAGGGAAGCAAATTATTGATAATGAGCCACCAACAACTCGTAGTAAATCTACTGCAGCCAAGAAAACACAAATTATTGTCAATATTCCTACCAGCAATAAATTTGCCGACTTAGAAAAAATTCCATCAGAGCCACAACCACCTCAAGGATTTTCGGACCCTGTGCCCCCACCCATTTTTGTGACCAATATTAAAAATTTTAATGTATTCGGTCAAGAAATCGCCAATTTGATTGGTCAAACAAACTTTAAATGTTTTTCGAGGGTGAAAGACATAAAAATTAAATACCACGGCAAAAGAGCATTATAAAAAGTTAATTCACTATTTGTCTGTCAATAAATATGAATTCCATTGCTACCAATTAAGGGAGGAAAAATCATATCGTGTTGTACTGAGAGGTCTCCATAGCACTACTTCAACCGATGCGATCAAGCGAGATATCGAAGAAATAGGCCACAATGTTAGAAATATTTCAGTTGTGCTCCATCCTACAGAAAAGTACCCTCTCCCTCTATTTTTTGTAGATCTGGAGCCAGCGAAAAATAATTCAGAAATGTTTCAAATTAACAGACTGGTTTATTTAGTAGTCCGTTTTGAGCAGCCAAGACAGCGACCAGTAATAGTACAATGTACTAGGTGCCAAAATCTTGGACACACTAAGGCATATTGTTACCATCCGCCTAGATGTGTCAAATGTGCAGGCGCCCATGCCACAGAAACCTGTTCCAAGACTAGAGATACACCTGCAAAATGTGTATTATGCAATGAGGATCACCCCGCCAATTATAAAGGCTGCGTAGTTTATAAAAAACCCAAAGAAGAAGATCACACAATGCAGCTATAAAAAATCCAACTCAAATGAATGGTAGGCATGCAACTCAGCAACAGGACTCTCTGAAAACTCCCTGTGAGGAAAACCAAATTATTCTTACTAGAAATGAACCCTCAACTTCAGCGGTCACCGATCGGCCCCGCCAGGAACCTAAATCAACATACTTAAACATCACTACCAGCCCGCAGCAGCACCGACCACAACAACCTCGAAACCAGATGTCTCAAATCTCTCAACCTTTGACTCTGATTTCCAAATCCCAACATTCCCGTCAACCTCCAACTCAGTAAAATGACCAATCCTATCACCATCTACCCCTACGGGTAAAACTACCATCAGAAACGCAACATCCAGTTCCTTCCCAAACTTCCTATCCTACATACCCTTCGACCTCAAAACGCCATACAACCCCTAACATCCAAAGATGGGATCCCTCCCCAGCCAATATTCCCCGAGCCAACAAATACCCCACATCCTATTCCCAACCAAAATCCAGGTGATATCAACACCATCCTCTCTTCATTCCTGACTGAACTTAAAGAAACAATCAAACCTCTCATTTCCCTCCTCACCAGAGTCCTTTCTGAAGTCCCATTTAACATTCCAAAATGAGCAAAAAGCCTCTAGCTGTCATTTTGTGGAATGCAAATGGTCTTCATAATCATCGAGACGAACTTGACGTATTTCTACATGACAATCACATAGATATAGCCCTACTTACCGAAACCCACTTCACAATACAAACATATTTTCACATACCTGACTACATTACTTACAGGTCAGACCACCCAGACAACACAGCCCGTGCTGGTTCTTGCATCCTCATCCATAAATCAATACCTCATTCTCTTGTCCCTTCTACTCCTACAAACACCATTCAATCCACATCAGTAACCATTTCCACTCGTCCTTTCCATATAACTTTTTCAGCTGTATACTGCCCTCCTGGAAATTCCCTTGCTTATAACGACCTTGAGTCCTTATTTAGATCCCTCGGACCGCGCTTTATTGCTGGAGGGGACTACAACGCCAAACACCAGCGATGGGGTTGCAGAACATCCAACCCCCGTGGCAACATCTTATCCCGCATTTCAACATCCAGGTCCTATTCTGTCCTCTCACCCTTAAACCCTACATATTGGCCTACATCTACCAAAAAACGTCCTGATATCCTTGATATATTCATTTCCTCCCAAATTTCCACCTCTCAAACCATTGTCAAATCCCTGGACGACCTTTCATCAGACCACAGCCCTGTTCTGCTTCTCCTTCATTCAAATCCTGTTCCTAAACCTTCTCCTCCCAGACTGATTAAAGGACGAGTAGACTGGGACAAATTTCGTTATGATTTAGAAAATAAATTAGACCTAAAAATTCCACTTAAAACAAAACAGGACATAGACACCGCCATAGATAAACTTACCACATCAATATCTATCACAATTAAAGATACACCTCACACAAAACAAATTGTAATTCTCTCCAAACTAACTTGCCACACCATATTCGCGATTTACTAAGAGAAAAACGTAAAGCAAGAGCAAAGTGGCATAGGACTAGATACCCATCAGATAAAAATAATTACTGCAGACTAACAAATAAACTTAAGACAGAAATTAAAAAATACAAAATTCAAAAATTACATGACTATACAGAAAACCTTAACACCACCGACAAATCTTTATGGAACACACAAAACAACTACTAAACTATAAAAATTACAATCATCCTCTACTAACCCAAGCCCGAACCTGGTCAAAATCGGACGAAGAAAAATCTCTCATTTTCGGCCAACACCTTTTCCAAACTTTTAACCCACATCCTGATATCGTTAATCCTAGTCACCAAAAAGATATTGAAGCAGAACTAAATATTCCTCTCCAAATGTCTCCTCCCCCTAAAGCATTCCATCCTTCAGAAGTATCAAACATCATTCATAGATTACCTTCAAAGAAAACCCCTGGACACGACCTAATTACATCCCATATCCTAAGACTCCTTCCTCAGAAAGCCATCCTATTCCTAACATACATATACAATGCTGTCCTCCGTACCACATATTTTCCTGACTCCTGGAAATTATCTATAGTTAAGATGATTCCAAAACCCAAAAAGCCACCTGAGCTCCCATCCTCATACCGTCCTATTTCCCTTTTGCCAATCATGGGTAAAATCCTTGAAAAACTAATCTTAAAACGCTTGTATCCTATCCTAGATTCCCACCACGTCATCCCTGATCACCAGTTTGGATTCCGAACATCCCACTCCACGATCCAGCAATGTCATCGTGTGGTGGATGTTGTCTCCTCCGCATTGGAGCGCGGAATGTACTGCACGGGAGCCTTTCTCGACGTGGAACAGGCTTTTGACCGAGTCTGGCACCCAGGACTACTTTACAAGCTCCGCAAATTCCTTCCTTCAACGTATTTTCTAATTATCCGTTCATATCTAAGTGATAGAACTTTCCAAGTAAACCATAAATTTTCCTATTCTCCCCTCTTTACCCAATCTGCCGGTGTTCCTCAAGGTAGTATCCTAGGCCCCATCCTCTACACGGTGTATACAGCTGACATCCCAACTCATCCTACCACTGTCCTTACCACTTATGCTGATGACACATGTGTATTATCAGTAAATAATGATCCCTTCATTGCCTCCCAAACACTCCAATCCCATATCCTAAACATTCAAGAATGGTGTCAAAAATGGAGAATCAAAATAAACCCAAACAAATCTCACCAAATAACCTTTACCCTTCGTCGTAATCCTAAATCAAATCCGTCAAAATCCTTCGAAAAATCCTAAATGCCCCTTACTTTGTCACCAATAAGCTTACCCATAAAGACCTTAATGTTCCATATGTTGCTGAGTTAGCTCAAACCAGATACCTATCCTTCCATAGTAAGCTCCATAACCACTCCAATCCACTAGTCTCCCAACTTGCTTCCTCCTCCATCCCTGATAATCCTCCGAGGCGTCTAAAAAGAAGATGGCCTAGGGACCTTTTAGAGTAGATTTTATTGAAGTGCTACTAGTGAGTAGTTCTTCACTAGTTATTTACATGCCATTGTATTCACTGTCAACACATTTACTTGTTGTATATTATTCTGTACAGTTGTAAATATCAATAAATGAAAAAAAAAAAAATTAAAAAGATATAAAAATAAATTATACTATGAATATACAAGAAATACTACTATTTACGTAACTCTAAATCAAGACTCTCTTAAGAAAGGCAAGGCAGAATCCAAAGACATTCCAGCGCTGCTCTCTCAACTGCGTAGTTAGTGTCAAATTCCAGTGGAGGCAGAGAGTGAGCGTCATAGCACAATCGGTCAGGACTTGAGCAAAGAAGGTGACCATTGCTAGAACTTCAGAATATATAAAACTTTACGAAAAGTTTGGAGCTACTCCGATGTCGGATCAGATTGAAGCGTATGGTGGATTATTCAGTTATGTACGAAAAAGAGAAGAACCCCATTCCATGGTGGCATAGTAACCAAAACAACACAACCCATCGCCGTATGAAAGCCTGCTCCAATCGGCTCCGATCCGATTCGCACTAGTGTGTGCCAGCCTTTAGACTGCAAGTTAGAAGAATAAGTCGAACTGGGCTAGGGTTTTGAAGATTAAAATAAAATATATCAAATAGAACGTTAGTCGGCCGATTACTTTAAACATCCAAAAATAATAATAAAAATTAAAAAAAATAATAATGACACTTATTTCGATTAAATGATTTTACCCCTATTAAGCTGGCCCCTCCACCATCGCCAAACGAATTAAAACATATAGCATAATTTTGTGCTAATTATTTGCCGTAGTCCGGATTTGCTGACCCCCCCCCCCCCCCCCCCCCCACTATAAGAAAGAAAAGGAATTTCAAAAAACTGCTTATACCAGAATTTGTTGCTCTAAGATGGAATAAAAACATTTTAAAAATTTAATAATTAAAAAAAAAAATATGTCATACGAGTGGTTACCGCTTACCCGTAAATGATGATATATCATCAAAATAATTTCTCTCTTTCTTAAAGCAACAACAATCTAACAAAATCTAATACAAATATATATAATGAATTCAAACAGTATAAATTAATTTCTTAAACAAAAAAAAAAAAAAAAAAAAATATTCTATTAATAAACAGAACAAGTTCTACTGGGTGACTTAACATGTCCGCAGAGAAATAATGTCCATTTTCGTTTATTAAAATCGAGCAACAAATTCAGTTACTTATATATTTCGGAAGCAGAAGGTATAAACAATAATTTAATACCAAAAAGATGTGAGCAACTATTTTTTTTAGAAAACTATTATGGGCTAATTGAGCGGATTACTTATCAAATACGAATGCCTGTATAAAGTTGTTCTATGGAAAGGAAGCATAGGTCTGAGGAACGTGATCTAGTTGTGAATCGGGAGTAAAATGAAAACTTAAATTTTAACAGATTATAAACGTAGGAAGGGCGACGGTGACAAATGACCTGATAAAGGAATGAACCTAGGAAGTTTGCTAGGGGATTATTTGCTGGTGGATGGGTAGAGCCACTTCAAGGCAATCAAATCGAACGAAGTAATTCCTAATTCGTTTTAACCTGTCTCAGAGACCTATAGAGAGGACCACCATACACCACACAACCATAATCAAACTGAGGAAAGATCACCGAGGAAACTAGGAGTTTGCGAGTGGATTGGCGGGATCGATTTAATAGTTTCAGGGTTTTTATTGAATTTCAGGATATTTGAGCAATTTGAGGCTTCCAGGAAAGGTTTTGGTCGAAGATGATTGCTAAATTGTTGACGGAGGAGCGAAAGGTAGTAGGTTGATTACTTAGGTTTAGAGAGGGATAATAGGAGTTTGATCTGAGAAGGTGACTTGTGCCAATTACAATCGCTTGGGTTTTCTTTGCATTTAACTTTAAGTTATTCAAATTAGCCCAAGCCTAGATTCTGTCAAGATCTTCCTGAATCTTGGAGAAAGCATCAAGGTTTTCGGCAGAGGAAAAGGAAAGATGTATTTGGCAGTCATCTGCATAAAAGTGATGGGACAGTGTGGAATTGACTGAGGCAAAACGTTAATGTAGGAATTAAAGAGTAGAGGTGATATGCTGGAGCCCTGGGCTACTCCAGAGGAAAGAAGTAGGAAGTCTGACAAGGGTTGGTTAGGGATTGATACTGCTTGGGAACGGTTGGAAAGGAAAGAATGGAACCACTGGATAGAGCTGTTGGAAAAAGTTTAAAGATTTTAGTTTTGAAAAAAGGATAGAATGGTCAATGGAATCGAAAGTCTTGGAAAAATCGAGGAGTATAAGGACGGTTAATTTTTTATCGTCTATTTCGGCATGGATATCACTGGTGATTTTGATTAGTGCGGATTGGGTAGAATAACCAAGACGAAAACAAGATTGAAGAGGATCGAGGAGAAGGAAATCTTCAAGGAAGCTGGATAATGGGGGTTGCCCCAAACGTTCTAGTGGTTTTGAGAGGTTTGAAAGGATTGAGATCGGACGATAGTCTGCAGGACTGGTAGGGTTGGAATTTTTATTGATAGGATGAGCTATGGCTTTTTTCCAGGAGATAGGATATACGGATTTTTGAAGGGAGCAATTATAGATGGAAAGAAGGACCGGCGCACAATGGGGCAAACGTTGTAAAAAACATAAATTCTTATGATTTTTGTTTTTGTTTTTTTCATTATTTTTCTATAACTAAATAAATGTAGCATAAGGTTGTGGAACTGATTTTTCGATTAATTCATTACTAGGGTCTGTACACGTCCTTGAAGTTGCCCTTTTCTGGAGTTGAGAAAATAACACGGTTTTGTAGTTCTGTTAAAATAAGTTTTTATGAGACTAAAGTTTTAGCAAAAATTTTCTATAACCCTTTGAACTTTACTATTGATGTTTACTGGTTTATGGACGATTTTTATTTTGTAAATGTAGCCACAACCTTGACTGCCAGGAATTTTCAAAGTCAGCAGTTTCGTAAATCAAACTTATCTTTATTTCACTTGGTCTTTTAAAAAAAGCTACACCGAACTCGGCTCTTTTTAGGGATTGAAATTGAAGTACAGGTATCTGAGAAATCGTGATATAAATATTAATCCCGGCTTCGGCCATATTTGTTCAGGAGATGAATTTATGTGTTATTTTTCATTATACAGAAACTAATTTTTAGAAATAATTTTTTTTTTTTATAACTAGGATGCGAAAATTGGCTTACTATAAAAACAAAAGTTCCCTTTAAATGATAAAGATTCTCATTTACTGTTATAGAAAAAAAAAAACAATTCGAAATATTTTATTTTTTTACTTTTATAGCTAACTTTAATTTTTTTACCTAATGTTATATTCTCGGCGCAACAGACGCATGAAGCGGTCCTTGGCCAGCTCAACGTTATATTACCTAATGTAACGAGTGAATATAATCTTTTTTATTATTTTACATATGATTTTTTGTTTTTGTTATCATTAGTTCATTATGTATTATATTGAAAAATATGAGGATCAAACTTCTTTGTTAATATAAGATTGATAATTGTAAATAACTGTCCAGTCCATTCAATAGAGTTCAACTGAAATTACTTTGTAAAACTTATTACGTAACTGTATAGAAAAAAAATGGTAATGTCCGATGCGACAAACTCGCCTCGGCCTCTAGAAAATGGACTGTATGGGAAAATATGAAATCGAGGTTTCGCACCCTTGGGGAGATTTTATTTAGAAGGTAGCATAAACAAATAATACAGAAGAAATTTCTTACCTTATTACTGCCGCCGACGGTCTGTCCGGGGGCCCCTGGAATCTTTACGGCCTGGCAAATGCTTCTCCTAAGCTGCAATATTTGTCTAAGCTCGCCTCCTCTAAGGTCACCACTCATTAGGGGGAGAACTGGGTTATAAAACCGATGGAAGACCTTGAGGTCTTGGGCAATTTGTAGTAGGTGCGTACTTGAGCACAGATGAAAGAAGAAAGAGGAATATTCTAGTAGGGATTAGCGCAGATAAGGGCTAGTTACCTAGAGGTCTATAGAGTGCGTCTATATAAACAATACACTAGATCCTTTCTCTTTTCCCCCCATCACAAAAGCGCCGATTGGCGCGAACACGCCGCCCACCAAAATTGGGATGTTGCCCAATTTTATTCCAAAAGTTATACAATGAAAATGGTGGGCAGGCAGGAAAGAATTTATACAATAAAATAAGAAACGAAAGCTCAACTTGAGTAAAGAGGAAGACAAAGACAAAAAAATAAAATAAAAATATTGTAACATGAATGGGAGCACAATTATACAATGTAAAGAAAAGGAAACAGCCTAACTGGGCAACAATTATACAAAATAAAGAACATGCACTAGCATAACTGAAAACGATTATACAAGGCAAAGAGAAGTCATTCCGGAAGCGGAATTAGCTTGTTCACAGATCTAGTGAGAGTGCAGGTAGAAGTCTCAAAGGTGGCGGCTCGTGAAACACCATCAGGCTTGAACTCGGAAATAAGAGCTAAAGGCCGGGAGAGTGAGGAGCTGGTCAGTCCCTTGCTCACAACAACGTCGCCCTGTATCTTGGTTCGACAACGGCGCTTGGAATTTGAAGTCCACTTATAACGTTGTGAATTATAATTTGGAACGGCGTTGTCAAGTATGCCGCCCACCCTGAGGACCCCCAGGCTATCGAGGAAAGGAGTACGGCAACAAGGCAGCTTTGCCGGCTTATCGGCAGGGATATTTAGAAGAGGCCCAGAAAAATGCTTAAAGGTATGGTCAGGTTCATTTGCGATGAGCGCAATGGGAGTAGACTTAAGATCCGGTAATGGCTTGGTGCTTAAGTCGGTGTCACGATAAGGGGGAGGCCAATGCTCCTGGCGATTCGTCAAAGAGGAGGGATCTTGAGTCCCTGAACAGAAATTGTTGGTCTGCGCGTACTGAGTAGAGGTAAGGCCCCTAGAGTCAATATGGGCATGATTAGCGACGGAAGAAACATCAGCAAACCCTACTGGGGAGAATTTGTCGAATATTGAAATTTTAGAGCGTACAGACCCTTTGAAATCGACAACTGGTGGTTTTAAAAAGGTGGGTTCAATAGGATTCGAGACATAAAGTTTACTTGTTACTCTATCTTGGTTACTATGTATGTATACTGGTTTTTTATTATTTTTATTTTCAACAGGAAGGAATTTTGGAAAATCTTGATTGGCTAAAGAATAGTGACTGTTTGAGGATGAGATGTAATTATCCTCTTCTGTAAGGGAAAAAAAAGACTTTTCATCAGATGAATCAATAACATTCGTATCAGCACCACCTGTTTTATTGATGTGATTAAATTTTGAAACTTTATTTAAGTTTAAAAAATCACCATGGTTATTGATTTGTATTTCCTGGGGAACGTTAAAATTATTTAATCTGTGATTACATGCATGGGTGTTAATAGAAGGGTCAATGTTTTCTGGAATGTCAGAAACATTTGAGTCTTTGTGGTCTGTACTCAGGGGTTGTTCAAATGGAATCTTTTCAATATTTTCAGTTTTCGAAGAATCATGGAAATCTTGGGAAATCTGGCAAACAGAAATTAACGAAGTGGCTGATTGATTTTGCGATACGGTTTGGATAGGGCCTATGATTGCCCAACCAAAAATAGTACTGATAGCAATTGGACCGATAGAGCTAGGAATAAATGGATGAGGCAATAATAATTGCGGGTATACATCTGCACCTAAGAGAAGGTCAATCTTGTCTGATTGATAAAAGTCAGGATCGGCCAAACGCAAATGTTCAAAGGCGCGAGCAATTTCTGGAGTAAGGTTCTTGGGAGGCAAATGGTTAGCGATGTGAGGAACCACGGACGGGTTGGCAAAAATGTGCCTCTGAGAAATTGTGGAGAAGATGTGACACGAGACTGTGCCAGGAGAATTGGAAACACGCCCACCTATACCTGAAACGGTAATGGGCATATCCTGGATTTTTTGACCCAACTGGTTAAAGAGGCGCTCGGAAATAAATTATAGCTGCAACCCCGGATCGATGACCCCACGGACTGGAACGTAACCCAAGTGAGAATTAAAGATTCGTGCACGGAAGGTTCCAAGGAGTGAAGTCACGTGACTTCCGGAAGTACTAAAACTCAGAGATAAGGAGGCGTCAACTGGTGCTTGACCAGTGGAAGCGGATGCTGGTTCACTTGAAATGTGATCAGCATGAGCTGAAGCGCGACTAGGCGCGGAATCCAAATGGAGATTTGAATTTACTGCTTTGACGGGATGCAAAAGTGTGTGATGCTCTAGTGAATTACACTTACGACACGTAAATTTAGAGTTGTAATTACCCTTAAGGTGAGGACCCAAACAATTAAAGCACCGTTTATGGCTTTGGAGGAAATCAATTTTTTGATCTCGAGTGAGATGAGAAAATTCGAAACAGGAAGATAAGGAATGCGGCTTACGACAAAAAATGCATCTTAGTTTAGAAGAATTATAAGGTGCGGCCCGAGTAAAATCTGATTGTTAAGTATCAGGACTAGTGCTAGCAATTAGCGAATTAACTTTAGTGTTTCTATGTAGATTGATGGGGGGAGAAATAATCTCCAGGGTTTTAATTTGCTTGATAATGAAATTTAGCAGGTCATCGAAAAGCGGAACTGATTTAGCAGAATTTTGCTCCTCGAAAGCCTTAGATGTGCGGGGGTCTAGATTATTTAATGCGAGGGTTAACAAAATAAAATTTGCTAAATCGTCGATTGGTAGCGCCTTGATAGCCTGCACCGAATTTTGATGTACCTCAAGAAAAGTTTTTAAGTTATTTAATGAATTTGAACTGACGGGCTTAAAGTGTAAGATTTGGTTCAGATATGCCTGGGCTATCCTCCTGGGGTTTCGGAACCTGTGTACTAGAGCTGAAAAAGCAAGGTCGTAATTTTCGGCTGTGAGTTGAAAATTAGAAATTGCGGAAAGAGCACTCTCCTTTAAACTGGATCTTAAATAATGAAAGCGTTGTATGGGGGTTAGAGTCGGGTTGTCGTGAACAAGGGCCGTGAACAACGAGAAAAATTCAGGCCACTGCTGTATGTCGTCTGAAAAGGTTGGTAAATTGATTGGTGGTAAGGAGAAAGCACTTTGAGCCAAATGCTTGTTGTGCTTGAATAATGATATTTTTGTCTTCTATAGGCATTGTGAAAAATAGAGAATAAATAAATACAGCAATAAAAGGAAATTATAATATATAAGGCACAGAAAGGGAAAGGAGAAAAAGTTGCAAAATTGATTACACTAATTCTTACGTAATTGTAACTGACGTTATAATAAGACAAGATGGCGGGAATTGTTACGAGACGCAATAACGAGTACGTTACTAGAGGAGTGGGAGTTGGTGACGTCAGATTACAGCTGACAATAAGCACCTGTAGAAAATGGCCGACTTAGTGTCGGTTTTATATATGTAATTATTGGAAGTTATGAAACTTGGACAAAAAATAGGCCAAACCTTGCAATTTATAAGTTTTAATGTAAAAATTTTTAATTTTAATAAAGCACAGAAATGAGTGGGTGATTACTCGCCCCAAAACTGCAAAATCACTCGTTTCAAAATTGAACAATGATATATACGGCCCGGATCGGACCAAAAATGTATAGTAAAAGAGTGAAAATGTCCGATGCGACAAACTCGCCTCGGCCTCTAGAAAATGGACTGTATGGGAAAATATGAAATCGAGGTTTTGCACCCTTGGGGAGATTTTATTTAGAAGGTAGCATAAACAAATAATACAGAAGAAATTTCTTACCTTATTACTGCCGCCGACGGTCTGTCCGGGGGCCCCTGGAATCTTTACGGCCTGGCAAATGCTTCTCCTAAGCTGCAATATTTGTCTAAGCTCGCCTCCTCTTTTTTTTGAAGTCGGAAAGAAGATTTGTGTTAAAATCACCAGTAATAATGATTTTGGGATACAGTGGAAAGAGGTTAAATAAAGATGATTCAAAGGACAGATCGAAAGGTACAAGAGGGGGACGGTATACAACTTCATAAAAAAGATGTTGAGAACCAGCAGAAATTTCGATGAATAGGTACTTAATGTCAAGCTGTACGCATGAGGGAGAGAAATCAAGAATTTAGGCTATCATGAACATAGATTCCTACTCCTCCGCCAGCCCGGTTGGCCCGGTCATAGCGGGTAAGGGAATAGTTTTGAAGGGATACGAAACAGGACGGAAAGTAGGGTTTAAGCCAGGTTTCGGAAATGGAAATTGTATGTGATTTCTCGAGCGCATTATTAACAGAATATGCGGACGTATGCAGAGGAAGGAACTTACCTTTTTGTTAATTAAATATTGATGTAGCACATTTTATTAAAAAGTATGCCAACTTTTTGAAAGATACACGTTCTCGTATAAAACAATTGTATTTATCTGCAACATGACAGTTTATTTTATGTCGTAATATTGAAAATGCCGGAGTTTTATTAAAATAAATTTTAATTATTGCGTGAAGCGAAACAGAGGGTGTTACAAGTGACAATAAAAAAACAATATGCGAAGAACATCCACAACCATAAAACATCCAAATCTTATGGGATGTTTATCATATATATTCAAAGCTATATATAACCGCTCTTGCAAAAAAAAATTGTTGCTCACATCCTTTTGGTAGTGAATTAATGATTAAACCTACTACAATCGAAATATAAAAGTATCTGAATTTGTTGCTCGACAATTGTCAATGAAAAGAAGTATTCCACTCAATTAGACCTTAATAGTTTTCTAAAAAAAATAGTTGCTCGCATCTTTTTGGCATTAAATTATTGTTTATACCTTCTGCTATCGAAATATATAAGTAACTGAGTTTGTTGCTCGTTTTTAAGGAACGAAAATCGACACTTCATCGTATTGGATAAGTATTCTGCTCAATTCGACCATAATAGTTTACTACAAAAATTAGTTGCTCACTTCGTTTTGGTATTACATTATTGTTTATATCTTCAGCTATCGAAATATATCAGTATCTGAAATTGTTGCTCGTTTTTAAGGAACGAAAATCGACACTTTTTCGTGTTTGATAAGTATTTCGCCCATAATAGTTTTCTAAAAAAATTAGTTGCTCACATCTTTTTGGCATTAAATTATTGCTTATACCTTTTATTGTTGAAATATATTAGTAACTGAATTTGTTGTTCGTTTTTAAGGAACGAAAATCGACACTTTGTCGTATTTGATAAGTATTCCGCTCAATTAGTAAATATCATTCAATAATATTAAATATATGATAAAACATGATTTAATATTATTAAATATTTTAGTCAATGATAAAATTTATAGGGATTTGAATAATTTTTATTTTTTTTTTTTTTTTTTTTTTTTTTTAAAATACCTTTTCAATAATTCAAAAAAAATTTCTTTTTACCTTGTGGGTGAAAAGAAAATAATAATAATAAAATGAAAAATAAAAAAAATATTTGTATAGTAGCGAGGTCCTTGTGGAGGAGAGCCCGGTCCACAGCCAGTCGACCAAGACCAGCCGCCCTGCGGAAGAAGGTAGCCGACCTTAGCTCTCTCTCTGCCGCAGAGTGGTCCAGAGTGGGGAGAGCAAAAGTCAAAAACTGAAGGTACAATTTTGAGTCCGAAATGGTAAGGAATGTAAACTCAAGTGCCTAATGGAATGGTAAGTATAACTCTTATTTGTTTATAGCTAAGAGTAAATAAACTATTTTTAATGTTGGCATCTCAGGTGTATTTGTAGTACCCATGGCCTAGTGGTAAAATTTAATAATAACTCGACTAGATTGGTAAAGTTTTGCTGGAATTGTTTAATAATCGTTTTAAATATTATTTTTTAAATTAAGAATGACATCTTTAAGCGAAAGTAGCAAAACAAATTTACTTAAAAAATATAAATGTACTTAATGATTTTATAATTCTTCCGTTTGTATTTGATTCATGCACTCACTGTAAGATTCGCCTGTATTCGCTTTGCCGTTTATGAATATTTATTCTAAAAGAACCAAAAAACAATTTATACAAGAATTAGCTGCTACTATTTGTAACTTTTAAAGTTATGTATTTTTATTTCAGAAAAATGAGGCTTTTCTAGAAGGAAACATTTGGAAGTTTAGAGGGAAATATCATGCTCCAATAAAAATGACAGAGTAAGATAATTCATATTCAATTCGTTAAGACAAGACGAAGATAGAGAAGGAGAACTGTCGAATGAGTCGTTAAAGGCTATACAAAATTTAACCTAATAAGACGGTTTGGTGTAATAATAAATGCAATGTCCAGTGAATTCCATATTGACACCGATAAGGACCAAGTATACACAACTGAAAGTGCAAAATTGTTTGTTAGTTTATATTTTAGGTACAACATGGCATTCAGTATCCACCGAATTCTGATAAATGGAGCAGATTGTCGAGTCCGCAGTACCTCTTATTAGGTTGCTCATTTTAGAAGCACATACAACATAACTGGAGAAAATTTTCTCGTCTTAGTAATATAACTGATTTGTGGCAATCATTATTTTTTTTTCAGACCCTGTTTTATTTTTTATGTCCAATTAAAATAATGCAACCATTAATTTTCAAATATATCTGTATCTGAAAAGAATATGAAGACCGAAATCAGACGAACACGAAGATGAATATGACGGTCAGTGTTTGTTTGGACTCCGAAGAGGACGTGTCTAAGGCTTCGAGGGATTAACATCAAACAGATAACTTATACTCTTTTCTTTATATTTAAGTTATAAATTTATTTTTAAGTTTAATAGGTATTTACCTTTTATTTTTTATTTATTTTGTTTACTCATTATTCTTATTATTTCTTTGTTTTTTGTTTTTTTTAATTTACTAGTGTTTTATATTTATTCTTTCTTTTAAACCGTTAATCCTGGTTTCCTAAAATATGGAGGAACCAGATGAACCAATCAGCCCATTGGCTAAGAGAAAGCGACGCAGGGGAAGAATGAAAATGATTGAAAAAAAGATACATTTTTCGGAACCGAAAAAATTCAGTCCCACCTTTACAATAATAAAAAGGGAAGATGAAGAGGGATTCACAAACGTTTCTCCCTTCTTTATCAATAAATTCATTACTAACCTTGTAGGTGAAGTATAAAATATAGAAAAAACTAAGAGACGGATCATAGTAGAAACATACATTATCGCACCCACAGCTCAAGTGACAGGACCTGGGCTGGTCGACGAAAATTCCCTTACTGTCCCTACCCCGTCTACATCCTCCTTCTCTGACAGTGCGGTTATTCCCATGTCTGAGGACCCTGACCTGTCCTAGGACGAGAAGGGGTATGTTAGAGTAAAAAATAATATGAAATTTTAGAAAAATCGTAACCCCTAATAGATAAGATATCCTAAAAAAAACAAAAACAAATGCTTAATAACTTTCCTATTAATCTTTGACATAGAACAATGACTTAAACTCAATTCAATAGAAAACATTATCAATAGACAAAGACTAAAGAGCAATTATACTTAATTAGTAGCAATACTTGTCTAGACGTGCCAAGGCATTTCTTACCACAAAATTAAACAAAATACTATTTACATATATAGGCGTTGATGTGTATACATTTATGCAAATATATAGACGTATTATAGGATTATTGTTATGGATGCAACTGAGTATTTATATATATATGTTTATTAAGGTTCTTGAGGTTCAGTCATAAAATAAAAAATCAACTATTTTGGCGACGTTCCGAGACTATATTGTTCTCATAATCATGCCCTACAGTGAAAAAACAGGTTGCAATAAAATTATATAAGTTATACAAGTTATTTCAAAACATAAAGTTAGTTACAGTACAGGTAGGTATGTAACAACATGTGTAGGGTAATAAAATATATATATATATATATATATATATATATATATATATAATTTCAGAATATAGAGGAGTATGAAGCTACTTACAATGTTACTGGTGGATATGAATAGACTAACAATTCTAGTACACAACTAACCTAGGGGAGTGAGTTTAAACAGACTGTTAACAAGGGTTAGTGGGGAAAAAAACCCTATTTCTTAAAAATTAAGTTAAAAGGACTGTGTGGGTATTCCCAAAGATGCAGGTACAAAAATATTTCAGTGTAATATACTAATAAATGGAAGAATGGTTTGTATGATGTATGTAAATGTAAATGTATATTATTGGTCTGAATGTATTAAGTTAGAATAACAGGTGTTAAGATTTAAAACGTCTGATTTTTTGTTTATTGCGCGGTTTTTAAATTTTTCTATGGCTATCATTTCTTTAATATTTCTTTTAAAATTATTTTGTTCATGGTGAATAATTTTGGGGAAATCAAATTTAAAAGTATTTTTTTGTTTGCCTGTAATGTGTGGTGAGAGCTGTTTGGTCAGGTTAGTTCGGGTTTTTATTTATAGACGTTCTTTTAATTCGAAACCCTAATGGAATAATAGATACACAATGGTGGAAAAAACCAATACATTCCGGAAGATATTTACATTATACTAGTGAATGCCCCAAAAGTTATAAAATAAACACCGCAAAAAATTTAATAAATCGTGCAATAAAGTTATCTACAGAAAAATATAAACAAACCGCGGAAAATAAAGTTGTAGACCTTCTTTTAATTAATGGATATCCACATAGACTCATTTGTAACTTACTCAAACAAACAAATACTCAACAGAAACAACAAGAAAATATGAATAAAAGATATTACACCATCCCATATATACAAACACTATCAGAAAGGCTCAGGAAAACACTCACAAATAACCATAAAACTGACTACACGGTCACATTCAAAAATACCTCCACCATTAATAAATTATTCACCAAAACCAAAGATACGGATAAGTTAGAGTTACAGTCTAATATTGTTTATGAAATTCCGTGTGAAGATAGTTGTGGCAAGTCTTATTTTGGTACATCGGAACAATATCTTAACGACGAGTGTATCAACATAAATACAGTTGCACGTCTATAAATAAAAACCCGAACAAACCTGACCAAACAGCTCTCACCACACATTACAGGCAAACAAAACATACTTTTAAATTTGATTTCCCCAAAATTATTCATCATGAACAAAATAATTTTAAAAGAAGTATTAAAGAAATGATAACCATAGAAAAATTTAAAAACCGCGCAATAAACAAAAAATCAGACGTTTTAAATCTTAAAACCTGTTATTCCAACTTAATACATTCAGACCAATAATATACATTTACATTTATATACATCATACTCGGGGCTAAGTTCAGGCTACCGAACGGATCCGCAGGTGGTGGATAGCGGGACGTCCTGTCAGTTCGACAGGACAGCTGTGAATGTATCGATTAAGCAGCCCCGAACCATGGACGGCAGCGTTATCAGGGTGGGGGAGGGTGGTTGGTGGCGTCACCACTCTCTCAAGTAACCTAAGAGCCCAATGACGACGATGTGACGAGGCGAGTATGCGCCGCCTCTAAATAAGTGCAGCCTCTCCTGCAAAGCGGGAATGCCCGGGTAGACAGGACCCGTAAGTCAGGGATGGCAACCAGTCTAAGGGAAAGTGACCCCAACAGAAAACCTCTGGTCCTCCAGGTTGGGGGTTTCTATCAGGCCAGCACACTGTTAGTAGAAAAACTTCTTCAAGCTAATATAAGTCGGATGAAAGAAAAGCCGGGCGGAAACATTGGTAAACGGACCTAGAAACGGAAAAGGACATTACAAATTGGAACGTTGAATGTGCAGAGTCTCTCTAATAAAAAAAACTGAGGTATTCGCAGAGATAGAGAAGTCCAAACTTGACATCGTGGTTCTTACAGAGACAAAGGTGAAGGGAAGGGGCCAAGAAAGAATTGGAAATTGGATTCACATTTGGAGTGGAGTGGATAAAGGTGAGCGGGCCAGGGCAGGAGTCTCTATTGCAATCCGAGGAAAACATAAGCGAAGGATAACCTTTTATGAGATGGTCTCGGAAAGGGTTATCAGATTAGATATGAGAATATTCGGATACAATGTTTCTATTCTAGGAATATATAGCCCAGATTGGCCGCCGAAAAGGACCTTTTCGATGACGTTTTTAGAGGCAATATAGAAAAGATCAGGCAAAAGGATCAAGTGTTTATAATGGGGGATATGAATGCTCGAGTTGGAAAGGAAGAAAAAGGAAACCCGGAAGTGGGTACATGCGGAGAGAAAGACATAAATAATAACGGCACCAGACTCCGGGATATCTGCGAGGAATTTGAATTAAAAATACAAAACACGTTTTTCCAACACAGAAAGGAACAATGGAGTAAACCGGGATTCAGACCTTCTATCTTGGATTACTGTATACCAAAGCAACAAAGCCTACTACCAGTAATGAATGTGAGAGTCTTGCGAGGCATGGAATGTGGCAGCGACCATTATTTGATTAGAGCAAAGTGCTTGGCACTGTGGAGAAAAAAGCAGGATGCACCTAAACAAACAAAATCCGTTCTCTTAGATGAGCGTAAATATAAGATTCATCTGCTCATTGACGACAGCGTAAGCGACCTTTACAAACGCCGCCTAGAAGACAAAATAATGGATAATGGGAGTAGTAATGCCACAGAAATATATGAACACATTAAAAAATGCATCCATGAAGCAGCGAGTGAAGCCTTAGGGGAGATAGAAACGAACCCTCCAAAGCAATGGTGGAACAGTGAAATAGAAAAAATGGTTGACAAGAAAAAAGTATTCTTCAATAAGTGGCTATGTAGCGGAAGCCAAGATGATTGGAGAGAATATAGAAATATAAACACACGGGTAAAGCGTACTGTCACGGAAAGCAAGAAGCAATCATGGGAAGCATGTTGTAGGAGGATTGATAATACCCTGGGCTACAATAAGATTCGTGGATCATGGAGGGTACTAAAGGCTCTCAGGAAACAAGTGAAGGGAAATGTGATTCCTCTAATAAGTGAAAGGACCTGGTTAGAATATTACAAAAATCTGCTCACAGAAACTAGGCCGGAATGGTCAGGCTTATATCCACCTGAGGAAGATGCACAAGGGAATGTTACCGTAGAAGAGGGTGAGTTCTTGATGCAATTAGACATGCAAAATGTGGAAAAGCTGCAGGACCTGGAGGTATCTCGATGGAACTGTTAAAGGCAGGAGGAAACAGATTATTAAAGGCTCTAACAAAGCTAATAAACCTCCTATTAAAAGGACAAGAGTTACCAAAGGACCTTAAGGCAGGATTTATCACATCTATATATAAGAAAGGAAACAGGAAGGAATGCCGAAATTATGGAGGCATCTGTGTCCAGAGTTCTATATCAAGAATCATCGCTAGAATTCTGAAGGGTAAATTAGAAGAAGAGTTCATTACTCCAGAAGAGCAGTTTGGGTTCACTGCTGCCAGGTCGTGTACGGACAGCATATTTGTTCTAAGACAGCTCATAGAAAAACGAATGGAAAAAGGAAGAGCTGTGCACATAGCTTTTATAGACCTAGAGCAAGTGTATGGCACTGTACCGAGACGGTATATGTGGAAAGCTCTTAAGAATGCGGGTATGAGCAATGCCCTAATAAATGCAGTGATGTGCACGTACAGGGAGAACGAATATAGAGTAAAGCTTGGCTCTCGTGTATCTGAGCCTTTTTCTGCATCCAAAGGGCTTAAGCAGGGTTGCTGTATGTCACCGACGCTGTTTAAAATTTATGTACAACTGGCAGTAAAGGAATGGAGCGCACGATGGGAGAGAAAAGGTATAGACGTTAACGGACATATGCTGTTCTCCCTTTTCTTTGCCGACGATCAAGCGGTGGTCACAAATAACCGAGAAGGCCTTGAAGAAGCGTTAAAGGCCCTGGAAAAAGAATACAGCCTGTGGGGTCTCAGAATAAATTTTGATAAGACCGAATACCTGCCATTGAATTGCAAGGAGGCCGCGGACCTACAGATTAATGGGCAGGTGTGCAAGAAGGTAGCTTCCTTTAAATACCAAGGGTCAATAATAGATAGGAACGGGACGTCAGAACCCGAGGTTAGGAGGAGGGTTGGCCTGGCAAGAAGCATGACTAGAATGTTACACCCAGTCCTTTGGAACACGATCATCTCAACGGACAACAAAAGGCGTATTTTTAGAAGTATCGTTGAGCCATCCCTCAGCTACGCCGCAGAAACCTAGACACTTAACCGAGGGCTCAACTCTAAACTATAAGCGGCAGAGATGGATTTCTGGAGGAGATGCCTAAGGATTACCCGCCTAGACCAAATCAGGAATGATGAGATCAGAGGCAGGCTGGAAGTGACCGAAGGAATCCCGGAGAGGATTGGAAGAAGCAGGCTACAATGGTATGGACACTGCCAACGGATGCCAGAACGTAGGTGGCCGAAGAGGATTCTGCTGTGGGAACAACCAGGAAGACGGAGGAGAGGAAGACCCCGAACCCGGTGGAGGGACTGTGTGGGGGAGGAAATGGCTGGCAGGGGACTTGAGGAGGTTGACTGGTGGGATAGAGAGAAGTGGAGGGACGCTCTGACTTAACCAGGCAACCCATTGAGGGATAGAACCTGCAAAAGTAAAAGTAAAAAGTAAAGTATACATCATACAAACCATTCTTCCATTTATTAGTATATTACACTGAAATATTTTTGTACCTGCATCTTTGGGAATACTTAATTTTTAAGAAATAGAGTTTTTTCCCCACTAACCCTGGTTAACAGTCTGTTTAAACTCACTCCCCTAGGTTAGTTGTGTACTAGAATTGTTAGTCTATTCATATCCACCAGTAACATTGTAAGTAGCTTCATACTCCTCTATATTCTGTAATTATATATATATTTTTATTACCCTACACATGTTGTTACCAACCTACCTGTACTGTAGCTAACTTAATGTTTTGAAATAACTTGTATAACTTATATAATTTTATTGTAACCTGTTTTTTCACTGTAGGGCATGATTATGAGAACAAAATAGTCTCGGAACGTCGCCAAAATAGTTGATTTTTTATTTTCTGACTGAACCTCAAGAACCTTACTAAACATATATATATATATATATATATATATATATATATATATATATATATATATATATATATAAATACTCAGTTGCAGCCATAACAATAATCCTATAATACGTATATATATTTGCATAAATGTATACACATCAACGCCTATATATGTAAATAGTATTTTGTTTAATTTTGTGGTAAGAAATGCCTTGGCAAGTATTGCTACTAATTAAGTATAATTGCTCTTTAGTCTTTGTCCATTGATAATGTTTTCTATTGAATTGAGTTTGAGTCATTGTTCTATGTCAAAGATTAATAGGAAAGTCATTAAGCATTTGTTTTTTTTGTTTTTTAGGATATCTTATCTATTAGGGGTTACGATTTTTCTAAAATTTCATATTATTTTTGACTCTAATATACCCCTTCTCGTCCTCGGACAGGTCAGGGTCCTCAGACATGGGAATAACCACACTGTCAGAGAAGGAGGATGTAGACGGGGTAGGGACAGTAAGGGAATTTTCGTCGACCAGCCCAGGTCCTGTCACTTGAGCTGTGGGTGCGATAATGTATGTTTCTACTAGCAATGATCCGTCTCTTAGTTTTTTCTATATTTTTTACTTCACCTACAAGGTTAGTAATGAATTTATTGATAAAGAAGCGAGAAACGTTTGTGAATCCCTTTTCATCTTCCCTTTTTATTATTATAAAGGTGGGACTGAATTTTTTCGGTTCCGAAAAATGTATCTTTTCTTCAATCATTTTCATTCTTCCCCTGCGTCACTTTCTTTTAGCCAATAGGCTGATTGGTTCATCTGGTTCCTCCATATTTTAGGAAACCAGGATTAAAGGTTTAAAAGAAAGAATTAATATAAAATACTAGTAAATTAAAAAAAAAAACAAAAAACAAAGAAATAATAAGAATAATGAGTAAACAAAATAAATAAAAAAGAAAAGGTAAATACCTAATAAACTTAAAAATAAATTTATAAGTAATAGTAATAGTAACAGTCAAGAAATTTATCCATATAGTTATAGAGACCCAATGGTATTAAGGAATAATAAATAAATGTACACTATCCCCTCTCCTAGATAATTGTATAAAAGGGGCACCCCCACCTTCGTCGGTGACACTCTGCCTCTACCCGTTATGATGTCAGTTTGTTCCACGAAGTCTTTGTAATAGGCTTTAAGTTTGTGCTTTTGCTTGATATAATGTATGTACTTCAATAAAATCCTCTTTTTAAAAACTCAGCCCCGTGAACCTTTTATTTAGCTGGCGCCCGAACGGAGGGACATTTGGAAGCGTTAACGTAACTTCGCGGCAGTTCTATCTTATTTCAGGTACAGAACAGCGAGACCTCTTTCCACTGGCATGAGAAGATTGGGAGCTGAGTACTAATACATCAGCAGATCTTCAAGTCTTTGGGAGCGCTTTGGTATTCCAATACCTTAACCAGAAGGACCTTCAACCTCTTTGCTAAGGAATCGACGGGAAGGAGCTAAAGGAGGAAGTCATCGAGAAGACATCGAAGACAACGAAGACATCGTTGTATCAAGAAAAAGTATAATTATTTTATTTTAATTTTTATTTTTAAGTAATTTTGTAATTTAAATATAAGTTAGTAATAAGTATAATAATTTAAAATATTGATTTATCTTTATGAATGGTTTGGAAGAAAAATTAAGTAACTTAAAAATAACAGGTTCTACGTTAGTAAAAAAGAAGATATTAATATGGCTCTGGAAATTAAAAATCACGATTTAGCATTAATCCCGGAATACGACGGAAATCCGTTACAACTAGTTGATTTTATCAGAAATAGCGAATTTTTATATAATTTATATTGTAAAGAGGACAATACTCATAAAAATACAAATCAAGCAAAATTAGTTTTAACAATTTTAAATAAATTAACAGGTAAAGCTAAAGTCGCCGTATATGACAAAGAATTTAATACCGTCAAAGAAATAATAAAATTCTTAAAAAGAAAATATCAGGACACGAGAACTAGGGAACAATTAATTTCAGAAATTTTAAATACGCGGACTTATCATAACGAGAACCCACTCGATTTCTTAGAACGACTGGGCCAAAAAAGATGCGATTTATACGCACGTATTTATTCAGACAATGAGATACTAAACAAACAGGACGAAATGTATAGGTATGACAAACAGATATCCCATCACGCAGTACATAGCTTACATCCGGCATTAACAGATTTTATTTATCACATTAAATTTGACTCGTTAGAAGACCTAGAAGAAATATTAAGAAACAGCGCGGCTCATATTGTACATAGACTTTACGGAGATAAAAAACAGTATAAGAATAACCCAACTCAAAATAATTACAAAAAGAAAAATTTCGAAAATAATTTTAAAAACAAAGAGTACCGACCAAACTTTAACAACCACCATGATTATCAAAATTACAACCGACCCCATCAGTATCACCGCGAGCAATGTACGTCGTATAGTAATCCCCAACATTACCGACAGCAACAGTATAAGTATGAGCAAGGTCCAACCTCTAATTCTTATAACAATAACAACCAACATAACTTCCGGCCACAACAGCGAGCTATTGAATATACGACTCCGATTTATAACCAACCGTGGGACCCCCAGTCACAACATAAATTTTTTAATAAACCACCCTCTAGAAATATTAGGCAAAATTACCAACAACCGCAAATAGATTCTAACACCGTTTCGATGAGAACTGTTTCTAATAGGGTTCATACAATTGAAGAAGACAAAGATGAAAAAATTAAATTATTGTTAGAGCGTATTGAATCTTTGGAAAAAAGACAGGATCATTTTTTAGAATTAGGCCCGAGCACAAGCAGACCTCCGGACCGGATATAAACAATTTAAATTCTAAACCGGATAAAGAAATAGATAACCAGGATAAACAAATAGAAATTCATGACCTGAACTTAAATAACGATTTACCGAACTTAACTGATAGTCTGGGAAATAAATGGCTAATTGATACGGGTGCCACAAAAAATTATATACACCCCGATCATATTCCACATTTCTCGGAAATTTCTAAAGAGGATTTTGCAATTCGAACACCTACGGGAACGGCGGAAGGATCACAAAGCGTGATAATTGACCTAATGCCCCTGATAGGAATTAATCAAAAAGTCAAATTTTTAATATTTCCATTTAGCGAAAGGTTTAATATTTTATTGGGCTACGAGACAATGAAAAAACTAAAATTAAAAATTAATTTAGAAAAAAAAATGAATTAAAATTTAAAAAGAAAAAATTCAAATTAGAAAATGACTTATTTTTTATAAATGATAAAAACGAAATAAAAAACTTAATTCGCCACGAACATATTAGACCGGAAATAAAGGAAGAATTAATTGAAATTATTAGCCAACATGGCGAAGTATTAAAAAGGGACGACGAGAATTTAAAATCAACAGGATTAATAAAACATAAAATAATAACAACAAATGAAAATCCAATTTATACGCGTAATTACCGTTACCCGGAACAATTTAAAAAACAAATTAATGATGAAGTTCAAAAACTATTAAAAAGTAATATCATAAGACCTAGCAAATCGCCGTATAATTCTCCGCTTTGGATCGTACCGAAAAAATCAGACGCGTCGGGACAGAAAAAAATTAGAATGGTGATCGATTACAGGAAACTAAATCAGGCTACAGTAAAAGCAAATTTCCCCTACCGAATATCGAAGATTTATTAAATAGACTAAAGGGATCGAAAATATTTTCCACCATAGACCTCGCGTCGGGATTTCACCAAATTGAAATGGATAAAGATTCAATAGCTAAAACCGCGTTCTCCACCGAAAATGGGCATTTTGAGTTTCTACGTATGCCTTTTGGCTTGTGTAATGCACCCCCAACCTTTCAGAGAGCGATGACGATGATGATACAAAATATCCCCAATTCTATGATTTACATCGACGACATAATAGTCTACTCAAAAAACGAAAAAGAACATTTAAAAGATCTAAAAAGAGTATTTGAAGCCCTAAAAGAACATAACCTATCAATACAACTAGATAAAACCGAATTTTTTAAAACCGAATTGAACTTTTTAGGCTACATCGTAACCCCAGACGGATTAAAAACAGACGAGAAGAAGATAGAAGCAATTTTAAATTTCCCCATTCCGCGTAATGAAAAGACGACGAGACAATTTTTGGGTATGACGGGATACTATAGAAAGTTTATTAAAAACTACGCAAAAATTACAAGACCGATTTCTAATTCATTAAAAACAAAAATTTATGGCACAAAGGAAATTAAAGAAGCATGTCAAACTTTGACGGAAATGATGAGTAACACACCAATTTTAAATTATCCGGATTGGGAACGACCATTTATATTAACTACAGACGCCAGTAATAAAGCCATCGGAGCCGTGCTCTCACAAAAAGACGAAAATGAAATAGAACACCCAGTAGCATTCGCGTCCCGAGTATTACAAAATGCGGAATTAAATTATAGTTCAATAGAAAAAGAATTACTAGCGGTAGTTTGGGCAACCCAACACTTTAAGCCTTATTTATACGGTACAAAATTTCTTTTATGCACGGACCATAAACCTTTAACGTGGATTTTTTCAATGAAAAATGGTAACACGCGCATAATGAAGTGGGTTTGGAAATTACAAGAATTTGAATTCGAAGTTAAACACATTCAGGGAAAAACAAATTACGTGGCCGATGCACTTTCCAGGGGAAGCGACGAATTGAATCATAATAGCGACGTGGATGAAATGGACGTCGAAGAATTATTAAATCAGGAAATAGCGGACGAAAACAATTCCGAGTATGACGCGATAATAGAGGACTTAGAAGTACCGCCGGAAGATGATTTAGAGACAATCCATTCCCAGGAATCTAGTAACGAACAAGTACGAATTTGTGAACCCGAAAAATGTATAAACATAGAAAAAAATCAAATAATTATAAAAAGGGGAAATACAAAAATTAATTTCACTAAACCATTTGGGAAACGCCGATACGAATTAAACATTTATGCTAAATCAGATATCGCTTCATTATTAGAACAGATACTCGAACCTAATAAAACATACGGGATAATTTGTAAATCACCTAACGAAATAACCGAAAATTTATATGACGATTATTTTGGAACAATACAGCAAATAATAGAAACGGAATATCCATCGGTTAAATTGAAAAAATATAAACAAATTGTAAATGACGTCGAAAACCCGAATGAACAAATAGAAATTATAGATAATTATCATTTAGGCAAAACAAAGCATAGGGGTATAAACGAAACATTCGAAAAACTTAAAAAAGAATATTATTTTCCAGGGATGCAAAATAAAATAGCCGAGTATATTAATAAATGCGAAACTTGTAAAGTTACGAAATATGACCGAAAACCTATAAAGACCAAATTTCAAATTACACCTACACCAGAAAGACCGTTTCAGGAATTAATGATTGACATTTTTAATTTTAACAACGCAATAATTTTCACAGCAGTAGACACATTTTCGAAACATTTATTTGCTCAAACCCTACAATCAAAGAACGCAATTAATATTTGTAACGCACTGACTAACTATATGACATACTTTCCCACACCTCTACAAATATCATTAGACCAAGGGACGGAAATGAAAAATAATTTAGTAAAACAGTTTTGCGAAGAAAATAATATTACCTTACATTATACTTCAGCCAGCCACTCAAACTCTTTGGGATTATTGAACAGAGTCCACTCTACCCTAAACGAATTATTGAGAATAATAGGAAAAGAAAAAGATAAATGTTCTATGCAGCAGAAATTAAGATTAGCGGTAATAGCGTACAATAATACCTTAAATAATAAATTAAAATTAACTCCTAATGAAATTACTTTTGGAACCTCCAGATTAGAATCAAACGAAAACATCGACCTGACAGAACAATATGTATTAAAATATCATAAGGACCAACAATTATTACATAAACTAATTAGATCTAAAATAAATGACGAAAAAGAGTCAAGGACAGAAAAATTAAATAAAAATAGAGAAGACCCTTTAGATATTCAGAAACAATTAGGGGATACAGAATATTTGAAAAATACCCAAGCGAAAATAAAAAGTAGAGACAAATTTAAAAAAGTAAATGTAGTAGTAAAAGACAAAAGACCAATTAAAACTCATATCGACAATATTAAAAGGCCCAATAGGAAAAAAACGGAAAAAGAAACAATCTATTTCGGACGACGATAATGAATCCATTCGCGTGAATATTTCGGATGTCTTGGATAATTACGATTCAGACAGTGGTTCTGATTAAAAATATTTAATTTTATTTAAACAATATAAAAATGTTTTAAAAATCTTTTATTTTAAATATAATAAATGCAATGGTATTAGGAGTAATATTTATGTTATATTGAAGGAATTATCTGTATTAAACTGACAATGCTGTAGTTTATTTTAATAAAGTCGGACTTTTGTATTTTGCTGTGAAATATTATATTCCATGTTAATAATGTAAAAGATCATTCAAAGCATTATTTTATTTCACGATAATATTCTGTTTGATTTATTTTGTAATTAATATTTTGGAGAACTATAATAAATATTAAGATACTATTATTTTGTCTTGAAATATTATTTTGATTGATCATTGAGAAAGGTATATTTTATTTTGAAATTATTATTAATTGTAATTAGAAGAGTGTTTGAATTATTATTTTGATTTAAAATATTTTAATTTAATTGTGTAATTTTGAATTTAAAAGTAGTATTTGTAATAGAAGGAAGTAATTCAAAGACTCTTATTTTATTTTCCTTTTGTTTAAATAATGTATTATTTAGTATTAAGAAATATCCTATTATCTTTTAGTTATAAGGAAAATTGTACTTTAGCATGTAAGGAATTCTGTAACGTATAAACATTTTATAGTTTAAGCTTATTGTTAATATTAAGAAATGGACAAGGTCTAATCCTTTTGTTTATGACAATTGTATAAAATCCTATCCTAGCGTTAGATGTACAAGGTTTAATCTTTTTATTTTTCAAGTGTACAGATCCTGACTTAGTAAACAGGAAGTTCAAAGTATAATCCTTTTGTTTATAGGAAGTTGATAATTGTAACTTTTTGTTTTAAATGTTCAAATTCTAATTTAGTAAACAAAGTCTAATCCTTCTATGCTTGTATAAACTTAGAATAAGGTCCAATCCCTTTTGTTTATAGAATGTTATCTATTGCAATGTTATGACTTAGTGTAAAAGGTATTGAGAAATGTATAAGGTCCAAACCTTTTATTTTTATTGTATAGAATCTTACCTATTAGATATTTGTTCCATCGGAGACCTCGGAACTTGGGGGGGGAGAAGTTATAGAGACCCAATGGTATTAAGGAATAATAAATAAATGTACACTATCCCCTCTCCTAGATAATTGTATAAAAGGGGCACCCCCACCTTCGTCGGTGACACTCTGCCTCTACCCGTTATGATGTCAGTTTGTTCCACGAAGTCTTTGTAATAGGCTTTAAGTTTGTGCTTTTGCTTGATATAATGTATGTACTTCAATAAAATCCTCTTTTTAAAAACTCAGCCCCGTGAACCTTTTATTTAGCTATATATATATATATTTTACTAAAGGTAAATATCAGTATCTATATATACTATGTGTATACGTATACAAATAGTATTGTTTATTTCTTTATTTTTTCTCTCTTCTTCGTTTCTTATTTCATTACTCATTTTATTTTTTATTATTACATACAAGTATATGTGTGTGAGTATGTGTATGTATATGTGTGTGTGTGTGTGTGTGTGTGTGTGTGTGTGTGTGTGTGTGTGTGTGTGTGTGTGTGTGTGTGTGTGTGTGTGTGTGTGTGTGTGTGTGTGTGTATATATATATATATGCAATTTTTTTTTATTATCTTTTAATTCTATTTTTAATTTTTGTTTATTTTATATACATTTATTTATTTTTTATTTATTATTATTTTTATTTATTTATTTTTTTATTTCTTTTATTTTTTTTTCTTATAGACATATATGTGTATCTGTGTATGTGCTTGTGTGTATGTGTATGTATGTATATATTGTTTGTGTTTTGTTTCTACATATTTACCAGTTTATTGTTTTTACGATATGGATCCCAAAAATTATACTTTCAATATTTCACTGTACATAAACTCTGACCCTCGTTCCATGGAACTGTAACGGCATTGGAAGCCATTTTAACGACCTTAAAATACTAATAGATGAAGAAGATCCTATATGTATATGCCTACAAGAAACGCACCTAAAACCGTCAGACCAATTTACCCTAAAATCTTCAAAATCTATAGAACAGATGATGATAACCATAAACGGGCCTGTAGAGGAGTAGCCATAGCCGTTAAAGATGATGTCTACTCTGATGTGGTTGAAATAGATTACCCCTATTAAGCTGGCCCCCCCCACCATCGCCAAACGAATTAAAACCTATTGCATAATTTTGTGCTATTTATGTGCTAATTTGTTGCCGTAGAACGGATTTTGTTGCTCGCACCGCTTGGCAGGTATTAACGATCAAAGGTTTATAAGAAAGAAATGGAATTTCAAAAAACTGCTTATGTCGGAATTTGTTGCTATTTTGTTGCTCTAAGTGTCGATTTTCGTTCCTTAAAAACGAGCAACAAATTCGGTTACTTATATATTTCGATAGCAGAAGGTATAAACTATATTTCAATGACAAAAACATGAGAGCAACTAATTTTTTTAGAAAACTATTATGGTCTAATTGAGCGGAATACTTATCAAAGACGAAAAAGTGTCGATTTTCGTTCCTTAAAAACGAGCAACAAATTCAGTTACCTATATATTTCAATAGCAGAATGTATAAACAATAGTTCAATGCCAAAAAGATGTGAGCAACTAATTTTTTTAGGAAACTATTATGTTCTAATTGAGCGTAATACTTATCAAAAACGAAAAAGTGTCGATTTTCGTTCCTTAAAAACGAGCAACAAATTCAGTTACTTATATATTTCGATAGCAGAAGGTATAAACTATATTTCAATGCCAAAAAGATGTGAGCAACTAATTTTTTTAGGAAACTATTATGGTCTAATTGAGCGTAATACTTATAAAAAACGAAAAAGTGTTGATTTTCGTTCCTTAAAAACGAGCAACGAATTCAGTTACTTATATATTTCGATAGCAGGAGTATAAACTATATTTCAATGACAAAAAGATGAGAGCAACTAATTTTTTTAGAAAACTATTATGGTCTAATTGAGCGGAATACTTATCAAAGACGAAAAAGTGTCGATTTTCGTTCCTTAAAAACGAGCAACAAATTCAGTTACCTATATATTTCAATAGCAGAATGTATAAACAATAGTTCAATGCCAAAAAAAGCAACTAATTTTTTTAGGAAACTATTATGGTCTAATTGAGCGTAATACTTATCAAAAACGAAAAAGTGTCGATTTTCGTTCCTTAAAAACGAGCAAAAAATTCAGTTACCTATATATTTCAATAGCAAAACGTATAAGCAATAGTTCAATGACAAAAAGGTGTGAGCAACTAATTTTTTTAGAAAACTATTATGGTCTAATTGAGCGGAATACTTATCAAAGACGAAAAAGTGTCGATTTTCGTTCCTTAAAAACGAGCAACAAATTCAGTTACTTATATATTTCGATAGCAGAAGGTATAAACTATATTTCAATGACAAAAAGATGAGAGCAACTAATTTTTTTAGAAAACTATTATGGTCAAATTGAGCGGAATACTTATCAAAGACGAAAAAGTGTCGATTTTCGTTCCTTAAAAACGAGCAACAAATTCAGTTACTTATATATTTCGATAGCAGAAGGTATAAACTATATTTCAATGCCAAAAAGATGTGAGCAACTAATTTTTTTAGGAAACTATTATGGTCTAATTGAGCGTAATACTTATAAAAAACGAAAAAGTGTCGATTTTCGTTCCTTAAAAACGAGCAACGAATTCAGTTACTTATATATTTCGATAGCAGGAGTATAAACTATATTTCAATGACAAAAAGATGAGAGCAACTAATTTTTTTAGAAAACTATTATGGTCTAATTGAGCGGAATACTTATCAAAGACGAAAAAGTGTCGATTTTCGTTCCTTAAAAACGAGCAACAAATTCAGTTACCTATATATTTCAATAGCAGAATGTATAAACAATAGTTCAATGCCAAAAAGAGCAACTAATTTTTTTAGGAAACTATTATGGTCTAATTGAGCGGAATACTTATCAAAGACGAAAAAGTGTCGATTTTCGTTCCTTAAAAACGAGCAACAAATTCAGTTACCTATATATTTCAATAGCAGAATGTATAAACAATAGTTCAATGCCAAAAAAAGAGCAACTAATTTTTTTAGGAAACTATTATGGTCTAATTGAGCGGAATACTTATCAAAGACGAAAAAGTGTCGATTTTCGTTCCTTAAAAACAAGCAACAAATTCAGTTACCTATATATTTCAATAGCAGAATGTATAAACAATAGTTCAATGCCAAAAAGAGCAACTAATTTTTTTAGGAAACTATTATGGTCTAATTGAGCGTAATACTTATCAAAAACGAAAAAGTGTCAATTTTCGTTCCTTAAAAACGAGCAACAAATTCAGTAACTTATACATTTCTATAGCAGAAGGTATAAACTATATTTCAATGCCAAAAAGATGTGAGCAACTAATTTTTTTAGGAAACTATTATGGTCTAATTGAGCGTAAAACTTATTAAAAACGAAAAAGTGTCGATTTTCGTCCCTTAAAAACGAGCAACAAATTCAGTTTCTTATATATTTCGATAGCAGAAGGTATAAACTATATTTCAATGACAAATAGATGAGAGCAACTAATTTTTTTAGAAAACTATTATGGTCTAATTGAGCGGAATACTTATCAAAGACGAAAAAGTGTCGATTTTCGTTCCTTAAAAACGAGCAACAAATTCAGTTACCTATATATTTCAATAGCAGAATGTATAAACAATAGTTCAATGCCAAAAAGAGCAACTAATTTTTTTAGGAAACTATTATGGTCTAATTGAGCGTAATACTTATCAAAAACGAAAAAATGTCGATTTTCGTTCCTTAAAAACGGGCAACAAATTCAGTTACCTATATATTTCAATAGCAGAACGTATAAGCAATAGTTCAATGACAAAAAGGTGTGAGCAACTAATTTTTTTAGAAAACTATTTTAGTCTAATTGAGCGGGATACTTATCAAAGACAAAAAAGTGTCGATTTCCGTCTCTTAAAAACGACGAACAAAGTCAGTTACATACATATTTCAATAGGAGAAGGTATACAAAATAGTTTAATGCAAAAAAGTTGTGAGCAACTAATTTTTTTTAGAAAACTATTATGGTCTAATTGAGCGGAATACTTATCAATGACGAAAAAGTGTCGATTTTCGTTCCTTAAAAACGAGCAACAAATTCAGTTACCTATATATTTCATAGCAGAATGTATAAACAATAGTTCAATGCCAAAAAGATGTGAGCAACTAATTTTTTTAGGAAACTATTATGGTCTAATTGAGCGTAATACTTATTAAAAACGAAAAAGTGTCGATTTTCGTTCCTTAAAAACGAGCAACAAATTCAGTTACTTAAATATTTCGATAGCAGAAGGTATAAACTATATTTCAATGACAAAAAGATGTGAGGAACTAATTTTTTTAGAAAACTATTATGGTCTAATTGAGCGAAATACTTATCAAAGACGAAAAAGTGTCGATTTTCGTTCCTTAAAAACGAGCAACAAATTCAGTTACTTATATATTTCGATAGCGGAAGGTATAAACTATATTTCAATGACAAAAAGATGAGAGCAACTAATTTTTTTAGAAAACTATTATGGTCTAATTGAGCGGAATACTTATCAAAGACGAAAAAGTGTCGTTTTTCGTTCCTTTAAAACGAGCAACAAATTCAGTTACCTATATATTTCAATAGCAGAATGTATAAACAATAGTTTAATGACAAAAAGGTGTGAGCAACTAATTTTTTTAGATAACCATTATGGTCTAATTGAGCGTAATACTTATCAAAATCGAAAAAGTGTCGATTTTCGTTCCTTAAAAACGAGCAACAAATTCAGTTACTTAAATATTTCGACAGCAGAAGGTATAAACTATATTTCAATAACAAAAAGATGAGAGCAACTAATTTTTTTAGAAAACTATTATGGTCTAATTGAGCGGAATACTTATCAAAGACGAAAAAGTGTCGATTTTCGTTCCTTAAAAACGAGCAACAAATTCAGTTACTTATATATTTCGATAGCAACAGGTATAAACTATATTTCAATGACAAAAAGATGAGAGCAACTAATTTTTTTAGAAAACTATTATGGTCTAATTGAGCGGAATACTTATCAAAGACGAAAAAGTGTCGATTTTCGTTCCTTAAAAACGAGCAACAAATTCAGTTACCTATATATTTCCATAGCAGAATGTATAAACAATAGTTCAATGCCAAAAAGAGCAACTAATTTTTTTAGGAAACTATTATGGTCTAATTGAGCGGAATACTTATCAAAGACGAAAAAGTGTCGATTTTCGTTCCTTAAAAACAAGCAACAAATTCAGTTACTTATATATTTCGATAGCAAAAGGTATACCCTTTATTTCAATGCCAAAAAGATGTGAGCAACTAATTTTTTTAGGAAACTATTATGGTCTAATTGAGCGTAATACTTATTAAAAACGAAAAAGTGTCGATTTTCGTTCCTTAAAAACGAGCAACAAATTCAGTTACTTATATATTTCGATAGCGGAAGGTATAAACTATATTTCAATGACAAAAAGATGAGAGCAACTAATTTTTTTTTAGAAAACTATTATGGTCTAATTGAGCGGAATACTTATAAAAGACGAAAAAGTGTCGTTTTTCGTTCCTTTATAACGAGCAACAAATTCAGTTACCTATATATTTCAATAGCAGAATGTATAAACAATAGTTCAATGCCAAAAAGAGCAACTAATTTTTTTAGAAAACTATTATGGTCTAATTGAGCGTAATACTTATCAAAATCGAAAAAGTGTCGATTTTCGTTCCTTAAAAACGAGCAACAAATTCAGTTACTTAAATATTTCGACAGCAGAAGGTATAAACTATATTTCAATAACAAAAAGATGAGAGCAAATAATTTTTTTAGAAAACTATTATGGTCTAATTGAGCGGAATACTTATTAAAAACGAAAAAGTGTCGATTTTCGTTCCTTAAAAACGAGCAACAAATTCAGTTACTTATATATTTCGATAGCGGAAGGTATAAACTATATTTCAATGACAAAAAGTTGAGAGCAACTAATTTTTTTAGAAAACTATTATGGTCTAATTGAGCGGAATACTTATCAAAGACGAAAAAGTGTCGTTTTTCGTTCCTTTAAAACGAGCAACAAATTCAGTTACCTATATATTTCAATAGCAGAATGTATAAACAATAGTTCAATGCCAAAAAAAAAGAGCAACTAATTTTTTTAGAAAACTATTATGGTCTAATTGAGCGTAATACTTATCAAAATCGAAAAAGTGTCGATTTTCGTTCCTTAAAAACGAGCAACAAATTCAGTTACTTAAATATTTCGACAGCAGAAGGTATAAACTATATTTCAATAACAAAAAGATGAGAGCAACTAATTTTTTTAGAAAACTATTATGGTCTAATTGAGCGGAATACTTATCAAAGACGAAAAAGTGTCGATTTTCGTTCCTTAAA